>OX465599.1:212130000-213380000 GCA_950022295.1 Bromus sterilis
AAGAAGTAGAGATGTCGCTAGAGGAGAAGTTGACATTCGCATCTGGTATAAAGCAAGAGTTTTTGCATTAGCCGTCGGCACCATGCAACTTAATTTACCTTCTGGATTTGTAATGGAGCTTGATAATTGTTATTATGTTCCATCGTTAAGTCGAAACATTATTTCTGCCTCATGTTTGATGAGACAAGGTTATGAATTCATTATTAAGGACAATGGTTGTTCTATATATTTGAATAAGATGTTTTATGGCTTGGCACCCGTTGTGAATGGGTTATTCATTTTGAATCTTGAAGGTGAATCTGTCTATAATATAAATGCCAAGAGGCTTAAACCTAACGATACGAATACAACTTACTTTTGGCACTGTCGGCTTGGTCATATTAGTGAAAAGCTCATGAAGAAGCTCCATGATGATGGACTTTTAAATTCGTTTGATTTTGAATCATTCGATACATGCGAATCGTGCCTACTCGGCAAGATGACCAAGACACCTTTTGCAAAGAGTTGCGAGAGGGCATCCGACTTGTTAGAACTCATACATACTAATGTGTGTGGACCAATGAGCACGACTGCTAGAGGTGGTTACCAGTACTTCGTGACTTTCACCGGCGACTTGAGCATATATGGATATATCTACTTGATGAGGCACAAGTCGGAAACCTTTGAAAAGTTCAAGGAGTTTCAGAATGAAGTAGAGAATCAACTCGGCAAGACGATCAAACTTCTACATTCAGATCGTGGAGGTGAATACCTGAGTCAAGAGTTTGATGACCATCTCAAGAGTCGTGGAATAGTTCCACAACTCACTCCTCCTAGAACGCCTCAAAGAAATGGTGTATCGGAACGGAGGAATCGCACCTTGTTGGACATGGTTCGATCCATGATGAGTCAGTCAGATCTACCATTGTCATTTTGGGGTCATGCTCTAGAAACTACAGCTTTCACACTAAATAGAGTACCATCTAAATCCGTAGATAAGACACCATATGAGATAAGGACTGGGAAGCGTCACAGTTTGTCTTTTCTAAAGATTTGGGGTTGTGAAGCTTTTGTCAAGCGACTTCAGTCGGACAAGCTCGCACCCAAATCGGATAAGTGCATATTCGTGTGATATCCAAGGGAAACCTTAGGGTATTACTTCTACAACCGACAAGCGGGAAAAGTGTTTGTCGCTCGACATGGTACCTTCCTTGAGAAAGAGTTTCTCAATAGGAAGGCTAGTGGGAGGACGGTGCAACTCGAAGAGGTTCGAGATAAACCACTCGGGGAAGACACGGCAAGTGATGCCATTATGGCAGAGCCAGTCAGTGAACCCGTGGTTGAAGTAGCACCCGCACCACGAAGGTCAGAAAGGCTGCGTAATGCAAGCAATGTATTGTCGTTGGACAACGATGAGCCTTTGACATATGCGGAAGCGATGGTGGATCCAGATTCCGAGTTATGGCTTGAGGCCATGAGATCTGAGTTAAAGTCCATGGATGACAATCAAGTTTGGAACATGGTTGATCTGCCAATTGGTGCAAGAACCATTGAGTGCAAATGGATCTTTAAGAAGAAGACTGATATGGATGGAAATGTTCAAATCCATAAAGCTCGACTTGTCGCGAAGGGGTTTCGACAAGTTCAAGGAATTGACTACAACGAGACCTTCTCGCCTATAGCGATGCTTAAATAAGTTCGGATTATTCTAGCTATAGCTGCCTATTTCGATTATGAGATATGGCAGATGGATGTCAAAACAGCTTTCCTTAATGGAAATCTATAAGAGGACGTGTATATGATATAACCCGAGGGCTTTGTCGATCCAGAGAATGCTAGTAAGGTATGCAAACTTCAGAAATCCATTTATAGATTGAAGCAAGCATCTCGGAGTTGGAATATTCATTTTAAAGAGGTTGTCAAATCGTTTGGCTTCATCGAGAACGAAAAGGAACCTTGTGTGTTCCAGAAGTTTAGTGGGAGCTCAATCATATTTCTAATCTTATATGTGGATGACATATTACTGATTGGGAATGACATTCCAATGCTTGAAGCTGTCAAGGACTCATTAAAAAATAGTTTTGCAATGAAGGACTTGGGAGAAGCAGCTTACATTTTGGGAATCAAGATCTATAGAGATAGATCAAGGAGGCTTATTGGATTAAGCCAGTGTACGTATATTGACAAGGTGTTGAAAAGGTTCAACATGCATGAGGCTAAGAAAGGGTTCTTGCCTGTGTCACATGGCATTCATCTAAGCAAGACTCAGGGTCCATCGACTCTTGATGAGCAAAGACACATGGATAAGATTCCGTATGCTTCGGCCATCGGTTCTATCATGTATGCTATGGTATGTACTCGTCCAGATGTTTCCTATGCTCTAAGCGCTACGAGAAGATACCAGGCTAATCCAGGCGAGAGCCACTGGATAGCAGTTAAGAACATCCTAAAGTACCTGAAAAGGACTAAGGATATGTTCCTAGTTTATGGAGGTGAGGATGAGCTCGTGGTAAAGGGTTACACCGATGCTAGTTTCCAAACCGACAAGGATGACTTTCGTTCGCAATCTAGTTATGTGTTCATTCTGAACGGAGGTGTAGTGAGATGGAAGAGTTCCAAGCAAGAGACGGTAGCTGATTCTGCAACAGAGGCCGAGTACCTTGCAGCTTCTGAAGCTTCAAAGGAAGGTGTTTGGATAAGGTATTTCATTACCCTACTTGGTGTGGTTCCAGACTCGGCAAACCCGTTGGACCTCTATTGTGATAATAGTGGTGCCATCGCACAGGCCAGGGAGCCAAGGCATCACCAGAAATCGAAGCACATAGAAAGACGTTATCATCTCATATGACAATTCGTAGATGATGGTAATATAAATGTATGCAAAGTACACACGGATGCAAACGTTGTTGATCCTTTGACAAAGCCTCTCCCGATGCCGAAGCATGAGGCGCACGTAAGAGCCATGGGCCTTAGATGCCTAACTGATTGACTCTAGTGCAAGTGGGAGACTGTTGGAGGTATTGCCCTGGAGGCAATCATGTTATGATGTTATCTCCTTATGTATTCATGAGTTATTTGTATTGTCCTTGAACATCATCACTGATATGTATCTATAAGTATGTGACTTGTTTGTGAGACTATATATTCTATGATGATTGTTCTAATGGTCCCTAGTTGATAAGGTTATGCGGACACATATCCTTGACTAGTATATGATTCGATTGATGACTATGTTTCACAAGTCATGAGCATAGAGATGCTACCGATAGTATGAACTTAGTGATGGGATCACTGAGTTGGACAGAGACCCACTTTGAGACGCAGCGAGATATTGTCATATGTTAGTCTCAATACAATGTATATGCCATGTCCTAGACCTGAGGTCCTTGCATGTTCTCGGGATGAGGAATGACTCACTTAGGGACTATCAAACGCTACACCGTAACTAGGTAGTTATAAAGGTAGCTTACGGGTGAGTCATGATACATGCCGCGAGACATGGTTGATCAAGATGGGATTTGCCCCTCCACGTTGGAGAGATATTCTCTGGGCCCTCTCGAGTGATAAGATTCAGAAAGCATGGCCATGCGAAATGGGTTAAGTGTTCATCCGGTTCAGGAATCTGTATCACGGTTTCGAGAAGAGAGGTCAAGCTATCACAAGGGTGACAAGTACTCGCCTTGAGCTTGACAACATATATCGTGAGGCAAAAGGAATGTTGCATATGCCACTTTGTAATGGTTCGTCTTGTGACTTTACGCATATATGGGAGTCGGCACATTCTGCTTGGAACCACTACGGACTATCAAACCGGATGTGATTCGGGACGTGTCCATGTGTACGTGAACCTATAGGGTCGCGCGTTTAAGCGGAAAGGAGCCCATTCGGATGTGATCCGAATGGATTATGGATGGAGGGTCCGGATTATCTCAAGGGTTGAGGCCATTCCACGGGCGCCTATATAAAGGCTAGGGCAAACCACGAAGGGGTACAAGACAGACCACAACCCTAGCCGCCACTCCACCTCCAGGCCTAGCCGCCGGACCTAGCAGTCCGCCGCCCGACGCTCCTCCTTGTACGTGCGCATCCCTTGGAGGCGCTGCACCTGCTGCGCTTGGACGAACTCTTCCCAGGATCGGATCGCGGGACTCCGTTCGTGGGATCGGTACGAGGGATCAGTTCGAGGGATTCGAGGAGAAGCCGCCGATGCGCATCGCCAACTCTCCTTCCGCTGCCGTGACTGCGCATCTAGTGGTAAACCCTAATCACGTATTTCATCTCTAGTAGCAGTGATCTTGGTTGTGCGCGGTAGAAAATTTTGATTTAGCGCTAGCGTAGCGTACCGTGTGCCCCAACAACAAAAACAGGCTATGCAATTGAATAGGATTCTACCGTAGCAGTAGCAGCAATGCCTAGTGCAATAAATGTATGGAAAAGATAGGCGACATCTGGGGAAGGAAAATGGATCTGCTTGCCTGAAATATCGACGGTAGAGGTACGGTCGTCGATGAAGTAGTCGATCACAGGGGCATCGACAGTGGACGTCGAGACCACCGGACAAAAAGAGAGGGGAAAAAACAATAAATACACAACAATAATAGCAATACAAAAACAAGACCTTGCAAACGCAGTGTTTTGGGGTGAACTGATGCGGTGCTACACGTTGCAGACGAAACGGGAATTCAACCGGCAATTTTACCTGCTCCGGGCGATTTCCAAACAGACGACCTGGAGGGGGAATGTCTCGTGTTTGGTATGTCAGAGGGGTGTGGTGGGGGTATGGGTGGTGTATCCATATTTGTCGTATTTTTCTGATCAACTTTGAAGTATACAATAATTTCATCGGAGTTACGGTTTAAGAGATATTATTTTCTAAGTTTAATTCATTTTAAATCAATTTCTAGAATTTCTTTTATTGTATAAATAAGATTATCCAAAACAGTATTGTTGACCAAGTCAACCTCATAGGCTGGGGCCTTTGACTGGTTAACTGACCAGTGGGTCCCATATGTCATAGACAATGGCATTTAATAAATCAATTACACTATATAAATAACACATGACCCACATGTCATTCACAAGAGGTGTTATTTCTATTTAAATTAACTAACTAGAAGAGGGGGCCCCACTGTCATAGAGCCATTTTATCTAATAGTTTCTATTTGTTTGTTTTAAAGATGATTAAGGGGTGGGGCCACATGTTAGTGAGGGAGGGGGTTATCTCTATTTTAATTAATAGTGGGGTTAGCCTAATAGAGTGATTAGCCAGGGGTGTTTAATGGGGGGTGGGGCCCCTTGGTCAGTGCGCTTAGCCCCAGCCAACCGTGCCATGTACGCTGACGAGGAGGGGCACGGCGGCGAGGGGAGCCACGGCCAGGTCGACCGGGCCAGCAGCGAGCAGTGGGGGGTGGGGGCACACACATGCGCGGGGCGAGTGTGCTAGAACGCCCGAGCCCGGCGGCCATGGCCACAACCGGCGGCGGCCGGAGCAGTGCTTAGTGGAGCGACGACCACAGGGCACCAAAACGAGCGCAAATAGGGGCCATCAAAGGGGATGCTCACATGGAGTTCAATGGGGGACTCAGGGGAGACGGAGGCGGTCGGAGTTTCGTGAATTTAACGGTGGGGTCAGGGTGGCCGTGGCCGGAGAAGAAGATATTGTCGACGGCTCGGTGGCGTCCCGACCTCGATTTTCTAGGGGTTTAGACGAATACATCCATGCGCGGGCTCCTGGACAACATCCCACTCGCCGACGTGGTCACCGGCCGCATCGCGCGCCCACGACAGCGCACAGCCGAGCGACGAGAGGAGCAAGGGGGCGACGACTCGTGGCAGGACGAAGTGGGCGGCTAGGGTTCCAGTTGGAAGAGGGGGCACGGGGGTAGTCTCTTTATCCTCGACACCGGCCACGAGATGTGTGCCACAGCGATGGTCGCGGCATGGCCGGCCTGGATGGCGTCCACGGCGCGTCGTGAACAGGAGGGAGAGATGAAGTGGTGAGGGAGCGGGCCAGGGTGGGCTAGCCCAGTAGAGAGGGGAGGGGTGGGCCACGCCCTTGAGCGGTAGATAGGTTTCCCTTTTTTTGTTTTTCTTTTATTTATTCTTTTCTGTTTCTATTTTATTTGTTCAACAAATGGTTTTTGTTATATATGAGACTTGCTCCATAATCTCATTTGCAATTTAATATACTCCTATATAAAGTTTGGGATTCATATAAAATCATTTTCATTTTTGTCATATTTAAAAAGGATTAAATGCCACTAATTTGACACTGTTTTGATTTGATTAAATTAGTAAAACATTTTAATAAACTCCTATTTCATTTTTAATAAGTCCTACTGATTATTAGGCATTTTATAAAACTGGTTCCACAATTTTTGGTTGAACATTAATTGCCACATTGTTTTGGAATTTTTTTATCGGGTTGAATTCGAACAAGCCATGATCAAGGGGGATCATTATTAGCATAATCATGATGAATTGGCATTTGATAAGGGGGTCATTGTAGCGTGACACCCGGGGTGTTACAACAGACAAATGAATTCTTCTAGAGGAAAAATCCACTTGGGCCATGCAATGATCTTGGAGATTCTGGCTAGAAATGGTATCAAGGGTATGGGGGAATTATTTGGGGATTTATGGAGCAGTATAAATTGGGGTTGCTTCACAAACCTCAAATAATAGGAATATTCCTTTTATTGGAAAAGGAATGTAGGACTTGAATAAAAATGGGGCTTGGATGGGGTGGATCAAGGGATGATCATGGGCAAGGGCTACGGAAGCATGGGCTACTTGAGCAAGGAAAGAAAATATGCTCAAGTTTAAAGTCCAAAGAGTTTCTCAAAATCGAACCAAATGAAAAACCCAGAAATAAATCAGAAAGGTTTTTTGGAAAAATAAAGTTCCAAAATCCAGGGTGTCACAAACCTACCCTCCTTAGAAAAATCTCGTCCTCGATATTTGGTTGCTCAGGGAACCAATAAAACATACCATACTCAGGAACCATGTTGTTTCTTTGGTTTCCTTTTTACCGCATATTGTTCCCTTGGTGGCATCCAAAATCTTTTGGCTCAGGGGGTTTACTTCACCCAATCCATATGTCTGACGGGTGTTCTGCCTTTATGTATTATATCCTTTCCTACTAACTTCTATTCTCAAATCAGCTGACCGGTAAGATAGTGAGATATCTCACTATAGGTTGAATGCTGACGATATACGTACTATCCTCGGGGTATCTCGGGCCTGATCGGTGACACAGTCTTGAATCCTTTGTATCGGCCTTTCCGAGAATAGACTTAGCTTTCATGAGTGGTTGGTGGCTCAAGATGCTCATCATTTGGGTGTCCCACCGTGCGGAACTTTGACTGACTGCACCTGGGGTTACATCACTTTGCTTTTGGCTGTCCATCTTGAGCGTTATTTATGACCGGGCACAAACTCTGAACCTTTACTCACGCTGAGATTGTCTTGACAAGCTGTCATATCCGTGGGTGACGAGGGGCAGTGTTATGATTCAACGCAGTCCTTGTAGTCAAGACGCTGAGCTGGGTAAGAGCGCTCTAGCTAAGTAGACTTGAGTGTTCCAGCAATTACGGACAATTTCAAACAGGTGTAACTGCATGAGCTGATAGGCGGGATACTCGGTCGTTTACCATATGAGTTGTGGTTCCTTAGGTTCGGGCATCCATGGTGATCCCTAAGCAGACCAGGTTTTGACTGTCGAGGGGAATTTGACCATGATGTCCACGTCGATACCCTTTTGCCTTATCCGTCAGGCCCCAAAGAGTCGCATACTTTTGGCAACTTATGGGAGTAGATCTAACTTGGGTTGCGGCTATCGCGACAAAATTCGACATACATCATGTCTTTCTGCCTTGGTCCCTGTCACGGCGACAATCATTGTCTTTAGGTACTTCCCGTAAACTTACTTTCTTGTTGTCGGGATCCTTTCACCGAATTAGCTGGGCTGCCTTTATCCTTTGCCTCCTCTTGGTTTCAATATATTAGATGTCAAGGTTATCCTACTTCAGGGCTTTGTCGGACGTGACAAGCAGAGTCTCATGGCTGTGTTCGAGACCAAAGGCTCTTTTGTTCCATTTCTTTCGGATGTTCCTTCTTGACTTGTTAGTCTTTATACCTAGCCGAGATGTGTATCTGATTCTTCTGGTTGCTCGACTTGCAAGAATTGCGGGTTGTACTGCTTTCCATGTGTATAACTCACTTGATTATGAGCAGGGTTGTATCCATATGAAAATGGCTCGTATAACTTGGGAACTATGCCCATAACATGGGTAGATCTACGTAACTGTCTGTGTTGAAATATTCCTTGATTTTGAACAGTGGGGTTCCTGACAACACTGTTGCTGGCACGGGGCGTATTGGAGAAGATGGAGTAGCTTGCGCTCGAAGCTTTGCTGGGGTAGCGTGCTGACAAAGATTGGTTACCGTGTCTGGAAAGCTTACTCCGTTGGCTTAGTGCGGAAGACTGGTTGTCGCACGCGGGAAGCTTCTCTGATAGAATACTGAAGAAGACTGGGTGTCTTGCCTCAGAAGTTTTCCCTCGGTATCGTGGGAGTACCGGTTCCTTGCACTGGAAGTTTCTGCGGAAGTTTACTGTATATAGCCGGGTAGATTCTACTGGAACCCCTCCCTGTAGCGTACTGAGCACGATCGGGTGTCTTGCACCGTACGCTTCTCTCGGGAGCTTGTGGTCGAAGGCTAAATGGCTTGGCCAACAAGCTATCTAGATAGCGTATCGGGGAAGGTTGATGCACTGTACACGTCGGATGTGTTCTGATACCTTGCCAAGGAAGGCTGCGCTTCCTTATACTCGAAGTTTTCCCATGGTAGCATATGTACAAAGCTGAATACTGGGCATGGTAATTACTGACTTAGTGACTGCTTTCTCGTCAGGGGACAATTGTTCCGATCCTTTATTTGCTGGGTACCCGACACATTCTTCCTTGATTCCGGGGTATACCATAATCTAACCACTTCCGTGTAACTGGAGTGCCATCGGTAGGTGTCATACCTTTGATGCAAGATGTTCATGGATCACAACTGGTCTTCCCTTTTGATTGGATCTCCATGACTGAACGACTTGAATGACTGATGCAGACTTCATCCGAATGATTCACCCAGTAAGGATTAATACTTGAGCCAAATGCTTTCAACAGAATCACGCATGAATCCTTCTTGACTTACTGATCTTCTCAATTCTTGCGGTCATTCACTAAGCCTTTGCGGTAGGCGGAGGGTCGATGAGCAACTTTCCATAAGGGGAAGAATAAAGCGACACAAAAGATGAAAAACCAACGAAGAAATCTAAAGGAACAAAGATCAATAGCAATCGATCGAAAGGTCATAAGTTTTAACGGTAGTCGATGACCATCTGAACTCCTTGCATAAAACCAGCAAATAACCCAGTAGCCACCAAAAAGGTTTTTGCAACTCTGATCTGGGACTTTTACTGGAATAACTCAAGCACTGCTCAAGACGGCCGACCAAGAATCATCTCAGAGCATGAGACAAGGTTGATAAAAAGAATGCAGAGGTCCCCTAAGACGGCCGAGAAAAAACCTCAGAACATAGTGTCGCCACTGCGAAGAGAAATTCAACAACTGCCCGAGAGGGCCGAAAAGCAGCTTAGAAGATGGGCCGGCTGTTGAAAAAAAAGTAAAAAGTAGGCATCCACCCCGGACGGCAGAAAACGAATCAGCTCAGAACCAGGTGTGGTCCCGTTATCCTAAATAAAGCGAGCAAGGGTTCATCAGAGTGGCGTTCTACCTGCAAAAGCATAGTCATTAAATGCACAAAAATACCAAAGGACCAAATAAGGAATCGACGCAGAGGTTCGATGAAGCAAAGATCAATAGCACTGGGAGTGCGTCGAGATCACACACAAACAGATCATATCTTATTGCTACACACATCACTATGCAACGAGCAACATGCAAGACTAGCACTATCCATGCCGCATGAACTACGCGCAACTTAGGCACTACGGGCCATCGACGGGTCGCCGGATGCAGCGGGAGCTGGCACAGGAGCTGCCGAATCCAAAGCTATAGTAAGAGCTCTTCTTGCATGCCTTGCGCCACGGACGAGCTCGATGATTAGGGCGTACTTGATGATCATGAGCGGGACATGCCCACCACTGCTGCGTCAGCTTCCGCGAAAGGACGGGGAAACCTCACTCGTTGCGGAGTGCCAGCCCAGATGGGATAAAAGTGGAAGGCACGATTATGAGGAATCGTGATTTCCTGGTGGTGAAGACCTGTGATGCTTCCCAAAGGAGCAAGCTGGACAGCACGATCTGGGGTAGAGGCGGGTGCGCCCTGAAAGCTGTAGGTACGCATGCCGATGGGGAGGTGAACTGTCATGACGACATTGGCACGATACTCAAGTATCTGCCCTCCGAGCGGTGTCTGGGAAACTTGGTACATCGGCATTCCTCCATTTGGGTAGAGGCAACGCCAAACGTCGGCAAGAAGATAGCCAAGCTGACCAGTGAAAGGTCGGATCCGTATCCCACCGGATACTCTGCTATCTACACACATCAGACTAAATCATTAGCAAAAAAGATGCTATCTATATGCATGCTTTGCAGAAACGAAATGCAGCAATCAAATGTAACACACAAGCAGTTATAAACTCTAACTCTAACGTCAATCTAACGTCCTTGTAACGTTCACGTGGGCTAGGGCGTCCTACAGTCAGTACAGGCTCTGATACCAAGCGTTGTGGCACCCCGACTCAGAATACTGGAACGCCCCGTGCTACAGCCCAGAGATAAAGTCTTCTGGAACACGACACTGCTTGGTATAGAACTGAACCACTTTTATTACCGATGCAAAGGTTACAATGGGTCCATTACAACGCTAGCGGAGCGAGGCCGTGAACCACTTGAGATAGCTACGGATCTACACCAAGAGTGGAGTAACTCTACGGCAGTGGAAAAACTCCTTAGCAGCGGAACGACGGAGGTGATGAACTCCAATCCACGGGAACACTGACTGGGACACCTCCTAGCTCGCAAACTCCGGGAACGTCGTCCTACGCAATCACGACATTGCCTGCAAGTCTGGCATGACACGCCAGGTCAGTACATTGAATGTACTTGCAAGCTCAAACAACCAGAGCATCTAGGAAAAACAATAACATAGCAGGCAGGTTAGAGTATATTAACGAGGCAAGCGTGTAAGCTAGTAGATAACCATCCACCACTTATCCGAGATTACCTTACTCGTGATCCCATACCATATCCCATATCGGGATCACTCCAGATCCACAAACCAGGATCACTCCAGATCCATATCTCAGAATCATTCTAGATCCATAACTCAGGATCACAATGGATCCATAACTCAGGATCACAACGGATCCATAAACATCTCATGGCTACTGCGTATCCATCTCATCAACATCTCGTAAGCTTCACAAGCTTACCATCACTGATACTGATCCATCATTACCAACACAATCTCTCGATACCACGGTGATTGAACGGTGTGAATTAGTACGAACTTGTCCATAACCATGGACGCGACTATTCGAATAGGTTTTAACTCTACAGAGTTTGTGCACTTTACCCACACTATGGAGTGCTTCCTTCATCCAGTGCCTTGGAACTTCTTCCACGGAATGGACTAGGATTCTCCAACGAGACCGTCCTACCGCGTGCCTCCCTTAAAATATCACCGACATGCTTCGCAAGCCATGCGTTGGGTAGCCCCGTGTCCTCCAGACACACCTGCCATCGCATGGCCAACCATGTTGTCCTAATCGGGGTACAACAGTCCTAATCGGGGACTAAACCAAACCGACTTTCAAGACTACCGCCGCTTACCTGAGAAGGGTAACCGCGCGTGCATAGCCTTCCCTACTTGGTGCTACGCATAAGAGGACACCACAATAGCCCGAGCCAAGGCCTCCCCATACAGGCGAGCGTGGCTGCACTGGTGAGAATCCAAAGTCCAAGTCATAATGATATTCCTAAAATCCAACGCGCGATCATGGCTATATCCAATGCATAAACTAATGAATCCCCTGGATATGTCAGATGATCAAGGTAGTACCAGAAATCACAAAGTCCACCGTAGAAAGATCATAATCACCAGTAGAAATCCTATTGAATCCAAGCAATATTCATGGCAATATATTAATCATGGTTAAACTCCGAGCCTGCCATGAATAACCACCCTAATAATCGCGGAACTACTACAATATATATAACCACGTCAAAGTTTTACGAAGATGCAGAAGAGAGTTGTGTCTTGCCTTTCACCAGTGGAGTGGGAAACACTCCTGGTCTTCAACAAAAAAAAGTCCTACAAATATATTTTTAAATAACAAAAGGAAATGGTCACATAAGGGTTTTCTTTTGATCAGCAAAAATAAACAGAGGCATGGCATGAAACCTATGCCAAAATGAAGAGGGGCTCAAGAGGAAACTAATGCAAAAAGAATCAACCCTTTTGGACTTGTATTTTAAAAGATATGGGTGGTCAAGCTTTGGGTCAAATAATTATTTAAAAAGGATTTAAATCATTATTTTTGAAAAATGGACATGAGTGACATCGAAGGAGCATTGGCAGAATACATTTTCATTAAGAAAACATTTTGGGAGCAGGGGGTCTATGACAAGTGGGCCACACTTGTCATATGATGGGGGAGAGAGAGAGGAACAGAGCAGGCGAGGCTCACCGACGGTGAACTCCGGAGAGGAGAGCACGTCGATGGGGGTGGATGGCGCAGGGTGGACGGGCGCTCCACGAAGATCACGCCGGTACCCGTGGCTTTCCCGGAGATGACCGGACGACGACACACGGGTCCTCGCGACGGCAGCATGTCACGGCTCTAACGAGGCCGTCGACGTAGCCGTCGACTCCAATGACAATCCGGCGAGTACTAGGCCGTGGAAGCACCGTGGGATCTAGGGGATTCGAATGGTGGGCTTGGTCGGGGCTGGGAGGCTCTGTGGAGAGGGGGAGGCGACTACAACCTCGCGGCGGTGAAGCTCGCCAAAGTGGAGGAAGAAGAGCGCGATGGCTCGATTCCTCGTGCAGGGACCCAATTGAAGGGATGCATGTGGGGGCTTCTTGTGGTGCGAGCTGGGGGTGAGGGCATGCCCTTTTATAGGCCAGCGGCGATGCTTGGCCCCGGGCGCCGCCGAGCAGAAGAGGACACGGCGAGGGAATGCGCTGGAAAACTCGGGAGGCTACGTGGCAGGTCTAGAGCTACGGGGGGTGTCACGAGGGAGCAGGGGCCAACGATGTCAAGCATGTGCTCCCCGCCTAGGTGATCACTATGATGATTTTGAATGGTCAAAAGGGCCACTGTGGTATCATGGCCTCTCTACAAAGCTTGATGCAGCATACTTGGAGCACAAGCTGGGATCAAAGGGTGAACAGGGGAGCATGTGGTGTTGTCACATGGCTTCCATGTTGGAAGCACTAGCTCTCTGCAAAATTTGAGCCCAAATGGCCAAAGGAGTTGTGTACTTCCTTTGTAAGTGCCCATATGGACCACAAATGCATTTTTGAAGCTAGAATCCTCTAGGCTTGATGGATTTGGCTAAAATTCGGTGTGGTGGGGTTATTTGGTGGTGTGCATGGGTGTGCAAAGTTTCATGGCCATTGGATGTGCCTAGCTAGTAGTACTTGCTTCACAAGGTACCCCACAGGCCAGAAACATGATCTTGAGGTTGTGATCACATGGGTGGTTGGTTTTGGCTCAAACTAGGTTTAGAAGGGTCATTTCAGTGTAGGATCATGTGGAAAAAGTTTCAAGGAAAATGGGTTCCTCTACCATGCACTTTCTTCATAATGTCCCCTTGCTGCATACGAACTTTGGGAATTTTGGTATGGAGCTTGGCTTTTTCCCTAAGGCTGAAACTTGGCATAGCCTCATGATGTGATCACAAGAGTATGCACAAAAAGTTTTACCAGCAGTGGATAAGGGTAAATAGCACTTCCTTCACAAAGTGCTAGTCTGCCCCCATAGACAAATGAATTCTTCTAGAGGAAAAATCCACTTGGGCCATGCAATGATCTTGGAAATTATGGCTAAAAATGGTGTCAAAGGTATGGGGGAATTATTTGGGGATTTATGGATCAATATAAATTGGGGTTGCTTCACAAACCTCAAATAATAGGAATATTCCTTTTATTGGAAAAAGAATATAGGACTTGAATAAAAATGGGGCTTGGATGGGGTGGATCAAGGGATGATCATGGGAAAGGGCTAGGGAATCATGGGCTACTTGGCAAGTAAAGAAAATATGCTCAATTTTGAATTCCAAAGAGTTTCTCAAAATCAAACCAAATGGAAAATCAAAAAATAAACCAGAAAGATTTTTCGGAAAACGAAAGTTCCAAAATCTAGGGTGTCACAACCACCCCCCCTCTAACATATCGAACCCAGAGCCGGTTAAACTCTCGTTTCGTCTGCAATG
This sequence comes from Bromus sterilis, assembly GCA_950022295.1. Taxonomy (NCBI): domain Eukaryota; kingdom Viridiplantae; phylum Streptophyta; class Magnoliopsida; order Poales; family Poaceae; genus Bromus; species Bromus sterilis. The sequence goes on from OX465599.1 coordinate 212,144,435, forward strand.
TGTAGTGCCGCGTTAGTTCACCCCTAGCATAACGTATTGCCATGTCTTGCATTTGTATTGCTTTTATTTCCTTGTATTTATTGTTTCTTTTCCCTTATTCTCTGATAGACACTGCGAGCACTGTCTTTGCCCCCCTGATCGACTACGTCACCGTCATTTCTTCTTCTTGCCAGACGAGCTTCCAGATAAGCAGAGCCCTTCCCCTCTCTTAGATATCACTTATCTTTCTGTATTATTCTTGCATTAGGCATTTCTCTTGCATGTTATTTTCTATTCTATTGCATTACATGTCTTTCTCGCCCTTTACTATGTACCCTACCTTTATCCTATGCTGCCTTAGTTATGTTATTACATCAGTTGTCCCTAAGGCTTTGTCCATAGTCTATGCTTAGCTATCGGGTCGCGATCACTCTGGGAGTGAATGTGGAACTTTACAAATATTGAAACTTAATCGGAACACGAGACAGGGTAAGGATCGGGTGACCCAACGGTGCACGCGAGAGGTATTGTGACGGGACGGCAGGGTAGGTGCGTACTACCGGTGTGCGGTGTGCCTGGACCGTGATTGTTGTCCACGAGAGTTACCATTTAACTACGAAAGTCGTGCTCCTCCAAGAGCGCCCCCGAGATAAGGTAAGGAGACATGTCACCTTGTTGGTACCCACGAGATGTGATGGGACGACTAGGCAGGTAGTTACGGCCTAGAGAGAGAGGTGGGTCTGGCTCCTGTTTGTTGCCCGCATGTTACCTAGTCGGAGCGACGATAACGTTCATCTCCGCGAGATATTAATAATGCGCTTAATGGATCGGTGTTAGTGATCTGAGATGACCATTGTCCTATATGCGCGAACTCCATGTGGGATTATGAGTATGGTCTCCTCCGCGTCGTACGTTCTCATTCAAAAGCTCTTCATACGTCAACATCACTTGTAGGCTGATTTTCGGATTGGACCGCATGTGCTCTTGTTGAAACAGGTGGGTCTACTTCGCCGGCCACCCACGCACCGTGCAGGAGTGCAAAGGGAGGTGGCCCAAGACCCCTGCGCACTTGGGAGTTAGACCGACGGGTTGGCCTCTCTGTTAGTCTTTATACCTAGCCGAGATGTGTATCTGATTCTTCTGGTTGCTCGACTTGCAAGAATTGCGGGTTGTACTGCTTTCCATGTGTATAACTCACTTGATTATGAGCAGGGTTGTATCCATATGAAAATGGCTCGTATAACTTGGGAACTATGCCCATAACATGGGTAGATCTACGTAACTGTCTGTGTTGAAATATTCCTTGATTTTGAACAGTGGGGTTCCTGACAACACTGTTGCTGGCACGGGGCGTATTGGAGAAGATGGAGTAGCTTGCGCTCGAAGCTTTGTTGGGGTAGCGTGCTGACAAAGATTGGTTACCGTGTCTGGAAAGCTTACTCCGTTGGCTTAGTGCGGAAGACTGGTTGTCGCACGCGGGAAGCTTCTCTGATAGAATACTGAAGAAGACTGGGTGTCTTGCCTCAGAAGTTTTCCCTCGGTATCGTGGGAGTACCGGTTCCTTGCACTGGAAGTTTCTGCGGAAGTATACTGTATATAGCCGGGTAGATTCTACTGGAACCCCTCCCTGTAGCGTACTGAGCACGATCGGGTGTCTTGCACCGTACGCTTCTCTCGGGAGCTTGTGGTCGAAGGCTAAATGGCTTGGCCAACAAGCTATCTAGATAGCGTATCGGGGAAGGTTGATGCACTGTACACGTCGGATGTGTTCTGATCCTTGCCAAGGAAGGCTGCGCTTCCTTATACTCGAAGTTTTCCCATGGTAGCATATGTACAAAGCTGAATACTGGGCATGGTAATTACTGACTTAGTGACTACTTTCTCGTCAGGGGACAATTGTTCCGATCCTTTATTTGCTGGGTACCCGACACATTCTTCCTTGATTCCGGGGTATACCATAATCTAACCACTTCCGTGTAACTGGAGTGCCATCGGTAGGTGTCATACCTTTGATGCAAGATGTTCATGGATCACAACTGGTATTCCCTTTTGATTGGATCTCCATGACTGAACGACTTGAATGACTGATGCAGACTTCATCCGAATGATTCACCCAGTAAGGATTAATACTTGAGCCAAATGCTTTCAACAGAATCACGCATGAATCCTTCTTGACTTACTGATCTTCTCAATTCTTGCGGTCATTCACTAAGCCTTTGCGGTAGGCGGAGGGTCGATGAGCAACTTTCCATAAGGGGAAGAATAAAGCGACACAAAAGATGAAAAACCAACGAAGAAATCTAAAGGAACAAAGATCAATAGCAATCGATCGAAAGGTCATAAGTTTTAACGGTAGTCGATGACCATCTGAACTCCTTGCATAAAACCAGCAAATAACCCAGTAGCCACCAAAAAGGTTTTTGCAACTCTGATCTGGGACTTTTACTGGAATAACTCAAGCACTGCTCAAGACGGCCGACCAAGAATCATCTCAGAGCATGAGACAAGGTTGATAAAAAGAATGCAGAGGTCCCCTAAGACGGCCGAGAAAAAACCTCAGAACATAGTGTCGCCACTGCGAAGAGAAATTCAACAACTGCCCGAGAGGGCCGAAAAGCAGCTTAGAAGATGGGCCGGCTGTTGAAAAAAAAGTAAAAAGTAGGCATCCACCCCGGACGGCAGAAAACGAATCAGCTCAGAACCAGGTGTGGTCCCGTTATCCTAAATAAAGCGAGCAAGGGTTCATCAGAGTGGCGTTCTACCTGCAAAAGCATAGTCATTAAATGCACAAAAATACCAAAGGACCAAATAAGGAATCGACGCAGAGGTTCGATGAAGCAAAGATCAATAGCACTGGGAGTGCGTCGAGATCACACACAAACAGATCATATCTTATTGCTACACACATCACTATGCAACGAGCAACATGCAAGACTAGCACTATCCATGCCGCATGAACTACGCGCAACTTAGGCACTACGGGCCATCGACGGGTCGCCGGATGCAGCGGGAGCTGGCACAGGAGCTGCCGAATCCAAAGCTATAGTAAGAGCTCTTCTTGCATGCCTTGCGCCACGGACGAGCTCGATGATTAGGGCGTACTTGATGATCATGAGCGGGACATGCCCACCACTGCTGCGTCAGCTTCCGCGAAAGGACGGGGAAACCTCACTCGTTGCGGAGTGCCAGCCCAGATGGGATAAAAGTGGAAGGCACGATTATGAGGAATCGTGATTTCCTGGTGGTGAAGACCTGTGATGCTTCCCAAAGGAGCAAGCTGGACAGCACGATCTGGGGTAGAGGCGGGTGCGCCCTGAAAGCTGTAGGTACGCATGCCGATGGGGAGGTGAACTGTCATGACGACATTGGCACGATACTCAAGTATCTGCCCTCCGAGCGGTGTCTGGGAAACTTGGTACATCGGCATTCCTCCATTTGGGTAGAGGCAACGCCAAACGTCGGCAAGAAGATAGCCAAGCTGACCAGTGAAAGGTCGGATCCGTATCCCACCGGATACTCTGCTATCTACACACATCAGACTAAATCATTAGCAAAAAAGATGCTATCTATATGCATGCTTTGCAGAAACGAAATGCAGCAATCAAATGTAACACACAAGCAGTTATAAACTCTAACTCTAACGTCAATCTAACGTCCTTGTAACGTTCACGTGGGCTAGGGCGTCCTACAGTCAGTACAGGCTCTGATACCAAGCGTTGTGGCACCCCGACTCAGAATACTGGAACGCCCCGTGCTACAGCCCAGAGATAAAGTCTTCTGGAACACGACACTGCTTGGTATAGAACTGAACCACTTTTATTACCGATGCAAAGGTTACAATGGGTCCATTACAACGCTAGCGGAGCGAGGCCGTGAACCACTTGAGATAGCTACGGATCTACACCAAGAGTGGAGTAACTCTACGGCAGTGGAAAAACTCCTTAGCAGCGGAACGACGGAGGTGATGAACTCCAATCCACGGGAACACTGACTGGGACACCTCCTAGCTCGCAAACTCCGGGAACGTCGTCCTACGCAATCACGACATTGCCTGCAAGTCTGGCATGACACGCCAGGTCAGTACATTGAATGTACTTGCAAGCTCAAACAACCAGAGCATCTAGGAAAAACAATAACATAGCAGGCAGGTTAGAGTATATTAACGAGGCAAGCGTGTAAGCTAGTAGATAACCATCCACCACTTATCCGAGATTACCTTACTCGTGATCCCATACCATATCCCATATCGGGATCACTCCAGATCCACAAACCAGGATCACTCCAGATCCATATCTCAGAATCATTCTAGATCCATAACTCAGGATCACAATGGATCCATAACTCAGGATCACAACGGATCCATAAACATCTCATGGCTACTGCGTATCCATCTCATCAACATCTCGTAAGCTTCACAAGCTTACCATCACTGATACTGATCCATCATTACCAACACAATCTCTCGATACCACGGTGATTGAACGGTGTGAATTAGTACGAACTTGTCCATAACCATGGACGCGACTATTCGAATAGGTTTTAACTCTACAGAGTTTGTGCACTTTACCCAAACTATGGAGTGCTTCCTTCATCCAGTGCCTTGGAACTTCTTCCACGGAATGGACTAGGATTCTCCAACGAGACCGTCCTACCGCGTGCCTCCCTTAAAATATCACCGACATGCTTCGCAAGCCATGCGTTGGGTAGCCCCGTGTCCTCCAGACACACCTGCCATCGCATGGCCAACCATGTTGTCCTAATCGGGGTACAACAGTCCTAATCGGGGACTAAACCAAACCGACTTTCAAGACTACCGCCGCTTACCTGAGAAGGGTAACCGCGTGTGCATAGCCTTCCCTACTTGGTGCTACGCATAAGAGGACACCACAATAGCCCGAGCCAAGGCCTCCCCATACAGGCGAGCGTGGCTGCACTGGTGAGAATCCAAAGTCCAAGTCATAATGATATTCCTAAAATCCAACGCGCGATCATGGCTATATCCAATGCATAAACTAATGAATCCCCTGGATATGTCAGATGATCAAGGTAGTACCAGAAATCACAAAGTCCACCGTAGAAAGATCATAATCACCAGTAGAAATCCTATTGAATCCAAGAAATATTCATGGCAATATATTAATCATGGTTAAACTCCGAGCCTGCCATGAATAACCACCCTAATAATCGCGGAACTACTACAATATATATAACCACGTCAAAGTTTTACGAAGATGCAGAAGAGAGTTGTGTCTTGCCTTTCACCAGTGGAGTGGGAAACACTCCTGGTCTTCAACAAAAAAAAGTCCTACAAATATATTTTTAAATAACAAAAGGAAATGGTCACATAAGGGTTTTCTTTTGATCAGCAAAAATAAACAGAGGCATGGCATGAAACCTATGCCAAAATGAAGAGGGGCTCAAGAGGAAACTAATGCAAAAAGAATCAACCCTTTTGGACTTGTATTTTAAAAGATATGGGTGGTCAAGCTTTGGGTCAAATAATTATTTAAAAAGGATTTAAATCATTATTTTTGAAAAATGGACATGAGTGACATCGAAGGAGCATTGGCAGAATACATTTTCATTAAGAAAACATTTTGGGAGCAGGGGGTCTATGACAAGTGGGCCACACTTGTCATATGATGGGGGAGAGAGAGAGGAACAGAGCAGGCGAGGCTCACCGACGGTGAACTCCGGAGAGGAGAGCACGTCGATGGGGGTGGATGGCGCAGGGTGGACGGGCGCTCCACGAAGATCACGCCGGTACCCGTGGCTTTCCCGGAGATGACCGGACGACGACACACGGGTCCTCGCGACGGCAGCATGTCACGGCTCTAACGAGGCCGTCGACGTAGCCGTCGACTCCAATGACAATCCGGCGAGTACTAGGCCGTGGAAGCACCGTGGGATCTAGGGGATTCGAATGGTGGGCTTGGTCGGGGCTGGGAGGCTCTGTGGAGAGGGGGAGGCGACTACAACCTCGCGGCGGTGAAGCTCGCCAAAGTGGAGGAAGAAGAGCACGATGGCTCGATTCCTCGTGCAGGGACCCAATTGAAGGGATGCATGTGGGGGCTTGTGGTGCGAGCTGGGGGTGAGGGCATGCCCTTTTATAGGCCAGCGGCGATGCTTGGCCCCGGGCGCCGCCGAGCAGAAGAGGACACGGCGAGGGAATGCGCTGGAAAACTCGGGAGGCTACGTGGCAGGTCTAGAGCTACGGGGGGTGTCACGAGGGAGCAGGGGCCAACGATGTCAAGCATGTGCTCCCCGCCTAGGTGATCACTATGATGATTTTGAATGGTCAAAAGGGCCACTGTGGTATCATGGCCTCTCTACAAAGCTTGATGCAGCATACTTGGAGCACAAGCTGGGATCAAAGGGTGAACAGGGGAGCATGTGGTGTTGTCACATGGCTTCCATGTTGGAAGCACTAGCTCTCTGCAAAATTTGAGCCCAAATGGCCAAAGGAGTTGTGTACTTCCTTTGTAAGTGCCCATATGGACCACAAATGCATTTTTGAAGCTAGAATCCTCTAGGCTTGATGGATTTGGCTAAAATTCGGTGTGGTGGGGTTATTTGGTGGTGTGCATGGGTGTGCAAAGTTTCATGGCCATTGGATGTGCCTAGCTAGTAGTACTTGCTTCACAAGGTACCCCACAGGCCAGAAACATGATCTTGAGGTTGTGATCACATGGGTGGTTGGTTTTGGCTCAAACTAGGTTTAGAAGGGTCATTTCAGTGTAGGATCATGTGGAAAAAGTTTCAAGGAAAATGGGTTCCTCTACCATGCACTTTCTTCATAATGTCCCCTTGCTGCATACGAACTTTGGGAATTTTGGTATGGAGCTTGGCTTTTTCCCTAAGGCTGAAACTTGGCATAGCCTCATGATGTGATCACAAGAGTATGCACAAAAAGTTTTACCAGCAGTGGATAAGGGTAAATAGCACTTCCTTCACAAAGTGCTAGTCTGCCCCCATAGACAAATGAATTCTTCTAGAGGAAAAATCCACTTGGGCCATGCAATGATCTTGGAAATTATGGCTAAAAATGGTGTCAAAGGTATGGGGGAATTATTTGGGGATTTATGGATCAATATAAATTGGGGTTGCTTCACAAACCTCAAATAATAGGAATATTCCTTTTATTGGAAAAAGAATATAGGACTTGAATAAAAATGGGGCTTGGATGGGGTGGATCAAGGGATGATCATGGGAAAGGGCTAGGGAATCATGGGCTACTTGGCAAGTAAAGAAAATATGCTCAATTTTGAATTCCAAAGAGTTTCTCAAAATCAAACCAAATGGAAAATCCAAAAATAAACCAGAAAGATTTTTCGGAAAACGAAAGTTCCAAAATCTAGGGTGTCACAACCACCCCCCCTCTAACATATTGAACCCAGAGCCGGTTAAACTCTCGTTTCGTCTGCAATGTGTAGTGCCGCGTTAGTTCACCCCTAGCATAACGTATTGCCATGTCTTGCATTTGTATTGCTTTTATTTCCTTGTATTTATTGTTTCTTTTCCCTTATTCTCTGATAGACACTGCGAGCACTGTCTTTGCCCCCCTGATCGACTACGTCACCGTCATTTCTTCTTCTTGCCAGACGAGCTTCCAGATAAGCAGAGCCCTTCCCCTCTCTTAGATATCACTTATCTTTCTGTATTATTCTTGCATTAGGCATTTCTCTTGCATGTTATTTTCTATTCTATTGCATTACATGTCTTTCTCGCCCTTTACTATGTACCCTACCTTTATCCTATGCTGCCTTAGTTATGTTATTACATCAGTTGTCCCTAAGGCTTTGTCCATAGTCTATGCTTAGCTATCGGGTCGCGATCACTCTGGGAGTGAATGTGGAACTTTACAAATATTGAAACTTAATCGGAACACGAGACAGGGTAAGGATCGGGTGACCCAACGGTGCACGCGAGAGGTATTGTGACGGGACGGCAGGGTAGGTGCGTACTACCGGTGTGCGGTGTGCCTGGACCGTGATTGTTGTCCACGAGAGTTACCATTTAACTACGAAAGTCGTGCTCCTCCAAGAGCGCCCCCGAGATAAGGTAAGGAGACATGTCACCTTGTTGGTACCCACGAGATGTGATGGGACGACTAGGCAGGTAGTTACGGCCTAGAGAGAGAGGTGGGTCTGGCTCCTGTTTGTTGCCCGCATGTTACCTAGTCGGAGCGACGATAACGTTCATCTCCGCGAGATATTAATAATGCGCTTAATGGATCGGTGTTAGTGATCTGAGATGACCATTGTCCTATACGCGCGAACTCCATGTGGGATTATGAGTATGGTCTCCTCCGCGTCGTACGTTCTCATTCAAAAGCTCTTCAGACGTCAACATCACTTGTAGGCTGATTTTCGGATTGGACCGCATGTGCTCTTGTTGAAACAGGTGGGTCTACTTCGCCGGCCACCCACGCACCGTGCAGGAGTGCAAAGGGAGGTGGCCCAAGACCCCTGCGCACTTGGGAGTTAGACCGACGGGTTGGCCTCTCTGTTGAGCCTAGGATGGTCTACGACATGTTGGATAGCCTCGGTCGAGAATTCCCCATAAAGGTGTACGCGACCCTAGAGATCCGAGCGTGCAGGGTAATAGTAGTGCAGCCCATGCAGGGAAGAAATCTATTCAAATAGCTGTGTCCATGGTAACAGGAAGCTCCGTGTTGTATCCATATCCGCAACTACAACTTGAACTATTATTAATATTATGAACTGTTACAATTGTTCCCGTGATTGCTTTCTCGCAGGGGTGTCGAGAAGGGATCTCAGGGCTTGATGTTATTACTAATATATATCATTATTATCACAACCTTATAAATTGTTGGCTATTCGATTCTGATGCGGCAAGATCGCTTGATGATTCAAGTCTTCGAGAGGCCTAGCTTCTCCCCCCTTTACTCTGGCTTTCTGTAGTTCAGTCCACTATATATCGCCCTTTCCATTTGATACAATTTCATAAATGCTTAGAATTTCTGGACGTAAGTATCGGAGTATGCTAGGTACTCACCCCCCCTCTTGCTTTTCTATCTTTGATTTCTATACACGGCTGCTGCAATCAGACGTTAGAGCCCAAGAGTAGGATTACCCCGGAGGTGCCTACTACGACGTGTAGCTCCCCGACGACCAGGAGTAGTTCGGAGGTTTCCAGGCAAGAGGCCTCTCCTTTTCGATATGTATCGTGTTTGTGCTAGCCTTCTTAAGGCAAAACTTGACTGACTATGTCTGTACCCAGATATTATGATTGTATGACTTATGTATTCGGGTCGTCGTGACCCCTGCGTTGTAATATAAAGACTTTATCATAGTTGTGTCTAGAGTTGTGCTGTGATATTCCTAAGGTGACTCCCTGATTTCGATCGTGTACATTGCATGTATGATTAGTACATGATCGCAAATCGGGGGCGTTTCAAACTAAAATAAACACTAAGGTTAATTTTGCGAGCCTAGCATATGAAGATATGGCCTCAAAACTTTGGAGATCGAAAGATCGAGCATGCGTCGCATGTATGATGTGATCGCACAACCTAGCTATCTACCTTTCAAACTAATTCTTTGACCATGTGGTATTCGAGGACGGATAGTAAATTAGGATCATGTAATCACTAAAAATAAGGGATGATTGTTTTTGTGTGAGCTCATTTATAATATGATTGTAGCATGAACTCATTATTATGAACTGGGTCTTAATATTTTCCTTGCAAATATCTTTGTAGACAATGAACATGAATCAACATGTTGAGTTGAATTCTTTCATGCGTGAAAATATTAAAGTAGATGGGTCAAATTTTGTTGATTGGTATCTACGCCTTAGAATTGCTCAACAGGAAAAAATTCTTATTAATAATACAAACGCATGTGGAAAATCCTCCAGATAACAACATTGATCAGCTAGAAATGATTGATTAATATGCTCGTCTAAAAACATACTCCATAGTTAAGAATGTGATGGAACTCTCTATGTCACATGTGTTGCATGATCAGTTTGTGGAAACAGACGCATATGACCTGATCGACATGCTGAAGTCAATGTTTGTCTATCAGTTCAGAGTGGCTAGATTTCAGTTAGAAAAACAGTTTCTTTCTACAAAGATGGAAGAAAACACCTGCCTGAAAACCCACTTAGCCAAGATGCATGGGATACATCTTAGCCTCGTGAAAGACTTTGACTACTGGACCACAAAAGAATCTGCAATAAACATGGTTCTACATTTGCTACCACCTAGTTACAAAGACTTATTCCATGGCTATATCGGGAGAGGAGAAACCTTCAATTCTTTGAGTTCATGATTAATCTCCGAGATGTGGAGGTTGAACCGATTGAAGGAGAAGTTTTTGATGGAAAATGTATATTTGATATACCGATTATAAATGTTTGTTCCCTTATACAACACTTGCAGTTTGATATCTGACACTTGTTCTGTTTTATGTAAACATGGCCTAGCGTTGCATGGATGGGAAAAGGTGAAATCATGGATTTATGGCCAGAAAGACAGTTGATGGCCAACAAGAGTTCACCAAGACATCTATCATAGGATTGTTCGATATGTGCCCTAGAGGAAAATTAATAAAGATATTTGTCACATATCTGTTTTTTCATAATACGTTATATATTGTGCTAGAACTGTATTAAGAGGAAACATTAAATCAGGCATACTAGCTCATTGGGCAATTGATGATCAAGGTTTCCAGATCATGAGAACATAATAGTCTATTAACAATGAGGTCATATCATTAGGAGAATGATGTGATGGACACACACCCACCTTAAGCATTGCAGTGTGATCAAGTCACATAAGTTCAACATTGCGATGACTTAATAACATAGTGTCTGAATCCTTAGACCGTGACGATCATACATAATTGCTATCTATTAGGATGCTTTGAGTGCATTAACCGTTACACTGAAACATGGTAACTGAAAAGGTGTATCTTGGGTATTCCGAAGTAGATATGTTGAGGAGTATGAAATAGATCAGAGAGGGATTTGTCAATCCGAGTGACGGATAGGTACTCTTGGCCCACTCGGTGGTGTTGCATCAATAGCTTGCAAGCAAGTGACTAGGTCACAAGAGATGTAATATTCACAGACGAGTAAACATGTTATGTCGGAGACAAGGAAGAATTAGGTATTGGATACCGACGATCATACCTCGGACAAACATAGTACCGAAGCACAAAGGGATCAAGTCATATTGTTAACGGTTCAACAGCGATGAAGTTTATTCGATGGAAGCGTAGGGGCACATCAAGGATTGTAACCAGATCCCACATGATGGTCATTGGTCAGAGAGTGTCTCGATCATGTCTACTGTTTCCCGGACCGTAGGGTGTCACAATTAAGGGAAATCGATGCATTAAGGATTGATTCGGGATCATCGGTGAAAAGAGAGAAAACACCGGAAATGTACGGGGAGGTGCCGGAAGCTGTTCCGGATATTTTGAAAGGTTCAAAATAATATATATTAATGTTTAAATATGTTTTATTATTTAATTGACAGAATTAAATATTAAAAATGATTTAAATAAATAATTAAAAAGGTGAATAGGTATTTGGGCCTTAAAAGGCCCATGAGGAAGGGGGAGCCTCCCCCCTTGGGCTTGGCGCCAAGGGAGGGGCCCATCCCCCTCCTAGCTTCACCACTCCCCCCTCCTTGGGGGTTTAGTCCCACATGGGGGAAGGGGAGGGGGTGGAGCCCCTACTTGGCCTATATAAGGAGGGGTGGGGTGCCTTTTTCAAGATAACATTGAGTTTCTCTCTCTCTCTTTCTCCGACCTAGACCGGACTCCCCTGGTTTGGAGTTTGCACCTGGTTGGGGGTTTCACCATCATCCGGACGCCGTCGCGCTGCGGGAATCGGGATCCGGATTAATCTTCTTTCCGCTGCTCGTCTGGTTCGGAGCCCGGAGGGACGTCGGTTGCACCGTACGTGTGTAATCCCGCGAGGCACTACACGTGTGGTGCTACTTCATTGTCGGAGGTTCTTCAACACGACAGGGAGGTTGTAGGATCAGATTCTACGCCAACCACGTTCGAGGAACCTTTCCCTCTTTCGGTCTTCAAAGGTATGAACACCGATTCCTTCCGTTACATACATCAGCATAGCATAGATCTTGGGTTCGGGACTCGTAGGTAGGAAATTTTTTGTTTTCTACGCCGATCCCCAACAGTGGTATCATGAGCAAGGCTATGTGTAGATGTATTGTACGGGTAGAACACATCTAGGATGTGGGCATCAATTCTCCAATTGTTACTGTCCCACGTGTACTCGTTTAGCGTTGCGGCAATGTCCTGATGAAGCGGCCCCGACCGACCTTACGCGTTTACGTGAGACTGGTTCCACGCTTGACATATGTCTTGTACCATATAAGTGGCTGGGGGGTGTCTGTCTCTCTAACATTAGCAACGCGAAGACGTTTGCAACGGAGGGCCCCGACAGGGGTGTAATAGAGACGGTTGCAGGATTGGTGTTGTGGCTTGTTTTCGCAGGAGAGAAAGCGGTTCTCTCTCGAAACCCCTTAGCAGCCACGTAAAACTTGCAAAAGATAAAGTAGAAGGCGTTTTAACTTTAATTTGCTTGTAAGGGGGGATCATATCTTGTATGATTTACAGTTTTACTTCCTGTCTTGCTAATATGCTAGATATGCAACGGTAGCATGATAGGATAATCTCTCTCAATACCATGATTGTATTCTCCCTTAGTGGGCACCGCCTGGAAGGATCTCTTTATGATAGGCAGGCCATGACGATCGGGTGTCATACATACATTAGCGATCGCATGAGGTTGGGTTTGGCAAGCCTAGCATATGCAGATATGGCCTTGCTGAATAGCCATACACTAAGGTTCGACTGGCAGGCTTGACATATGTAGATATGAGCTTGGGATACGGATGACCGAAAAGTTAAGCATGAGTCATATAACGGATATGATAGGCATGATGGCCTACCTAGGGAGATGTGTCGTCGGCCGTGTGATATTCGAGGACGATCATTCAAACTAGGATTATGTTAATCACCTAGTAAATTTGGAGAGATGTTTAACTAAGTGGGAGTTTTAGAATTAATTAAAATTGAACTCCAATTATGAACAAAGTCTAAATATGTGTTTTGCCAATAACCATTGTAGATGGCTGCACCTCGCCCCTCATTCAACTTAGGGGCATTCCTAGACAAAGACAAACTGAAAACCGATGGGTCAAACTTCACCAACTAGTTCCGCACTCTGAGGATTCTCCTCGTTTCCCTCAAGATGGCATACGTACTAGAGGCCGCGTTAGATGACGAACCACCGGCAGACGCTAGTCAGGATGAGAAGAATGTCTACCTCTCCAAGACGGATGATTACAACCTTGTCCAGAGTGGAATGTTTTACTCCATGGAGGCTGAGCTGCAGAAACGCTTTGAGAGGATGGGTGCATATGATATAATCACCGACCTCAAGGCCGTCTTTGCACCCCAAACCAGGGCTGAACGTTATGAGGCTTCTGAAGCTTTCTTCTCAACAAAGATGGATGAACATAGCAGTGTTAGTGAGCACGTGGTCAAGATGTTTGGCTACGTTCAATGCTTGAATGCTCTGGAATGTCAGATTCCAGATGAACTTGTTGTTGATAGGGTCCTGCAGTCGCTGCCCCCTAGCTACAAAGGCTTTTTGTTGAACTACAACATGCAGGGGATGACTAAGACCCCTTCTGAGTTGTTCGCCATGCTGAAAACTGCTGAGGTTGAGATCAAGAAGGAGCATGTTGTATTCATGGTCAACAAGACCGTTGAATTCAAGAAGTCTGGCAAGAAGGGGAAGGGAAAGAAGGGAAGCCTGAAGAAGGGTGACAAGCCAGTTGTCACTCCTCGAAAGGCACCCAAACCTGGACCCAAGCCAGGCGTTGAGTGCTTCTATTGCAAGAGTGATGGTCACTGGAAACGCAACTGCCCCAAGTACCTGGAGGATAAGAAGGCTGGCAAGATTGTCAGAAGAGAGAAAGGTATATTTGATATACACGTTATTGATCTTTTCTTAACAAGCGCTGGGAACAAATCCTGGATATTTGATACAGGATCTGTTGCTCATATTTCTAACTCCTCTCAGGGGCTACGGGATAGGCGACGCTTGATGAAAGATGGCGGTCGGCACGAAGCATCTTAGTCTCCCTTCGGGATTAGTTTTGATTTTGAATAAGTGCTACTATGTACCCGCATTGAGTGTGAACTATTGGAATTTAATCCCTCAGGATCGCTCACATAAAATACCCACGAACACACGCACACGAAAAGATTTAGCTAAAGGCACATATCGTGCCTTTGTTCTTTTATTGCTCTTGTTTTCTCTTCGGTGTTTCTTCTTTCCACGGTATTACAAAATCACGCCTCTACCCATGCTTATATAGACGGCCGGCCAGCCAAAGCCCAACGCCTAAGCCTACACGGAGTCAACCTACTTTTAGACACGGACACAATACATGCATGCCATGCAAACCACCTAGTACTAGTACACAGACTCAAACCTCACGTGAACCTACTATACCATGGACTAGTACTAGTTACTTTCCTAAACTAGTTAAAACTCAAGATTACATTAACATTCACCCCCTAATCTTGATTCTCTATCTTTTTGTGCTTCTCTTAATCTTGATTCATTAAAGATCTGCGACTCGTCAACTCATCGACTACCATCATGTCCGTACATTGAGTATGACCCACTGGAAACATGCATCGCCTCTTTTGCTCCGCCATGTTGTGCCACCGCTATTGCTTGGCCGCTGCCTTGCACTCGGTTCGCACCTTTGTGCCATCGCCATTGCTAGGCATCCTCGCACTCGGTTTGCACCATACTCCTCGTACATGCTTCAATAGATCCACTGTCTATTTCTCGCACATCTCCTCGCTTTACGATGGCTTACTACCATCGTCCGCCTTCGGAAATCCACCGAATCAACACTGACCGCAGCCAGGACACTCCACGAGGACATGGACATGACTCACGGAACACCGTGCACACCTTCAACTCCAACGAATCAGCCACCAAGACGAGCACTTGGACAGGACGACGACTACTACGACACTCATTTTTCTCCTTTTTCTCTTTTTTATTTTTTTCTCCTTTTCTATTTTTCTATTTTTTCAGTTTTCAATGTCATTATAGCAATCTCGAATCATCATCCTCAACTTGGATGAGATTGAAATCCGCCATGTTTTTCTTCTTCTGGACCCAACCTTTTCCGGTACACTGATAAGCATTATGTCCCAGTTCTTTGCAAATGAAGCACTTATCATTGGACTTATCACGACGACGGTCTTTGGCTGTCCACTCCGATCTTGTCATCAAAAGTTTTTCACCGTCTTGGACGTCATCAACATAACCCCGCAGTCGTTCCTCATGAACCTTCAATCTTCTTATCACTTCCTCCATTGTCATTGTCTTGAAATTGCCAAAATGCTCTATACCAGAGGCAATTTGGAGAAATTTTGATGGAACCGCTCGAAGGATTTTCTTGAGAACATTTATTTCATCAAATTTTTCTCCAAGACCTCGTATCCCGTTGGCTATGGTTTCCATCCTGAGAGCAAAGTCATCGATCGATTCGGTGTCTTTCATCTTGAGCCTCTCAAACTCTGACTTTAGGGTTTGAAATCTTGCCTCCTTGATGCGGTCGTCTCCAAGACGATTTGTCTTTATAGCCTCCCAAACTTCCTCGGATGTCTCCTTCTCAGCGATTAATACAAACACATCACCCGGGATGATGTGATAGATGGCCGTCAACGCCCTCTGGTCCATCGTGTCGTCAACCTTATCAGGATCTTCCGTCTCCACCGCATCCCAGATTCTCTATGCAGGCATCAACGACTTCATCCTGATTGACCAAATTGAGTAGTTGTTTTTTGTCAACATCGGGTACCGAACAGACATGTTTCCTCCTTTTCTAGCCATGATCCTGGTCGTCGCTCCACGCAATCACAACGCTCACCTCGACGACCTCGAACCTTGCTCTAGATACCAATTGTTGGAATTTAATCCCTCCGGATCGCTCACATAAAATACCCACGAACACACGCACACGAAAATATTTAGCTAAAGGCACATATCGTGCCTTTGTTCTTTTATTGCTCTTGTTTTCTCTTAGGTGTTTCTTCTTTCCACGGTATTACAAACTCACGCCTCTACCCGTGCTTATATAGACGGTCGGCCAGCCAAAGCCCAACGCCTAAGCCTACATGGAGTCAACCTAGTTTTAGACACGGACACAATACATGCATGCCATGCAAACCACCTAGTACTAGTACACGGACTCAAACCTCACGTGAACCTACTATACCATGGACTAGTACTAGTTACTTACCTAAACTAGTTAAAATTCAAGATTACATTAATATGAACATCGTTAGTGGTTATTTCTTGAAGCGAGACCACTATTCTTTTAAGTCAGATACAATTGGTTGTGCGATTTATAAGGATGATGTGTTTTATGTTCACGCACCGGAGAAAAATGGCTTATTCATTCTTAATCTCGATTCTGATATACTTCATATTGATAACGTAGAGGCCAAAAGATTAAAACCTAGTGGCGAAGAACAGATGATGATGTGGCATTGACGACTTGGTCATATTGGTGAAAAGAGCATGAAGAAGCTTCATGATGATGAACTTATGGAGTCATTGGATTTTGGATCCCTTGACACATGTGAACCATGCCTTTTGGGCAAGATGAAAAGGACTCCATTCAATGGAACAATGGAGCGTGCGGAAGACTAGTTAGGGATCATACATTCAGATGTATGTGGACCTATGAACGTCCCGACACGCAATGGTCTTCGTTACTTCGTGACCTTCACAGATGAATTAAGCAGATATGGGTATATCTACTTAATGATACATAAGTCCTTCAACCTTTGAAAGGTTGAAGGAATTTCAGAGTGAGGTCGAGAATTAACTCGGGAAGAAAATAAAGCACCGTCAATCCGATCGAGGAGGCGAGTATTTAAGTCACGAGTTTGGCGATCATCTTAAGAATTGAGTCATCATACCACAACTCACGCCGGCAGGAACACCTCAGCGTAACGGTGTTCCTGAACGACGTAATCGAACTCTATTGGATAGCGTACGATCGATGATGTCTCATACCGACTTACCTTTGTCATTCTGGGGTATGCATTAGAAACTGCCGCTTACATTCTTAATAGGGCATCGTCCAAATCCGTAAAGACAACACCATTTGAGGAATGGCATGGCAAGAAAACAAAGTTGTCTCACTTGAAGATTTGGATATCCAAGGGAAATCGTTGGATACACCTTCTACAACCAGTCTGAGGGCAAAACGTTTGTCGCCAAGACTGGATGCTTTCTTGATAAAGAGTTTCTTTCGAAAGAATTGAGTGGGAGGAAAATAGACCTCAACGAGATGATTGACCAATCAATCCAAGTGGAAGAAATAGCAATGGAAGTTGTTCCAAAACCATCTTCCGTAGTGGGAGCTGAAGAGAACGGTTATCATGATATTCATAACGATCATGACATACATGATGATCATGGTCAAGATGAAGAGGATCCTATTGTACCCCGAAGGTCATCAAGAGCCCGAGTAAAAACTCAGTTTTACGGGCAACTTGTCAATGCAGTCATGTTAAATGAACCTGACGAACCTGCGAACTACAAAGAAGCAATGGAGGGACCCGAGTCCGAGAAATGGATGGAAGCCATGAAATCCGAGATAGACTCGATGTATGCCAAGAAAGTATGGACTTTGGTGGATATTCCCGAGGACCGAAAAGGCCGTCGAGAATAAGTGGATATTCAAGAAAAGACTGACGCAGACGGAAACGTATCTTTCTATAAATCTCGACTTGTCGCAAAAGGTTTCGGACAAATTCAAGGAGTTGACTACGAAGAGACTTTCTCTCCCGTAGCGATGCTAAAGTATATTCGGCTATTGCTAGCAATTGCTTCCTATTAGGATTATGAAATATGGAAGATGGATGTGAAAACCGCGTTCCTAAATGGCAACATTGAGGAAGAGTTGTATAGTGTACAACCGGAAGGTTTTATGGATCCTAAGGACGCTGGTAAGGTATGCAAACTTCAACGGTCCATTTATGGGTTGAAGAAAGCATCTTGGAGCTGGAATCAAAAGCTTTTGGATTTGTCCAAAATGAAGAAGAATTCTGTGTTTATAAGAAAGTTAGTGGGAGCTCTGTGGCATTCCTAGTACTATATGTGGATGACATATTATTGATAGGGAATGATGTGAAATTTCTAGAGGGGGTAAAGGAATATTTGAATGGACAATTTTCCATGAAGGACCTAGGTGAAGTTGCATACATATTAGGCATTAAAATCTATAGAGATAGATCAAGACGCCTATTATCACTGAGTCAGAGAACTTACCTTGAGAAGATATTGAAGAGGTTCAATATGGATAACGCCAAGAGAGGCCTCTTTCCCGTTATGAAAGGAAGTAAATTGAGTGTGACTCAATGCCCAGCTACAGAAGAAGAAAGGGAGGAAATGTCCTCAAAGACCTATGCCTCAGCCATAGGTTCTATCATGTATGCTATGCTGTGTTAGTCTGACTAATCGTTTCCAAAGTAATCCTGGAATGGATCATTGGATTGCAGTGAAGAACGTCCTTAAGTACTTACGAAGAACTAAGGATCTGGTTCTTGTCTATGGAGGATGTGAAGAAGAGCTCGGCGTAACAGGTTACGTCGATGCCAGTCTTGGTACTGACCCCGATGACTCAAAATCCCTGACGGGATACGTGTATATGTTGAATGGTGGTGCGATTAGCTGGAGGAGCGGCAATCAGTCAGTCGTCGCCCAATCTACGATGGAGTCGGAGTATATTGCCGCTTGCGAAGCGTCAAACGTAGCGCATTGGATGAAGAAGTTCGTCATCGAGCTTGGCGTATTCCCTAGTTGCAATGACCTTGTTAGCATTTATTGCGACAATACGGGTGCCATTGCTAACGCAAGGGAGCCGAGGGCTCACTCTACAGCCAAGCATATTCTCTGGCTATTCCATGTGAACCGGGACTACGTCAAGAATGGTCATACTAGGATTTGCAAAATACATACGGATCTGAATCCGTCAGACCCAATGACTAAACCTCATCCACAAACCAAGCTTGAACAACACCGAGAGACTATTGGTGTTAGATACATACCTGATGTAAACTAGTGTAATTTGTACTCTAGTTCAAGTGGGAGACTGTTGGATATGTGCCCTAGAGGAAAATTAATAAAGATATTTGTCACATATCTGTTTGTTCATAATACGTTATATATTTTTTCTAGAACTGTATTAAGCGGAAACATTAATACACGTCTGATATATAACAACCTGGTCCCTAGTTAAACTCAGGCATACTAGCTCATTGGGCAATTGATGATCAAGGTTTCCTGATCATGAGAACATAATAGTCTATTGACAATGAGGTCTTATCATTAGGAGAATGATGTGATGGACACACACCCACCTTAAGCATTGCAGTGTGATCAAGTCACATAAGTTCAGCATTGCGATGACTTAATAACATAGTGACTGATTCCTTAGACCGTGATGATCATACATAATTGCTATCTATTATGATGCTTTGAGTGCATTAACCGTTAAACTGAAACATGGTAACTAAAAAGGTGTATCTTGGGTATTCCGAAGTAGATATGTTGAGGAGTATGAAATAGATGAGAGCGGGATTTTTCAATCCGACTGACGGATAGGTACTCTGGGCGCACTCGGTGGTGTTGCATCAATAGCTTGCAAGCAAGTGACTAGGTCACAAGAGATGTAATATTCATAAACGACTAAACATGTTATGTCGGAGACGAGGAAGAATTAGGTATTGGATACCGACGATCATACCTTGGCCAACATAGTACCGAAGCATAAAGGGATCAAGTCATATTGTTAATTGTTCAACATCGATGAAGTTTATTTGATGGAAGCGTAGGGGCACATCAAGGATTGTAACCAGATCCCACATGATGGTCATTGGTCAGAGAGTGTCTCGATCATGTCTACTGTTTCCCGGACCGTAGGGTGTCACACTTAAGGGCAATCGATGCATTAAGGATTGATTCGGGATCATCGGTGAAAAATAGAAAACACCGAAAATGTACCGGGAGGTGCAGGAAGTTGTTCCAGATATTTTGAAAGGTTCAAAATAATATATATTAATGTTTAAATACGTTTTATTATTTAATTGACAGAATTAAAAATTAAAAATTATTTAAATAATTAGTTAAAAATGTGAAAAGGTATTTGGGCCTTAAAAGGTCCATGAGGCCAAGGGAGGGCCCCATCCCCCCTCTTAGCCGCACCACTACCCCCCCTTGGTGGTTTAGTCCCACATGGGGGAAGGGGAGGGGGTGGAGCCCCTCCTTGGCCTATATAAGGAGGGGTGGGGGTTCCTTTTTCAAGATAACATTGAGTTTCTCTCTCTCTCTCTCTCTCTTTCTCCGACCTAGAGAGGACTCCCCAGGTTTGGAGTGTGCACTTGGTTGGGGGTTTCACCGTCATCCGAACGCCGTCGCGCTGCCGGAATCGGGATCCGGATCAATCGGGAGCCTAGAGGGACATCGGTTGCACCGTACGTGTGTAATCCCGCGAGGCACTACACGTGTGGTGCTACTTCATCGTCGGAGGTTCTTCCACACGACAGGGAGGTCGTAGGATCAGACTCTACGCCAACCACGTTCGAGGAACGTTTCCCTCTTTCGGTCTTCAAAGGTATGAACACAGATTCCTTCCGTTACATACATCAGCCTAGCATAGATCTTGGGTTCGGGACTCGTAGGTAGGAAATTTTTTGTTTTCTGCGCCGATCCCCAACAAGGATTATACTTAGAGTATTAGACAAATCTTTTGCAATCTATTGAGTATGAACATTTATCAGTATGTCTTGCATCTCACGAGACAAAGTTATTCATGTTTTGAGACAAATCAGTTGTTCCAGTTTAATGAATAAAGTGTGCTTATACTATGATTGCAATTGAGTTTATGATAGAAGAATTTATAAAGCACCATAATTGTCAAAGTAATATCCAATGTTTATAGATGAAGTTATTATGAATAACGCTACGGCAAAAAGTCATAATTATATTAAATGCATGAGATGAATTCATAAATGATGAAGTCATTAGATACTCGATCTATTAACTCATGTATTCATTATCAAACAAGAAGACTAATGACGAAGTTCTAGAAAAGTAGAACATGCACTAATTATTCTACATAACTGATGTATTAATCAAGCACATAAATCATCATTAAAAGACTTCATGTGATTAATTGAAAAAAGAGCATTCAATTAAGATCACAAATATGAGATTCCGGAATCACAGTGTGAAGAAGGATATAAGAATACAAATCACTATGATATGATCAAAGTGACATGTATTACAGTTGACATAATGGAAGACTTATGGAAGAGATACTACAAATTACGGTGAGTAAGTGTAAGTGCTCAAGCACCTAAAACATTCGTAATGATACTAAGATGTAGTGTGGTCTAAACACATTCCCCTTGCGCTAATATTATCAATTAACAAAGATTGTTAAAATCTATTAAGTTAAAACACCCACTTCATGAATAAGGACCATCCTGAATTTAATGAAGCTAATAACTCCATATGATGATGGAGTTAGAAGTTTCTAAGTGTTATATGATATAACTTTCTTTGTATTAAGATTGTGAGCACTTAAAGAACACATCTTCCCGGATATAAAAAACTTCTGTTGCTTGAATTGGTATACAAGAAGAAAGTTCTAAACGGATAAACCAACGGGAGAAAGTGAAAAACTTTAACCAGGGTGGTTGACCCTGCCTCCAGACAACAGAGTAACGCGACGAAAAGACGTTCCACTATAATGACTCCGTGAAAAGAGGAAATATACCATTGATGATGATCATGGTGTACAAGTTAAAGCTTTTGTTAAAATAAGAAGGTTGTCGTGAATACGTTCTGTACAGAACAATAATTATGAGTTTTCTTAAATAAAACAAAAGGAACAATGATTGCAAACTACAAAGAGATGATGGTTGCCTAATACACGAGGAGAAATGAAATCATATTGAGTTCCATTTAGGATGGCTCAAGATCCTATGAAATAAAGTGGTTCTTTCATATTCCCAATAACCAGGAAGTTATTAGGAACTAATGTAACGGATAAAAAGGCTTGATTTGGCACATAAAGATGTTAGGGCTAAACTCAATATTGATTGACTACAAACGCGTAACAATGCTTAATCAATAATATATTTCATTCACAAATACTATGACAGAGCCATTGCCCGACACTACAAGAAATATGCTAATACACGACGCTATATTTTCGTTGCTACATCCTCACTATTTTTAATTTACGACGATCTTACAAAGAAAAACCGAGCGTCAAAAAATGAGCCGTCAAAAACTAAAAACAAAGATGTTTTAGTCGAAATCTTCATAACTTTCACGACGATTTCCGGATCGTTGTAACCTTTACGATGATACTAAAAACATCACTGGCAATATAGCCCATTCCTACGTGGCAAAATTGCAAAGAAATCAAAACGTCATAATATGGAATCAGCCCGATCCATTTTAACCATTTATATGGGCCTAGCCCAGCAATTCAACCCATTTAGCATATATGTTTCTCTTATTTTTGGACAGACAAATGCACCCAGTCCAACAATTTGACTATTTATTTCTGGGCCGCGGCCTTTTACTTCCCATTTCTTGTTGGGCCTCCGAATTGTTAAAGCCCGATTTTTTTGGCCTCAACCATTTTTCAGTCCAATTATGTTTTTGCCTTTTTGGCCATGGCCCTTTTATTTTTAACTCACTTGCCAATTCGATGTACACATCATTTTCAATGAATATCAAATAATTCTATTGAAGAACGGCAATAAATGCAGAATATTTCACAATACAACCAAACTTGGTACATTATAATACTTCATAGTATCCAGTTTTCTAATACACACAAATATAAAAAATATAAGGAGCTACTCTTTGCTTGCTGTAGCATCTTCATTCTGAAGCTTTGTTCTAGCAGTCAGGACCTTGATGAACATGGGACATCTACAGATTATACCACTACAATTAGGAACAAAATGAGATGAAAACAGAACATATCAATTTCTAAGCAGATATTGTACATAAATATCAGTGGAACCAAAAAGCACAACTATTAGTAAAAAACAACCATATGACAAGAATCAATAAATAATATATTAGTACAAAAAAACATGTACTCTTATCAGTCTCGAGCTTGTTAGAAGGTTGAATGGTCACACCATCAAGCATGTCCACTTTTAAAATTAACCTGGTGGTGTTCTACTTATTAGACTATTCAATCTCATGGCTGGACTATGAAAGATATAATGCATGTGCGAGAACAAAATTCTGACCATACATCATTATTATTCAGAGAAAAAAAATCAAGTCCAGATATTAACTATGAAAGATATAATGCATGTGCACCGCTGACCCAAACTACAAATTTAGAGCATGTTTGGACTAGAATAGTTATTAGAAGCTAGCCAACGACAAAAATTCAGGATCAAAAAGCTAAAGTGCATTGATTCGGAGAGACCAGCGCGGAGTAGGAGCGGCAAGCTTTTTTCAATATAATTCAGTAAACTGTTTTACTGTAACAGGTTCAGTAAACTATATTTCAAAACAAGCAGAATAGCATCCGAGTCATGGCGTTTAAAATGCACACAACACTTAACATGGCATGAGTATTTGGTAGCCATAGTTACCAACCCAGCAAGGTTGGGGAGAAAGAATGAGATTACATGGCTACTGACCTACTTGATTTCGATGCAGCAAGTTTCCAGTGTCCTTTCCAGCAAGAGCAGAAGAAGAGGAGGGAGGTCCATGGCGTCCCTCCCGAGAAGCAGCACAACTCAGCACGCCTTCCACTACCATGGCGTTGTCCTGGTCGGAAAGAGAGATGGGAAGGGGGTCAGACAGAGAGCAGAAGACGCATACACAATCAGTAACATGATTACTGAATTCCATGGGAGAGGAACCAATGATTACTGAAGGCCATGGGAGAGCACAATCAGTAAGACTTTCATAGAGCACAAAGAAATAACAATGATGTGTGTTGACGCTGGTTTGTTGAAAATTATTTAAAGCAAACATTAAAAAATCAAACTGCAAAAAAAGTAGAAGGATGGTGTCCAGGAACTATGTTTAACAGATATGGGCACTAATGTGACATGGTATATTGTAATTCATGTTATCACACACAAAATATCAGGAATCAATAGTCACATGTGAGTTCACTACCTTGTCCTGCAACAGCAAACCACTATTCACATTAGCCTAACAAGAATGGCAACATTACTGAACATTTATGCTTTTTCACAGCACATGCCAGACAAGCTGTCAGAACCCTAAATTAGGTTTGTGTTTAACCTAGCTTGCATTTTTGCATCTTGAAAAAAATTGCAAAAGAAAAATAAATGGGGAAAAGAAAAGCCCTAAATGAATTAAATAAAAGGCCAGACAAAAATCTTTTTCCAAAAATGATTTGAACTTTTTGAAAAGTCTAATAAATGGGCATGATCACATTTCAAGTGAAGTGGGTCCCACTCCATGCTCATTGATTTTTCTAAAAGTCCAAAATGCCCATGGAAATTAAAAAATATTGTATTTGCAATTGGAATTAAATAAATATAATTCCAATAATTCTAAAACTTTGTGAGGTGACTTATATATGTATAATTAGCTCACATAAAATTTTTTAGAATTTATTAAAAAGATTTGGTTTTAAAATCAAATATAAACAAAGTAACAGAAAACAAATAAACAGGAAACAAAAGAAAAGGGCAGAGCCCACCTTACCTGGCCCAGCCTGGCTAGAAGCCGGCCCAGCCCTCCAGGGCAAGGTCGTCTTCTACCCGTGGCCAGGCAGGCAGCTCGCCGCCGTGGCGAGCATGCCGTCGCCAGGCCACGTCCTTCTGCCCCCTCGTCCTTATCCCGCGCAGGAAGACGCCCCGAGCCCTTTTTCCTTCTCCCCTCTCTCTCTGGTCACCCGCTCTCTCTCCCTCGACGATACTAGCGCACACTCGAGCCCTAGCCGGAGCGGCCGCCGTGCGCCACCGTGGCCACTGTGCCTCCCCCGCCTCGCCACCGTGTCCATTGAGTGCGCCGTGGACGGCTACGTCGACCCCCGCGACCAATTGGAGCAGAGGAGCAAAGGACGCGATGCTAGCTTCGCCAAGCCGCCTCGGCCAGCCCCAACTCCGGCGCCAAATTACCTCGTCGCCGCTTCTTCCCCGGCTCCGTCGAGGCCCTCCTCATGCTCAGGTGAGCAAGGAGCTTCGAATCCCCCATCCATGGCTCTCCCCGTTGCCTAGGTCGCCGTCTTCACCAAGGCCAGAAGCTCTGGTCGCCGCCTCTTTATCGTGCTCATGGCCATGGGCCTCCCCGCGACGCCCTGATGGCAGAGACGAACGCGCGCGCTTCCAAGCTTCCCCCCAGTACCCTTTGCCCCCTCTCTCGTGCTCGTTTCCCCTCTCCGGCGTGAGCTCTGGCGAGCTCCAGTGGACGCCGGCGAGCTCCACCATTATAGGCTATTAGGCCCTAAACCGTGCACTAATTCCCCCTATCTCTATGACACGTGGGACTAGGGCCCCCTCTAATTAACCAGGGGGTTAATTAAACCGGGATTAACCCCCCTAGTCACTGACCAGAGGGCCCCACTGGTCAGGCCAGCTCCTGCGTCATCATGATGTCATCATGACGCATTAAAGGATAAATAATTTATTTAATCAGTAAATTCCAGAAAATAAGCAAAACTTTGAAATTGAATATCTTTTAAACCATAACTCCAAATGAAAAGATTTATATATGAAAAATGATCAGAAGAAAATTCTCTATCCGAATAACAAACTTGCAACCATTTTTGAAATGCTTACCATGATGGATCAGTAGCATTTTGCTATTTAGTACATTTGGTTTAAATCAAATAAATTGCAAATGCTATTCTCAATTGAACCATTGCAATACAATACACCTCACATGGACATAGGAAGCACAACACACCCATGATCAACTTCATATCATGCCATATTTTTTGTGCATTACAATATATTGAATGTGCATTACTTTCAGTGCTTCGGTGATTGCTTCTTCTCGGTAGAGTTGATCTCGGAGACGAGTTCAACCTCACGTCAGAAGAGTGTTACATCGTGATCGTCAGCAAGGCAAGAACCCACTCCTTGATCATGTCAATAAAATCCCAGTTCCCTCTCATTCTCGCAAGTGCATGTTTAGGATGTCACCATGATACGTTGTACCGCTAGTTCAACCTATTCCTTTGCATGACCTATCATTTTGTCACAGTATTAAGCAAACCACAATCCTAGAATATGTAGGAGTTGGTTGATATCATGTGGCCCCTGCAACTGTTACAGCTTATTGCATGCTTAGAGTTGTTACCTGAGGCTACTTTGTTGTGAGTCGGGATGGCAGTGATCATGTAAATGATGGTGGTAACGTGTTGATGAATTTGACCTAAACAAGGTGAACGATGAGAGGCTGTGTAGGAGTACACAGTGGGTTGTCTCGTTGAACACTTCCTTAAGCCCGAGTTCTTGTGTTGTTATCCAAGACTAAGAGTACAACCACACATTGGGCTCACTGACCCCTCTCGGCCAAGCACCTCACCACGGACCTGTCCAGGAGTCGCAAGTAGTTCGCCCTTTAACAATCTCAAACAGGTGGAACCAAGGTAAGTGGTTGGCATAGGTTGTGGGGACGTTGAATCAAGTGATCATGATCGAGTTGAGCTTGATGGCGGTCACAGAATGTTTGAGTCCGCATCGGAAAAATCGGCTGGATTCCAATCGTGGTCCCAAGTCAAATAGGCGACTACCTAGGACTAGAGATGGTGCCGTGAGTGAAGTTTCGTGGCAGCATCCTCGCCGGTACTCACTTGAAGGGTCCATCCCCGGGCGATAACTGATGAGGCGTGTGTGTAGCAGTACACCCCTGCAGGGTTAATAAACTATTCGAATAGCCGTGTCCGCGGTTATGGACTACTTGGAGACCTTTACTTGATCATAGACAACTTGAACAGTTACTCTTAAAACTTGCCAAGATAAGCGTGAGTGCTGTGGCGTGCTTCGTCGTGGGGAAGTCGAGGAAGTATCCATAGTGGTGTATTGTTTGGAGACTTGTTAGTTGGACTCGTGTACGCTCCTTACCTCTTTCTGGTATTTGTAGTACAGGACTAGCCAAGTCAAAGCTGGCACTTCTGCAATGAAACCCCACCTCCCTTTGCCTTGATACATGTGCATGAGTAGTATAGTTCCTATGTAAGTCTTTCTGAGTACGACTTTCTACTCATGTTTGCTTATTCTATGTTTTAGAGACGAGACCACTGACCCTGATGGTGGCCTCTACCTCGAGCTCGACGTGGACCAGGTCGTATAGTTCCAGACAGTAGCCCGTGCCCTCTGGAGGGTCGTTGTACTTTTCTTTCAGGCTTCTTAAGCCATTTGTTAACCTTGTCTTTACTAAGACATAATTTGCTTCCGTTGTTGTTTGATGTAATGTTGGATCACAGTCATGTGATCTCTGCTTGTAATACAACTACTATGTCTGCTCTGTTTAGCAGAAGTTATAAAGACTATGAGTTTGTAGAGTTCTTGTTGTGATTACCATCTGTTTATACTAGACATGTGTGCTGCGTGTATGATTATAACATGCATGTCTTAGTATGGGTTTTCGTGACCTTAGTTGTGATATGGCTGGCGGTCTTTTATACACCAAGTGGCCCTTAGATGTGCGCAGCTTGGGGCATCACGATGCGATTGCTCGTGACTCTGTCACGTGCACACTTTGTTGTATGATCGATCCCGCCCTAGACCACGACTAAGTGATCGGGCTGGAGTAAGTCTATGTAAGGGTTATGATTCAATCGATAACATGGTTGAGGCGACTTGTCTATGAGTATGGGATTCACCACCCATAAGCATTTAGACTTGTGAGCGGACGATGAGGACCTATCTCAGTTGATCATCCTGCCTGGATGGGATGCCCCTCACGTTCGATGCTTACCGAGAGTGATCTGTGCTTGGCCTTGTGTGCTTAGACAAGTGGGTACGGCTCTCAGCTCTCCATGTGATTGCATTGTGACCGGAATTAAATACGCTAACCCCGGGTCCCGACACAAGCTAAATAGATACAGAAACCAAGCATTTAGGCAGAATTCTCCTTGGGAGTGCAGGAATTAAACAAAATTGATCCAACAAAGTAACACTTGCTTGCTAAATATGGAAACCAATATCAAACTAAACATAGACTGGAATGGATTATTCTTCAAACATGAACATGTATATGATTTGAAAAATATTAGGGTCTTTTCATCCTTATTATAGCTAAAAAATTATAGCTCAACAACCATACATCACATCAATATACATTTTAAAATCACTTTGATGTAAATAGATCTAAAATCATGTGGACATCGACATCGATCCACAACCGTGTACACAGAGAACCATCAAAGCATTCTAGAATCGTGTACGCAGCTGGAAAATCTTTTTTTCTTACCTTGACTATTGAGGGGAGGGAACCCAGCCTTGTCGTTGCCACTCACTGCTGCTCCCCTGGGCCGCTAGCTTGTTCTGTAAAGTGTCCAGAGAATCACGCCGCCACGCAGCCAGGACAGGCGGGAGACAGAGTGGAAAGGTGAAGATTTAGGGCTTCCTTTTCCTTCCTCTCTCTCTTTGTCGGGTGAGTGAATTGGAATGAGAGAGAGGAGATTCGCAATAGAGGGAAACTAGTGCAACAAAAACACTTGCAGATATGCGTGCTTACCTCTGGGTAGTGGCGAGCGGGGAGAGGTGACCAAAGGCTTCGCGCGAAGCCAGACCCACCGCCTTCCTCATGTGCTTCTCCACCGAATTGCAGTCCTTAAACTACAGTGGAACCGATCGCGTTGCCACACCCCTCGACCTGGCCTCCAAGGATACTTCAGTGTGGGAACCTATAACATTATCTATTCTGTAAAAAAAGGCTTAAGCATCAACTAATCTTTTTTTATAGAAAACATATAATTTTACGCACAGTTGTAATTATACAGTTTTCTATATCAGTTTTAGTGCTAATCTCTGAATTTCCTAAACTTGCCTAAATCAGTCATGACATTCCAATTAAACCAAGGTTGGAGGAGCTAGTGTACATGATGCAATCACCTAACAAGGTAGATAGCTTCCGAAAGAAATAAGAGATATACTTCATAATGTCGTCACTATGGTATATGAAACTGTTCTACTGAAAATCATACTCTTTTCTTCCGAATATACCATATCTTGAAGAAATTAGAATACTGTGATCCCTTTATGTGCTAATTTAGAAGGGCATCACAGCAAATTGAAAAAAAGTGAATGTCAAACAATTCTTATGCAAAATCATTATTAGAGGTTAAAAATCAGCAGACTTCAGGAAACATAATATTACAGCTGACGAACAACTTATATCAGTGATGCATTCTATGTTTCTCATCCATTACAGAAGAGCTTGCTTTCTATAAAGTAATACCCAGAAGAGATGTAGGGGGCATGATACGTCTCAAACGTACCTACTTTTCCAAACACTTTTGCTATTTTTTTGGCTTCATTCTAGCATGATTTGGACGAAACTAACCCGGATTGACGCAGTTTTCAGCACAGCTACTAGTGCTGTTTTCTTTTGTGCAGGTTACTTGATATTTATGTATGCTGGAAAATCCATAAAAATTATATAAAAAATCAGCATTCCCGAAGCTTCGACGAGGCCAAAGGGGGGCCACGGAGCAGCCAGGGGGCATCCAGAAGGGTGTGTGGCGCGGCCCAGCCCCTGGCCGCGCCACCTGTCCTCCTGGGTGGGTCCCACACCCCCTGGTGCCCTACCTTGGCCCTATTTATTCCCTCGGCATGGAAACTCCGAAAAAGAAGTCACTTTTCCATTCTACGTCGCGGAGCCGCCGCCACCCTCTGTTCTTCTCCGGGAGAGCTAATCTGTATTATGCTTTGGCCTCCGGTGAGGGGGAAATCATCGCCATCCTGGTCATCATCGCCTGTCCATCACCCCTCCATGACTTCTTCTCTCATGTGTGAGTAATTCCCTGCTGTAGGCAAAAGGGGATGGTAAGGATTGGATGAGTTAGATCATGTAATAGTTCATCAGATTGTTGGGGGCATGTTGCCTATCATCTACTTGGTGTTTATCATCTCTGTTATAACTTGTTGCTCTTAATGCTTGTCACTTTGGGCCCGAGTGCCATGATTTAAGATATGATCACCCTTTTGTTTCTTGAGTTTGAGGTGTTCTTGATCCTATCTATGAGTTGTATGCACCTATTATAGTCCGGAACCGGCGATCCCAATGGTGACAGCTTGGGACACCAAACAGGATGGACTATAATTTGAGGATTCTGTGTATCCATGAAGTGTTAATGCTTTGTTCCGGTGCTCTTTGACAGGAGGACCTTAATCTCCCTAAGGCCCTGTTTGTTTGGGCTTTTGCTTTTGCTTTTGCAGCTTTTCCATTTTATCCAAGAAGCCATAGAAGCTTCAAAAGCACCTATTTAGGAGCTTTTATGGCTTTTGATGAATCAATATAACAATATTTAGCTCAAAAAGCCAGAAATCTACAAAAGCACCTATTTAGGAGCTTTTATGGCTTCTTGCTCAAAATGGAAAAGCTGAAAAAGCAGAAGAAAAAGCCCAAACAAACAGGGCCTAAGTTCCTTTTGGCCCCGTTCGTAGCGGGGGGGGGGGGGGGGGGTAGGACAAAATATGTTGTGCAAAGTTCTTATTGCAAGCACGTACAACTACCTTGGGATACATGCCTGATGTTTGATATTTGCCTAGATGATCCTTTCTTATCTGTGAGCCTTGCCCGTGTTAGAATCTATTACATGTTTGTTCTCATCCCAGAAGCTCCCAACCATCCATCTCCCTAGCGTATAGTGTTTCTTTCCGCTGGTTATTAGTTGTTTACTTTCGCTGTTTTACTTTTGCTGTTTCATCACCACTATTATCATCACCACTACCACTTCCATACTACCGTTTCTACTAATACCTTTGTGCAAGAAAGTGTTTATTTCAGGTGCGGTTGAATTGACAACTAAATTGTCAAAGCCTGTACGTATTCTTTGGATCTGCAAGTGTCGAATCAATAAATTGGGTTATCTTACCCGCGAAGACTATCTCGATCCCCTGCAGTTGAGGGTTATCAAGTACTGTTTTCTGGCGCCGTTGCCGGGGAGCATAGCTGTAAGGCCCCCGATGCGGTGCTAACTCAAGTTAGTCGCTTTCGCGTCCCGCTCAAGTTAGTAGCGCATAAAAGGCCACCGACTCACGACACTCGCACTCGTGTCGCTGCCGGATTCTCGACAACAGGTATAAGAACAACGAACTTTATACTAAGACATAAATATATAGAGTCCAGGGCATACATTGCCAATGGTAATTATTACATCATCTCAGAGGTCCATAGACCCAACAGTACATCATGCAACAAGCGGAAGCCAATCACGACCGAGTACGGCCAAAATCCAAATGGCCCTAGAGAGGGCTGCACATAAATAAGTCCACCCACGGAACGTCGGAACCCAACTATCGGATCTACTGAACGAAGTCATCCTCATCGTCGTCCTCCGGGGGCACCTCCACAAAGTATCGTCCGGTGCTCGGGTCGAGGTAGTAGTCAACTGCAGCGGCCGATCAGGAAAAACAGGAAAAGCACAAAAGGAAACCAGGGGTGAGATTATATGATTACATGATAACTAACTTTCTATGGTAAAACAAGGTAAGATTAAAGGTTGCAGCCGCACTAGCATATATGGTGCTATCGTTCTATTAGAGTAGGGGTAAGATCCAAGAATGCACGTGACATCGTGTCATAAGTCTGCTATTCACCTACTTACGTCAAACATAACACAACCTGGATCTTCTCTCGGTCCCCCTGGACGAATAAAAGCAACCAAGGCACTCACACGGCAGACAGGTTTTAATTATGATTCAAATTGATGTTATACTATGAACAAGGAGTAGGTCTCAAGTAGTCCATAACCGCGGACATGGATTTTCGAAAAGATTTAACCCTGCAGGGTTGTACCAACTGCCCATCATAGGCTTCGCATGTACGCGCGGTTTCCACTTGTCTACGTAAACGGCTGAAACTCCGGAACGTCAGAGTCCCTCTAACTAACAATGCACAATTCCGGGTGGCGCCCGGGGAGTCGACACCCAACCCAAGAACAAGCCACGATCCCTGGTCGGACTCTACCGTATGACGCAGGTCGGATTGCCGGTAATTCTCACATGAGACCGGGTCCTAGCTGATCAGGTAGACCAACAAAGGAACCATGTCCCCGCTGGCCCGGTTTGTTTCGAAAACTCCTGGGGTACCAACCAAGCACACACACATTTGCAAATAGTAAATCAGCTCTGGCCACCACTAGAATTGTATGAAGCTAGGTAGGTAAGACAAGGGGGGCCCATAGAACCCCACACACGATTAGGCACGCTCGTCAAGAAACATAATACCCGGAACTCGGGACCTAAGTGACTCGAATGGAACAAAACACCTGGCGGGAACAGGCTGGTCTCCCATCCTTCGTCAAATATAAATTAACATCATAATAATAAATATCAACCAACTTCTATATTAACATGATATCCCAACATAGCATAGGGTAAGAAGAAATTTTTTCCCTAATCATACTAAGCAATGGCTGAGCAGCGGTAACTTAGCAATACAATGTTTTGCTGGGATGTGGGGATCATGGCTGTTTGGTTTTGATTGTGGCATAAGCAAGGTGGATAGGATCAAACAATCGTTCTAGACTACAGCTAGGCAGGTAGGCAGAGTGTTATACAGTAATGGTATGAATCTTCCCCTTGCCTAGGTAATCGGTCGACGGAGTAGACGTAGCAGCGTCCTCGGGCTCGGTGTCGGAAACCTCCACGTTGATAATATGCTAGGGCTGGTCTGAGATTGCAAAGAGTTGAAGATGACATGGAGCAAATCTTGAATGATTAGATGAACAAGATTTCAACACGCACTGAAATTTAAAGAAAGCAAGGAAAAGAAAGGCAAGGTTGATATGGTTAAGTGATCACACCGTGTCCACTGAGTTGCACAAAACATCAGATGGACATCACCATTTGGATCCTTGCATTTTTCCACCGCAAAACCATATATGGCATATCACACTTTGAATTTTTCAAAACACCTTGCAAATTCAAAGAGATGAGGGGCTTTTTGCAAAATAACACTACTCCAAAATTAGAGGTGGAAAGAAGGAAAATGGACATCACCATTGTGATCAAGTGGGCAAAACTACCCCAATTTCATATATGACAAGATATGTTTGGGGTAAAATGCTCAAATACTCCAAATCAGATTTGAATAAGAATTCAAATCAATTTTGGAATTAAAACAGAAAAAAATGGAAAAGAAAAGAAGAAAAAAGAGTTATTCCACGTGGGATGCTCTCGGGCGCAAGGCCCACCTCCTCCTCTCTATTTTGCATGACCTAGCACCGCGAGCCCATTAGTGGCAGAAGCCACATGGGCCAAGTCCAAGCGCCTGCTGGGGAAAAAGTAAAAAGAAAAGGGGGCTTGCTCCGGCTGGGATTCGAACCCAGGCCGTGCCCTTCTCCACTAGCCCCCCTGACCACTGCGCTACGAGCGATTTGCTGAACAAGGACACAACAGCATCAAGGTGAGTCGACCCTAAGTGGTTAACTGAACTTGGAACAGCCCTGATAGACACCGGTGGAAGAGAACCACGACGAGGCTCTCGTCGTCATTGGAATGTCTCCGGCCTATCCATCTAGTGCAACATGGAGAGGGCACCACCACGAGCACGTGGATGCCCTCAGAATTGATCGAGGCCCAACGGAAAAGATGCTAGGCTCCTCTGAAAACGACGGCGCACCTCTGCACTTCTGACGGAAATTTCAGGCGGCGGCGACAGCAAAGTTCCGGCGATGCTAGCCTCACACCCAGGGCTCCTACGGCGACACCGCGAGTTGCTACGCCCTCCTGGAACACCCAGCTTCAACCCCACACCTCAAACTCACACCGGAGCACACGGGATCGGACCCCAGCCTCGCCGGAAACACCCCACGGCGGCGGGTCTGAATCTGATACAGAGCCACTACACGGGAGGCTCCCAAAGGCTAGCCCTTTGAGGCCATACACGCGACCTGAACGTGCCCAGAGCACGTCCGCATACTCCTCGACAACACCCTGGTCACGGTGATCACCGGCTTGGCGGGGACCCGTGACACGGCGGTCGGACATGACGGACTACGATGCCATGCTAGCTCGCGACTACGACGGAATAGGGGAGCAGAGGGTGCTCATCCAGAGGTGCTCGGGGACGACCTCGACGTCTTGGAGGCAACAACGGGTCAGCGGGTCGACGGCGGGGCAAAACGGTGGCGCTGCGGGTGCTCGTGACGCGGGATCGCAACCGTCCTCCTAACTGCGACCTAACTACGGGAATGGGTTAGGAACTCGTGAAGGAAGGCGACAATGAACGCGCTCTCGAAGAGGACGCGCGGTGACGGCGAATTCGAGCTCTCTACCGGCGCTCATGGCAGAACAGGGGAGGCAATTCCCGAGTGTGGTGGCGGCAACTTGAGGGGAAAACGGGGAAGGAGCAACCTTAGGGTTCTTGGAGGCCTTGGGTGAGATCCTTTTAAAGGGGGAGCCCGCCTGGCCACGTCGGCGCATCGACGTCGATGCCTTCCCCGGCTGTGAGAGAGAGAAGGGGGGGACCGTGGACACGCTGGAAATAAGACGATGGAGGCCCCTCCGATCAAGATCGAACGGCGCAGATGCATCCCACGTACCGGTTCGCTGGCGCGGGCCAGGTGGGCTGCGGGGATGCGGGGAGAGGCCTGCTGGGCTGGGCCTGGCAGGTCCTCTGCCTCTAAAATTAAAGAAATGGAAAATTCCATTTATTCAAAACAGCAACCATCCAAGAGTTTTCCAGAGAAAACCATGAGAGTGAAAAACATGTGAAAATATGTTTTGGGATCCTTGCAATATTCTCCATTTTCTAAAATTGGTTTGACCAATTTTTTAGCAACTAAAATGTGGGGAATTTTTGAAAATTGAAACCACATAGAACTGTGGCCCACATATTTGGAGTTGGGAAAAATGTTGCAAGACTTTTGAAAAGCTTGGGAAGGGAACGGGATTGGCTAAGCCAAGTTTGGGGTCAAGGGGAGCATGCATGCAACATAGAAACATTTTCAAACACCCTTCTTGAACCACTTTGTTTGAATTCAAAAGCAAATCAAATGAACTCAAATCTTGTTGGCAAATTAAATCATCACATGAAATTATAACCTTTAGCATCATCCCAAGTTACAAAGTCAACAGACAAGGTATAATCTCATGATGATTTCTATTTATTGCTCATGGGATGTTACAATAGCTTTATTTACAGGTCTACCTGAAGTATCCTGCTTGCTGCACATAATCCACTATGGGTAAGAAAGGAGACCCCAAGGTTTCGATCTTACCATCCCGTACGAGAGGAGGTACTACTCTTAGCACTAGTGCTAAACTTGATTCACCTTCAGTTATGAGTAAGTTTGATTCACCTCAGTCACATGCTACTTCCGCTGAGTCTGGCAATATGTCAGACACTTTTGATGATTCTTCTACTACCTTTGAGACTACTGGTTCACTTGGTTTTTTTATTGAAGAACAGATTGCTGCTGCTTCCCGATTCTCGGGAGTTGAAATTCCTGTTACCCAAACCCCTATTGGAAAAACTCATGATTTTGTTGGACTCAAGGAGAAACTCCTTGAGGATGATTATATTATACTTGATGATGATTTATGCAGGGAACTTAATGAATGTGCTGATTCCGACCCTGCTTCTATAAAGAAGTTGCTAGAAAAGCACTCCTTGAAGAACAAGTTTACTCCTGATCCTACTTTTTCTACGTCTCCTATATGCATCACTGATCCTGATTATGATTTCTCTGTTGACCTTTCAGTTATATCCACAGTTGAAGCTGATCCCTTTTATGGCAGAGAAAATGATGATGCTATCGAGCACCTGACCAAACTCACTGAGTTGGGTAGCTTGTTTACTACTAATGAAAGGATCCGGAACTTTTATGTGAGCAAGCTTCTTCCTTTTTCCTTGAAAGGAGATGCTAGAGCATGGCACGATGCACTAGCATGTGGTTCCATTCGAAGTCCTCAAGATATTGCTATACCTTTCGGATATAAGTATTTTCCTTCTCATATGCAACATGTTGCTTTACAAAGAATTTATAACTTTAAACAGTTGCAGGATGAGCATCTCCCTAAAGCTTGGGGGAGATTATGCAGTTTGGTGAAGGCTAGACCGGGACATGAGATCCCTAAGAATGAATTACTTGATATATTTTATGCTAGTCTAACCGATAAATCTAAATCCTATCTAGATAATTGTGCTGGTTGTGTTTTCAGGCAAAGAACACCGGACGATGCAGAAGAATTGATGGGAAAGATTTCCAAAAACTACGAAGATTGGTCCATCCCTGAACCACCTCCACCACCAATGAAGAGGGGCATGCTTGTACTAAGCCCTGGAGATATGCAAGAAGAAAAAAGTCTATAAAATAGAAAGGTATTAAAGCTAAAGACATGAAGAATCTACCTCCAATTGAAAAGATGTGTGAGCCTACCACTCACCCACCTATGGTAGAGGTACACTCTCTTTTAGATTTCAATGCAAGTGACATTCCTAAATGTAAGCCTCCTGACCAATGTTTAGATGAGCTTGATAATTTTATTATGAAGAAAATTCACTTCAATGAAAAGATAGAATGTTGGTTGCGTGATAATACTCTTTCTATAAAAAGTTTGCTTGATGTTCTAGGAAGAACAGTTAAAGATGTTAAATGTCATGTGAAGAATTTTCATATGGTTCAAAGTCAGCTTGAACAAATTTCTAATGTGCAAAAATATTTGCTTGCTAACAATGCCAAAAAGGACAAGTTATAGGATTATGGTATAAAGAACCGGG
The DNA here is from genome assembly GCA_950022295.1 of Bromus sterilis. Taxonomy (NCBI): domain Eukaryota; kingdom Viridiplantae; phylum Streptophyta; class Magnoliopsida; order Poales; family Poaceae; genus Bromus; species Bromus sterilis. The sequence goes on from OX465599.1 coordinate 212,181,455, forward strand.
GTGGAACACACACCCATGACCCTCTCTATCTAGAAGGGCATCTGTAACAGCCCATATTTCACAAAAATTAAAATTTTTGTTTTCGGTGTGAATTGTTTGATTGTTTGAATTGTTTGCGGTGTTTGCATCCCCGATCATTCGATCGGCGATTATTTCCCCCCCTCTTATCTCGTACCAGAAGTAGACCGACCCTTGCCACCCTGACACTCGACATTTGCGACACCGGGTTTCACTCGATCACCATAGCGAAAACCCGCACAAGACCAGCCGCAGCCAACGGAACGAAAACCCCGTTTAATAAGTAAACGCAATATTTTTATAGCGCGCCGGAAAGTGTTCTCGGAACGGTTCCAGCCCGAGGTGAACGCCACCGGCTCGACGCGCTGATCGCGCAGTTCGAATTTTTACCCAAATCAGAGATCCCGCGGACTGCCGGCGGTCAGAAACGTAAACACCGCGCGCGTGAGAAAAAAACCGGGGATGTTTTTGCAAACTGCCAGCCACCTGGGCAATATAAAGACCACCACTCTCCCACCCCTTTTTAGGGTTTCCCCTAAGCCAAAATTGCAGCCACCCCCCCTGGAAAAACCTCAAATCTACCCAATCTTCCCCCAAAATTCTGAAACCCTAGCCTCCCAACCGGTTCCAGCCGTCAGATCTGGAAACGGAGGGCTCATAGTGTGCCACGTCAGCCCAGCCTCTCTCTCTCCTCTCTCCAGCCCCGCCGCCAGCCCGAGGGGCCTCCGCAACGCCACCGTGCCGTGCTCCGGCGAGCATCCGTCCGGCCTTCCCCTCTCCTCCCGCGCCCCTCTCCCTTCTCCCTTGCCTCTCCTCCTCACCGTGCCCTCCCCACTCTCTTCTAGGACGCCGCTGAACGCGACAGCCGCCACGGAGCTTCACCGCGTCGCCACTGACGGGCATGGCCAAAGCCCTAGCCACCGCGCCCCGTCGCCCATGGCCGCCGCCAACGACCGGATCCGCCTGGACCCGGTGCCCCTCGACCCTCCTCCGCCTCCGCCAGGTCCCGACCGCCGACGCCTCCCCGAACTGCCACCGGAGGCCACCTGTCGGCGCCTCCAGTTGCATCAGCTGGAGACGAGGGCGTCCCCGCCCGATCCGGCCAAGGTGGGCCGGCCTAGCTCCCTTGTCCAGCCAGCCCAGCCAGAGCCAGGCCTCCAGCCCAAGCCAGCCTCACAGGATGGCTGATGGGCCAGGCCCATGGTGGGCGCCTCTCTATTTTTTTCCTTTTCCTATTTTGCCAAATTCTGCTAAGTCCTGAGATTAATGCTGTTGATTCAATTTTGCGCCGTAGTTTGCGAATGATCCGTAGCCCGTATAGCATTGCGCCGAAAAGGAAAATTGTTTAGAATTGTGTGTACTTCAGTTCATCTTTTGTGAGCTTTTTTATTTGAGGCCATCTTGATGTTGTTAATCTGTGTTGAAGTGGGCATTAGACTGTTAACTGCTAATATTTTATGTTAGTGTGTTGTTGCTGTTATTTTATTCCAAGTTTGCTTGATGATTGTGACACATCCATGAGGCCTATTGCATTGATTCTTGTTGCATATTGTTAAGCATCATGTCTACTTCAATGCTATGCATTCACATGTCATGTTTGCATTTCTGGTCATAGATATGTTTACCTCCAAACTTTCTATCCTGCTGTTTTTGACAGCCACCTCTGTTTTTCTCTAAGTCTGTAACTTTCCAATGCCATGTTGCATGTTTAATATCTTTTGGTCTGTTATGCCTATGACCATGATTCTTGTTTTTACCTGATCACCATCATGTCTAGTTCATGCTCATATATTGCTATGTCGTGTTGCTGCACTTTTGCATATAGTTTTTCCGCTGTTTATACAACATGAAAATAACAGTTTCTGCCCTGTTTTCCTGATTTTCACTAAGTCCATGACCAGTAATATTTTATTGCATTTTTCATGAGCTATAATTAGTTGTTCATGATGCCTTTTTCATGATTCCTTTGGCCATGCCTTCCCTGCCATGTCTACTTTAGTTGCATATCATTTGTGAGCATGTTTGCATTCATTATCCTATTTATGCATTTCTCTAAAGTGTGCTTCCTGATGTTGGCAGATTGTGTTCCAAACTTGTTTATTGATATCTTTTTAACCGTAACTCCGTTTGGAGTGTTCTTTGCATGTATCTTGGTTAGTTTTTCATGTAATTTGTGTTTATGTTAATGTTTGTTGTTGTTAACCAACCTAAAATATGGTTTAGGGAAGAACAGTACCAAATCCTTTAATTGTCGTGGGGTACTTAGTGGATGACATGTTTAGGGTGTTGCCTCACTTAAAATGACTAGCATATGTAGTTTACTTTATGCTTCACCTCTTGTCATGTTTGTGTGCTATGCCATGCTTGAGTGAGATGCCATGTTAACAACCTTTTCTCACCTTGTGTAGCTCAACAACTTGAACCGTTATAAATGTCCGGTATCGTCGTGTGTGACGAGTACTCCACTTAACCTGTTAGTAACCGCTCTCGACTGTAGGTGCGATGTCTCATGTTGCCTTCTTTTTGATGCTTGCTCGTGTTTGCTTCGTAGTAATAGATGCTTGATCGTTGATTGATTTCCAGTGTTTGCCCTCTTGTGTGCTTCTGCGGGTACCTCTCGGAGACGATGCGAGCTTGCGATCAACTACACCTTCGGAACCCGACTTATCAACAGGCAAGGACTATACATTACTTATGATCCATTCTATTTCAACCAGCGGTTTGCATGCTAGTCTAGGATAGGTTCGATGTTTGATCCTACCACATGTTTACAGCCTCTTTCAAACCGATACAGCCATGTCCCCTCCCAGCAAACCATGTACTGCTATGTTACTATTGCTCGTTGCTCAGCCCCTGCTTAGTATGCATGATTAGGATTCTATGATGTTACCCTGTTAGTCCTTGGTTTGGTCTATCACATTATTATATTGTTGTTGATGATATGATTATTATCACGTTGACTATATTCGACGAAGGATGGAAGGTCTAGGCTATCCCGCCCCGATGCTTTGTTCCATTTGAGTCACCTAGGATCCGAGTTTCGGGTATTATGTCTCTTGACGAGCGTGCCAAACCGCGTTAGGGATACTATGGGGTCCCCTTTTCTTACCTACCTAGCTTCAAACATTTCTAGTGGTGGGCCAAGATGATTTTACCATTTGCAAACCATGCATATATGTCTGCCGGGTCGCTCCTAGCAGACATCCTTTAAACCAACCAGGGCCAGCGGGGACTTTGTTTCCTTGTTGGTCCTACCTATTCAGCTGAGGACCCGGCCTCATGTGAGAATTACCGGAAATCCAAACCTGCGACAGACGATAGAGACCAGATCGAGAGCGCGACCGGCTCCTGAGCTGGATGTCGACTCACCGGGGTCCACCCGGATTTGTTCGTTGTTAGTTAGAGGGACCTGTCGATTCGGATCTCTCAGAACTAAATCATGAAATGGTTGCCTGTGATGGGTAGCAACTGAGAGAGATGGGCGTGCGTGCTGAGCCTTGTAATGGACAGTTGGTACTCCCCTACATGGTTAAATCTTTTCGAGAAGCCGTGTCCACGGTTATGGATGACTTGAGACCTACTCCTTGTTCATAGACAACAACAACTGAGATAATCTTATTATAACTTGATCAACGTGTGTGTTCCTTAACTGCTTCTTCTTCGTCGGGATGTGAAGAGGAGGACGAGGATAGGATAGGTGTTATGCTTGCGTAAGTAGGTGGATAGAAGACTTGTTGGAGGCGATTCCTCATCGAATGCTTGGCTTGTTATCTTACTCCCTAGATCGTTAGCCACTTCATAAATGCTAGCTCGGCAGCAACCTCACAACTAACCCCATCCTTACCGTAAACTACTAGTTGTCCTAGAATGACAAGTGATGAAGTCCTTGCTGGGTCAGTTGACCACTACAGTTGGATGCTGAGTACTTCTGTACTCATGATACTACCCCCAAACTCTTTTCACGGTTCTTGATCGACAAAAGGTATGGTGATCGACGTTTCGCGTGGAGACTCGACGACGACTAGTTAGGCGGATTCCTGCGGAGGGCCTGGACCCGTGTGGTTATGGGGATCATTGATTTTCACTTTTCCACTAGGCATTTGATTGTAGTCTGTACTCAGACATGTATCTTCCGTTGATGTATTGTATTAAGGAAGTTGTATGTCGATTGTATGAGATGTTGTATCCTTGTAGCTGTAATGTTGTGATATCATGCTGGAAATGCAGGGCATATGACATTGTCATATGTCGCGGTGGGACCGATATGTACTTCATCCCCGGATCTGGATGGAAACATCTAGATCTGGAACAGTACCGCATATCGGGCCTTACAACATCCGAAAAGAAGAAGAAGAAGAAAAAGAAACACAAGGAAGCTGACAATTCCAATGATCCTATAGAAGAAGAAGAACATGTTGTTGATCCAAACAACATGTCTACCTCCGATGCTAAGACTGAAGATGGTGCTGAACCCGAAAAAGATGCTGAAAATAATGATCCACCTGAGGTTCGAGAAGAAGAAGCGCCTTATAAGCGCAAGAAATACACTAGAGAAGAATTCCTTGCAAGGAGACACGGGAAGGAACAAGAACCATGGGTACAGAAATCCATGCCCTTTCCAGGTAAGTCTGTCAAAACCAAAGAAGAAGAGCACTACAACAAGTTTTGTGAGTGGATGAAACCTCATTTTCTTCAAATTCCTTTGACTGATGCTATTAAGTTACCTCCTTACTCTAAATATATGAAAGATATTGTTACTAATAAAAGAAAAGTTCCTAATGAGGCAATATCTACTATGCTTGCTAACTACTCTTTCAGTGGCAAGATTCCTGAGAAGCTCGGTGATCCAGGTATACCCACCATTCCTTGCTCCATAATGAATAATTATGTTAGAACTGCCTTATGTGACCTTGGTGCAGGAGTGAGTGCTATGCCCTTTTCTCTCTACAAAAGGCTTTTTTTAGAGAAACTAATTCCTATAGATATCTCTCTTCAGATGGCCGACAAGTCCACGGCCGTCCCGATCAGTATTTTTGAGGATGTTCCAGTTGAAGTTGCCAATTGCTTAATACTTACTGATTTTGTTGTGCTTGACATGCCCGAGCTTGGGAGCATGTCCATTATTCTTGGTAGACCTTTTCTTAACACCGCATGTGCCATTATTGATTGCAATAAAGGGAAGGTTACCTTCAACGTGAATGACAAAGAACACATGGTGTATTTTCCAAAAAAGATCGACAAAAGGGATGGCCTTAACTCCATTGAGAATATCGAGACCGTGAAGATTGGAGAATGGGATTGTCCACTACATGTATACCACAAATACAAAACCACTATGGTGGGGACAGTTTCCATCAAACTGAGAGTGCAATGATTACTTCATAAGAGGCGAGACTTCCTGCTCTATATATCGCCGGTTTGTTGGTAAGACTTGATCAAAGTTGCTAACTAGCATGTTTTATATAGTTCACGAAAGTTTTTGCAGCTTTTTGGACTTTGAAAAATTCTCTAAAGTGAAGTTGCCCAGAAAATTCAAAATAAAAATTTCTAGGTAAAAAGCCATCAGGGGGCACCTGAGGCTGACCAGGGGGGGTCCTCCCTTGGCCCAGGAGGCCAGGTGGTGCGACCCAGCCCCTGTTCGCGCCACACATCCTCCTGAGGCTCATAGGCACCCCCTGCTGGCATCTCTTCTTCCACTCTCTCTCTCTTTCTCCCGAAAAACTCGTTTTCTTGCTCTGGTTTCGTGTTCTTGCTGTTCTTGAGCATGGAACTTCGATCTGCCTCTACAGCCACTCGTTTGAGATGAAAGTTGGAATAAATACTCCTTGGTATGTGACTCCCTCACCCCTCCAATTAGTTTTCTAGTTGGTGGCTTCATTAGTGAGTATTTAGTACTTCTTGATGCTATTTAGTTGAGCTTAAATGTATGTGTAGAATTTTATTTTCCAAGTTTTGTTTCTAGTTTGAGCCTTGGTAAAGTAGGAAGAATGTTTTGCCCAAACTAGTTTTGCTTAAACCTCCGTTTTTGTGATTTGTAAAAAATTTCAGAAATGGATAGGCTAGGAAGGTGGCTTGGGAAGAAGAAACCTGAGCGCTCTAGCCGTGTTACGCGGTCCACGGCTTCACCTTCGGCTACGAGGGTAAGCTACAACGAAGAAATCGTACCCTTGGAGCTGTTGGATGCATCACCCGCAAAGGCCATGGAACTTCCATGCAGAGATTTCATGGCGGATGCCGTCATACATGAGGAGTTCGACGCCCTGTGTGCCAGAGCAGGTTTGACACGGCTTGTGACAAGCCGTGTGTCACAGTATGAAACGCTCACTGCTATATTTATTAACAGTTTCAGATTCTATCCTGAAAGTGATGATGTTGCATTTCATATTTATGAAAGGTTACTAACCATGCATATGACACTACTAGGGAAATAGCTATACATGGAAAGCTTATTAGTTGCGCATATAACAAGCCATGCGCCACCACCTGTTAGGGGTGGCGTACTGGAAAATAATGCGCCACCCATAAGACCTTAGGGGTGGCGCATTATTTTCCAGTGCGCCACCCCTAAGAGTGGGCCCGCCTGGATGAGCTTATATGTGGCGCATTTTCTAAAATGCGCCACCCCTAAGAACCTTATAGGTGGCGCATTTCCAAAATCCGCCACCCCTAAGAGCGCCACCCATAAGCTCTTAGGGGTGGCGCATCTTGCGTATGCGCCACTAATAAGCAGAAAATCCCCAACACACATATACACCCCCCCCCCCCCCCCGTGGACCGCCTTTTCAGTTTGAAAACAAAATAAAAGAAAATGATAGAAATGTCAAAAAAATAAAAGAAAATAAGTTTCCCATGTCATATGTGGTCTAGTTGTTAGGAAAATTTACAAATATGAATTTCAACTTTTTTTTGCAAAATCTCTCGAGAATTGTGTAAAATGGGCATAACTTTTGCATACGACCTTCGATGAAAAAGTTTTTTTATATGAAAAATCATCAACTCGAAAAGTTATATCCAAATTCAATCGGGTGGAACCCATTGAAATTTTTTAGAATCCTCAAAAACCTAACAGAAAAAAAGTTACGGGCGTTTGAAGATCTAGAGGCCAAAAAAATTGAAAAAAATTCAAAACTTATTAGTGGCGCATTTTGCTAGGTGCGCCACCCCTAAGGTTCTTAGGGGTGGCGCATTTTGCTATATGCGCCACTAATAAGGGTATATATAACTCGTCCGGCTTCCTTCTCCTCCTTTCCTCTTCATTCTTATCCTCCTATCCACCATCTCCTCCTCCTCTCCACCTTCTCCATGGCGCCCTCCTCCTCCTCCCCTCCTCCATGGCTCCAAGTCTGCTGCTCCTCCTCATCCTCCCCTCCTCCATGGCTCATCCTCCTCCTCATCCTCCCCTCCTCCATGGCTCATCCTCCTCCTCCAAGTTTCCACCTCCTCCACGGGTCTTCTTCCTCCGCCTTCCCTCCTCCATGGCTCCTAATCCTCCAAGGTTCCTCCACCCCTTTCTTCTTCCTCCTCCCCTCCTCCATGGCTCCTACTCCTCAAGGTTCCTCCTCCCCTTTCTTGGCTCCTCCTCCTCGTCTCTTCCTCCATGACGCCCTACATCCTGAGCAAAAAAAGTTAGATGAACGGGACAGAGAATAAAAATGACCAACCAGAGTGGCTAGATGAACGGGACAAATCATTCAAACAAAAAACGAGCAAAAAAATCGTAATCCAGATCCAGATCCAGATTCAAAATTCAAAAAAAAGTTAATGGTGGCGCATCTTCAAAATGCGCCACCCCTAAGAATCTTAGGCGTGGCGCATTTCAGAAATGCGCCACGCCTAAGATTCTTAGGGGTGGCGCATTTGAAATGCGCCACTATTAAGGCCTTATTAGTGGCTTGTCGTTAGTGCCGCATTTGAAATGCGCCACTAAACGCAAAAAAAAGGACGCCACTAAAAGGCTATTCCCTAGTAGTGTGAGTACCTTTTGTGAAGCTTTAGGTTTGCCCGACAGAGGAGAGAAGAAGAGGAAAAATTCTCAAACTGCTGCACTCAAAACCCTTCTCGACTTGTTGTGCAACACTGAAGTGAGGAACACTAACCGTCAGAAGATCTCCAATATTTTGTTTCCTCATCTCAGGTATTTCGCGTATTATATTGCTAGGGGGGTGTTGGCTCGAGACAATACGAGCAACACTTCTTCACCTGATACTGCTATCATGGCGAACGCCCTCTCAGGGAATCATGAGTATCATGTGGGCACATTGATTGCGAGACGCCTTGTTGCTAATAGAAACAAGGGGGATGTCTTTGGTGGCATCTATGCCACACTTCTTTTGCAGATTCTCAAATGGGAACCGCGCCTAGATGATTTAATTTTTCCTTTTTCTAGTCTTGATTTAGTAGCCATGAAGAGGCGTTTCTTTGTTAGTAGAGCCTCTGACTGATATGCACTTGATTATATTTTGCGGTTTGAGGGAGATGTGGAACACATCATCCGTCTAACTGCATCACTTGTGTTTGATTTTTCTCGCAGGAACGGATACCGCTTTTCAGATACCCAGTTTGATGAGATCATGGGAAGATACCAGTTTCACAACCCCACGGAGGGGGTTGCGCCAGATGAGGAGGAGCGCGTGGTGTATCCACCAGTACAGGAGGAGACCTTCGCCCCATGGAACGGAGGGTCTTCCTCTGGTTGGGATGAGGGACCTTTCTCATGGGAGGATCCGAGGACTTCAGTGTATGCACCGGAGGGCTAATACAACCCTTGGACTTACCATTACCCCGGAGCAGGAGGCTCCTCGGGACCGCAGTAGACGTGCCCAACTTAGGCCAAAAGCCTAAGCTTGGGGGAGTACGCACTCTCCTCCCCTCCAATTGTATCTTCCGTTTTGTTCGCTTTGATCTTTTTGAAGTTTTTTGCCTGTTCTTCTTTGTTCTTTTATTTTGCAAAAACAAAAAAAAATAGATTTCTCTTTCCTTTTCCTTTATTTAGCCTTTGAAAAACCCAAAAAGATTTTCTTTTTCTCTTTAGTTTGCTTTGTTTTAAGAGTTCAGCTCGAGTCTGTGATGGCATTTCATTATATATTTCCTACGTTCGGTCGTGCAAGTGACAAGGCAGTAATGACGAGGATCGACAGAAGGGATGCAACAAGGAAAGACGGATGAACTCTTTTTGTTTCTACTTTTGTACATATGCCTGTACTTATGCTTAGAGACCAGCTTGTAGCGACATATCGCTATGTTTACAATGCTTTCCGAGTGGTTCATGCTTTGTTTGTGGTTAGTCTCAAATAGCTAGAGTTCATAATGTGTTGCTTGAAATGATTGACATGCATTGCATTGTTCATGGTTTGGCATATTGAAGTGGTATTTCCCTTCGGAGAATTCTTGGATCGACTTCGCACACGTTCGCGCATGTTAAGACTAAAAAGTATGTTCTGCCTTGATGACCTTTTTTTATTTCAGAATAGTTATATCACTTTCATGCCCGATTCAATGTTACTTTGTCACTCTGCATGATTATGACAATTATTGCTCTCTAGTTGGTCGCTCCCCAATCTTTTGCTAGCCTTCACTCGCACCAAACGGAATTCTGCTTGTGCATCAAAAATCCTTTTCAAACCAGTTGCTCCACTTGAGTCCACCATACCTACCTATATGTGGTATTTACCGGCCACTACTAACTTAGACTTTCTTGTGCCATCTCGAAATTTATTCAAAAGCTTCCCTTTTGTAACCATACAAGCTCATGGTGCGGTGAGGGAAAATCAATATCTTTCATGCCAAAAATATTTTGACGGAAGTTTTAACTAGTCAATAAAAATTATATATGAGAGTTACACCTCCCCATACTTGATGATGGAATGAAATGGACCAAATTCTTCTTATGATAGGTGGAACGATACCCTCCTTCCATCCTTGAGGCAAAATAAAGGTTCCGTAGACCATCAAAGGATTTATGGATAAGGGAACATGTGTAAGAAAAAAGCATTAATATGGTTGGCATGGAAGATATTGAGAGACCTTTACCGTTCACCGTTGACTGGAAAGTTTCACTTCTCAAAAAGATTTTTATCTCTGTTTTCGAAACCAAGAGCTCTGGCACATGTTTAGTCTTTGCTTCCTTTCACGGGTTTTCAACCTTGGCATCAAAATCCACCGTTCGAGAGTCTCACCTTCTTTTTTCAAAGCACCAACTATTGATAGCATAATTGTCATTCTTAGTGTAACATCCATTGTCCCAAAGTACTACATTGTCTTCTGCATGCTTGTTATATTGCTAGTCTGAAATTCTTAGTTCTAGTCTCCTTTAAAACTCCGGAGGAGCTTCTGCATTTATGTTTTTCTTCACTCATGGAGGCTACCGAGATACCACTCCAGTATGTTCATTCTATGTGCATTGTGATCTTGAATTGATTTTCGGCAGCATATTATTTACTTTTGTTTGTTTGTGACTGATCACATGAAAGAAGGATTGCTTCATGCATTGTCATTGTAGCATGGTGTGAAAACCTGCTAAACTCTTTCGTAGTACATGCTTATATACATCTAATGAAGCAAAAGAGTTTGTCAAAGTTTTATTTGTCGCGTCTAGTTCGTTGAACTAAATTGCTTGAGGACAAGCAATAACTAAGCTTGAGGGAGTTGATACGTCTCAAACGTCTCTACTTTTCCAATCACTTTTGCTATTGTTTTGGCTTCATTCTTGCATGATTTGGCGAAACTAACCCAGACTGACGCTGTTTTCAGCAGAGCTACCAATGATGTTTTCTTTTGTGCAAGTTTCTGGATATTTAGGTACGCTGGAAAAATCCATCAAAAATATATAAAAAAATCAGCGTTCCCGAAGCTTCGACGAGGCCAAAGGGGGCCACAGAGTAGCCAGGGGGCACCCAGAAGGGTGTGTGGCGCGGCCCAGCACCTGGCCGCGCCACCTGCTCTCCTGGGTGGGTCCCACACCCTCTGGTGCCCTACCTTGGCCCTATTTATTCCCTCAGAGTGGAAACTCCGAAAAAGAAGTCGCTTTTCCAATCTACGTCGCGGAGCTGCCGCCACCCTCTGTTCTTCTCCGGGAGAGCTAATCTAGAGGCTTCTTTGGCCTCTGGTGAGGGGGAAATCATCGTCATCATCATCATCATCATCGCCTCTCCATCACCACTCCATGACTTCTTCTCTCATGTGTGAGTAATTCCATGTTGTAGGCAAAAGGGGATGGTAGGGATTGGATGAGTTAGATCATGTAATAGTTCATCAGATTGTTGGGGGCATGTTTCCTATCATCTAATTGGTGTTTATCATCTCTGTTACAACTTGTTGCTCTTAATTCTTGTCACTTTGGGCCCAAGTGCCATGATTTCAGATCTGATCACCCTTTTGTTTCTTGAGTTTGAGGTGTTCTTGATCCTATCTATGAGTTGTATGCACCTATTATAGTCCGGAACCGGCGATCCCAATGGTGACAGATTGGGACACCAAAGGGGATGGACTATAATTTGAGGATTCTGTGTATCCATGAAGTGTTAATGCCTTGTTCCGGTGCTCTTTGACAGGAGTACCTTAATCTCCCTAAGTTCCTTTTGGCCCCGTTCGTAGCGGGAGGGTAGGACCAAAGATGTTGTGCAAACTTCTTATTGCAAGCACGTACAACTACCTTGGGATACATGCCTGATGTTTCATATTTGCCTAGATAATCCTTTCTTTTCTGTGAGCCTTGCCCGTGTTAGAATCTATTACATGTTTGTTCTCATCCAAGCAGCGCCCAACCATCCATCTCCCTTGCCTACAGTGTTTCTTTCCGCTGGATATTAGGTGTTTACTTTCGCTGTTTTACTTTTGCTGTTTCATCACCACTATTGTCATCACCACTACCACTTCCATACTACCGTTTCTACTAATACCTTTGTGCAAGCAAGTGTTTATTTCAGGTGCGGTTGAATTGGCAACTCAATTTTCAAAGCCTGTACGTATTCTTTGGCTCCCCAATTATCGAATCAATAAATTGGGTTATCTTACCCGCGAAGACTATCTCGATCCCCTACAGTTGAGGGTTATCAGGGCGCAATGTCACTGTTCAGGACAGGTCCGACCACTAGGGGGAGGAAGGGAGGAGCGAGGTTCCGGCACTGCTTCTTCAAGTTTAGGAGCGACTAGATCGTCGCGTCCAGGTTTCCCTTCTGCACCCACAACCACGTCCAGGGCGAGTTAGAGCATACCAAGTTGACCCCGGGAGACGAAACAACTGGAAACAGATCAAGTGAGGGGTAGGGGGTAGGGGGAGGCGTGAAGCGCAGCGGAGGCTCACCGTGGTCAGGATCTCGGGAGGACAACACAGCGGCAGCGACGAGACGATGGATCTGGTGTTGTCAGGCGCATCCCTCCACACTCCTACCTTCTCTCTCCTGGATCATGAGCATGAAATCCACCGGCTACTCTTCTTTATGTGGCGGGTGCGGGAGGACGGGAGGAAGGCAGTGAGTGAGGACGAGAGGACGGCAGGACGAGTGTGGGAGAGGTCGAAGGGATTCTCTTGGGTCGCCTAGTGACGGGAGGACGGCAAGCAAAAGATGCACACAGACCCTTGCTCGCCGCCGAGGATAGGTGTGCCCCTCCTCCCAGATCCACTCCATGGAGTCGCGCCGCTGACGGAGGTAGAATCCCTAGCATGGAGTAAGGGACATCTTAGATCTGGCGTGACTAGACCACTAGATGGATCTGGTTCTTGGGGATGGGAGTGGCGGCGCAAGGAGGGGAGGGGGTGGCAGCGCGAGGGGAGGGGGTGGAGGCGCGAGGATTTAAGCTAGGGTTTAGACCGGTTTCGGGATAAGAGGGAGGCAGGATAAAGGGGTGGGGAAATTGGCATTAGGCCGGAGAAATTTTGGAAACGAACAAAATTAAAGCAGTATAGCGGCAAAGAAAGATTGGAGTAATTTTTTGGTTTAAATAAATATTAAGGGGTTTTCCAAGAATATAAAATAAATTGCGTATAAATAACGATCAAATACATACTAAAAAAATATAGTAACATAAATAAAAATAATATATGTGCAAAGATGGCTTTCGCGTCCTCGTATGGGAGGTTGAACCAATATGTTGCACATTATCGCTTCCGCTTCGTCGACCCCCGCTTTCGCGATTGCTTTTGCGCACAAACGATTAGCGTGGTGACGGTGATAAAAAGAGATCTGAGCGCTGCGGGAGGGGTTGTTCTATTGATTATATATCTTCGCGCTTTGCGAAACAAGTAATAACAATAATAGCAAGCGGCTCGTTATTTTCATACAACTCTCATAAAAAAGACAAATTTTCGTCGACTCATCTGGAAACGGGTTGGATTTGAACTAAAGATATTTAATAGTTTGCTCATTCTTTTTCCCAAAATAATTTCTAGGTACATAAGTACCTATTTCATCAAAGATCCACTAACAATTTTGCTAGATTCAACCCCTAACCAATAGTGGTCATGCCCGTCGTTTTGACCTTAGTTTGAAGTCGGCAAACAAATTCATAAAAAAACATAGTTTTAAATATCCGGTTATAGCCCCGCTATAGTCTCTTTATAGCTTTTTACCAGGTGCCCCAAAATGGTACTCATGTACAATAATCCGCTAATAGGAGGCTGATTTGAAGGGTCAGAACTATTTGACATAGCTCCCTATTTAAAACATTGTAAAAAATTAAAAACTGTAAAGCCTTCGTGCTATGTCCTTTTATGTGACCTAGTGACCACAAAAATGAAAAACTTGGAATATGAAAACTATTTTAAAAAAGTGTTATAAAAAATGAGCTATCAGGAATGAAGATACATGGCTTTAAAGCCAAATGATCAATGTTGTAGCCATAGTTATGGCATAGTTTATTGAAATGATATCAAATTTTGCACAAATATTAATTTCAGAATGGCAAACAATGTTGCGTCAGGAAATTTTCCTTTTCCTTGCATGAAAAAATCATTTTTCATTTTTTTCAAAGTTTCAAAAATGAGTTTTATTATGAAGAACTTAGCAAATATTAGTTGAGAAATTGGAACAAACTATTTTTCGAAAATATTATAGCATATTTTATGTACAATTGACCAAATGGTTGCATATAAAATATTTTCTATATACCTTTCATAAAAAAGACAAATTCCCGCTAATTTAGTAGGAAACGGGTCAAAATTGAACTACAAGTGCTTAATAGTTTACTCATTTTTTTGTTCGAAACATAATTTCTAGATACACAAGTACCTATTTCATAAGAGATCCACTAAGAGGTTTTCAAGAATAAACACCTTGCTACGAATGCCCAATAGGTGGATGAGATGGTATCAACAAGACCCCACGAGTGACATTTAAGCACAGTTAGAACAGGTTACAGCGTTATTATAATCGTCGTAAGCATTATGATGATCTAGAATGGTAGTAATCAACTAAATATAACGTCGTAAGTTGTGTGAATAAGTTTATGACGATTTCTTCTTATGCAATTATGACGTTCTTGACTAACATCGTCGTAATTTTATAGCGATTTGACCCCCCTCAAATGGTTTACGACTATATGGTATGAAATCGTCATAGGTTTATGAAAAATTCATCTACGAACACTTAGAGAACGTCATGTATGAGCTTATTTCTTGTAGTGTGAAATTGCATTATCTTCAAATTTGGAACTTGAAGAAGGAATTGCAATTGGCATAACAAAAGACTGTTTTGGAAAACATGGACTATAGTACCTCAAGGTAGGAACTGTCAAACTTGATGGTCTGATCAAGGGATTTTGAAGGATAGAAATATTGGGTAGGCCTGCAATTTCATGAAATGGAGTGGGAGATTTGAAGACTTCCTGAAATCTTGGAATGTAGAGAGCATTGTCTGAGTGGAAGCTTTGAGAGCAAGATTTTTATGTCTGACATAATTAGAACGGTAACTTGATAAAAGCATACTCACCTATATGTGTCTGACATATTTGAGTGAGAGCATATTAAACATTCTAATGTATATAGTTGATATATATGGAGAATAAGGAAAATAGAGTAAAATATTATGAGAATCTTCCATAAAAAAATTTCAAGAATACATTACACGTTGAATCTATCGTGGTATATTGAGAACGTCTAATGAACATTGAAAGGGTTGGAATATTCACCTAGACAAGAAATAGGTTCTTGTGGATAGGAATTATATAAAGGATGGAAACCTAATATCACAAATGCTATTTTATTTGAAGAATTGGGATGCACTATGTCCTTAGACATATCATCCTATATGACCTACGACATATGATTCTACCATAAAAAAACAAGGTTGTGAATCCAAAAACAGGATGACCCAAAAGTTCTTGGAATGAAGAACATGTTCCGATGTGTTTGGTGAGTAAAACACAAAACCTGAAACAAGTCCATGCATTCAGTATCTGGAAAGAAAATGAGGACAATTCTCTAAATAATAGAAAGGATAATAGACTTGAATGTAATATTGGATTACAATTGCAAGCCTCATTATGAGTCTATATATAATTAGAGATGTCACCAAAGAATTGGAAGAAACGTGAACCAGATTTTCACAAATAAAGACTCTACAAAGATATAAATCTTCTTAAAGACGTACAAAATGGATAAAGTTTAGCGTAAGAAGTTTAGACTTCTGGCTGTGTGTATTTTTTCAGTATACATGACTATGGAAAGTCTTTGGGACTAAACCAATTGCCATTAGATAATGTTTTACAATAAAAGTCTCACTCTTCCGGCAAACTTACAATCCAGAAATTATAGGATAATGAGTGGTATGTCAAAGCAAGTTGACCAATACCGGTTGCAAAGGAACACACGAATCTGAATGGATAGATATCATTGAAGAAACCTCTTCCATGAGAAGCATGATCGATAAACACTTATGTGATTATGATCGTAGACATATGCAACTAGTTTATTTACACTCTAGTACAAAGTGGGAGACTATTGGATATGTTCTCAATAGTAAAATAATAAATAATTATTTCCATATATCTAAATAAGTTCATAACAAGTTTCATACTGTGCTAGAACTATATTAGTGAAACAATGATACATGTGTGGTATAGAAACAACCAGATTTCCTAGTTAGCCTCTCACGATAACTAGTTCATAGTCAACTGATGATCGGGGTTTCCCGATCATCGACAATCAAGTCAATTGACAATGAGGTCACCTCATTAGATGAATGACGTGATGAACTGTGACGCCCCCAAAATCAGACCGTGTACAGTAATCATACACGCAAGGTACACGATCGAGATTAGGGACTCACGGTGAGATATCACAACACAACTCTACAAATAAAATAATACAAGCTGTTTAATACAAGACAGGGGCCACGAGGACTCGAATACAACAGCTCAAGAGCACAAAGATAGCGGAAGCAAAAGTATCTGAGTACAGACACAAGAATACAAGGTTGCCTTAAGAAGGCTAGCACAAATAACAACAGATCAAAAAGGCGAGGCCTCCTGCCTGGGAACCTCCAAACTACTCCTGGTCAACGGGGGGACTCGACGTCGTAGAAGGCATTGGGGATCTTCACGTAGCGGTGGTCAGCATCAGGGATCTCCTGCTCCTGGACTCAGAGGCTCCAATGTCGACTGCAGCGGCCGATCAGGCAAAACATAAAGGGGGAAAATAAAGCAAAGGTGAGTATCTAGCATACCCGCGAGTCTTACGTCCGTTACTAAGCAATTATTCATTTGTATCAAATGGAAAGGGGAGGCTGTATATAGTGGACTACAAGATAGAAATCAGAATAAGGGTAAGAAGCTAGGCCTATCGAAGACTAGCTTCTTCTGACGATGTCTTGCAGCATGAGAAGAGAAACAACCAACAGTTCATATAAAACATAAAGTAACAATGAAGTAGAAATTGCTGCAACATTGTATAGTATAAGTTGTAATGATTAATAATAATAATGCCTCTGAGTTCCCCTCCTCGACTCCCTGCGAGGAAGAAAAACCCGGAACTATACAGTTTAATAGTAATAGTTGGTAGTGGTAATATCCAGCTTCAGCATAAAGCGTCCTGTTACCGTGGACATGGCTATTCGAATAGATTAATCTTCCCTGCAGGGGTGCACTGGCGTGACTCTACGACGCTCGGATCTCCAGGGTGGCGGGAACCTTGTTAGGGAACGCTCCACCAAAGCTATCCAACACAAAGTAGCCCATCCTTCGGCAATCAACAGAGAGGTCATCTGCCGGACTATATCCTATGTACGCCGGGCTTTGGACCCTAACCCGAACGTACTCCTGCAAGGTGCGTGACTGGCCGGTGAAGCAAAATCAAAGAAAATACAAATACATCGCTCGAGCAAGAGAAGACAACACCACTTCCCGGCAATGAGCCCGCGGTACTGCTGACGTCTGAAGACCCTCGAACGAGACTACGATGCAGGGGAACCCACACTCCTCGTCCCACGTTTAGGTAGTGCGTACAAGCCAAAAGGCTACTCAAGACGTCCGCCGAACCATTTAGCATTTTAATTAACCTGCGTGACAACCGTGATCGTTGCCTCGACTTAACCGACCCGCGGTCAACGACAACAGTCAGGTCCACCAGTACATCGGTGCCTTCCCTGTCGTCCCACCAAGTCACTGCGGTTACCAACAAGGTGAACCGTCTCCTTACCTTATCTCGCGTTTGCTCTTGGTAGAGCTCGACTTTTCGTAGTTTGGTAACTCTCGCGAGATACGAGCAGGGGCCAAGCACGCCAGTAACGTCGGTCGTACCCTCCCTGTTGTTCCCGACGCAATACCTCTCGCGGGCACCGTTGGGTCGCCCGACTTTCTTACCTTTGAGGACAACCGTTGCTTAGGTATCTAGAGAGGCTATACAGAGTCAACAATGAGTGAAGGTACAAGGATTACTCCTCGGTAGCTCCACTTGAAGGTGGCTCGGCAGAGCCGAGCTAGGGGCCTTAGGCGGTGCCTGCATTGTACCGTACCTGTTACACTTCATATATCGTATCCGTGTTCACTCCCAGAGCAATCACGGCCCGCTATCTAATCCTAGCTAACAATGCGCAGGGCTCACTTCTGAATAATGCATAATTATAATGGGCAGCATAGGATAAAGGAAGGTACATCAAGGGGCGACAAAAACATGCTATGCAGTTGAATAGGATTGTAATCGGAGAAGCAACAGTAACCATGCCTAGTGCAAGAAATGTACGGAAAAGATAGGCGATATCTAGGGAAGAGAATGGCCCTGCTTGCCTGGAAGCTCGACGGTAGAGGTACTGTCGTCGACGAAGTAGTCGAACTCAGCAGCGGTGTAGTCGGTGGCAGCAACGAGGTCTATCGGAGAATAAAGGGGGGGGGGAGAAACAATAAATACACAACAATAATAGCAATACAATTGTATGGCATAGCAGATATAAAGCAACGGGGCTCTAACGTAGTACGAAGCAATATCCTTGGAGCGGGAATTCATCCGGGGATGATCTGCCAGCTCCGGGTGATTACCGGACAGGGTGTCCGGAGAGGGAAAGGATCAAGCCGGAGGTGTCGTGGCCATCCAACAAACATAAGGGGGTGTATCCGTGTTAGTTGAACCATTCCGAACAAATTTTGTGTTCAGAATAAATTCATCCGGATACTTTAACAGTACCGGACAAATCATCGAACAGACGGTCCGGAGGGGGACGGTTCGATGTTCAGTGCGTTAGAGGGGTGTGGTTCATATACAGATAGCGTATCTGTATTCTTTATATTTTTCTGATCAATTTTCATGTATAAACTTTTTCGATCCGAGTTACGGATTAAAAGATATTGATTTTCAAATTTAAATCATTTTAAAAGATTTTCTGGAATTATTTTATTATTAAAACAGTAACATTATCCACAACAGGGTTGACTGGTCAAACCTGACATGGGGTCCCACATGTCAGCCTCTTAGTGATAATAATTCATTTTATTAGAATTAAATAGAGCCAGGGCCCACATGTCAGTGACTCACTTTATGATTCTATTTATTTCTAATGACTTACAGCTAGGGCCCAGGTGTCATGCACTATGAGCTAACTAAACAACTTTTTTATTCAAAAGGGCCAGGGGCCACTGTCATTGACACCATTTGATTAACAGAGAGGTATTTAGCTTAATCAACGTTTAATAGAACCCGGCCCCACTGGACAGAGACTCAAAAAGGGGGGGGCTAGGTTCCCAGGCGCCCACGCCATGGTCTCCGGCGATGAACAGGGGACGCCGGCGAGGTCTACGGCCGGTACCGACGACCTAAACGCGCGCGGAGGGGGAAAATTGAACGCGGGGTTCGTCGTGCGCCTACTGGGGGTGACTAGGGAGGCTGGGGAGGCCGGAGCCGAGCTCCTCGCCATTAATGGCGGCGGCCGGAGCTCTGCAAGGTCACGACAGTGCTACGGTGCTCGATTTCGAGCGCGAGAAGGGGAAAAATGCCGGGGGGCTCACAGTGAGGGCGGTGCGCGACTCGGGGAAGAGGAACTCGTGGTGGGGACGACGGATCCGTCGTCGGAGTCGGCAGTCGTGGCGGAGGAAGGACACCGGGGCGTCACGCACGGAGCTCCTGGGCGCGTTGGCTGGGCCGGGGGTAGCCAGTGGCCACGCCGGTGACAATAGCGCGGCGGCGCGCACGGTTCCCTGCGGGAGGTGGAGGAGGGCGAGCGCGAGGGGAAAGGAGAGGGGGCGGCTGGGTTAGGGTTGCATCAGGGGAGGCCTCGGCCGTTCCTATCCCGCCGGAGGGGGCCTGGATGGTCGGCACGGCGACCTGGCCATGGCGTGGACGGCTCAGATGGTGACCACGGGGTCACCATGAGCATTGGTTGAAGAAGACAGGGGGGGTGCCCGGGTGGGCTTGCTGAGCTATTGGCCCAGGTCGGGAGGGAAATAGACTTCGCCCAGGGGGGTAGATTAGGTGTTTGATTTTTCTTTTTCTTTTTCTTTTCTGTTATTTCCTTTTATATTTCTTTTAGCTACTTTTACAATTTTTCACCATATGAAAAGTAGTCCACAATTAAGGTTGCACTATTTACCAATTCCACAAAAAGTGCTGAGATTTTATAAAACCATCTAGTATTTTACTTAAATGATAAATGATTAAAGTGGTCACTAGAACTACTGTTTTTAATCATTTAAATTATTTAAACTAGTTCATAAACACCCCATTCAACTTGAACAATACCTACAGATTATTTGACAAATTATAAAATAGGTTCAACAAATTTTTGTTCAATTAAAATTTGCACTTTTTTATTATTATTTCATGGTAATTGAATAATTCCAACTCTTTCTTTAATTTCATAGTATTTCTAGATCACTATAATAATAACCATGGCTATGATGACCATGGCCCAAAGATTGTTAGGTATTCTATAATTGATCTCCCCATTTGGTTCACTATGATTTCATTTCCATTTAAATTCCCTGACAATCTTGATAAGCCAACTTTATGGGTTTCATGATTTTCATAGCCCTTGGGATTAGGCTAATGGCTAAGGGTGACTTGGTTTAATCATGAACATATTGATTGACTGGCATCCACAATCCTTGGAGTAAGATTTACAATCCACATTGATTTGAAAATTTTATCAGGGTTGGAATTTGATAGAGCTATGATCAAGGTGATCAAGGCTGCATTAGCAACAGTAACTATGATTACTGTAGGTGATTACTGTAGCGTGACACCCGGGGTGTTACATGAACATTACCCAATGTAAGCATTGAAACATGATCAAGTCATGAAAGTTCAGTTTTGTAATTAAAGAACGTGGTAGCCTGTTCCTTAGACCATGAGCTCACATGTAATTGTTATCTCCGGAGGATGCTTTGAGTATATCAATCGTCATACCGTAATAGGGTGACCATAAAGGTGCATCTTAGGTATTCCAATGGGACATGTTGAGGAGTGTTGGATCAAGAGCGGGATTTTTCAAACCATATAACGGATAGATACTCAGGACCCACTCGATGAGATTACATCCATAAAGCTACGCAGTGTATGACTAGGTCACGAGGATGGAATATCACAGAACGAGTAAAGAAGATGTGTTAGTAACGAGATTGATCTAGGCATTATGATGCTGAATATCGAATCTCAGAACAATCTAGTATCATAGGACAAAGGGAACGGAATACAACGTGTACGGTTCAATCGGTTAATATTCGGAATGCACCGGTGGTCAGGCATCCAGGTCCCTTTGATGATTATTGACCGGAGCCTAGTCTCGGTCATGTCTAGAGTATTCTCGGACCATAGGGTAACACAGTTAAGGGCTAGATGTATATTGGATACCGTTTGAGTACTATCGGAATTACCAGAGAAGAGAGAAGAACATACTGAAAAATAAAAGAAAAAATAAAAAAGGGAGAAATGGGGCGCCATGGGCCTTGGGACCATGAGGGGTCACTACTAGGGAAATAGCTATACATGGAAAGCTTATTAGTGGCGCATGTAGAAAGCGATGCGCCACCATCTGTTATGGGTGGCGCACTGGAAAATAATGCGCCACCCATAAGGTCTTATGCGTGGCGCATTATTTTCCAGTGCGCCACCCCTAAGAGTGGGCCAGCCTAGATGACCTTATACGTGGCGCATCTACCAATATGCGCCACCCCTAAGGACCTTATGGGTGGCGCATTTACAGAATGCGCCACCCCTAAGAGCTTAGGGGTGGCGCATTCTGTAAATGCGCCACCCATAAGGTCCTTAGGGGTGGTGCATCCGTGAAATGCGCCACCCATAAGAGCTTAGGGGTGGCGCATTTCACAGATGCGCCACCACTGACTTCCTATATGCGCCACTAAAGGCCTAGAGCTGCCCTTATCTACTCCACCCCACCTACCACCTCTCATTAACTCCACACAATTCTCAAACTAGATCCACTCTTCTCACCCTAGAGCTATTCGGTTTTCTCCTCCTCCCCACCTCATTTCTTCCATTTATCCATCGATACTTTGCATCACATCTATTTTGTTTCATATTGAAGTAAGCGGACCTCCTCCCAAACTCTTTTGTTCCATTTATGACCCATATACTTGCCTTTATTAGCTTGGGGTTTGTTGTATATGTGAAGCTTGGGTTTGATGTATGTGTGAAGCTTATGGTGGTTTGATGTATATGTGTATCTTGGGTGGCAAATGTTTTGCCGAAATGTCGATTCATTTCCGTTTCGGCAAATTTCTAGCGCACTCTCCGCATGCTCCCATGCATTATTAGGGAAGGTCATGCCGAATTTTTCCGGCGACGACTGTGATATATAATTGTGTTGCTCTCTCCGTGCACGCAGGTGATCGACCATGGTCCGCGAGATGCTGAGCGATATCACCATGGCTAGGTGGATGCAATGTGCGACAAACGACATGCTAAGGAATAATAGGTCGGATATAAGATGTCCGTGTCGGAGATGCAAACTGCAGTGCGTGACCGAGCCTGATTCCGGAATATTGCAAAGACACCTGAAGCGTAATGGTTTGATGGATGGCTACACACGATGGATAAGTGATGAAGCTGGTGAGGAGGAGGACGTCAATGGTGGGGCGCCAGTAAATGAGGAAGGGCAACCAGAAAACAGCGGCGGGCGAGATGACGAAGAGCATCCCGTACATGATCATGAAGAAGATGCCGAAGCGGATCATGTAGATCAAGATTCCGGACATGAAGATCAAGATGTCGGACATGTTGATTCAAGTTGGGTGCGGGACCCTCATGTTCAAGAGCTGCTTGTCAAAGAGGCGTTGAAAGCAAGAGGTGCAGCTAGAGAGAAAGCCAAGATGGCGCAACTCGAGAAAGACGCGATTACGAAGTTGTACGAAGGATGCAACGACGAGGATACCCGCTTGAATGTAACACTTGGGGCTATGGAGATGAAGGCAAAACACAAATGGACCGACGAAAGCTTCGATGATAACATGGAATTCTGGCACGGTCGTCTTCCGAAGGGCAACACGTGCCCAACTAGTATCGCTGAGGCCAAGAAAGTCCTTTGCCCTCTCGATCTTCCGCACGTTAAATACCACGTCTGCATAAATGATTGCATGATCTATCGGGGTGAGGACGAAGATAAAACCACATGTTCGGTGTGCGGTGTTAGTCAATACAAGAGAGGGAAGAAAGTTCCTAGAAAAGTGGTATGGTACTTTCCGATCACTCCTCGTCTGCAGAGGTATTTTGTAGATCCCGAGGAAGCAAAGCTCATGACCTGGCACGCGGATAGAAAGAAGCTAAAAGAGGATGACCCGAACCCGGATCCGGAAAAGGAGGACATGCTGAGGCACCCTTCAGATGGTAGCCAATGGACTGCGTTGGACCTCGAATACCCAGATTTGGGAAAGAACCAAGGAACCTTAGGATTGGTGTGAGCGCCGATGGAGTCAATCCGTATGGCGGCCAGAGCAGCACACACAGTACCTGGCCCGTGTTTGTATGCATATACAACCTTCCCCCCTGGAAGTGCATGAAGAAAAAGTACATAACAATGTGTATGCTAGTTCAAGGGCCGAAACAACCAGGTACGGACCTCAATCTATATCTGCAGCTGTTGAAAGAGGAGCTAGAAACGTTATGGAAAGACGGAGTCAATACGTGGGACGCCGCGGCAAAAGAATATTTCCCAATGAAAGCCGCGGTGATCACGACGGTGGACGACTATCTCGGATACGGATATTTCTCAGGGCAGGTGGTCCAAGGATTCTGTGCATGCGTTAGGTGCATGGATAATACAACGTACCGCCAGCTACCAAAAGATCCCGGATCTTCAAAAACCGTGTTCCAGGGGTCTCGGAGGTGGATTCCCAAGAAACACGCGTGGAGAAAACAGGGACATCTGTTTGATGGAAGCGAGGAGCTCCGAGCACCCCCAGCTCGAAGGAGCGGCAAAGAAATCGACAACTTGCTGAAAACTTGGAAAGAGTGCCCCGCGCCGGGAAAGAAAAAAAAGAAGACTCAGCCATTGATGAGGGTATGGAAAGCGAGGTCTGTTTTCTGGGATTTGACATACTGGAGTCTACTCCGCAGTCCTCATAGCCTTGATCTAATGCATATCACGAAGAACGTGTGCGAGAGCTTGTTTGGCACGCTCCTCAACATGCCGGAGAAGACCAAGGACGGGCCAAAAGCAAGGAATGACTTGAAATTTATGGGCATCAGGAGGGAACTTCACCCCCCTAGTGACGACGATGATGAGCCGGAGGAGGAAGAGGATACGGAAACGCAAAACTCTCGCAAACGAAAAAGGACGACCAAGAAGAAGACCGGTATTGATCACTGCCCCCCGGCATGCTTCACTCTGTGCGAGGAGGAGATCAAGCGGTTTATCCACTGCCTCATAGGAGTAAAATTTCCGAACGGCTACGCGGGGAAGATAAGAAGATACCTAGACGAGGGGAAACAGCATTTCAGCGGGATGAAATCTCACGACTGTTTCGTGCTGATGACGCAGATTCTCCCGGTTGCGATGCGAGGGATAATGGATGAGCACGTCCGTAAAACGTTGTTTGGCCTTTGCAACTTTTTTGACGTCATCTCCCGGAAGTCGATTTGCGCTACGCAACTCAAAAGGCTACAGGAGGAGATCGTGCTCATACTATGCGAGCTTGAGATCTATTTCCCGCCCGCGTTCTTCGACATTATGGTGCATCTGCTGATCCACGTCGTGGAGGATATCGTCCAACTCGGGCCTGCGTTTCTGCGCAGCATGGTGCCGTTCGAAAGGATGAATGGGCACATAGAAAAATACGTTCGTAACAGGTCCCGTCCAGATGCAAGCATAGCGAAGGGCTTTCTAACCGAAGAGTGCATCTCTTTTTGCACGAATTATCTCAACACCGAGAACCCTGTTGGTCTGGCCGTCAACAAGCACTTTGGTAGGACCGATGGGTGTGGTCACCACGAGGGAAGCCGCGCAATGCATGTCAACTTTGACGGTCGAGACATCGACTTTGAAAGAGCAAGCCTAGTCGCGCTACAACACATCCAGCTGGTCGATCCTTGGATAGTAAAGCACAAGGATTTAATCAGGAAGAAGTACAGTGACCAGGGCCTGCAGATAACGGACCGAGATCCACGGCTAATCAAAGAGCACAACTCCGGTTTCATGACTTGGTTCAGGGACGAGCTTCATGCTAATCCCCCGCGAAGGAACGCTTCCGAGGACGAAAAGATGATATTCACCTTGTCACAGGGTGCCGCACACAACCTGATGACCTATCAAGCGTATGATATCAACGGCTACACATTTTACACGGAGGAAAAGGACAATAACTGCGATTACCAGAACTCAGGGGTAACGGGGATATTCTACACCGATGACGTCAAGGAAAGATTCTATGGAAGGATCGAGGACATATGGGAGCTCGACTACTGTGGAGAGAAGGTGCCGATGTTCCGTGTGAGATGGGCCAAGAGCGTCGTAAAAGAAGACCGGTACTTCACCATCATGGTTATACCCGAAGCCAAATCCAAGTCTACGGGCGCAAACGTCACCGCGAAAAATGAGCCATGGGTACTGGCTAGCCAAGTGGACCAATGCAGGGTAGGGGTGCAGTAATATATATGCTCATGACTACATGTATGGCTATTGCATGATCTATTCATTAGTGTTATTTCTATATATATAGTCCATCCCAAAACGTATTTTCCTTCCTGCAGTTACAACTTACAACTGTAGTGAAACAGAAACCTATTGGAGTGAAATAGTGATGTTGGAGTGAAACAGTCATGGGTCCAGTTACTTGTCTCAAAAACCCATATGGGATGTTGGAGTGAAACAGACAAGATAGTTGTTCCCACCATTGAGCAGCTTGCTTCTAGACAAGTTGGCATTCCGTCTTGTTCAATATATGTATCTTGACACAAATCAAATAAAAACACCTAGTGGATAGTGGATACACACACAGAGAAAACCACTTTTTGTTTTGTGTGGTAGCAGTGGAATAGAATTTTAGGATTCTAGCATAGCATATGTTGTATGATCAAGCAAAGTGACAAGTAGTTGCTACTGCTGCTGTTGTTGTTTTTAAATGATGTTTTTTAGTGCATTGACCAGATGCTTTTCTTATCAATATTTTTATGCACTTTTAGTGCATTCCTAGAATATGTACTGTTCTACACTATATATGTGTTGCTTGTGCCTACATCTAGGCATTTTTTATGTGCAGGGACTCTCATTATCCCCTTTCTCCCGAAATGTTGATTAACTTCCGTTTCGGTTGAGAATGGGGCACTCTCATGTTAAGAAAAAGAGCAAAGGTCATGCCGAATTTTTCCGTGAATTCGTGCATGACCTTTGCTATTTTTCTTAACATGAGAGTATTTGCATTTATTTATTGTGCTAATTAATTAAGTAGTTGCATTTTTTAATATTGTACTAGTGCAAACATGTCGACCGGAGCCGACGCCGGTCCTTCTTCTCAGCCGGGTACAAAAAGGAAGCAATTTTGGGAATACTCCCAGGAGGAGGTCGAGGAGCAGAGAGAAGAGGAAGTACCTCCGGGCGAGGAGGAGTATGAGGAGGAGATAGAGTCGGAGTCCGACTCATCGGATGATGACTTGGAGGAGGCCGGTACGACAGACGGCGAGAGGAACATCGGCGAGGATGATGGGACCGGTGGCTCCAACACAGATGGTACCCAGTCGAAGAAGAGGAATCGGAAACCGACCAAGGTCGGCGTCATCAGGCAAGAGTTTACTGTTGTGACCGCAGTCGGGATTCCTAAAGAGCCTGAACGTTTTTCGGAAGGGTACGGCCGTCAAGTCGCGGCGATCCTCCGCAACACCGTGCCGATCACCACGATTAACCTCAGGAGTCGTGAGAATATTCATTATTGTCAGCTTCTTATCAACAAGCTGCACGGACGATACAAGTTTCCGGAGCCGTACGACAACACCAAACTCAGAGGGAACAAAGTAAACACATGGGCCCTCAGGAAGATGAGCAACGCCTTGTCCAGTTGGAAAACCCGGGTGAAGAGGGCAATTTTTGAAAAGAACAAAACCTGGGAGGAGCTCAAGGAGAAAGAGCCGTTGATCGACGAAGCTACCTACAACCTTTTCAAGGCTAGGTGTGAGTCCGAGCAAGCCAAGGCCGCGAGTGCAAAGGGCAAGGCCATGCGGTCGCAGGTCATAGGTAACCATCGTCTCGGAGCCGGTGGTTACAAAAGTTCCAAGCGTAAATGGGACAAGGAGGATGCCGAGTACGCCGCTGCGGGCATACCTAACCCCTTCCAGCAATAGAAAGATGATCCGCAGACCGAATTCTTTGTGAGGGCCCGGAGCTATAAGGACAAAGCAACCTCGAAAATAATTATCGATCCTAAGATTCAGGAGTTTACGACTGCCGTGGTAATTAGTTTACCACGCGACCTTGTCGATTGAATTCTCGAGTGAAGTTCACAATTTCTTAACGTTTCACATTCTTTTTGCAGCAAGCGGAAATGAAAATTGCCTCATCGCAGGAGTCGTCGGTTAGGCCGGCCGGCCCGTGGGACAACGCCTTCAACATGGCGTTGAACAAGGTCAATAAGGTTGACGACGTGACGGCGAAGCCATCGTCAGCCGGCCGTGTGGTCGGCTTTGGTGCGGACCTAAATTGGTCCGAATATTATGGAAAATCGGCGGAGCAGTCCGGTTTGAGGGGGCGCAAGGCGAGAAGGACCGAAGAAGATGCCGCTTATGTTCGTGGACTGGAGGAGTAGGTGAACATGCTTCCGCAGCTTGTCCAGGACGAAGTGGCGAAGACGATGAACGCTCTCCTTCCAGATATGATGCAGTCGCTCGCGAATTGGCAAGCGCGTGGTGGACAAGGGCCCATACCAGTCCCCAGCATGGTCGGCAGCAACTCGGGCCCCAAGGCGCCTGCAGTCCCGACTCCGGCCATAGTGGTGGCTCCCGCACCGACTCCCGGCGTATTGGTGACTCCGGCCGCCAACACCGCGGCGGCGACGCCGGACGTGATGGTAACTCCTCCGGCCACGATCAAGCAACCGGGGCATAACAATAATGCACCCGGCGGCAGCACAAATAGGGCGACCGACGCCACGGGAGGCAGCGCGCCCTCCGTCTCTTGCATGCCCGCCGTCATCGGCGGGGTCTCTTCACTAGCCGACCTCGACGCCCTCAAGGTAACTATAAGCGTCTGCAACTCAAACGAGGACTTCATCTCCTTGCAACTCAAACGAGGACTTCACCTCGACGCCCTTTTTTAGTGGAATCTCTCTGATGCATATATATATATATCTCTTTCGCAGGAGGACACTCCATGCATTCTATTACAAGTCGTGGACGGCGAGTTGAAGGATGTTGCCAAAGGTAAAATCATTCAACCACAAAATCGAATCATGCACAATATGTCGATGGCACCGGAGATGCATAGGGTTCAAATCTCTCTCGTGATTTCGGGCTACGAGAGAGTTGAACCTCCCATTCAACCCCCCGGATACGATGTGGATGAGCCGGCAGTCCTCAGTGACTGTTTCAACCAAATATGCCTATGGCCGAAGAGCCAAATGCGTTTAATGACGGGGGAAAGGGGCACCACACCTAGGACAACACCGCTAGTCATCGTGTCGGCGCCACATGATCCCATCGGAGCACAACAAGAAGACGATGATCTTGATGATGATATCAGCGCCGACCAGTTCATCAATACTTTGTATGATGCTGATGACTTATTCATGCCTCCTGCTGAAGGAGCCTGTTAGCATGACGAGGAAGCTCGCGGTCTAGCTGGTCCTGCGGCGAAGCCTGCTTGCTCCACGCGTCTCTTCGCTGCTTCTCAGGACATGTCTCCAGCAGCTTGCGCCTTCACCGAGCCTCAAGCAGATGCCACAAGATCTATTCTCAGCCCATCCACACTCCATAAGGCGGCCAGTGAGCAGATAAAGGCCGGTGACTGCTCAAAATCAGAAAAGAAGA
The DNA here is from genome assembly GCA_950022295.1 of Bromus sterilis. Classification (NCBI taxonomy): domain Eukaryota; kingdom Viridiplantae; phylum Streptophyta; class Magnoliopsida; order Poales; family Poaceae; genus Bromus; species Bromus sterilis. Next base: position 212,210,358 of record OX465599.1, read on the forward strand.
AGGGACGGAAAAGAAAGAAGAGCATCACTTCTAGTAGCCAACCTTCGATGCCGATCCGGGCTCAGGACGGGCCACCAAGACCCAAGGATCTCTCGTTTCAAATCCATGTGGCAGGTAGGTCGATGCTACCTAAGGACATGCTGGACCTTGCAACTTCGGATATGCAGAGTGTGCATCATAGTATTATGGCATTAGAGAAGATTCTTCTTCGAGAAGAGAATCCCTCGTACCCGGTTTTCATGGCCAAGGTGCCACTCAACATGGGCTTCATCAACACTATCCCCGCGGATATGATAATCCTACGGTTTTCGGAGATCTTCAATTTGTACCATCTCAAGCGGCTGGACCATAGCCTTATCCGCCTGTTCTCGCTCAGCCTTTCTATGAGTATCAGGAGAGATAAGACCCCGAGCGTCGCGATATTAGACCCCTTCTACATGCGTGAAAGCATCTTGATGGACGACGGGGACGCGGCTCTCGCGGCGGGGTACATCACAGACTTCATGCTACGGAACGCCGACAAAGATTCATTTCTTATGACCTACTCTCCCAAGTAAGTCATTCGCTCGCCTCCGTAGCATATATGCTTTCTTAGCTTTCCATTGTCCTCTTCCAACATTCCTTTTGGATTGTTTTAATTATGAAGTGAGGATCAAGACTGCGTGCTCATCTGCTTTTCACCGCAACACTCGCATGCCGTGTATTTAGACTCGGGGAGTGTGAACAAAAAAGATTACAAGTATATCATGAGAGTTTTGGATGATGCTCTCGTCAGCTAGATAAAAGCCGGAGGCAAGATCATGAAGCACAAGTTCAGGAAAAATCAGCCTGGCGTGAACGTGTTCAACCACGTAACGCAGTTCCCGTGCGTCAATCAGCCGGCTGGTAGTGTGAGGAATGCGTACTATGCCCTTCATCACATGAGGGCGATTGTACAGGAACAACGCAACCTTACGCTGCCAAGTCATCTCAAAGCGTGGGCTGAAAGGAAGGCAGAAATCGCCGATGCAAATCTGAAGGAGGAGTTCTTTCACATCCAAGCGCAAATGGTGACTATCATCCGTCATGAAGTACAAATGAGGGGGTCGATCTTCCACTCCAACATTGCACCATCCAATGGGGAGATAGAAGTCCGCCTAAAGGCCCTGCGTGACACAAGGCCTTTCATGACGAAAGAAGGATGCCGCCCATTCCCCGAGCCGAGTCAAAACAATTAATTGAATGTACTCTTTGTGTAATTTGGATGTACTCTTTGTGTACTAGATGGTATGATGGATGTGACCTCTAAAGCTTTGTTTTGTGCAGGTTGAAGAGCAAACAAGTAGTGATGACGAAAGTAGCTTTCGGTTTTCAATAATTGTTGGACTCATTGTAATTTTGTGATGGAATGTAATCTTGTGAATCTTGTTGGCCTCTAAACCTTTGTAATAAAAATTATATTGAAATTCTTTTGTATCAATAATTGTTGGCCTCATTGTTATATTGTATTTTGCATTTCTGTAATATAATAAAAATATCTGTAATGATTTTATTCTTTTATGTAATTCTTTTTTTTTGTTTTCTGTAATTATTTAGTGGCGCATCTTGTTAGGATTTAGTGGCGCACTGTGAATGCACCACCCCTAAGGCCCTTAGGGGTGGCGCATCCAGAATGCGCCACCTCTAAGCCCTTATTAGTGGCTTGTAGTTAGTGGCGCACTGTGAATGCGCCACTAAACTCAAAAGCAGTGCGCCACCATAAGGGTATTCCCTAGTAGTGGGTGAGCGATCCCTCCTTGGCCGGACACCTTCCCCCTAGCAAGGGGTTTAGTCCCACATTGATAAGGGAAGAGGGATTGACTCCTTTCCCCCCTCATATATATAGATGACGAGGGTGCACCTATTTAAAACACAAAAAATTGTAGGAAATTCATTATATTCTCGAATTGAGACCGGTTTTCTCCAGTCTTCTTCTTCCTCTTGTCTCTCCCTCGTCAGGCTCCCCTTGTTTGGAGCTTGTACTGGTATTAAGGCATTCTCCACCATACGGACGTCTTCGTGCCGCCGAATCTCCGGTTCTGAGAGGTCTACTTATGCAACCTTCGCTGGATCGGAGAACGGAGGTCGTCATCGAGTTTCGTATGTGTGCGAATACTACTGGTGCTTCACGTGCGACACTTTCACCCAAAAGGGTGCTATTAAGGTCAGGAAGCTGTAAAGGTTTCATGGCTTCATCAACCACGTTTGCAGGAACATTTCCCACACAACGGACGACACCCGAGGTATGTTACCGTATTCTTCTTTGTTATAGTACTACATATAGATAGATCTTGGGTTATGGCGACGCTAGTTAGAAAAATTATTTTTTTCTACTGCGAGACCCAACAATGAGTTCATGCCTCCTAATGTCCGGCTTGAGTGACAGAAACATGAGACTAGGGAATGTGTTTTTTCCATTAGGGGTAAAACAACGGTGCTTGTGACTGCACGTCACAAGGATTGCTTACATTACGCATAGAGTGTTAATGCAGTTGTCCGTTTCTTTGAGTTTATAAGAATAGTCGGGGATCGCAACTTAATGCCAACGAGATGTTCTAGATAGATATCTCAAGGTGGATGATTAGTAAGTAGATACTGATGAATAAATGATCTAATTGTCTTGGTGTAATGTTCATACGATTGAACCTTGCACTCTTTGTAGCATAATTAGCATTGCGCTGCGTTTATAATTCTGTCAATTGCCCAGCTGTAATTTGTTCACCCAACATAACATTTTACTGTCTTTTTGGAGAGAGACATCACTAGTGAGCGCCATGACGCCCGAGCCATATTCTTATGGTAAGTTTATAGCACTACCATTTACCGTTTACTTTTCCTTTCAGTTGCATTATTACTATCTTGTATTGTTTTAACCTTTGTAACAACAAGGACGGAGAGATTGACAACCTCTTTGTACTCATTGATATTAAAGTTAATTGTGTTTGTGTGCATGCCGAGGCAAGCAATTTATGGCGTCGTTGTTTTTCCACCTTCTTGTCGTCTCCGGAATCCTACGGTTGACAAACCTTGGTATCGCACTGAGGGAAATTTGCTTCTATCCACATCATAACTTTCCACTTGGGGTAACCCACAATGAGGTGTTATCTGCATCCATCAGACCCCATTGTCAATAGACATATAATGTCTCATGACTGGTAAATCTTGATCATCAATTGCCCAATGGACTAGTTGATGAAAGGCTACTAGGAACCTGGTTTGTTTACATACCATATGTGTATTAATATTTTCACTTAATACCGTTATAGCATGGTATTAAACTTTTTATGAACTTACGAAATATTCTGATAAACATGCTTATTTGCCTCTAGGCCATATTTCCAACACTTTGCCGGGTGAAGGCGCTCGGCCGTGCCTTCCTCGCTGATGGCCAGCGCCTCATGGGCGGCGATGATACACTAGTAGAAAACAGGGCTTTGGTCCACCCCTTATTTGAGAAACTGTCCCGATCGTGTTACGAACCGGGTCTAATGAGTGCAATAGTCCCAGTTCGTGTGGCCAGGACGCCTGACAGGGCTCGTAATACATTTGTTCTGGTTCGTGTGAGACCTTTAGTCTCGGTTTGAGACACGAACCATTACTAAAAGAGTTGTGTCAGGGGCGACAACCTTTAGTCCTGGTGCGTGTCTGAAACCGGGACTAAAAGTCTCTCTTCTATCCCAGCTTTAGACACCAACCGGGACTAGAAATTTACCTATATATACTCACCCCCCACCGCCCCCATCCTCCGTTTTTTGCCAGATCGAAGGTGGAGGTGTGTGCTACTATTTTTCCCTTCTCCTATGCACAAGAGGTGTTTGATGAAATACCTGAGTGAATGACACATGCTCAAATTAACTTTTTGCATATGTGTAGGTGTGATTTAGGGTGCCTTTCCGTCCTCGTCCTTACCGCAATCCCACACCAATCTCATCGTCGGCACCACCGTGGTGAGCTTCTTCTTCTTATCTATTTTTTATCTATTCATGATGTTCTGCAATGGTTTTTGATATACTTAATTACACAATGCACGCAAATGAACCGAGAATGGATGTACGGTGACCGACACACCTCCAAATACAGTACAGGCTTGCGTAATTTTCTCAATGTGGCTAAGGAAAACAACCGGAATGGTTTTATGAGTTGTCCATGTACTGTATGTGTGAATACGAAGGATTATCTGACTCTAGAATACTTCACCTCCATCTGCTACAAAAGGGTTTCATGCCACACTATAATGTTTGGACCAAGCACGGTGAAAGATGGGTTATGCTGGAAAACAACGAAGAATAAGATGATGATGACAACTATCGTATGTTCCCTGAATACGGTGATACTTGTCGTGGGAAAGTCACAGCAGATGTTCGAAGAGTCGAACTTGACATGGGAACTTTGCTGAGAGGCGATTTCATGGAGAGAGTCGACATGGACAAGAGACTAGGCGATTTACCCAGGTTTTAGACCCTCTTTCTCTCGAGGTAAAATCCTAATACTTCTTTCTCTTATTATGGGTTTCGACTCTCGAAAGAAGAGTCGGTTGATCGATTACAAGAGAGTCGGCTCGTAAACTTAGTCTCGAGGAGATCTAGGTTACGCCGACGAGTGTATAGTCCTATCTTAGGCTAAGATTATTCTCTGGCCCTGGATCCCATGGACCTCGACTTATAAAGGCACCGGGTCCCGGGATTCCGCGAGTCCGACTCCGACACGAGGTGGAGTCCTATTCCACTTTACAAATATGATATATGCTATAATAGGTAAGTCGAATTCCTTCTACGGCTTCGATCTTCTTTCCTTGGCGCAACCGACCCATGGTCGGGTCTTCTTTGTGGGCCTTCCGCAGATGAGTCGGCCCATAGATCTAATGCCAGATTATGGGCTTGGCCCATCCCCCCAACATTACCCCCAGGATTGATGCGATGCTTTAGTCTTCGCATCAATCTTCTTGTCATCATCGTGGTTGCCGACTCCCTGATTTTGAACAAGCGACTCCCATCCTTTTTTATGTTTTATAAGGACTCGATGTCAATCTTCTTGGTCTTGAGAAGTGTCTTTCTGTTGAGTCGGATCTCGTAACTGTGCCGACTCACATTCCTTGTGGTTCAAACGTGGCTCTATTTTTCAACAATAGATCCGACTTTTCGATTTTTCTTGGAATCTTTTGGACAGTTTTTATCCCGTTTCTGGCGGCGCAATCGATGCCCACTGGATTCGTTTGCAGAAATCGAGGGATTTCCTGCCGTTAGACATCAGCATGCGACGCCTAGGATTCTGGGATGGCTTCCTTTATAAATAGGTTCCCATTCCCATCTATCTTTTCCATCCCGTTCATGCCCCTTTCTCCATCGTCTTCTTCCTCGCGCACTGAAGGTCTGAGCTTCATCTTCCATCGCGGCGTCAAGCTTCTCTCCCTTCATTGGCTTTGCAAAGAACGGTCTGGGGCCGTGACACTCGCACGCGTTGCTCGAGTAAGTCCTCCATCCCTTGCCTCTTGATTTCAGTTTTACTCGTCGCCATTGTCGTGGACCTCTGAGATTTTTCTGTTTAGATGTAGTCTGTAATGGTAGATCTTGATGCACACGTGGGCGTGTCGTTTAGGATACCCCATACACCATTTTGTATCCACTACTCATCTGGGAGATATGATAGATTTGTAATTTTTTTGACTATATTAGGGTTTCCTGTAGGCCGATAATTTGTCCATATTTTCATCTGATTTTCCTCAGCTCGATAGATCTATTAGTTTCACCATATTTTGTGAAACTTGTTTGTGTAGCTGTCGTAGAGTTGATTTCTGTCCGACTTCTTGGACTTGAACCGTGTAGTCGCCATAGAGTCGACCTGAGTCCGACTCTTTGGATTTTGGATAGGATTATCCATTGTTTGTTTTAATCAGCTCAGTATGTGTCATCTTTTGTGTTTTACATCCGACTCTCGCACTATGGGAAAAAAGGTTGCTGCCCATAAGAAGCCGGTGGGCAAAAAGCCACCAAAGCCACCGACTCTAAGGACAACAGTACAGGTGAACTGGCCAAAAGTCAAGTGACTTTAGAGAAGTTAGATAAAATGGTGGTAGATGGAATCCTTCAGCCCCAAGACGAGATCAAGTGGCGAGTCCCAGGACAAGAGACACGGCCGACGCCTAAAGAAGGCGAAGTTGTAGTTTTTGCCGATCATGTGACCCGAGGATTTCGTCCTCCTGGGTCAAAATTCTTCAGAAGCGTGTTGTTCTATTATAAGTTACACCCTCAGGATTTGAGTGCCAATTAGGTGCTCAATATTTTCCACTTCCATGTTTTCTGTGAGGCTTATCTACGGATCAAGCCTACTATGAATCTGTTTGCCGAGTTCTACTATTGCAATCGGCAAACTGAATATAGCGGGGGTCCGGCTCTGGAATGTGCTGGAGTCACTATCCAGAAGCGGGACAAGTCGATTTTCCTCGCTCCCCGGCTCATAAGCAAGGTGAAGGACTGGAATGTGCTGGAGTCACTATCCAGAAGCGGTACTGTTCCAGATCTAAATGTTTCCATTCAGATCGAGGGACGAAGCACATATCGGTCCCACCGCGACATATGACAATGTCATATGCCCCAGATTTCCAACATGATATCACAACATCACATCTACAAAGATACAACATCTCATACAATGGGCATACAACTACCTTAAATACATTACATCAGCGGAAGATACATGTCTGAGTACAGACTACATTCAAATGCCTAGTGGCAAAGGTAAAGCACACCATTCCCGTAACCACACAGCTCCAGGCTCTCCGCCGGGATCCACCTAACTAGTCGTCGTCGAGTCTTCTTGAAGGCGTCCAGAAGAAGGGTCATCGAGCTCCTCTAAAGTTCAAGATCTTTGTATAACGTGGGTAAAAGAGAAAGAAGGAGGTGAGCTATATCAAAATCTTGTAACTAACTTCTCACGGGTAAGATGGCGGTAGTGGTGAGGTTGCAGTGGCACTAGCAATATAATAGTGGCTAACGGTCTATTTTAGAGTAAGAAGAGAACCAAGCATTCGATGAGGAATCGCCTCCAACAAGTCTTGCTATCAACTACTTACGCATGCATAACACCTATCCTATCCTTGTCCTCCTCTTCGCATCCCGACGAAGAAGAAGAAGTGAAGGTACACACACATTGATCAAGTTATTAAGATTATCTCAGTTGTTCTTGTCTATGAACAAGTAGTAGGTCTCAAGTCTTCCATAACCGTGGTCACGGCTTCTCGAAAAGATTTAACCCTGCAGGGGTGTACCAACTGCCCATTACAAGGCTCTGCACGCATGCCCATCTCTCTCAGTTTCTACCCATCACAGGAAGCCATTTTATGATTTAGTCCCAAGAGATCCGAAACGACATGTCCCTATAACTAACAACACACAAATCCGGGTGGCCCTCGGTGAGTCGACATCCAACTCAAAAGCCGACCGCGCTCTCGAATCGGCCTCTACCATATGACTCGGGTTTGGGTAACCGGTGAATTCTCACATGAGTCTGGGTCCTCAGCCGGCCAGGTTGGACCAATAGGGAAACCATGTCCCCACTGGCCCGGTTTGTTTAAAGAATATCTGCTATGAGCGACCCGACAGACACACACACGGGTTTCAAATGGTAAATCAGCTTGGGCCACCACGAGAAATGTTTGAAGCTAGGTAGGTAAGAAATGGGGACCCCATAAAATCCCACACGCGGTTAGGAATACTCGTCAAGAGACACAATACCCGGAACTCGGGACCTAGGTGACTCGAATGGAACAAAGCTTCAGGGCGGGATAGCCTAGACCTTCCATCCTTCGTCGAATATAGTCAACGTTATAGTAATCATATCATCCACAATAAATACAATAATGTGATAGCCCAATCCAAGGAGTAACGGGATAACAGTTGATAACATCCTAGAATTCATACTAAGAAGTGGCTGAGCAACGAGCAATAGTAGCATAGCCGAACATGGTTTGCTGGGATGTGGAGGACATGGCTGTTTGGGTTTAGATAAGGAGGCTTAAATGTAAGGTGGTAGGATCAAGCAATCGTTCTATCCTACACCAATCCGCGAGTGAGCTGAAAGTTACAAGCATGATATATGCTCCCCCTTACCTGATGAGAAGACGAAACCGAAGGTGTATTCGACCGCAAGCTCGCAACGTCTCCGAGAATACCCGCGGAAGCACACAAGAAAGAAGCACTGGGAAAAACAATCGATGAACAAGCATCTATTACTACGAAGCAATCACGAGCAAGCATCAACAATAAGACAACACGAGACAACGCACTACGGCATCGCATCTATCGTCGAGAGAGGATGCTAACAGGTTCAGTGGAGTACTCGTCACACACTACGATACCGACCATTTAGAAATGGTTCAAGTTGTTTAGCTACACAACATGAGCAAAGGTTATTAACATGGAATCTCACTCAATCATGGCATAGCGCACAAACATTTCAAGAGGTCACACATAAGGTAAACTATCTATGCTAGTCAATTTAAGTGAGGCACATTCCTAAACATGGCATAACACTAAGGGCCCCACGATGATTAAAAAATTTGGTACTGTTCTTCCCTAAACCATATTTTAGGTTGGTTAACAACAGAAAACAATAGCATAAACACAAAGTACATGAAATTCTAATCAAGATACATATAAAGAACACACCAAACGGAGTTACGGTTAAAAAGATATAAGCAAAACAAGTTATGCACACAATCTGACAACATCAGGTAGCACACTTTAGAGCAACAAATAAGCAAGAAAAAGGTTGTAAACATGCACAACAATGATATGCAACTAAAGTAGACATGGCAACAATGAAAAAAATAGCGCGCTATAGCGTCCCTAATAGCACGCTATAGCGTTTCGGGCAATGCCTCGCTAAATGAATCTGTGTACAATATATCGATAATAGCACGCTATAGCGCGAAATAGCACGCTAATAGCATATTTTTAGGGTCACGTTATTTTTTCATAGCACCCTATTTTTTACATTGCATGGCAGGCATGGCATGGCAAAAGGAATCATGCAAAAAGGCATCATGGTTCACTAAAAATATGCAACACAAAAGCTATAAAACATTACAGGTCAATGACTTGGTGAAAATCAGGAAAACAGGGCAGAAACTGTTATTTTCATGCTGTATGAACAGGAGAAAAACTATATGTAAAAGTGCAGCAAGATGACATAGCAATATGTGGGCCTGACGTAGACATGATGGTGATCAGGTACAAACAAGAATCAAGGTCATAAGCATCACAGATCCAAAGATATTAAGCGTGCAACATGACATCGAAAAGTTACAGACTTAGTGAAAAACTGAGGTGGCTATCAAAAACAGCAGGATAGCAACTTTGGAGCTGAACATAACTATGACCAGAAATGTAAACATGACAATGCAATACATATAATGGAAGTAGACATGGCATAGATCAAAATGACATATTGCAATGCTCAATAGGATGCACGGTTAAAAAGATATAGGGCAACAAAGTAGCATCTTTATATAAACAGCAACACATGTCAACTGGGTCACCACTTTGGAGCAAGAATTAATATAGCTACAACAGGCACATGGCAAAGGAATGCATCAAATTGCACTGCACATGATGCTTAACACATACAAGAAAGAATCAATGCAATAGGCCTCATGGATGTGACACATTTATCAACCAAAGTTGCACTAAAATAACAGCAGCAGCAATTTCCAGAAATTAGCATCAATTAACAGTCTGGTGCCCACTTCAACAGTGATTAACAACATGAAGATGACCTCAAATAAAAATTCTCACAAAATATGAACTGAAGAACACATAATTTTAAACAGTTTTCCTTTTGGGCGCAACGTCATACGAGCTACGGTTTGACCGCAATTTACAATGGAAAACGGATACAGCAGCAATAATCTCCAGACTTGGTGAAATTCGCAGGGGCTAGCCAGAAAAAAGAGGGACGTGCCTCTCACCCATGGGCTTGGCCCATCTGGCCGGTGCTGGATCGGGCCGCGTCTTGGAGGGGTGGTTGGGATGGAGCGCTCCTGGGCCTTGGCCCACCTGGTCGTGGCGGCCCAGCCAGCGGCGGTTGGCGACGAGGCCGACGGCGGCTTGCGGCGGCGACCTCCGGCGAGGTGCGGCGCGGCCGCACGACCGACGGGAGCAGGCGAGGCGGGCATGGCTTCGGAGGGAGTCCGCAGTCCGGCGGGGACGGCGGCCAAGGCTGGCCGGGGTGAGCTCGGACGGCGGTGGCGGCGGAGCCCACGGGCTGGAGGCGGCGGGACAGAGAGATGAGAGAGTTTGGTGGAGGGCTAGGTGAGATCTGGGCCGTCGGATCTCCGGATCTGACGGTCCAGATCTGAGGAAGGCTAGGGTTGCGAAAATTTGGGGCTTTGGGGGCAATTTTGGGGGCAATTTGGAGGGGGGTGGATGCAATTTTTGGCTAGGGAAACCCTAGAAAGGGGTGGGAGACTGGTGGTCTTTATATAGGCCAGGTGGCTGGCAGTTTATAATAACAACCCCGATTTTTCTCTCGCGCATGCGGTGTTTACGTTTCTGACTGCCGGGGGTTCGCAGGACCTCCGATTCGTGTAAAACCTTGAACTGCACGATCCGTGCGTCGAGAGGCGGCGTTCACCTCGCGCTGGAACCGTTTCGAGAACACTTTACGATGCGCTATAAAAATAACCCGTTTAATTATTAAACTACGTTTTTGTTCCATTGGCTGCGGCGGGTCTTGTGCGGGTTTTCGCGACGGTGATCGGGTGAAACCCGGTGTCGCAAAGGTCTAGTGTCAGGGTGGAAAGGGTCGGTCTCCGTCCAGTACAAGATAAGAGGGAAAAATAATCGCCGATCGATAAATCGGGGATGTAAACACCGCAAACAAAGCAGGCAATCAACCAATTCACAACGAAAACAAAAAATTTAATTTTTGTGAAATCTAGGCTGTTACAATGTTCTTTCCATATGTTTTTTCTGCTGTTTGTTTGAAGTATTTTTGAATTTCCGATTCTTCTTTCTTCCAGGATGAAGATCCATGGTGGACTGCAGGACAAGATTTTGTTGGCAGTGCTAAAAGTCTGAGTCATATAGTAAGAGTCGATCGTTCTTCTTTTCTGTAGTGCATTTCCTTTCCTGACTCTTTTCGTCTTTCGTAAGGTGACTCGGGCGATAATGAGGATGAAGAGGAGGAAGTGGAGGTGGAACAGGATGAAGTTCCTCCCGTCAAAGCCGACGCTCCAAAGGAGAGTCAGAATGTAGATCCACCGGTATGTATCTTTACTGGCTCTTCTTAGTTTCTTTGATTTTTGTATCCTTATGTTGTATCTTGCCCCATAGGCGCAGGGCTCAAAGATACGTACCTGTAGTACCGACTCGGAGGACCCTCTCTTAACTCTGCAGAATGAGCCTCGACGTGTTCGAGGCAAGACTGTTGATGTGTCGACTCCCGCTAGTGAGCCGGGAAATCTTAGGGATGAGCCGCCGCAAGCCGGCAATTCTTCTTCTGAAGGATCATTTGTCCACGCACCCCTCCCTATCAACCGCGGTGAGTGTCGTTATTGTTATGCCGATTTTATCTGCTTATGATATCTTTCTAACGAGTCGTGTGTTTTCCTTTGAGAAGCGCTCGTATTGATCTGGCCGACTCAGAAGTTATAAAGGAGTCAAAAGATTTGCCGGAAACTGAAAATTTGAAGAAAACCGGCTTAAGTGATTCGAGTCCTTCGGACCTCTACAAGGATACTTCTCCTGTTGTTGGAGCCAAGAAAACAGAGGCTCGATCTGCAACTATTGAGACGGCCCCAGGTTCTACTCCGGCTCCTTTGGAGAAGGTGACTGATGATGAAGTGATGATCACGGGACTCACCAGGGTACCCCACCTGCTAAAACAGTCTTGAAAAAATTGTGGATAGCAAGGAGCAGGTCATGAGTCGGCCGCGTGAGTTGATTCCTGAGAAATCTTCTCTTGAGGAGTTATATAAGCGGTCACTGGCTTGCACTACCGAGAAACACAACATAGTTGTCCAGCTGACAGAGCACTATGAGGTATCGTTCTATGCCGGCATGGTTTGTTGAAAAACCATGGTGGGTTATGTTTCTCGGGGAAATCTGATTCTTTAGCATCATAAGTCGGTAAAAATGCCAGAGTCGAGGAATATTTTGAGCTGTAGCCCCCATGAGTCGGTGAGATATGATTGTATCTCATCGGATTAGAATTTTGAAGCTGCAGCCCCCAAGTAGCTGGTTGAGCAATGTGTCTAAATAGATGCTTAGAATTTTTTTGTATTTTTGTTTTGGACAGGCTCTTGCTTTGAAGATCGGTAATGACGCTTGTCAGGTGGAAGAGACTTATAGAGCCGAAGTGGACAGGCGTGAACAAGCTGAAAAGCGATTCGATCAGCCGCTTGATGAGCTGAAGAAAAAGGAGGATGAGCTGAGTCAGGGTAAAGCTGACTCTACTGAAGTTGAAAATGCTTTATCAAAGTCTTTTGATGATATTCATGCTCAGCGTGACTCGGCTGAGAAGAAGCTTTAGTCGGTTGAGAAGAACTTGGAAATGCTGAAAGGCAGCATCAACTAACTCGTGTCAGCAATATTTTGTGAGTCGGATTTTTTTGGTAGTTTCTGTTATCCTGACTGTTTCTGATATTTTGCTGACTTTGTCATATCTGCTCATCTTTTTGCAGGCAAGGAGCATGCCATCATGAAGGAGTCGCCTGGAATGAAGTTAACTTGCACTTTTGCTATTGTGAAGCAGCTGTTTGAAGGTGTGTGCAAGGATATTGGTGCAACCCAGCCGAAGCCCCCAAGTATGAAGAGGATTACTGATATGATGGGGCCTCTTTCGGATGTACCTGATTGTGTGGATCTTGGTAAGCGCTCAGCTTGCTTCATGGGTGTGATGCGGGGCCTCGAGCTTGCCAAAGCCTATCACGCTAGTTTAAAGCCGGAATTATTGGCTGCCTGCTTCCCTGAGGTCAAGGCCGACAATTAGAAGTTCTCCAAGGATGATCATACCAAGATTCATAGAGAAACTCGTTCTGCCGCAACCAAGATAGCCGATGGTATGGATCTGTCTTCTTTAGAAGCCGGTTATGATGAGACCAACAAGAGGCGCCGAGTCGATCTACCGGCTCCAACCTAGTTTGCTCTTCTTCCGTCACCGAAGAAAGTCCTAGAGCCGGCTGGTTCTGTCAAGCCGGCTTCAGGTGCGGAAGAAGATGAGCTGAGGATGGATGACATCTCTGATGCAAACTTGGTTGAGATGTGTAATGTCCTCATATTATCTGCAGGTGCTTCAGGGTCGTCTTCACAAAGCAAAGCCGGTGACCAAGCGTAGGCTTTTGTCGAATTGGCTTTGAAAACACTTTATGTTACATTTGATACGGCCATAGTGTCGGGTTTGTAATATTGGGAGACATGTCCCATGGCTTGTGACCAGTGTATTGTTCAATTACTTTTATGCTACTTTGCCTTGGATTTTGCCTTGTGGCTTCTGAATGTGGACCTTTTTTTATGGCATAAGTCGATCTTCATCTTTTGTCTTTGTGCTCTGTCGACTTATGGTGGTCGTTTCCTTTGAGAGAGTTTGATCTCAGCTGAGCCGGTTTCGCTACCTTTATTTGCTACGATTGTAGCCAATTCTTTTTTGTAGGCAGAAGAGTCGGCGTATGTAGCATAATTCCAAGACCTTGTGATAAGGAATTTTTATTGAAGTGCTGCCCCCCAAGAGTCCGTGCACATATTTGTGTGCGGTGCCGGGTCTTAGCTTGAGAAGAAACTTCTAAGTGTAGTTCCCATGAGTCGGTATATGCACTTGAGTGCTTGTGCCGAGTCACATAGGTCTAACTATTATTTGTGAGAAAAAAATTGTGATTATGCATGATGCTTGTAAATGCAAGAATGTAATGTAAAGGCTAGTAGATGTCGGTGCGACGAAGTCGACTTTGTGGCGAGAAGTATGGCGAGAAGTCGGTGTAATGTAAAATGCGATGTAATATGATGTAATATGTATGAAAGATTATGCAATATGAAAATTTATTTTATGCATAAGTGTGGCGAGTGCCGGTGCGACGAAATCGACTTTGTGGCGAGAGCCTGGTGCGATTTTGAGATCGACTTTATTATTTTGACCGAGAGTCGGTTGCGATCGAAGATTGACTTTTATTTATGGCGAAATCCGGTTGCGATCAAAGATCGTCTTTATTCGTGTCGAAAGACAGTTGCGATCAAAGATCGACTTTTTATTTATCTAAATGTGGCGATCGCCTGATGCGATGGGAATCGACTTTTATTGAGAACGAGAAGTGAAAATCCGTCTCTTTATTGTGGGCGGGTCCATGTTCTTGATCTCCTGTAGTAGCATGATTCGGCTGGGGCTTCATCGTACTGGTTTCCCTTTTGGATGCTTTCCTAGATTAGGCGTCTGTATTCTTGCATGAAGGAGCTCTGTCCCCAGGTGTGTTTAGAAAGGCGACCAGGTTTGGAGTGCTTAGGACAAGCTTCTTGGATGGCTTGTGCGCAGTCTTGGTACCTTATTTCTACGAGCCCTCTCAGGTCTTCGGCAACCTCCTTTATACGTTTTAGTGCGTTGTTTATAGGTGTGAGCCGGTCGCTTATCGATTCTTGGGGGTTGTAGCACCATAATTGCTGCGAGAGCCGGTCCTGAGCTTCTGCGAGATTTTGGTGCTCCCAAACTATGTCCTTCTACAACCTTGTGGTTTTCTCTTGATATTCTTCCAACTCTGGATCATGATCGACTCTGTTTCAGCACAGTCGCTGCCATACGTTGGTGATTTGTGTGTCTGAGTCGTCTGATAGATTCCGGATATTGTCAGCTTTAGGAGCTGGGCTTTTATCTTCTGAAGAGTGTCGTCGTCTTCGATTGTCTGTTGCCAAAACGGATGCTTCCCGATGGGACTTGAGATAGGGAGAATCTGGATTGTACTCCTCTGGGTCTGATCCGAGTCCCCCTTGTTTGACTGATCGAATCGACCCGGTGTCCTCATACTGATCCTCTTCTTGGTATGAGCCGGCATCAAAGAGATTCTCTGTGTCGTTGTGTGTCGGAATCTCAACGGTGTGTTCCGGCTCTGGGGACCCACCGATGAATCCTATGAAGGCATGATGGGGAGCGGCATTTGGCCGACTCATACCTGGAAGGCCGCTTGTTTTATGATAGGTGACCGATGCGTTTTTCAGGCCATAAGGCATGACGGAAAGTCGGCTTGAGGTCTCTGTGGAGGCTTCTGGGCCCAGCACTGGTTTGTCTCTGTCCGTTTGGCCAATGAATATGTGGATGGATTCGATCTGGACCCGAAACCCTGTTTCGACGGAGTCGGCTTTCGGGCCCCAAATTGAGTCATCGATGCAGATCCTTCCACGCCGGCTTCTAGTGATCCGTCCAGTGACGAATCCCTCCATGCCTTGCAGAGCTCCCTCCAGAATCTCAGCACCTGCGAGTGCACGCCCCACGGTGGGCGCCAACTGTCGTGGGAAAGTCACGGTAGATGTCCGAAGAGTCGAACTTGACATGGGACCTTTGCTGCGAGGCGATTTCATGGAGAGAGTCAACATGGAAAAGAGACTCGGCGATTTACCCAGGTTTCAGCCTCTCTTTGTATCGTGGTAAAATCCTACTCCTGCTTCCTCTTATTATGGGTTTCGACTCTCGAAAGAAGAGTTGGTTGATCGATTACAAGAGAGTCGTCTCGTAAACTTAGTCCCGAGGAGATTTAGGTTACGCCGACGAGTGTATAGAACTCTCTTAGGCTAAGATTATTCTCTGGCCCTGGATCCGATTGACCTCGGCTTATAGAAGCACCGGGTCCCGGGATTCCGCGAGTCCGACTCCGACACGAGGTGGAGTCCTATTCCACTTTACAAATATGCTATATGCTATACAAGGTAAGTCGAATTCCTTCTACGGCTTCGATATTCTTTCCTTGGAGCAGCCGGCCCGTGGCCTGGTCTTATTTTTAGGCCTTCCGCAAATGAGTCGGCCCATAGATCTAATGCCGGGTTATGGGCTTGGCCCATCCCCCCGACAATACTACAACGGGGGAAGTTGAAGATCAAGGGGAACCAGATCAAGAGGCAACAGATGTGCCCGATGATGATCTTCGCCGGGTCATTGTTGATGCACAGAGAGGATGCAAAAGTGAAAGGGAGAAGTTGAAGTTCAAATGCATGTTAAAGGATCACAGAAAAGGGTTGTACCCAAATTGTGAAGAGGATAACACAAAGCTCGGTACCGCACTAGAATTTTTGAAATGGAAGGCAGAGAATGGTATACCTGACAAGGATTTGTGAAGGTACTTAAAATATTTAAGAAGAGGCTTACAAAGGATAATTAATTGCCTGAGAGTAGTTACGAAGCAAAGAAGCTTGTCTGACCTCTATGAGTAGAGGTGCAGAGGATACATGCATGGCCTAAGGACTGCATCCTCTACCGCGGTGAGAAGTATGAGAATTTTAATGAAAGACCAATATGCGGTGCATTGCGCTATAAGATCATACGAGATGACCCTGGTGATGTTGAGGGCGAGCGCCCAAGGAAGAGTGTTGTTGCCACGGTGATGTGGTATGCTCCTATAATACCACGGTTGAAACTTCTGTTCTGAAACAAAGATCATGCCATGTTGTTGTTATGGCACAATGAAGAACGTAAGAAATACGGGAAATTCAGACACCCCACTGATGGGTCGCAGTGGAGAAAAATCGAGATAAATGAAGAGGACTTTACAGCGGATGCAAGGAACGTATGGTTTGGTTTAAGTGCAGATGGCGGTAATCTGTTTGGGGAGCCGAGCAGCAATCATAGCACATGTCCCGTGACTCTATGTATCTATAACCTTCCTCCTTGGACGTGCATGAAGTGGAATTTCATTATGCTGCCAGTGCTCATCCAAGGCCCTAAGCAACTGGAAACGACATTGATGTGTACCTAAGGCCATTATTTGAAGAACTTTTTACAGCTGTGGGATAAACTAGGTGTACGTGTGTGGGATTACGACAAAAAGGAGGAATTTGACCTACGAGCGTTGTTGTTTGTAACCATCAATGATTGGCCTGTTGTTAGTAACCTTTTAGGACAGACAAACAAGGAATACAAGGCATGCACACACTGTTTAGATGAGACTGAAAGTATATATTTGGACAAATGCAAGAAGAATGTGTACCAGGGACATCGTCGATTTTTTCCGGCCAAGCATGCCTTAAGAAAGAAAGGCAAGTATTTTAATGGTGAGGCAGATTACCGGAGGAAGCCTGTCCACTGTACTAGTGATCAGATACTTGATATGGTCAAGGATTTACCGGAACAAGTAAACATTGGAAAGGGTGCTAGTGTAAAATCTGTTCCGAATGACGATGACGGACATGCACCCATGTGGAAGAAGAAATATATTTTTTTGGACCTACCCTATTGGAAACACCTGGAGGTCCGCTCTGCAATCGACGTAATGCACGTGACGAAGAATATTTGCGTGAACCTACTAGGCTTCTTAGACATGTATGGGAAGAGAAAAGATACACCGGGGGCACGGGAGGACAAGCAAAGTATGAACAAAAAATACGGCATGGATCCAAAGCAGTATGAAGGTCCTGCTAGCTACGTTCTTACCGAAGAAGAGAAGGAAATATTTTTTGAATGTCTTCTCAGTATCAAGGAAAAATTCTAGAACCTAAAGTCTCATGACTGCCACATGATTATGACGCAATTGCTTTCGGTTGCATTGAGAGGGCTTCTACCAGAAAATGTTTGATTAGCCATTGTGAAGCTATGTGCATTCCTCAATGCAATTTATCAAAAGGTAATTGATACGTCCCAAATGTATCTATAATTTCTTCTTGGTCCATGCATGTTTTGTGTGATATTTCTATGATCTAGATACACTTTCATACACTATTGATCATATTTGGACTAACTTATTAACTCAGTACACCACAGTGGCAGTCCCTATTTTTTGCTGTTTTTCTATTCCAGGTTTCCCCCATATTAAAAGTTCTCCAGAAATTAGGATAAAAAATCAGCACAAAAGAACCTTCCAGAGCCCCGAAGGAGAGCCAGAGGGGCACCACCTCGTGCCTAGGCGGCCAGGTGGCACGGCCTAGGGTGGGGCCGCGCCGGGTGGCTGCCTGGACACCTGGTAGCCTCCCTGGCTGCCCCCTTCGCCTATTTATTCCCCGTAGCACAAAACCACCGAAGAGAAAACCCTTTTTCGTGATCTCGCCTCTGTTCTGCGGCCACCGCGCTTCCAAGATCGGGAGCACCAGCAGACTTCTTCCCGACACCCTGCCGGAGGGAGGATCGATCTCCGGGAGCTTCCCCTCCACCATGGACGCTTCCCGGATGTGCCGTGAGTAGTTTCCTTTGGACCATGGGTCCGTTATTAGTAGCTATGTGATGTTCTCCTCCCAACTTTTTTCCTCATGGTTTAGACCTCGTGAGCTGCCCTACATGATCGAGGCACATATGTAATCTTTCTGCTGTTGCTATGCCGAGTTTCATGGGATCTGATGGATTATGAGATTATGTTCATATTGTGATAGAGTAATATATTTGGTTCTTATCTTTTATATTTTTGTTCCCAAGTAATTCTTGCATGTTCTCCGTTGCTGTTTATTGCTTTGGCCAAGTAGTAGGTAGTAACTCCAAGAGGGAATGTTATGCTCGATTGTGGGTTCATGCCCCCCGATGACACGCTTGAGTGACAGAAAAATGAGTGTAGGGGATGTGTTGTTTCCACAAGGGGGAAAACAACGGTGCTTGTAACCGCGGTTGCAAGGATTGTTTACTTTACGCAATGTGCTTTTTAATGCAGTTGTCTGTTGCTTTGGGTTTACACTTTGGGTGGGGCTCGCAACTTAATGCTAGCGAGATGTTCTGGATAGATATCTCAATGTGGATGATTAGTAGTAGATGTAGTTGGATTTCGGTCTACTTATTTTGGCGTACCGCCCATGCTTTTGAGCCTCTTCCTTTCTTTGTAGCATAGTTAGCATTGCGGTGCATTTATAATCCTGTCAATTGCCCAGCTGTAATTTGTTTACCTCGCATAGCAGTTTTATCGTCTTTTGGGAGAGAGACATCACTAGTGAACATCACGGGACCCAGGTCCATATTCTCATCACTGTTTACACACTCATTTACATTGCTATTTTTACCTTTTAGTTGCTATCCTTATCATTATCTGTTGCATTGATCCTTTGTAAACAACAAGGCCAAAGAGATTGACAACCTCTCTGTACTCGTTGGGAGAAAAGTTACTTGTGTTGTGTGCAGGTCCACGTCAGTTGCGCCGCAGACACCTACTTATCATCTTCGGAGTCCTACTGGAGACAAACCTCGGTATCTTCACTAAGGGAAATTTGTCGTTATCCTACATCACACCTTCCACTTGGGTTAACGAACGAGGAGCGGCGTTTAACTAGTCAACTCTCTTGTCATCAAGAAAATTTCTAGCACCGTTGCCGGGGACTCCGAGTGATAAGATAGGGGAGTTTCCCGCTACCTTTTACCTATGCTTCTTAGTCTTGTTAGTTTACCTTTCAGATTTTATCTTTGTGTCCTATATCAAAAATTACAAAAAAATCTGCCACACTTGCTGCTACTATGGGTTCCACTGAAAACATCAATTTGTGTGACTTCACTAGTCACAACAACAAAGACTTTATCTGCACTCCTATTGCCACACCTGCCACTTCAGCCACCTCTTATGAAATTAAACCTGCTTTCCTAAACCTTGTTATGAGAGATCAATTCTCTGGTGCTGGAGATGATGCTGCTTTACACTTAAATAATTTTGTTGAGTTATGTGATATGCAAAAGTATAAATAAGTAGAAGGTGATGTTGTTAAGCTCAAGTTTTTTCCTTTCTCTTTGAGAGAAGGAGCTAAAGTTTGGTTTCAATCTTTGCCCAGGAATAGCATAGATTCTTGGGATAAGTGCAAAGATGCTTTTATTGGGAAGTATTACCCACCTGCTAAAATTATCCAATCGAGGAGTAACATTATGAATTTTAAGAAATTGGATAATGAACATGTTTCCCAAGCTTGGGAACGTATGAAATCTCTTGTTTAGAAATGCCTTACACATGGTTTGACTACCGGGATGGTTATCCAGACTTTTTATGCAGGCTTGAACTTCACCTCGCGGAACCTGTTAGATTCGGCCGCGGGAGGAACCTTTATGTCAACTACACTTGGTGCTGCCACAAAAATCTTCGATGAGATGATGACCAACTATTCCCAATGGGACACCGAACGCGCTCCAACAGGTAGGAAGGTAAACTTTGTCGAGGAGGTTACCTCCCTAAATGAAAAAGTTGACTTGATTATGTCTCTACTTACCAAGCAACCCTCTATTGATCCTCATGATGTTCCTTTAAATTCCTTCGTTGCTCAGGAACAAGTAGATGTGAACTTTATTGCTAGAAACAACTTTAACAACAATGCTTATAGGGGATATTTTGATAGTAATCCTAGACCGTTTCCATCGAATTATGGGTACAACAACACCTATCCTGGTAAGAACTCCTACAATCCTACTTACAAGGAAAGGGACCTACCTAACTATGAGAAATTAGTAGGAATAGAGAAGGATACTAAGAACTATATGCACACCCAGTTTGAACAAAACAAATCCTTCTCTAAGCAAATAGGTGAGCACACTGCCATTCTGCAAAACATTAATGAACAACTTGAGAGCTTGGACAGTGAGATCTCTAATCTCTAGGCTAGACTTACCACCACTGAAACCCATGTGTCGAACATGTCCCACACCCAATCTACTTTGATAAATCAAATGGCATCCAAACCAGTAGTTATCCCTATGGAAGAGGATAGAATTAAGAGCGTTCCTACACACCACACAGTTTCCACTATCCAAATTGTTGAGGGCACCGAAACTATTAACACCCAATGCACTCCTGGTCCCATTGGACCTATCAATGGTGATGCTAATACCTCAACCATAGAAGTAGAAACTCCTATGAACATAGAGGGTTACAAACAAGTGAGCCTAGATGAAACTGTTACCACCTTTGATAGTATTGATATTGATTTTCATAGTTGCACCCTCTCAGAAGTTATTAGCTTTTTACACAAAATGACTAGATACGCCCACACTAGCACACTTAATCTTGCTTTCACGGAGCATATCACAAATGCTGTCATAAAATCTAGGGAGGATAAGCTTAGGATAGAAGCCTCCATACCTAGGAAGCTTGATGATGGTTGGGACCCTATGATAAAAATTAAATTAAATAACTTCTCTTGCTATGCTTTATGTGACGTTGGGGCTAGCACCTCTGTCACACCCAAAAGAATGTATGACATGTTTGAATTGAAACATTTTGATTCTTGTTATTTTGGTGTTCTTCTTGTTGATTCTTCCGTAAAGAAACCTTTGGGGACGATGTTCTTATCATTGTCAATTACAATTATGTTCCCGTTGATTTTATTATCATGCATATAGAGTGTGAAACTTTTTGTCCAATTATTTTGGGACGTCCTTTTCTTCGCACCGTTGGTGTTGTTATTGACATGAAAGAGGGGAACATAAAATTTCAATTCCATCTCAAAAAGGGTATGGAAGACTTCCCTATAAAGAAAATCAGGTTACATTTTGAGTCCATTACACGGGCTAGCTATTCTCTTTCTCTTGATAAAACTTGATTCTTCTTTTGCCTTATGCATAGCTTAAAGGCGTAAAAGAAAGCGCTTGTTGGGAGGCAATCCAAGATGTTATTACTTATGTTTTTAGTGGTCTTGATGATTGATACTACTGTATCAACATCACTATATATTTATTTTCAAGCTTTGTGCCAAGTTATAGCCTCTTATGACAAGGGAAGCAAAAGTTGGGACATGTTGTCCCAAAAATAGATTTTGTCTTCTTGACGGAAAAAATCGGAAAAAATCACCAGTTCATCTTTTTGATCTGAATTGTTTACACAACATGCTCTATACAATTGTGAAACTTTCGTATGCTATGAGTTTTTTTATTTGACTTGTAGAAGTGCCCCGAAAAAATTCTCTACTACCTGTTGTTCAGTTTTTCACAGATTCAGCCACGTTTTTCCTCTCCTTACTTTTGCAAACGTAAGCTTGCTTTTTCTTTGCAAAAACCTTTTCAAAATCTTGAGAAACAGTAACTCTTCAATAATATCTTTCGGGACCCCGTCAGGCAGCATGGCAGCTATGGGCTGCCCTAGGTCGACCTGATCGCCCCTAGGGCTTCGTGGATCGTTGCCATGCAATAACAAGAACGAACGAAGAATGAGAAGAAAGATACAAGGGAGAGAGATAAAATTAGGGTTTTGAAGTGTAGATATGTTTGTTCGATTGTGTGTTGTTTCAATCGGCCGTCACCTCATCTATTTATGAGGGGGTTGGAATTTCCGTGCAAGAAAAGGGCTCAGATTCGCGTGAAAACTGCCAAAAACCCGATCAAACTCGGACCCGGATCGGGGGTTCGGACGTCCGGACTTTATCCCGGACAGTCCGGACCATAGGGTCTGACGGTCCAGCTTCTAGGTCGGAGGGTCCGAGCTGAGGTAAAAAAACCTTCTGTAATCTGCGTCCTCAAGTCGGACGGTCCGACCATGGTCCGGACGGTCCGGTTTCCGAGTCGGACGGTCCGACCTGGTTTCCCAGTGCAACACTGTTTCGGCCATAACTCCTTCATACAAACTCTAATTTGGACGTTTCAAATATCAAAATCGATCGGTTCGACGAGACGAAGCCGACCTATGCAGAACAGTTTCCCATTTGAGAATGTCTTGAAGGCCTAATTAGCATAATAGTGCTCCGAATGCTATGGTCTTATTGCTTCAAACATAGTTTCGGCCCTTGAGATGGAATCGGATGATCATGGCTCGAACTACAAAGTTGTTCATATCGACAATACCCAACATTTTCATGTATAGCACTTCTTCATTTGAGGTCATCTTATATAGGTTTATTTCCATGCCAAAAACCGGTGTCAACAATATCCAGTGGGGAAAATTTTATTTTATTAAGGGTACTAACCTCTCTAATCATCTTATGATGAGTTATGTATGAAGGGATTTTTCAAGTGTGCGAGGGAAGATGATGAAAGAAGATCTGGGAGTGTCAAGTGCTCAAGCTTTGGGATGCCCCCATGCATCCCCAATAAATATTCAAGGAGAATCAAGCGTCTAAGCTTGGGGATGCTGTCGTGGGGAAATCACGGCAGATGTCCGCGGAGTCGGACTTATTATGGGACCTTTGACGCGAGGCGAATTCGAGGAGAGAGTCGACATAGACACATGACTTGGCGGTTTACCTAGGTTCGGCCCCGTCGGTGCGGTAAAGACCAACTCCTGCTTCGTCATTATTGTGGGATCGACTCCTCAACAGGAAGAGCCGAACTTATCGATTACAGTGGTGATGTTTCGCAACCTTAGTCTCGTGGAGACCTAGGTTGTATCACGAGTTGTCTAGTCCTGGCTTGAGGTAAGTTCTGGCTCTGGCTCCCGTAGACCTCGGCTTATAAATGTACCGGGTCCCGGGATTCCGCGAGTCCGACTCCTACACGAGGTGGAGTTCTATTCTACTTTACAAATTTACTACATGCTATACAAGGTAAGTCGAATTACTTCTAGGGCTTCAATCTTAACGCTTGGCACGTCCGACTCCTGGCAGGGTCTTCGTGGGCCTTCGCAGGTAAGTCGACCCAGATGTTTTTAATGCGGGGTCTATGGGCCTGATCCATCCCCCCGACATTAGCTCCCAGGATTGTTGTGATGCTTTAGTCTTCATAGCAATCTTCTTCATTTTCTTCATTGCCGCCGTCTCTTCATGGGTCAAAGGCCGACTTCATGCTTGGCGTTGATTGGGGGTTGGATTCGTATCTCTTCAATCTTTCTTCGGTTCCTTTATCTTTATGAGACCGACTCTTCTGGTTGAGTCGACTAATATTTTCAGAGTTGATGCCGACTTTCAGTCATAGGAAATAATGAATCTGACCTCCCAATGTTTCTTGAGGAAATTTGAACGGTCTGCCTCGATTTCGGCGGCAAAATTAATGTTGTCTAGATTATTCACGAAAATCGAGGGATTTCATGTCGTTTAGCTGGCGGTGGGCGATGCCTCGGGTTTCGAGCAGAGGTCCTTTCATAAATAGACCCCCATTCCCATCTATTCACATCTTCTCTTCTCCTTCCTCGCGCACCGGAGAACAAGGACTCCGTCTTCGTCTCTGTTTCGAGCCGTTGCTCCTCCATCGGTCGCGCAAGACATCCTGGGGCCGTGTCATTCACGTACGTCATTAAGGTGAGCTTCTCATCTCCTCCATTGTACTGCAGTCTTTTACTCATCGCCATTGTCATGAGATTCGAGCTCTACTGTATTAGCAGATTGATACAGTCTATGGAAGATGCGCCGTGCATGTTGGTAGATAGGCTAGGATCAATGATGGATAGCTCCGGGAGTGATCATTTGTCGAACAATCGTATTTACAGATCCGATTTTATCTTGCAATTGTTCCCAATTTTTCACAAGCCATAGATCTGTTCCTCATTTTTCGCCTATTTCTCAGGCTTGTTAGATCCAATCGTCTCACTGTAATTTGTGAAAACTGTTTGTGTAGTTTCTTGTAAGTCGGTTTATGACCGACTCCAATTTTCCTTTTACTAGATCTGACTTATGCACCATGGGTCGGAAAACCGCTGCCGATAAAGGAAGGAAAGAAGTCGTCGCAGACAAAAGCAAAAAGAAAGCCAGCAGGGCTAGACCACCAGTTCAGAAGTCGACTTTAGAGGCCAACTGGTCAAAGAGCTGGGTTACTGATGCTTCTTTGAAGGAGATGGTGATAGAGGGGATTCTACCTCCCAATTATGAAATTGAGTGGCGGGCCCCTGGAGAGGAGACCCGGCCTCAGCCTCAAACAGGAGAAGTCGTCGTCTTTGCCGACCATATCACCAGGGGATTCCGTCCTCCCGGCACTAAATTTTTTAGGAGTGTGTTGCACTGCTATAAATTGCATCCTCAGGATCTAAGTGCTAACTCGATACTTAATATCTATCACTTTCAAGTGTTCTGCGAGGCTTATCTGCAGATTCAGCCGACTCTGGCTCTGTTTGCCGAGTTCTATTATTACAATAGGCAGACTGAATATAGTGGAGGTCCATCTTCGGAATCTGGTGGAGTTACTATCTAGAAGCGTGCCAAGTCGATTTACCCATCACTCAAGCTGAGCTCCCATGTGAAAACATGGCAAAAATCCTTCTTTTACGGCACCGTTGTGACTTTCAAGAAGGAACATCCTCTACCCGGCTTTTGTGAGAATCGACTTGAGTTTCATGATGGCTTGAACCTTTTTCCTACGGATACTCATAATAAAAATCATGAGCCGATTATGGCTCCGAGAAAGGCCTTGTTGGCTCACGGTCTTGCCGGAACGGCTTGATCAAATGTTGGATAGGTTGGCAAATCCAGCCTCTCAGCGTGAGGGATCGACTCATGTGTGAGTATTCGGGGCCGGACGACCCCATGTGTTTCACAAAGAAGGAGATTTATGCAGGAGTTCTAGTGACGTCTTGTAAGAAATTTCTTGCTGAGCGCATAGAAGACATCAAGAAAGTCGGCCTTCTCCCGTTTTGTAAAGCCAATCCGACTCTTCCGGTATGTTTTTAGGTCATTCTTCCTTGACGCAATATTTTTTCAAATATTTTGATCTTCCGACTTCTTACTTCCAGGAAAATGACCCATGGTGGAACGTGGGTCAAGACCTCCCTATGGAAGAAGAAGTTGATTCTAAAAGTCCGAGTCATACGGTAAGATTCACTTGATTGCTTCTTTTGTGATATCTTTTTCTTACCCTTTTTTGTTCTTATAGGATGACTCGGAGGAAAATGATGATGAAGACGAAGAAGAATAGGAGGAAGTTCCCCCTGTTAGGACCGGCTCTCGTAAAGAGAGAAAAGTTGTCAATCCACCGGTAATGTCATTTCCGGATCTTTATGATGATTTTAGACAAGCTCGTGTCTTATGTTCTTGTTTCTAGGCACAAAGTCGCAAGAGGCATACCCGTAGTTCCGACTCGGCGGACCCTCTTGTGATTATGGGTGATGAACCTCGAAGCACCCGATAGACGCCGACTATCATCGTGACTCCTTCTCGTCATTCGACAAGGGTTCCTGAGGGACAACATCAAGGAGGTGACTCTGGTGCTGGTACCCCTTACTCTGAGGAAGCTTCTGTCCAGATATCGCCCTTCCCGATCAACCGTGGGTGAGTACTCCTTTCTTAGGATGGTAACTTGTCTTTTATATGCATGATTTTTGATAAATCCTATTTTTGTCTTTGAGCAATGCTCGAATTGATCCCAAGGATCTGGCCGGCTCTTATTTTGCTAAGGAGTCGGCTATTATATCTGAAAAATTGCCAGAAACCTTGGTTTCTGAAGCTTTGAAGAAGGCTAGTTTGAATGCGTCAAGACCGTCGGGAATATACAAGGATAATTATCCTAAAGCCGGCTTTAATAAGCCGACAACTCATTCTGAAAAGGTGGAAGTTGCTCCAAGTTTTGTGCCAACTCCTTCCAAGGAAAAGGCAATTTTTGAAGATGAAGTTATGATCACCTGGACTCAGAAGGGTGACCCACCTGCTTGTACAACCGTGATGAAGGTTTTGGACGACAAAAATCAGGTGGTAGGTCCACCTGATGAGTCGATATCTGAGAAGACATTCCTTGAGGAATTGTTAGCTTGTTCTTTGGAGCAGCATGACATATTCCTCCAACTTCGGCGGCGTTATGAGGTATGTATTTTTATTTGCATGCACTTTCCTTGATGACATATATCTGTAGCCCCCATAAGGCCTTGTATAATGCAAGGTGCTTAGGGGAGTGCTTAGCAAAATAAACCGATTTTTTTGTAGCACTAGTGCTTATTTCCATAAGAGAGGTGCCTAATTAAGCGTCTACCCTTTACATCTAAGCACCAGTGCTTAGAAAATAATCTAGTTTTTTCTCTAAGCACCTCTTCTATGCACCTTGCATTGTATATGGTCTAAGCCGGCTTGGTGATTCAGTGCCATGCTGGGTTATAAGAAAAACAAACTGTATCTGCCATGAGTCGGTATACCTATCTTGTGGTATGCCGAGTTATAATAAGTTTGAACTGTAGCCCCCATGAATCCATATACCAATCTTGTGGTATGCCGAGTCATCATAGTTTTTTGAGCTATAGCCCCCATGGGTCGGCGGGATGTGATCACATTCTGCCGGGTCAGGTGTATTTTTTGAAGGTGTAGCCCCCAAGTGACTGGTTAGGCATTAGGTCTAAGTAAATACTTAGTGATATTTCGTTGTTCTAGGATGTTGCCATGGATGCTACGCAATCCAGGCGTCAAATGGAGGAACGACTCACTGCGGAGTCTGCAAAGCTGATGAAGAAATTGGCCGACTCCGTGATGAGCTGGAGAAAAAGGACAAAGAACTGGAAGTCGTCAAAGCTGATATGTTTGAGACCAAAAAAATTCTGACCAAAGCCGTAAATGCCGCAGCGGCCTAGTGTGATATAGCCGAGCAAAAATTAAAGTCGGTACAAAAGAAGCTGGAGACACTCAAGGATAGTCTTCACCGACTTGTATCAGCCGTCTTTGGTGAGTCGGAAAAGGTGCTTTTTGAATCTAGGTGTTCCAATTTCCTTTATTCCTTGTTGACTTTATCTTTTTTTGTCTTTGTGATAGGAAAAGATCATGATATTCTAGGTGAGACGCCTGCTATGAAGCTCACTTGCACGTTTTCCCTGGTCAAACAATTGTTTGAGGGTGCGTGTAAATCGATATGTGCGACTCAGCCCAAGCCCCCAAGCATGAAGAGGATCACTGATATAATAGGTCCTTTCTTAGTCGTACCTGAATGGGTAAGGCTGGGGAATCGATCGGCTTGCTGTATGGGGGTGATGCGTGGCTTAGAGCTTGACAAGGCATATCATCCTGGGTTGAAGTTCGATCGTCTTGCTGCCGGCTTCCCAGAGCTTAAGGAAGATGGGTACAACTTTTCCAAGGAGTATTACGTCAAGGTGCATAAAGAGACTCGTCCTTTTGCCACCAGGATTGCTGACGACATGGAGCTAAATTGTTTAGAAACTGGCTATGATGAGCACGGCAAGAGGCGTCGGATCAATCTTCCGACTCCCGTCGAATTCTATCTTCTTCCTACTCAATAGAAGACTTCGGAGCCGGCGAATCCCGAGGAGCCGTTTCCAGGAGGAGAAGAGGACGACTTGATGATGGATGACATTTCTGACGTGGACTTAGTGGAAAGTTTCAGCGAAATCTTGCCGCCTGCAAATGTTGCCAGGTCCTCATCTCAGAGCCAAGCCAACATCCAAGCGTAAGCCTTTGGAGGGAGAAAAACTTTTGAAATATTTGTTCGGCCGTAGTGCCGAGTTTGTAATATTGGGAAACATGTCCCATGGCTTGTGACCAGCATGTGGTCAGATACTTTTATGGTGTTTCATCTGAAATTTGCCTTTTGGCTTTTTGAATGCCAATCTTTGTGATGCCATCTGACTTTGCCTTTGACTTATTTGTCACTTTCTTGAAGAAGCTTTTCCTTCTGATATGAGTTGTAGAAGAGAGACGTATTCCGGCTTTACCCTGTTTACCAACTAAGTTAGGAAGTTATAATTTGCATCCGAACTAGTGTAACTTCTGGGAGTTGACAAGCTTCATAGGGGAAGGTTCTCAAAGGCGGGTTTTATGAATAGTCTAACCACCTTTGTTATATGTCAATCGACAAGTTTTGCCGAATCATAGATAGTTTCAAAGTGTAATCCTCATGAGTCGGTAAGATCATCATTGCGTCATGCTGACTCACAAAGAGAGTCGAACTATAGTCCCTAAGAGTCGGTATGAACATCTTTGTGTTATACCGAGTCACACAAGTCAACGCTCATGTTGCGATATGTTGGTGTTTCCAGTGGCAAAGCTAGTGTTGTAAAAGATACTTTGAAGAAAGCTAGTATTCGTGCTAGCTTGCCATGGTTACAGCCAAGTCATATGCTTTTTCGAAGTCAGCTTGTATGTCATAAGATTGTTAGGAAAAAAATAGTAGCAAAAGAAAGAAAATGCTATGATGCATGCAAAAAATAAAGTGCAAAGGCGCATATAGAAGTCGACTCTAGTTTTAACACGCCTTATCTTCTCGTTGAGATAGATTACTGCGTTATCTGTGAGTCGGTACTTCTCTGTAAGCCAACAACATATGACTAGCGTTCCCTGTACTTAAGACTAAACTCGGTAGGCGTTGCTGTAAGCCCCCAAGATATTTACACTAAGCCGGGTACACGTAGGTCGTATGAGCTTGAGCTATACAGGCCAAGGTTAAGGCGTGTTTAGCCAGTTCATGTATATGCCGGGATTTATTCGGATACGAGTCGATGGGTGCCATCGAACTCCCCTACTTCCCCTGAATAAGCCATATTCATGCAGAATTTTACATATATATGCTTAGTTCTCAGTTTAGAGTCGACGGATGTCATCGAGCTCCCCGATTCCTCTAAATAAGCGATATAGATTCTCAGTGCCAATAGAAGGGTTGATCAAGCCCCTAGGTCTCTGAGATATAATAATGCAAAGTATGTATGATGCAAAGATGATGAGAAAGTAATTGCATGCAAAGCATAGGATGTAATGCATGAAGGAGTCGTCGTGACCGCAGTCAACGACAAGAATTTCTGTAGCGACAGCCGATGCAACCTGCAATCAACTTATTCATTGTATGCGGCGAGAGCCAGTATAATGAGAGTCGATTGTTTATAGTATGGCGAGAGCCGGTGCGATGAGAATCGATTTATATTGTAAACGGCGATGGCCTAATGCGACGTGAGTCGGCTTCTTTAAGTGCGGCGAGAGCCGATGCGACGAATGTCAACTTATATTTATTATGTTGGCGTGAGCCAGTGCGACGAATGTCGACTTATGTTTATATGGTGAGAGTCGGTGCGACGAGTGTCGACGCCTTTTTTTTGGCCGACTCTAGATGTAGTAGGGACAGAGCTGGACGATATCCCATGTTCTTTCACTTGGTGATAAGTACATGGGCTGTCGGCTTCTTCGTTTGCTTCATGAGTCGGTAGGCTTTAATGAACAATATTGATACTTTACTATAATGAGGTGTTGGGGTGTCTTGTCTCTTGGCCTGTTTCCTGGGTTTGATAACCCGAATCGACTCTCTTTTGTGGACGAGTCCATGTTCTTGACCTCTTGCGGCTGTGTGAGCCGGTTGGGTCATCATCGTACTGACTTGCCTCTAGAATGTTTTTTTTGACTTGGCGTCTGTACTCTTGTATGAAGTAGCACTGATCCCAGGTGTGGTTAGCGAGGAGACCCGGTTTGGAATGCTTTGGGCAAGCTTCTTTCATAGCTTTGTCACAATCCCGATGCCTTTTTTCCTTCCTTGGTGGCGGTCCGTGTCTCTAGGAGTGGTTGCTACCTTATTCCTGCGAGGTCAGGTTGTACCTGCGTTTTCTGTGGTGGGTCCGAAATTGAAGTTGGTATTCCTCATATTTGGCTTCACTGGACTCGACATATCTGGCGACAGCATCCAAAATTCCCTTTAGGTCCTCGACTACCTCCTTTATGCGTCTTAGCACGTTGGTAATAGGTGTAAGCCGAAAGCCTATCGACTCCTGAACCCTGTCATGTCGTATCTCCTGTGGAAGTCGGTCTTGTGCCTCTGTGAGACTTTTATGCTCCCAGGCTATCTCTTCTTGTAGCATCATGGACTTTTTCTGGTTTTCTTCTAATTCCTGGTCAAGGTCAGCTCTATTCCGACTCAGTCGCTGCCACACATTGGTGGTTCATAGTTCTGAGCATTTTTCGTTTTTTGATGGATTTTGGGTGGCGTCGGCATTGCGATGTGTCTCATGAGCCGAATTGTCGAAGTAGGGAGAGTATGGGTCATATTCTTCTGGATCGGATCCGAGTCTGCCTTCCCCGATGGATCGAATTGATCCGTTATCTGAGTATTTGTCTTCTTCTCGATATGAATCGGCATTGGAGAAACCATCCTTATCGTGGTTTAGGGTTCTGTCAGAACGCTCCTGTTCTAGGAACTCACCAATAAACCCGACAAAGGCGTGATGGAAGGCAGTATCAGGCCGACTTGTCTCTTCGAGAGGAATTTGTAGGTCACTAATAAGTGAGTCAGTTAACTGGGATCTGAACATATCGTCCGCACAAATATGCGTGTTTTGACTTATATTCCTTTCGAAGTAGCTCTGCCCTACCCGCCGGTAGGTGGCTCCTGCGTTTTTCAGGTCGTATAGCCTCATTGGTGCGCATCATCCATCAAGGTCTCGACAGAGCATGCCAACTTCGGGGGTTCGTTGATGAATCCGATAAAGGAGTGATTGGAGCCCGCAAGTAGCCGGCTTGCAGCTTCAGTAGGGGCATAATGATCCGGTTCCGTCTCCGATCCATTCAATCCACCGATGAAGAGGTGGATGGAGCCGGCTGGGATCTGATAACCTGACTTAATGAAGTCGGCTTCAGGACCCCAGGTGGCGTCGTCGATGTAGAGCATCCCGCTCCGGCTTCCGGTGATTCGCCCAGCAACGAATCCTTCCATACCTGGCAGATCTCCTCCTAGAATCTCAACACTTGTGAGCACAGGCCCCACGGTGGGCGCCAACTGTCGTGGGGAAATCACGGCAGATGTCGGACATGTCAGACTTATCATGGGACCTTTGCTGCGAGGCGTATTCGTGGAGAGAGTCGACATAGACATGGGACTCGGCGGTTTACCCAGGTTCGGCCCTGTCGGTGCGGTAAAGACCTACTCCTGCTTCTCGATTATTGTGGGATCGACTCCTCAATAGGAAGAGCCGACCTTATCGATTACAGTGGTGATGTTTCGCAACCTTAGTCTCGGAGAGATCTAGGTTGTATCGCGAGTTGTCTAGTCCTGGCTTGAGGTAAGTTCTGGCTCTGGCTCCCGTGGAGCTCGGCTTATAAAGGTACCGGGTCCCGGGATTCCGCGAGTCCGACTCCTACACGAGGTGGAGTTCTATTCTACTTTACAAATTTACTACGTGCTATACAAGGTAAGTCAAATTCCTTCTAGGGCTTCAATCTTCACGCTTGGCACGTCCGACTCCTGGCCGGGTCTTCTTTGTGGGCATTCGCAGGTAAGTCGACCCAGAGGTTTTTAATGCCGGGTCTATGGTCCTGATCCATCCCCCCGACAGATGCCCCCGTGCATCCCCTTCTCCATAAACAATCATCAGTTCGTCCTTCGTCTCACTATATTTTTATCACTTCATGCGTTATGTGCTATGCTTGGAGCGTCTCGCTCTTAGGTTTACTTTTTAGTTTTCTTTAGATTTTCTTTCTATTCATAACAAGTTAGACCCTAGATTACTTTGTGTGGGCGAGAAACACGCTCCACTCCAATCTAGAACACAACATAGGATTTTGCGTGCCTGTCTTTTTACTGTTGTGTGTTCTTTATCATTTTGTAGCTACTGCCATGTTTAGTTTTAGTCTTAGTTTGTCTTTAGCAAGAGCCTTGGATTTTGTTTAGTTTGATGTTGGAACTCTCTTTAGTTTTCATGTTTATCTTGTTAATAGAGTTGGTTGTTGTACTAAGTTGTGTCTTGTCTTGAGAGTAGGTAATTGAGGTTGCTATTTAATTTTAGTACTAACTTGAAATAGTTTTGAGGTATTGATGTGAGTAATGTTTGAACTTTTGGTGTCAAGAGCTCTAGCCTATTAGTGATAGGTGTCGTATTTTGGGAAATCCGTGTTTATTTTCAAAATATACAAAAACTAGTTGAGAACTCTAGCTACTAGATAGATCACTAATCTTTGGAGGGATCGGATATTAGAGTACACTCACGTACCATGAGTCGAGGATGCACAAGGATAACCAAACCCCCATACACTCCTCCTCGGGGTACTTGTCTCTTTTTGAACCTCCTTATTAGATTGAGAGTTACCGATAATAAGTGCATGAGTTCTTCGAACTAATGTAAGTATTGAAAGTTGACACTTCCACCTCCTCATATTTTTCTAGCCTCTCATGTGCCGTGCATTGCCTTCTTCTCACTCCGAGAGTTGGCGTCCACCTTCGCCGGTCCATCAAAACCTTTTTCATGATATGCTCTGTTATCATAAACCTCCTTATATCTTTCCTCAAAACAGCCACCATACCTACCTATCAAGGCATTACCATAGCCTTTCCGAGATATATTGCCATGCAACATCCACCTCTTCATGACTTGATCTTCATGTCATACATGTTCCTGCTACACTGGCAGAGGCATATATTGCATACATCATGATAGCTACATCTTCTTTATGTTTTGAGTACCTTGTAAAGTGTGAAAGATCTTCTATACCCTCTTGTAAATTAGATTGTTGCCCTTAAGTGAGGAAAAGATCCAAAGTGGACAAAATAAAAGATCCCAAAGAGGACAAATGATATTTAAGTAGAAAGATCCATTGAGGCCACCAAAAAAATAGAAAAAATAGAAAAAAATAGAAAAAGAAAAATAAAAAGAGAGAAAGGCGCAACACTACTATCCTTTTGAAAGATCCACACTAGTACTGCCTCTTATCCTTGTACTCCATAGAGATGATCATTTATGCATATAGCTATGTGGGCACAGTCACACTATAGAACTTGGCTTGCATATTCCAAGGATGAGCCTCGTCAAAAGAGCTCTAGGTCTTCATGAGCGAGCAAGTTAGATGCACCCCCACTAGTTCCATTGGAGAGCTTTTCGTAGCTCATATGTGCATCCGTTGCATGTCAATCCCTACTCCTCACATCGTATCTATCATTTGGCCTTCTCGCCTATGATTGTCCTCATTGATGTGAGCCTTTCTCTACTTTTTGTCTTCCTCCTCCACCATATCTCTCTCTTTCCCATCCTAAGTGTCAACTCTCGTGCTTACGCTCATCCATTGAATGAGTGCTCAAAATATCGAAAGGGAGTGCATCAAATTGAATTGTACCTGGCTAGTGGTATGGGGACGAGTGAAGATTAGATTACAAAGAAGACCAAGTGTGAAAATTTAGTAGATTGAGTTCTCAACAAAAATACTTTTTCTCGTATTCCCTATCCCCCTTCTTGCACGCAAACACCATTTGGAGACATTCGAGTCACGGACAGCGAGAGATCTAGCACCTAATGTTCTTTTGTTACTTGTTTCAATGCTAATATAGACACTTGCATGTTATGACTTGAATTATATCACATACCTTGATTGCTTTACTTTTCAAAGTTCTTGTATAGTTGCTAGCATGTCACCACAGAAATTATGCTTGTTATCATTTTCCTAGGGTGGGGCCGCGCCTGTTGGCCGCCTGGACACCTGGTGGCCCCCCTGGCTTCCCCCTTCGCCTATTTATTTCCTGTGACGCGAAACCCCCAAAGAGATAACCCTTTTTCACAATTTTGCATCTGTTCCGCCGCCGCCGCCGCGCTTCCAAGATCGGGAGCGCCAGCAGACTTCTTCCCGGCACCCTGCCGGAGGGAGGATCGACCTCCGGGAGCTTCCCATCCACCATGGACATTACCCGGATGTGCCTTGAGTAGTTTCCTTTAGACCATGGGTCCGTGATCAGTAACTATGTGATGTTCTTCTCTCCTATTTGTTCTTCATGGTTTAGACCTCGTGAGCTGCCCTACATGATCGAGGCACATATGTAATCTTTCTGCTATTGCTATGCTTAGTTTGATGGGATCTAATTGAATATGAGATTATGTTCAGATTATGATAGAGTAATATATTCGGTTCTTATCTTTTATGATTTTTTCCTAAGTAATTCTTGCATGTTCTCCTTTGCTTTTTATTGCTTTGGCCAAGTAGTAGGTATAACTCCAAGTGGGAACGTTATGCTCGATTGCGGGTTCACGCCCCCCGATGACACGCTTGAGTGATAGAAACATGAGTCTAGGGGATGTGTTGTTGCCAAAAGGGGGAAAAAATGGTGCTTGTAACCGCGGTTACAAGGATTGTTTACTTTACGCAAAGTGCTTTTTAATGCAGTTGTCTGTTGCTTTGTATTTACACTTTGGATGGGGCTCGCAACTTAATAGCAGCGAGATGTTCTTGATAGATATCTCAAGATGGATGATTAGTATTAGATGCAGTTTGATTTCAGGCTACTTATTTTTGCGTAATGCCCATGCTTTTGAGCCTCTTCCTTTCTTTGTAGCATAGTTAGGATTGTGGTGCGTTTATAATCCTGTCAATTGCCCAGCTGTAATTTGTTTACCTAGAATAGCAATTTTATCATCTTTTTGGAGATAGATAACACTAGTGAACATCACGGGACCCCGGTCCATATTCTCATCACTGTTTACACGCTAATTTACTTTCCTGTTTTTACCTTTCAGTTGCTATCATTATCATTATCTATTGCGTTGATCCTTTGTACACAACAAGGCCGAAGAGATTGACAACCTCTCTGTACTTGTTGGGAGCAAAGTTAATTGTGTTGTGTGCAGGTCCACGTCAGTTGCGCCGCTGACACCTACTTATCATCTTAAGAAGGCTAGCACAAATAACATCAAAGATACAGATCGAAAAGGCAAGGCCTCCTGCCTGGGAGCCTCCGAAACTACTCCTAGTCCTGGCCAGCGGGGGTCTCGATGTAGTAGTAACCGCGTCCGGGGTACTCCTGCTCTTGGGATCCAACGTCGACTGCAACGGCCGATCAGGCAAAACATAAAGGGGGAAATAAAGCAAAGGTGAGTATCTAGCATACCCGCGAGTCTTACGTCCGCTACTAAGCATTATGCATTGTATCAAATGGAAAGGGGAGGCTGTAAATAGTGAACTGCAAGATAGAAATCAGAATAAGGGTAAGAAGCTAGGCCTATCGAAGACTAGCATGTTCTGACGATGTCTTGCAGCATGAGAAGAGAAACAACCAACAGTTTATATAAAGCATAAAGTAGCAATGAAGCAGAAGTTGCTGCAACATTGTATACTAGTAAGTTGTAATGATTAATAATAATAATGCCTCTGAGTTCCCCTCCTCGACTTCCCTGCAAGGAAGAAAACCCGGAACCATACAGTTTAATAGTAATAGTTTGTAGTGGTAAGATCCAGCTTCAGCATAAAGCGTCCTGTTACCGTGGACACGGCTATTCGAATAGATTAAACTCCCTGCAGGGGTGCACTACTGATACGTCCAAAATGCATCACTATTTTATATAGTAAATCTTTCTTATTCATTGATATAATTCATGATATGATGCTATCCTTATGTTGTTTTGGCTTATTTTACACAGTTTGCAACTTTCCGGTGCCGAAGCAGCAGACGCAGGATTCAGCGGTAAAAAGTGGACACTGAGTTGCTGAAGAAGAATACCTCCAAATTACCTGAAAATCGACGGAGGGTATTTTCTAGAAAGATCACGAAGACACGCAAAAGAGCGACCAGAGGGGGCCACGGGGTGCCAGGCGGCCACCTGGCGTGGCCCCCACCCTGGCCGCGCGGGGAGGGCGCCGAGACCCCTGGGACCGCTCCCGGTTCCCCACTCTGGCCTATATACCACACATCATCCAGAAACCCTAGAGAGGGGGAGAGTTTATGGAGTTTCGCCGCCGCTCCGTGGAGGAAACCTACAGAGAAGAAAAGCCATCTCTGGCGGGCAGATTCCGCCGGGGAGATCACCTCCTGGAAGGGGAGATCATCGCCATCGTCATCACCATCTTCACGGGCATCATCGAGATCATCATCAACATCATCCCCATCATCAGCACCATCTCCACCTCCATCCAATCTCATCTCACAATTGCAACTTGTGTTGTAATCCGTACTATCTATCCTCTCTACTCTATCGGTGTTGATTACTACTTTGTGGTGAATGCTATTGAGTTTTGTTGGAGAAATATCATTGTGTCCAGATTGTTTATCATCTATTTATCCCCACTGATCATGGTCTCTTTTATGTCTTGTGGGTAGTTACTTTAGTTCTTGAGGACATGGGAGAAGTCTAGTTGTTAGTAGTCATATGATGTTGAAGTAATATGTGTTGTTTGATATTTAAGTTGTGTTGTTAATTTCTTAGTGGTGTATTGTGAGTCGAACACTCAACACTTCGCCTTATACAGGACCTAGGGGAATACATTGTGTACAAATAATGCTTACGGTGGGTTGCCGGAGTGACAGAAACCTAAACCCCAGTTTGCATGCTTTTTCACAAGGGAACAATGGATCAGTGGTCGTATTGCTATGGTTAAGCTTTTGCCTTAATTACTATCTTGTATTTGCGGATGCTTGCAAGGTGTTTAATCAGAAGAGTGCACTTATCTTAGTCTAGAGGGTGTACTAGCATAGATCCACCCACTCAACACTTATCAACCCAGCACATAGCGCCGACACGGAATATGGCGAAAGCACATGACTCCCTCTCCCGTGTGTCCTCAAGAACACTTTAGCCTTTATAAGTTCAGTTGTTAGGCCTCTCCTTTGCTCAGAAAGGGTTGGGCCACTTGTCACTCTCCAGTTCCTTCTAGTTTGCTCGTTTTTACTTTCCTGTTGCTTATACCTAGAAAACCCCTAAAAAGTTATCTTTCAGTGCTTGCAGTTATCTCCTTAGCAAAGTCACTTGCTATTACCTTCTTCTCCTCGTTGGGTTCGACACACTTACTTATCGAAAACGCTGCAATAGATCCCTTACGGTTGTGGGTCATCAAGTACCGTTTTCTGGCGCCGTTGCCGGGGAGCGTAGCGCTATTAGTAAATGAAGCTAGTAAGGAAGTTTTTATATTTCTGTTTTTAGTTTTTCTGTTGCTGCTTTTGTCCGTATGGACACCCCTACTCTTGGATCGTTGTTCTTGGGGAACCGCCCCACAACTAAGGTAGTCACTCCTGCCCCTGTTGAAATTGTTCCTTATAAGATACCATCTGGTATTATCGATTATGTCTTAGCTAATCGCTATGCAAGAGACAGACATCCAGGTGAACACTTGCTATATTTATCACAACTATGTTCATTATTCAAGCTTGCAGGTGTGTCACTAGAGTTCGTTATGAAGAAATTATTCTCCATATCGCTTACGGACAAAGCTTCAGCTTGGTATAAGCTCCTCGATAACGCACATTCTCTTAATTGGGAAGAGCTTATGTCTCTCTTTTATACAAAGTTTTACCCTCTACATGAAGTTCATCGAGACAGGAATTACATCTATAACTTTAGGTCTCGCGACGGAGAGAGCATCGCTCAAGCTTGGGGGAGACTTAAATCCCTAATGTTCAAATGTCCTATCCATAAGCTCCCCAAGGAAATTATACTTACAAATTTTTATGCCAGGCTTTCTCGTCAGGATAAGGAAATGATGGATGCCTCCTCTAGCGGGGTATTTCAGACAAAGAGCGTTGAAGAAAGATGGGATCTCGTCGAAAGGATCCAGAAGAATACTGAAGACTAGGAAATCGATAAAGGTATTGAACCTGCTATAAATTATGAGCATGATTATATTGAGAGCTATGTGAAAACTGATTACTTTAATACCTTTTGCTCTAAGATTGGTCTGGATTCCCATCTAATGATTGATTTTTGTAAGTACTTTTCCTCTCATGTTGATTCTTCTAAGATGAAGAAGGATCAGCACCATAAGCCTTTCAAGGAAGTGCCTATTGATATTCACGTTGCTGATCCTATATTGCCTGCAGTTATATATGAACAACCCCCTTTTCCTTCTAGGATAAAGGAGCACTCTTTTGTGACAGGCATAATAAATAAAAGTGAGAGAAGAACAGGCGAACCTGAGGACCAGATCAGAGTCGATCCTCAAGTTGCAATGGTTAAAGATTTAGTTACTAATGATGTTTCAGATTCTATTATAAATTTTTGTGATGTTTCAACTAACATTGTCACAGCCAAGAATAAAAGCCCAATTTCAGGTACACCAGTTGTATCTGTTAAAATAGGAGATCACAATTATTACGGGCTATGCGATCTGGGATCAAGTGCTAACGCGATTCCTTATTCTCTTTATCAAGAGATCATGGGTGAGATTTCACCCTGTGAACTTGAAGAGATTGATGTTACTATTCATCTTGCAAACAAAGCTACTATCTCTCCTATTGGGATTGTGAGAGATGTTGAAGTCCTATGCGGAAACTTAAGTATCCTACCGACTTTCTCGTACTTGGTTCAGTGCAAGATAGTTTTTGTCCTATTATTTTTGGTTGACCTTTTATCAGAACTTGTGGAGCTATTATAGATTGCAAGAAAGGTAAAGTTTCTGTTGAATTCAATGGTGAGCCATATGAATTTAACTTTTCTAAGATCTCTAAACATCCTCGTGGTACTGAATTACCTAGTGATGATAAAATTATCGAAAGTATTGCTTCTATTGCTATTCCACCTAATGATCCTTTGCAACAATACATGGAGGACCACGAGAATGATACTCATATGCAGGAAAGAAATGAAATTTATGAAATCTTCTTGAGACAACCTGCTATCCTGAAACACAACCTTCCGGTTGAACCTTTAGGAATTCTATCCAAACCAAAAGAAGACCCGATGTTTGATCTCAAACCTCTTCCCGATACACTCAAGTATGCTTATTTAGATGAAAAGAAAGTATATCCTGTTATTATCAACTCTAACCTTTCAGGATATGAAGAAGAGAGGTTATTGGAGATACTTCGTAAACACCATGGTGCAATTGGCTATACCCTTGATGACCTTAAGGGAATTAGTCCATCTATCTGTCAACATACTATCAACCTCGAGCCCGATGCTAAACCAGTTGTTGACCGTCAACGACGGTTGAACCCAAAGTTGATGGATGTTGTGAGGACCGAAATCCTCAAGCTTTTAGCCGCAGGTATTATCTACCCTATAGCTGATAGTAAGTGGGTAAGTCCAGTTCATTGTGTTCCTAAGAAAGGAGGGATAACTGTAGTCCCTAATGATAAGAATGAACTAATACCTCAGAGAATTATTATTGGATATAGAATGTGTATTTATTACAGGAAGTTGAACAAGGCAACTAGGAAGGACCACTACCCGCTGCCCTTTATCGATCAGAGGCTTGAGAGGCTGTCCAAAAACACCCACTTTTGCTATCTTGACGGGTATTCAGGCTTCTCTCAAATTCATGTTAACAATGCTGATCAAGAGAAGACCACTTTCACTTGTCCTTATGGTACTTATTCTTATAGGCGTATGCCTTTTGGTTTATGCAATGCCCCTGCTACTTTTCAGAGATGTATGTCTGAAATATTTCATGGTTTCTGTGAGGAGATTGTGGAAGTCTTCATGGACGATTTCTCCGTCTATGGAACTTCCTTTGATCACTGTCTCCACAATCTTAATAAAGTTTTGCAGAGATGCGAGGATACAAACTTAGTTCTAAACTGGGAAAAGTTCCACTTCATGGTTAACGAAGGGATCGTGCTTGGCCACAAGATTTCCGAGAGGGGAATTGAAGTGGACAAGGCGAAGATTGAAGCTATCGAAAGGATGCCCTATCCAAGGGACATTAAAGGTATTCATAGTTTTCTCTGTCATGCTGGTTTCTATAGAAGATTTACTAAAGACTTTTCTAAGACCTCGAGACCCCTCACTAATCTTCTTTAGAAGGATGTTCCTTTTGTATTTGATGAAGATTGTAAGGAGGCTTTCGATGTTCTTAAGAAAGCATTAATAACCACTCCTATAGCACAACCGCCTGACTGGGGTTTGCCCTTTGAAATTATGTGATGCTAGTGATTTTGCTGTTGGAGCTGTTTTAGGACAAAGGGTTGATAAAAAATTGAATGTTATACATTATGCTAGTAAAACCCTTGATAGTGCTCAAAAAATTATGCTACTACTGAGAAGGAATTCTTAGCAGTAGTGTTTGCTTGTGATAAGTTTAGGCAGTATATTGTTGATTCTAAAGTTATTATTCATACTGACCATGCTGCCATTAAGTATCTTATGACAAAGAAGGATGCCAAGCCAAGACTCATCAGATGGGTACTCCTCCTTCAAGAATTTGATTTGCAGATTGTTGATAGAAAAGGAGCAGACAACCCTGTAGCGGACAATCTTTCAAGGATGGAAGATATACCGCATGATCCCATCCCAGTCAACGATAGTTTTCCAGATGAACAACTTGCCGTTGTTAAAGTACAATCTCTTTCCGATCCTTGGTTTGCAGATTATGCTAATTTTATCATTGCAAAGTATTTGCCTCCAGGTTTAACATTTCAGCAAAGGAAGAAGTTCTTCCATGATTTGAGGCATTACTTTTGGGATGACCCACATCTTTTCAAAGAAGGTCCAGACGGGATCGTGAGAAGATGCATACCGGAACACGAGCAGAAGGACATTCTCAAGCAATGTCACGATAGTCCCTATGGAGGACATCACGCCGGTGAGAGAACCGCACATAAGGTTGTCCAATCAGGTTTTTATTGGCCTACTCTCTTTAAAGATGCTAGAAATTATGTTTTAGCCTGTGATAAATGTCAGAGAGTTGGTAATATTTGTAGAAGGAATGGGATGCCTATGAATTACTCTCTAGTGATTGAGCCTTTTGATTGCTGGGATTTTGATTTTATGGGTCCTTTTCCTTCTTCGCACAAGTACACTCACATATTATTTGCTGTTGATTATGTAACCAAGTGGGTTGAAGCAATCCCCACTAAGAGCGTTGATCACAAAACATCTTTGAAAATGCTCAAAGATGTAATTTTCCCTAGGTTTGGTGTACCTAGGTATCTCATGACTGATGGAGGATCACACTTCACGCATGGAGCTTTTAGAAAAGATTTAGCCAAGTACGATGTAAATAATAGAATTACTTCACCGTACCATCCTCAAACTAGTGGGCAAGTTGAGATCACCAATAGAGAGATCAAGTTGATCTTGCAAAAGACAGTTATCAAAATAGGAAGGACTGGTCAAATAAGTTAGGAGATGCTTTGTGGGCGTATAGAACTGCTTACAAAAACCCCATGGGCATGTCTCCCTATAAAATGGTCTATGGCAAGGCTTGCCATTTGCCATTAGATTTAGAGCACAAAGCTTTCTGGGCTGTTAGAGAGCTTAATGCTGACCCAAACTTAGCTGGTGAAAAGCGTCTCATGAACTTGACTTCTCTAGATGAGTGGAGAAGTGAAGCTTACGATAGCGCTAAAATGTTCAAGGAAAAGGTAAAGAAGTGGCATGACAGGAGGATTCTGAAACGTGAATTTAATGTTGATGATAAAGTTTTATTGTTTAGATCCCGTTTCAGTTTTTCTCCAGGTAAACTACTTTCCAGGTGGGAAGGGTTCATATCGAAGAAGTCTACCGGTCTGGCGCAATCAAGATTAACAATTTTGAAGGCACCAAACCTCAGGTTGTGAATGGGAAAAGACCCAAGCATTACATGGCGGCAGATCCTGTCAATGTTGATGTAAATATAATAGGCACAACAAATCATGAAGAACATGTTGTAGCCATGTTTCAGACACCGACAGAAGCAGAATAAGAAAAGGTATGTATTACAGTAAGGAAACATCGCGAACCGCCATAAAAGTTCCACATTATGAGTTTTTCCAAAATTAGGAAAATTCGAGGCCTAAGTAGAGCCAGAGAGGAGCTCCAGGGGGCCCAGGCGCCCCCCTGGCGCGGCCTACCTCCTGGCCGCGCCGGGAGGCCACCTGGGCACCCAGGAGTCCGTCTCCGACCCCACTTTGGCTCCTTATATTCCTTCTGTTGCAGAAATTTTTGCTATATATTTGCCCGGATCGTTCCGGCAACGTATCTCGCGATTTCGTGTGTTTTATTTTCAACCTGTTTCTGCCAGGAAATCTTTTAGCTAGACCTAGGTGCCATGGCTTCCCCAAGTTCCCCCAAGGACAAGTTTTTTGTCAACGTCATCAACCCTTACCTCGCTGAGGTGAAGAAGCACCCTCAGGTTGTTCGGATGGAGGACGGTGTCCTCCATCAAGAAGATCTGAAGGGACCTGTCAAGGAGGGGAGCATCCAGGCCAGGCCAGAATAAGTGGAGCAAGAAGTCTTCAAGTACAAGAAGATGATCGAGCGGGGTGTCGAAGCCAACTTCGACCTCGTAAATGATCTGAAGGCTTTCTACAAGAAGGAGATGAAGGAGATGTGGAAAAGCATCACCGCAACTGAAGAAAGAATTGAAGAGCTCCAAGGGCAAATATATGATCTACATCACCAGAACTGTGAGTATGAACTAAGGTTTAAGCGCATGGGTATGGGTGCTGCATGCAGGATTCAGGAGACAAACTTCTCATATGAGACTGGAGAACCCCGTCCATGGAAGCGCTTCACCGAGGACTACGTGATCAACAACAACAGGAATGAGGAGTGAAATCCCCTTGGGTAATGGCATCCCCTTGGCTTGTGCCAAGCTTGGGGGAGTGCCCGGTATCTTTATCTTTATCTTAGTCTTTTAGAGTCAAGTAGAGTCATATCATGTCTAGGGAGGTTATTATATGAAATAGGTGTTTGCATCAAGGTCTATCACTCCTTCTGTGGAGAGATTGTATCCGTGAGTGTGGAGTCGTCTATAATGGAATATTAATGAGAAGTCTATTAGTTCCTTTGTTGCACTCGGTATTCTCTTCGCGCAATCGGCCTCATATGACGATTCTTATGGGGAGTATTGACCTTATAACAGGTATGGTTTTGAAAACTTGATTTAATTTTGGCAAACATAGCTCTGGTCATGACAACATGCATGTTTTCAAAAGTAGCGACATAGCCAAAACCTTTATGTTATTATGCTTGAAGTGTTATGTTGACAAGGAAGACAACTTGATGTGTTATGCTTACCTTAATGTTTATGCCTTATATGTTTTGCATCTAAATTAGTATCAATTGTTTGTTCTCTCAAAGCCTTTGCTAGCCAAACTCTTTGCCAAGTAGATTTCTGCTTGTGCATCCATACCCTGAAACCAATATCTTCCATGTGAGTCCACCATACCTTCCTATTCGTGGTATTCCCCTACCACTCCTATAAGTATAGAATTTATGTGTTATCCTTAAATATTCAAAATCTTCTGTTTTGTGCCTCTTGTTTAGCTCATGAGGAAGTAGTAGGTAATTCATGATCTTCTTAAGTTGGACAAGTTTTACCCCGGGATTGCATGTCTAATCTGCAAACCCATAATACAAGGAGGAACTAGCATGGGTGCGCCCAGCTTGAAAGATAATATAAAAAACAAACCCTCCTTCACGCTTGGTGTATGAGAAATCAGAAACTTTGGCAGTGATAAAAAAAGGAGATTCAGGGGATGTGATCGTCCCTACTTGGGAGCCGTTTCTCGAAACTT
Source organism: Bromus sterilis (assembly GCA_950022295.1). Classification (NCBI taxonomy): domain Eukaryota; kingdom Viridiplantae; phylum Streptophyta; class Magnoliopsida; order Poales; family Poaceae; genus Bromus; species Bromus sterilis. The sequence continues at coordinate 212,254,665 of OX465599.1, forward strand.
GTCCATCTTGAGAAGTAATTGAGCTATTTATTAGCATTCGTTGACAAACTATGCACCGCCCCAAAATCTATTTTTATTCTGTTTGATTTAAGGATAGCACATGAGTTTTCCCTGCTTGCCCTTAACAAGGCCTTTCATCCACCTTCATGTTGAGTCAGTTGTCCCACTTCCTTCTTTTCTCTAAGAGAACAGACATTTGATGTTGATGAGGATTCATCCATATAAAGCTGCATTAAGTTTTGCCATGCCACATCCTTGTTGACATTATCTTTTGATAAGTAAGTTGTTTGCGAAAGCTTTTTCCCAGCGAGCATCTTCCTTTGTGTTAGAATTTGCACTTCATGACTAATAACATGTTCTTTCAAAAGCTTCAAATTGTTTCATTAAAAAGAAAGAGCAAGAATAAAAGTTATTAGTTTTCCTTTGACCAAGGATATGTTTGCCATAATTTGATGAGTTTCCTCAGCCCTACTTTTGATTATAATTGTTATTACTTTCTCATAAGGGCCTTATGAGTTGAGGTTGCTGTTGAGGATGCTTAAGTTTGATGAAGAAACCTTGATGCTTCTTGTACGTATTCTATTTATCGACACTTCACTCTCTAAACTTGTGGACAGGTTTACCGAGCTCAGTATTCTCTTGGGGACAAGCGAGGTCTAAGCTTGGGGGAGTTGATACGTCCAAAATGCATCACTGTTTTATATAGTAAATCTTTCTTATTCATTGATATATTTCATGATATGATGCTATCCTCATGTTGTTTTGGCTTATTTTACACAGTTTGCAACTTTCCGGTGCCGAAGCAGCAGACGCAGGATTCAGCGGTAAAAATTGGACGCTGAGTTGCTGAAGAAGAATACCTCCAAATTACCTGAAAATCGACGCAGGGTATTTTCGAGAAGGATCACGAAGACACGCAAAAGAGCGACCAGAGGGGGGCCACAGGGTGCCTAGGCGGCCACCTGGCGCGGCCCCCACCCTGGTCGCGCGGGGAGGGCGCCTAGACCCCTGGGACCACTCCCGGTTCCCCCCTCTGGCCTATATAACACACATCATCCATAAACCCTAGAGGGGGGGGAGTTTACGGAGTTCCTCCGCCGCTCCGTGGCGGAAACCTACAGAGAAGAAAATCCATCTCTGGCGGGCAGATTCCGCCGGGAAGATCACCTCCCAGAAGGGGAGATCATCGCCATCGTCATCACCATCGTCACGGGCGTCATCAAGATCATCATCAACATCATCCCCATCATCAGCACCATCTCCACCTCCATCCAATCTGTTCTCACAATTGCAACTTGTGTTGTAATCCGTACTATCTATCCTCTCTACTCTATCGGTGTTGATTACTACTTTGTGGTGAGTGCTATTGAGTTTTGTTGGAGAAATATCATTGTTTCCAGATTGTTTATCATCTATTTATCCCCACTTATCATGATCTCTTTTATGTCTTGTGAGTAGTTACTTTAGTTCTTGAGGACATGGGAGAAGTCTAGTTGTTAGTAGTCAAATGATGTTGAAGTAATATGTGTTGTTTGATATTTAAGTTGTGTTGTTATTTTCCTAGTGGTGTTGTGTGAGTCGAACACTCAACACTTCGCCTTATCAAGGACCTAGGGGAATACATTGTGTACAAAGAATGCTTACGGTGGGTTGCCAGAGTGAGAGAAACCTAAACCCCATTTTGCACGCTTTTGCACAAGGGAACAATGGATCACCGGTCGTATTGCTATGGTTAGGCTTCTTCCTTAATTACTATCTTGTATTTGCGGATGCTTGCAAGGTGTTTAATCATAAGAGTGCACTTATCTTAGTCTAGAGGGTGTACTAGCATAGATCCACCCACTCAACACTTATCAACCCATCACATAGTGCCGACACGGAATATGGAGAAAGCACATGACTCCCTCTCCCGTGTATCCTCAAGAACACTTTAGCCTTTATAAGTTCATTTGTTAGGCCTGTCCTTTGCTTAGAAAGGATTGGGACACTCGTCACTCTCCAGTGCCTTCTACTTTGCTCGTTTTTACTTTCCTGTTTCTTATACCAAGAAAACACCTAAAAAGTTATCTTTCAGTGCTTGCAGTTATCTCCTTGCCAAAGTCACTTGCTATTACCTTCTGCTCCTCGTTGGGTTCGACACTCTTACTTATCAAAAACGCTGCAATAGATCCCTTACGGTTGTGGGTCATCAACTACTGTTCAGCCTGCACGCTCGGATCTCCAGGGTGGCATGAACCTTGTTAGGGAACGCCCCACCGAGGCTATCCGACACATCGCAGTTCATCGTAGGCTCAGCAGAGAGGCCATCCGCCGGACTATATCCTATGCGCCAAGGGGTCTAGGTCCCTCTGTTGGGAATGTGCCCTAGAGGCAAATAAAATATGTTTTATCGAGCATATTCCATTAGTTCATAATACGTTTGATACTATGCTATAACTGTATTAAGCGGAAACATTAATACAGGTGTGGTATACAAACAACCAGGTCCCTAGTCAACCCTAGTATACTAGTCCATTGTGCGATTGATGATCAAGGTTTCCTGATCATGAGACAATGGCGTCTGTTTACAATGGAGTCGTTTCATTGGATAATGATATGATGGACATACACCCTCCAGAAGTGTTGCGATGTGATCAAGGCACATAGTTTGACATTGCGATAACTATAACGTAGTGACCAGATCCTTTGACCGTAATGATCATACGTAATTGTCATCTATGAGGAGACTTTGATTTGTATCCCACCGCCTGAGTGAAATATGCTGGCCATAACGGTGCACTTTGGGTATTCCGAAATAGATGGTTGATGAGTATGCAAATAGATCAAAGCGGGATTTGTCCATCCGTGTGACGGATAGGTACTCTGGGCCCACTCGGTGATATTGCATCATAAAGTTTGCAAACGTGTGACTAGGTCACGAAGTTGTAATATCACGGGAACGAGTAAACTTGTTTGTTGAGAACGAGGACGAACTAGGTATATTGGATACCGATGATCAAACCTCGGACAAGCAAAGTACCATAGGACAAAGGGAACAGGCACACCGTAACGGATCCAACAGCGATTGAAGTTCATTCGATGGAAGCGCAGGGGCTATCAAGGATTGTAACCAGGTCAAATTTATTAGTCATTGATCAATGAGAATTGTCTCGATCATGTCTGCTGTTTCCCGGACCGTAGGGTGTTACACTTAAGGGTACTCGACGCAGTAAGGATTGATTCGGGATCACCAAAGAAATTGGAGAGAACACCGGAATTGTTCCGATGAAGGCCGGAAGTTGTTCCGGGTATTTTGAAAGGTTCAAAATATATTTAATAATGTTTAATTAATGTTTTATTATCTAATTATCTGAACTAAATATTTAAATATAATTAAATATAATTAAAAAGTAATTAAAAGGCATATGGGCCTCATAGGGCCCATTAGGGGGAGAGGGAGTCCTCCCCCATGGGCCATGGCGCCATGAGGGGGCCCACCCCCCTTAATAGGTGCGCCACTCCCTCCCTTGAGATTAGTCCCACCCCGGAAGTGGAGGGGGGGTGGCACCCCTCCTTGGCCTATATAAGGAGGGGTAGAGGTGCCCTTTTAATCATGATATTTTTTAGATAAGTTCTCCTCTCTCTCTCCCTCCTTTCTCCTTCCTCGAGTGGACTCCCCTTGTTTGGAGTCTACACTTGGTTGGGGATTTCTCCATCTTATTTCCCCGTCGTGCTGCTGGAATCGGGATCCGGATCCATCTTATTTCCGCTGCTCTACTGGTTCGGAGCCCGGAGGGACGTCGGGTATACTGTATGTGTATAATCCCGCGAGGCACTACACTTGTGGTGCTACTTCATCGTTGTGGTCGTATCGCGAGGTCTTCATCAGGAATGTTCCGACGGGGACGTAATCCCTTCATCGGTCTACAAGGATCGGGTGGCTACAGGAGTCATCGTGGATCTGCGCGGCATTGGGGATTGCCGGTACGACTAGACCAACCACGTTCATGCGGGAACGTTTCCCGCTTAACGGACTACATACTGGTATGTGATCTATTTCTGTCCGTTACTTGCATCAGCATAGCTTAGGTCTTGGGTATGGGTCTCGTAGGTTATGAAAAATTTGTGTTTTCTTCCCCGAACCCCAACAGTGGTATCAGAGCAAGGCTATGCGTAGATGTATTGTACGGATAGAACACATCTAGTATGTGGCATCAATTCTCCAATTGTTACCCTCTCACGTGTACTCATTTAGCGTTGCGGAAATGTTTGATGAAGCGGCCCCCGACCGACCTTACGCGTTTACGCGAGACTGGTTCCACGCTTGATATATGGCTTGTACCATATAAAGTGGCTGGGGGGTGTCTGTCTCTCTGCATTAGCGATGCGAAGAGGTGTGCAACGGAGGGCCCCGACAGGGGTGTAATAGAGACAATTGTGGATTGGTGTTGTGGCTTGTTTTCGTAGGATAGAAACGGTTCTTTTCTCGAAACCCCTAGCAGCCACGTAAAACTTGCAAAAGATAAAGTAGAAAGGCGTTTTCAACTTTAATTTGCATGTCGGGGGGAATCATAGCATGTATGATTTATACTATTGCATCCTGTTTTTCTAATATGTTAGATATACGACGGTAGCATAATAGGATGATCCCTCACTAATCCAACAAAGTGTCCTTCCTTAGTGAAGCACCATCTGGAGAGTTCTTCGTTATGGAGGCATTACGTGTCACACGGGTGTCAAACATTTTTACGTTCACAAGAGATGGGTGGAGCAAGCCTAGCATGTCCAGAAACATGACCTTGCATACGCGGCATATACTCACTAAGGTTATTGTGGCGAGCCTGGCATGTGCAGACATGACCTCGGGACACAAGAGACCGAAAGGTCGAACATGAGTCACATGGATGATTTGATTGGCATGATGGCCTACCTTGAACAACATACTGATGGTCGTGTCACACGGGGGAGGTATGTTCTTCAAGGATCGTGTAATCACTTAGAACAAACTATGAGGGATGTTTGTCTGAGTGGGAGTTCCAGATTGTTTTTGAAACATGAACTCCATATTATGAACTTAATCTTCATGTCTTAGCAAATATCATTGTAGATAACGTCATACCAATGTTTAGAACTATGGATCTTTTAGTATGATAGAACTTAAGGTAAATGGGTCTTACTTCATTGATGTGTACCAACACCATTAGAGACATACTCATTAGTAATGACTTGCTAAACATAATACGAAGAAGTGCTAGGAGATACACCTGACAACTCCGTAATCAAGGAAGATGATGATGAGTATCGCACTCACCGTCACTTATGAATGACTGTCCAATACACCATAATTCATTCTATGGAATCTGAATTGTGAATGCATGTTAACCAACACGTATGACCTGCTAGGTGAACTTGAAAGAACTTGGTCACAAATCAGAGTAATGGAATATGAGTATATGGACGGGGTTTCTTTCAACTATGGTGGAAGGAACAACCTGCTGAGAAAGTCACTTGGAAAATGTATAGGATACATGGAACACCTTGTGTATAACTTGGACTACTGAATGACTGGTTACTTTACGATAACTGGGGAGTTGCATTCGCTTCCTCCCAGTTACAAAGACCATGTCTGTACTATGTCATGAAGGAGAATCGTTCACCTGTCATGAGGTCATGGTTAAAGTCAAGAACTTTAAGAGTAGAACCAATGCAAGAATGGTCATTGACGGAGAAGGCATATTTGATATACGAGTTATAAATGTCTTTCCCACGAAACACTAATTGCGGTTGATTAAGTATTCGATGCTTGAACTTACTTCTTGAGAGTGACTTGGAAGGGATGAGGTGACAATGTGTGCTGACGACAATCAAGATAGTTGATGGTCGACAACACTCTCCCTCTACATCTATCAATTGATTAAAATATGAATAAATTTTATGATCGTTTGAATGAGGACTTTATTGGTGTGTCTTGCATCTCGCGAAGACAATTATTCATATTAGTGAGAAACAAGTCAGTGGTTCTCCTTTTATGAATGATATCTCTTATGGTCACATTACGATTATGAATGAGTTATTCTTATATTGATGATAGTTGTTTGATCATTTATAAGAAATATTGTAATGCCAAGAAATATCTAGGCTTAATAATGACACTACAGTTTAAGTCATGAATGGTATGATGATGTCTTAAGATACTTGATCTCTTGACACATACAAACCATGCCTTTTAGGTGAGATGACTAAAACCTCACATTCTGGTAAACAGAATGTGTACTGATTGTTGAATATCATACATTGTGATGTATCGTATGTCAGCATGTGGTGAATTTCATTATTTCGTGAACTTCGTATGTGGACTTAGATGAATATTTGTATTCACTATTGAAACATGAGTCTGAAATAATTTGATATGATCAAAAGGGATTTCAGAGTAAGGATGGATATTAAATTAACAAGAAAGACAAGTCTCTACGATTTGATCAAAGTGACAAATGTTTTGAGTTAGTCTTGGGCATAAAGACTTGTGTGAAAGTTGTTCCACAAATTGCAATGTCTTGAGAAACTTCAATATGATTGACATGCCTGAACATTGTGATCATATTCTATCGAAAAGTGTATGGTCTAAGTTATCTCTTACCAAGTTACGTTATTATTGTTTAGAGTTATTAATTTAATATGCAAACACTCACTTCAGCATAGGGAACCATCTGAGTTCGTGGAAAACAACACTATATATGTCATGGTGTGTTGTGGTTTCTAGGAAGCTTGATTTATGTAAGATAAATTATCTTTGTAGTGTATCCTTAGACAACTATGGATGCATCTTCCACAACTAGAACCAAAAGGAGCAAAACTTTTATTGCTATGTTTGGTGTTTGTCAAGAATTGTTCTTGATAAATGTGGTAATGGAAGAAAAGTGAAAGTTCAACCAAGGTAATTGACCTTGCCTCCAAATGTCAGAGTAGTGCAACGGAATATGTTCTGGAAGCAAAGCTCTACAATAAGAGGAGAAACTAATGATAATGATCATGATCTTCTGATGGGAGCTTTTACTGAGAAAGGTAGGATTCAAGAATATATATTTGCCCTTGGCGCAAAATGATATTCATGATTCACTTATCATGTTAATGGAACAAGACATTCCTACAACCTACAAAGAAGAGATGGTGGACCTAAGTACGAGATATGACTACGAGTCATGAAATCCTATGTTGAGTTACATTTAAGATTGCTTGAATCTTATCAAGTAAGGAGGTTACTTGATATTCACAATAACTTCAGAGTTATGAGGAATAAATGTGAACATCAAAGGGACGTCGAGATTGGTTTGTCACAAAGATTGTTTCTGACAAATTCAATGGGTTGACTACAATGTGTAGCAATGCTTGAGTCAAAGGGATATTCACTACAATTGATCCAGGATTGTTATCAATACCGTGACTTCCTCAAATCCTGTATTTGAAGAAGTGTTGTAATTGGTACAACAAGAAGGTTTTGGAAAAATATATGGATACTAGTGTCTCGTAAACTGAATTCTCATTTTGATGGATGATCAAAGGATTTTGGACTTAACCAAAATATCGAGGAAACATGCATTTGCATGAAACTGAGTGGGAGCTGAATAGTTTCCTGAAACTTAATATGTAGACGACATATTTTGAGTGGGAGCTATGGGAGTATTATCCTAGACTTATATGTAAATGACATATTGGAGTAGGAGCCATGTGGTTAGTATCCTGAACTTAATATGTGTCTGACATATCTAAGTGGGAGCCATGTGGATGTTATCCTTGTCTTATATGTGGCCGACATATTTGAGTGGGAGCAATATGAGTGTTATCCTATAACTTAATATGTGCATGACATATTTGAGTGGGAGCATGATAACATTCTCATATATGGATAACATATTATGAATGGTGTAGTTGGTCTTAATGATTATTTTAATATTTCATAAATTAAGATGAACAAGTATTAAGCATTGAAGATCTATTAAGATAGATATGTGTTTAATAACATTGAGTCGTAATACTTTCCTGGATAAGATTCTGAAGGAGTTCAAAATGGGACAAGTCAAGAAGTGGTCCTTACTTGTATATCCAAGAGAAGTGTTGAGTTAATCTCAGTACAAGAACAATGGTTAATGGTTAATGAAAGAAATGGATGTGTTGGATCCTCTATGCCTTTGTCATAGGTTCTTTCATATAAAACCAGATTTATGTACTCGACGTAATGTGACCCAAGTTCTTAGTAGTAAGAACATGTTGTTATATTATTTATGAGTAAATCATTGAACAAAGAGTTAAGTTTATCCTTAAGTGTCTGAAGAGAACTAAGGATACATCTCAAATTTGTAAAGGATAGTGGACTTGACCATAAATTTTATGCTGGTTCAAGTTTTGACACTAACCTAGAAAATTGAGATATCATACAAATGAATGCCTAAGTTGAACGAAACATGGTTAGAAATCAAAGTTGCATACAATGCACTAAGGATTGAATCTACATTGATGTGTCTGCTTTAGAAGTAGCAGGAGTTATATTATGGCTTAAGAAGTTCGACTTCTGATTGAGTGAGTTTCAAGTGTGCATGACTATGTTCCGCGTGACCCACCGGATGTCATTGCTATGACATAGCAAACGAAGTCTCACTTCACCGCCAGATATATATACCTCATCATTATAGTGGATAATGAACGAATGTCAAATTAGGTGACATTATGATTTGCAAAAGGACATACGGTTCTGAATGGTACCCAGACCGTTGATACAACCTCTTCCACGGGAAAGCATGATCAATAAGGAGTTATGATCCAGAGAAAATGCAACTAGATTATTTGTACTCTAGTGCAAGTGGGAGACTGTTGGGAATGTGCCCTAGAGGCAAATAAAATATGTTTTATCGAGCATATTCCATTAGTTCATAATACGTTTGATACTATGCTATAACTGTATTAAGCGGAAACATTAATACAGGTGTGGTATACAAATAACCAGGTCCCTAGTCAACCCTAGTATACTAGTCCATTGGGCGATTGATGATCAAGGTTTCCTGATAATGAGACAATGGCGTCTGTTGACAATGGAGTCGTATCATTGGATAATGATATGATGGACATACACCCACCAGAAGTGTTGCGATGTGATCAAGTCACATAGTTTGACATTGCGATAACTATAACGTAGTGACCAGATCCTTTGACCGTAATGATCATACGTAATTGTCATCTATGAGGAGATTTTTATTTGTATCCCACCGCCTGACTGAAATATGCTGGCCATAACGGTGCACTTTGGGTATTCCGAAATAGATGGTTGATGAGTATGAAAATAGATCAAAGCGGGATTTGTCCATCCGTGTGACGGATAGGTACTCTGGGCCCACTCGATGATATTGCATCATAAAGTTTGCAAACGTGTGACTAGGTCACGGAGTTGTAATATCACGGGAACGATTAAACTTGTTTGTTGAGAACGAGGACGAACTAGGTATATTGGATACCGATGATCAAACCTCGGACAAGAAAAGTACCATAGGACAAAGGGAACATGCACACGGTTAACGGATCCAACAGCGATTGAAGTTCACTCGATGGAAGCGCAGGGGCTATCAAGGATTGTAACCAGGTCCAATTGATTAGTCATTGATCAATGAGAATTGTCTCGATCATGTCTGCTGTTTCCCGGACCGTAGGGTGTTACACTTAAGGGTACTCGACCCAGTAAGGATTGATTCGGGATCACCGGAGAAATTGGAGAGAACACCGGAATTTTTCCGATGAAGGCCGGAAGTTGTTCCGGGTATTTTGAAAGGTTCAAAATATATTTAATAATGTTTATTTAATGTTTTATTATTTAATTATCTGAATTAAATATTAAAATATAATTAAATATAATTAAAAAGTAATTAAAAGGCATATGGGCCTCATAGGGCCCATTAGGGGGAGAGGGAGTCCTCCCCCATGGGCCATGGCGCCATGAGGGACCCCACCCCCCTTAATAGGTGCGCCACCCCCTCCCTTGGGATTAGTCCCACCCCGGAAGTGGAGGGGGGGGGTGGCACCCCTCCTTGGCTTATATAAGGAGGGATAGAGGTGCCCTTTTAATCATGATATTTTTTAGATAAGTTCTCCTCTCTCTCTCCCTCCTTTCTCCTTCCTCGAGTGGACTCCCCTTGTTTGGAGTCTACACTTGGTTGGGAATTTCTCCACTATACGCACGCCGTCGTGCTGCTGGAATCGGGATCCGAATCGGTCTTCTTTCCGGCGCTCTACTGGTTCGGAGCGCGGAGGGATGTCGGGTATACTGTATGTGTATAATCCCGCGAGGCACTACACTTGTGCTGCTACTTCATCGTCGTGGGCGTATCGCGAGGTCTTCATCAGCAATGTTCCGACGGGGACGTAATCCCGTCATCGGTCTACAAGGATCGGGTGGCTACAGGAGTCATCGTGGATCTGCGCGGCATCGGGGATTGCCGGTACGACTACACCAACCACGTTCATGCGGGAACGTTTCACGCTTAACGGACTACATACTGGTATGTGATCTATTTCTGTCCGTTACATGCATCAGCATAGCATAGGTCTTGGGTATGGGTCTCGTAGGTTATGAAAAATTTGTTTTTTCTTCCCCGAACCCCAACAGTGGTATCAGAGCAAGGCTATGCGTAGATGTATTGTACAGATAGAACACATCTAGTATGTGGTATAAATTCTCCAATTGCTACCCTCTCACGTGTACTCATTTAGCGTTGCAGAAATGTTTGATGAAGCGGCCCCCGACCGACCTTACGCGTTTACGCGAGACTGGTTCCACGCTTGACATATGGCTTGTACCATATAAAGTGGCTGGGGGGTGTGTGTCTCTCTGCATTAGCGATGCGAAGATGTTTGCAACGGAGGGCCCCGACAGGGGTGTAATAGAGACAATTGTGGATTGGTGTTGTGTCTTGTTTTCGTAGGATAGAAACGGTTCTTTTCTCGAAACGCCTAGCAGCCACGTAAAACTTGCAAAAGATAAAGTAGAAAGGCGTTTTCAACTTTAATTTGCATGTCGGGGGGAATCATAGCATGTATGATTTATACTATTGCATCCTGTTTTTCTAATATGTTAGATATACGACGGTAGCATAATAGGATGATCCCTCACTAATCCAACAAAGTGTCCTTCCTTAGTGAAGCACCATCTGGAGAGTTCTTCATTATGGAGGCATCACGTGTCACACGGGTGTCAAACATTTGTACGTTCACAAGAGATGGGTGGAGCAAGCCTAGCATGTCCAGAAACATGGCCTTGCATACGCGGCATATACTCACTAAGGTTATTGTGGCGAGCCTGGCATGTGCAGACATGGCCTCGGGACACATGAGACCGAAAGGTCAAGCATGAGTCACATGGATGATGTGATTGGCATGATGGCCTACCTTGAACAACATACTGATGGTCTTGTCACACGGGGGAGGTTTGTTCTTCAAGGATCGTGTAATCACTTAGAACAAACTATGAGGGATGTTTGTCTGAGTGGGAGTTCGAGATTGTTTTTGAAACATGAACTCCATATTATGAACTTAATCTTCATGTCTTAGGAAATATCATTGTAGATAACGTCATACCAATGTTTAGGACTATGGCTCTTTTAGTATGATAGAACTTAAGGTAAATGGGTCTTACTTCATTGATGTGTACCAACACCATTAGAGACATACTCATTAGTAATGACTTGCTAAACATAATACGAAGAAGTGCTAGGAGATACACCTGACAACTCCGTAATCAAGGAAGATGATGATGAGTATCGCACTCACCGTCATTATGAATGACTGTCCAATACACCATAATTCATTCTATGGAATCTGAATTGTGAATGCATGTTAACCAACACGTATGACCTGCTAGGTGAACTTGAAAGAACTTGGTCACAAATCAGAGTAATGGAATATGAGTATATCGACGGGGTTTCTTTCAACTATGGTGGAAGGAACAACCTGCTGAGAAAGTCACTTGGAAAATGTATAAGCTACATTGAACACCTTGTGTATAACTTGTACTACTGAATGACTGGTTACTTTACGATAACTGGGGAGTTGCATCCGCTTCCTCCCAGTTACAAAGACCATGTCTGGACTATGTCATGAAGGAGAATCGTTCACCTGTCATGAGGTCATGGTTAAAGTCAAGAACTTTAAGAGTAGAACCAATGCAAGAATGGTCATTGACGGAGAAGATATATTTGATATACGAGTTATAAATGTCTTTCCCACGAAACACTAATTGCGGTTGATTAAGTATTCGATGCTTGAACTTACTACTTGAGAGTGACTTGGAAGGGATGAGGTGACAATGTGTGCTGGCGGCAATCAAGATAGTTGCTGGTCGACAACACTCTCCCTCTACATCTATCAATTGATTAAAATATGAATAAATTTTATGATCGTTTGAATGAGGACTTTATTGGTGTGTCTTGCATCTCCCGAAGACAATTATTCATATTAGTGAGAAACAAGTCAGTTGTTCTCCTTTTATGAATGATATCTCTTATGGTCACATTACGATTATGAATGAGTTATTCTTATATTGATGATAGTTGTTTGATCATTTATAAGAAATATTGTAATGCCAAGAAATATCTAGGCTTAATAATGACACTACAGTTTAAGTCATGAATGGTATGATGATGTCTTAAGATACTTGATCTCTTGACACATACAAACCATGCCTTTTAGGTGAGATGACTAAAACCTTGCATTCTGGTAAACAGAATGTGTACTGATTGTTGAATATCATACATTGTGATGTATCGTATGTCAGCATGTGGTGAATTTCATTATTTCGTGAACTTCGTATGTGGACTTAGATGAATATTTGTATTCACTAATGAAACATGAGTCTGAAATAACTTGATATGATCAAAAGGGATTTCAGAGTAAAGATGGATATTAAATTAACAAGAAAGACAAGTCTCTACGATTTGATCAAAGTGACAAATGTTTTGAGTTAGTCTTGGGCATAGACTTGTGTGAAAGTTGTTCCACAAATTGCAATGTCTTGAGACACTTCAATATGATTGACGGGCCTGAACATTGTGATCATATTCTATCGAAAAGTGTATGGTATAAGTTATCTCTTACCAAGTTACATTATTATTGTTTAGAGTTATTAATTTAATATGCAAACACTCACTTCAGCATAGGGAACCATCTGAGTTCGTGGAAACCAATACTATATATGTCATGGTGTGTTGTGGTTTCTAGGAAGCTTGATTTATGTAAGATAAATTATCTTTGTAGTGTATCCTTAGACAACTATGGATGCATCTTCCACAACGAGAACCAAAAGGAGCAAAACTTGTATTGCTATGTTTGGTGTTTGTCAAGAATTGTTCTTGATAAATGTGGTAATGGAAGAAAAGTGAAAGTTCAACCAAGGTAATTGACCTTGCCTCCAAATGTCAGAGTAGTGCAACGGAATATGTTCTGGAAGCAAAGCTCTACAATAAGAGGAGAAACTAATGATAATGATCATGATCTTCTAATGGGAGCTTTTACTGAGAAAGGTAGGATTCAAGAATATATATTTGCCCTTGGCGAAAAATGATATTCATGATTCACTTGTCATGTTAATGGAACAAGACATTCCTACAAACTACAAAGAAGCGATGGTGGACCTAAGTACGAGATATGACTACGAGTCATGAAATCCTATGTTGAGTTACATTTAAGATTGCTTGAATCTTATCAAGTAAGGAGGTTACTTGATATTCACAATAACTTCAGAGTTATGAGGAATAAATGTGAACGTCAAAGGGACGTCGAGATTGGTTTGTCACAAAGATTGTTTCTGACAAATTCAATGGGTTGACTACAATGTGTAGCAATGCTTGAGTCAAAGGGATATTCACTACAATTGATCCAGGATTGTTATCAATACCGTGACTTCCTCAAATCCTGTATTTGAAGAAGTGTTGTAATTGGTACAACAAGAAGGTTTTGGAAAAATATATGGATACTAGTGTCTCGTAAACTGAATTCTCATTTTGATGGATGATCAAAGGATTTTGGACTTAACCAAAATATCAAGGAAACATGAATTTGCATGAAACTGAGTGGGAGCTGAATAGTTTCCTGAAACTTAATATGTAGACGACATATTTTGAGTGGGAGCTATGGGAGTATTATCCTAGACTTATATGTAAATGACATATTTGAGTAGGAGCCATGTGGTTAGTATCCTGAACTTATTATGTGTCTGACATATCTAAGTGGGAGCCATGTGGATATTATCCTTGTCTTATATGTGGCCGACATATTTGAGTGGGAGCAATATGAGTGTTATCCTATAACCTAATATGTGCATGACATATTTGAGTGGGAGCATGATAACATTCTCATATATGGATAACATATTATGAATGGTGTAGTTGGTGTTAATGATTATTTTAATCTTTCATGAATTAAGATGAATAAGTATTAAGCATTGAAGATCTATTAAGATAGATATGTCTTTAATAACATTGAGTCGTAATACTTTCTTGGATATGATTCTGAAGGAGTTCAGAATGGGACAAGTCAAGAAGTGGTCCTTACTTGTATATCCAAGAGAAGTGTTGAGTTAATCTCAGTACAAGAACAATGGTTAATGGTTAATGAAAGAAATGGATGTGTTGGATCCTCTATGCCTTTGTCATAGGTTCTTTCATATAAAACCAGAGTTATGTACTCGACGTAATGTGACCCAAGTTCTTAGTAGTAAGAACATGTTGTGATATGATTTATGAGTAAATCATTGAACAAAGAGTTAAGTTTATCCTTCAGTGTCTGAAGAGAACTGAGGATACATCTCAAATTTGTAAAGGATAGTGGACATGACCATAAATTTTATGCTGGTTCAAGTTTTGACACTAACCTAGAAAATTGAGATATCATACTAATGAATGCCTAAGTTGAACGAAACATGGTTAGACATCAAAGTTGCATACAGTGCACTAAGGATTGAATCTACATTGATGTGGCTGCTTTAGAAGTAGCAGGAGTTATATTATGGCTTAAGAAGTTTGACTTCTGATTGAGTGAGTTTCAAGTGTGCATGACTATGTTCCGCGTGACCCACCGGATGTCATTGCTATGACACAGCAAACGAAGTCTCACTTCACCGCCAAATATATATACCTCATCATTATAGTGGATAATGAACGAATATCAAATTAGGTGACATTATGATTTGCGAAAGGACATACGGTTCTGAATGGTACCCAGACCGTTGATACAACCTCTTCCACGGGCAAGCATGATCAATAAGGAGTTATGATCCAGAGAAAATGCAACTAGATTATTTATACTCTAGTGCAAGTGGGAGACTTTTGGGAATGTGCCCTAGAGGCAAATAAAATATGTTTTATCGAGCATATTCCATTAGTTCATAATACGTTTGATACTATGCTATAACTGTATTAAGAGGAAACATTAATACAGGTGTGGTATACAAAGAACCAGGTCCCTAGTCAACCCTAGTATACTAGTCCATTGGGCGATTGATGATCAAGGTTTCCTGATAATGAGACAATGGCGTCTGTTCACAATGGAGTCGTACCATTGGATAATGATATGATGGACATACACCCACCAGAAGTGTTGCGATGTGATCAAGTCACATAGTTCGACATTGCGATAACTATAACGTAGTGACCAGATCCTTTGACCGTAATGATCATACGTAATTGTCATCTATGAGGAGACTTTGATTTGTATCCCACCGCCTGACTGAAATATGCTGGCCATAACGGTGCACTTTGGGTATTCCGAAATAGATGGTTGATGAGTATGAAAATAGATCAAAGCGGGATTTGTCCATCCGTGTGACGGATAGGTACTCTGGGCCCACTCGATGATATTGCATCATAAAGTTTGCAAACGTGTGACTAGGTCACGGAGTTGTAATATCACGGGAACGAGTAAACTTGTTGGTTGAGAACGAGGAAGAACTAGTTATATTGGATACCGATGATCAAACCTCGGACAAGCAAAGTACCATAGGACAAAGGGAACATGCACACGGTTAACGGATCCAACAGCAATTGAAGTTCATTCGATGGAAGCGCAGGGGATATCAAGGATTGTAACTAGGTCCAATTGATTAGTCATTGATCAATGAGAATTGTCTCGATCATGTCTGCTGTTTCCCGGACCGTAGGGTGTTACACTTAAGGGTACTCGACCCCGTAAGGATTGATTCGGGATCACCGGAGAAATTGGAGAGAACACCGGAATTGTTCCGATGAAGGCCGGAAGTTGTTCCGGGTATTTTGAAAGGTTCAAAATATATTTATAATGTTTAATTAGTGTTTTATTATTTAATTATCTGAATTAAATATTAAAATATAATTAAATAAAATAAAAAAGTAATTAAAAGGCATATGGGCCTCATAGGGCCCATTAGGGGGAGAGGGAGTCCTCCCCCATGGGCCATGGCGCCATGAGGGGCCCCACCCCCCTTAATAGGTGCGCCACCCCCTCCCTTGGGATTAGTCCCACCCCGGAAGTGGAGGGGGGGTGGCACCCCTCCTTGGCCTATATAAGGAGGGGTAGAGGTGCCCTTTTAATCATGATATTTTTTAGATAAGTTCTCCTCTCTCTCTCCCTCCTTTCTCCTTCCTCGAGTGGACTCCCCTTGTTTGGAGTCTACACTTGGTTGGGAATTTCTCCACTATACGCACGCCGTCGTGCTGCTGGAATCGGGATCCGAATCCGTCTTCTTTCCGGTGCTCTACTAGTTCGGAGCCCGGAGGGACGTCGGGTATACTCTAAGTGTATAATCCCGCGAGGCACTACACTTGTGGTGCTACTTCATCGTCGTGGTCGTATCGCGAGGTCTTCATCAGCAACATTCCAACGGGGACGTAATCCCGTCATCGGTCTAAAAGGATCGGGTTGCTACAGGACTCATCGTGGATCTGCGTGGCATCGAAGATTGCCGGTACGACTACACCAACCACGTTCATGCGGGAATGTTTCCCGCTTAACGGACTACGTACTGGTATGTGATCTATTTCTGTCTGTTACTTGCATCAGCATAGCATAGGTCTTGGGTATGGGTCTCGTAGGTTATGAAAAATTTGTGTTTTCTGCACCGAACCCCAACACCCTCACCCT
Source organism: Bromus sterilis (assembly GCA_950022295.1). Taxonomy (NCBI): domain Eukaryota; kingdom Viridiplantae; phylum Streptophyta; class Magnoliopsida; order Poales; family Poaceae; genus Bromus; species Bromus sterilis. The sequence goes on from OX465599.1 coordinate 212,271,792, forward strand.
TGCACCCTCCTGCACGGTGCGAGTCTGGCCGGTGAAGCAAAAGCAAATCCAAACACACCTGCTGCAGCAAATAAGACAACACGGCTTCCCGGCGAACAGGCCGCAGTACTGCTGATGTCTGAAGAGCTTTCGGACGAACTACGACGTGTAGGTAGTGCGTACCGACCAACAGGTTTCTCAAGTCATCCGCCGAACCATTTAGCATTTTAATATTATCTCGCAGACAACCGTTATCATTGTCTGACTAACAACACAACGGACAACGGACAGCAACAAGGCCCACCGCTAACGTTGGGGACTGCCCTGTCGTCCCGTCAAAGCGCGCGGTTACCGACAAGGTGAACCGTCTCCTTACCTTGTCTCGCATGTGCTCTTGGTAGAGCTCGACTTTTTCGTGGTTTGGTAACTCTCGCGAGATACGAGCAGGGGCCAAGCACGCCAGTAACGTCGGTCGTACCCTCCCTGTCGTTCCCGACGCAATACCGCTCGCGAGCACCGTTGGGTCGCCAGACTTCTTACCTTAAGGACAACCGTGCTCAGGTACCTAGAGCGGCTATACAGAGTCATCAACGAGTGGAGTACAAGGATTACTCCTTGATATCTCACACTTGAAGGTGGTTCGGCAGAGCCGATCTTGGGGGCCTTAGGCGGTCTCTGCATTGTACCGTACCTGTGCAGTTGTAATCAGTTTTATCTGCGTCACTCCATCGAGTGGTCACGGCCCGCTATCTAGTCCTAGCTAACAATGCGCAAGGCTCACTACTGAATAATGCATAATTATAATAGGAAGCATAGGATAAAGGAGGTACATCAAGGGCGACAAAACAGGTTATGCAATTGAATAGGATTGAAATCGTAGCAACAACAGTAACAATGCGTAGTGCAAGAAAGTACGGAAAAGGTAGGCGATATCTGGGGAAGAGAATGGCTCTACTTGCCTGGAAGCTCGACGGTAGGGGTAGGGTCATCGACGAAGTAGTCGTACCCAGCATCGGTGTAGTCGGCGGTAGCAGGGGGGTCTACCGGAGAATAAAAAGGGGGGGGAGAAACAGTAAACATAAAGCAAGCATAAACAAACAGATGCAATGATATGACAAATTCAATGTTAACGGTGTTCTAACGCAGTGCAATGCACGTTGCTCGGAGCGGGAATTCATCCGGGGATGAAATACCGGCTCCGAGTGATTACTGGACAGCGTGACCGGAGGGGGAAGGTTTCATGCCAGAGGTGTCGTGGACATCCGAAAAACGTATGGAGGGTGTATCCGTGTTAGTTGAGCTATTCTGAACAACTTTCGTGTTCAGAATAAATTCATCCGGATACTTTAACAGTACCGGACAAATCATCGGGCAGACGGTCCGGAAGGGGGCGGTTCAATGTTCGGTACTTTAGAGCGGTGTGGTTGGTATACGGATAGCGTATCCGTTTTCGTTATATTTTTCTAATCAATTTTCATGTATAAATTTTTTGAATCCGACTTACGGTTTAAAAGATATTCAAATTCAAAGTTTAAATCACTTTAAATCAATTTCTGGATTTTCTTTTATTAAATAAATAAACATTATCCACAGAGGGTTGACTGGTCCAACCTGACCAGTGGGTCCTATCTGTCATAGACACAGCTCTAATAATTCATTTTATTTATTCAAATAATAAAGGGGGACCCACATGTCATACACTGTAACTAATGTTAATTTATTTTAATAAATAAACTGACAGGTGGGTCCTAGGTGTAAGTGACTCAGTACTAATTAATCAGTTTTTAATTATGTTAAGGCATGGGGCCCATCTGTCATTGGGGGGTTTCTATTTGATTGATCTAACCAGAGGGGATTAGGGTGGCAGGGCCCACGTGTAGGTGACCCAAGGGGGGGTTAGTGGCTAAACAAACACTGACCTCCGGGGCCCATCTAGCAGTCTCACAGGGGCCTCACCTGCGACTCAACGGCGATAGTACGCCGACGAGGTAGAGCCCACGCTCGACTCCGGCCACGACTTGGAGCGGGGAGGGCGTGTTTGGAAGGGGGGATCATGGCACGTCGAATGGTGGTGGGGGCTTCGGCGGAGACGACCGGAATCCACGCCGGTGACGAACTTGGCGGAAGGCAGAACCACAGCGGCGACGGAGTTGAAGTTACGAGGGCGCCCGCGATGATTCAAGTGGTCCAGGAGGTGCTACTCAACGCGGCGAGTGCAACAGGGCCAAGCCCGTGACCATTTGGTCATCGGAGCCTCGCCGGCGACGACCGCGACGGCGGTCAGAACGGCGGGACGGATGGAAACACCTATGGGCTAATCCGGCGAGCGCGATACAATGGCGGCGGCGAGCATGCTCACCAGGAGCATATCAGGGCTGGCAGTGGGCACGGGGAGGGCTCGCAGCAGCCGGAATTGGTCGACGTCGATGGCGGATGCAGAGAGGGGGCGACGGTGATGTGCTCGACGTGGGCGCCTCCGGCGCGATTCCTTGCTGGAGACGAAGAAGACGAGGATGGCGCGGCGAATGGACACGCTGGCCTTGCCTGGAGTGGCCGTTGGCTACGGTGACGACGAACAGCGGTGATGGGGCGCCCGGGCAGGAGGTGGACGACGATGGGGGAGCGCGAGGAGGACTACAGGGCCGCATCTTATCGACGCCGGCTAGCCGGCAGATGGTGTCCACGACGACGGCCGTGGCCGTGGCACCGTGGGATGCTCGACACGCATGGCCGGGGTGAACAGGGGAAGGATACGACCCGGGGTGGGCCGAGTGGGCTGGTTTGGGCCGCACTGTGCACTTGCGGGACCAGGCCGTGAGGCTTCTTTTCCTTTTATTTTTTTCTGTAATTTCTGTTAGCCATTTCCTTCTGTTTATTTTGTTTTGCTAGCTTTAGCATTTTTGGACAATATGTAATAGGTTCCATAAATAGTGTAACACCATATTGAGATGCCACAAAAAGTTTGGTGACAAAATAAAATCAATTGTATTTTTGTTTTATTTAAAAGGGATTACATACCACTGTTTTACCACTTTTATGAATTGTTTGAATTTTTCAGTGGCATGATAAATACCCAAAACCATATTGGCATGGTCCACTGATTATTAGTGAGTTTACAAAAGTTGTTCCATAATTATTGGACAATGTTTTATTTCCACCTATTTTTAATATTCATCAAAAGGCATTTTGGGTTTGTTTGAATTCAAGGATGAACAAGACATGATCAAGGGTGATTAGAGACTTGCTAATCACAGAGGTTTATTATTAACAAAAGTTTTATTGATGCCTGACACTGAGGGTGTTACAAATCTCCCCCACTACAAGAATTCTCTTCCCGAGAATCTAAGTGGTAGAGGGGAAAAGATCGGTGTATTCCTCACGAAGACGATCTTCGCGTTCCGAAGTGGCTTCATCTTTAGAATGATTTGACCACTGAACTTTGAGGAACTTGGTTGTCGTGTTGCGGGTTTTGCGTTCAGACTGATCGAGAATGCGGCTCGGATGTTCTTGATAAGTCAAGTCCTGTTGCAATTCAATCATATCATGTTCCACTTCACGAATAGGGTCCTTGAAGCAACGTCGGAGTTGCGACACGTGAAAAACATCGTGAACTTGAGAGAGGTTCGACGGCAACTCCGGACGGTATGCCACTGGTCCACTCCGGGAAAGAATACGGAACGGGCCAATGTAACGAGGAGCTAACTTGCCTTTGAATCCGAAACGATGAGTGCCTGTCATGGGAGTGACGCGAAGGTAAGCTTGTTCGCCGGGTTGATACACCATTTCCTTGTGCTTGCGGTCATAGTTGGTATTCTGGCGGTACTGAGCAGCTTTCAAATGTTCATGGATAACGCGAAACTGATCTTCTGCGTGTTGTATGATGTCCGGACCAATGAGAGTTCGTTCCCCAGTTTCTGACCAATTCAGAGGGGTTCGACACTTACGTCCATATAGAACTTCAAAGGGTGCCATCTTCAGACTAGCCTGATAGCTATTGTTGTACGAGAATTCAGAAAATGGAAGAGATTCCTCCCATTTCTTACCGAATGAAATGACACAAGCTCGAAGCATATCCTCAAGCACTTGATTGACTCGTTCGACTTGTCCTTGCGACTGGGGTTGATAAGCGGTGCTGAAATTTAGGTGAGTGCCCATAGCTTCTTGGAAACTATCCCAAAATCTTGAGGTGAAAATGCTGCCACGGTCTGAACCGATCTCCAACGGAATACCGTGGAGGGAAACAATCCTGGAAACATACAAGTCTGCTAACTGACTAGCAGAGATTGTCTCCTTGACTGGCAGAAAGTGGGAAACCTTGGAGAATCGGTCGATGACGACAAAGCTAGCATCATGACCTTTCTGTGATCGGGGAAATCCAGTGATGAAGTCCATCTCAATCTTGTCCGATTTCCATTTAGGAATAGAGAGGGGTTGCAGAGTTCCAGCAGGTCTTTGATGTTCGGCTTTGACGCGACGGCAAACGTCGCACTCATCAACATAACGAGCAATGTCTTGTTTCATGTTAGACCACCAGTACCGCTGACGAATGTCTTGGTACATCTTGGTGCTACCAGGGTGAATTGATAGGGGAGTATCATGAGCTTCCTTCATGACGCGCGGGGCGTAGTTCAGGTTGGGCCTTTTTATGGGGACCACTAGCCGACCCTTGAAGTACAACGTACCATCATCGGCAATAGTGAACGATGAGGGCTTTCCACTCTCGACATCCCGCTTAATCTTCTGAATGTCAGAGTCATATCCATGTGCAAACTTCATGCGGTTGTATAAGTCTGGTTCGATAACCAGGGAGTTCACATATCCCTGCGGAACAATTTCGATGTTCAGCTTGCGGAGCTCTTCATATAGACGTGGCTGCTCTACTTGAACTTCTAGTTCACTATAATAGGCTTTGCGGCTTAAGGCATCGGCCACCACATTAGCTTTGCCAGGGGTGTAAGAAATTCCCATGTTGTAGTCGGCTATTGTCTCGAGCCATCTCTGCTGGCGGAGATTCAGGTCTGGTTGAGTGAATAGGTACTTCAGGCTTTGGTGATCGGTGTAGATCTCGCAACGGTTACCGACGAGGTAATGTCGCCACAGCTTCAATGCATAAATTACCGCTGCCAATTCGAGATCATGAGTTGGATACTTATCTTGGTGAGCACACAACTCACGAGAGCCATAAGCAATCACTTTGCGCTCTTGCATTAGGACACAGCCTAATCCTTGACGAGACGCGTCACAATATATCACGAAGTCCTTCTGGGTATCAGTCGGAGCAAGCACTGGGGGAGAAGTGAGCTTGTCCTTCAGAGCTTGAAAACTTTCTTGGCATTTATCAGTCCACTCAAACTTGACGTTGTTGTGAAGCAGATTAGTCAAAGGCTTGGCAATCTTGGAAAAATTCTCAACGAAACGGCGGCAATAGCTAGCAAGGCCGAGGAAACTTCTGACTTGCTTGACAGTCCTGGGCGGAGTCCAGTCAAGAATAGCCTGGATACGTTCGGGGTTGACAGCAAAGCCATCCTTGGAAATCACATGACCAAGGTACGTTACTTCGGGAAGCCAGAACTCACACTTAGAGTACTTAGCATAGAGTTTGTGTTCTCGAAGCTTTACCAGTATAAGACGAAGATGTTCAGCATGTTCTGCATCAGTCTTGGAGTAAATCAATATATCATCTAGATAAACAACGGCAAACTTGTCGAGGTATTCCATGAATATATAGTTCATCAACCTGGAGAAGGTGGATGGTGCATTCGTCAAGCCAAAGGACATGACAGTGTACTCGTATGAACCATAGCGAGTAATGAATGCGGTCTTCGGGATGTCCTCATCACGGACCCAGATTTGGTGATAACCCAACCTTAAGTGGAGTTTTGAAAACACCGTGGATCCAGCAAGTTGATCATAAAGATCATTTATCCGAGGGAGGGGGTACTTGTTCTGTATCGTGGCCTGGTTGATAGGTCGGTAATCTTGGACCAAACGGTTTGTGCCATCACTCTTCTTGACAAGGAGCGAAGGTGCTCCCCAAGCAGAGGAACTAGGACGGATGAAGCCTTTCTCGAGGGCCGTGTCGATCTCCTTCTTTAATTCAAGGAGGTGGTGAGGTGGCATCTTATACGGGCGCTTGGCAATAGGGACGGTGCCAGGCTTCAAGTCGATGACGAATTCAACTTCCCTAATCGGGGGTATCCCCGGCAGTTCTTCTGGAAATACGTCGGTAAAATCACAAACGATTGGGACTTTCTCAATCCCTTCGAGAGGTGCAACATTCAAGGCATTCAGAGCATATATACGAGCTTCGGCATTCATCGACACAATGGCAGTATGACTCAAAATCGTGCCAGAAGGATGAAAAAGTTGGATGACCTTGGTGCCACAATAAAGTGCGGCATCGTGGATTTTCAGCCAATCCATGCCAAGGATAAGGTCGATGGTGGAGGTTTTCAGAATGTGTGGAGAAACCATGAACTCAAATCCTTCGATCTCAACGGTGAGGTTAGGTGCAACCATGTCAACACGACACTGGGTACCGGGAGACCGGACTATAAAGGGGGTACGCATCTTTTCGTGGTATATGCCATGCTTAGATGCAAATGCTCCAGACATAAATGAATGCGATGCTCCTGTATCAAATAAAATAGTAGCAGGTATTGAGTTAACGAGGAGAGTACCCATCACTGTAGCGGGTTGTGCCTGAGCTGCTTCAACATCAATGTTGTAAGCATGACCACGAGCATGAGTATTTGACCCAATATTATAGTTGAGGGTCTGTAAGTCCAAGTATGTGATCAGAGGGGGAGAGGGTGAATGATCACTTCAAATTTTTGCATGAAACTATGAAGTGAAGCATAACTTGGCAGTAGAAGAAATTCAACAGAAAGGTAAGCATTGAAGCAGAACTGGATTGAAGCATAACATAGTGAATCAAAAGCATCGAATCAATTGCATTGAAGCAAATTACTGAAGCAATGGATAAAGTGAATGTAAGTGCGGAAAGTAAGACGAACTCTTGACTCGACGATGTTTGTTCGACCAGTTCACACTCTGCAAAGTGCTACGTCTGGTTGGAGGGACTTGTGATTGAACACATGAGCTAACCTCTCTCCGTCCGTATCTCCACTGCACCAATTTCCTTGAGCATGGTCAGTTCTTCACTCGTGGTTGATTATTGAGGAAATCACCGAAACCTTTGACAAACTGGACTTCGAGGCGACAATAACTCTTCGCTCTCTGAAGAACAATCTCTAACCGTCTAGGAGAATTGCAGTTCTCCAAGATAAAAAGGCTAGAAAACTTCTTCCTAAGTCATAATGAATCAACTCAGATCAATAGGACTTATGCTTCTGTGGAATGGGTTTGTGGTTTGCTTCAGTGGGGTTGCTCTCTCTCTCTTCATTGTCAGGAAATATTCTTGGAGCAGCCACCGGCCAATGAGGGCGGGGGTGGCGTATTTATAGGTGGAAATCCCTAGGTGCGAAATGATTGAAGTGACCCGTTGGGACAGCTTGACACCTGTCCGCAACGGTCATATTTCCAATCAAAGCGCAACTTTACTTGCGGTCCAAGTAAAGCTGACTCACGGACTTGGTTCTGCTTCAGGAGCCGAAAGAACGAAGTCTTCGCTGGTGAAGCATTACCTAGTGCACATGAGATTTCTCAGCTCTGGCTTCTCACTGGTTTGGATTTGATCTGGGTTTTTTCACCAAAACCTTCGGAGTAAATTTACTAAACCCCTCTTGATAGTACGGTTTTTCTTACGACTCAAAGAAGTGAAAAAGAACTACGCAAAAACTACTAAGTCTTGCGCTATCTTGGTCATCTCCTTCGATGGGACGTGCTTCAGGATTCCTTATCTTTTTAGGGGTCGACATCCGAGATGAGCTTCACTCCAAAGGATATGCTTCGTTAAGTATGTAAATCTTCGTTGAAGCTTTATCACCAACCTATAACTTCAGGAACCTAACCATCTGCTTTACACTAGAAAACTTGTTAGTTCCTCTAGTGTTTTTCCCAACAATATCCAAAACTCATGGGGGTATAACTTTGCTCTTACAATATCCCCCTTTCTGGACTATTGTTAACAAAACAGGCATCGAAAAAGATATGGAATTTGAGTTGAGTTGAGAGCAAACTCTAAGATATGAAGCTTTTGACTCCCCCTTAATGCAAGCATCGAAGATTTATATAATCGAAGTGAATGCTTGATGAAGAATATCATTGATGGGAAGCCTAACACATATCTTAGTGAATCAATTGCATATAGAGGATATTAGTCTTGAAGAATATGCAATCATCCAATAACCTGTGAACTTAAAGAGAATAACCACCTGCAAGACAAAAGATACGAGAGCAACTTGCAAGCACGGGGGTTATTAACACATAACATGTAGAAGTTCACAACCGAAGTAAAACTGAAGTTACAACCCAATCGAAGCGAATGGAAAGTTTGTCATAACTTAACACGCAAAAGATCGAATCGAAACCTTAAACCCCGCAGCGAATCTGAACTCAATCGATGCTACTCTCTCCCCCTTTTTGTCAATAATTGGACAAAAGGTTGAGAGGTAGACCAAGAGTATTTACGCGTTAGCTGCCACCCGGGGACCCTGCTGATTGTCTTCGCCCGAAGAAGATGCATCTCCTGAAGTGTCTCCTTCGGTTGAAGCAGGCGACTCTAGCTCGTCGATGTCCATCGGCGCTTGAAGCAAATCAATATCGCTGTCGTTGGGAGGGTCATCTTCTTGCTTCGAGGTGTGGGATTCTTCATCAGAGAGAGTATCTGGGCGAATCTGTTCAGCTGGATTAACAAAGATAACTTCATTAATCTTGTCCAGCGGCGGGATCTTTGGTTTGGGGCGGTCGATCGAATCATTTCTGGAGAAGTGTCGTTGAAGATGTGGATACTCCTTGAAAATGCGTTCCGCTTCAAGATTCTTCACAGAATTGAACTTCCTTAATCCTTTACATGAGTGGCGCTTCAAAACCTTCAAGTACTGGTTGTTGTTTCAAGCAATGTTGCCAACTCTGTTGATCTCATCTGAAAGATGTTGCATTTGGGGATGATTTCCTTCAATGAAGTTTTCAAGCATTTGTTGAGTGCGAATGCCAACTTCAAAGTGATAAACTTACCTCTGGAACTTCTTCGACATGTTGCGTTCATTAACATGCTGTCTGACTCCGACATATGTGGCAAATGGATCATTTGGCGTTCTGAAGATATTCATAGTATCACGCACAGGAGGACAGAACAGCTTCGGGTGATGCTTCGCAATGAAGTCTTCACTGCGTCCATGGTTGCAAATGGCTTGCAGCCAGGGAGCGTATGGCTTCAATTGATGTACAAGTTCAGCAGCTAGGACCATATAGCGAAGAAAACAGTCCTCGAAGTCAAACACATGACCGTGAGTAAGCTTCAGCAAAGCATGTCGTGTATGGTAATGAATGTTGGACTCTTCACTTCCAGTGCTGAGAGGCATCGGTGAATTACACAAGATGTAAAACCAAGTCTTCGATAGGAATACCAGATGCTTCGGGCGAATATTCTCAGGCATGTGATCTCCAGTGACTTCGGGATCCAGAAGTGATGCAAATTCAGCTTTAGTGGGATCAGGCAACAAATGCACTTTTGCCAGGTCTCCAGTGTGCCTTGGGATGTTCACAATTTCCATGAATTCATCAGAATCCATTCTAAAAACCTTTCCTTGAATCATCCACTCAAGAATCCATGAGCTTGTATCATTGGGATTTCCAGAGACATAGAGAGTGGCATAGAATTGCTTCACTAGCTCGGAATTGAATGGGGTCTCCAAGGCAAACAGACTGGTAAGATTTTGTGCTTTGATGGTTTCCATGATGTTCTGGAAGCACGTTGGAGAAGTTAGACTTCGCATATCCAAATACTTGTGTCTGAATAGAACACCCTTCTGGCAGTATAGCTTCGTGTAAAGAATTTGTTGCTCAGCTATCCAGAAGCGAAGGTCATCTGCAGTCCGGGGTGAGTCATATGGACTTGCGCCAAAGAAGCGAAGCTTCTGGCGATGAACTTCGAGATTGAACTCAGGACCATGCCTTGAAGAAGAACCATCTCCCAAGAAAATAGGAAAAGTTTCGCGAGGGTAGATGGAGTCCAATTGAGTATCTTGTGCAGGAATGCAGTGGGGCATCTGCCTTCGAGCAACTATGGCTCGCTCTTGCGGTTGAGTCATAATGGCCAACTCATTGGCTTCGGCTTCGGCATCGGCTTTAGGCTCTTCTGGAGCAACTTGATTTCTGGCTTCGCCTTCTTGTTCTTCGGACTCATCAGCAGAGTGAGCCGAAGAATAATCCTTTGCAGGAATGTCTTGAGCTGGAGGAGAAGGCTCAGGCTCAAAGTTGTCGTGACCGAACGGTTGAGGAGCCGGTTGAGGAGGAGGTGGAGTTGGAGCACGGGGTGGAACGACTGCGGGAGCAGTTGACTTCGCAGATGGTTTGGGAAGAGTGTTAATCTTGCATCGAGGGGGCGATGCTTGACTTGGGGCCTTCTTGGCCGAATGAGAGCTCACCTCATCAGCTTCGTCTGCATCTGTGATAAGACGTCGCTTTCTCTGTTTCAGTTGTGGAAGTGGTGAAGCTAATTGCTTGAGCATGGCTTCGCGCTTCTTGGAGTGAAGAGCCATGACCGAAGCATTGTGCGTCTTGCAACATTCTTCAACGGCAGATTTGATCTTGCCTTGATACACTTGAATATTTTGCTTCGTCTTCTCATTTACATCAGCAATTTTCTTCGAAGCAGCTTCGACTTCGTGCTTGAAATCCTCATCTGATTCAGCATCTGCTTTCTTCTTAAACATCCGAATTTTATTAGTTTCAGATCTGTCCCTAGCATGCAAATCCCTCAACTGATTGTACAAAGTTTCAATCATAGCAGAGAGAGTTGGTGAAATGTAGACATTCCCAACATCCACAGCCTTGGGATCAACAGCTTCAGCAAGCTGGCAGAATGCCTGATTCAGGCTCAAACAGTCCCAAAGTTCTCCTTCTCTTGCATCAGGGAAGTTATGTTGACTGTGCTCAGCTACTTCATTAGCTTCGGGTGCAGGATCTGTGACCGGCTTCGGAGAGATATCCTTTGGAGCCATGTCAACAACAGCTTCCTTCTGAGCGGCTCTAGCAGTTTTCTCTGCCCTCTTAGTGCGAATGACATCAAGTTGAGCTTGGCGCTTGGCTTCAGCTTCACTAAGCTGCTTGGCTTCGGCAGCAGCCTTAGCCTCTTGAGCTTTTGCTTCAGCGAGTTTGCGCTTCGTTTCAGCTTTCTGATTCGATTCAGCCAGCTCTTTCCTCTGTTTCTCCAACTGAGCAACATCTCTATCTGATTTCTCTTTCTCTTTAGCTTCTTTATCAGCCTTAGCTTGGGCTTGTGCTTCAGCATGAAGACGTTCAGCTTCAGCACGGTCACGCTTGCGCAATTCTGCTTCAGACAGTTTCTTAGTGCCGACCTGGGCATAAGACTGGCCAGGCTTGGCAACAGATGCCTTCAGCTTCGAAGCTTTGGCTGATTCAGGAGCTTTAGCTTCGGGCTTAGATGCAGGCTTTTCCTTCGGGTCATGCCTCTCCTTCGTTCTCTGTTCAGCAGGAACAAGGCGGCGAGGTGGCTTAGAAGCCATGGGAGCCTCAACCACCAAGTTCGTCAAATAAATGTTTCTCTTGGGAACAGGAGGGTCAGTTGGTTCTTCAATCCTAACTCATTTTGGAGCACTCGGTTTCTCTCCAGCCTTCTTCTTCAGTGGCTTCCGAATCTGGTGTCTCTTGGGACTTGGGGGAATAGGCGTGTGCTCAGACTCATCATCTGCATCATCAGCATGATTTTCATCAAGAGAGTCTTCAAGCTGTGCAGCAGCATCAGCTTCGTCATCAGCTTCATTATCACCCTCTTCTTCAGAAATAGCAGGAGGGGGTGAAGCACTCAGTTTTCGAAGCTTTCGCCTCTTAGGCTTCGATGCAGCTGCTTCATCTTGCCTTGCAGCAGCAAGAGCTTTGGCTTTCTTCTCTTCTCGAAGCCTTTTCTTTTCAGCCAATATGGCAAGTCTCTCTTGCTCTTCAGGATAGTCATCTGGAGTCTTGAGAGTATTTGGGTGAGGAACAGCAGGAGGCTTCGGGTAGTACTTCTTCCTGTTTGCAGCATTATATTGCGCACACATGGCAGTAGTGTACCGATAAGGAGGGATGAAAGCAAACTGCATTGCCCACTTCCAGTTTGGGATGCTCTTGTACTTGTACCACCTAATGGACCAGTAGCGTCGAATCTTTTGCAATCGAATCTTTCTGTCATGATCAGATTCTTCTGGAGGAGTGTCATAGCCCATCTTGAGACGAATGGCTTCGGGTATACCTCGGGCATTCTTGACTTCCTTTGTCTTGCCACCTTTGCCTTTCTGCTTCAGTGGCTCAGGATAATTTTCAAGTCCTTCAACGATGGGTGACTCATTCCCCATGGCAGCCTCTTCGTCAGACATCCTGTGACCAGAGAGATAGAAAAGAGGGAACAGGAAAGGGAATGAATAAGCACAGGAAAAAGTTTCGACCAAAACCAATTTTGACAAGCACCCAGAGCAATCTAAGATCAGATGCTAATCTGTCAATGGATTGGGCTAGAACTAGTTCAAGAACAAGACCTAACTCAGTCCAAAATCACAGAATAGATCGAGTCTCAAAACTGACCTGAGATGATGCGATCACTTTGATGCTAAGAACAGTTTTCCGAAGGAGCAATGATTAGCACAGATCAAAACAGTCCTAAAAACAGAAACCAAAAATCCTCACAAAACTTAGATCCAAGCCCTAGAAGAAGAACTCGCAGAGAAGATTGGATCCAAGATACTTTGCGTACCCTAACTTGGTGACGCGAAGCGGCTACGGCGACGGAGTGCGGAGACGTGCTCTTCGTCGACGGAGAACGTCCACGGCGGCGGCGGTCTGGCAGTGAAGCGGTGAAGTCGTCGTCGGGAACGGGAGCTCTACGGCGTGCTCGAGGAGGAAGACAGAGAAATCGGAAGGGAATGAACATGGGGGAAACGGTTCGCTGGAGGGATCGCCTTAAATAGGCCCGATCTAAAACGGTTGCCAGATCGTATCTAACGGCTGCCAGCGAGTGTCTCTTCCGATTCAACGGCTCAGATGAAGTGGCGGATCGCGAGTGAATATCAACGACCCGTAAAAGACAGGGACTCAACGGCCGAAGAATAAGTCTTGACCGAGAGCAAAAACTTCGATAAAGTTGGAGGCATTTGATTCGGAACTCAATGACGTTCGAAGCAATATGCTTTCCATTTCAATTGTGCTTAACCATACAAGACATAATCGATTGGGAGCGAATCAGAATGGAGGGGTAGGGTCTGAAACTTATCACTTCGAAGAACAACAACAACGAAGCTAAAAGTGATAAGTATAGGGGACAAAAGAAACAAACAATTAAAAAAACACAGAACTGGAAGCAAATGGCGAACGAAGCTAAACACAGAAGCTTGGACGAAGGAAAACTCAAATGAAACTGAACAAGAAAACACACAACGAAGGTGAATATATATAATGAAAAGTTTTGATCTTACTGAACATTGTGTGAGTCTAGGATGTTTAGCTCACATCTCAATGCACAAAACCTTTTCTCGTCCAATGGCTTCGTGAATATATCTGCCAATTGATCTTCAGTTCTAACATGGCTGATCTCAATGTCTTCGCGCTGAACATGATCTTGAAGAAAATGGTGACGAATATCGATATGCTTCGTTCGAGAGTGCTGCACAGGATTGTGAGAAATCTTGATAGCACTCTCATTATCACAAAGCAGAGGGATCTTCTTCACATATATACCATAATCTTTCAGCGTCTTCTTAAGCCATAGTATTTGAGTGCAGCATGAGCCAGCAGCAATGTATTCAGCTTCAGCAGTAGATATTGAGACACAGTTCTGTTTCTTTGAAGCCCAACACACAAGAGATCTACCAAGAAAGTGACAAGTGCTTGTGGTAGATTTCCTGTCAACTCTCTCACCAGCCCAGTCTGAATCAGAATATCCAATCAAATCAAACTGAGTTCCTTTGGGATACCAAAGTCCCAAAGAAGGAGTATGTGCTAGATCGAAGAATTCGCTTCACAACAATATGATGCGGTTCCTTTGGATTTGCCTGAAAACGAGCACAAATACAAACTGATAGCATAATGTGAGGTCTAGATGCACATAAGTATAAGAGAGAACCTATCATAGACCGATACTTCTTCTGATCGAAAGGTTTCCCTTTCTCATCAGCATCAAGAAAACCATTGGTAGGCATGGGAGTTCTGATGGTCTTGCATTCAGCAAGACCAAATTTGTTCCGGCAATCCTTCAAGTATTTCTCCTGTGAAATAAAGGTGCCATTCTTCTGTTGGCGAATCTGAAGTCCAAGGAAAAACTTCAATTCACCCACCATAGACATCTCATATTTCTTCGACATCATCCTTGCAAATTCTTCGCTGATTTCAGTGTTAGTACAGCCAAAAATGATATCATCTACATATATCTGACACACAAATAGATCATTGTTATATGATCGAGTGAAAAGAGTGGGGTCAGTGGTTCCAGGTTTGAAGCCTTTCTTCAGGAGGAAATCCTTCAACGTTTCATACCAAGCAGGAGGTGCTTGCTTCAGTCCATACAAGGCTTTGTGAAGCCTGTACACCATACCAGGATTCTTCGAGTCTTCAAAACCTGGAGGCTGCATAACTTACACTTCTTCTTCTATCTCACCATTAAGAAAAGCACTTTTGACATCCATTTGATATAGCAATATATTTTTGTGGTTAGCAAAAGCAAGCATGACACGAATGGATTCGAGACGGGCTACTGGAGCATAGGTTTCACCAAAATCAATGCCTTCGATTTGGGTGTAACCTTGTGCTACCAATCTAGCCTTATTTCTTACCACAATAACATCTTCATCTTGCTTGTTGCGAAATATCCACTTTGTGCCAATAACATTGTGCTTCGTGGGATCTGGCCTGTCAACAAGTGACCAGACTTTGTTCCTTTCAAACTGGTGAAGTTCTTCCATCATAGCCAATAACCAATCAGGGTCCTTCATGGCTTCATCATATTTTGAGGGCTCTAGCATGGAAACAAAAGAAAAACTTCCACAGAAGTTAGCCAAATGAGTACGAGATCAAGTAGTATGATCTAGTTGATTGATATCTTCGAGGATCGAATCAACATCAACTCTTCTTCGAACTCGTGATAACGTAGTATCATTAGCTTCAGCCTCAGCTTCTGCTTCAGGATCTGCATCAGCTTCAGGATCAGCTTCACCTTCAGCTTCAGCATTTCCTTCAGGATTAGCATTTCCTTCGTTCCCTTGTCCTTCTTCGTCCTGTTCACCATTAACTTCAGGATGGTGACCTCCAGCACCCCGGGCTATGTGTGGGAACATTGGACCATCATCATCCCTAACAGCTTGACGTGGATTGGCTTCAACAGGGTGAATCTCTCCAATAGCCATTGACCTAATTACTTCATCAAGTGGAGGTTCATCTAGATCATGAGGCAAATGCTCCTTTTGAGAGCCATTAGTTTCATCAAACCTTACATTCACAGTTTCCATAACTTTCCCAAAGTGAGAGTTATAGACCCTGTAAGTGTGAGAGTTTGAGCCATAACCTAAAAGAAATCCTTCATGTGCCTTAGGGGCAAATTTGGAGCTATGATTCATATCTCTAATAAAGCATGGAGCACCAAATACCCTAAGATATGAAACATTTGGTTTGTTACCAGTGATAAGCTCATCTGAAGTTTTCTTATGAATTTTTGAAGGTAAACCTTGTTGATGATGTGACATGCAGTGTTAATTGCTTCGGCCCAGAACCTAATCGTAGTCTTGTATTCAGCAAGCATAGTTCTGGCCATGTCAATGAGAGTTCTATTCTTCCTTTCAACTACACCATTCTGTTGAGGTGTATAAGCAGCAGAGAACTCATGAGTAAAACCATGATCATCAAGAAAATCTTCAATATGAGTATTTTTTAATTCAGTTCCATTATCACTTCCGATGTGCTTTAGAGAAAATTCATATTCTGTTTGAGCTCTCTTAGCGAATGACTTGAAGATTTCAAAAACTTTGCTCTTGTCATCCAAAAAGAAAACCCAAGTATAACGAGAGAAATCATCAACAATAACAAGACCATATTTGTTTCCTCCCAGGCTTGCATAATTTTGAGGACCAAACAGATCCATATGAAGCAATTGAAGAGGACGAGTGGTAGTCATGATAGTCTTCGCTGAATGATGTTTCTTCATGATTTTACCAGCTTCACAAGCACTGCAGACACGATCCTTATCGAATTTTACTTCGCTAAGACCAATAACATGCTTCTTGTTCACTAGGTAATGAAGATTTCTCATCCCTGCATGACCAAGTCTTCGATGCCATAACCAACCAGATGAAGCTTTTGCCATTAAGCATGTGGATACAGCAGGGCCCGAAGAAAAATCATCAATGTATAAATCTCCCTTTCGGTAACCCTCGAAGACAAACGTATAGTCATCCTGTGAAAAGACAACACAATGTGAAGCAGAAAATAGAACAAGCATACCCATATCACATAACTTCGAAATAGACATAAGATTATATCCAAGTGATTGGAGTAGCATAACCTGTCAATGTTCTTATCTTTTGATATGGCAACCTTACCCAAACCTAACACTTTACCTTTGTTGTTATTACCGAAGGTAATGTATTTCTCAGAAGATTGAGATAGTTTTTCTTCGGTGAATAACTCCTTGTCTCCGGTCATATGATTTGTACAATCACTATCCATGACCCATTCGGATCCACCGGAGACATAGCCCTGCAGAAGAATTAGTTCTTCTTAACCACCCACAAACGAGCAGGTGACTGAGAAGATGTTGAAGCACTGGTTGAAGCAATATTAAAGCGAACAGGAGTGTATTGCTTCGGTGTACCATCAAACACACCATAAATGTAAGTCCTCTGTGAATGGTTAGCATAAGAATGAGCATATGCAATCTTAGTATGATTATTATGAGGACGATATGTATGACGACCAGTACAATAGTATTGCTTCTCCGGAACATTTGATTCGGGCACAAATGGATCATTTCTCGTCTCAAGAGAATAGAAATGATTCGGTGGTACCGAAGGCTTTCCCTGCATGGTATGGTTAGCAGGCAGTTTTTCCACAAGTGCTTTCTACACCCATATCTGGCTCTTATAGAAGCCATTCTTCGGTGGAGTACCTACATACTCAGCTGTAACTTTACCCTGTTCATCCTTGATGAGTTTTTAGTCTGAATCAAGTGATTCATCCACAATGGCTTTGTTCATTTTGCAGTCGAAACCTGAAAGGTTAGCAATATCAATGGGTTTCTCCTTTTCTAGAACCCAAACAGTCTTAGGATACTGCTCAGGTTCCCAATAGGTGCCATCAGGGTTTATCTTTCCCTCGAAACCAACACCCTCATTTCTGGGATTCCTGTGAAGGAGAGCCTTCCTCAGGATATCACAGAGATATTGGTGTCCTTGCACACTTTTGAACATGCATGTTTCAAATAAGTTTTTCAACCTGAGGAGTTCCTCATTAATAGCAGGATTTTCCTCATCAGAGGCATTAGTATAATCAATATTAATAGGAGCTTTCCCTTTGGAATTAGTTTTGCTTCGTTCCAAACAAGTTAAAAAAGGTGATTCTGTTTTATGATTTGCTTCAGAACCTTGTTGAGCCATGAGAGAGAGATTGACATTTTCCAATTCTTCATGAGCCTCTTTCAGTTCTTCGAGAGCCATTTTCCTCTGAAGAAATTCATTGGTGAGCTTCTCATAATCAACTGAAAGAAGATCATGCCGAGAGGATAATTCTTCAAACTTCTCCTTCAGAGCATCATGCTCATTAGTTAAAGTTTGACCTTTCTCTATCTCATCAATCAACAAAGTTTCTGATTTCTTAATGGTTTTGCTTAGTGAATCAAGTTCATCTTGTTGAATTGACGCAATTTTAGCAAGTTTAGCATAGCTTATCTTTGAATCACTTTCATATGAGGAACAATCAAAAGTATCATAGTTTGATTTGGATGAAGATACCTTCGCCTTGGCCATGAAGCAATATGCAGGAGTTTCATCTTCACTACTGTTGTTGGTGAAGAATCAGCTCGAAGCATTGGTTGAAGCATCTGCCGAAGCGAAAGCCAAACCAGAAACACCATCTGATTCGGACCCAGACCCAGACCTTGAATATTTTTCAGCTTCGGAACCAGAGGCTTCGTCTTCAGAGTTCATCTCCTTTCCCAGATAGGCCTTGGCACGGTGAGAGCTGCTTCGACGAGAAGAGTGAGTCTTCGATGAAGAACCCTCACGCTTCTTATGATACTTCTTCCTCTTGTCATCATTAGAATCTTTCTTCTTTTCTCTTCTTGAATTGGAATCATGTCTCTTTGACTCATAGCTTCTTGAGGATCTGTGGGACTTTGATGAAGAGGCTCTGAGCGACTGCTTCGATTTGTTCTCAGCTTCCCACAGAGGGAAATCAGCAATATAGTGACCTGGTTTCTTGCACTTGTAGCAGCAGTTGTCCTTCGATGGAGAGCTTCTTGAGGATGAACGGTGTGAAGAATGACTTGAGCTTCTTGAAGGGTAACTCTTCTTGGGTGAAGAAAAACCTTTTCTCTGAAAGCGATTGAAGCGTCTCATGATCAGTGCTAGATCTTTTCCAATGCTTGCAGGATCATCTGATTCGACACCTGAAGCAGAACTGACTTTGGGTGAAGAATGACGCGAAGCTTTTGCTTTCAAGGCATGAGATCTTCTTCGAGAACCATTTATGTCACGTTTCTCATCTTCTTCCATCTCAAAGGTATTGAGTCTCTCAAGAATATCAGCGGCGACAAGACGTCTGAAATCAGTCCTTTCCTTGATCATCAGCACAATGTTATCAAACGAATCATCCAATGAGCGAAGCAGAGTTCGACCAACTGAGTGAGGAGTAATATCATCAGCACCAAGTGAGATCAATTCATTTGCAAGAGCAGTGAGTCTGCTATAAATGGAGCTGACTTTTTCACCCTCATTTCTCTTGAATCGATAGAATTTGCTTTGAAGTGTGTCAATTCTGGCATCCTTCTGGGTAGAAACACCTTCACCAATCTTCTCAAGATAGTCCCAGACACCTTTGGCCGAAGGAATATTCTTCACTTCATGATACTTCTCTGGTGTCAGATGATTTGTGATGAAAACCCAGACTTCTGAATCAAGATCGATCAGCTCCGCTTCTTCAGGAGTGATGGCGTTCTCGTCTGCAACTGTAACTCCATACAAGACAACTTGCCAGGCAGTTGAGTTGATAGCCATAATGTTCCTCTTCATCTTTTCCTTCCAGTATGGATATTCCTTTCCATTGAATACGGGTATGGGTTCGCCGGAGCGAATGGCTGCGAAAGACATACTTGCAAAACACTCTAGGAGGTTAATCCAAACAGAGAGTGACTGGCTCTGATACCAATTGTAAGTCAAAGTATGTGATCAGAGGGGGAGGGGGTGAATGATCACTTCAAATTTTTGCATGAAACTATGAAGTGAAGCATAACTTGGCAGCAGAAGAAATTCAATAGAAAGGTAAGCATTGAAGCCGAATTGGATTGAAGCATAACATAGCGAATCAAAAGCATCGAATCAATTGCATTGAAGCAAATTACTGAAGCAATTGATAAAGTGAATGTAAGTGCGGAAAGTAAAACGAACTCTTGACTCGGTGATGTTTGTTCGACCAGTTCACACTCTGCAAAGTGCTACGTCTGGTTGGAGGGACTTGTGATTGAACACAGGAGCTAACCTCTCTCCGTCCGTATCTCCACTGCACCAATCTACTTGAGCTTGGTCAGTTCTTCACTCGTGGTTGATTATTGAGGAAATCACCGAAACCTTTGACAAACTGGACTTCGAGGCGACAATAACTCTTCGCTCTCTGAAGAACAACTCTCTAACCGTCTAGGAGAATTGCAGTTCTCCAAGATAAAAAGGATAGCAAACTTCTTCCTAAGTCATAATGAATCAACTCAGATCAATAGGACTTATGCTTCTGTGGAATGGGTTTGTGGTTTGCTTCGGTGGAGTTTCTCTCTCTCTTCATTGTCAGGAAATATTCTTGGAACAGCCACCAGCCAATGAGGGCGGGGTGGCGTATTTATAGGTGGCAATCCCTAGGTGCGAAATGACTGAAGTGACCCGATGTGACAGCTTGACACCTGTCCGCAACGGTCATATTTCCAATCAAAGCGCAACTTTACTTGCGGTCCAAGTAAAGCTGACTCACGGACTAGGTTCTGCTTCAGGAGTCGAAAGAACGAAGTCTTCGCTGGTGAAGCATTACCTAGTGCACATGAGATTTCTCAACTCTGGCTTCTCACTGGTTTAGATATGATCTGAGTTTTTTCACCAAAACCTTCGGAGTACATTTACTAATCCCCTCTTGATAGTACGGTTTTTCTTACGACTCAAAGAAGTGAAAAAGAACTATGCAAAAACTACTAAGTCTTGCGCCATCTTGGTCATCTCCTTCGATGGGACGTGCTTCAGGATTCCTTATCTTTTTAGGGGTCGACATCCGAGATGAGCTTCACTCCAGAGGATATGCTTCATTAAGTATGTAAATCTTCGTTGAAGCTTTATCACCAACCTATAACTTCAGGAACCTAACCATCTGTTTTACACAAGAAAACTTGTTAGTTCCTCTACTGTTTTGCCCAACAATATCCAAAACTCATGGGGGTATAACTTTGCTCTTACAGGGTCCCATTGTTGCCACGACCATTTCCGCGGCCAGCAGGGTGAACTACCAGTTGATTCTGTTGCTGAGGGCAGTCTCTGGAAATATGGCCTGGCTGACGGCACTTGAAACACAGGCGATCTTGAGGACGGAGGGGTGCAGTCTCGGTCTTCGGCTGTCTCGGCGGGGGCAGAGGCAGACGGGGTGCAACATACGACAGCCTTTGTGCAGGGGCAGTTGGACACATAACACTGTGTGGAAGCCAAACGCGTTGCTTCTGTGCTCTGCCCGAAGATGAGCCAGCATCACGGGGGCGCTTCGGCGAACCATCGAACTTAAGCTGAGCGGTCTCGAGAGTCATAGTCATGTTCACCATGGTGGCGAAGTCGGGGAAGACGTGCAAAGCCAGTGCAAGCTGGAGATCTGGGTTGAGTCCATCACGGAACTTCTCTTGTCTACTTGCATCATTGGGGAGGTCACTTGCAGCATAGAGGGAGAGGCGGAGGAATTCCCTCTGATAAGCCTCGACAGTTTTGTTACCCTAAACGAGGTTGCGGAACTCGGCCTTCATACGGTTCATAATCGCCTGGGGGACATAACGAGCACGGAAGGCAGTCTTGAAGTCATTCCTGGTGACGACAGTCCCTTCAACTAGAGATCCTCTGTAAGTGTCCCACCACTGAGCAACGGGGCCACGCAGGAAATAGGACGCGAAGTTGACGTAATCAGCGGCTCTCACATTGGCGAACTCCAACTGACGGTTGATGTCACGGAACCAATCATCGACATCCAGCGGCTGTTCCGGTTGGTGGAAGAGAGGGGGATTGAGACGCATGAAATCCCGCAGAGTAACCACAGGCGGTTGGTTCTGGTACTGGTTCTGGTACTGGTTCTGGTTCTGATTCTGGTTCTGGAGCTGAACTATGACTCCTTGCATAAACACCTAGTTCATCTGAAACTGCTGCATCATCGCGGCCATGTAGTCTGGCGGCAGAGGTGGATCGTTGGCACCACGACCACGACCACGACCACCACGACCAGCCATCCTGCTAGAATTTAACAGGGGTATTTCAGTGATGAGAATTTTAACGAGATGCCAGAAACGAGTAAGAGGTAAAGCGACAACAAAGAGGAGGCACGGATATATAGGAGTAGTCATATAAGATATACACATCCACACATAGAATCAATCGAAAATCGGGCAGCGTAACGTCGTAGAAATTAAGGAAAAAGGACACACTAGGCGGCGCGCAGACCGCGGTAAGGATTACACAACGTGACATAGATTCCACTATGTCAATCACGCCGCAAGGAAACTATTGGAAATAGTAGTTAATGCCAGAGGACACGCGGCCTGCCCAGAATGGGAATGGGATCGCGGTCCTGTTACCGTGGACACGGCTATTCGAATAGATTAAACTCCCTGCAGGGGTGCACTACTGTTCAGCCTGCACTCTCGGATCTCCAGGGTGGCGTGAACCTTGTTAGGGAATGCCCCACCAAGGCTATCCGACACATCGTAGTTCATCCTAGGCTCAGCAGAGAGGCCATCCGCCGGACTATATCCTACGCGCCAAGGAGTCTAGGTCCCTCACTGTTGCATGCTCCTACAAGGTGCGAGTCTGGCCGGTGAAGCAAAAGAAAATCCAAACACACCTGCAGCCGCAAATAAGACAACACGGCTGTAACACCCTCAGAGCCAGTAACAGTAATCACTACAGTGATCCCCTTGGTAATGATCATCACTGTTGTTAATCAAGCCATGATCACCTTTGATCATAGCTCTGTCAAATTCCAACCCTGATAAAATTTTCAAATTGGGCGGATTATAAATCTTGCTCCAAGAATTTTGGGAGATTATTAATCACCTTGCAAATAAATAGACCAAGTCATACCTAGCCTTTAGAATAATCCCAAGTCTGTGATAATTATGAAACCAGTGATGTTGGGTTATAAAAATTGTCTTGGAAATTAAAATGAAAGTGAAAATCATAGTTGGACCATATGTGATGAAAACTATTATTAAATGCCTAGCAATCATTAGGCCATGTTAATATAGTAATGGATATTTTACCAAAGTGTTTAGTAATGTTAAGAAATAAAAACAATATGTGGAAAATTGAATAAAAGTGGAAATTAAAGTTAAACTAAAAATTGTGCAAACAATTTTATTAAATGTCTAAAAGTCAGTAGGTCATTATAAAATAGAAATGGTATTTTATTACCTTGTTTAAATATTTTAAACATGTCAAACAGTAGCCATTTCAGTCCTTATAAATAATCTATTATTTAAATAAAATTCAAATGATTTTATTAGGCCACCAGACTTTTTGTAGCATTGCTATAGAGGGCAATATGAATATTGGAGCAACTCTCATGATTTACAAAAGTCTAAATGTGACTAAACAAATAGAAAACATAAAAGAAAATAGAAAGGAAAAGCAGAAACAAAGAAATAGAAAAAAAATCAATATCTTGCACCTAGGGCGAAGCCCACCCTCGCCCAACCACCAACCCAACCCACCCGAGCCGATCCGCTTCCCCTCTTCCCTGTATGGGCTCGGTCGCCATGGCCATGGCGCCGACATGTCGCGGCTGCACCCGCTTGACGCCGCGGTCGCTACAGGCGCACCCCGGAGGCGATAAGGAGGACCCCTCTGCCCCCGTGGAAGAGAACATCTCCTGTTCCTCACCACGAAGCCGCCCGATGCGCTCGTCGCCACCGTCGTGAACCGCCGCGGCCAACGTGCCTCCCAGCTCCGGCCAGTCTACCCAGAAGCCTCGTCGGCGTCGTCTTTGACTTCATGCGGGAGGAATCGACCCCGGAGCCCCTACAGCGTGGTCCTCGGCGTCGCTTTCTTCCTCGACCCCGGCGGGATTGCAGTAAAAATCCGGCCACCACACACCTCCGTCGCGCCCGCTGCCCACCTCACCGCGTTCATGGTGAGCCTACGGCCGTTTCCCCTCCCCTAGCGCATGGAATCGTGACCTGGTAGCCGTGCTCGCCATTGATGTCCATGGCGGAGCCCTGCCCGTGCCTCCCCCGGCCGCTGTTGTTTGCTGCTAGTATTAATGTACACGGATTAATTTTGGTGGCTTCCTACATGCAGTCGGCTCTGATACAACCTTGTGACGCCCCCAATATCAATCCGTGTATAGTAATCATACACGCAGGGTACACGGCTGAGATTAGGGTGCCATGGTGAGAATATCATAGCACAACACTAAACACAAAAGGATAAACCAATATGTTACAATAAGGGGGGTCACACGGACCCGAATACATAAGTTATACGAGCCATAATATCTGAGTACAGACATAGTTAGTCAAGTTTTGCCTTAAGAAGGCTAGCACAAATAACATCAGAGATACATATCGAAAAGGCAAGGCCTCCTACCTGGGAGCCTCCGAAACTACTCCTGGTCCAGGTCAGCGGGGGTCTCGACGTAGTAGTAACCGCCTCCGGGGTACTCCTGCTCCTGGGCTCCAACGTCAACTGCAGCGGCCGATCAGGCAAAACATAAAGGGGGAAATAAAGCTAAGGTGAGTATCTAGCATACCCGCAAGTCTAACGTCCGCTACTAAGAATTATGCATTGTATCAAATGTAAAGGGGAGGCTGTAAATACTGAACTGCAAGATAGAAATCAGAATAAGGGTAAGAAGCTAGGCCTATCGGAGACTAGCATCTTGTGACGATGTCTTGCAGCATGAGAAGAGAAACAGCCAACAATTTATATAAAGCATAAAGTAGCAATGAAGCAGAAGTTGCTGCAACATTGTATAATAGTAAGTTGTAATTATTAATATTAATAATGCCTCCGTGTTCCCCGCCTCGACTTCCCTGCGAGGAAGAAAACCCGGAACCATACAGTTTAATAGTAATAGTTTGTAGTGGTAAGATCCAGCTTCAGCATAAAGCGTCTTGTTACCGTGGACACGGCTATTCGAATAGATTAAACTCCCTGCAGGGGTGCACTACTGTTCAGCCTGCACTCTCGGATCTCCAGGGTGGCGTGAACCTTGTTAGGGAACGCCCCACCGAGGCTATCCGACACGTAGCAGTTCATCCTAGGCTCAGCAGAGAGGCCATCCGCCGGACTATATCCTATGCGCCAAGGGGTCTAGGTCCCTCACCCTTGCACGCTCCTGCACGGTGCGAGTCTGGACGGTGAAGCAAAAGCAAATCCAAACACACCTGCTGTAGCAAATAAGACAACACGGCTTCCCGGCGATCAGGCCACAGTACTTCTCATGCAGTCGGCTCTGATACAACCTTGTGACGCCCCCAATATCAATCCGTGTATAGTAATCATACACGCAGGGTACACGGCTGAGATTAGGGTGCCACGGTGAGAATATCATAGCACAACACTAAACACAAAAGGATAAACCAATATGTTACAATAAGGGGGGTCACACGGACCCGAATACATAAGTTATACGAGCCATAATATCTGAGTACAGACATAGTTAGTCAAGTTTTTCCTTAAGAAGGCTAGCACAAATAACATCAGAGATACATATCGAAAAGGCAAGGCCTCCTACCTGGGAGCCTCCGAAACTACTCCTGGTCCAGGTCAGCGGGGGTCTCGACGTAGTAGTAACCGCCTCCGGGGTACTCCTGCTCCTGGGCTCCAACGTCAACTGCAGCGGCCGATCAGGCAAAACATAAAGGGGGAAATAAAGCTAAGGTGAGTATCTAGCATACCCGCAAGTCTAACGTCCGCTACTAAGAATTATGCATTGTATCAAATGTAAAGGGGAGGCTGTAAATACTGAACTGCAAGATAGAAATCAGAATAAGGGTAAGAAGCTAGGCCTATCGGAGACTAGCATCTTGTGACGATGTCTTGCAGCATGAGAAGAGAAACAGCCAACAATTTATATAAAGCATAAAGTAGCAATGAAGCAGAAGTTGCTGCAACATTGTATAATAGTAAGTTGTAATTATTAATATTAATAATGCCTCCGTGTTCCCCGCCTCGACTTCCCTGCGAGGAAGAAAACCCGGAACCATACAGTTTAATAGTAATAGTTTGTAGTGGTAAGATCCAGCTTCAGCATAAAGCGTCTTGTTACCGTGGACACGGCTATTCGAATAGATTAAACTCCCTGCAGGGGTGCACTACTGTTCAGCCTGCACTCTCGGATCTCCAGGGTGGCGTGAACCTTGTTAGGGAACGCCCCACCGAGGCTATCCGACACGTAGCAGTTCATCCTAGGCTCAGCAGAGAGGCCATCCGCCGGACTATATCCTATGCGCCAAGGGGTCTAGGTCCCTCACGCTTGCACGCTCCTGCATGGTGCGAGTCTGGACGGTGAAGCAAAAGCAAATCCAAACACACCTGCTGTAGCAAATAAGACAACACGGCTTCCCGGCGATCAGGCCACAGTACTTCTCACGTCTGAAGAGCTTTCGGACGAACTAAGACGCGTAGGGCCCACACCGTAATCCCACGTGTAGGTAGTGCGTACAGACCAAAGGGTCTCTCAAGTCATCCGCCGAACCATTTAGCATTTTAATATTATCTCGCAAACAACCGTTATCGCTGTCTGACAAACAACACAACGGACAACAAACATCAACAAGGCCCACCGGTAACGTCGGGGCCTGCCCTGTCGTCCCGTCAAAGCGCGCGTTTACCGACAAGGTGAACCGTCTCCTTACCTTGTCTCGCGTGTGCTCTTGGTAGAGCTTGACTTTTTCATGGTTTGGTAACTCTCGCGAGATACGAGCAGGGGCCAAGCACGCCAGTAACGTCGGTAGTACCCTCCCTGTCGTTCCCGACGCAATACCGCTCGCGGGCACCGTTGGGTCGCCGACTTCTTACCTTAAGTACAACCGTTCTCAGGTACCTAGAGCGTCTATACAGAGTCATCAACGACTGGAGTACAAGGATTACTCCTTGATAGCTCACACTTGAAGGTGGCTCGGCAGAGCCAAGCTAGGGGGCCTTAGGCGGTGTCTGCATTGTACCGTACCTGTGCAGTTGTAATAAGTTGTATCCGCGTCACTCCCCCGAGTGGTCACGGCCCGCTATCTAGTCCTAGATAACAATGCGCAGGGCTCACTGCTGAATAATGCATAATTATAATAGGAAGCATAGGATAAAGGAGGTACATCAAGGGCGACAAAAACAGGCTATGCAATTGAATAGGATTGAAATCGTAGCAGCAACAGTAACAATGCCTAGTGCAAGAAAGTACGGAAAAGGTAGGCGATATCTAGGGAAGAGAATGGCTCTGCTTTCCTGGAAGCTCAACGGTAGGGGTAGGGTCGTCGACGAAGCAGTCGTACCCAGCAGCGGTGTAGTCGGCGGTAGCAGCGGGGTCTACCGGAGAATAAAAAGGGGGGGGGGAGAAACAGTAAACATAAACAAAGCATAAACAAACAGATGCAATGATATGACAAATGCAATGTTAACGGTGTTCTAACGCAGTGCAATGCACGTTGCTCGAAGCGGGAATTCATCCGGGGATGAAATACCGGCTCCGGGTGATTACTGGACAGCGTGACCGGAGGTGGAAGGGTTCATGCCGGAGGTGTCGTGGACATCCGACAAACGTATGGAGGGTGTATCCGTGTTAGTTGAGCTATTCTGAACAACTTTCGTGTTCAGAATAAATTCATGCGGATACTTTAACAGTACCGGACAAATCATCGGACAAACGGTCCGGAGGGGGGCGGTTCGATGTTCGGTACGTTAGAGGGGTGTGTTTGGTATGCGGATAGCGTATCCGTATTTGTTATATTTTTCTGATCAATTTTCATGTAGAAATTTTTTGAATCCGACTTACTGTTTAAAAGATATTCAAATTCAAAGTTTAAATCATTTTAAATCAATTTCTGGATTTTCTTTTATTAAAGAAATAAACATTATCCACAGAGGGTTGACTGGTCAAACCTGACAAGTGGGTCCTATCTTTCATAGCCACAGCTCTAATAATTCATTTTATTTATTCAAATAATAAAGGGGGACCCACATGTCATACACTGTAACTAATATTAATTTATTTTAATAAATAAACTGACAGGTGGGTCCCAGGTGTAAGTGACTCAGTACTAATTAATCAGTTTTTAATTAGGTTTAAGGCATGGGGCCCATCTTTCATTGGGGGGTTTCTATTTGATTGATCTAACAAGAGGGGATTAGGGTGGCAGGGCCCACGTGTAGGTGACCCAAGGGGGGGGTTAGTGGCTAAACAAATACTGACCTCCGGGGCCCATCTAGCAGTCTCACAGGGGCCTCACCGCCGACTCACCGGCGATAGTCCGCCGACGAGGTAGAGCCCGCGCTCGACTCCGGCCATGGCTTGGATCGAGGAGGGGCGCGTTTGGACGGGGGGATCATGGCGCGTCGAATGGTGGTGGGGGCTTCGCCGGAGACGACCGGAATCCACGCCGGCGACGAACTTGGCGGAAGGCAGAACCACGGCGGCGACGGAGTTAAAGTTACGAGGGCGTCCGCGACGATTCAAGGGGTCCAGGAGGTGCTACTCAACGCGGCGAGTGCAACGGGGCCAAGCCCGTCACCATTTGGTCATCGGAGCCTCGCCGGCGACGAGCCCGATGGCGGGACGGGGGTTAACACCTATGGGCTAATCGGGCGAGCGCGAAACAATGGCGGCGGCGGGCATGCTCACCAGGAGCGTGTCGGGGCTGGCAGTGGGCACGGGGAGGGCTCGCAGCAGCCGGAATTGGTCGACGTCGACGGCGGATGCAGAGAGGGTGCGACGGTGATGTGCTCGACGTGGGAGCCTCCGGCGCGATTCCCTGCTAGAGACGAAGAAGACGAGGATGGCGCGGCGAACGGACACGCTGGCCTGGCCTGGGGTGGCCGTTGGCTACGGTGACGACGAACGGCGGCCACGGGGCGCCCGGGCAGGAGGTGGAAGATGATGGGGGAGCGCGAGGAGGACTACAGGGCGAGATCTAGGGTTCTTGCCAGCGAGAGGGGCGAGGGCCGCGTCTTATCGACGCCAGCTAGCCGGCAGATGGCGTCCACGGCGACGGCCGTGGCCGTGGCACTGTGGGATGCTCGACACGCATGGCCGGGGTGAATAGGGGAAGGAGACGACCCGAGGTGGGCCGAGTGGGCTGGTTTGGGCCGCACTGTGCACTTGCGCGACCAGGCCGTGAGGCTTCTTTTCCTTTTATTTTTTCTGTAATTTCTGTTAGCCATTTCCTTCTGTTTATTTTGTTTTGCTAGCTTTAGCATTTTTGTACAATATGTAATAGGTTCCATAAATAGTGTAACACCATACAGAGATGCCACAAAAAGTTTGGTGACAAAATAAAATCAATTGTATTTTTGTTTTATTTAAAAGGGATTAAATACCACTGTTTTACCACTTTTATGAATTGTTTGAATTTTTCAGTGGCATGATAAATACCCAAAACCATATTGGCATGGTCCACTGATTATTAGTAATTTTACAAAACTGGTTCCACAATTATTGGACAATGTTTTATTTCCACCTATTTTTAATATTCATCAAAAGACATTTTGGGTTTGTTTGAATTCAAGGATGAACCAGGCATGATCAAGGGTGATTAGAGACTTTCTAATCACAGAGGTTTATTATTAACAAAAGTTATATTGATGCCTGACACTGAGGGTGTTACAAATGTCTTGTTAGTTTCGAGTTGGTGTTCCCACCATCCTTCTTCAATATTATGACGCACGTCCTGGTTCTCCTATTCAACGATATTGAAATTCTAGGTCATGTATTTGTACACAATATGTTCCTCTTTGAGAGTTTCATGGGAGTCTTAAAGAAATATGTTTGTAACCGTTCTAGGCCAGAAGGAAGCATCTCCACGAGACATCAAACAGAGGAGGTTATTGAGTTTTGTGTTGACTTCATCTGACCTTAAGCCGATTGGTGTTCCTGAGTCGCGGCATGAGGGGAGACTGGGTGGAAAAGGCAGGCTAGGACAGAAACCAATAATATGTAGGGACGAGCATTTTTGGAAGCTAGCACACTACACAGTTATACATAGTTCTTCCTTGGTGGCCCCGTATATCAATGAACACAAGGATAATCTACGCTACAAACACCTGGAGGTGTCAGACCACTGGCTTATGGAAGAATGATACGTCCCGGACGTATCTATAATTTTTGCTTGTTCCATACACTTTTATGTGACATTGCTACATGTTTTGCTACACTTCCATATTATTTTACACATATTTGGACTAACCTACTAACTCAGTGCACCTAGTGCCAGTTTTTGTCTGCTGATTTATTTAGTTGCAGGGATTTTAGCCCAATTTTCAGAGCCCCAAATATTCTAGAAAAATCATATAAAAATTAGCGAGACGGAAGCTTCCGGAACCCCGAAGGAGGGCCGGGGGGCCCAACTGGCACCCAGGCGGCCAGGTGGCGTGGCTCCACCCTTGGCCATGCCACCAGGGCGCCTGGGATCCCTGGGCCACCCCTAGCTACCCCCTTTGGCCTATATTACCTCTTCGTCCATGATACCCTCAAGGAGAACCCCGCATCACGAAATACCTCTATGTTCCACCGCCGCCATGCTTCCAAGATCGGGAGCACTAGAAAAGATCTTCCTAGGACGCTGCCGGAGGGAGCATTGACCTTCGGGAGATTCTCCACCACCAGGGACGCTTCCCGGATGTGCCGTGAGTAGTCCTCCTTGGACCATGGGTCCATGATCAGTAGCTATGTGATGTCTTCTCTCCAATCTTGTTCTTCAATGTTTAGTCCTTGTGAGCTGCCCTACATGATCAAGTCACCTATGTAATTTTCCTGCTGTTGCTATGCTGTGTTTGTTGGGATCCCACGGATTATGAGATTATGTTCAGATCGTGATGAGTTATATATTTGGTTTACCTTTTATTTATTTATTTCTTGAGTAATTTTTGCATGTTCTTCGTTGCTTTTAATTGCTTTGGCCAAGTAGTAGATAGTAACTCCAAGAGGGAGCGTTATGCATGATTGTGGGTTTATGCCCCCCCCCCATCTCTAGCTTGAGTGACAAAAACATGAGACTAGGGGATGTGTTGTTTCCACCAGGGAGAAAACAACAACGCTTGTAACTGCGGTTGCAAGGATTGTTTACCTTACCCATAGATTGTTAATTCAATTGGTTGTTGCTTTGAGTTTACACTTTGGGTGGGGCTCGCAACTTAATAACAACGAGATGTTGTGGATAGATATCTCAAGGTGGATGATTAGTGAGTAGATGCAGATGTATTTCGGTCTACTTGTCTTGGCGTACTGCCCATACTTTTGAGCCTCTTACTTCCAAGTAGCATAATTAGCATTGCGGTGAGTTTATAATTCCGTCATTTGCCCATCTGTAATTTGTTCACCCAGCTTCGCTATTTTATCGTCTTTCGGGAGAGAGATATCACTAGTGAACATCATGGGACCCTGGTCCATATTTCCACCACTATTTACATCTCCACTTTATTTACTACTTTTACTTTTAAGTTGCAATTATCAGTACTTTTTACCCTTGCTTTTTATCCTTTGTAAACAACAGGGCCAGAGATAATGACAACCTCTCTGAACTTCTTTGGGAGAAAAGTTACTTGTTGTGTGCAGGTCCACGCCAACTTATTATCTGGCACCGTTGACACCTACTTGCAGCATTGAGAGTCCTACTGGTTCTATAACCTTGGTATCTTCACCGAAGGAAATTTGTTGCTATCTACATCTCAACCTTCCCTTTGGTGTAGCCAACAAAGGGCGAGAATCCATTATCATCTCTCGTACCATCAAGAAAATTTCTGGCGCCATTTTCGGGGACTCCAATCTTCAAGATAGGGGAGTTGCACACCATCTTTTATCTTTGCTTTTTAGTCTTGTTAGTTTGCCTTAAAGTTTTTATCTTAGTGTCCTTTATCAAAATCACAAAAAAATTAGTTACCTTCATTTTAGTTGTCCTTTCTGTTTAGTCAAGCATGTTAGGGCTTGGTGCTTTGAGGGAATCAGAAGTTCTAGATTTCAATCAAAGGGATGGAGAAAATATGAAGAAGGCATGGGACAGAATTTCTAATGCACATAGGAGAATTATGCGTTGGATACCGATAAAAATTGTGCTTAGAAATTTTTTCCATGGTCTTTTTAAATGGTGCAAACACTCTCTTGATATTATAGCTGATGGAGATTTCTTAGAGTGTGATGAAGCGAGAGCTCTTGATATTATACATGCTCTATCTAGTTATTTTGTTTATGATCGCAGTTTTGTTACTGTTATAGATAGACTTGCTACTAATGAAAATACATTGGATGCTCTAGACTTGAGAAAAGTTGTGAAACCCAAGCCCAACAAGAAAGATATTTTGGAGGTAGACAATGATTTGGAGCCTTTTATTAGAATTAGTGTAACACCCTCAGTTGCTGTAACAGTAATCATCATCACTTTTGACCCTCACTGTTTATTAATCACTGTTATTCCCTGTCCTTAATCAAACTTTGCTTCTGCTCCTTTCAAACCATGCTGGTTGGTAATCAAAACCCAAAGCCCAATGCATCTTGCTCATCAAGAAACCAAACCCTAGTTGAAACTACTTTAAATGGAAATTAAAACAAAAGTGCTCAAATAAAGTTGTTCCAAAAATCATGAAACTATTTTTGTAAATTGCCTAAAATCATTATAACCATGTTGGACCAACTTTGGTAATTTTTGAAGTTACAGAAAATTCCAAACAATTAAAACAGTAGGTTAAAACCCCTACTTTGGGCATTTAATATTTAAAATAAATATCTAATGATTTTATTCTGCTGCAAAAACTTTTGTGGCACCTTACTAATATGTAAACCTAATTTACAAACACTAATAACCTTTTAAAAAAATGCTAGGGTTAATAAATCAATTACAGAAGGAAATAGAATAATTGGCAACACAAAACAAATTGGGAAAGGCTTAAAACCCGCTCAGGGCGAGGCCCACCTCAGCCCAGCCCAACCCCCCTTGTCTTCTTCCTCCCCCAACCACCCCCACCTGCTCCCGTACGGCGGCCGCCGTGGGCACGCCGCTGCCAGGCCGGCCCCGCCCTTCACCTGCTCCCTGCCGCCGCGGTCGCGATAAGGACAAAACTGCCCGACCCCCTGGACACCCCCGCACCTCCATTCCCCTCCTCCGCTCGCCATCGACGGGGCAAAACTGCCCGACGCCGCCATGGCCACCTCGGCGAACCACCGTGGCCATTGACCACCTTAGCCCCCGCAACCGTGTCCGGAGTGCTCGGAGGCGACGTCCTCGCCATCACGCAGAAGCTCCCGTGCCCAGAGCCACCACTGCGCGCGATTGCTTCGTCTTCAACCTCGGCTCCGGCGAGATCCCCGACCGATTCCGGCCGCTCCAAGTCACCATCGAGCCCACTCTCTCGGCTACAGCACCCCGGTGAGCAGTCGCCCCTTCCCCAACCCCCCATAGACGCCCGCCTAGCCTGTAGTCGTTACCCCCAAATGGCCGAGCTCTGGCCGCCGCCATTGACGACCTAACTCGAGCTCTTGTGCACCACAGACCGCGCCAGCTGCTCCATTACGTTGCTAGGATTCCGTATGTACTTTTTGGCACCACCGTTAGCTCGATTTCGTCTCGTATGTGCATTCGCCATTGGAGCCCGACGCCGTTCGCCGCCATTGTTGAAACTGCACTCACCTCCATGCGTCCCAGCCCGCGGGAACACTCCAGATCGATGCGGCGTCGAGTTCTTCGTCGAATGCCGCAAGCGGCGCCTCTAACGGCGCTCGGAATCGCGAGTTAGCTCGACCTCGCCGCCGGCGAGCCTCCGGCGACCTCACCGGAGTCGCTGACCGGTGGGTCCTCCCTGTCGGGTTCGCTGTTAGTGGCTAATGAGCCACTAACAGTGGGCCCAGCCCCAGTTAATTATCCCTCTGGTTAATTAAAATAAAAATAACTTTCAGTCGCTGACATGTGGGCCGTAGTCATTAGGATAATCACTGGATTAATAAAAGGGTTAATTAAGTGCTGGGTCAATGACACCTGGGCCCCCTTTGTCAGCTTATTAATTAAGAGATTTAAATAAATTCCAGTGGCTGACAGGTGGGTCCAGAGGCGTTTTCTAATTTAATTAAATGTTTTATAAATAACAGAGGCTGACATGTGGGTCCCACATGTCAGCACTGTTCTGGATAATGTTGTGGATAATGTTTTGGATAATGTTTAATAAATAATAAAAGAAATTCAGAAAATCATTTAAATTGATTTAAACTTTGAAATTCAATAACTTTTAAACCGTAACTCGGATTCAAAACTTTATATATGAAAGTTGATCAGAAAAATATAAGGAATACGAATACGCTATCCGTATGTCTACCACACCCCTCTAACACAACGAACATCGAACATTCCCCTCCGGACCGTTTGTCCGATAAATTGTCCGGTACTGTTAGAGTGCCCGGATGAATTTATTCCGAACACGAAAGTTGTCCGGAATGGTTCAACTAGCACGGATACACCCCCCTTATGTTTGTCCGGTACCCACGACACCTCCGGCTTGATCCTTCCCCCTCCGGTCACCCTGTCCGGTAATCATCCGGAGCCGGTAGTTCATCCTCAGATGAATTTCCGTTCCGAGCAATGTGCATTGCACTGCGTTAGAACACCGTTAACATTTCATCTATCATGTCATGCATCTGTTTGTATATGCTTGCTGTGTATTTACTGTTTCTTCCCCCCTTAATCTCCGGTAGACCCCGCTGCTGCCGTCGACTACACTACTGCTGAGTACGACTACGTCGTCGACGACCCTACTACTACCGTCGAGCTTGCAGGCAAGCAGAGCCAGTCTCTTCCCCAGATATCTCCTACCTTTCCGTACATTTCTTGCACTAGGCATTGTTACTGCTGCTGCTACGATTACAATCCTATTCAATTGCATAGCCTGATTTTGTCGCCCCTTGATGTGCCTTCCTTTATCCTATGCTGCCTATTATTATTATGCTTTATTCAGCAGTGAGCCCTGCGCATTGTTAGCTAGGATTAGATAGAGGGCCGTGATCACTCAGGGGAGTGAACGCGGATACAAATATTATAACTGCACAGGTACGGTACAAAGCAGACACCGTCTAAGGCCCTATCTGGGTTATGCCTAGTCACCTCAA
This sequence comes from Bromus sterilis, assembly GCA_950022295.1. Taxonomy (NCBI): domain Eukaryota; kingdom Viridiplantae; phylum Streptophyta; class Magnoliopsida; order Poales; family Poaceae; genus Bromus; species Bromus sterilis. The sequence goes on from OX465599.1 coordinate 212,306,664, forward strand.
GTGTGAGCTATCAAGGAGTAATCCTTGTACTCCACTCGAGGCTGACTTTGTCTTGTCGCCATAGGGTCCTGTAAACGATTGTCCTTCAGGTAAGAAGTCGGGTGACCCAACGGTGCCCGCGAGAGGTATTGCGACGGGACGACAGGGAGGGTACGACCAGTGTACCGGTGTGCTTGGCCCCTGGTCGTTGGCCGCGAGAGTTACCAACCCCCAAAAGTCGAGCTCCTCCCGGAGCACACGCGAGACAAGGTAAGCAGACGGTTCACCTTGTTGGTAACCACAGTGACTTGGTGGGACGACAGGGCAGGCACCGATGTACTGGTGGTCCCGGCTGCTGTCGTTGTCCGCGGGTCAGTTAAGTCGAGGCAATGATAACGGTTGTCACGCAGGTTAATTAAAATGCTAAATGGTTCAGTGAATGTCTTGAGTTGGCTATATGCCATGTACGCACTACCTACCCGTGGGAATTACGAGTTATGGGCTCCTCTGCTTCGTAGTGTCGTCCGACGACTCTTCAGACGTCAGCAGTACCGCGGCCTGCACCGGGAAGTGGTGTTGTCTTATTTGCCGCGGCAGTGTGATTTTTATTTGCTTTGATTAACTTCACCGGCCAGCCTCGCAACGTGCAGGAGTACGTCGGGGTTAGGGTCCAAAGCCCCGCGTACATAGGATATAGTCCGGCGGATGACCTCTCTGTTGAGTTTGAAAGATGGGCTATGAAGTGTCGGATAGCCTCAGTGGAGCGTTCCCTAACAAGGTTCCCGCCACCCTGGAGATCGGTGCGTGTAGCGTAACACAAGTGCACCCCTGCAGGGAAGATTAATCTATTCGAATAGTCGTGTCCACGGTAACAGGACGCTTTATGCTGAAGCTGGATCTTACCACTAGAAACTTTTATTAAACTGTATGGTTCCGGGTTCTCTTCCTCGCGGGGATGTCGAGGAGGTGAACTCGGAGGAATTGTTAATTATTACAACTTATTATTATACAATGCTGAAGCAACTTCTGCTGCATTGTTACTTTATGCTTTATATAAACTGTTGGCTGATTCTTACCTCATGCTGCAAGTCATCGTCGGAAGATGCTAGTCTTTGTTAGGCCTAGCTTCTTACCCTTGCTCTGGTTTTCTGTCTTTCAGTCCACTATATAGAGCCTCTTCATTCCGTTGATACAATGCATAATGCTTAGTAGCGGACGTAAGACTCGCGGGTATACTAGATACTCACCTGCTTTATTTCCTTTACTGTTTTGCCTGATCGGCCGCTGCAGCCGACGTTGGAGCTCAGGAGCAGGAGTACCCCGGAGGCGCCTACTACGACATCGAGTTCCCCGTTGACCAGGAGTAGTTCGGTGGATCCCAGGCAGGAGGCCTCGCCTTTTCGATCTGTATCTCTCATGTGATTTGTGCTAGCTTTCTTAAGGCAAAACTTGACTAACTATGTCTGTACTCAGATATTATGGCTTTCATGACTTATATATTCGGGTCCGCGTGACCCCCTCTATTGTAATATATTTGTTTATCCTTTTGTGTTTAGTGTTGTGCTGTGATATTATCACCATGGAACCCTAATCTCAGTCGTGTACCCTGTGTGTATGATTACTATACACGGTCTGATTTTGGGGGCGTCACAAGTTGGTATCAGAGCCGACTGCCTGTAGGAAGCCACCCGACCACTACTTGGTCGATGTTGAGTCTAGACTTTGAAAAACTATTTTGCTAACTTAATATTTGGCTTACGGGCCCACATCGATGTCACTACGTGTGATATCTATGGTATTAGTATCCTTTTCTTCTTACCTATGCTCAGGGAATCTGCTCTCTTATCCTTGCTGGTAAGTTTTACAAAATCTGACATTAGGATCACGTTCTCTTGATTCCACCCGGCGTTTTTGGTGCTTCCCCCCATTGATGGAGTCGTGTCGCAGGAGTCGTACCCCAGGTCCCGAACCGCGGATCCCATTCTCATTCTGGGCAGGCCGCGCGTTCTCTGGCATCAACTCCTGTGGCCAACAGTTTTCTTGCGGCGTGATTGACATAGTGGAATCTATGTCGCGTCATGTAATCCCTACCGCGGTCTGCGCGCCGCCTAGTGAGTCCTTTTTCCTTAATTTCTACGATGTTACGCTGCCCGATTTTCGATTGATTTTGTGTGCGAATGTGTAGGTCTTATATGACTACTCCTTTATATATCTGCGCCTCCTTTTCGTTGTCGTTTTACTTCAGGCTTGGTTCCGGTATCTCTTTAAAATTTTCATCGCTGAAATACCCCTGTTAAATTCTAGCAGGATGGCTGGTCGTGGTGGTTGTGGTCGTGGTCGTGCTGCCAACGACCCACCTCCGCCGCCGGATTACATGGCCGCGATGATGCAGCAGTTCGAGATGAACCGTCAGTTCATGCAGAATATCATGGCTTAGTTCCCCCAGCCGAATCAGAATGGGCACCACCATCAGCATGCCACCGTGACTCTGCACGACTTCACCCGCCTCAACCCCACTATGTTCCGCAACACTGTTCAGCCGCTGGATGCTGATGACTGGCTTCGCGACATCACTCACGAGCTGGAGTCTGCTAATGTCGATCCAGCCGACTATGTGAACTTTGCGTCTTATCATCTGAAAGGCGCCGCTGCTCAGTGGTGGAGCACCCACAAGCGTTCCCTGCCAGTTGAAGAAGTCATCACTTGGGATGAATTTCAGTTTGCTTTCCGCGCCCGCTACATTCCTCAGGGGATCATGGATCGTAAGGCGGAAGAATTCCGTAACCTCACTCAGGGCGACATGACCGTTGAAGCCTATCAGCGCGAGTTCCTCAACCTCTCTCGCTATGCGGAAGGAGAGATCACCACTGATGCTCGCAGGCAGCAGAAGTTCCATCGTGGCCTCAACCCTTACCTCAGGCTCGCTCTTGCCGTTCATGATTTCGCCAACTTCGCCACCATGGTGAACAAGGCTATCACCGTCGAGACTGCCCAGATGGAGCACAAGATCTCTCTGAAGCGTTATCGTGACGTTGGCTCATCTTCGGGCGCAACGCAGAAGCGCCGTATCTGGCTCCCTACCAGTGTGACCCATTCACCTGTCCCTGCTTCAAGGCCGTCTTATGCTGCACCCTGTCTGCCTCCGCCACCGCAGATGCCAGGAGCTCTGCCTGCACCACCCAATGCTACCCCCCTTCGTCCTCAGGATGGACTATGCTTCACGTGCCGCCAACCTGGGCACTTTTCCAGAGAGTGCCCCCAAAAACAGAAGCAACTGGTAGTTCACCCCGCTGGTCGTGGAAATGGTCGTGGCAACAACAGGACCCCCAACTATAATACTGGGTCTGCTGCTTATGCTCGTGGACATGCTAACCACGTCAATGTTGAAGAAGCTCAGCAACAACCCGCTACCGTGATGGGTACCCTTCTCGTTAATTCCGTACCTGCTGCTGTTTTATTTGATACAGGAGCATCGCATTCATTCATATCGGAAGCATTTGCATTTTCGCATAACTTCAAGTACGAAACGATGAAACCACCGATGGTTGTTCGCACCCCGATTGGCCAATGCCGAACCACCATGATAGTGCCAAACACCACCATTGAAATCGAAGGAGTTGAATTCTTTGCGTCGCCCATCCTCCTGAAGTCTTCCACCATAGACCTCATTCTGGGAATGGATTGGTAGAAATTTCACGATGCCGCACTGTATTGTGGCACCAAGTCTGTCCAGATTTTCCACCCCTCCGGTGGGATTGTTAACCACACCGCCCGAGTTACCCGTAATGCTGAAACACAGATCTTTATGATGAATGCTTTGAATATCTCACCTTTGCAAGGCATCGAGAACGTTCCGGTCGTTCGCGATTTTTGCGACGTCTTCCCAGAAGAACTGCCGGGAATACCCCCGATCAGAGAAGTTGAATTCGTCATCGACTTGAAGCCAGGCACTATTCCTATTGCCAAGCGTCCTTACAAGATGCCGCCACGTGAACTCCTTGAACTTAAGGAGGAAATCGACAAGGCACTTCAGAAAGGATTCATTCGCCCCAGTTCCTCAGCTTGGGGAGCACCTTCGCTCTTTGTCAAGAAGAGCGATGGGACAAACCGATTGGTCCAAGATTATCGGCCCATTAACCATGCCACCATCCAGAACAAATACCCACTTCTACGGATCAACGATCTGTATGATCAACTTGCCGGATCCAAGGTGTTTTCTAAACTCGACTTGAGGTTGGGTTATCACCAAATCCAAGTCCGTGATGAGGACATTCCGAAGACTGCCTTCATTACTCGCTATGGTTCATACGAGTACACCGTCATGTCTTTTGTCTTAACCAATGCTCCAGCCACCTTCTCCAGATTGATGAATTATATTTTCAAGGAGTACCTCGACCAGTTCGTCGTGGTTTATCTGGACGATATATTGATATATTCCAAGAATGAAGAAGAACATGCTGAACATCTTCGTCTTATACTGGAGAAGCTTCGAGAACACAAACTCTACGCTAAGTATTCTAAGTGTGAGTTCTGGCTTCCCGAAGTAACCTACCTTGGACATGTGATTTCCAAGGATGGCATTGTCGTCACCCCAGAACGTATCCAGGCTATTCTGGACTGGACTCCTCCCAAAACCGTCAAGCAAGTCCGCAGTTTCCTCGGGCTCGCTAGCTATTGCCGCCGTTTCGTCGAGACTTTCTCCAAGATTGCCAGGCCTCTGACTAATCTGCTTCACAAAGGCGTCAAGTTTGAGTGGACAGATAAATGTCAAGAAAGTTTTCAAGCACTCAAGGACAAGCTAACTTCTCCCCCAGTGCTCGCTCCCCCTGATACTGAGAAGGACTTCGTGATATATTGCAACGTGTCTCGTCAAGGATTAGGCTGTGTCCTATTGCAAGAGCGCAAAGTGATTGCTTATGGCTCTCGTCAGTTGCGTGCTCACGAAGACAAATATCCAACACATGATCTCGAATTGGCAGCAGTAGTTTATGCATTGAAGCCGTGGAGACATTACCTCGTTGGTAATCGTTGCGAGATCTACACCGACCACCAAAGCCTGAAGTACTTGTTTACTCAGCCCGACCTGAATCTCCGCCAACAAAGATGGCTCGAGACAATAGCCGATTTTAACATGGATATTCATTACACCCCTGGCAAGTCTAACGTGATGGCCGATGCCTTGAGCCGCAAAGCGTACTGTTCTGAACTTGAGGTTCAGGTGCAGAAAACCCTTCTGTATGAAGACTTTCAAAAGTTGAGCCTCGACATTGTTCCTCAAGGTTATGCGAATAACCTGGTCATCGAACTGGATCTCGTCAAATCCGTCAAGGGTATACAGTTCTATGATGATTTCGTACACAAGATTAAGCGTGATATCGCCAATGGGAGACCCTCACCCTTCACCATTGATAGTAAAGGTGCGGCGTTCTACCAGAACCGTTTGGCGGTTACACACAGCAAGGGCAGGCATGAGAACCTGGATATGACCCCGAAGGTCATGAGAGCGGCTCACGATACCCCGTTGTCCATTCATCCTGGAAGCACCAAGATGTACCAAGACATTCGTCAGTAATTCTGGTGGCCTAACATGAAGCAAGACATTGCCCGATATGTTTCTGAATGTGACGTTTGCCGTCGCGTCAAGGCAGAACATCAAAAGCCTGCTGGAACTCTACAACCACTCTCTATTCCTGAATGGAAGTGGGACAAGATCGAGATGGACTTCGTCACCGGTTTTCCCCGATCACAGAAGGGTCATGACGCCATCTTTGTCGTCATCGACCGATTCTCCAAGGTTGCCCACTTTCTACCAGTCAAGGAGACGATCTCTGCTAGTCAGTTAGCAGACTTGTATGTTTCCAGAATTGTGTCCCTCCATGGTATTCCGCTGGAGATCAGTTCAGACCGTGGCAGCATTTTCACCTCAAGATTCTGGGATAGTTTCCAAGAAGCTATGGGCACGCATCTGAATTTCAGCACCGCCTATCACCCCCAGTCGCAAGGACAAGTCGAATGAGTTAATCAAGTGCTTGAAGATATTCTTCGAGCTTGTGTCATCTCCTTCGGCAAGAAGTTGGAGGAATCTCTTCCATTTGCAGAATTCTCGTATAACAATAGCTATCAAGCTAGTCTGAAGATGGCCCCCTTTGAAGTTCTTTATGGACGTAAGTGTCGAACCCCTCTGAATTGGTCATAAATTGGGGAACGAACTCTCGTTGGTCCGGACATTGTACAGCATGCTGAAGATCAGGTTCGTGTTATCCGTGAACACCTGAAAGCCGCTCAGTCCCGCCATAAAAGCAACTATGACCGCAAGCACAAAGAAATGGTCTATCAACCTGGCGAATATGCATACCTTCGTGTCACTCCCATGAGAGGCACTCATCGCTTCGGTATCAAGGGCAAGTTGGCTCCTCGGTACATTGGCCCGTTCCGTATCCTTTCCAGGAGTGGACCCGTGGCATACCGGATGGAATTGCCGCCGAATCTCTCCCAAGTCCACGATGTCTTCCGCGTGTCGCAACTCCGTCGCTGCTTCAAGGATCGTATCCGCGAAGTGGAACATTATATGATCGAGATGCAACAAGACTTGACTTATCGAGAACATCCGAGCCGCATTGTCGATCAGTCTGAGCGTCGAACCCGCAACAAGACCGTCAAGTTTCTCAAGGTCCAGTGGTCGAATCATTCTGAAGATGAAGCCACCTGGGAACGCGAAGATCGCCTTCGCGATGAATACCCCGATCTTTTCCTCGCTACCACTTAAATTCTCGGGACGAGAATTCTTGTAGTGGGGGAGACTTGTAACACCCTCAGTTGCTGTAACAGTAATCATCATCACTGTTGACCCTCACTGTTTATTAATCACTGTTATTCCCTGTCCTTAATCAAACTTTGCTTCTGCTCCTTTCAAACCATGCTGGTTGGTAATCAAAACCCAAAGCCCAATGCGTCTTGCTCATCAAGAAACCAAACCCCAGTTGAAACTACTTTAAATGGAAATTAAAACAAAAGTGCTCCAATAAAGTTGTTCCAAAAATCATGAAACTATTTTTGTAAATTGCCTAAAATCATTATAACCATGTTGGACAAACTTTGGTAATTTTTGAAGTTACAGAAAATTCCAAACAATTCAAACAGTAGGGTAAAACCCCTACTTTGGGCATTTAATATTTAAAATAAATATCTAATGATTTTATTCTGCTGCAAAACTTTTGTGGCACCTTAGTAATATGTAAACCTAATTTACAAACACTAATAACCTTTTACAAAAATGCTAGGGTTAATAAATCAATTACATAAGTAAATAGAATAATTGGCAACACAAAACAAATTGGGAAAGGCTTAAAACCCGCCCAGGGCGAGGCCCACCTCAGCCCAGCCTAACCCCCCTTGTCTTCTTCCTCCCCCAACCACCCCCACCTGCTCCCGTACGGCGGCCGCCGTGGGCACGCCGCTGCCAGGCCGGCCCCGCCCTTCACCTGCTCCCTACCGCCACGGTCGCGATAAGGACAACCCGTTCGACCCCCTGGACACCCCCGCACCTCCATTCCCCTCCTCCTTCGCTCGCCATCTACGGGGCAAAACTGCCCGACGCTGCCATGGCCACCTCGACGAACCACCGTGGCCATTGACCACCTTAGCCCCCGCAACCGTGTCCGGAGTACTCGGAGGCGACGTCCTCGCCATCACGCAGAAGCTCCCGTGCCCGGAGCCACCACTGCGCGCGCGATTGCTTCGTCTTCAACCTCGGCTCCGGCGAGATCCCCGACCGATTCCGGCCGCTCCAAGTCACCATCGAGCCCACTCTCTCGGCTACAACACCCCGGTGAGCAGTCGCCCCTTCCCCAACCCCCCATAGACGCCCGCCTAGCCTGTAGTCGTTACCCCCAAATGGCCGAGCTCTGGCCGCCGCCATTGACGACCTAACTCGAGCTCTCGTGCACCACAGACCGCACCAGTTGCTCCATTACGTTGCTAGGATTCCGTATGTACTTTTTGGCACCACCGTTAGCTCGATTTCGTCTCGTATGTGCATTCGCCATTGGAGCCCGACGCCGTTCGCCGCCATTGTTGAAGCTGCACTCACCTCCGTGCGTCCCAGCCCGCGGGAACACTCCAGATCGATGCGGCGTCGAGTTCTTCGTCGAATGCCGCAAGCGGCGCCTCTAACGGCGCTCGGAATCGCGAGTTAGCTCGACCTCGCCGCCGGCGAGCCTCCGGCGAGCTCACCGGAGTCGCTGACCTGTGGGTCCTCCCTGTCGGGTTCGCTGTTAGTGGCTAATGAGCCACTGACAGTGGGCCCAGGCCCAGTTAGTTATCCCTCTGGTTAATTAAAATAAAAATAACTTTCAGTCACTGACATGTGGGCCATAGTCATTAGGATAATCACTGGATTAATAAAAGTGTTAATTAAGTGCTGGGTCAATGACACCTGGGCCCCCTTTGTCAGCTTATTAATTAAGAGATTTAAATAAATTCCAGTGGCTGACAGGTGGGTCCAGAGGCGTTTTCTAATTTAATTAAATGTTTTATAAATAACAGAGGCTGACATGTGGGTCCCACATGTCAGCACTGTTCTGGATAATGTTGTGGATAATGTTTTGGATAAATTTTAATAAATAATAAAAGAAATTCAGAAAATCATTTAAATTGATTTAAACTTTGAAATTCAATAACTTTTAAACCGTAACTCGGATTCAAAACTTTATATATGAAAGTTGATCAGAAAAATATAAGGAATACGAATACGCTATCCGTATGTCTACCACACCCCTCTAACACAACGAACATCGAACATTCCCCTCCGGACCGTTTGTCCGATAAATTGTCCGGTACTGTTAGAGTGCCCGGATGAATTTATTCCGAACACGAAAGTTGTCCGGAATGGTTCAACTAGCACGGATACACCCCCCTTATGTTTGTCCGGTACCCACGACACCTCCGGCTTGATCCTTCCCCCTCCGGTCACCCTGTCCGGTAATCATCCGGAGCCGGTAGTTCATCCTCAGATGAATTTCCGTTCCGAGCAATGTGCATTGCACTGCGTTAGAACACCGTTAACATTTCATCTATCATGTCATGCATCTGTTTGTATATGCTTGCTGTGTATTTACTATTTGTTCCCCCCTTAATTTCCGGTAGACCCCGTTGCTGCCGTCGACTACACTGCTGCTGAGTACGACTACGTCGTCGACGACCGTACTACTACCGTCGAGCTTGCAGGCAAGAAGAGCCAGTCTCTTCCCCAGATATCTCCTACCTTTCCGTACATTTCTTGCACTAGGCATTGTTACTGCTGCTGCTACGATTACAATCCTATTCAATTGCATAGCCTGATTTTGTCGCCCCTTGATGTGCCTTCCTTTATCCTATGCTGCCTATTATTATTATTATGCTTTATTCAGCAATGAGCCCTGCGCATTGTTAGCTAAGATTAGATAGAGGGCCGTGATCACTCAGGGGAGTGAACGCGGATACAAATATTATAACTGCACAGGTACGGTACAAAGCAGACACCGTCTAAGGCCCTATCTGGGTTATGCCTAGTCACCTCAAGTGTGAGCTGTCAAGGAGTAATCCTTGTACTCCACTCGAGGCTGACTTTGTCTTGTCGCCATAGGGTCCTGTAAACGATTGTCCTTCAGGTAAGAAGTCGGGCGACCCAACGGTGCCCGCGAGAGGTATTGCGACGGGACGACAGGGAGGGTACGACCAGTGTACCGGTGTGCTTGGCCCCTGGTCGTTGGCCGCGAGAGTTACCAAACCCCAAAAGTCGAGCTCCTCCCGGAGCACACGCGAGACAAGGTAAGGAGACGGTTCACCTTGTTGGTAACCGCAGTGACTTGGTGGGACGACAGGGCAGGCACCGATGTACTGGTGGTCCCGGCTGATGTCGTTGTCCGCGGGTCAGTTAAGTCGAGGCAACGATAACGGTTGTCACGCAGGTTAATTAAAATTCTAAATGGTTCAGTGAATGTCTTGAGTTGGCTATATGCCATGTACGCACTACCTACCCGTGGGAATTACGAGTTATGGACTCCTCTGCTTCGTAGTGTCGTCCGAGGACTCTTCAGATGTCAGCAGTACCGCGGCCTGCGCCGGGAAGTGGTGTTGTCTTATTTGCCGCGGCAGTGTGATTTGTATTTGCTTTGATTAACTTCACCGGCCAGCCTCGCACCGTGCAGGAGTACGTCGGGGTTAGGGTCCAAAGCCCCGCGTACATAGGATATAGTCCGGCGGATGACCTCTTTGTTGAGTTTGAAAGATGGGCTATGAAGTGTCGGATAGCCTCGGTGGAGCGTTCCCTAACAAGGTTCCCGCCACCCTGGAGATCCGTGCGTGTAGTGTAACACAAGTGCAACCCTGCAGGGAAGATTAATCTATTCGAATAGCCGTGTCCACGGTAACAGGACGCTTTATGCTAAAGTTGGATCTTACCACTAGAAACTTTTATTAAACTGTATGGTTCCGGGTTCTCTTCCTCGCGGGGATGTCGAGGAGGTGAACTCGGAGGCATTGTTAATTATTACAACTTATTATTATACAATGCTGCAGCAACTTCTGCTGCATTGTTACTTTATGCTTTATATAAACTGTTGGCTGATTCTTACCTCATGCTGCAAGTCATCGTCGGAAGATGCTAGTCTTCGTTAGGCCTAGCTTCTTACCCTTGTTCTCGTTTTCTGTCTTTCAGTCCACTATATATAGCCTCTTCATTCCGTTGATACAATGCATAATGCTTAGTAGCGGACGTAAGACTCGCGGGTATACTAGATACTCACCTGCTTTATTTCCTTTACTGTTTTGCCTGATCGGCCGCTACAGCCGACGTTGGAGCTCAGGAGCAGGAGTACCCTGGAGGCGCCTACTACGACGTCGAGTTCCCCATTGACCAGGAGTAGTTCGGTGGATCCCAGGCAGGAGGCCTCGCCTTTTCGATCTGTATCTCTGATGTGATTTGTGCTAGCTTTCTTAAGGAAAAACTTGACTAACTATGTTTGTACTCAGATATTATGGCTTGTATGACTTATATATTCGGGTCCGCGTGACCCCCTCTATTGTAATATATTTGTTTATCCTTTTGTGTTTAGTGTTGTGCTGTGATATTATCACCGTGGCACCCTAATCTCAGTCATGTACCCTGTGTGTATGATTACTGTACACGGTCTGATTTTGGGGGCGTCACAATTAGCATCTCTAACCAAGACTTCCTTGCTTATTGTGATATTGGATCCAAGGTTTCTACAATGCCAAGAGTAGTTTATGATTCTTTAAAACTATTAAACATGGAAATTTTGTCATCTTATCATGAACATGCTAATGGAGATATTTCTGAGATCCAGGGAAAGGTAAAAGATGTCCAAGTTACATTCTTTAAAAGGAGTGCAACGGTTGACTTCTTCATCATGGAGCCAAACCAGGGAAACATAGTGCTTGGAAGGGACTTCCTCCGAGCCGTAAAAGGCTTCATTGATATAGGTAAGGGACACATACACTTATGTGGAAAAGCGAAAGGTACTTATCAGTTTCCTAAAATAAATATGGACGAACTTGTTGAGGAACCATTTTAAGGTCTTTATAACTCCGATAAGTATGATGACTTTTGATTCCTCTTCTTTGTATCATGTCTAGCTAAAAGGCATAAAAGAAAGCGCTTGTTGGGAGGCAACGCAAGATGTTTTTACTTTCAGTTTTAGTGGTCTTGATGCTTGCTACCACTGTAGCAACAACATTATATCTTTATTTTCAATCTTTGTGCCAAGTTTTAGGCTCCGATTGCAAGAAAGTTCAAAAGTTGTGACATGCTGTCCAGAAACAGATTCTGTCCCCTTGACGGAAAAATTAGCCATAAATCACCAGATCATATTTTTGATCTGATTTTTTTGACGGCATGTTATATACAATTAGCTTTCATGCATCTATTCTGAGTTTTTTTATTTTAGTGGCAGAAGTACCCCGAAAAAATTATTTACTACATGCTCGTCTGTTTTTCACAGATTCTGTCACGGTTTGCGTTTTCTTCGTTTTGCAAACCTTAATCTTGCTTTTTATTTGCAAAAACATTTTGGAAATCTTGATAAAAAGTAACTCTTAAATAATATCTTTATTTTCAAGTGGAGATAAATTGTTTTGTCATGGGTACTAACCACTCTAATCAACTTATGATGAGTTTCGTATGAATGTAGTTTCCAAGTATGCGAAGGAAGATGATGAAAGAAGATTAGGGAATGTCAAGCGCACAAGCTTGGGGATGCCCCCATGCACCCCCAAGAAATATCCAAGGAGGCTCAAGCATCTAAGCTTGGGGATGCTCCCGTGCATCCCCTTATCCATCAACAATCATCAGTTCATCCTTCTCCATGCTATATTTTTATCACTTCATATGTTATGTTCTAAACTTGGAGCGTCTCGTTCTTTAATTTTTAATTTGTTTTAGTTTTTCTTGCTGTTCATAACAAGTTGGATCCTAGCCTTCATTGATTTGGAGAGAAACACACTCCACTCCACCCTATTACAGAACATAAATTCGCATGCTTATCTTTTTGTGTGTTATTTATATTTTTATAGATGATGTCATGCTTAGCTCTTAGTTTTCATGCTTATCTTTTTAAGAGCTTTTGTTTAGGATGTTCTAGGAACTCTATTGAGTTTTCATTCTTATCTTGTTTAGAGAGTTGGCTTGTTGCACTGAGTTGTGTGCATTGCATGAGTATGTAATTAAGGTTGCTATTACAAGTGTAGTAGTAACATGCAATAGTTTTGAGGTATTGATTAGAGTAATGTTTGGACATGAAGGTGCCAAGAGCTTGAGCCTATTAGTGATTGGTTTCGTATTTTGGGTAATCCATGCTTATTTTCAAAAACTACAAAAATTAGTTGAGTACTCTAACTACTAGATGGATCGCTAACCTCTGGAGGGGTTGGATTATATAGAGTACACTCATGTACCATGGGTCGAGGATACGCAAGGATAACCAAACCCCCATACACTCCTCCTCGGGGTACTTTTCTCTTTGTGAACCTCCCGATTATATAGAGATTTACCAATAATTAGTGTATGAGTTCTTCGGACTAATGCGAGTATTCGATTGTTGGCACTTCCACCTTGCCATATTTTGCTAGCCTCTTCGGTACCGTGCATTACCCTTTCCCATGTTGAGAGTTGGCGCATATTTTGCCGGTGCATCCAAATCTTTGGCACGATACGCTCTGTCATCATAAATCTCCCTATATATTCCTCAAAACAGCCACCATACCTACCTATCAAGGCATTTCATAGCCTTTTTGATATACATTACCATGCAACATCCACCATCTCATGACTTGATCTTCATGTCATACATGATTTTTCTTGATCGAGGAGCCGCATGCTAGTTGAGACTTGCCCATACTATTGCTACATGACGCGCTAGTATCATTGCATATCCCGCTACACTAGCAGAGGCATACATGTGCATACATCATGATAGTTTTCATTCTTTCTTTTTATTGAGTACTTTTTGTAAATTGTGAAGATCATCTTCTATATTCTTTTAAAAATATAGAGTGTTGCCCTTAAGAGAGGAAAAGATCCCAAATAGGACGAATCAAAAGATGCCAAAGAGGAAAAATGAGAGATAAATAGAAAGATCCAAAGAGGCCAAAAAAATACCAATAAAATAGAAAAAAGAGAAAAAGTAAATAAAAAGCGATAATGGGGAAACACTACTATTCCTTTTGAAAGATCCACACTCGTACACTATTGCTATATTTATAACCCATAGAGATTATTATTAATTCATAACTATGTGGGGACCCTTTCACTATAGAACTTGGCTGGCATATTCCAAGGATGAGCCTCCTCAAATGAGCTCTAGGTCTTCATGAGCAAGCAAGTTGGATGCGCCCCCACTAGTTCCGTTGGATAGCTTATCTTAGATCATATGTGGATCCGTTGCATGGCAATCCCTACTCCTCACATCATATCTATCATTTTGCTTTCTCTCACTTATGATTGTCCTCATTGATGTGAGACTTCCACACATTTTTGTCTTCCTTCAATATCATTTCTCTCTTTGCCATCCTAAGTGCCAACGTATCTTTCTCGCGCTCATCCATTGCATGAGTGCTAAAAGTCGAAAGGGAGAGGACCAGTTTGACTTGTAACAGACTAGTGGTCTAAGGATGAGTCAAAATAAGATCCCGAAGGAGACTAAGTGTGAAACATTAGTAGATTGAGTTATTAATTAAACTATATATTTATTTATTCCTCTAATCCCATCTCCCATTTCTTGCACGCAAACACTATTTGGAGACATTCGAGTCACGGACAGCGAGAGATCTTGCACCTTTATGTTCATGCTTTGCTAGTATCAATACTAGATATAGACTCTTGCTTGTTATTATCTTGACTTGAATTGCACATCTTATTTGCTTTACTTTGAAGTTCCTATATGTGTGTTAGCATGTCACCATAGAAATTATCTGTGTTATCATTTACCTACTCGAGGACGAGCAGGAATTAAGCTTGGGGATGTTGATATGTCCCAAACGTATCTATAATTTATGCTTGTTCCATACAATTTTATGTGACATTGCTACACTTTCATATCATTTTACACATATTTCGACAAACCTACTAACTCAGTACACCCAGTGCCTGTTTCTGCCTGCTGATGTCTTTTAGTTGCAGGGATTTTACCCCAATTTTCAGATCCCCAAAAATTCCATAAAAATCATATAAAAAATCAGCGAGATGGAAGTTTCCGGAACCCCGAAGGAGGGCCAGGGGGGCTCCACCTGGTACCGAGGCGGCCAGGTGGTGCGGCCCCACCCCTGGTCGCGCCACCAGGGCGCCTGGGAGCCCTTGGCCACCCTTTGCTGCCCCCTTTGGCCTATATTACCTCTTCGTCCAGGAAAACCTTGAGGAGAATCCCGCATCGCGAAATACCTCTCTATTCTGTCGCCGCCGTGCTTCCAAGATCGGGAGCACCAGAAGATCTCTTCCCGGCACCCTGCCTGAGGGAGGATTGACCTCTAGGAGCTTATCCACTGATACGTCCAAAATGCATCATTATTTTATATAGTAATTCTTTATTATTCATTGATATATTTCATGATATGATGCTATTCTTATGTTGTTTTGGCTTAATTCACACAGTTTGCAACTTTCCGGTGCCAAAGCAGCATACACAGGATTCAGCAGTAAAAAGGGGACGCTGAGTTGCTGAAGAAGAACACCTCCAAATTACATGAAAATCGACGGAGGGCGTTTTTCAGTAGAATGACGAAGACATGCCGAAGTGGGGCCAGAGGGGGGGCCACAAGGTGCCCAGGCGGCCACCTGGCGCTGCCCCCACCCTGGCCTCGCCGGGAGGGCGCCTGGACCCCTGGGGCCACTCCCGGCTCCCCCCTCTGGCCTATGTATCACACATTGTCAAAAAACCATAGAATAGAGAGAGTTTTCGGAGTTCCGCCGCTGCTCCGTGGCGTAAACCTATAGAGGAGAATAGACATCTCCGGTGGGCAGATTCCGCCAGGGAGAACACCTCCCGGAAGGGGAGATCATCGCCATCTTCATCACCATCGTCACGGGCATCATCGAGAACATCATCAACATCGTCCCCAACATCAGCACCATCTTCATCTTCATCCAATCTCACCTCACTAGTTCAACTTGTGTTGTAATCCGTACTATCTATCCTCTCTACTCTACCGGTATTGATTACTACCGTGTGATGAATGTTATTGAGTTTTTTTTGGAGTAATACCATTGTTTCCAGATTGTTTATCATCTATTTATCCCCACTGATCATGATCTCTTTTATGTCTTGTGAGTAGTTACTTTAGTTCTTGAGGACATGGGAGAAGTCTAGTTGTTAGTAGTCATATAATGTTAAATTAATATGTGTTGTTTGATATTTAAGTTGTGTTGCTATTTTCCTAGTGGTGTTGTGTGAGTCGAACACTCAACACTGAGCCTTATTAAGGACATAGGGGAATGCATTGTGTATAAAGAATGCTTACAGTGGGTTTCCGGAGTGACAGAAACCAGAATCCCAGTTCGCATGCTTTTGCATAAGGGAACAATGGATCAACGATCGTATTGCTATGGTTAGGCTTTTGCCTTAATTACTATCTTGTATTTGCGGATGCTTGCAAGATGTTTAATAAGAAAGTGCACTTATCTTAGTATAGAGGGTGTACTAGCATAGATCCACCCACTCAACACTTATCAGCACAGCACATAGTACCGATGCGGAATATGGCGCAAGCACGTGACTATTTCTCCCGTGTGTTTTCAAGAACGCTTTAGCCTTTATAAGTTTAGTTGCTAGACCTATCCTTTGCTCAAAAGGATCGGGCCACTTGTTAATCTTCAGTGCCTTTCACTTTACTCGCTTTTATCTTTTTGTTGCTTATACCGAAAACCCCTAAAAAGCTATCTTTGAGTTCCTGCAGCTATTTCTTTACCAAAGTCACTTACCAATACCTTCTGCTCCTCGTTGGGTTCGACAATCTTATTTATCGAAAACACTACAAACGATCCCCTACAGTTGAGGGTCATCAATTACTGTTTTCTGGCGCCGTTGCCGGGGAGCGTAGCGCTATTAGTAAGTGAAGCTGGTAAGGAAGTTTTTATATTTCTATTTTTATTTTTCCGTTGTTGCTTTTGTCCTAATGGACACCTCTACTCTTGGTTCGTTGTTTATGGGGAAATGCCCCACAACTGTGGTGGTCACTCCTACCCCTACTAAAATTGTGCCTTAAAAAATACCGTCTGGTATTATCAATTATGTCTTATCTAATCGTTATGCAGGAGATAGACATCCAGGTGAACACTTGCTATATTTAACACAACTATTGTCATTATTTAAGCTTGCAGGTGTGTCGCTGGAATTCATCATGAAGAAATTATTCTCCATATCACTTATAGGTAAAGCTTCAGATTGGTATAAGCTCCATGATAACTTACATCTACTTAATTGGGAAGAGCTTATGTCTCTCTTTTATACAAATTTATACCCTCTTCATGAAATTCATCGAGACAGGAATTACATGTACAACTTTTGGTCTCGTGACAGAGAGAGCATCGCTCAAGCTTGGGGCAGACTGAAATCTCTAATGTCCAAATGTCCTATCCATGAACTTCCCAAAGGTATTATAATTACAAATTTTTATGACAGGATTTCTCGTCAGGATAAGGATATGTTGGATGCCTCCTCTAATGGGGTATTCCAAACAAGAAGCGTCGAAGAAAAGTAGTATTTCATTGAGAGGATCCTGAAGAATACTGAAGACTAGGAAATTGATAAAGGTATTGAACCTGCTATAAATTATGAGCATGATTACATTGAGAGCTATGTGAAAATTGATTATTTTAATACCTTTTGTTCTAAGATTGGTCTTGACCCAGCTTATGATTGATTTTTGTAAGAACTTTGCCTCTCACATTGACTCTTCTAAGGAAGAGAAGGATCAGTATCATAAACCTTTTAAAGAGCTACCTGTTGATATTCATGTTGCTGACCCTATTCTTCCTGCAGTTTTTTATGAAAAGCCCCCTTTTCCTACAAGGATAAAGGAGCACTCTTTTGTGATAGGCATAGTAAATAAAAGTGGGAGAAGAACCGACGAACCTGAGGACCTGATCAAGGTCGATCCTCATGTTACGATGGTTAAAGATTTAGTTACTAATGATGTTTCAGATTCCAAGATAAATTTTTTTGTGGTTTCAACTGACATTGTCACGACCAAGAATAAGAGCCCAATTTCAGGTATACCAGTTGTATCTGTAAAAATAGAAGATCACAACTATTACGGGCTTTGCTATCTGGGGTCCAATGCTAGCCCTATTCCTTATTCACTCTATCAGGAGATCATGGGTGAGATTTCACCATGTGAACTTGAAGAATTTAATGTTACCATTTATATTTAGCAAACAAAGAAACTATCTCTCCCATTGGAAATGTGAGAGATGTTCAAGCCCTATGTGGAAAGGTAAAGTATCCGAATGACTTTCTCGTCCTTGGTTCAGTGCAAGATAGTTTTTTTCCCTATTATCTTTGGTAGACCTTTCCTCAACACTTGTGGTGCTATTATAGATTGTAAAAAAGGTAAAGTTTATGTTGAATTCGATGGAGAGCCATATGATTTACCTTTTCTAAAATTTTCAAGAAACCTCGTGGTACTGATTTACTTAGTGATGTTAAAATTATTGAAAATATTGCTTCTATTGTTGTTCCTCCTAATGATCCTTTGCAGCAATATATGGAAGACCATGAGAATGATATGCATATGCAAGAAAGAAATGAGTTAGACGAAATAGTTGCAAGAAAAACTGCTATCCTGAAGCAAAACCTTCCAGTTGAGCCTTTAGGAATCCTAGCACAACCAAAAGAAGACCCGGTGTTTGACCTCAAACCATTGCCCGATACGCTCAAGTGTGCCTATTTAGATGAAAATAAAATATATCCTGCCATTATCAATGCTAACCTTTCAGGATTTGAAGAAGAGCGATTATTGGAGACACTTCACGGACACCGTGGTGCCTTAGGCTATACCCTTGATGACCTTAAGGGGATTAGTCCATAGATTTTCCAACACAATATCAATCTCGAGCCCGATGCTAAGCCAGTTGTTGATCATCAACGACGGCTGAACCCAAAGATGAAAGACGTGGTTAGGACGGAGATTCTCAAGCTTCTAGCCGCATGTATCATCTATCCTATAGCTGATAGTAGGTGGGTAAGTCCAGTTCATTGTGTTCCCAAGAAAGGAGGTATGACTGTTGTTCCTAATGATAAAAATGAACTAATACCACAAAGAGTTGTTATTGGATATAGAATGTGTATTGATTACAGGAAGTTGAATAAGGCAACTAGGAAGGACCACTACCCGCTGCCCTTTATTTATCAGATGCTAGAGAGGTTGTCTAAAAACACCCACTTTTGCTATCTTGACGGGTACTTTGGCTTCTCTCAAATTCATGTCAACACTATCGATCAAGAGAAGAAGATCACTTTCACGTGTCCCTACGGTACTTATGCTTACAGGCGAATGCCTTTTGGTTTATGTAATGCACCTGCTACTTTTCAGAGATGTATATCTGCTATTTTTCATGGTTTCTGTGAGGAGATTGTGGAAGTCTTCATGGATGATTTCTCCGTCTATGGAACTTCCTTTGACCACTGTCTCCACAATCTTAATAAAGTTTTGTAGAGATGCGAGGACACAAACTTAGTTCTAAACTGGGGAAAATGCCACTTCATGGTTAACGAAGGGATCGTGCTTGGTCACAAGATTTCTGAGAGGGGAATTGAAGTGGACAAGTTGAAGATTGATGCTATTGAAAGGATGCCCTATCCAAGGGACATTAAAGGTATTCGTAGGTTTCTCGGTCATGCTGCTTTCTATAGAAGATTTATTAATGACTTTTCTAAGACTTCGAGATCCCTCACCAATCTTCTCCAGAAGGATGTTCCTTTTGTATTTGATGAAGATTGTAAGGAGGCTTTCGAAGTTCTTAAGAAAGCTTTGATAACCGCTCCTACAGTAAAACCACCTGACTGGAATTTTCCCTTTGAAATTATGTGTGATGCTAGTGATTTTGCTGTTGGAGCTGTTTTAGGACAAAGGGTTGATAAGAAATTGAATGTTATACATTATGCTAGCAAAACCCTTGATAGTGTTCAAAACAATTATGCTACTACCGAGAAGGAATTCTTAGCAGTAGTGTTTTCTTGTCATAAATTTAGGCCTTATATTGTTGATTCAAAAGTTATTATTCATACTGACCATGCTGCTCTTAAGTACCTCATGGTGAAGAAGGATGCCAAACCAAGACTCATCAGGTGGGTACTCCTTCTTCAAGAGTTTGATTTACAGATTGTTGATAGGAAAGGAGCAGACAATACAGTGGTGGACAATCTTTCAAGGATGGAATATATACCGCATGACCCCATCCCAGTCAACGACGACTTTCTAGACGAACAACTTGCCGTTGTAAAAGTACAATCTCTTTCCGATCCTTGGTTTGCAGATTATGCTAATTTTATCGTTGCAAAGTATTTGCCTCCATGTTTCAGATTTCAGCAAAGGAAGAAGTTATTCCATGATTTGAGGCAGTACTTTTGGGATGACCCTTGTGACGCCCTCAAAATCAAGCTGTGTACAGTAATCATACACGCAGGGTACACGACCGAAATCAAGGACTCACGGTAAGGTAATCACAACACAACTCTATAAATAAAATAATACAAGCTATATATTACAAGCCAGGGGCCACGAGGGCTCGAATACAATAGCTCAAGAGCACAAAGTTAGCGGAAGCAATAGTATCTGAGTACAGACACAAGAATTCAAGGTTGCCTTTAGAAGGCTAGCACAAAAACAACCCGATCGAAAAGGCGAGGCCTCCTGCCTGGGAACCTCCAAACTACTCCTGGTGAAAGGGGAACTCGACGTCGTAGAAGGCATCGGGGATCTCCTGCTCCTGGACTCCAAGGCTCCAATGTCGACTACAGCGGCCGATCAGGAAAAACAGTAAAAGAAATAAAGCAGGTGAGTATCTAGTATACCCGCGAGTCTTACGTCCGCTACTAAGCATTATGCATTTGTATCAACGGAAAGGGGAGGCTGTATATAGTGTACTGCAAGATAGAAATCAGAATAAGGGTAAGAAGCTAGGCCTATCGAAGACTAGCATCTTCTGACGATGTCTTGCAGCATGAGAAGAGAAACAACCAACAGTTTATATAAAGCATAAAGTAACAATGAAGCAGAACTTGCTGCAACATTGAATAATATAAGTTGTAATGATTAATAATAATAATGCCTCCGAGTTCCCCTCCTCGACTTCCCTGCGAGGAAGAAAACCCGGATCCATATAGCTTAATAGTAATAGTTTCTAGTGGTAAGATTCAGCTTCAGCATAAAGCGTCTTGTTACCGTGGACACGGCTATTCGAATAGATTAAACTCCCTGCAAGGGTGCACTACTGTTTAGCCTGCACGATCGGATCTCCAGGGTGGCGTGAACCTTGTTAGGGAACGCCCCACCGAGGCTATCCGACATGACGCAGCCCATCCTAGGCTCAGCAGAGAGGCCATCCGCCGGACTATATCCTATGCGCCAAGGGGTCTAGGTCCCTCACCCTTGCACGCTCCTACACGGTGCGAGTCTGGCCAGTGAAGCAAAAGCAAATCCAAACACACCTGCTGCAGCAAAAGACAAGACCACTTCCCGGCGATCAGGCCGTAGTACTGCTGACGTCTAAAGAGCTTTCGGACGAACTACGACGCAGGGGAGCCCATAACTCCTTATCCCACGTGAAGGTAGTGCGTACAGACCAACGGGCCTCTCAAGTCATCCGCCGAACCATTTAGGATTTTAATTAACCTGCGTGACAACCGTTATCATTGCCTCGACTTAACCGACCCGCGGTCAACGACAGCAGTCAGGACCACCAGTACATCGGTGCCTGCCCTGTCGTCCCACCAAGTCACTGCGGTTACCAACAAGGTGAACCGTCTCCTTACCTTGTCTCGCGTGTGCTCTTGGTAGAGCTCGACTTTTTTCGTGGTTTGGTAACTCTCGCGAGATACGAGCAGGGGCCAAGCACACCAGTAACGTCGGTCGTACCCTCCCTGTCGTTCCCGACAATATACCTCTCGTGCGCACCGTTGGGTCGCCCGACTCTTACCTTTAAGGACACCAGTTGGTTCAAGTGCCTATCATTAAGTGAAACCAGGAGGTATCACCCTCGATGGCACACTTAAAGAGGTTGACAGAGACATCAGCGGAATGAACTAAAGAGGTAAACCTCGTATCATTCCGGTGATGCTACGCTACTGAGCCGACGAGAATGAAATACGAGTCCATTCCACTCGTAAGTCAAACTCGAAGCGACTCGGCAGAGTCTCGCCGTTGTAGGTTCCCTAGGGCGTCTGCATTGATCCGTACCTGTAGAAGTTGTATATATTTTGTATCCGCGTCACTCCCTTGAGTGGCCACGGCCCGCTATCTAATCCTAGCTAACAATGCGCAGGGCTCACTGCTGAATATAATGTATAGATATAGCAGGCAGCATAGGATAAGGAAGGTACAACAAGGGGCGACAAAATCAGGCTATGCAATTGAATAGGATTGAAATCGTAGCAGCAACAGTAACAATGCCTAGTGCAAGAAAGTACGGAAAAGGTAGGCGATATCTAGGGAAGAGAATGGCTCTGCTTTCCTGGAAGCTCGACGGTAGGGGTAGGGTCGTCGACGAAGCAGTCGTACCCAGCAGCGGTGTAGTCGGCGGTAGCAGCGGGGTCTACCGGAGAATAAAAAGGGGGGGAGAAACAGTAAATACAAAGCAAGCAATGCAAACATATGAATGACATGACAAATGTAAAGTAAACGATGTTCTAACGCAGTGCAAAGCACGTTGCACGGAGCGGGAATCCATCCGGGGATGAACTACCGGCTCCGGGTGATTACCAGACAGGGTGTCCGGAGAGGAAGGTTTCATGCCGGAGGTGTCGTGGACATCCGACAAAGATAAGGGAAGTGTATCCGTGTGAGTTGAACCATTCCGGACAACTTTCGTGTACGGAATAAATTCATCCGGATACTTTAACAGTACCGGACAAATCATCGGACAAACGGTCCGGAGGGGGGAATGTCGATGTTCGGTGCGTTAGAGGGGTGTGGTTGGTATACGGATAGCGTATTTGTATTCATTATATTTTTCTGATCAATTTTGATGTATAAAGTTTTTGAATCTGACTTACGGTTTAAAAGATATTGAATTTTAAAGTTTAATCAATTTTAAATCATTTTTTGAATTTCTTTTATTAATTAACTAAACATTATCCATAACAGTATTCTTGACCAAGTCAACCTGACAGGGGGAACCCACATGTCATAGGCAGTGGTATTAAAATCATTTTATTTAATAGAATAAAACAGAGAGGACCCACATGTCATACTCTACTAAGTTATAAAAATATTCTATTTAATCTAATAATCCAGTGGGGCCTACATGTCATAGAGAGAGTTAATATTAATTGCTTTTAATTATCTAGTGGGTTAATTAAAGGGCTAGGCCTCACCTGTAAGTGATAGAGGGGGATTTGTTTTATTTAATTTTAACACAGGGTTAAGTGGGGGCACTGGCCCACATGTCAGTGGGGATTAGGGGCTAATGATGGTTAGCACCCTGGCTAACCACGCGTGGACACGGTGCGCGCCGGAGCGAGCCCAGCGCGGCGGCGAGGCGCAGCCGCCCACTCCGGCGACCATTTTCTCCGACGAGTAGTGCTGCAGGACCCGGGCAACGACGCGCGTCGACGGCGCAGTCCTTCGAAGCCAGGGGATGGCCGGAGCCGTGCTGGGGTCAACGAGCGGCGATGCAAGACCGTCCGTGGCCACCGTCTGAGGGAAGCGACGAGTCCAGCCACTAGGGAGCGGGGCCGCGGCCAAGCGCAGGCAGGCACATGCGCTGGGCACGGCCAGAACGTGGGCTCGGCGGGGAGAGGGCGAGAGCGGTCGTGGTCCGGCCATGGCGGCCATGACGGTCGACGTCGACGAGGGAGGAACCTACGGCAGTGAATCGAGACTGAGAGGGGGTGGAACGGGGCCGGCATCTCACCGGGAGCCGGAAGTGGATGGCAGCGGGCGCGTGGAAGGATGGGGGGTGGCCGGAATCCCACGTCGAAGCTCCTCGGCCAGCGGAAGGGGGCATCACGATTTGCTCGTTGTAATGGCCTCCGACGACGACGAGTTGCTTAGGGATACGAGGAGGGGGCCGAGGAAGCTTCTGGACAAGGTGGCAGGGCTTGGGAGGCGCAGTGGCCGTGCAAGCCCACGAGCCCGCGTCCATGGCGGCTCGGGCGGCGACGCGCACGACGAGCAGGAGGGGGGGGAGGCGTGGGCGAGTACTAGGGTTAGGGTTCGGGGTCACACGGGGCGCGGGGGCACTTGTGCTCGCCGGTGAGCCGTGGGATGGCCGCCACGTCAGCCATCGCCGGCGTCGTGCACCTAGTGTCGACAGCGAGGCAAGGAACAGGGAGGGGTAGGAGAGATATGCAGGGTGGGCTCAGCCAGCGGGGGAGGGAGTGGGCTGGGGGGTGGGCTACGCCCAGGGCGAGTGTTAAGGTTTTTCTTTTTCTTCCCATTTTTTTATTTTTGTTTTCTTTTCTGTTTTAATTTCTTTTAGCTGCTTTTATATTTTTAATCAACATGAAACCTGCTTGTATGTTAGTGTTGCACCATATACCAGTACCACAAAAAGTTTAGGGTTTTTCTAAAAAGAATTTATATTTATTTTTATCATGCAATTGGCAAATAGTGTTGTTTTGGATGGTGTATGAATTGTTTGAATTTTCCAGAGGCATAATAAATACTCCAAGTTGGTTTACCATGGTCCAGTGATTATTTGGGATTTAACAAAACTGGTTGCACCAATTTTGGACAAAGTTTTATTTATCACATATTTTTAATATTCATGAAAAGGCATTTTGAGTTTGTGTTGATTAAAAAAAAGATCAAGGCATGATTAGCAACAGTAATTGTGATACTGTAGGTGATTACTGTAGCGTGACACCCGGGGTGTTACAAATCTCCACCACTACAAAGAATTCTCGTCCCGAGAATTAAAATTAGGGAAAGGGGTAAGGTTTCGGTTTCGTAGTCTAACGAATCTTCTGGGGCTTGTTTCCTTTCATGAAGAGGTTAATCCATTTCTTTGATGTCTTCATTTTGTCTGCATCAGTGCATCTCGACGAGTTTTCATTCTTCCTTTAGGGTCTTCATCGTACTTACGAATAGGCTCGAAGGAAAACTCAAGGGGTTGGACCGGTACAAGGTTAATAATCTGAGGCTGGCTGAGAAAATGGGGGTACAAGTATCTCACGAGTTAAACTCAGGGAGATACATAGATAGAAACAAAAGAAGGCATGAGAATTTTTCAAGCGGATGTGCAAGCATTCGACGTTGATAACGGAGGATAAAAGGGGTCCAGAGCATCAGGCATAAGCACTGAGTCTGATATCGAACTGGACATCATAAGGTAGAGGACTCGTGAGTAGCATACGAGGTCAAGCAAGAGGAATAACCTCAAGAACATAAAGGTACAAGAGAGTTAGGTTTCGATCCTGTGGAACTTTGGGTTATGGGCCCACATTGAATAGGAAGGGTGGTGACAGACAATGCGAGCAAGTTGCAAGGTAAGTCAGGGAACAACTTGATAGCTATGTAGGCAACAACGTCGGTACCAAGGGCGAGGGACGAAGAGAACCATTTTCCTTCTCGTTAAGACGAGGCGGACCAATAGGCAAAGTTTCGTCCATCGGTGGTTACCGAAATGTTATCAACAATAGTAACAGGCTGTACGGACAAGGTAGTACACTGAAGTGTTTACATCAGCAGGGAATTATCACTGCTCGGATAATTTATATTAAAAGAAAGGTTAAACAGACCAATGGAAAGGAAATTGTGATGATACACAAGTATCAGCCGTAATTCTTTCCCAAGGAAAGGCAGAGTAAGATATACATGACCAAGTTTGTATTGGCCGGGGGGGGGGTCAAAGAAGGTTGTCGATGATAACACAAATCATCGAGGGGCAAGGATGGTATTTCACACGACGATTTCAATAGACACATGGGAGAATTCAAAATGTTGATGATGACCACGACATATTATGTCGAGGGGTTTCAAGAAAATGCAATCGAATATCCACATCACCAAGCAAAAGGGGTGGTGGAGCCAAAGGTAAGCGGTGTTCTCGGTTGACGACAACCCAGAACCATGAAATGGCTATGACAGGGATATGCATTGTTTCATCACAATTCCTTAGATGTAGTGCAAAGTTATGATATCCTCGAGGTACCAGGAGGTAATACTCGAAGGTAGAACGAAGGATCATAGGTGTAGAAGAATTTATACCAAGGGGATAATTATCTTTACGAGAAGTTTTCATGATAAGTTCTACATAGTATCCATGGGCATGAACACAAAGGTTCAGGGTAGACTCCCACTTCTTAAATGAAATACCTTTCATTCACTTCTCGATTTCGACGAAGTTGTCGTGTTGGAATTTTATCTGGCATAACACCAGTAGAATATGACCCGTATAAAGTTTGGGTTCAGACAGATTAGGGGAAGCATAGGGTTAATCCATCGGGGCATTTTGAAACCCATACAACAAATATCATAAGCAAGGGATACAAGTTCGAAAGCAGAAGGCTGACGACATAGAACAGATGATACGATTTTCCAAGGTATTTTATATCAGGGGAAAATCGTCAATGATTTAGGACACAAGGAGACGGTAGGCAGTAATTCACCAAAAAGGTCAGGTGGCGTACAGAGAGTCTGGTGTGAGTATCGGTACTCAATCATAAGATGAAGGGATGCAAAGGCATTGGATGATAAAAGCATCAGAATAATTCGATGCTTAAGTACAAAGGAATTATGACTTCCGTATCGGTGTATCAGATTCAGATACATCGACCAAACATGAATAAGTTGAATAGAAGCTGGACGGTCAATCAATCAAGGTTTGATTTACCGAGATCCAGCTCATGTCCGGAATGACGTCTGAGCAGGAAGAATGAATTCATAGGGATCAACTGATGATTGCTTGCACTAGTACACACGATGATTCAACCGATCAGAATGGCAATGCAAAGGGAGGTCATCAAAGACTACAAGACAAACGGGATTAATTATAGTGCAAGATGGTAAGAAGAATCTCCAAAGCAGTAGGCTGCCGAGGATTGGAACGAGATCGGATAGTATTTCAAAGTATGATGGAAATCACAAGAACCACTTAGGATGAACGGATCCTCGATAAATGTGAGGGATTATCTGTATGGGTGAAAAGAAGCTGCAAGGCAGTAGGATCAAAGGATTCCCGAATCAACGGAAAGTATTTCGATGCATCTTGTGAACACAAGAGCAACTTGGATTGAATGAATGAACGGAAGGTGTATGTGGTTATACATTCGGACTTATCGGTGGTAGGGAATTGTAAAGGTGATCGGCACATATGGTCTCGGGAGTTTTATCAGAGAGTAATCTTCGGAATCTTCTCGTGAAGCAAGCGTTCATCTGTAATGAGGGGCTCTCCGGGAGGAAGTAGTCACGAGAACCTAATGTCAGAGTTAGCAAAATCTTTAACCCGAAAGAGAAGAGAGATCAGAGTCCCAGAGTAAGGGTACGGAGAAAAAGATCCTAATTCCACCCAGTTTTGTGACGTGGGCCGATAAGCCACACAACACTGTTAGTAAAGTAGTTTTTGCAACGACTAGACTCGACTTCGACCAAGGAGTTGGAAGGGGGTCTCCTACAGGCAGTCGGCTCTGATACCAACTTGTGACGCCCTCAAAATCAAGACGTGTACAGTAATCATACACGCAGGGTACACGACCGAAATAAAGGACTCACGGTAAGTTAATCCCAACACAACTCTATAAATAAAATAATACAAGCTATATATTACAAGCCAGGGGCCACGAGGGCTCGAATACAATAGCTCAAGAGCACAAATTGAGAGGAAGCAATAGTATCTGAGTACAGACACAAGAATTCAAGGTTGCCTTAAGAAGGCTAGCACAAAAACAACACGATCGAAAAGGCGAGGCCTCCTGCCTGGGAACCTCCAAACTACTCCTGGTCAAAGGGGAACTCGACGTCGTAGAAGGCATCGGGGATCTCCTGCTCCTTGACTCCAAGGCTCCAACGTCGACTACAGCGGCCGATCAGGCAAAACAGTAAAAGAAATAAAGCAGGTGAGTATCTAGTATACCCGCGAGTCTTATGTCCATGGCGGCCATGACGGTCGACGTCGACGAGGGAGGGACCTACGACAGTGAATCGAGACTGAGAGGGGGTGGAACGGGGCCGGCATCTCACCGGGAGCCGGAAGTGGATGGCAGCGGGCGCGTGGAAGGATGGGGGGTGGCCGGAATCCCTCGTTGAAGCTCCTCGGCCGGCGGAAGGGGCATCACTATTTTCTCGTTGTAGTGGCCTCCGACGACGACGAGTTGCGTAGGGAGACGAGGAGGGGGCCGAGGAAGCTTCTGGACAGGGTGGCAGGGCTTGGGAGGCGCGGTGGCCGTGCAAGCCCACGAGCCCGCGTCCATGGCGGCTCGAGCGGCGACGAGCACGACGAGCAGGAGGGGGGAGGCGTGGGCGAGTACTAGGGTTAGGGTTCGGGGTCACACGGGGCGCGGGGGCACTTGTGCTCGCCGGTGAGCCGTGGGATGGCCGCCACGTCGGCCATCGCCGGCGTCTTGCACCCTAGTGTCGACAACGAGGCAAGGAACAGGGAGGGGTAGGAGAGAGAGGCAGGGTGGGCTCGGCCCAGCGGGGGAGGGAGTGGGCTGGGGGGTGGGCTACGCCCAGGGCGAGTGTTAAGGTTTTTCTTTTTCTTCCCGTTTTTTTATTTTTGTTTTCTTTTCTGTTTTAATTTCTTTTAGCTGCTTTTATATTTTTAATCAACATGAAACCTGCTTGTATGTTAGTGTTGCACCATATACCAGTACCACAAAAAGTTTAGGGTTTTTCTAAAAAGAATTTATATTTATTTTTATTAAGCAATTGGCAAATAGTGTTGTTTTGGATGGTGTATGAATTGTTTGAATTTTCTAGAGGCATAATAAATACTCCAAGTTGGTTTACCATGGTCCAGTGATTATTTGGGATTTAACAAAACTGGTTGCACCAATTTTGGACAAAGTTTTATTTATCACATATTTTTAATATTCATTTGAGTTTGTGTTGATTAAAAAAAGATCAAGGCATGATTAGCAACAGTAATTGTGATTACTGTAGGTGATTACTGTAGCGTGACACCCGGGGTGTTACAACCCTCATCTTTTCAAAGAAGGTCCAGACGGGATCGTGAGAAGATGTATACTGGAACATGAGCAGAAGGACATTTTCAAGCAATGTCACGATAGTCCCTATGGAGGACATCAAAACCGGTGAGAGGACCGCACATAAGGTTCTCCAATCAGGATTTTATTGGCCTACTCTCTTTAAAGATACTAGAAATTATGTTTTATCTTGTGATAAGTGTCAGAGAGTTGGTAATATTAGTGGGAGGAATGAGATGCCTATGAATTACTCACTAGTGATTGAGCCTTTTGATTGCTGGGGTTTTGATTTTATGGGTCCTTTTCCTCCCTCAAACAAGTACACTCACATTTTAGTAGCCGTTGATTATGTGACTAAGTGGGTTGAAGCAATCCCCACTGAGAGTGTTGATCACAAGACATCTTTGAAAATGCTCAAAGATGTAATTTTCCCTAGGTTTGGTGTACCTAGGTATCTTATGACTGATGGAGGATCACACTTCAGGCATGGCGCTTTTAGAAAATCTTTAGCAAAGTACGATGTCAATCATAGGATTGCTTCACCGTACCATCCTCAAACTAATGGGCAAGTTGAGCTTATCAATAGAGAGATCAAGCTGATCTTGCAAAAGACAGTTAACAGTTCTAGGAAGGATTGGTCAAAGAAGTTAGGAGATGCTTTGTGGGCGTATAGAACTGCTTACAAAAACCCCATGGGCATGTCCCCGTATAAGATGGACTATGGCAAGGCTTTCCATTTGCCACTACAATTAGAACACAAAGCTTTCTGGGTTGTTAGAGAGCTTAATGCTAACCCAAGGTTAGCTGGAGAAAAGCGCCTCATGAACTTGACTTCTCTAGATGAGTGGAGAAGTGAAGCTTACGAGAGTGATAAAATGTTTAAAGAAAAGGTAAAGAAGTGGCATGATAGAAGTATTTTGAAACGTGAATATAATGTTGGTGATAAAGTTTTGTTGTTTAGATCTCATTCCAGGTTTTCTCGAGGTAAATTACTTTCGAGATGGGAAGGACCTTTTCATATCGAATAATTTTACCGGTCAGGTACAATCAAGATTAGTAATTTTGATGGCACCAAACCTAAAGTTGTGAATGGGAAAAGACTCAAGCATTACATGGCGGGAGATCTCGTCAATGTTGATGTAAATATAATACACACAACAACTCATGAAGAATATGTTGCAGCCCCGTTTCAGACACCAGCAGAAGCAGAATAAGAAAAGGTATGTATTACGGTAAGGAAACATCACGAACCGTCATAAAAGTTCCATATTACGAGTTTTTGCAAAATATAGAAAATTCAGAGCCTAATTGGAGCCGGAGAGGAGCTCCAGGGGGCCCAGGCGCCCCCTAGCGCGGCCTACCTCCTGGCCGCGCCGGTGGCCGCCTAGTCACCCCGGAGCCCGACTCCGACTCCACCTTGGCTCGTTACCTTCCTATTGTTGCAGAATTTTTTTCTATCTTTTTGCCCGGATAGTCCCGACACCATATCTCTCGATTTAGCATGTTTTATTTTTGAGCTGTTTCTGCCAGGACAAAAAGCTATTTTTAGAGATGTCTTCTTGCGGTTCAATCATAGAAGACTTCTTAGGGCGACTTCTACACCAAGTCTAGCAGGATCTAAACCAAGGGAAGCACATTGACTGGACTACAGAAGAATAAATTGCCGCAAGACAGGCGGAGATGGAGCGCTCCGTGAGAGAGGAAGTCAAGATTATCACTTCCCAACAACAAGGAGGTCTAAGCAATCCCATGATGGTGGGATATGTCCAACCTTAATATGATCTTTCACTTAACCTTTCAGGTCCTCCCACTTCACTAGAAGATCAACGTACGATCTCCACCATCTCCGAGGCTTACCGCATCACCAACCAACTCTGTGAAGATTTCCGTGTACTGAAAGTACAAGTGGAAGTCTTGGAATCAGAAAATCGAACCCTACACCGTGTCATCAGGGATATGAAGAATCAACAACAAGAAGAATGAGGAGTAAAATTTCTCGGGTAATGGCACCCCCTCAGCTTGTTCCAAGCTTGGGGGAGTGCCCGTTATCTTTATATTTATCTTAGTCTTTTAGAGTCAAGTAGAGTCGTATCATGTCTAGGGAAGTTATTATATGAAATAAGTGTTTGCATTGAGGTCTGTCACTCCTTCTGTGGAGAGTTTGTATCCGTGAGTGTGGAGTCGTCTATAATGGAATATTAATGAGAAGTCTATTGGTTCCTTCGCTGCACTCGGTATTCTCTTCACGCAATCGACCTTATATGATGATTCTTATGGGGAGTACTGACCTTATATCAGGTATGGCTTTGAAAACATTATTTAATTTTAGAAAACATAGCTTTGGTCTTGACAACATGCATGTTTTTCCAAGGAGCGACATAGCCAAAACCTTTATGTTATTATGCTTGAAGTGTTATGTTGAAAAGGAAGACAACTTTATGTGTTATGCTTACCTTCATGTTTATGCTTTATATGTTTTGCATCTAAGTTGGCATCAATTGTCTGTTCTCTCAAAGCCTTTGCTAGCCAAACTCTTTGCCTGGCAGATTTCTGCTTGTGCATCCATACCCTGAAACCAATACATTCCATGTGAGTCCACCATACCTCCCTCTTTGTGGTATTCCCCGAACACTCCTATAAGTATAAAATTTATGTGTTATCCTTAAATTTTATGTAATGACCCGGTCCCAAAAGGAACCAAGTCTACTATGCTTCTGTGCTATCCCTGGATCAGTATGCTAGCACACACAGTAATCGATGAAATACCATGAATCACATGTCAAAAAGTAACGTAAATACATGGTATTTATTACCTTATAGCCTTTGGGCTAGAATACACCGCGGAAATAAACAATACATAAGTGGAGTCCCATCAACACCAACGGCAAAGTTGAGTGTAGACATCGTAACCCTACATCGCATCACTTACTCGTCGTATACAATCCTGCAACACCGAAGGTTACATCCCAAAATGGGTCAGTACTTTGAATGTACGGCAAGTTACTCCAAAAAAAAATATAACAGACTTATCTTCTACATGCAATTTTGGCTGGTGGAAAAGCTCTAAGAGTTTCAGTTTGCATAAAGCTGATTTTGTCCTACTCAAAGATTATCATAACAGTACTACAAAGCTCATAATATGACTGAATTGGTTTCTCCAAGTCAATCTATTCCCAAAGTTGATTAAACCCGATTGATTAATTAAATATGATGAGATCCGTCAACATTCCCACTTCTAGATGCTCAAAGTTGTCCGTAACCAGGGACACGGCTAATCATGATCAGTTTGTACACTCTGCAGAGGTTTGTGCACTTTTCCCCACAAGACTCGACCACCTCCTTTTTAGTTCGTCACACTGCATGTTGTATGAGAACCGGAAGGTCGAGGCATGGTCTTTTAGAAGAGTTTCCCTCACTCTGGCGGTGCCCATCCCACCTACTCATAACAACGTTCGTAGCACCACTTAGTAAGAGTCACTACAACTAATCAACCAAGCCAGAGCCCATAATAGCTTGTGGCTGCACACGTAAGCTTCTAGTTATGAAAAATATGATTGATCCCTTTAAGCCTGGGTGGCATTCCGCAGTGATTACTGGCCATCTCCAGGTCACTCAGGCAAATCCACTGGTTCCTCCAGGGTGCCCCCAACCATTCCACCCAGGTGGTTCATTAAGA
Source organism: Bromus sterilis (assembly GCA_950022295.1). Lineage (NCBI taxonomy): Eukaryota > Viridiplantae > Streptophyta > Magnoliopsida > Poales > Poaceae > Bromus > Bromus sterilis. The sequence continues at coordinate 212,339,172 of OX465599.1, forward strand.
TTATCTTGGTCCTGTTTACTACTTAGTCACTCATACCTCATAATGGATCACTTCCCAATCCACGTCTACTTAGCAAAGCAGTATAATTCTACACGGTGGCGACAATGATATAAGGTTCAGGCCTACCTCAATGAACTACTGAGTGTAATATCATAGCATAATATATATGATCCTATCAATACATAATATTTAAGTTGGACTACAATGCATATAAAAAATATAGGAAATACTGGAGCATGATCAAAAGAGTAACTTGCCTGGATCCTGACGAAGAAATATTCTACTCGTAGTCATCTCTCCATCTCGTTACAATATATCTAACGGTAAAAGAGAAACACTTCAACACACAACTCAATCCAAAGTGAAGATCCAAATAAGATACAATTACAACATAAATATTTAGTTATTACTATTAATAAACTAATTACTATGGCATGGATAGGTTGAGATAGGATCAAGTTGGATTGGATGGAAATATGATGGAAATCATATATCCGAGGATTGTAAAATCAATTGGATATGTTGGAGGTTGATTATAAAATCAATTGGATGGAGAGTATGTCAAACTCAGTTGGTTTGTCCATATGAATATTTGAATAGGATTGGATTCAAAAAGATCCGATAGAAATCGTGATGATCTTGTTGAGAAGATTGAATTTTTGTAGCCAAATTTATATAAAAAAGAGATATAACTAAATGGAAGCTAAGACGAAGGTTTGAGGTCAAAATAGTGTATTTATATGATGGAAAGAATGTGACAATTGTCCAAACAGAAAGATTTGATTTTAAGGATCAAATTTGATGAAGAAAATATTCCAAATAAATTATAGAATAAGATGTATATCAAATATACTCAAATTATAAAAATAAATTTGAGTTAAATTTCGAATTATAATAAGTGGAATATTACTGGAAAATAATAAACTACATTTTCCAAGGAATCCGGGGATATAAAAATTTGTCGAATCCGACTTACGGGCTAGAAGATATGAATTTTTTTGAAGTTTGGATATTTTTGTTAAAATGAATTACGGGATTAATAAAGGGATGCCACGTGGCGAGTTCTGATAGGTCCGCACCTATTCATTTTTTTACAAAAAAAAAGATGAACAAAGGGGAGAAAATTTTACCAGAGTTCTCGCAGGAATTTTGGAAAAAGGAATCCGGCGACAACGAACAGCCGAACGGGGTAGAGGATGATTTGGGCGACTCGATGGACAAGGTTATAGCTCCATGTTCGCCTTCGGATAGCCGAGAAGTTCCGCCGGAGTAGAGAAGAACGGATGAAGAGCACAATGACATGGACGGCGTGCTCCGGCCTTGTAATCGAGAGGAAAAATATGTCACAACGGTGCGCATCAGCAAGGGGAAGAAACTAGAGGAAGAAATATAGAATAGGTACCTTTCATGGCGACAAAAATCTTCACCGGAAGTGTGGATGCATCTTTACTCCGACGAGAAATTGCGCACGAAGGAGAGGGCTTTGGAGAAGGACTTTATGCGTGGGGATGTGTGGTTCAAAGGGGTCCTAGGGGCGGTATTTATAGGGTCATGGGAGGTCCATAGAAGGAGAGTGGGTGAGGTTTTGGAATGGAGTTAATGGCATTCATGGAGAAATAATGAACATTAAAAGCGAGGTTTTGGAAATAGATTTAATGGCATTCATGGAGAAATAATGGGCATTAAAAGCGAGGTTTTGGAAATGAATTTAATGGCATTCATGGAGAAAATTGTGGACAATTAAAAGCATTAAAACGCGTGTTTGTTTTCGTGAATGGATTCCTCATGAACTTGTCCACAATTTTTGTGTAGGTTCTGAAGTGAATCGGTCAAAAGAGTAGATGGGAGGAAAAGAGGAAGAGCTTCAGTTGCCATGGCCATTTGCTTCTGTGTTCACGTACACATGAACGAATGGGAGGAAGAAGACAGCTCGCTCGGGCTATGGGCCTTAGTGCAAAATTTGTCCCAAGATAAAGAAAAAGGAAAGAGAGATAGAGGGAAAAAATTAGATAGATGACCTCAGTCCAATTGACTTAGGAATCCTATTTTGGGTTAAACACTCTCAAATAAAATTATATAGGACAAATAAAACATAAAGAGCCTAGGAAAACTATATTTCCCTCTCAGAATAAATTTTAGAAATATATTTTTATGAAAAAATACTCATTAACGACATTATTAAATTTTTCCAATACTGTTTTTGGAGAATTCATATTATCTCCTCTCATTTTATTTATTAAATTATTGGAAATATTTACATATCTCTTAAACGTCAATATCCAATAAACTCCAAAATAAGAATTCGAGAATGAGTATGGGACCACAATAAATTTAAGAGAGTCATTTTATTCTCACTCGAAAATATTTAATTGTGGTTCGTACAAAATTTCAAAAGGACAAAAGAAAGAAAATCATTCTTTGAAATTTTGAATAAAGTTCACAACCAAAATTTTCATTATTGGATAAATGATTATCCAATTTTATTAAATGGTTTGTAAAGGTTTAAACAAAAACTCAAGGGAAAAGTTTTTCCTTTACCCCAAAATCAAAACACTTCAATTAATATTATATTATTTATTAACATTCCAAAATTTGGAAAATTTTGGGATGTTACATTTTAAAAATATTCTATTTTGTGCCTCTTGTTTAGCTCATGAGGAAGTTGTAGATAATTCATCATCTTCTTAAGTTGGACAAGTTTTACCCCGGGATTGCATGTCTAATCTGCAAACCCATAATACGAGGAGGAACTGGCATGAGTCTGCCCAGCTCGAAATATAATACAACAAACAAACCCTCCTTCACGCTTGGTCTATGAGAAATCATAAACTTTGGCAGTGATAAACAAAGTAGGGATGTGATCGTCCCCACATGGGAGCCATTCCTCAAAACTTTTCCATCTTGAGAATTAATTGAGCTATCTATTAGCATTGTTGACAAACTATGCACCTCCCAAAATTAATTTTCATTCTGTTTGATTGAAGGATAGCACATGAATTTTCCCTACTCTCCTTTAGCAAGGCCTTTCTTTTAATTTTGTGTTGAGTCAGTTGCCCCAGTTCCTTCTTTTCCCAAAGAAAACAGACACTGGATGCTGATGAGGATTCATCCATATAATGTTGCATTAAGTTTTGCCATGCCACATCATTGTTGACATTATCTTTTGATAAGTAAGTTGTTTGCGAAAGTTTTTCCCAAGCAAACATCTTCCTTTGTGTTAACATTTTCACTTCTTGACTAGTAACATGTTCTTTCAAAAGTTTCAAATTGTTTCATTATAATTAGAAAGAGAAAAAGTAAAAGTTATTAGTCGTCCTTTGACCAGGGATATGTTTTCCATAATTTGATGAGTTTTCTCAGCCCTACTTTTGATTATAATTGTTATTACTTTCTCATAAGGAACTTATGAGTTGAGGTTGCTGTTGAGGATGCTCGAGTTCGATGAAGAAACATTGATGCTTCTTGTTCGTATTCTATTTATCGACACTTCACTCTCTAAACTTGTGGACAGGTTTACCGAGCTCAGTATTCGCTTGGGGACGAGAGAGGTCTAAGCTTGGGGGAGTTGATACGTCCAAATTGCATCACTATTTTATATAATAATTCTTTCTTATTAATTGATATATTTCATGATATGATGCTATTCTTATGTTGTTTTGGCTTAATTTACACAGTTTTCAACTTTCCGGTGCCGAAGCAGCATACGCAGGATTCAGCGGTAAAAAGAGGACGCTGAGTTGCTGAAGAAGAACAACTCCAAATTACCTGAAAATTGACGGAGGGCGTTTTTAGTAGAATGGTGAAGACACGCTGAAGAGGGGGCAGAGGGGGGGCACAGGGTGCCCAGGCGGCCACCTGGCGTGGCCCCCACCCTAGCCGCGCGGGGAGGGTGCCTGGACCCCTGGGGCCACTCCTGGCTCCCCCCCTCTGGCCTATATATCACACATCGTCCAAAAACCCTAGAAAAGAGAGAGTTTTCGTAGTTCCGTCGCCGCTCCATGTCGGAAACCTACAGAGGAGAAAAGACATCTCCGGCGGGCAGATACCGCCGGGGAGAACACCTCCCGAAAGGGGAGATCATCGCCATCGTCATCGTCATCACCATCGTCACGGGCATCATCGAGATCATCATTAACATCATCCCCAACGTCATCACCATCTTCATCTTCATCCAATCTCACCTCACAAGTTCAACTTGTGTTGTAATCCGTACTATCTATCCTCTCTACTCTACCGGTGTTGATTACTACTGTGTGATGAATGCTATTGAGTTTTGTTGGAGAAATACCATTGTGTCCAGATTTTTTATCATCTATTTATCCCCACTGATCATGATCTCTTTTATGTCTTGTGAGTAGTTACTTTAGTTCTTCAGGACATGGGAGAAGTCTAGTTCTTAGTAGTCATATGATGTTGAAGTAATATGTGTTGTTTGATATTTAAGTTGTGTTATTATTTTCCTAGTGGTGTTGTGTGAGTTGAACACTCAACACTTCGCCTTATTAAGGACCTTGGGGAATGCATTGTGTATAAATAATGCTTACGGTGGGTTGCCAGAGTGTCAGAAACCTGAACCCCAGTTCGCAAGCTTTTGCACAAGGGAACAATGGATCAACGATCGTTTTGCTATGGTTAGGCTTTTTCCTTAATTACTATATTGTATTTGCGGATCCTTGCAAGATGTTTAATCATAAGAGTGCACTTATCTTCGTCTAGAGGGTGTACTAGCATAGATCCACCCACTCAATACTTATCAGCACAACACATAATACCGATGCGGAATATTGCGAAAGCACGAGACTATTTCTCCCGTGTGTCCTCAAGAACGCTTTAGCCTTTATAAGTTCAGTTGCTAGACCTATCCTTTGCTCAAAAGGATCGGGCCACTTGTTACTCTTTAGTGCCTTTCACTTTACTCGTTTTTATCTTTTTGTTGCTCATACTAAAAACCCCTAAAAAGCTATCTTTCAGTTCCTGCAGCTATTTATTTACCAAAGTCACTTACCAATAGCTTCTGCTCCTCGTTGGGTTCGACACTCTTATTTATCGAAAACGCTACAAACGATCCCCTACAGTTGAGGGTCATCATCCACCACCATGGACGCTTCCCGGATGTGCCGTGAGTAGTCCTCCTTGGACCATGGGTCCATGACCAGTAGCTATGTGATGTCTTTTCTCCAATCTTGTTCTTCAATGTTTAGTCCTTTTGAGTTGCCCTACATGATAAAGGCACCTATGTAATTTTCCTGCTGTTGATATGCTGTGTTTGCTGGGATCCGATGAATTATGAGATTATGTTCAGATCATGATGAGTTATATATTTGGTTTACCTTTTATATTTTGTTCTTGAGTAATTCAAGCATGTTCTTCGTTTCTTTACATTGCTTTGGCCAAGTAGTAGATAGTAACTCCAAGAGGGAGCGTTATGCGTGATTGTGTGTTCATGCCCCCCGATGTCTAGCTTGAGTGACAGAAACATGAGACTAGGTGATGTGTTGTTGCCACCAGGGAGAAAACAACGGTGCTTGTAACCACGGTTGCAAGGATTGTTTACCTTACGCAAAGATTGTTAATGCAATTGTCTGTTGCTTTTTGTTTACACTTTGGGTGGGGCTCGCAACTTAATACCAGCGAGATGTTCTAGATAGATATCTCAAGGTGGATGATTACTGAGTAGATGCAGATGGATTTTGGTCTACTTGTCTCGGCGTATTTCCCATACTTTTGAGCCTCTTACTTTCAAGTAGCATAATTAGCATTGTGGTGCGTTTATAATTATGTCAATTTCCCAGCTGTAATTTGTTCACCCATCTTAGATATTTTATCGTCTTTTGGGAGAGAGACATCACTAGTGTATATCATGGGACACCGGTCCATATTTCCACCACTGTTTACACCTCCACTTTATTTACTGCTTTTACTTTTAAGTTGTAATTATCACTACTACCTACCCTTGTGTTTGATCCTTTGTGAAAAACACGGCCGGAGATATTGACAACCCCTCTGAACTTCGTTGGGTGCAAAGTTACTTATTGTGTGTGCAGGTCCACGTCAACTTATTATCTGGCACCGTTGACACATAATTGCAGCATTAAGAGTCCTACTGGTTCGATAACCTTGGTATCTTCACCGAGGGAAATTTGCTTCTATCTACATCTCAACCTTCCACTTGGGGCAACCAATGAAGGGCGAGAAGCCATTATCATCTCTCGTACCATCAAAGAACACATCAGAACTTTCAGTGGTTGGTTGCAATCACATCTCAGGAGTAACACCACTGTTGAAGATGACTTGTACATTTGGCCAGGACACCATCTTCGACTGTATTAACTTTCCAAGCCTACAAGATAAATGGGAGTACATTTTACATGAATTCACAAGATAAAAAAGAGAACCAACCAAAACAGTGGTGTCCGGTTAGATGATGAAATCAGCAATGATCAAAAGAACACATATTATGGTTACATAGAGGAGATATGGGAACTTGACTATGGACCTAATTTTAAGGTCCTTTTGTTTCAGTTCAAATGGGTTAATCTGTTGGGGGTAGAGGTAGACCTGGAATACGGAATGAATATAGTGGATCTCAACAATCTTGGGTACACAAACGAATCATTCGTCCTAGCCAATGATGTAGCCCAAGTTTTCTATGTGAAGGACATGTCTACCAAGCCGAGAAAAATGAAAGATAAGGAAACAAATACATCATACGATGAGCCATAGCGCCACTGACGAGGATTGACCTCAGCAAATCCCATGGTTAGGAACCTTGGCTTAGATCGTAGAGAAAAAGTGCAGGTTCGCGATACTCGTCGGCTAACAGGAGACAGGGATTCACCCATGTTCAGGACCCTCGATCGGTGAAACCCCTACTTCCTGCTCTTTTGTATTATGATGGAGGCTATTACAGTGCAGGTCGAGGTGACTTCGCTTGGGACCGGAGGTGTAGCTATGAGATCGGATGCCCTAGATGACACCTCTCCCAGCCCTTATATACTAGGCTAGGTCGCAAGGTGTCCGTCTAGGTTTACAGAGATAGTTACCTAATCTAGTTTTAGTATTGGAGGCCAAGTCGCGGCTTCCATAATCGCCAAGGACTCCTACGTTGGTGCCTCGAGTGGGCCAGTCATGGGCCTATCGAGGCTTCCAGCGGGCCTTCTATCTTGACGCACACCAGGTACCCTCATCTGTAGGAGTCGTGGGGACACCACCTTCTCAGTAGCCCCCGAGTGCCTAGGGGACTCCAAGAGTCGCGCAGGGACTCAAGTCGAAGATCATCTGCCTCTGTGCGTGTCGCGCTGTTGCGAGTCATCCGCTGTTAGCCACAAAAGATAGTTTATTCGAGGGTGTCGGCACCCGGAATATGCGTATGTAATTCTAGCCTCAATTCAATCATATGGAGAGCTGAGAGCCATACCCACTCATCATAACAGACGAGGCCCGGTATATAACTCTCTCGGAAAGCTCGAACGTGAGGGGCATCCCATTCAGGCCCGGATGATCAACTGTATTGGGGTCCTCAACATCCGCTCACAAGTCTAAATGCTTATGGGTGATGAACTGCCATAGTCATAGACAAGTTACCTCAACCATATTGTCGATTGAACATTAGCATTTACATAAACAAACTCTAGCCCGATTCACTTAGTCGACGCCTCGAGTGGGCTCGATCGTACAACAAAGTGTGACACGTAACGGGATCAGATGAGGACATCTCCGTACACGCACTCGCATCATGATGCTCCGAGTTGCTCACAACTCAGGGCCACCTGGCTGTAAGAAAGACCGCTAGCGAGAACACAACCAAGCTATCGAACCCCACACATGGCATGCACGATATAAACATACATGCAGCATGCATGCCAAGTGTATAACAACAGGTAACACAACATGAACTCTACAAACTCATAGACTTTATTGTATCCGCTAAACAGAGCAGACATAGTAGTTGTATTACAAGCAAAGATCACATGACTGTGATCCAACATTACATCAAACAACAACGGAAGAAAATTTTGTCTTAGTAAAGACAAGTTTAACAAATGGCTTAAGAAGCCTGAAAGAAAATACAACGACCCTCCAAAGGAACTAGGCTGCTGTCTGGAAATATACGACTTAGCCGGCGTCGAGCTCGAGGTAGAGGCCACCATCAGGGTTAGTGGTCTCGTCTCTAAAACATAAAATAAGCAAATGTGAGTATAATGGCGTACTCAGCAAGACTTACATCAGAAGTACACTACTTATGCTCATGTATCAAGGTAAAAGTCTGGTGAGGTTTGTAATGCAGAAGTGCCAGCTTTGACTTGGCTAACCTAAACTACAATTACCATAGTTGAGGTGAGAAGCTCACACGAGTCCATCTAATCTTGATCACCACATCAATACACTACCCTGGATTCTTCCTCGACTTCCCACAAGGAAGCAACCCAAAGCACTCACACTTATCTTGGAAGTTTTAGAGTGGCCATTCAAGTTGTCTAATAATCAAGTATAGGTCTCCAAGTAGTCCATTACCATGGACGCGGCTATTCGAATAGATTGTTAACCCTGCAGGGGTGTATCTTCACATGCGTGTCATGAGTTACCGCCCAGAAATCATCATCCTTCAAGCGGATGTCGGACGAGGATAATCACCAAGGAACTTATCTCACATCACCTTCTCTAATCCAGGAGTCGACTATATGAGTGGTTACCGCTCGAGAGTCCGGCCGGTTCACGCTACGGACACAGACAATGCAGCCGACCGAGACGCCACCATGGAAGATGGTATTACTGTCTCACAGGTCCACCCACATATCTAAATGATGCAACCTTTCATTCATTCTTTTTCTATGCATATGCCAAATGGAAAGCTCGAACTAGTGTGACTCCTGGACTTTATCGGGGGTGAGTTAATAGGCCAAACGGGGCTCCCATAAACCCTACATGTGGTAGTAAACTTTTTCTTGGATCACAACACAAGAACTCGGGGGTTAGTGCAGTGTTCAACGAGACAACACATTGTGTACTCCTACACAACCTCTCATTGTTCACCTTTTTATTCAAGTTCAACACACCATTTTTCATCACAAGTAACACGAACATGATTACTACCATCATCAGTTCATCATCCAAGACGGACCAATGCTTCCATGACTCTAAGCATAGCATAATCATAACATGGTTGAATGGCCACATGATGATCACAAACAATTCCTAGATCTGCTAGGTTGAGGTTTGCTTAATAGTGTGGCAGAAATGATAGGGCATGCAAAGGAATGGCTTCAACTAGCGGTAGAACGTATCATTGTCCTGCTGACGATCTCGAGGTGTTACTCTTCAGAGCGGTCGAGAACTACGTCTGGCGATGGATCTACCGAGAAGAAGCAAACACCGAGACAACAATGTATAAACATCACATTGCAATGCACAATCAAGATGTATAACATAGCATGGCTTGGTACTGATGTGACCTATGTTCATGTTGCAACATGTTAATTGAAGTTGATTTGAAAAATAATTCCAAATACAAGCTCCAAATGAATATTTGAAATTGTCCATATTCATTTGCTACTGTTTGTTCATTGTAAACTATTTTTTCATGCTTGAAAGTAGCATATTTGGATAAAGCATATTTTTCTGTTGATTTTTCATATATAAATATTTTCATTTGGAGTTATGGTTTAAAAGATAAAGCATTTCAAAGTTTTGATCAATTTCTTGAATTTATGAGATATTTTTAATCTGGAAAAGGTTTACTGCATCAGCATGGCATCATGCTGACGTCAGGGGTGCTGACTGGTCAAACTGACCAGTGGGCCCAGCTTTTCATAGACAGTGGGGTTAATCCCGTTTTATTTTTAATAGGCTGATTCGATTAAGCAAAGCGACCCATGTGTCATAGGGTATTGGGGTGATTAGCAGGGGGTTTAGTGGCTAATCAGTCCGGGGCGGCCGTCGGCTTGACGTCGGCGTCATTGGACGCGGCGATGCCCTGCCGGGGTTGCACGGGAACGGCAGAGGAGAGCAGCACGAGGTGCCTTGCGATCTCCCGCACCTTGTGGTGCACACGGGCGACCCAGGGGAGGCCCGAGGCGTCGATGGCGATGAGCCCGGCGGCGGCCCGAGCTCGGTGATACGTCCCAAACGTATCTATAATTTCTACTTGCTCCATGCATTTTTTGTGTGATATTGCTATGATCTAGATACACTTTCATACACTTTTGATTATATTTGGACTAACTTATTAACTCAGTGCACCACAGTGCCAGTTCCTGTTTTCTGCTGCTTTTCTATTTCAGGTTTCCCCCATATTAAAAGTGCTCCAAAAATTCGGGAAAAATCAGATAAAAAATCACTGTACCGGAAGATTCCATAAACACCTAGGAGGGGTCAGAGGGGAACCACCAGGGCCCTATGCGCACTCCCGGCGCGCCCTAGGGTGGGGCCGCGCCAGGGGGGCGTCTGGACCCCTAGTGTCCCCCCTGGCTGCCCCCCTTCTACTATATGTTATCCATGACGCGAAACCCTCGAAGACATAAACCTTTTTCGCGATCTCGTCTCTGTTCCACCGCCGCCGCGCTTCCAAGATCGGGAGCGCCAGCAGACCTCTTCCCGGCACCCTGCCGGAGGGAGGATTGACCTCCGGGAGCTTCCCCTACACCATGGATGCTTCCCCGATAATCCGTGAGTAGTCTACCTTGGACCACGGGTCCGTGATCAGTAGCTATGTGATGTTATCGTCCCCTCTATGTTCTTCATGGATTAGACCTCATGAGCTGCCCTACATGATCGAGGCACATATGTAATTTTTTGTTGTTGCTATGCTGAGTTTTCTGGGATCTGATGGATGATAGATTATGTTCAGTTTGTGATTGAGTAATATATTTGGTTCTTATCTTTTATATTTTTGTTCCTAAGTAATTTTTGCATGTTCTCCATTGTTGTTTATTGCTTTGGCCAAGTAGTAGCTAGTGACTCCAAGAGGGAACTTTATGCTCGATTGGGGGTTCATGCCCCCCGATGACACGCTTGAGTGACAGAAACATGAGTCTAGGGGATGTGTTGTTGCCAAAAGGGGGAAAACAACGGTGCTTGTAACCGCTGTTGCAAGGATTTTTTACTTTACGCAAAGTTCTTTTTAATGTTGTTGTTTGTTGCTTTGGGTTTACACTTTGGGTGGGGCTCGCAACTTAATACCAGCGAGATGTCCTGGATAGATATCTCAAGGTGGATGATTAGTATTAGATACAATTGGATTTCGGTATACTTATTTTGGCATACTGCCCATGCTTTTGAGCCTCGTCCTTTCTTTGTAGCATAGTTAGCATTGCGGCGCATTTTTAATCCTATCAATTGCCCAGCTGTGATTTGTTTACCTTGCATAGCAGTTTTATCGTATTTTGGGAGAGAGACATCACTAGTGAACATCACGGGACCCTTGTTCTTATTCTCATCATTGTTTACATGGTCTTTTAATTTCTTGCTTTTACTTGATAGCTGCTATCACCATTATCTTTTATCTGGTGCGTTGATCCTTTGTGAACAACAAGGCCGGAGAGATTAAAAACGTCTCTGTACTCATTGGGAAGCAAAGTTATTTGTTTCGTGTGAAGGTCCATGTGAAGTAAACAACCTTGAGTTGTGAACGGTGCCATTATTCACTTCACCACCTACTTATCATTATAAGAGTCCTACTTGTCGACACTCTCAACCTTGGTATCTTCACCAACGGAAACTTGTCGCTACTATACATCTCAACATTCCACTTGGGGTAACCAACGAGGATATAGTATCAAGCAAATTTCTGGCGCCGTTGCCGGGGACTCCGAGTGCTAAGATAGGGGAGTTGCACACTATCTTTTATCTTTGCTTTTTAGTCTTGTTAGTTTGCCTTTCAATTTTTATCTTTCTTTCCTATGTCAAAAATCACAAAAAAAATTGTCTTGCTAGTAGTTGTCATTATGTCTGGTCCTTTTTCCTTTGTTGAGACAGAGGTTCTCACCTTTAAACAAAAAGGTGGTGAAAGTTTAAAAGATGCTTGGTATAGAATTAATGATTCTTAGAGAAAAGCCACCAAGAAGCAATCCACTACTATCCTGCTTAGAAATTTTTAAGTTGGAATTACTCCTTTGAATAGGTTCATTCTAGATACTGCTATCAATGGGAATTTCGTAGAAGCCCCACTCTGGGAATCTCTTAATGTTATTGAAAATCTTGTTGGAAATCTCCCTGTTGCTATCATTCAAGAGGATATCACTCTAGTTCACATTATGAAAAAACTTGAAAAGATAGAACTAGAAATACCAAGCATAAGTAGGATAAATGAGTTGGATAGCAAGATTCAAGGGAATTTTAATAGACTTGATAGCTCCGTGCATAATTTATTAAAACTTTGGAGACCATCAAATTCCATGATTTGGATCCTACTAGGATTGATAAGATTGAGGAAATCATTAACACTTTAGGAACTACTTTCTCCTCAATCAAAAAAAAAAGGGTAAAAGGTCCGGCGAGAAGGGAACCTAAGTTCAATTATGTCCCTAAGGTTCCCCGACCTAAAACTAATCCACCCATTGCCAAGGGAGTTGAAACTGTGAAAACTTTGGAAGAAATTCCCCTCTTATATGAATTTATAAATGAAACTTCAATTGATTTTCCGCCTTTTGGTTTTATCCCTAGAAGTATCTTTATTAGGCCTCATTTGAAACACCTATCAAGACTATTTGTACAATTTAAGAGCTTTTTGATGATCTTAATGATGGTTCGATTGATACAACTTGATCTTTTTCTTTATGCATAGCTTCAAGGCGTAAAAGAAAGCGCTTGTTAGGAGGAAACCCAAGATGTTTTTACTTATTTTTTTAGTGGTCTTGATGATTGTTAATACTGTAGAAACATCATTGTATCTTTATTTTCATGCTTTGTACCAAGTTCTAGTCTCTTATGATAAGGGAAGAAAAAGTTTTGACATGCTGTCCATAAAACTGATTCTGTCTGCTTGATGGAAAAAATCACAACAAATCACCAGTTCATCCTTTTGAGCTGAATTCTTTACACAGAATGCTCTATACAATTGTGAAACTTTCGTATGTTCTGAGCTTTTTTATTTGAGTTGCAGAAGTACTCCCAAAAAATTATTTACTACCTGTTGTTCTGTTTTTTATAGATTCTGCCACATTTTTCCTTTCTTCACTTTTGCAAATCTTAAGCTTGCTTTTTCTTTTCAAAAACTTTTTGGAAATCTTGAGAAACAGTAGCTCTTCAAAAATATATTTATTTCCAGTAGAGAAAAATTATTTTATTAAGGGTACTAACCTCTCTAATCAGCTTATGATGAGTTATGTATGAAGGGAGTTTTCAAGTGTGCGAGGGAAGATGATGAAAGAAGATCCGAGAGTGTCAACTCTCAAGCTTGAGGATGCCCCCATGCATCCCCAATAAATATTCAAGGAGACTCAAGCGTCTAAGCTTGGGGATTCCCCTGTGCATCCCCTTCTCCATCAACAATCATCAGTTCGTCCTCCGTCTCATTATATTTTTATCACTTCAGGCGTTATGTGCTATGCTTGGAGCGTCTCGCTCTTAGATTTTCTTTTTAGTTTTCTTTTGCTTTGCTTTCTGTTCAAACAAGTTAGACCCCAGCTTACTTTGTGTGGGAGATAAACACGCTTCACTTCAATCGAGAACACATCATAGGAATTTTCATGCTTATCTTTCTGTTGTTGTGTGTTCTTTATCTTTCATATCTACTGCCATGTTTAGTTTTAGTGTTTGTCTTTAGCAAGAGCTTTAGCTTTTGTTTAGTTTGTTTCTGTAACTCTGTTTAGTTTTCATGTTTATCTTTTTAAGAGAGTTGGTTGTTGCACTCAGTTGTTTCTTGTCTTGAAGTAGGTAATTCAGGTTGCTATTCAATTGTAGTAGTAACTTGCAATAGTTTTGAGCTATTGTTGTGAGTAATGTTTGAACTTTGGGTGTCAAGAGCTCTAGTCTATTAGTGATAGGTGTCGTATTTTGGGCAATCCGTGTTTATTTTCAGAACATACAAAAACTAGTTGAGAACTCTAGCTACTAGATGGATCACCAATTTTTGGAGGGATCGGATATTACAATACACTCACGTACCATGAGTCGAGGATGCACAAGGATAACCAAACCCCCATACACTCCTCCTCGGGATACTTGTCTCTTTGTGAACCTCCTTATTAGATTGAGAGTTAGCGATAATAAGTGCATGAGTTCTTCGTATTAATGTAAGTATTTAAAGTTGACACTTCCACCTCCTCATATTTGCTTGCCTCTTCGGTACCACGCATTGCCCTCTTCTCATTCCGAGAGTTGGCGTCCACCTCGCCGGTGCATCTAAACCCTTGGCATGATACGCTCTGTCATCATAAACCTCCTTTTAATCTTTCCTCAAAACATCCACCATACCTACCTATCAAGGCATTTCCATAGCCTTTCCAAGATATATTGCAATGCAACATACACCTCTTCATGACTTGATCTTCATGTCATACATGATCCTGCTACACTAGCAGAGGTATACATTTGCATACATCATGATAGCTACATCTTCTTTATGTTGAGTACCTTGTCAAGTGTGAAAGATCTTCTATACCTTCTTGTAAAATAGTGTGTTGACCTTATGTGAGGAAAAGATCCCAAAGTGGACAAATTTCAAAGATCCCAAAGAGGACAAATGAGAGTTAAATAGAAAGAGCCATTGAGGCCACCAAAAAATACAAAAAATAGAAAAAAGAGAAAAAAGAAATAAAAAGAGAGAAAGGGGCAACAATACTATTCTTTTGAAAGATCCACACTCGTACTCCCTCTTATCCTTGTACTCCATAGAGATGATCATTTATTCATATAGCTATGTGGGGACCCTTTACACTATAGAACTTGGCTTGCATATTCCAAGGATGAGCATCCTCAAATGAGCTCTAGGTCTTCATGAGCGAGCAAGTTGGATGCACCCCCACTAGTTCCATTGGAGAGCTTTTCTTAGCTCATATGTGCATCCATTGCATGGAAATCCCTACTCCTCACATCATATCTATCATTTGGCCTTCTCTCTTATGATTGTCCTCATTGATGTGAGCCTTTCTCACCCTTTTTTTCTTCCTCCTCCACCATATTTCTCTCTTTGCCATCCTAAGTGTCAACTCTCGTGCTTACACTCATCCATTGCATGAGTGCTCAAAATATCGAAAAGGAGTGGATCAAATTGACTTGTACCTGGCTAGTGGTCTGGAGACGAGTCAAGAAAAAATTCCAAAGAAGACCAAGTGTGAAACTTTAGTAGATTGAGTTATCAACAAATATATTTTTTCTCGTATTCCAATCTCCCCCTTGTTGCAAGCAAACACCATCTGGAGACATTCGAGTCACAGAAAACTGAGAGCTCTTCTGCCTTAATGTTCTTTTGTTGCTTGTTTCAATGCCAATATAGACTCTTTCCTGTTATGAATTGAATTGAATTACATACCTTGATTGCTTTACTTTCAAAGTTCTTATATGGTTATTAGCATGTCACCACAGAAATTATGCTTGTTATCATTTAGCTACTCGAGGACAAGCAGGAATTAAGCTTGGGGACGTTGATACGTCCCAAACGTATCTATAATTTATGCTTGCTCGATGCATGTTTTGTGTGATATTGCTATGATCTAGATACACTTTCATACACTTTTGATCATATTTGGACTAACTTGTTAACTCAGTGCACCACAGTGCCAGTTCCTATTTTCTTTTGTTTTTTTCTATTTCAGGTTTCAAAAATTCAGGAAAATCAGATAAAAAATCAGCATACCGAAAGCTTCCGGAAACAACTAGGAGGGGACAGAGGGGACCCACCAGGGCCCCAGGCGCCCTAGGGTGGGGACGTGACAGAGGGGCGCCTGGACCCCTGGTGCGCCCCCTGGCTGCCCCCCTCTGCCTATATATTCTCCATGACGCGAAACCCTCGAAGACAGAACCCTTTTCGCGATCTTGCCTCTGTTCCGCCGCCGCCATGCTTCCAAGATCGGGAGCGCTGACAGACCTCTTCCCAGCACCCTGCCGGAGGGAGGATTGACCACAGGGAGCTTCCCCTCCACCATGGACGCTTCCCAGATAATCCATGAGTAGTCTACCTTGGACCATGGGTCCGTGATCAGTAGCTATGTGATGTTCTCCTCCCCTCTTTGTTCTTCATGGATTAGACCCCGTGAGGTGTCCTACATGATCGACGCACATATGTAACTTTCTGATGTTGCTATGCTGAGTTTGCTGGGATCTGATGGATTACGAGACTATGTTTAGTTTGTGATTTAGTAATATATTCAGTTCTTATATTTTATATTTTTGTTCCTAAGTATTTCTTGCATGTTCTCCGTTGTTGTTTATTTCTTTGGCCAAGTAGTAGGTAGTGACTCTAAGAGGGAACGTTATGCTCGATTGTGGGTTCATGCCGCCCGATGACACGCTTGAGTGACAGAAACATGAGCCTAGTGGATGTGCTGTTGCCACAACGGGGAAAACAACGGTGCTTGTAACCATGGTTACAAGGATTTTTTACTTTACGAAAGTGCTTTTTAATGCACTTGTCTGTGGCTTTGGGTTTACACTTTGGGTGGGGCTCGCAACTTAATTCCAGCGAGATGTTTTGGATAGATATCTGATGACCCTCAACTGTAGGGGATTGTTTGTACCGTTTTTGCGGGTAAGTTAACCCAATTTATTGATTCGACACAAGGGGAGTCAAAGAATATTTATAAGATTTGACAATTAGTTGTCAATTCAACCGCACCTGAAATATACTTTCTTGCAACAAAATGTTAATAGAAACTATGGTATGATAGTGGTAGTGATGACAGCAAAAGTCAACTAGTAGTAACCAGCAGAATTAAATATCTGTAGACTAGGGAAATGGATGGTTGGGCACTTCTTGGATAAGAGTGAACATGTAATAAATTCTAACATGGGGCAAGGCACACAGAAAAAGCGATGATCATCTATGCAAATATCAAACATTAGGCATGTATCCCGTAGGTACTTGTGTGTGCTTGCAATAAGAACTTGGACATCATCTTTTGTCCTACCATCCCGCTACGAACGGGGCCAAAGGGATCTAATGGAGATTAAGGTGCTCCTTTCACAGATCTCCGGAACAAAGCAATAAACTCAATGGATACATGAAATCCTCAAATTATAGACCATCCCCTTTCGTGTCCCAAGTTTTCACCTTTGGGATCGCCGGTTCCGGACCATAATAGGTGCATACAACTCATAGATAGGATCAAGCACATAATTATACTCATGAAAACACAAGTGGTTCAGATCTGAAAACATGACACTCCGGCCCAAAGTGACAAGCATTAAGAGCAACAAGTTGTAGCAAAGATGATAAACACCATAGTAGATGATAGACAACATGCCCCCAACAATCTGACGAACTATTACATGATCAAACTCATCCAATCCCTACCATCCCCTTTGCCTATAGCAGGGAATTACTCACACATGTGAAGAGAAGTCATGGAGGGAGAATGGATTGGTGATGGTGATGATGGAGATGATCTCCCCTCACCGGAGGCAAAATCAGCATCCAGATTAGCCCTCCCAAGGAAGAACAGAGGGTGCTGGAGGCTCCGCGAAGGAAACTTGAAAATCGACTTCTGTTTTGGGGTTTTCCCGTCACCGGAATAAATAGGGGCATCGGCAAGGCACCAGAGGAGGGGGGAGGCCCCCAGGCGGCCAGCCGACGCAGCCAGGGGTGGGGTCGTGCCATCATGGCGCCTGGAGCCCCTGTGGCCCCCCTCTGGCCCCACTTCTGGTGCATGGAAGCTTCGGGTGCATGGATTTTTTATGAATTTTCCTGGAATTTTTTGAGATACCTAAAAATTTGTTTTCCTGCACACAATAAAACCATACAGGGCAGCTCTTCTGAAACCAGCGTCAGTCCCGGTTAGTTTATCTCAAATCGTGCAAGTATGAGGGCAAAACAATAACAAAAGTGTTTGGAAAAGTAGATACGTTTGAGACGTATCAACTCCCCCAAGCTTAGCATATTGCTTGTCCTCAAGCAATTCAGTTCAACGAACTGGACGCGACAAAGAAAACTTTGACAAACTCTTTTGCTTCATAAGGTGTATATAAGCCTGTACTATGAAAGGAGTTTAGCAAGTATCAAAACAATGCTATGAGGACAATGCAAGAAGCAATCCTTCTTTCAAGCGATCAATCACAAACAAACAAAAGTAAATAATAAGCTGCCGAAAATCAAGACAAGATCACAATGCACATAGCTTGAATATACTAAAGTGGTATCTCGCTAGCCTCCATGAGTGAAGCAAAACATAAATGCAGAAACTCCTCCGGAGTTTTAAAGGAGACTAGAACTAAGAATTTCAGAAGAACCATTATCACAATCATGCAGAAGACAATGTGGTACTTTGGGACAATGCATGTTACACTAAGAATGAAAATTATGCTCTCAATAGTTGGTTCTTTGAAGAAAGAAGGGCAGACTCTCGAACCGTGGCTTTTTGATGGCAAGGTTGAAAACCCGTGGTTGGAATGTAACGACCCGGTCCCGAAGGGAACCAAGTCTACTGTGCTTCTGTGCTATCCCTGGATCAGTATGCTAGCACACACAGTACTCGATGAAATACCATAAATCACATGTCAAAAAGTAATGTAAGTACATGGTATTTATTACCTTATAGCCTTTGGGCTAGAATACACTGCGGAAACAAACAATACATAAGTGGAGTCCCATCAACACCAACGGCAAAGTTGAGTGTAGACATCGTAACCCTACATCGCATCACTTACTCGTCATATACAATCCTACAACACCGAAGGTTACAACCCAAAATGGGTCAGTACTTTGAATGTACAGCAAGTTAGTCCCAAAAGAATATAAAACAGACCTATCTTCTACATGCAATTTTGGCTGGTGGAAAAGCTCTAAGAGTTTCAGTTTGCATAAAGCTGATTTTGTCCTACTCAAAGAGTATCATAACAGTACTACAAAGCTCATAATATGATTGAATTGGTTTCTCCAAGTCAATCTATTCCCAAAGTTGATTAAACCCGATTGATTAATTAAAGATGATGAGATCCGTCAACATTCCCACTTCTAGATGCTCAAAGTTGTCCGTAACCGGGGACACGGCTAATCATGATCAGTTTGTACACTCTGCAGAGGTTGTGCACTTTTCCCCACAAGACTCAACCACCTCCTTTTGTATTTGCCACACTACACGTTGTATGGAAACAGGAAGGTCGAGACATGGTCTTTTAGAAGAGTTTCCCCTACTCTGGCGGTGCTCATCCCACCTACACATAACTACGTTCGTAGAACCACCTAGTAAGAGTCACTACAACTAATCAACCAAGCCAGAGCCCATAATAGCTTGTGGCTGCACACGTAAGCTTCTAGTTATGAAAAATATGATTTATCCCTTTAAGCCTGGCTGGCATTCCGCAGTGATTACTGGCCATCTCTAGGTCACTCAGGCAAATCCACTGGTTCCTCCAGGGTGCCCCAACCATTCCACCCAGGTGGTTCATTAAGATTATCTTCTTCCTTTTTACTACTTAGTCACTCATACCTCATAATGGATCACTTCCAAATCCATGTCTACTTAGCAAAGCAGTATAATTCTACACGGTGGCGACAATGATATAAGGCTCGGACCAACCTCAATGAACTACTGGGTGTAATACGATATCATAATATATAATCCTATCAATGCATAATATTTAAGTTGGACTACAATGCATATCAAAAATATAGGTAATACTGGAGCATGATCAAAAGAGTAACTTGCCTGGATCCTGACGATGAAATATTCTACTCGTAGTCATCTCTCCATCTCGTTACAATATATCTAACGGTAAAAGAGAAACACTTCAACACACAACTCATTCCAAAGTGAAGATCCAAATAAGATACAACTACAACATAAATATTTAGTTATTACTATTAATAAACTAATTACTATGGCATGGATAGGTTGAGATAGGATCAAGTTGGATTGGATGGAAATATGATGGAAATCATATATCCGAGGATTGTAAAATCAATAGAATATGTTGGAGGTTGATTATAAAATCAATTGGATGGAGAGTATGTCAAATTCAGTTGGTTTGTCCATATGAATATTTGCATAGGAAATCAATTCTTGGATTGGATTGAAAAAGATCCGATAGAAATCGTGATGATCTTGTTGAGAAAATTGAATTTTTGTAGCCAAATTTATATAAAAAAAAGATATAACTAAAGGGAAGCTTGGACGAAGGTTTGAGGTCAAAATAGTGTATTCATATGATGGAAAGAATGTGACAATTTTCCAAACAGAAAGATTTGATTTTAAGGATCAAATTTGATGAAGATAATATTCCAAATAAATTATAGAATAAGATGTATATCAATTATAAAAAGAAATTTGAGTTAAATTTCGAATTATCAAAAGTGGAATATTACTGGAAAATAATAAACTACATTTTCCAAGGAATCCGGGGATATAAAATTTGTCGAAATCCGACTTACGGGCTAGAAGATATGAATTTTTGAAGTTTGGATATTTTTGCTAAAATGAATTACGGGATTAATAAAAAAGATGTCACGTGGCGAGTTCTGATAGGTCTGCACCTATTCAATTTTTTACAAAAAAAAAGATGAATCAAAGAGGAGAAAATCTTACCGGAGATCTCGCCGGAATTTTGGAAAAAGGTCTCCGGCGTCAACGAACAACCGAACGGGGTAGAGGATGATTTGGACGACTCGATGGACAAGGTTATAACTGCATGTTCGCCTTCGGATAGCCGAGAAGTTCCGCCAGAGTAAAGAAGAACAAATGAAGAGCACAATGACACGGACGGCGTGCTCCGGCCTTGCAATCGAGAGGAAAAATATGTCACAACGGTGCGCATCGGCAAGGGGAAGAAACTAGAGGAAGAAATATGGACTAGGTACCTTTCTTGGCGACAAAAATCTTCACTGGAAGTGTGGATGCATGTTTACTCCGACGAGAAATTGTGCACGAAGGAGAGGGATTTGAAGAGGGACTTTATGCGTGGGGATGTGTGGTTCAAAGGGGTCCTAGGGGCGGTATTTATAGGGTCATGGGAGGTCCATAGAAGGAGAGTGAGCAAGGTTTTGTAAATGGAGTTAATGACATTCATGGAGAAATAATGGGCATTAAAAGCGAGGTTTTGGAAATGGAGTTAATGTCATTCATGGAGAAATAATGGCATTAAAAGCATTAAAGTGAGGTTTTAATTGCCTGAATGAATTCCTTATAATGTGCTACGAATGTAGACTTCATATCGAATCGGTCAAGGAATTAAGTAGAAGGAGGGGAGGAACGTGTCCAGGTGCCATGTACCTCGTTTTTTCTGTAATGAGTGACTCATTCGTTCATGATCGTGAGACAGAAGAAGATGATATGAGCCTTAGTGGAAATTAGGTCAAGGGAGGAAAAAGACAAAGGGAAAATAAATCAAAAACATGGGCTCGGCTCAGATGATCTAGGATTTATATTTTCTAATACCTAACAACACTAAAATTCGGGATTATCAAATCCCTCCCAAAGTCGAAACATATATGTAGACTAAATAAAATATAGAGATTATAGAAATATATTTCTCTTCGAATTAAATGTTATAAATAGATTTTTATCAACCAAAATTCATTTAAGGCACTAATAAATTCCCCAAATTAGTTTTAGGGTTTTATAAATACCAAAATGATTACAAAAAAATAATCAAGTGTTCAAATGAGCACTTTAAAAAAATTCAATACTATCTTCGAAGAAGTCATATTATCTCCTCTCATTTTATTCAATAAATTGTTGGAAATATTTAAATATCTCTTAAACGTCAATATCAAATAAACTCAAATTTCAAATAAAATTCGAGAATGAGTATGGGACCACAATAAATTTGAGAAAGTCATTTTATTCTCGCTCTAAAATATTTAATTGTGGTTCCTACCAAATTTCAAAAAGACAAAAGAAAGAAAATCATTATTTGAATTTGGAATAAACTTCACAACAAAGATTTTTATTATTGGATAAATGATTATCCAAATTTTATTAAATGATTTGTAAAGGTTTTAAACAAAAACTCAAAAGAAAAGTTTTCGTTTACTCTAAAATTCAAACAAGTCAATCAATATTATATTATTTATTAACATTCCAAAATTTTGAAAATTTTGGGATGTTACATGGAAGCAAAGACTAAACATGTGCTAGAGCTCTTGGTTTTGAAAACAGAGATAAAATTATTTTGAGAAGTGCAACTTTCCAGTCAACGGTGAACGGTAAAGGTCTCTCAATATCTCCAATGCCAAATATATTAATGATTTTGCTTACACTTTTGTTCCCTTTTCCATACATCATCTGACGGTCTATGGAACCTTTTATTTTGCCTCAAGTTTGGAAGGAAGTTTTCTCGCTCCATCTATCATTAGAAGCATTTGGTCCATTTAATTCCATCATCAAGTATGGGGGAGGTGTAACTCTCTCTATTTTTTATAAATTTGACTAGTAAAACTTCCGTCAAAATACTTTTGGCATAGTATATACTGATTTTCCCTCACCGCACCATGAGCTTGTACGGTTACAAAAGGGAAGATTTTGAATAAATTTCAAGATGGCACAAGAAAGGCTAAGTTAAGGGTGGCCGGTAAATACCACATATAGGAAGGTATGGTGGACTCAAGTGGAATAACTGGTTTGAAAAAGGAGTTTGTATACACAAGCAGAATTCCACTTAGTGCGAGTGAAGGCTAGCAAAAGACTGGGAAGCGACCAACTAGAGAGCAATAATTGTCATAATCATGCAGAGCGACAAAGCAACATTGAATTGGGCATGAAAGTGATATAACTATTCTGAAATAAAAATATCATCAAGGCATGATAGACTTTTTAATCATAAACATGTGTGAACATGTGGCAAGTCCATCCAAGAATTCTCCGAAGGGAAATACCACTTCAATATGGCAAACCATGAGCAATGCAATGCATGTAAATCATTTAAACAACATATTATGCACTCTAGCTTATTGTGATTAACCACAAAGAAAGCATGAACACTGGGAAAGCATTGTAAACATAGCACTATGTCGCTACAAGCTGGTCTCTAGATCATAAGTACACGAATATGTACAAAAGTAGAAACAAGAAGATTTCATACCGGTTTTCCTTGTTGCTTCCCTTCCATCGATCTTCGTCATTACTTCCTTGTCACTTGCCCGACCGAACGTGAGAAATATAATCAAATGCCATCACGGACTTGAGGTGAACTCTGAGAACAAACCAAACTAAAGAGAGAAAGGACATCTTTTTGGGTTTTTCAAAGGTTTAACGAAAGCAAAAGAAAAGAGAAATCTTTTTGTTGTTTTCGTAAATGAAAAGATAAAAGAAGAAAGGGCGAAAACTTCGAAAAGATCCAAGCGAACAAAATAAAAACGGATAATACAATGGAAAAAGGGAGAAGGGCACCTACTCCCCCAAGCTTAGGCTTTTGACCTAAGTTGGTACCAGCTACTGCCCCCAGGAGCCTCCTGCTCCTGAGTGGTACGGGTAAGTCCAAGAGTTGTATGAGCCCTCCGGTGCGTACACCGAAGTCCTCGGGTCTTCCCATGAGGAAGGCTCTGCGCTCCAAGCAGAGGAAGACCCTTCACAAAACTGGGTGACGGTCTTCCCATGGAAAGGTGGGAACTCACCATGCTCCTCCTCGTCAGGCACAACCCCCTCCATGCGGTTATGCAACTGATACTGGGCCATGAACTTATCAAACTGGACATCATTAAAGGATCATCCGTTCCTGCGGGTATGATCAACCAAAAGTGGTGCAGGTAGACGGATCTCTCGAGTAATAGTTTTTTCAAACCTCAAAATATAAACAAGGTTACCCAACTCGGAAGTCGTGGTAACAAACTTATGCCTCTTCATAGAAGCAAAATCAAGACTTGAGTAAGAAAAGGGAACATCATCAGGATGCGGGTTGCCATTAAAATACTCAAGGATAAGTGTGGCGTAAACGCCACCAAATAAATCACCCTTGTTACCATTCATAGAAAGGCGACGAGAAATTAAGGCACCCACATTATAATCACTCCTACCAGAGAGGGCATTCGCATAGATAGCGAAATCTGGTGCAGAACCGTTGCTCGTGTTGTGACGAGCCAACAACCCTCTAGCAATAAAATACGCAAAATACCAGAGTGGGGGAATAAAATGCTGGAAATCTTTGTACGCCGAATATCTCTCTCTTCCTGGCTACAAAGAGAGTTGAAGAGAGTCCTCAACTCGGAGGGCTGAGTGTTCATCCTCGTCGTCTGACCAGCGTTCGGCTCACCTATTATATCACAAAATCTTGCCAAAGGAATGTTCATAAGATTATTTTAAATTTCAAACTCAACAGTTCCGAAAACAGGATTATAAACGAAACTAATAATGAAACAGGAGGTGAGCTTCTTATATTGTACCACACGGCATAGTGCTAGCCGTGTCAAACCTGCATTGGCACAAAGGCCATAAAAATCCTCCTTGATTCCTGCAGCTTCAAGAAAATCATTGCACGGATACATCATTGCGCATGCAAGACTCGTGTTTTCAAACAACTCTAGGGGCACATGATCTTCGTTATAGCTCACCCTAGCAGCGGAGGGTGAAGCTGCAGCTCTAGTAACTCGATCGGAGCGCTCGGGCTTCTTCTTCCCAAGCCACCCCTTTGCTTTCCCTAGCAAACTCATTTCTGAAATTTTTGACAATTCACAAAAACAAGGATTTAAACAAAGTGAGTTGAGGAAAACTACTCTACTCGCTTGCCTAAGGCATAAACTTGCATCAAAACTTTGGAAAATAAATTTCTACACATGCATGCAAGCTCATATGAACATCACCAAGAACTACTAAATACTCACAAATGAAGCCACCAATCAAAATTCTAATTGGAGGGGTGAAGGAGTTGCATACCAGGGAGTATTTTCTCAGAATCTCAGCTTAAACGGTGTGCTGTAGAGCAAGAACGCAAGAAGAAGTGCAGAACTTGTGTTTTTGGAGAGAGAGGAAGAAGGTGGAAGAAGACATACCTGGAGATGGGGCTTGTGGGCCCCAGGCGCCCTGTGGGCGCGGCCAGGGGGCTGGCCGCACCAGCTGGCCGCCTGGGCCACTGGTGCCCCCCTGGTCAGCCCCATGTGCCTCTGGGTCTTTCCCTTCATGGATATTTTTATTTTTATTTTTCTGGAATTTTTTTGAAAACTTCACTGTTGAAAAATTTCTGGAGTTCAAAAAGCTGCGAAACTTTCTGAAAACTTGACGCAGTGATTGGAATTGTGAAGCTTCAAAAACATATAAACTTGGTACAGCAGAGAGAATGAAATCTAAGGAAAATGAAAATATAACAAGCTCCACTTTTTACCTATATAAAACATGATAGCTAGCAAGGTTGATCAAGTCTTACCAACAAACCGACAATATATAGAGTAGAAAGTCTCGCCTCTGGTGAAGTGATCATTGCACCTTTACTTTAATGGACATTGTCCCCACCATAATGGTTTTGTATTTTTGGGCACGTGTAGAGGAAAATCCCATTTTCCAATCTTCACGGTCTCGATATTCTCTATAGAGTTAAGGCCATGCCTTTGTCGATCTTCTTTGGAAAATACACCGTGTGTTCTTTATCATCAACGTTAAAGGTAACCTTTCCTTTATTGCAATCAATAATAGCACCTGCGGTGTTAAGAAAAGGTCTACCAAGAATAATGGACATGCTCCCATCCTCGGGCATGTCAAGCACAACAAAATCAGTAAGGATTAAGCAATTAGCAACTTCAACAGGAACATCCTCACAAATACCTATCAGGACGGCTGTTGACTTGTCAGCCATCTGAAGAGATATATCTGTAGGGATTAGTTTTTCTAAACGTATCCTCTTATAAAGAGAAAAAGGCATGACACTCACTCCTGCTCCGAGATCACATAAGGCAGTTTTGACATAATTATTATTTATGGAGCAAGGAATGGTGGGTATACCTGGATCACCAAGATTCTCAGGAATCTTGCCACTAAAAGAGTAGTTAGCAAGCATAGTTGAGATTGCCTCAATAGGAACTTTTCTTTTATTAGTAACAATATCTTTCATATATTTTGAATAAGGAGGTAATTTGAGAGCATCGGTCAAGGCAATTTGAAGAAAAAGAGGTTTCATCCATTCACAAAATTTATTATAATGATCTTCTTCTTTAGATTTGAGAGACTTACTTGGAAAAGGCATGGGTTTCTGTACCCATGGTTCTCTTTCCTTCCCATGTCTTCTTGCGATGAAGTCTTCTACTGTGTATTTCTTGCGTTTATCGGATGCTTCTTCTTCTCGCACCTCGGGAGGATCATTCTTCTCCTTATCAATTTCTTCAGGCTCAACACCGTCTTCAGCTTCAGCATCGGATCTAGATATGCTGTTAGGATCAACAACGGGTTCTTCACTTGTAATAGGATCATATGAGTTGTCAGCTTCCTTGTGTTTCTTCTTATTATTTTTCTTCTTTGGAGAGCTAACAACCTCTTCTTCTACCTGCACTTGAGAATCTTGCTCGATCCTCTTTGGATGCCCCTCGGGATAGAGAGGATCCTGGGTGTGTGTACCACCTCTAGTCTTTATACCATAGGCCTGTATATCCTATTTGGAATTATTAGCAAGCAAATCTTTTTGCACATTAGAAATTTTTTCAAGCTGAGTTTGAACCATATGAAAATTCTTAACAAGACATTTAACATCATTAACTATTCTTTCAAGAACCTCAAGTAAACTTTTGATTGGAAGAGTATTATCATTCAACTGATTTTTTATCCTCCCATTCAAGTGGTCTTTCTTAATAATGATATTATCAAGCTCATCTAAACATAGGTCGGGACGCTTACCTTTATGGATGTCACTTTCCGTAAAATCTAAAAGA
Organism: Bromus sterilis; assembly: GCA_950022295.1. Lineage (NCBI taxonomy): Eukaryota > Viridiplantae > Streptophyta > Magnoliopsida > Poales > Poaceae > Bromus > Bromus sterilis. The sequence continues at coordinate 212,366,107 of OX465599.1, forward strand.
GAGTGTACCTCTACAAGGGAGGATGAGTAGTAGGCTCAAACATCTTCTCAATAGGAGGTAGATTCTTCACGTCTTTGGATTTATTGCCTTTCTCCTTTATAGACTTCTTTGTTTCTTGCATATCTTCGGGGCTTAGGACAAGCATGCCCCTCTTCTTTGGTGGTGGAGGTGGTTTAGGGACGGACCAATCTTCGTGGTTCTTGGAGATCTTTCCCATTAATTATTCAACATCGTCCTGTGTTCTTTCCCTGAAAACACAACCAGCACAACTATCCATATAGGATCTAGATTCATCGGTTAGACAAGCATAAAATATATCAAGTAATTCATTTTTGGAGACGTTATGTCCCGGTCTAGCCTTAATTAAACCACAATACCTCTCCCAAGCTTTAGGGAGGTGCTCATCCTGCAACTGTTTAAAGTTATAAATTCTTTGCAAAGCAACATGTTGCATATGAGCAGGAAAATATTTATCGACAAAGAATTGAGCTAAGTCCTGAGGACATTTAATGGAACCATAAGGTAGTGCATCATCCCATGCTGTTGCGTCTTCCTTCAAATAGAAAGGAAAAATCTTAGCCACATAAAAGTTTCGTATCCTCTCATCAATGGTAAATAAGCTACCCAACTCGATGATTTTGGTCAGGTGTGCTATAGCATCATCATTTTCTCTTCCATAAAAGGGGTCAGCTTTGGCAGTAGATATAAGTGAAAGATAAATAGAGAAATCATAATTAGGATTAGTGATGCATATAGGAGATGTAGAAAATTCAGGATCAGGAGTAATCTTGTTCTTCATGGAGTGCTTTTCAAGCAGCTCCTTAAAAGCACCAGGGTTACAGTCGACACACTCTTTGATTTCCCTGCAAAAATCATCATCAAGAGTAATATAATCATCATCAAGGATTCTCTCGTTGAGTTCATATAAGTCTGGGTAACCAAATGTTTTGCACGTAGGAATATAGGTAGGAGGAGTCTCAGTCTCGGACTGTGCTGCAACCTTAGCAAGATAGTGACCAAGAAAACTAGTATCATCAAGAGTAGTGGAAGCATCATCAAAAGTATCGGACATAGTAACAGACTGGGTAGAAGTAGCATGTGGTGGTGGTGGTGAAGTGAACTTACTTATAACGGAAGGTGAATCAAGCGTAGCACTTGTACTCAGAAAGGTACATTTTCTTGCAGTAGATGGTAAGATAGTGACCTTGGGGTCTCCTTTCTTACCCATAGAAGATGAAGTGCAGCAGGAAGAATTCTTCAAGTAGACTTGTAAATATTTCTTACCCCGGCAACGGCACCAGAAAAAAGTACTTGATCACCCTCAACTGTAGGGGATCATTTGTAGCGTTTTGCGGGTAAGTTAACCTAATTTATTCATTCGACACAAGGGGAGCCAAAGAATATTTATAAGCTTTGGCAGTAGAGTTGTCAATTCAACCACACCTGAAATATACTTGCGTGCAACAAAATTTTAATAGCAACTGTGGTATGATAGTGGTAGTGATGACAGCAAAAGTAAACTAGTAGTAACCAGCAGAATTAAAGTATTGTAGGCTAGGGAGATGGATGGTTGGCCGCTGCTTGGATAAGAGTGAACATGTAATAAATTCTAACATGGGGCAAGGAACACAGAAAAAGCAATGATCATCTAGGAAAATAGCAAACATTAGGCATGTATCCCGTAGGTAGTTGTGCGTGCTTGCAATAAGTACTTGCACAACATCTATTGTCCTACCATCCCGCTACGAACGGGGCCAAAGGGAACTAATCGAGATTAAGGTGCTCCTGTCAAAGAGCACCGGAACAAAGCAATAAACTCAATGGATACATGAAGTCCTCAAATTATGGACCATCCCCTTTGGTGTCCCAAGCTGTCACCTTTGGGATCGCCGGTTCCGGACCATAATAGGCGCATAAAATTCATAGATAGGATCAAGAACATAATTATACTCATGAAAACACAAGTGGTTCAGATCTGAAAACATGGCACTCAGGGCCAAAGGGACAAGCATTAAGAGCAACAAGTTGTAGCAAAGATGATAAACACCATAGTAGATGCTAGGCAACATGCCCCCAACAATCTGACGAACTATTACATGATCAAACTCATCCAATCACTACCATCCCCTTAGCCTACAGCAGGGAATTACTCACACATCTGAAGATAAGTCATGGAGGGAGGATGGATTGGTGATGACGATGGCGACGATCACCCCTCACCGAAGGCCAAGTCAGCCTCGAGATTAGCCCTCCCGAGGAAGAATAGAGGGTGTTGGCGACTCCGCGACGGAAACTGGTAAAGCGACTTCTGTTTTGGGGTTTTCCCTACACGGGAATAAATAGGGGCATCAGTAGGGCACCAAAGGAGGGGGGAGGCCCCCAGGCGGCCAACCGGCGTCTCCAGGGGTGGGGCCGTGTGAGTAGGGCGCCTGGATCCCCTGTGGCCACCCTCTGTCCCCACTTCTGGTCCGTGGAAGCTTCGGGTGCATGGATTTTTTATGAATTTTCCTGGAATTTTCCGAGATACCTAAAAATCCATTTTCCTGCACACAATAAAACCATACAGGCAGCTCTCCTGAAAACCAGCGTCAGCTCGGGTTAGTTTAGATCAAATCATGCAAGGATGAGGGAAAAACAATAGCAAAAGTGTTTGGAAAATTAGATAGGTTTGAGACGTATCAATATCTCTAGGTGGATGATTAGTAGTAGATGCCGTTGGATTTTGGTCTACTTATTTTGGCGTACTGCCCATGCTTTTGAGCCTCGTCCTTTCTTTGTAGCATAGTTAGCATTGTGGTGCGTTTTTAATCCTGTCAATTTCCCAGCTGTGATTTGTCTACCTTGCATAGCAGTTTTATCGTCTTTTGTGAGAGAGACGACACTAGTGAACATCACGGGACCCCGGTCCATATTCTCATCACTGTTTACACGCTATTTTAATTTCATGCTTTTACTTTCTAGCTGCTATCACCATTATCTTTTATCTTTTGCGTTGATCCTTTGTGAACAACAAGGCCAGAGAGATTGACAATCTCTCTGTACTCGTTGGGAAGCAAAGTTATTTGTATCGTGTGCAGGTCCAGGTGAAGTAAACAACCTTTTGTTGTGAACAGCGCCATTGTTCACTTCACCACCTACTTATCATTATCGGAGTCCTACTAGTCGACACTCTCAACCTTGTTATCTTCACCAAGGGAAACTTGCCGCTACTCTACATCTCAACCTTCCACTTGGGGTAACCAACGAGGATAGAGTATCACTCGGGATGGCGGGGAACAACGATGGGGGCACAAGGAGGATGCTCGGGGAGAGGGATTTTTCTCACCAAGATGCGGGGAGCTTATTGGTGCAGTCGATGGAGGCGGGGAGGCTTAGTCGGCGGCGAAATCGACGATGATCTCCGGTGGCCGTAGTCGAAGAAGACGGCGTGATTCGTCGACTCCGATAGCTCCTAGCTCAAGTCCTCGCGTGGGGTGGTGAAATAGACGATGGTGAAGAAGCTGGACATCTTTGCACGGCATGGGGAGCTCGATGGCCACGCTGCAGGACGGTGGCGTTCTCTGGTGAACTCGGCCAGTGGGGAAAATCGACAAGAGAGAGAGAGAGAGACTGCGAGGGGAGGGCAAATAAGTTGGCTTCTAGGCGTGTCCACGGCGCGGATAGGTACGAGGGGGAGGCCAGGTGTAAAGCCCCCGAAGCGGTGCTAACTCGAGTTAGTCGCTTTCGCATCCCTCTCAAGTTAGTAGCGCATAAAGAGCCACCGACTCACGACACTCGCACTCGTGTCGCTGCCGGATTCTGAACAACAAGTATAAGAACAAAGAACTTTAACTAAGACATAAAATATATAGGAGTCCAAGGCATACATCGCCACTGGAATTTATTACAACATCTCAGAGGTGCATGGACCCAACATGATACCATCCAACATGCGGAAGTCAAACACGACTGAGTACGGTTAAAATCCAAATTGCCCTAGAGAGGGCTGCCCATAAAGAATCCACCCACGGAACGTCGAAGCCCAACTGTAGGATCTACTGAACGAGGTCGATCTCATCGTCTTCCACTGGGGGCACCTCCACGAAGTAACGTCCAGAGCTCGGGTCAAGAAAATACTCCACTGCAGCGGCCGATCAGGCAAAACAGTAAAAGCACAAAAGGAAAACAGGGGTGAGATTATATCATTACATGATAACTGATATTCCTACGGTAAGACAAAGTAAGGTAAAGGTTGCACCCGCACTAGCATTTATGGTGGCTATCGTTCTATTAGAGTAGGGATAAGATCCAAGAAGTACACGTGACATCGAGTCATAAGTCTGCTATCCACCTACTTACGTCAAACATAACACAACCTGGATCTTCTCTCGGTCCCCCAGGACGAAGAAAAGCAACCAAGGCACTCACACGGTAGGCAAGTTTTAATTAAGATTCAAATTGATGTTATTCTATGAACAAGGAGTAGGTCTCAAGTCGTCCATAACCGCGGACACGGCTTTTCGAAAAGATTTAACCCTGCAGGGGTGTACCAACTGCCCATCATATACTTCGCATGTACGCCCGGTTTCCACTTGGCTAAGTAAGCGCCTGAAACTCCGGAACGTCAGAGTCCCTCTAACTAACAACACACAACACCGGGTGGCCCCGGTGAGTCGACATCCAACTCAAAAGCCGGCCGCGCTCTCGAATCGGCCTCTACCGTATGGCCAAGGTCGGTTTTAGTCTCGCCTATATAACAGGGGACTTCCCTAGCTCACCAGTGTGGACCAACCAGAGGAACTATGTCTTCGTTGGTCCGGGTTATTTCGAAAACAGCTGAGGTCCCAACCAAGCACACACACGTTTGCAAATAGTAAATCAGCTCGGGCCACCACTAGAATTGTATGAAGCTAGGTAGGTAAGACAAGGGGACCCCATAGAATCCCACACAGGATTAGGCACGCTCGTCAAGAAACAAAATATCCGGAACTCGGGACCTAGGTGACTCAAATGGAACAAAACACCTGGCGGGCACAGCCTGGTCTCCCATCTTTCGTCAAGTATAATTAACATCATTATAGTAAATATCAACCAACTTCTTTAAAATAACATGATATCCCAAACCATAGCATAGGGTAAGCAGCAAGTTTTCTTACTCATACTAAGCAATGGCTGAGCAGCGGTAACTTAGCAATACAATGTTTTGCTGGGGTGTGGGGATCATGGCTGTTTGGGTTTCAAAATTGGCTTAACCAAAGTGGATAGGATCAAGCAAGCGTTCTAGGCTACAGCTAGGCAGGTAGGCACAAAGGTATCAAGTAATGTTATGAATCTTCCCCTTGCCTGGGTAATCGGTCGTCGAAGCAGACGCAACAGGGTCCTCGGGCTCGGTGTCGGAAATCTCCACGTAAGTCTCCTCGGCGGTCTCAGGTGCTAACGTAAGGTACCAGCAAGGAAAGGCACACAAGTAAGTAACGGGTACAATGCACAGGCAAGGATGGTATGATCAAGTTTAAATGACATGGTGTGACCCTATCTAGTCAGATTTAAATGAAGGTGGTGACAACACGTCAACAGCTTCATATGCAATTTATTTACGTAATCATGGCTTTGGTCTTAGCCTTATTTTAGGTGTAAGTAGCATGTCAACATGGCATGATCAACAATGCATATAACATAAATAAAACAACGTGGAAAGTAATTATCGATTCCGAAGACGAAGTAGTGTCGGTGAATTTGACACAAGGAAGGTGCAACAATAGTTGGAAACCAGCCACATTGCATATGACAATATGTTAAGGGCTGACTTTGAAGAAAGATGATTTGAAGATGATATGAAAATAAACTTGAAATGAACAGATGACCCAAGTTCAACATGCACTGAAGTTGAAAGAAGTCAAGACACGAAAAGCAGGGTTGATATGGTTAGGTGTTTCACACCATGTCCACTTGAGTTGCACAAAACATCACATGGACATCACCATTGGAATCCCTGCATTTTCCTACCCCAAAACCATATATGGAATGCCATATTTAAATTTGGGATAGTACTTGGCAAAATCAAAAGAAATGAGGGGCCTATTTGCATAATTACCACCACTGCAAAAGTAGAGGGGGTATCATGCAAAATGAGCATCACCATTGCGATCAGTGGCTCAAGCTAACCCAAAATCATATATGGGATGGCCCTAAATGAGATGCAAGTTCAAAATAGATTTGAAGTTGAAAACAAATTCAAATTTGAATTTAAACAGATAAGAAAATGAATAAGAAAAAGATAAGGAAAAGAAAAGAAAAAAAAGGTCTAGACCCCACATGGGCTAGCCTCGGGGGAAAAGGCCCAGGTCGCTGGCTAGCCGAGCTGGCCCATCTCGGGCTCGCCTGCGGCTGCTGCTAAGGGGAACACCCCAATGGGCTGAGCCCATCTCTCCAGCCGGCAAAACAGAGAAAAATAGGGCGCAAAAATGCACCCCAGGGGACTCGAACCCCCGATCCTCAGGACGAAACCACCCAAGCGCCACCACTCGGCCACGACTACCATCTTGACAGGATACAACTAGGAGGGTAGCTAAGCTAGCAGGTGAGGGCGGCACGCTCTGAAACTGAATTTCAGTCTGAACTTAACCCAGCTCACTCGCGGCAAACCAGAGGGGAAGAAAGGGGGCGCCTTGCTCTGCCATGGAGTGATCCCGAGATACAGGGTCTCGACACAGCGCTACAACAACTCGGACTACTACTAGGTGTTCGTCTTCCTCGGAGATCGACGGAAGGGACTAGGGGGAGGCGCGACCTGAAGCAAAAAAAAAAGCGGCTTGCACTGAAAACTGAAGAACTGCAGTCTGCAGCCGCTGCACGCGGAGCAATTCCGGCGTCCCTCGCATCAGCCACGGCCCACCGGATACTCACCGGCGCACCCCTAACAGTAGCCGGGACCAACAAGGATCAATTTTTCCGCTGAGCTCGCCTCGCCGCGCTGCCTACGAGGACTACTCCTACTCAGAAAAGCACGACGGCAAACGCCTGCCCGTGGGGAAACAGAGGAAGGGGACGGGCGAATCCTGCTCACAGCGAGGCGGTTGGAGTCGTACGTGCTCGGGGAAGGTGGTCGCCGGCGTCCCTGATGACGACGATCCGTGCGGGGAAAAGCTACAGGCCATGGACCTCCTGTCCATGGCGGCTTCAAGACAGAACGGGGGGGAGGGAAGGAGGAGAAGATGGGAGAAGGAGGTGGCGGCACTGGAAGGAGGAAGATGGTCTAGGGTTCGGGAGAAAGTGAGGGGGAAAGATATAGTAGGGGCGAGAGGGCGACGTGGCTCCATGAGCTCCTCTCCTTCCATAGCCATGCCATGTGCGTGGGGAAAAGGTGGGAGGAGGGGGATAACAGGTGGCCCCGGCTGGCTGAGAGAGGAAGGAAGGAAAAAAACAAGGGGGCGCTGCCCCCTGTTGGGCTGGATTCGGCCGGCCCAAGTGGGTTGTCTGCTGGTCTGGCTCTAGAGATAAAGAGAAAAAAAAACGATGGGTTTTCCATTAAAAATATAGCAGAAAAATCCCAAGAGTTTTCCAGAGCAGACCATGAGTGAGAAAAACATAACAAAATATGTTTTGGAATCCTTGCAATATTTCCGAATTTATAAAATTGGTTTGGGCATTTTTGGAGCAACAAAAATGTGGGGCCATTTTTAAAATTCAAATCACATTGAACTCTGGCCCAAAATTTTTTTAAGTTGCAAAAAATGGAGCAAGGCTTTTAAAAATCTTGGGAGGGGCAAGGAATTGGCTATGCCAAGTTTGGGGTCAAGGAGAGCATGCATGCAACAATTAAAAATCCACAAACACCCTTCTTGAACCATTTTGGATGTAAATTCAAACAAACCAAATGGGCTCCAATCCCAATGCAAATTTAAATCACCACATGAAATTACAATCTTTAGCATCATGCCAAGTTTCAAAGTCAACAGACAAAGTACAATCTCATGGTGATTTCTTATTATTGCAAATGGGCTGTTACACCAGGCAGGGAGGTGGCGTGGTGCGCGCTCGCTCGGGTCACCACCAAGCAGCTTGGCTGAGCGGGGAGGAAGATGACAGGGAGGTGGCGGGCTGGGCTTTGCTGGCTTCTGCTAGTTGGGCCCGAGGGAGGAAAGGCCTTCCTTCATTTTTATTTTTTTCTGTTTCTTTTTCTGCTATTTGTTTTGATTTGTTTTAAATATAAAATCATTTTTTAAATACCCTGAAATAATTTACATGGACTGGGGTTCAGGTTTCTGTCACTCCGGCAACCCACCGTAAGCATTCTTTATACACAATGTATTCCCCTAGGTCCTTAATAAGGCGAAGTATTGAGTGTTCAACTCACACAACACCACTAGGAAAATAAAAACACAACTTAAATATCACACAACACATATTACTTCAACATCATATGACTACTAACAACAAGACTTCTCCCATGTCCTCAAGAACTAAAGTAACTACTCACAAGACATGAAAGAGATCATGATCATAGGTGATAAATGGGTGGTAAACAATCTGACATTATGATATTTCTCCAACAAAACTTAATAGCATTCACCAAAAGTAGTAATCAACACCGGTAGAGTAGAGAGGATAGATAGTACGAGTTACAACGCAAGTTGCAATTGTGAGATGATATTGGATGAAGATGAAGATGGTGCTGATGTTGGGGATGATGTCGATGATGATCTCGATGATGCCCGTGACGATGGTGATGATGATGGCGATGATCTCCCCTTCCGGGAGGTGATCTCCTCGGTGGAATCTGCCCGCCGGAGAGCCCTTTTCTTCTTTGTATGTTTCCGCGACGGAGCGGCGACGGAACTCCGTAAAAACTCCTCTTTTTAGGGTTTCCGGATGACGAAGAGTATATAGGCCAGAGGGGGAGCCTGGGAAGGTCCCAGGGCTCCAGGCGCCCTCCCGGCGCGGCCAGGGTGGGGGTCGCGCCAGGTGGCCTCCTGGGTACCCTGTGGCCCCCCTCCGGTCCCTCTTTTGCGTGTCTTCGTCAATCCTCTCGAAAACACCCTCCGTAGATTTTCAGGTAATTTGGAGGTGTTCTTCTTTAGCAACTCAGTGTCCACTTTTTACCACTGAATCCTGCGTCTGCTGCTTCGGCACCAGAAAGTTGCAAACTGTGTAAAACAAGCCGAAAAAACATAAGAACATCATCGTAATGTGAAATATATCAATGAATAAGGACGAATTATGATATAAAATAGTGATGCATTTTGGACGTATCAACTCCCCCAAGCTTAGACCTCGCTTGTCCCCAAGAGAAAACTGAGCTCGGTAAACCTGTCCACAATTTTAGAGAGTGAAGTGTCGTTAAATAGAATAAGGAAAAGAAGCATCATGATTTCTTCAGCAAACTCAAACATCCTCAACAGCAATCTTTAACTCATAGGGACCTTATGAAAGAGTAATAACAATTATATTCGAGAGTAGGGCTAAGGAAACTCATCAAATCATGGCAAACATGTCCTTTGGTCAAAGAACAACCAATAGATTTTACTTTTGCTCTTTATTTTTATACTAGGAAAAAGGCCCGTGCGTTGCAACGGTAAAAATATATCTTACACTTACCTATTTTAGTGTATATAAAAGAAAAATCTAAATTCTTCCCTCGCACCTCACCTCTCCGTTGATAAGTATGTGATTCACTGATCGATCTACTCCTCCATACTCCCGAAACCAAAATTAAGACCCTCTTATTTGCCTATATGATGTGATGTTCGACTCGAGATGGACGGTCATCAATCATTTCCTCCCGTTTTATCCTGAGAAAACTAAATTATTGTTATTTTATATAATTGCATTACTTACTTGACATTACATCGCAAATATAGACGGACGCAACAACACACGTTTTCGATGATCTAGTATTAATGAAATCTAACACATAAATAGTACACTATACTATATGTAACTACTTAGACCGGCCAATACATAATCCTGATAAAAGACTTCCATATTCTGACCAATGTGTCTCTTGTTTCATGATCTTTTGTGTTTCTTAGCATGTTAAACTTTATAAATAATTAGGTAAGGTTGAAAAGAACTTTATACAATAGTACTTTTATTAAGTACTCATTATATGGTAGAATTTATTTAAGCATTAGGAATTATGAATTAGGATGTGTATATTTCAAATTAATGAGTGTAGAGGAAGCACCTGTTTGACGGAGCCATACGTGTGGTTTGCATGTTTCTGTGGAGCTGGAACTCACCACAAGTAGTACTCCAGTATCATCTGTTCATCACCCATCCAGTTTTCTCTCTTGATGCAGCCGGTGCTTTTGCAAAAGACAGAAAAATCATTAAGACATGCCAAGAACCAAAACGTTGGTATACACGTGAAGGGTTCCTTATTGGAAGTAAGTGCACATTGGTACACACATTTTTTTTGTCTGACTTCAGTGCAACGTTGTAGTAGATCAAACCGTTGATGCCTAGTGATGATCACACCGGCATATTAGACATCAGACTGATAATAAAAATATCGCACACACATCAGTAATGTTGAACTACTGATATTAGACAAAAAAAATGTACTTCGCCAAGCATCGTCTCATACAAATGGCCATCTTTAGGGATTGTCCAGATGACATCCTTATCTAATGGCGGCGGCCTCGGCAACTCCCTGTGCTTGAAGCTTTTTCACCACCGAGAAAGCCTCAAGCCACCCCCTAGGGAGAAAGTGCATGCATGGCAGCATATGGGCAGTTGTTACTACGATGCCATCCTTCATTGAAGAGCTGCTCCTACTCCTGCTCCCTTTATTTAGCCCACCCTAGGAGAGAGTGCATGCATGCATGCACTTGTTACGTCCATCATCTTCCAACTTCGAGCCGCTCCCGTGAGCTAATTCTTTTCCTTCTTTTGCTCTGTATTAGCTCGTTTGATTTCCGAGCCAGCTTGCTGATTTGCTCGATAAGAAAGAAAGTCTATGCGTATATAAGTCCGTAGGGTTTGATGTAGGAAAGCGATGTGGTATTATTTATTGTCTTCCAATCTTGTCTATCACAAACCGATTAGGCTTATTTGGTGAACCTTGGATCGTTGATGTCAAAGGACGCAGGTTCTGCTGCAAGTATTTTTGCCGGGCCACCACAAATCCATCACTGCAACGTCGATTGGCCGGCCCAATAACGAAAACGAAGCACGAAAATTACGAAAATTTTGCCTGGCTTTCATACTCTAGGGGAGGAGGTCAGCACGAAACGTTATCTTGTCATAACTTACCGGTGGCAATTGATGTAATTTCATCCAACAGTAGAAATACAGTGTATGATGGACGAAAAAAGGGGAGAAACGCACCTCCCTTTATTATTAGGGAAAGATTTTGATGGGATCAATTGAATGTTTTGAAAGAACATGTTGTTAGGCACGAAGTGAAAATGTTAACACAAAGGAAGATGTTTGCTTCAGCCAGGCTTAACAAACAACTTACTTATCAAATGATAATGTCAACAAGGATGCGGTATGGCAGATCTTAATGCAGCTTTATATGAATGAATCCTTGTCACATCTAGTGTCTGCTCTCTTTAAGAATAGAAAGAAGTAGGAATAACTGACTCAACCTAAAACTAAATGAAAAGAAGTTTTGAGAGGTGCATAATTTGTCAACAAATGCTAATAGATAACTCAATTACTTCTCAAATTGGAGAAGTTTCGAGGAACGGCTCCCACACGGGGACGATCACATCCCCGCAATCTCCTTTGTTTATCACTGCCAAAATTTTCTGATTTTTCGTGAACAAATCATGAAGGAGGGTTTGTTTGTTGTATTATCTTTTATGATCTGGGCGCACTCATGCCAATTCCTCCTCGTATTAGGGGTTTGCAGATAGACATGCAATCCCGGGATAAAAATTGTCCAACTTAAGAAGATCATGAATTAACTACTACTTCCTCATGAGCTAAAACAGGGGCACAAAATAGAAGATTTTGAACATTTAAGGATAAAACATAAATTCTATACTTTAGGAGTGGTAGTGGAATACCACGAATAGGAAGGTATGGTGGACTCATATGGAAAATATTGGTTTCAGGGTATGGATGCACAAGCAGAATTCCGCTTAGTACACAGGTTTGACTAGCAAAGGCTTTGAGAGAACAGACAATTGATGATGACTTAGATGCAAAGCAATATAAAGCATAAACATTAAAATAAGCATAGCACATCAAGTTGTCTTCGTTGTCAACATAACACTTCAAGCATAATAACATAAAGGTTTTGGCTATGTCGCTACTTTGAGAAAATCATGCTTGTCGTTATGACCAAAGCTATGTTTGCCAAGATTAAATAAAGTTTTCAAAGCCATACCTGATATAAGGTCAATACTCCCCATAAGAATCATCATAAGGTCGATTGCGTGAAGAGAATACCGAGTGCAGCGAAGGAATCAATAGACTTCTCATTAATATTCAATCATCGACGACTCCACACTCACGGATACATAACTCTCCAAAAAGGAGTGATAGACCTCCATGCAAACCCCTATTTTATAACATAACTACCCTAGACATGATACGACTCTAGTTGACTCTAAAAGACAAAGATAAAGATAAAGATAAAGATACCGGGCACTCCCCTAAGCTTGGGACAAGCTAAGGGGATGCCATTACACCAGGAGATTTCACTCCTCATTCTTTTTCATGTTGATCACGTAGTCCTTGGCAAAGCGCTTCCATGGCAGCGGTTCTCCAGTGTCATATGAAGCTTCAGTCTCCAAGATCCTGCACTCAGCACCCAAACCTATGCGCAGAAAGTTTAGTTCATACTCATAGTTCTGGTTCTGTAGATCATAGATCTGCCCTTGAAGCTCGAACACTTTTTCTTCCAGCTCGTTGATGCTTGACAACATGTAACAGCCAGATTTCACAAAAATTAAAATTTTTGTTTTCGGTGTGAATTGTTTGATTGTGTAATTTGTTTGCGGTGTTTGCATCCCTGATTTATCGATCGGCGATTATTTTCCCCCTCTTATCTCGTATCGGACAGAGACCGACCCTTGCCACCCTGACACTCGACATTTGCGACACCGGGTTTCGCCCGATCACCGTCGCGAAAACCGCACGAGACCAGCCGCAGCCAACGAAACGAAAAAACCCGTTTAATAATTAAACGGGTTATTTTTATAGCGCGCCGGAAAGTGTTCTCGGAACGGTTCTAGCGTGAGGTGAACGCCGCCGGCTCGACGCGCTGATCGCGTAGTTCGAAGTTTTACCCGAATCGGAGGTCCTGCGGACCCCCGGCGGTCAGAAACATAAACACCGCGCGCGCGAGAGAAAAACCGGGGATGTTTTCGCAAACTGCCAGCCACCTGGGCTATATAAGGACCACCACACCACCTGTCAGCCACGATTATAATTATCGTGGGGACCGTAATAGTTTACTTTGTGATTCACCTTTTGCCATGGTTGTGTGCTATGCCATGCTTGAGTGAGATGACATGTTAATAACCTCTGCTCACCTTGTGTAGCTAAACAACTTGAACCATCGTAAATGTGCGGTATCGTCGTGTGTGACGAGTACTCCACTTAACCTGTTAGTAACCGCTCTCGACGGTAGGTGCGATGTCTCGTGTTGCCTTCTTGTTGATGCTTGCTCGTGTTTGCTTCGTAGTAATAGATGTTTGCTCGTTGATTGCTTTCCAGTGTTTACCTCTTGTGTGCTTCCGCGGGTACCTTTCGGAGACGATGCGAGCTTGCGATCAACTACACCTTTGGAACCCCACTTATCAACAGGCAAGGACTGTACATTACGTATGATCCATTCTATTTCAACCAGCGGTTTGCATGCTAGTCTAGGTTAGGTTCGATGTTTGATCCTACCACATGTTTATAGCCTCTTTCAAACCGATACAGCCATGTCCCCTCCCAGCAAACAATGTATTGCTATGTTACTATTGCTCGTTGCTCAGCCCCTGCTTAGTATGCATGCTTAGGGTGCTACGATGTTACCCTGTTACTCCTTGGTTTGGGATATCACATTATTATTATTGTTGTTGATGATATGATTATTATAATGTTGACTATATTCGACGAAGGATGGAAGGTCTAGGCTATCCCGCCCCGACGCTTTGTTCCATCCGAGTTCCGGGTTTTTGTTTTAAGACTGAGCGTGCCTAACCGCGTGTGGGATGCTATGGGGTCCCCTTTTATTACCTACCTAGCTTCAAACATTTCTAGTGGTGGCCCAAGCTGATTTTACCATTTGAAACCGTGTGTGTAACTGGTTGGCAACCAGTGGATTTAAAACAACTCGGGCCAGCAGAGACAGAGTTCCTTTGTTGGTCCACACTGGTGAGCTAAGGAAGTCCCCTGTTATATAGGTGAGGCTAACCCCGACCTTAGCCATTCGAAAGAGTCCGACCCGAGAGCGTGGCCGGATTTTGGGTTGTGTGTCGACTCCCCGGGGCCACCCGGATTTGTTCGTTGTTAGTTAGAGGGACCTGTCGTTTTGGATCTCTCGGAACTAAATCATAAAATGGTTGCCTGTGATGGGTAGCAACTGAGAGAGATGGGCGTGCGTGCGGAGCCTTGTAATGGGCAGTTGGTACACCCCTGCAAGGTTAAATCTTTTCGAGAAGCCGTGTCCACGGTTATAGAAGACTTGAGACCTACTCCTTGTTCATAGACAACAACAACTGAGATAATCTTAGTATAACTTGATCAACGTGTGTGTGCCTTGACTTCTTCTTCTTCGCCGGGATGCGAAGAGGAGGAAAAGGATAGGATAGGTGTTATGTTTGCGTAGTAGTAGATAGCAAGACTTGATGGAGGCGATTCCTCATCGAATGCTTGGCTTCTTATCTTACGCTCTAAATCGTTGGCCACTTCATAAATGCTAGTGCGGAAGCAACCTCACCACTTACCCCATCCTTACCGTAAACTACTAGTTGTCCTAGAATGACGAGTGATGAATTCCTTGCTGGGTCAGATGACCACTACAGTTGGATGCTGAGTACTTCTGTACTCATGATACTACCCCCAAACTCTTTTCAGGGTTCTTGATCGACAACAGGTATGGTGATCGACGTTTCACGTGGAGACTCGACGACGACTAGTTAGGCGGATCCCGGCGGAGGGCCTGGACCCGTGTGGTTATGGGGATCGATGATTGTTCTTTTTGCCACTAGGAATTTTCTTGTAGTATGTACCCAGACATGTACCTTCCGCTGATGTATTGTATTTACGGCAGTTGTATGCCGATTGTACTAGATGTTGTATCCTTGTATCTGTAATGTTGTGATATCATGTTGGAAATTCGGGGCGTTTGACTTCGTCATATGTCGCGGTGGGACCGATATGTGCTTCGTCCCCGGATCTGGATGGAAACGTCTAGATCTGAAACAGTACCTCATATCGGGCCTTACAACTTGGTATTAGAGCCTTACCGATCGTAGGATCCCCTCTCTAGCCGAAGTGGAGTCTATACAAAACTATTTTGTAGTTACTAAGTTAGTTATCAGAGAATAGGAATCTTTTTACTCCTTACCCTTGCTCTGGTCAAGACAAGTGAAGTAAGTATTTTATTCTCGCCTTATCCCCTTCAAACTCTAGGATCTCGATGAGTGTGGAGTTTGGAATAGTTACAATGCCTTGCGTGCAGCGTATTGTCTCGATTCCGATCTCAGGTTGGGAAATCTTCTAGTACCTTCAGTTCTTCCGACTCTGGGTAAACATCTTGGTCATCCGTTGACTTCATTCCTCTTTCCCAGTATCCTCATGATTTGAGTGAGAGTACTTACCTTGATCGTCGCTCTTCCTCTTGACATTGGCGGTTTTGTTTTTCCGACGATGTCGTCTCTCTGCGAAATTTTATCTCACCGAAGTTCGACGTCGACATGGAGCAGAGTCCCTTGTTGGTGGTGGTGAAGATCGTCGTCTCTCTTTTCTCTTCCCCCTCTCCCCTGGATCGTCCAGGATCTCGGGGCGAGATCCCTTGTTGGTGGTGATGTATTGTAACAGCCCAGATTTCACAAAAATTAAAAATTTTGTTTTCAGTGTGCATTGTTTGATTGTCTGATTTGTTTGCGGTGTTTGCATCCCCGATTTGTCGATCGGCGATTATTTCCCCCCTCTTATCTCGTATCAGACGGAGACCGACCCTTGCCACCCTGACACTCCACATTTGCGACATCGGGTTTCGCCCGATCACCGTCGCGAAAACCGCACGAGACCAGCCGCAGCCAACGGAACGAAAAACCCCGTTTAATAATTAAAAGGGTTATTTTTATAGCGCGCCAGAAAGTGTTCTCGGAACAGTTCTAGCGCGAGGTGAACGCCGCCAGCTCGACGCGCCGATCGCGCAGTTCGAAGTTTTACCCGAATCGGAGGTCTTGCGGACCCCCGGCGGTCAGAAACATAAACACCGCGCGCGCGAGAGAAAAACCGGGGATGTTTTCGCAAACTGCTAGCCACCTGGGCTATATAAAGACCACCACACTCCCACCTCTTTCTAGGGTTTCCCTAGCCACAAAATTGCAGCCACTCCCCTCACAATAGCCCAATTTTCGCAATTTAGCCTTTTTTCCCAAAAATCCTAGCTCCCTGCGATCTAGACCGTCGGATCGCCCGATCCAACGGCCCGGATCCACCCAGGCTCCACCCAGCCTTCTCTCTCCCCCACCCGAGCCACCTCTATGCCCGCGGGGTCGCCGCGCCGCCGCGCTCAACTCCGGCTGGCTAGGCGAGCCTCCGCCGCGCCCCTCCTTCTCCTCGCACCTCCCTTCTCCCTCTCCTCCCCCTCTTCCTCTCACCTCACCCGCTCCTCCCTCGATCTGCAGGCGGAGCTGCGCCGCCGCTCCATAGAGGTTGCCCGCGACGGCCACCGCCCGCTTGCCCTCCTCCTCGCCCAGATCCGCCAAGGGGCCGGCCGAATCCGCCCCCGCCGCCTCTCCGCCTCGCCACCTTGCCGTGTAACCGTCGCCAGCCGGCGAGCACGGCAGCCGCCGGCGTCGGTTCCTGTCGGGAGCGGCCCGAGCCGATCTCCCTCCAACCACCACCGTGGGCTGGGCCGGCGTAGCCCAGCACCAGCCGAGCCGGACACCGGAGCCCAGCCGAGCCGCGAGTTGGGCCACGACCCAGTGGTGAGCAGCCCCCTTTTTTTAGTTTTTTTTCCTGTTGCGTTAGTGGGCTCGGCCTAGTAGGCCTTTTTTTCTTTTTCGTTAGATTAAATGGCAGATTGTTTTAGTATTTTGCGACGCGCATATCTTTTTAACGGTAGCTCGGATCGCGATGATTTAAACATGAAACTTGCTTAGTTTTTCATGTAGTTTAATAAAATGTGACTCTTTGCCATGTTTGACTTTGTTTACATGTTGTTTGACTGCTAATTACATCGCATGCCATCGTAAAATTGTTTCTTTAATAACTTTTTAACCGTTGCTCGGATTAAAATATTTCTTATATGTAACTTGACTAGAATTGCATGTAGATTGTGTTTATGTTATTCTTGCTTGCTAATAAAAATAATAAAAATATGTTTAGGGAAAAACAGTACCAAACATTATAATTATTGTGGGGTCCATAATAGTTGGCATGTATAGGTTTTACCCCTATTTAAAATGACTAGATTAGATAGTTTACTTTGTGCTTCACCTCTTGCCATGGTTGTGTGCTATGCCATGCTTGAGTGAGATGCCATGTTAATAACCTCTGCTCACCTTGTGTAGCTAAACAACTTGAACCATCGTAAATGTGCGGTATCGTCGTGTGTGATTAGTAACCGCTCTCGACGGTACGTGCGATGTCTCGTGTTGCCTTCTTGTTGATGCTTTCTCGTGTTTGCTTCATAGTAATAGATGTTTGCTCGCTGATTGCTTTCCAGTGTTTACCTCTTGTGTGCTTCCGCGGGTAGCTTTCGGAGACGATGCGAGCTTTCGATCAACTACACCTTCGGAACCCGACTTATCAACGGGCAAGGACTATACATTACTTATGATCCATTCTATTTCAACCAGCAGTTTGCATGCTAGTCTAGGTTAGGTTCAATGTTTGATCCTACCACATGTTTACAGCCTCTTTCAAACCGATACAACCATGTCCCCTCCCAGCAAACCATGTATTGCTATGTTACTATTGCTCGTTGCTCAACCCCTGCTTAGTATGCATGCTTAGGATGCTACGATGTTATCCTGTTACTCCTTGGTTTGAGATATCACATTATTATTATTGTTGTTGATGATATGATTATTATAATGTTGACTATATTCGACGAAGGATGGAAGGTCTAGGCTATCCCGCCCCGACGCTTTGTTCCATCCGAGTCACCTAGGATCCGAGTTCCGGGTATTGGTTTTAAGACTAAGCATGCCTAACCGCGTGTGGGATGCTATGGGGTCCCCTTTTCTTACCTACCTAGCTTCAAACAATTCTAGTGGTGGCCCAAGCTGATTTTACCATTTGAAACCATGTGTGTAACTGGTCTGCAGCTAGTGGATTTAAAACAACTCGGGCCAGCAGAGACATAGTTCCTTTGTTGGTCCACACTGGTGAGCTAGGGAAGTCCCCTGTTATATAGGTGAGGTTAACCCCGACCTTAGCCATTCGGAAAAGTCCGATCCGAGAGCGTGGCCGGCTTTGGTTTGGGTGTCGACTGCCCGGGGGCCACCCGGATTTGTTCGTTGTTAGTTAGAGGGACCTGTCGTTTCGGATCTCTCAGAACTAAATCATAAAATGGTTGCCTGTGATGGGTAGCAACTGAGAGAGATGGGCGTGCGTGCAGAGCCTTGTAATGGGCAGTTGGCACACCCCTTGCAGGGTTAAATCTTTTCGAGAAGCCGTGTCCACGGTTATGGATGACTTGAGACCTACTCCTTGTTGATAGAAAACAACAACTGAGATAATTTTAATATAATTTGATCAACGTGTGTGTGCCTTGACTTCTTCTCCTTCGTCGGGATACGAAGAGGAGGACAAGGATAGGATAGGTGTTATGTTTGCGTAGTAGTTGATAGCAAGACTTGCTGGAGGCGATTCCTCATCGAATGCTTGGCTTCTTATCTTACTCTCTAAATCGTTGGCCACTTCATAAATGCTAGTGCGGAAGCAACCTCACCACTTACCCCATCCTTACCGTAAACTACTAGTTGTCCTAGAATGACGAGTGATGAAGTCCTTGCTGGGTCAGATGACCACTACAGTTGGATGCTGAGTACTTCTGTACTCATGATACTACCCCCAAACTCTTTTCAGGGTTCTTGATCGACAACAGGTATGGTGATTGACGTTTCACGTGGAGACTCGACGACGACTAGTTAGGCGGATCCCGGCGGAGGGCCTGGACCCGTGTTGTTATGGGGATCGATGATTGTTCTTTTTTCCACTAGGAATTTGCTTGTAGTCTGTACCCAGACATGTACCTTCCGCTGATGTATTGTATTTACGGCAGTTGTATGCCGATTGTATTAGATGTTGTATCCTTGTATCTATAATGGTGTGATATCATGTTGGAAATTCGGGGCGTTTGACTTCGTCATATGTCGCGGTGGGACCGATATGTGCTTCGTCCCCGGATCTGGATGGAAACGTCTAGATCTGAAACAGTACCTCATATCGGGCCTTACACAACATCTCCTTCATCTCCTTCTTGAAATGTGCCTTCAGCTCGTTGATGATATCAAATTTAGTTTCAACACCACGCTCGACCATCATCTTATACTTGAAGACTTCTTGCTCCACTTCTTCTAGCCTGGCCTGGATGCTCCCCTCCTTGATATGTCCCTTCAGATCTTCTTGATGGAGGCCACCGTCTTCCATCCGAACAACCTGAGGGTGCTTCTTCACCTCAGCGAGGTAAGGGTTGATGACGTCGACGACGAACTTGTCCTTGGGGGAACTTGGGGAAGCCATGGCACCTAGGTCTAGCTAAAAGATTTTCTGGCAGAAACAGATCGAAAAGAAAACACACGAAATCACTAGATACGTTGCCGGAACAATATGAAATGGCCCTTCCCACCTGGAAAGTAGTTTACCTGGAGAAAACCTGAAACGGGATCTAAACAACAAAACTTTATCACCAACACTAAATTCACGTTTCAGAATCCTCCTATCTTGCCACTTCTTTACTTTTTGCTTGAACATTTTAGCGCTCTCGTAAGCTTCACTTGTCCACTCATCTAGATAAGTCAAGTTCATGAGGCGCTTTTCACCAGCTAATTTCGGGTCAGCATTAATCTCTCTAATAGCCCAGAAAGCTTTGTGTTCTAATTCTAATGGCAGATGGCAAGCCTTGCCATAGACCATCTTATAGGGAGACATGCCCATGGGGTTTTTGTAAGCAGTTCTATACGCCCACAAAGCATCTCCTAACTTATTTGACCAATCTTTTCTATTTCTATTAACTGTCTTCTGTAAGATCAACTTGATCTCTCTATTGGTGAGCTCAACTTGCCCACTAGTTTGAGGGTGGTACGGTGAAGCAATTCTATGATTGACATCGTACATGGCTAAAGCTTTTCCAAAAGCTCCATGCGTAAAGTGTGAACCCCCTTCAGTCATGAGGTACCTGGGTACTCCAAACCTAGGAAAAATTACATCCTTGAGCATTTTCAAAGATGTCTTGTGATCAGCACTTTCAGCGGGGATTTCCTCTACCCACTTGGTTACATAATCAGCAACAACTAAAATGTGAGTGTACTTGTGCGAGGGAGGAAAAGGACTCTTAAAATCAAAACCCCAGCAATCAAAAGGCTCAATCATTAGATAGTAATTCATAGGCATCTCATTCCTTCTACTAATATTACCAACTCTCTGTCACTTATCACAGGATAAGACATAATTTTTAGCATCCTTAAAGAGAGTAGGCCAACAAAAACCTAATTTAAGAACCTTATGAGCAGTCCTCTCACCGGCATGATGTCCTCCATATGGACTATCGTGACATTGTCTGAGAATGTCCTTTTGCTCGTGTTCCGGTATGCATCTCCTCACGATCCCATCTGGACCTTCTTTGAAAAGATGTGGTTCATCCCAAAAGTAATGCCTCAAATCGTGGAAGAACCTTTTTCTTTGCTGAAATGTTAAACCTGGAGGCAAAAACTTTGCAACAATAAATTTAGCATAATCTATAAACCAAGGATCTGAGAGAGATTGTACTTTTAAAACAGCTAGCAGTTCGTCTGGAAAACTGTCGTTGAATGGAATGGGATCATGCGGTATATCTTCCATCCTTGAAAGAATATCCGCCACCGAATTGTCTGCTCCTTTCCTATCGACAATCTGCAAATCAAATTCTTGAAGAAGGAGTACCCATTGGATGAGTCTTGGTTTGGCATCCTTCTTCTCCATAAGATACTTAATGGCAGCATGGTCAGTATGAATAATAACCTTAGAATCAACAATATACTGCCTAAACTTATCACAAGCAAACACTACTGCTAAGAATTCCTCCTCAGTAGTAGCATAATTCTTTAGAGCACTATCAAGGGTTTTTCTAGCATAATATATAACATTCAATTTCTTATCAACCCTTTGCCCTAAAACAGCTCCAACACCAAAATCACTAGCATCACCCATAATTTCAAAAGGTAAATTCCAATCAGGTGGTTGTACTATAGGAGCGGTTATTAAAGCTTTCTTAAGAACTTCGAAGGCTTCGTTACAATCTTCATCAAAAACAAAAGGAACATCCTTCTGGAGAAGATTAGTGAGGGGTCATGAAGTCTTAGAAAAGTCTTTAATAAATCTTCTATAGAAACCAGCATGACCGAGAAAACTACGAATACCTTTGATTTCCCTTGGATAGGGCATCCTTTCAATTGCTTCGATCTTGGCCCTGTCCACCTCAATTCCCCTCTCGGAAATCTTGTGGCCAAGAACAATTCCCTCGTTGACCATAAAGTGGCACTTCTCCCAGTTAAGCACCAAATTTGTGTCCTCACATCTCTGCAAAACTTTATTAAGGTTGTGGAGACAATGGTCAAAAGAGGTTCCATAGAGGGAGAAAGCGTACATGAATACCTCCACAATTTCTTCACAAAAACCATGAAAGATAGCAGACATACACCTTTGAAAAGTAGAAAAGGCATTACATAGACAAAAAGGCATACGCCTATAAGCATAAGTACCATAGGGACAAGTAAAAGTGGTCTTCTCTTGATCAGCAGTGTTAACATGAATTTGAGAGAAGCCCGAATAACCATCAAGATAACAAAAGTGAGTATTTTTGGATAACCTTTCAAGCATTTCATAGATGAACGGCAACGGTTAGTGGTCCTTCTTGGTTTCCTTGTTCATCTTCCTGTAATCAATACACATTCTATATCGAATAATAATTCTCTGAGGTATTAGTTCATTCTTATCATTAGGAACCATAGTTGTACCTCCTTTCTTTGGAACACAATGAACCAGTCTTACCCACTTACTATCAGCTATAGGGTAGATAATACATGTGGCTAGAAGCTTGAGAATCTCAGTCTTTACAACATCCATCATTTTCGATTCAACCGTCGTTGATGATCAACAACTGGTTTGGCATCAGGCTCAAGGTTGATGGTATGTTGACAAATAGATGGACTAATCCCCTTAAGGTCATCAAGGGTATAGCCAATTGCACCTCGATGTTTGCGAAGTACTTCCAATAGACGCTCTTCTTCATACCCTCAGAGGTTAGAATTGATAATAACAGGATATACATTCTTTTCATCTAAATAAGCATATTTGAGCGTATCAGGAAGAGGTTTATGATCAAACACTGGATCTTCTTTTGGTTTCGATAAAATTCCCAAAGGCTCAACCGGAAGGTTGTGCTTTAGGATAGCAAGTTGTCTTAAGAATATTTCGTCCAGCTCATTTCTCTCCTGCATATGCAAATCATTCTCGTGGTCCTCCATATATTGCTGCAAAGGATCATTAGGAGGAATAGCAATGGAAGGAATATATTTAATAATATTATCATTACTAGGCAAATTAGCACCACGAGGCTTCTTAGAGAACTTAGAAGAGTTAAATTCATATGGCTCACCATTGAATTCAACAGAAACTTTACATTTCTTGCAATCTATTATAGCTCCACAAGTTCTGAGAAAAGGTCTACCAAAAATAATAGGACACAAATTATCCCTTACTGAACCAAGTACTAGAAAGTCGGCAGGATATTTTACCTTTCCGCATAAGACTTCAACGTCTCTCACAATTCCGATAGGAGAGATAGTTGCTCTGTTTGCAAGATGAATAGTAACATCAACTTCTTCAAGTTCACCAGGTGAAATCTCACCCATGATCTCTTGATAAAGTGAATACGGGATAGCACTAGCACTCGATCCCAAATCGCATAGCCCATAATAATTGTGATCTCCTATTTTAACAGATACTACTGGAGTACCTGAAATTGGGCCTTTATTCTTGGCTGTGACAAGGTTTGTGGAAACAGCACAAAAAATTATATTGAAATCTAAAGCATCATTAGTAACACGATCCTTAACCAATGCAACTGGAGGATCGATGTTGATCTGGTCCTCAGGCTCATCAATTCTTCTCTCACTTTTAATTATTATGCCTGTCACGAAAGAGTTCTCCCTTATCCTTGCGGGAAAAGGTGGCTTTTCATATATATCTGCAGGCAAAATAGGGTCAGCAACATGAATATCAATAAGTAATTCTTTTAAGGGTTTATGATGATGATCCTTCTTCTTCCTAGAAGAGTCAACATGAGAGGAAAAGTCCTTACAAAAATCAATCATTAGATGGGAATCAAGACCAATCTTAGAGAAAAAGGTATTAAAGTAATCAGTTTTCACATAGCTCTCTATATAATCATGCTCATAATTTATAGTGGGTTCAATACCTTTATCCATTTCCCAATCTTCGGTATTCCTCTGGATCCTTTCAATGAGATCCCATCTTTCTTCAATGCTTTTAGTCTGAAATACCCCACTAAAGGAGGCATCCCGCATCTCCTTACCCTGACGAGAAAGTCTAGCATAAAAAATTGTAAGTATAATTTCCTTGGGGAGCTCATGAATAGGACATTTGAGCATTAGGGATTTCAATCTCCCCCAAGCTTGAGCGATGCTTTCTCCGTCACGAGACCTAAAGTTATAGATATAGTTTCTATCTCGATGAATTTCACGAAGAGGATAAAACTTGGTATAAAAGAGAGACATAAGCTCTTGCCAATCAAGAAAATGTGCGTTATAAAGAAGCTTATACCAATCTGAAGCTTTATCTATAAGCGATACACAGAGCAATTTCCTCGTGACAAGCTCCTTTGATACACCTGCAAGCTTAAATAGTGAACATAGTTGTGACAAATATAGCAAGTGTTCATCGGGATGTCTGTCTCCTGCATAACAATTAGCCAAAACTCAATCGATAATACCAGCTGGTATTTTATAAGGCACAATTTCAGTAGGGGGAGGAACAACCACCACAGATGTGGGGCGTTTCCCCGCAAGCAACGATCCAATAGCTAGGTTGTCCATATGGACAAAGAGCAGCAAAAGCAAAATAAAAACAGCAATATAAAAATTTCCTTACCAACTTCACTTACCAATAGCGCTATGCTCCCCCGCAACGGCACCAGAAAACGGTACTTGATGACCCACAACCGTAAGGGATCTATTGTAGCGTTTTCGATAAGTAAGAGTGTCGAAACAAGGAATAACTTCAAGTACTGAAAGATAACTTTTTAGGGGTTTTCGATATAAGCAACAATAAGAAAAAAGAAAGCAAAGTAAATGGTGTTGAGGAGAAGCAGGTGGCCCAATCCTTTTGAGCAAAGGATAAGCCTTGCAACTGAACTTATAAAGATTAAAGCGTACTTGAGGACACATGGAGAGGTAGTCATGCGCTTTCGCCATATTCCGCATTGATAACATGTTTTGTGTTGATAAGTGTTGAGTGGGTGGATCTATGCTAGCACACCTTCTAGACTAAGATAAGTGCACTCTTATGATTAAGCAACTTGCAAGTATCCGCAAATACAAGGTAGAAATTAAGGCAAAGCCTAACCACAGCAATACGATCAAGGATCCATTATTCCCTTGTGCAAAAGTGTGCAAACTGGGGTTCAGGTTTCTGTCACTCCGGAAACCCACCGTAAGAATTCTTTATACACAATGTATTCCCCTAGGTCCTTAATAAGGCGAAGTATTGACTGTCCGACTCAAACAACACTACTAGGAAAATAACAACACAACTTAAATATCAAACAACACATATTACTTCAACATCATATGACTACTAACAACAAGACTTCTCCCATGTCCTCAAGAACTAAAGTAACTACTCACAAGACATAAAAGAGATCATGATCAGAGGTGACAAATAGGTGGTAAACAATCTGGTCATAATGATATTTCTCCAAAAAAACTCAATAGCATTCACCACAAAGTAGTAATCAGCACCGGTAGAGTAGAGAGGATAGATAGTACGAGTTACAACGCAAGTTGCAATTGTGAGATGAGATTGGATGAAGATGAAGATGGTGCTGATGTTGGGGATGATGATCTCGATGATTCCTGTGAAGATGGTGATGACGATGGCGATGATCTCCCCTTTCGGGAGGTGATCTCCTCGGCGGAATCTGCCTGCCGGATAGCCCTTTTCTTCTCTGTAAGTTTCCTCCACGGAGCGGCGGCAGAACTCCGTAAAAACTCCTCTTTTTAGGGTTTACGGATGACGAAGAGTACATACGCAAGAGGGGGAGCCTGGGGTGGTCCCAGGGCTCCAAGCGCCTTCCCGGCACGACCAGGGTGGGGGCCGCGCCAGGTGGCCGCCTGGGCACCCTGTGGCCCCCCTCTGGTCCCTCTTTTGCGTGTCTTCGTCAATCCTCTCAAAAACACCCACCATAGATTTTTAGGTAATTTGGAGGTGTTCTTCTTCAACAACTCAGCTTCCACTTTTTACCGTTGAATCCTGCGTCTGCTGCTTCGGCACCAGAAAGTTGCAAACTATGTAAAACAAGACAAAACAACATAAGAACATCATCGTAATCTGAAATATATCAATGAATAAGGACGAATTATGATATAAAATAGTGATGCATTTTGGACGTATCAAGCGCTCCCGATGGGAGTAGCCCCCGAGGCTGCGAGCAATCACTTGTGGTTGGTTGCACTCTTAAACTTGTTTTTCTTTGTAATGGACTTATAACCTGCTTCCATGTTATTGCAGCCGCTATTCCGAATCTGCGAGCACGTGCTGACTGATGGTGCTCGGTGGCGGTCTGCCCATGATGATGTCCAAGGGAAACTCACCCTCATGACGCGTAAGCTTGTTCTATTGCCTTTCGTGCGGCTGTTGTTCTTCTTTAAGGCTTGTGATGTATTTTCTGCAGGTCGCAAGAAAGGGGCTGAAAAAGGGGCTGCTGCTACAGAAAAAGAGCTCGCCTTGCTCCGAGAGAATTTGGAGTTGAAAGAGAAAGATCTGGAGGTGCAACTTGGCGAGCTCGAGCGGCTGCGACAGGTGGAGAAGCAGTTACGGCAGGTGGAGATGATTGAGGGTGGTCTTCTGCGCGACCTGGCGAGTGGTTTGACAGATAAAAGCTGACCTGGATTTTTATTGTTGTTTTTCTGGTGACACAGCCTCCGTGGGTGTTCAGATTGCGACGGCTGCCTCTGCCGACGCAGGCACTCTCCATGGTGGTGTGGACGCCGTCTCAAGTGCTGCGAGTTCTGTCAAGGTTGTCGGTGATCGAGCTTCGACCCTCCTCAAGCTTTTGTATGAGCATATGTATCCGGAGGAGGAGGATCGTCCCGAGGGTCTTGATCGACAGGTTGCTGATTTTGGTCCGAACGGGGAGCACTTGGAAAGCTTGGTCCGTGAAACCGTGGTGAGTGGGCTTGCGACGTCCTTTGTTGTTCTCTTGGGGCGCGGTGTTCCTATTGAGGATGGCATGTTGGACAGCGTTCCTGGTTATACGGATGAGCAGAGCAGGCGGGCCACTGAGCTTCCCCGTTGGTTGCAGTTGGTTGTAGAGGCTGACGTCCGCAAGTCCCAGGGTGCGGAGTAGATGAAGGGAAACTTTGTTTGTCCTTATGCTTGAATGACTCCTTTAGTTTTGTAATAAGTCTCCTTTGGAGTGGGAGATGTTGCAACTTCTGTTGGTGATATTGCTTTGTCCTCGTTGTTGTGATTTTGCTCTGCATTTGACTCCTTTTTATTTTTCTTTTGCGGTAGGCCTCCCCGGGCGTCTCTCGGGCTTGGAATTTATTGAAGGAGGACGCTCGAGAGGGTGCTTACAAGTCCCTATGTTTGAGGCTTAGAGACACGGACCGCGAGATTAGCCAGCTCAAGGGTGATGTTTCGGTTCATCGCTCGACGCGTGAACGCGCTGAGGCTATCTTGGATATCAAAATTGTTTGATCTTCTGAAGGGTGAGCCTTCCTGTCCTAACTGCTCGGTTGTTCGAGTGATTCTTCTTGTGCTTTGGCTAATCCTTGCCTTGTGCCTGCTTTTCCTACAAAGTGATGTCTGGTCAATCTTCTGAGGAGAAGGAGGTTGTGCGGTCAGAGTTGTCACGCTTGGATGATCCGGCCGTGCAAGCTGAGAATCCATTTTGGATGGACAGGGCACGTGCACGGCTATTTTCTATTCTTCGGCTGCGGGTTAGTAGGGTGCCCCGAGCTCTTGAGTAGTACTGTAGGGTGCTAGCTGGTATCTTCTCTTAGTTTGACCCCTTGTGTCGGGACCCGGGGTTAGCGTATGTAATTCCAGTCACGATGCAATCACATGGAGAGCCGAGAACCGTCCCCACTTGTCTAAGCAGACAAGGCGAAGCACAGAACGTTCTCGGTAAGCATCGAACGTGAGGGGCATCCCATTCAGGCCGGATGATCAACTGAGATGGGTCCTCATCGTCCGCTCACAAGTCTAAATGCTTATGGGTGGTGAATCCCATACTCATAGACAAGTCGCCTCAACCATGTTATCGATTGAATCCTAACTCTTACATAGACTTACTCCAGCCCGATCACTTAGTCGGGGTCTAGGGCGGGCTCGATCATACAACAAAGTATGCACGTGACAGAGTCACGAGCAATCGCATCGCGATGCCCCAAGCTGCGCACATCTAAGGGCCACTTGGTGTATAAAAGACCGCCAGCCAGATCACAACTAAGGTCTCGAAAACCCATACTAAGACATGCATGTTATAAACATACACGCAGCACACATGCCTAGTATGAACAGCAGGTATCATCACATAACTCTACAAAGTACCCTTTTATTGACTTACATATAGAGCATACAAAGATCACATGTCTGTGATTACATTACATCATACAATGGAAGCAAATTAGGTCTGAGTACAGACAAGATTAACAAATGGCTTAGAGAAGCCTTGTACAACAAACATGCCCTTCCACGAGGGACCAGACTGCTGTCTGGGACTATACTACCAAGGTCAACGTCGAGCTTCACGAAGGTGACTCCATCGGGGTCCGGGTTCTCATCTAAAACATAGAATAAGAAAACGTGAGTACAAAGTCGTACTCAGCAAGACTTACATCAGAACTACACTACTCATGCTCAAGAATCAAGGTAAAGGAGGTGGGGTTTCATCATGCAGAAGTGCCAGCTTTGACTTGGCTAATCCTGTACTACGAGTACCAGACTTTGAGGTAAGAAGCGTACACGAGTCCACTACTTTCTCCAACCAATACACCACTATGGTTACTTCCTCGACTTCCCCACGAGGAAGCACGCCATAGCACTCACGCTTATCTTGCGAGTTTTATAAGTATCCATTCAAGTTGTCTATGATCAAGTAAAGGTTTCCAAGTAGTCCATAACCGCGGACACGGCTATTCGAATAGTTCATTAACCCTGCAGGGGTGTACATCTTCACACGCGTGTCATCACTTATCGTCTCGTTCTTGTCACCCTTCAAGCGGGTGTCGGACGTGGATGAAACCAAGGCACTACCCTCACATCACCTTCTCTAATCCAGGAGTCGACTACCTGAGTTTGTCACCGCTCGAGAGTCCGGCCGGTTCCACGAAACGGACTCAGATAATGTAAGGGACCGAGATGCCACCTTTGACTGATGGTTTCACTGCCTCACAGGTCCACCCACATATATATACATAAATCAAATGGAAAGCCCAAATCTAGTGTGACTCCTGGACTGGATCGGGTACGTAAAGAGGCCAAACGGGGCTCCCATAAAACCCTACATGTGGTCATACTCTTTGTCTTGGATCACAAAACAGGAACTCGGGGCCTAGGGCAGTGTTCAACGAGACAACCCACTGTGTACTCCTACACAGCCTCTCATCGTTCACCTTTGTTTAGGGTGGATTCACCAACACGTTTATATCAGCACCACTGTGTTCATTCCATCCCGACTCACAAACATAACATCCTCATTGTATCACTAAGCAGCAAAAGCAGTAACAGTTGCAGGGGCCACATGCTCATCATTCAACTCCTAAATCTGCTAGGATTGTGGTTTGCTTAATACGATGACAAAATGATAGGTCATGCATCGGAATGGGTTCAACTATGCGAAAGAACGTGTCTCGGTGATCTCCTAAACATGCATAAGCGAGACTGAGAGGGAAGTAGGATTTTATAGACATGATCAATGGGGTTTGCTTGCCTTGCTGACGGTACACGGGTCTTAACGGTGGTCTTCTTCTTCGGGGTGATCACC
The DNA here is from genome assembly GCA_950022295.1 of Bromus sterilis. Taxonomy (NCBI): domain Eukaryota; kingdom Viridiplantae; phylum Streptophyta; class Magnoliopsida; order Poales; family Poaceae; genus Bromus; species Bromus sterilis. The sequence continues at coordinate 212,395,706 of OX465599.1, forward strand.
GTCTCGGAACGTCTGTCATCGGAGGCAATCATCAACAAGGGGGGACACAAATAAAGTACAATGCTCAAGCACATGAATAATATTTCAATGGTCATGTTCATGGTTGCAATGTGGGTACAATTCCATTTAAAAGAAGTGGAATGCAAAATCATTTGCAAATTCACTCCAAATTTGAATTCAAAAGAACTCCATATGCATTTTTGCTACTGTTCACCCATTTTAAAATGGTCAAACATAGAAACAAAGTGCATATTATTAATCCTTGCATTTTTCTGATAATTTTTCATATATTATTTATTAAATTTGGAGTTAATATGAATTAGTTATGAATTTCCAAAGTTTAAATGATTTTCTGGAATTTCTGTAAATGTTTTAATTCTCTGGAAATTGTTTTAATGCGTCAGCATGACGTGGGGGTGACGTCACAGGGGCTCTGGCCAGTGGGCCAGCCCTGTCAGTGGGAGAGGGGCTAATCCCTCTCTGTTTAGTTAACAGAGGGGTTTAGGGGGGTTGGGGGCCCACTTGTCTGTGACTGTTAGGGTTAAATAGCGGGTGGGGTTAGGGTTAATGGCGGGGCTTGCCGGCGGCGACCAAATCCGCGGCGGAGCGTCGCCGGAGCTGGGCAAACGGCCACGGGAAGGGGAAAGAGGGGTATGGGAAAGAAGCCCGTGCTCGTCCGCATGTAGCAGAGCTAGCTGGGGGTCTTGGGGAGGCTCCAGGCCCCGGCTACGACGAAGCTGCGGCGGCCGGCTACTGAACTCGCCGGAAACTTGAATCCGGCCACAGGAAAAAGCAAGGAGGGAGGGGAACGAGGCTCCAGCTCACCCTGATCACGATGAGGGGCTCGGGCAGGCCATTGGAGCAGCACTGGCGACGAATTTGAAGGTGAAGCCCGCGGCGGCCGTGGCGGTCCCGGTGGCGCTGGCGTCGCTTTAGGCCGTCCTCGTCTTCGATTGGAGGGGGGCTTCGCCTGGATACGGTGGCAGAGTCTGAGGAGGAGGGTGGTCACGGTGGCGCAGCGAGGTGCTCCGGCGTGCTCTCGGGTTCTCGCTAGAATGGAGAAGAAGAGAGGGGTAGGGCGAGCATGAGGTAGGGGAACAGGATGCGGGGTCCTCGGGCAGCTGCGTGGCGTCCTGGGGGAGAAGGGGAGGGCCTGGAAGCTCCTCGGTGGCGTGCGCGGCGGTGAGCTCGCCACCGAGCTGCTTCGGGCGCCGGGGAGGAAGACGACACGCGAGGAGGTGGGCTGGGCCGCGGAAGTCTAGTTGGGCCCGAGGCCGTAGGGGTTGGGCTGGGTTTTTCTTTTTCCTTTTCTTCTGATATTTCTTTCTGTTTTCTTTTTCTGTTATTTGTTTTTCCTAGATTTAAATAGCTAGGAATTTTAGTTAAATGCCCAAATAACTTTATAAACCCTAGGTGACCAGTAGCTAGTCACCCCTAGGTTTTGAGCATTTTTTAAATTCAAAACATTTGAATTCCAATTTAAATAGGGGTAAAATTTAATTTCCAGAGCACTGTTTGAATTTTTGAATATTCCATGGGCATGGGAAAATACCCAAACCACTTTTAAAATGATCAACATCATTTATAGGAATTTTCCAAATGTTCAAATGATTTTTGGAAAAAGATTTTTATCTGGCCATTTGAATTAATTTCTCACGGCTTTCTGCTTCCCCATTTTTGAATTTGTTTTGAATTTTTGCATGATGCAAAGGGCACAAACAAACCCTAGTACTTACCCTAGTTGGGGTTCTGACAACTCGCCCCCACTCAAAAGAATCTCGTCCCGAGATTCAGAAGTCGTCGGGAGGAAGGTGGGGTACTCGGCATGGAGGCGGTCTTCTCTTTCCCACGTTGCTTCTTTCTCGGAGTGATGTGACCATTGCACTTTGAGGAACTTGATCTTCTGACGACGAGTGACACGCTCTGCGGAATCAAGAATACGAACAGGGTACTCTCGATAAGAAAGGTCATCTTGGAGATCAAGCGTTTCATGGTCGACTTCGTGGATGGGGTCCTTGAAGCAACGCCTGAGTGGTGACACATGGAATACATCATGTACTCGGGAAAGGTGAGGAGGTAGTTCAAGTTGGTAGGCAACTTCTCCACGTTTAGCGAGAATGCGGAAAGGTCCGATGTAATGTGGGGCCAACTTGCCTTTGATACCGAATCTTTGGGTTCCCTTCAGAGGAGTAACCCGAAGGTAAGCCTTCTCATCAAGATTGTAGCTCTCCTCTCTATGATGACGATCATAGTAGCTCTTTTGACGAGACTGAGCGACTTTCAATCAATCACGAACAATGCGAACTTGCTCTTCTGCTTCCTTGATCATATCCGGTCCAAAGAGTTGTCTTTCACCGATTTCTGACCAGTTTAGGGGTGTTCGACATCGTCGTCCATAGAGGAATTCAAAGGGAGCCATGTCCAGACTAGATTGATAGCTATTGTTATAAGCAAATTCGGCGAATGGAAGGGATTTCTCCCAATTCTTTTCGAAAGAGATAACACAAGCTCTGAGCATGTCTTCAAAGATTTGATTAACCCTTTCCACTTGACCGCTAGATTGAGGGTGGAAAGCTGTACTAAAGGAGAGATGAGTCCCCATAGCATTTTGAAAACTTTCCCAAAATCTAGAGGTGAAAAGGCTACCACGATCAGAATTGATCAGCAAAGGAACACCGTGAAGAGACACAATTCTAGAGACATACAAGTCTGCCAACTGACTAGCAGTTATAGACTCACGAACGGGAAGGAAGTGAGCAACTTTTGAAAGTCGATCAATGACAACGAAGATGGCATCATTTCCTTTTTGGGTTTTTGGAAAGCCGGTGATGAAGTCCATACTGACCTTGTCCCATTTCCACTCGGGAATAGACAATGGTTGAAGAGTGCCAGCAGGTCTTTGGTGTTCTGCCTTAATGCGACGACAAACATCACATTCAGCAACAAATTGTGCAATGTCTCTCTTCATCCGGTTCCACCAAAATCTCTGGCGTAGATCTCGGTACATTTTTGTGCTACTGGGATGAATTGAGAGGGGAGTGTCATGAGCTTCCCTAAGGATCAGCTGCTTTAGGTCTTCATTTTCAGGAACTACTAAACGATTTTCAAAGAATATCGTTCCTTGATCATTTGCAGAGAAACATTTAGCAACTCCGCTAACAATGTTCTGCTTGATCTCTTGAATACTACTATCTTGTTTCTGGGCGGCTATGATTTGATCCTGAAGGGTTGGTTTCGCCACTAGGGTAGAAAGAAATCCATGAGGAACTATCTCAAGATTGAGTTTGCGAAATTCCTCATGAAGAAGTGGTTGATACTTTTGTAACATGAGGTTGTTACAATACGACTTACGACTTAGTGCATCAGCCATGACATTGGCTTTGCCTGGGGTGTAAGAAATTCCTAAGTCATAATCTTTTATCAACTCTATCCAGCGTCTTTGCCTGAGGTTAAGATCTGGCTGGGTGAATATATATTTGAGGCTTTGGTGATCGGAATATATTTCACAACGATTACCAAGGAGGTAATGTCGCCAAGTCTTCAGGGCATGAACTACGGCAGCGAGTTCAAGATCATGGGTAGGATAGTTCTCTTCATGTGGCCGCAACTGGCGTGAAGCATAAGCTACCACATGTCTATCTTGCATAAGTATGCATCCTAACCCTTGCCGTGAAGCATCACAATAGATCTCGAAATCCCTTTTGGTGTCTGGAGGTGCAAGTACGGGTGCAGAAGTCAATCCTCTTTTTAGCTCTTGAAAGCTTTCCTCGCACTTGGGGGGCCATTGGAATTTCTTATCTTTCTTGAGGAGTTCAGTAAGAGGCTTTGCAACTTTAGAAAAGTTCTCGACGAAGCGGCGGCAATAGCTTGCTAGGCCGAGAAAACTGCTAACTTGCTTAACCGATTCAGGTGGAGTCCAGTCAAGGACGGCCTGAACTCTCTCGGGATTGACTGCAACACCTTTCGCAGAAATCACGTGGCCTAAGTAGGTCACTTCTGGTAGCCAAAATTCACACTTGGAGAACTTGGCATAAAGGCGATGCTCTCTAAGTTTCATCAATACCAATCTAAGATGTTCTGCGTGCTCTTCTTCGTTCTTCGAGTAGATGAGAATGTCATCAAGATAAACCACAACAAATTTATCTAAGTACTCCATGAAGATCAAATTCATTAAGCGCAAGAATGTGGCGGGGGCATTGGTTAAACCAAAGGACATGACGGTGTACTCGTAAAGACCATATCGAGTAGTGAAAGCCGTTTTTGGAATGTCCTCGTTTCGGATTTTGATTTGATGATAACCTAATCTCAAATCCATCTTGGAGAAGACAGAGGATCCTGCAAGTTGATGATAAAGATCATTGATCCTGGGCAGTGGGTACTTGTTCTTTATCGTCGCTAGATTTAGCGGGCGATAGTCTACGCACATCCTTTCTGTTCCATCTTTCTTCGTTACGAACATAACGGGGCAACCCCATGGCGATGAGCTAGGGCGGATGAAGCCTTTTGCCAACGAAGCATCAAGTTGGGTTTTTAGCTCAGCTAACTCATGTGGGGCCATTCTATATGGGCGTCTGGAAATTGGGGTTGTGCCTGGTATAAGATCCACTATGAATTCTACACATCTGTCGGGTGGCATTCCCGGCAGCTCTTCAGGAAAGACATCCGGGAAGTCACGAACCACCGGAATATCTTCAAGGTCTGGAAGTGGAAGCACATTCAAAGTATGCATCTGGATTCTAGAGCTGGGTGATGTGTAGTCAATGGTCTGTCCTGAAGAATGGGTGAGTTTAACTGATTTGGCTTTACAATCAAGGAAAGCATTCTGCCTTGATAACCAATCCATTCCTAGGATAACATCAATGTCCGAAGACTTGAGGATTATAAGTGAAGCAAGGAATACTAAACCCTCAATTGCAATTTGATTTCCATGGCTTACTCTATTAGTTTGCCACTTTGAACCAGGAGTTTGAATGATCTTTGGAGAAAACATTACTTCAAAGGGGAACTCATGACGAAGTGCATAACTCTCCGACATGAATGAATGAGAAGCTCCTGGATCGAAAAGAACGAAGGCGGGGACATGATTGAGTGGGAGTGTACCAAGGATGACGTCAGAAGCAGCAGTGGTTTCCTCAACTGAGATTTGGTTCACACAACCACTACTTGTGGCTGAAAGCTTTGCTGGGATGGCTTTGGTGGTTGATTTCTTTGGAGGCTTGTGACTAGGTCGACGTGGTGCCACAAACATTGTAGGGCACTGTCGGAAGTAATGGCCTGTCAGACCACACATGAAACATACCCTGCCTGAATTGCTGGGGGTGGGGTTACTTGGTTGCACACCATCATTCCGGGGTGGAACAATGTGTTGAGGTGGATGGCATATATTCGGTGGGGGTCTCTGAAGAAGGTTTTGAGGTATGGCACGGGTTGGAATCCAAATTCGGCGTTTCTGAGGGGCTGAACTTGAAGAAGGAGCAAGCTCAAGAGCATGCTTGCGAGACTCCTCGAAAATTTCATTGCCATGCTCAGCTCTGAAGGATCTGTTGACTAAATCCTCAAAGGTGGCAAATTCGATGAGGTGGAGATCATGACGAAGGATGGGGCTAAGTCCCTTACGGAACCTTGCCTTCTTTCTGGCATCGGTGGTGACCTCATCTTGGGCATATCGAGCAAGACGGTTGAACTCTCTCACATACTCATGAATGGACATCTCTCCTTGAGTCAGATTGCAGAACTCTTCCTTCTTGTGCTCCATTAACTCATCTAGAAGGTGGTACCCTCGAAAGGCATCACGGAACTCCTGCCAAGTCACTAGGTGACCATCAGGCTGCATCGCAACATAGTTCTCCCACCATTCAGCAGCAGCACCTTCCAGAAAGTATGCCGCGAATATAACTCGATCATCGGGAGCAACATGTGCAGTATCAAGCTTACGCTCGATGAAACGGAGCCAATCATCAGCTTCAAGGGGCTCAGAAGAACATCGGAATACCGGTGGCTTGAGGAGGATGAAGTTTTGAATGCTCACAACCACATTGCAATGACGTGAGGTATTCTGCTCGATGAGCTCCAGAAGGCGTGTTTGATCACGTTGATTCTTCTCAGCTTCCATCATGATTTCCGCTGCAGAAGGCGGTGGTAGAGGTTCATCATCATTTCGATTCCGAACACGGTCTCGATTCCGATGAACAACACTACGAGTTCCATCTGACATCCTGTGTGATAAAGATCAACAATCAGAACAGGTTGTATGATGGAATCAAAGACAAGAAGGACATGAAGAAGACGGAAAATATTATAATGCGAAGGCAATGATCCACAGAAACTCGGAATAATTCCGGCAGCATAACGGCTACACCGGGATGGGAAATGAAACAACCTCGAAGAAATTGGACATAACTTCTTCAAGGAACTCAACAGAACGATGAGTCTGGACGACCAAAACTGTCCTACGGCTACAAGGAAGCACTCAGCGAGATGTTCTAGTAAGACATAGATGAGCCTAGTCCTATCATCCCGTAGAAAAGGTAAGGGTGACTCAGAACTCAGATCGAAGAGGGTAAGGAGAAAAAAAGAAGCCTTACGTTGTTCCCTTATACCCAGAGTAACTATATAACTATAGAATGCTAGACTCGACTTCGACCAAGGGTTTGATAATCCTACAGACAGTCCTAATCTGATACCAAGTCTGTCGAGACCCGGGGTTAGCGTATGTAATTCCAGTCACGATGCAATCACATGGAGAGCCGAGAACCATACCCACTTGTCTAAGCAGACAAGGCCAAGCATAGAACGTTCTCGGTAAGCATCGAACGTGAGGGGCATCCCATTCAGGCCGGATGATAAACTGAGATGGGTCGTCATCGTCCGCTCACAAGTCTAAATGCTTATGGGTGGTGAATCCCATACTCATAGAAAAGTCGCCTCAACCATGTTATCGATTGAATCCTAACTCTTACATATACTTACTCTAGCCCGATCACTTAGTCGGGGTCTAGGGCGGGCTCGATCATACAACAAAGTATGCACGTGAAAGAGTCACAAGCAATCGCATCCCGATGCCCCAAGCTACGCACATCTAAGGGCCACTTGGTGTATAAAAGACCGCCAGCCAGATCACAACTAAGGTCTCGAAAACCCATACTAAGACATGCATGTTATAAACATACACGCAGCACACATGCCTAGTATGAACAGCAGGTATCATCACATAACTCTACAAAGTACCCTTTTATTGACTTACATATAGAGCATACAAAGATCACATGTCTGTGATTACATTACATCATACAACGGAAGCAAATTAGGTCTGAGTACAGACAAGATTAACAAATGGCTTAGAGAAGCCTTGTACAACAAACATGCCCTTCCACGAGGGACCAGACTGCTGTCTGGGACTATACTACCAAGGTCAACGTCGAGCTTCACGAAGGTGACTCCATCGGGGTCCGGGTTCTCATCTAAAACATAGAATAAGAAAACGTGAGTACAAAGTCGTACTCAGCAAGACTTACATCAGAACTACACTACTCATGCTCAAGAATCAAGGTAAAGGAGGTGGGGTTTCATCATGCAGAAGTGCCAGCTTTGACTTGGCTAATCCTGTACTACGAGTACCAGACTTTGAGGTAAGAAGCGTACACGAGTCCACTACTTTCTCCAACCAATACACCACTATGGTTACTTCCTCGACTTCCCCACGAGGAAGCACGCCATAGCACTCACGCTTATCTTGCGAGTTTTATAAGTATCCATTCAAGTTGTCTATGATCAAGTAAAGGTTTCCAAGTAGTCCATAACCACGGACACGGCTATTCGAATAGTTCATTAACCCTGCAGGGGTGTACATCTTCACACGCGTGTCATCACTTATCGTCTCGTTCTTGTCACCCTTCAAGCGGGTGTCGGACGTGGATGAAACCAAGGCACTACCCTCACATCACCTTCTCTAATCCAGGAGTCGACTACCTGAGTTTGTCACCGCTCGAGAGTCCGGCCGGTTCCACGAAACGGACTCAGATAATGTAAGGGACCGAGATGCCACCTTTGACTGATGGTTTCACTGCCTCACAGGTCCACCCACATATATATACATAAATCAAATGGAAAGCCCAAATCTAGTGTGACTCCTGGACTGGATCGGGTACGTAAAGAGGCCAAACGGGGCTCCCATAAAACCCTACATGTGGTCATACTCTTTGTCTTGGATCACAAAACAGGAACTCGGGGCCTAGGGCAGTGTTCAACGAGACAACCCACTGTGTACTCCTACACAGCCTCTCATCGTTCACCTTTGTTTAGGGTGGATTCACCAACACGTTTATATCAGCACCACTGTGTTCATTCCATCCCGACTCACAAACATAACATCCTCATTGTATCACTAAGCAGCAAAAGCAGTAACAGTTGCAGGGGCCACATGCTCATCATTCAACTCCTAAATCTGCTAGGATTGTGGTTTGCTTAATACGATGACAAAATGATAGGTCATGCATCGGAATGGGTTCAACTATGCGAAAGAACGTGTCTCGGTGATCTCCTAAACATGCATAAGCGAGACTGAGAGGGAAGTAGGATTTTATAGACATGATCAATGGGGTTTGCTTGCCTTGCTGACGGTACACGGGTCTTAACGGTGGTCTTCTTCTTCGGGGTGATCACCGTCTCGGAACGTCTGTCATCGGAGGCAATCATCAACAAGGGGGGACACAAATAAAGTACAATGCTCAAGCACATGAATAATATTTCAATGGTCATGTTCATGGTTGCAATGTGGGTACAATTCCATTTAAAAGAAGTGGAATGCAAAATCATTTGCAAATTCACTCCAAATTTGAATTCAAAAGAACTCCATATGCATTTTTGCTACTGTTCACCCATTTTAAAATGGTCAAACATAGAAACAAAGTGCATATTATTAATCCTTGCATTTTTCTGATAATTTTTCATATATTATTTATTAAATTTGGAGTTAATATGAATTAGTTATGAATTTCCAAAGTTTAAATGATTTTCTGGAATTTCTGTAAATGTTTTAATTCTCTGGAAATTGTTTTAATGCGTCAGCATGACGTGGGGGTGACGTCACAGGGGCTCTGGCCAGTGGGCCAGCCCTGTCAGTGGGAGAGGGGCTAATCCCTCTCTGTTTAGTTAACAGAGGGGTTTAGGGGGGTTGGGGGCCCACTTGTCTGTGACTGTTAGGGTTAAATAGCGGGTGGGGTTAGGGTTAATGGCGGGGCTTGCCGGCGGCGACCAAATCCGCGGCGGAGCGTCGCCGGAGCTGGGCAAACGGCCACGGGAAGGGGAAAGAGGGGTATGGGAAAGAAGCCCGTGCTCGTCCGCATGTAGCAGAGCTAGCTGGGGGTCTTGGGGAGGCTCCAGGCCCCGGCTACGACGAAGCCTGCGGCGGCCGGCTACTGAACTCGCCGGAAACTTGAATCCGGCCACAGGAAAAAGCAAGGAGGGAGGGGAACGAGGTTCCAGCTCACCCTGATCACGATGAGGGGCTCGGGCAGGCCATTGGAGCAGCACTGGCGACGAATTTGAAGGTGAAGCCCGCGGCGGCCGTGGCGGTCCCGGTGGCGCTGGCGTCGCTTTAGGCCGTCCTCGTCTTCGATTGGAGGGGGGCTTCGCCTGGATACGGTGGCAGAGTCTGAGGAGGAGGGTGGTCACGGTGGCGCAGCGAGGTGCTCCGGCGTGCTCTCGGGTTCTCGCTAGAATGGAGAAGAAGAGAGGGGTAGGGCGAGCATGAGGTAGGGGAACAGGATGCGGGGTCCTCGGGCAGCTGCGTGGCGTCCTGGGGGAGAAGGGGAGGGCCTGGAAGCTCCTCGGTGGCGTGCGCGGCGGTGAGCTCGCCACCGAGCTGCTTCGGGCGCCGGGGAGGAAGACGACACGCGAGGAGGTGGGCTGGGCCGCGGAAGTCTAGTTGGGCCCGAGGCCGTAGGGGTTGGGCTGGGTTTTTCTTTTTCCTTTTCTTCTGATATTTCTTTCTGTTTTCTTTTTCTGTTATTTGTTTTTCCTAGATTTAAATAGCTAGGAATTTTAGTTAAATGCCCAAATAACTTTATAAACCCTAGGTGACCAGTAGCTAGTCACCCCTAGGTTTTGAGCATTTTTTAAATTCAAAACATTTGAATTCCAATTTAAATAGGGGTAAAATTTAATTTCCAGAGCACTGTTTGAATTTTTGAATATTCCATGGGCATGGGAAAATACCCAAACCACTTTTAAAATGATCAACATCATTTATAGGAATTTTCCAAATGTTCAAATGATTTTTGGAAAAAGATTTTTATCTGGCCATTTGAATTAATTTCTCACGGCTTTCTGCTTCCCCATTTTTGAATTTGTTTTGAATTTTTGCATGATGCAAAGGGCACAAACAAACCCTAGTACTTACCCTAGTTGGGGTTCTGACAACTCGCCCCCACTCAAAAGAATCTCGTCCCGAGATTCAGAAGTCGTCGGGAGGAAGGTGGGGTACTCGGCATGGAGGCGGTCTTCTCTTTCCCACGTTGCTTCTTTCTCGGAGTGATGTGACCATTGCACTTTGAGGAACTTGATCTTCTGACGACGAGTGACACGCTCTGCGGAATCAAGAATACGAACAGGGTACTCTCGATAAGAAAGGTCATCTTGGAGATCAAGCGTTTCATGGTCGACTTCGTGGATGGGGTCCTTGAAGCAACGCCTGAGTGGTGACACATGGAATACATCATGTACTCGGGAAAGGTGAGGAGGTAGTTCAAGTTGGTAGGCAACTTCTCCACGTTTAGCGAGAATGCGGAAAGGTCCGATGTAATGTGGGGCCAACTTGCCTTTGATACCGAATCTTTGGGTTCCCTTCAGAGGAGTAACCCGAAGGTAAGCCTTCTCATCAAGATTGTAGCTCTCCTCTCTATGATGACGATCATAGTAGCTCTTTTGACGAGACTGAGCGACTTTCAATCAATCACGAACAATGCGAACTTGCTCTTCTGCTTCCTTGATCATATCCGGTCCAAAGAGTTGTCTTTCACCGATTTCTGACCAGTTTAGGGGTGTTCGACATCGTCGTCCATAGAGGAATTCAAAGGGAGCCATGTCCAGACTAGATTGATAGCTATTGTTATAAGCAAATTCGGCGAATGGAAGGGATTTCTCCCAATTCTTTTCGAAAGAGATAACACAAGCTCTGAGCATGTCTTCAAAGATTTGATTAACCCTTTCCACTTGACCGCTAGATTGAGGGTGGAAAGCTGTACTAAAGGAGAGATGAGTCCCCATAGCATTTTGAAAACTTTCCCAAAATCTAGAGGTGAAAAGGCTACCACGATCAGAATTGATCAGCAAAGGAACACCGTGAAGAGACACAATTCTAGAGACATACAAGTCTGCCAACTGACTAGCAGTTATAGACTCACGAACGGGAAGGAAGTGAGCAACTTTTGAAAGTCGATCAATGACAACGAAGATGGCATCATTTCCTTTTTGGGTTTTTGGAAAGCCGGTGATGAAGTCCATACTGACCTTGTCCCATTTCCACTCGGGAATAGACAATGGTTGAAGAGTGCCAGCAGGTCTTTGGTGTTCTGCCTTAATGCGACGACAAACATCACATTCAGCAACAAATTGTGCAATGTCTCTCTTCATCCGGTTCCACCAAAATCTCTGGCGTAGATCTCGGTACATTTTTGTGCTACTGGGATGAATTGAGAGGGGAGTGTCATGAGCTTCCCTAAGGATCAGCTGCTTTAGGTCTTCATTTTCAGGAACTACTAAACGATTTTCAAAGAATATCGTTCCTTGATCATTTGCAGAGAAACATTTAGCAACTCCGCTAACAATGTTCTGCTTGATCTCTTGAATACTACTATCTTGTTTCTGGGCGGCTATGATTTGATCCTGAAGGGTTGGTTTCGCCACTAGGGTAGAAAGAAATCCATGAGGAACTATCTCAAGATTGAGTTTGCGAAATTCCTCATGAAGAAGTGGTTGATACTTTTGTAACATGAGGTTGTTACAATACGACTTACGACTTAGTGCATCAGCCATGACATTGGCTTTGCCTGGGGTGTAAGAAATTCCTAAGTCATAATCTTTTATCAACTCTATCCAGCGTCTTTGCCTGAGGTTAAGATCTGGCTGGGTGAATATATATTTGAGACTTTGGTGATCGGAATATATTTCACAACGATTACCAAGGAGGTAATGTCGCCAAGTCTTCAGGGCATGAACTACGGCAGCGAGTTCAAGATCATGGGTAGGATAGTTCTCTTCATGTGGCCGCAACTGGCGTGAAGCATAAGCTACCACATGTCTATCTTGCATAAGTATGCATCCTAACCCTTGCCGTGAAGCATCACAATAGATCTCGAAATCCCTTTTGGTGTCTGGAGGTGCAAGTACGGGTGCAGAAGTCAATCCTCTTTTTAGCTCTTGAAAGCTTTCCTCGCACTTGGGGGGCCATTGGAATTTCTTATCTTTCTTGAGGAGTTCAGTAAGAGGCTTTGCAACTTTAGAAAAGTTCTCGACGAAGCGGCGGCAATAGCTTGCTAGGCCGAGAAAACTGCTAACTTGCTTAACCGATTCAGGTGGAGTCCAGTCAAGGACGGCCTGAACTCTCTCGGGATTGACTGCAACACCTTTCGCAGAAATCACGTGGCCTAAGTAGGTCACTTCTGGTAGCCAAAATTCACACTTGGAGAACTTGGCATAAAGGCGATGCTCTCTAAGTTTCATCAATACCAATCTAAGATGTTCTGCGTGCTCTTCTTCGTTCTTCGAGTAGATGAGAATGTCATCAAGATAAACCACAACAAATTTATCTAAGTACTCCATGAAGATCAAATTCATTAAGCGCAAGAATGTGGCGGGGGCATTGGTTAAACCAAAGGACATGACGGTGTACTCGTAAAGACCATATCGAGTAGTGAAAGCCGTTTTTGGAATGTCCTCGTTTCGGATTTTGATTTGATGATAACCTAATCTCAAATCCATCTTGGAGAAGACAGAGGATCCTGCAAGTTGATGATAAAGATCATTGATCCTGGGCAGTGGGTACTTGTTCTTTATCGTCGCTAGATTTAGCGGGCGATAGTCTACGCACATCCTTTCTGTTCCATCTTTCTTCGTTACGAACATAACGGGGCAACCCCATGGCGATGAGCTAGGGCGGATGAAGCCTTTTGCCAACGAAGCATCAAGTTGGGTTTTTAGCTCAGCTAACTCATGTGGGGCCATTCTATATGGGCGTCTGGAAATTGGGGTTGTGCCTGGTATAAGATCCACTATGAATTCTACACATCTGTCGGGTGGCATTCCCGGCAGCTCTTCAGGAAAGACATCCGGGAAGTCACGAACCACCGGAATATCTTCAAGGTCTGGAAGTGGAAGCACATTCAAAGTATGCATCTGGATTCTAGAGCTGGGTGATGTGTAGTCAATGGTCTGTCCTGAAGAATGGGTGAGTTTAACTGATTTGGCTTTACAATCAAGGAAAGCATTCTGCCTTGATAACCAATCCATTCCTAGGATAACATCAATGTCCGAAGACTTGAGGATTATAAGTGAAGCAAGGAATACTAAACCCTCAATTGCAATTTGATTTCCATGGCTTACTCTATTAGTTTGCCACTTTGAACCAGGAGTTTGAATGATCTTTGGAGAAAACATTACTTCAAAGGGGAACTCATGACGAAGTGCATAACTCTCCGACATGAATGAATGAGAAGCTCCTGGATCGAAAAGAACGAAGGCGGGGACATGATTGAGTGGGAGTGTACCAAGGATGACGTCAGAAGCAGCAGTGGTTTCCTCAACTGAGATTTGGTTCACACAACCACTACTTGTGGCTGAAAGCTTTGCTGGGATGGCTTTGGTGGTTGATTTCTTTGGAGGCTTGTGACTAGGTCGACGTGGTGCCACAAACATTGTAGGGCACTGTCGGAAGTAATGGCCTGTCAGACCACACATGAAACATACCCTGCCTGAATTGCTGGGGGTGGGGTTACTTGGTTGCACACCATCATTCCGGGGTGGAACAATGTGTTGAGGTGGATGGCATATATTCGGTGGGGGTCTCTGAAGAAGGTTTTGAGGTATGGCACGGGTTGGAATCCAAATTCGGCGTTTCTGAGGGGCTGAACTTGAAGAAGGAGCAAGCTCAAGAGCATGCTTGCGAGACTCCTCGAAAATTTCATTGCCATGCTCAGCTCTGAAGGATCTGTTGACTAAATCCTCAAAGGTGGCAAATTCGATGAGGTGGAGATCATGACGAAGGATGGGGCTAAGTCCCTTACGGAACCTTGCCTTCTTTCTGGCATCGGTGGTGACCTCATCTTGGGCATATCGAGCAAGACGGTTGAACTCTCTCACATACTCATGAATGGACATCTCTCCTTGAGTCAGATTGCAGAACTCTTCCTTCTTGTGCTCCATTAACTCATCTAGAAGGTGGTACCCTCGAAAGGCATCACGGAACTCCTGCCAAGTCACTAGGTGACCATCAGGCTGCATCGCAACATAGTTCTCCCACCATTCAGCAGCAGCACCTTCCAGAAAGTATGCCGCGAATATAACTCGATCATCGGGAGCAACATGTGCAGTATCAAGCTTACGCTCGATGAAACGGAGCCAATCATCAGCTTCAAGGGGCTCAGAAGAACATCGGAATACCGGTGGCTTGAGGAGGATGAAGTTTTGAATGCTCACAACCACATTGCAATGACGTGAGGTATTCTGCTCGATGAGCTCCAGAAGGCGTGTTTGATCACGTTGATTCTTCTCAGCTTCCATCATGATTTCCGCTGCAGAAGGCGGTGGTAGAGGTTCATCATCATTTCGATTCCGAACACGGTCTCGATTCCGATGAACAACACTACGAGTTCCATCTGACATCCTGTGTGATAAAGATCAACAATCAGAACAGGTTGTATGATGGAATCAAAGACAAGAAGGACATGAAGAAGACGGAAAATATTATAATGCGAAGGCAATGATCCACAGAAACTCGGAATAATTCCGGCAGCATAACGGCTACACCGGGATGGGAAATGAAACAACCTCGAAGAAATTGGACATAACTTCTTCAAGGAACTCAACAGAACGATGAGTCTGGACGACCAAAACTGTCCTACGGCTACAAGGAAGCACTCAGCGAGATGTTCTAGTAAGACATAGATGAGCCTAGTCCTATCATCCCGTAGAAAAGGTAAGGGTGACTCAGAACTCAGATCGAAGAGGGTAAGGAGAAAAAAAGAAGCCTTACGTTGTTCCCTTATACCCAGAGTAACTATATAACTATAGAATGCTAGACTCGACTTCGACCAAGGGTTTGATAATCCTACAGACAGTCCTAATCTGATACCAAGTCTGTCGAGACCCGGGGTTAGCGTATGTAATTCCAGTCACGATGCAATCACATGGAGAGCCGAGAACCATACCCACTTGTCTAAGCAGACAAGGCCAAGCATAGAACGTTCTCGGTAAGCATCGAACGTGAGGGGCATCCCATTCAGGCCGGATGATAAACTGAGATGGGTCGTCATCGTCCGCTCACAAGTCTAAATGCTTATGGGTGGTGAATCCCATACTCATAGAAAAGTCGCCTCAACCATGTTATCGATTGAATCCTAACTCTTACATATACTTACTCTAGCCCGATCACTTAGTCGGGGTCTAGGGCGGGCTCGATCATACAACAAAGTATGCACGTGAAAGAGTCACAAGCAATCGCATCCCGATGCCCCAAGCTACGCACATCTAAGGGCCACTTGGTGTATAAAAGACCGCCAGCCAGATCACAACTAAGGTCTCGAAAACCCATACTAAGACATGCATGTTATAAACATACACGCAGCACACATGCCTAGTATGAACAGCAGGTATCATCACATAACTCTACAAAGTACCCTTTTATTGACTTACATATAGAGCATACAAAGATCACATGTCTGTGATTACATTACATCATACAACGGAAGCAAATTAGGTCTGAGTACAGACAAGATTAACAAATGGCTTAGAGAAGCCTTGTACAACAAACATGCCCTTCCACGAGGGACCAGACTGCTGTCTGGGACTATACTACCAAGGTCAACGTCGAGCTTCACGAAGGTGACTCCATCGGGGTCCGGGTTCTCATCTAAAACATAGAATAAGAAAACGTGAGTACAAAGTCGTACTCAGCAAGACTTACATCAGAACTACACTACTCATGCTCAAGAATCAAGGTAAAGGAGGTGGGGTTTCATCATGCAGAAGTGCCAGCTTTGACTTGGCTAATCCTGTACTACGAGTACCAGACTTTGAGGTAAGAAGCGTACACGAGTCCACTACTTTCTCCAACCAATACACCACTATGGTTACTTCCTCGACTTCCCCACGAGGAAGCACGCCATAGCACTCACGCTTATCTTGCGAGTTTTATAAGTATCCATTCAAGTTGTCTATGATCAAGTAAAGGTTTCCAAGTAGTCCATAACCACGGACACGGCTATTCGAATAGTTCATTAACCCTGCAGGGGTGTACATCTTCACACGCGTGTCATCACTTATCGTCTCGTTCTTGTCACCCTTCAAGCGGGTGTCGGACGTGGATGAAACCAAGGCACTACCCTCACATCACCTTCTCTAATCCAGGAGTCGACTACCTGAGTTTGTCACCGCTCGAGAGTCCGGCCGGTTCCACGAAACGGACTCAGATAATGTAAGGGACCGAGATGCCACCTTTGACTGATGGTTTCACTGCCTCACAGGTCCACCCACATATATATACATAAATCAAATGGAAAGCCCAAATCTAGTGTGACTCCTGGACTGGATCGGGTACGTAAAGAGGCCAAACGGGGCTCCCATAAAACCCTACATGTGGTCATACTCTTTGTCTTGGATCACAAAACAGGAACTCGGGGCCTAGGGCAGTGTTCAACGAGACAACCCACTGTGTACTCCTACACAGCCTCTCATCGTTCACCTTTGTTTAGGGTGGATTCACCAACACGTTTATATCAGCACCACTGTGTTCATTCCATCCCGACTCACAAACATAACATCCTCATTGTATCACTAAGCAGCAAAAGCAGTAACAGTTGCAGGGGCCACATGCTCATCATTCAACTCCTAAATCTGCTAGGATTGTGGTTTGCTTAATACGATGACAAAATGATAGGTCATGCATCGGAATGGGTTCAACTATGCGAAAGAACGTGTCTCGGTGATCTCCTAAACATGCATAAGCGAGACTGAGAGGGAAGTAGGATTTTATAGACATGATCAATGGGGTTTGCTTGCCTTGCTGACGGTACACGGGTCTTAACGGTGGTCTTCTTCTTCGGGGTGATCACCGTCTCGGAACGTCTGTCATCGGAGGCAATCATCAACAAGGGGGGACACAAATAAAGTACAATGCTCAAGCACATGAATAATATTTCAATGGTCATGTTCATGGTTGCAATGTGGGTACAATTCCATTTAAAAGAAGTGGAATGCAAAATCATTTGCAAATTCACTCCAAATTTGAATTCAAAAGAACTCCATATGCATTTTTGCTACTGTTCACCCATTTTAAAATGGTCAAACATAGAAACAAAGTGCATATTATTAATCCTTGCATTTTTCTGATAATTTTTCATATATTATTTATTAAATTTGGAGTTAATATGAATTAGTTATGAATTTCCAAAGTTTAAATGATTTTCTGGAATTTCTGTAAATGTTTTAATTCTCTGGAAATTGTTTTAATGCGTCAGCATGACGTGGGGGTGACGTCACAGGGGCTCTGGCCAGTGGGCCAGCCCTGTCAGTGGGAGAGGGGCTAATCCCTCTCTGTTTAGTTAACAGAGGGGTTTAGGGGGGTTGGGGGCCCACTTGTCTGTGACTGTTAGGGTTAAATAGCGGGTGGGGTTAGGGTTAATGGCGGGGCTTGCCGGCGGCGACCAAATCCGCGGCGGAGCGTCGCCGGAGCTGGGCAAACGGCCACGGGAAGGGGAAAGAGGGGTATGGGAAAGAAGCCCGTGCTCGTCCGCATGTAGCAGAGCTAGCTGGGGGTCTTGGGGAGGCTCCAGGCCCCGGCTACGACGAAGCCTGCGGCGGCCGGCTACTGAACTCGCCGGAAACTTGAATCCGGCCACAGGAAAAAGCAAGGAGGGAGGGGAACGAGGTTCCAGCTCACCCTGATCACGATGAGGGGCTCGGGCAGGCCATTGGAGCAGCACTGGCGACGAATTTGAAGGTGAAGCCCGCGGCGGCCGTGGCGGTCCCGGTGGCGCTGGCGTCGCTTTAGGCCGTCCTCGTCTTCGATTGGAGGGGGGCTTCGCCTGGATACGGTGGCAGAGTCTGAGGAGGAGGGTGGTCACGGTGGCGCAGCGAGGTGCTCCGGCGTGCTCTCGGGTTCTCGCTAGAATGGAGAAGAAGAGAGGGGTAGGGCGAGCATGAGGTAGGGGAACAGGATGCGGGGTCCTCGGGCAGCTGCGTGGCGTCCTGGGGGAGAAGGGGAGGGCCTGGAAGCTCCTCGGTGGCGTGCGCGGCGGTGAGCTCGCCACCGAGCTGCTTCGGGCGCCGGGGAGGAAGACGACACGCGAGGAGGTGGGCTGGGCCGCGGAAGTCTAGTTGGGCCCGAGGCCGTAGGGGTTGGGCTGGGTTTTTCTTTTTCCTTTTCTTCTGATATTTCTTTCTGTTTTCTTTTTCTGTTATTTGTTTTTCCTAGATTTAAATAGCTAGGAATTTTAGTTAAATGCCCAAATAACTTTATAAACCCTAGGTGACCAGTAGCTAGTCACCCCTAGGTTTTGAGCATTTTTTAAATTCAAAACATTTGAATTCCAATTTAAATAGGGGTAAAATTTAATTTCCAGAGCACTGTTTGAATTTTTGAATATTCCATGGGCATGGGAAAATACCCAAACCACTTTTAAAATGATCAACATCATTTATAGGAATTTTCCAAATGTTCAAATGATTTTTGGAAAAAGATTTTTATCTGGCCATTTGAATTAATTTCTCACGGCTTTCTGCTTCCCCATTTTTGAATTTGTTTTGAATTTTTGCATGATGCAAAGGGCACAAACAAACCCTAGTACTTACCCTAGTTGGGGTTCTGACAACTCGCCCCCACTCAAAAGAATCTCGTCCCGAGATTCAGAAGTCGTCGGGAGGAAGGTGGGGTACTCGGCATGGAGGCGGTCTTCTCTTTCCCACGTTGCTTCTTTCTCGGAGTGATGTGACCATTGCACTTTGAGGAACTTGATCTTCTGACGACGAGTGACACGCTCTGCGGAATCAAGAATACGAACAGGGTACTCTCGATAAGAAAGGTCATCTTGGAGATCAAGCGTTTCATGGTCGACTTCGTGGATGGGGTCCTTGAAGCAACGCCTGAGTGGTGACACATGGAATACATCATGTACTCGGGAAAGGTGAGGAGGTAGTTCAAGTTGGTAGGCAACTTCTCCACGTTTAGCGAGAATGCGGAAAGGTCCGATGTAATGTGGGGCCAACTTGCCTTTGATACCGAATCTTTGGGTTCCCTTCAGAGGAGTAACCCGAAGGTAAGCCTTCTCATCAAGATTGTAGCTCTCCTCTCTATGATGACGATCATAGTAGCTCTTTTGACGAGACTGAGCGACTTTCAATCAATCACGAACAATGCGAACTTGCTCTTCTGCTTCCTTGATCATATCCGGTCCAAAGAGTTGTCTTTCACCGATTTCTGACCAGTTTAGGGGTGTTCGACATCGTCGTCCATAGAGGAATTCAAAGGGAGCCATGTCCAGACTAGATTGATAGCTATTGTTATAAGCAAATTCGGCGAATGGAAGGGATTTCTCCCAATTCTTTTCGAAAGAGATAACACAAGCTCTGAGCATGTCTTCAAAGATTTGATTAACCCTTTCCACTTGACCGCTAGATTGAGGGTGGAAAGCTGTACTAAAGGAGAGATGAGTCCCCATAGCATTTTGAAAACTTTCCCAAAATCTAGAGGTGAAAAGGCTACCACGATCAGAATTGATCAGCAAAGGAACACCGTGAAGAGACACAATTCTAGAGACATACAAGTCTGCCAACTGACTAGCAGTTATAGACTCACGAACGGGAAGGAAGTGAGCAACTTTTGAAAGTCGATCAATGACAACGAAGATGGCATCATTTCCTTTTTGGGTTTTTGGAAAGCCGGTGATGAAGTCCATACTGACCTTGTCCCATTTCCACTCGGGAATAGACAATGGTTGAAGAGTGCCAGCAGGTCTTTGGTGTTCTGCCTTAATGCGACGACAAACATCACATTCAGCAACAAATTGTGCAATGTCTCTCTTCATCCGGTTCCACCAAAATCTCTGGCGTAGATCTCGGTACATTTTTGTGCTACTGGGATGAATTGAGAGGGGAGTGTCATGAGCTTCCCTAAGGATCAGCTGCTTTAGGTCTTCATTTTCAGGAACTACTAAACGATTTTCAAAGAATATCGTTCCTTGATCATTTGCAGAGAAACATTTAGCAACTCCGCTAACAATGTTCTGCTTGATCTCTTGAATACTACTATCTTGTTTCTGGGCGGCTATGATTTGATCCTGAAGGGTTGGTTTCGCCACTAGGGTAGAAAGAAATCCATGAGGAACTATCTCAAGATTGAGTTTGCGAAATTCCTCATGAAGAAGTGGTTGATACTTTTGTAACATGAGGTTGTTACAATACGACTTACGACTTAGTGCATCAGCCATGACATTGGCTTTGCCTGGGGTGTAAGAAATTCCTAAGTCATAATCTTTTATCAACTCTATCCAGCGTCTTTGCCTGAGGTTAAGATCTGGCTGGGTGAATATATATTTGAGACTTTGGTGATCGGAATATATTTCACAACGATTACCAAGGAGGTAATGTCGCCAAGTCTTCAGGGCATGAACTACGGCAGCGAGTTCAAGATCATGGGTAGGATAGTTCTCTTCATGTGGCCGCAACTGGCGTGAAGCATAAGCTACCACATGTCTATCTTGCATAAGTATGCATCCTAACCCTTGCCGTGAAGCATCACAATAGATCTCGAAATCCCTTTTGGTGTCTGGAGGTGCAAGTACGGGTGCAGAAGTCAATCCTCTTTTTAGCTCTTGAAAGCTTTCCTCGCACTTGGGGGGCCATTGGAATTTCTTATCTTTCTTGAGGAGTTCAGTAAGAGGCTTTGCAACTTTAGAAAAGTTCTCGACGAAGCGGCGGCAATAGCTTGCTAGGCCGAGAAAACTGCTAACTTGCTTAACCGATTCAGGTGGAGTCCAGTCAAGGACGGCCTGAACTCTCTCGGGATTGACTGCAACACCTTTCGCAGAAATCACGTGGCCTAAGTAGGTCACTTCTGGTAGCCAAAATTCACACTTGGAGAACTTGGCATAAAGGCGATGCTCTCTAAGTTTCATCAATACCAATCTAAGATGTTCTGCGTGCTCTTCTTCGTTCTTCGAGTAGATGAGAATGTCATCAAGATAAACCACAACAAATTTATCTAAGTACTCCATGAAGATCAAATTCATTAAGCGCAAGAATGTGGCGGGGGCATTGGTTAAACCAAAGGACATGACGGTGTACTCGTAAAGACCATATCGAGTAGTGAAAGCCGTTTTTGGAATGTCCTCGTTTCGGATTTTGATTTGATGATAACCTAATCTCAAATCCATCTTGGAGAAGACAGAGGATCCTGCAAGTTGATGATAAAGATCATTGATCCTGGGCAGTGGGTACTTGTTCTTTATCGTCGCTAGATTTAGCGGGCGATAGTCTACGCACATCCTTTCTGTTCCATCTTTCTTCGTTACGAACATAACGGGGCAACCCCATGGCGATGAGCTAGGGCGGATGAAGCCTTTTGCCAACGAAGCATCAAGTTGGGTTTTTAGCTCAGCTAACTCATGTGGGGCCATTCTATATGGGCGTCTGGAAATTGGGGTTGTGCCTGGTATAAGATCCACTATGAATTCTACACATCTGTCGGGTGGCATTCCCGGCAGCTCTTCAGGAAAGACATCCGGGAAGTCACGAACCACCGGAATATCTTCAAGGTCTGGAAGTGGAAGCACATTCAAAGTATGCATCTGGATTCTAGAGCTGGGTGATGTGTAGTCAATGGTCTGTCCTGAAGAATGGGTGAGTTTAACTGATTTGGCTTTACAATCAAGGAAAGCATTCTGCCTTGATAACCAATCCATTCCTAGGATAACATCAATGTCCGAAGACTTGAGGATTATAAGTGAAGCAAGGAATACTAAACCCTCAATTGCAATTTGATTTCCATGGCTTACTCTATTAGTTTGCCACTTTGAACCAGGAGTTTGAATGATCTTTGGAGAAAACATTACTTCAAAGGGGAACTCATGACGAAGTGCATAACTCTCCGACATGAATGAATGAGAAGCTCCTGGATCGAAAAGAACGAAGGCGGGGACATGATTGAGTGGGAGTGTACCAAGGATGACGTCAGAAGCAGCAGTGGTTTCCTCAACTGAGATTTGGTTCACACAACCACTACTTGTGGCTGAAAGCTTTGCTGGGATGGCTTTGGTGGTTGATTTCTTTGGAGGCTTGTGACTAGGTCGACGTGGTGCCACAAACATTGTAGGGCACTGTCGGAAGTAATGGCCTGTCAGACCACACATGAAACATACCCTGCCTGAATTGCTGGGGGTGGGGTTACTTGGTTGCACACCATCATTCCGGGGTGGAACAATGTGTTGAGGTGGATGGCATATATTCGGTGGGGGTCTCTGAAGAAGGTTTTGAGGTATGGCACGGGTTGGAATCCAAATTCGGCGTTTCTGAGGGGCTGAACTTGAAGAAGGAGCAAGCTCAAGAGCATGCTTGCGAGACTCCTCGAAAATTTCATTGCCATGCTCAGCTCTGAAGGATCTGTTGACTAAATCCTCAAAGGTGGCAAATTCGATGAGGTGGAGATCATGACGAAGGATGGGGCTAAGTCCCTTACGGAACCTTGCCTTCTTTCTGGCATCGGTGGTGACCTCATCTTGGGCATATCGAGCAAGACGGTTGAACTCTCTCACATACTCATGAATGGACATCTCTCCTTGAGTCAGATTGCAGAACTCTTCCTTCTTGTGCTCCATTAACTCATCTAGAAGGTGGTACCCTCGAAAGGCATCACGGAACTCCTGCCAAGTCACTAGGTGACCATCAGGCTGCATCGCAACATAGTTCTCCCACCATTCAGCAGCAGCACCTTCCAGAAAGTATGCCGCGAATATAACTCGATCATCGGGAGCAACATGTGCAGTATCAAGCTTACGCTCGATGAAACGGAGCCAATCATCAGCTTCAAGGGGCTCAGAAGAACATCGGAATACCGGTGGCTTGAGGAGGATGAAGTTTTGAATGCTCACAACCACATTGCAATGACGTGAGGTATTCTGCTCGATGAGCTCCAGAAGGCGTGTTTGATCACGTTGATTCTTCTCAGCTTCCATCATGATTTCCGCTGCAGAAGGCGGTGGTAGAGGTTCATCATCATTTCGATTCCGAACACGGTCTCGATTCCGATGAACAACACTACGAGTTCCATCTGACATCCTGTGTGATAAAGATCAACAATCAGAACAGGTTGTATGATGGAATCAAAGACAAGAAGGACATGAAGAAGACGGAAAATATTATAATGCGAAGGAAATGATCCACAGAAACTCGGAATAATTCCGGCAGCATAACGGCTACACCGGGATGGGAAATGAAACAACCTCGAAGAAATTGGACATAACTTCTTCAAGGAACTCAACAGAACGATGAGTCTGGACGACCAAAACTGTCCTACGGCTACAAGGAAGCACTCAGCGAGATGTTCTAGTAAGACATAGATGAGCCTAGTCCTATCATCCCGTAGAAAAGGTAAGGGTGACTCAGAACTCAGATCGAAGAGGGTAAGGAGAAAAAAAGAAGCCTTACGTTGTTCCCTTATACCCAGAGTAACTATATAACTATAGAATGCTAGACTCGACTTCGACCAAGGGTTTGATAATCCTACAGACAGTCCTAATCTGATACCAAGTCTGTCGAGACCCGGGGTTAGCGTATGTAATTCCAGTCACGATGCAATCACATGGAGAGCCGAGAACCATACCCACTTGTCTAAGCAGACAAGGCCAAGCATAGAACGTTCTCGGTAAGCATCGAACGTGAGGGGCATCCCATTCAGGCCGGATGATAAACTGAGATGGGTCGTCATCGTCCGCTCACAAGTCTAAATGCTTATGGGTGGTGAATCCCATACTCATAGAAAAGTCGCCTCAACCATGTTATCGATTGAATCCTAACTCTTACATATACTTACTCTAGCCCGATCACTTAGTCGGGGTCTAGGGCGGGCTCGATCATACAACAAAGTATGCACGTGAAAGAGTCACAAGCAATCGCATCCCGATGCCCCAAGCTACGCACATCTAAGGGCCACTTGGTGTATAAAAGACCGCCAGCCAGATCACAACTAAGGTCTCGAAAACCCATACTAAGACATGCATGTTATAAACATACACGCAGCACACATGCCTAGTATGAACAGCAGGTATCATCACATAACTCTACAAAGTACTCTTTTATTGACTTACATATAGAGCATACAAAGATCACATGTCTGTGATCACATTACATCATACAACGGAAGCAAATTAGGTCTGAGTACAGACAAGATTAACAAATGGCTTAGAGAAGCCTTGTACAACAAACCTGCCCTTCCACGAGGGACCAGACTGCTGTCTGGGACTATACTACCAAGGTCAACGTCGAGCTTCACGAAGGTGACTCCATCGGGGTCCGGGTTCTCATCTAAAACATAGAATAAGCAAACGTGAGTACAAAGTCGTACTCAGCAAGACTTACATCAGAACTACACTACTCATGCTCAAGAATCAAGGTAAAGGAGGTGGGGTTTCATCATGCAGAAGTGCCAGCTTTGACTTGGCTAATCCTGTACTACGAGTACCAGACTTTGAGGTAAGAAGCGTACACGAGTCCACTACTTTCTCCAACCAATACACCACTATGGTTACTTCCTCGACTTCCCCACGAGGAAGCACGCCATAGCACTCACGCTTATCTTGCGAGTTTTATAAGTATCCATTCAAGTTGTCTATGATCAAGTAAAGGTTTCCAAGTAGTCCATAACCACGGACACGGCTATTCGAATAGTTCATTAACCCTGCAGGGGTGTACATCTTCACACGCGTGTCATCACTTATCGTCTCGTTCTTGTCACCCTTCAAGCGGGTGTCGGACGTGGATGAAACCAAGGCACTACCCTCACATCACCTTCTCTAATCCAGGAGTCGACTACCTGAGTTTGTCACCGCTCGAGAGTCCGACCGGTTCCACGAAACGGACTCAGATAATGTAAGGGACCGAGACGCCACCTTTGACAGATGGTTTCACTGCCTCACAGGTCCACCCACATATCTATACATAAATCAAATGGAAAGCCCGAATCTAGTATGACTCCCGGATTGGACCGGGTACGTAAAGAGGCCAAACGGGGCTCCCATAAAACCCTACATGTGGTCATACTCTTTGTCTTGGATCACAAAACAGGAACTCGGGGCCTAGGGCAGTGTTCAACGAGACAACCCACTGTGTACTCCTACACAGCCTCTCATCGTTCACCTTTGTTTAGGGTGGATTCACCAACACGTTTATATCAGCACCACTGTGTTCATTCCATCCCGACTCACAAACATAACATCCTCATTGTATCACTAAGCAGCAAAAGCAGTAACAGTTGCAGGGGCCACATGCTCATCATTCAACTCCTCAATCTGCTAGGATTGTGGTTTGCTTAATACGATGACAAAATGATAGGTCATGCATCGGAATGGGTTCAACTATGCGAAAGAACGTGTCTCGGTGATCTCCTAAACATGCATAAGCGAGACTGAGAGGGAAGGAGGATTTTATAGACATGATCAATGGGGTTTGCTTGCCTTGCTGACCGTACACGGGTCTTAACGGTGGTCTTCTTCTTCGGGGTGATCACCGTCTCGGAATGTCTGTCATCGGAGGCAATCATCAACAAGGGGGGACACAAATAAAGTACAATGCTCAAGCACATGAATAAGATTGCAATGGTGATGTTCATGGTTGCAATGTGGGTACAATTCCATTTAAAAGAAGTGGAATGCAAAATCATTTGCAAATTCACTCCAAATTTGAATTCAAAAGAACTCCATATGCATGTTTGCTATTGTTCACCCATTTTAAAATGGTCAAACATAGAAACAAAGTGCATATTATTAATCCTTGCATTTTTCTGATAATTTTTCATATATTATTTATTAAATTTGGAGTTAATATGAATTAGTTATGAATTTCCAAAGTTTAAATGCTTTTCTGGAATTTCTGTAAATGTTTTAATTCTCTGGAAATTGTTTTAATGCGTCAGCATGACGTGGGGGTGACGTCACAGGGGCTCTGGCCAGTGGGCCAGCCCTGTCAGTGGGAGAGGGGCTAATCCCTCTTTGTTTAGTTAACAAAGGGGTTTAGGGGGGTTGGGGGCCCACTTGTCTGTGACTGTTAGGGTTAAATAGCGGGTGGGGTTAGGGTTAATGGCGGGGCTTGCCGGCGGCGACCAAATACGCGGCGGAGTGTCTACGGAGCTGGGCAAACGGCCACGGGAAGGGGAAAGAGGGGTATGGGAAAGAAGCCCGTGCTCGTCCGCATGTAGCAGAGCTAGCTGGGGGTCTTGGGGAGGCTCCAGGCCACGGCTACGACGAAGCCTGCGGCGGCCGGCTACTGAACTCGCCGGAAACTTGAATCCGGCCACAGGAAAAAGCAATGAGGGAGGGTAACGAGGCTCCTGCTCACCCTGATCACGATGAGGGGCTCGGGCAGGCCATTGGAGCAGCACTGGCGACGAATTTGAAGGTGAAGCCCGCGGCGGCTGTGGCGGTCCCGGTGGCGCTGGCGTCGCTTTAGGCCGTCCTCGTCTTCGATTGGAGGGGGGCTTCGCCTGGACACGGTGGAAGAGTCTAAGGAGGAGGGTGGTCACGGTGGCGCAGCGAGGTGCTCCGGCGTGCTCTCGGGTTCTCGCTAGAATGGAGAAGCAGAGAGGGGTAGGGCGAGCATGAGGTAGGGGAACAGGATGTGGGGTCCTCGGGCAGCTGCGTGGCGTCCTGGGGGAGAAGGGGAGGGCCTGGAAGCTCCTCGGTGGCGTGCGCGGCAGTGAGCTCGCCACCGAGCTGCTTCGGGCGCCGGGGAGGAAGACGACACGCGAGGAGGTGGGCTGGGCCGCGGAAGTCTAGTTGGACCCGAGGCCGTAGGGGTTGGGCTGGGTTTTTCTTTTTCCTTTTCTTCTGTTATTTTATTCTGTTTTCTTTTTCTGTTATTTGTTTTGCCTAGATTTAAATAGCTAGGCATTTTAGTTAAATGCCCAAATAACTTTATAAACCCTAGGTGACCAGTAGCTAGTCACCCCTAGGTTTTGAGCATTTTTGAAATTCAAAACATTTGAATTCTAATTCAAATAGGGGTAAACTTTAATTTCCAGAGCACTGTTTGAATTTTTGAATATTCCATGGGCATGGGAAAATACCCAAACCACTTTTAAAATGATCAGCATCATTTATAGGAATTTTCCAAATGTTCAAATGATTTTTGGAAAAAGATTTTTATCTGGCCATTTGAATTAATTTCTCAGGGCTTTCTGCTTCCCCATTTTTGAATTTGTTTTGAATTTTTGCATGATGCAAAGGGCACAAACAAACCCTAGTACTTACCCTAGTTGGGGTTCTGACACCTTGGATCCCGTTCCAACGACTCTTGAGAGGCTTTGTCGGGTGTACTCTCAGCCTGCAGAGCTTCATCGTGTTGAGAATCATCAGAGTCATGCAGGGGCTCGATGCGCTTTTTCTTTGCTGCACATCCATTGGCCTGGGGTAGATCTTATGCTGGCAGCCCAAAGATCTCCTCGTGGTCGAGACGAGCCGATGGGGGAACATTTTGAGGCGGAAGATGCACCTGCGGACTTGGTGGTGAAGAAAGTGTGCGAGGAGAACGACCGCGTACTAGGCGCTCTTTGAAAAGTGAAGGCGGAGCCTGATGTATAGTTCTGTTTGCCCCTTGTAAATTCTTCCTTGTTTGCTGGAGCCTCTGTAGAATTGTTCCTTGTGCGACGTATGTTGTAATTGAGTCGCGTGAGTCGGTTGAATTATCGGTGGTGGCCGTAGTGTGTGAGCCGCCAAGTGCTTGCGTTTGTTGATTTGCTTTGGGGGTGGCTGCTGCGGGCGAGCCCCCGAGTACCAAGTTTTAGGTCGCGTAGGCGAATAACACATCGAAGGGTGGCTGCTGTGAGCGAGCCCTCGACTACCAAGTTTCAGATCGCATAAGTGAAGAACGCCTCAGAGGGGGCTGCTGCGAGCGAGCCCCTGAGTGCCAAGTTTCATGTCGCGTAAGAGAATAATGCCTCGCAGGGTGGCTGCTGCGAGCGAGCCCTCGAGTGCCAAGTTTCAGGTCACGTAAGCGAATAATGCCTCGGAGGGTGGCTGCTGCGAGAGAGCCCCCGAGTGCCAAGTTTCAGGTCGCGTAGGCGAATAACGCCTCGGAGGGCGTGATACGTCTCAAGAGTATGTAATTTTCCAAAAAACTTTTGCTATTGTTTTGGCCTCATTCTTGCATGATTTGAATGAAAGTAACCCAGACTGACGTTGTTTTCAGCAGAGTGATGGTACGATTTCTCGCCCCCTCGTTGGTTACCCAAAGTGGAAGGTTGAGATGTAGATAGCAGAAAATTTCCCTTAGCGAAGATGCTAAGGTTGAGGATCGACCAGTAGGACTCCAAGATCGACAAGTAGGTGGCAAGGAAACAATGGCACCATTTTTAAGACAAAAGTTGCTTCCTTGACCTGGGCCAGCACACACAGCAAATAACTTTGCTCCCAACGAGTACAGATGAGTTGTCAATTCCTCCGGCCTGTTGTTTACAAAGGATCAACGCAAGAGATAATAATAGTGGCAACGGAAAGTAAATACTGAAATTAAATTGAAGGTGTAAACAATATTGGAAATATGGACCGGGGTCCTATGATGTTCACTAGTGATGTCTCTCTCCCAAAAGACGATAAAACACCCATGCGAGGTAAACAAATTACAACTGGGCAATTGACAGAATTATGTGGGCAAACCAATGCTAACTATGCTATAAAGAAAGGAAGAGGCTCAAAAGCATGGGTGGTACGCCAAGACAAGTAGACCGAAATCCATCTGCATCTACCTACTAATCATCCACCTTGAGATATCTATACAGAACATCTCGCTGCTATTAAGTTGCGAATCCCACCCAAAGTGTAAACTCAAAGCAACAGACAACTGCATTAAAGAACTTTGCGTAAAGTAAAAAAACCTTGCACCCGCAAGTACAAGCACCGTTGTTTTATCCCTTGTGGCAACAACACATCCCCTAGACTCATGTTTCTGTCACTCAAGCTAGTCATCGAGGGGCATGAACCCACAATCATGCATAACGCTCCCTCTTGGAGTCACTACCTACTACTTGTCCAACGCAATAAACAGCAACGGAGAACATGCAATAATTACTCTAGAACATAAATATAAAAGAGGAGAATCAAATATATTACTCAAACACAATCTGAACATAGTCTCATAATCCATCGGATCCGAGCAAACTCAACATAGCAACAGCAGAAATATTACATATGTGCCTCGATCATGTAGGGCAGCTCACGAGGTCTAATCCATGAAGAACAAAGAGGTGAGGAGAACTTCACATAACTACTGATCATAGACCCATGGTCCAAGCTGGAATACTCACAGTTCATCCGGGAGCATCCATGATGGTGGCGAAGCTCCCGGAGGTGGTTCCTCCCTCCGGCAGTGTGCCGGGAAGAGGTCTCCTAGTGCTCCCGATCTTGGAAGCGCGGCGGCGGCGGAAGCAGAAATATCACAAGTGTATGGAAGTTCATCAATAACATAAAAATATCACACAAAAGAGACATGGAGCAAGCAGAAATTATAGATACATTTTGGACGTATCAACATCCCCAAGCTTAATTCATGCTCGTCCTCGAGTAGGTAAATGATAACAAACATAATTTCTGTGGTGACATGCTAACAACCATATAAGAACTTTTAAGGAAAGAAATCAAAGCATGTAATTCAATTCAAGTCATAACAGGCAAGAGTCTATATTTAGCATTGAAACAAGCAACATAAGAACATAAAGGTGCAAGATCTCTCGCTGTCCGTGACTCGAATGTCTCCATATGGTGTTTGCGTGCAAGAAAGGGGATAGAGATATACGAGAAAAAAGTATTTTTGTGTTGAGAACTCAATCTACTAATGTTTCACACTTGGTCTTCTTTGGAATCTTATCTTGACTCATCCCCAGAGCACTAGCCAGGTACAAGTCAAAATGATCCACTCCTTTTCGACATCTTGAGCACTCATGCAATGGATGAGCGTAAGCAAGAAAGTTGACACTTAGGATGGCAAAGAGAGAAATATGGTGGAGTAGGAAGTCAAAAAGGTGAGAAGGGCTCACATCAATGAGGACAATCATAGGCAAGAGAAAGCCAAATGATAGATATGATGTGAGGAGTAGGGATTGCCATGCAACGGATGCACATATGAGCTAAGGTAAGTTCTCCAATGGAACTAGTGGGGGGTTCATCCAAATTGCTTGCTCAAGAAGACCTAGAGCTCATTTGAGGAGGCTCATCATTGGAATATACAAGCCAAGTTCTATAGTGTGAAGGTCCCCACATAGCTATATGCATGAATGATAATCTCTATGGAGTACAAGGTATAAGAGGGAGTATGAGTGTGGATCTTTAAAAAAGAATAGTAGTGTTGCCCCCTTCTCTCTTTTTATTTTCTTTTTCTCTTTATTCTATTTTTTTTTTTGGTGGCCTCCATGGCTCTTTCTATTTAACTCTCATTTTCCTCTTTGGGATCTTTTAAATTTGTCCTCTTTGGGATCTTTTCCTCACTTAAGGGCAACACTCGATTTTACAAGAAGTATAGAAGATCTTTCACACTTGACAAGGTACTCAACATAAAGAAGATGTATCTATCATGACGTATGCAAATGTATGCCTCTTCCAGTGTAGCAGGAACACGTATGACATGAAGATCAAGTCATGAGAAGGTGGATGTTGCATGGCAATATATCTCGGAAAGGCTATGGAAATGCCCTGATAGGTAGGTATGGTGGCTGTTTTGAGGAAAGATATAAGGAGGTTTATGATGACAGAGCGTATCATGCCAAGGGTTTGGATGTACCGGCAAGGTAGACGCCAACTCTCGGAGTGAGAAGAGGTAAATGCAAGGTACCGAAGAGGCTAGCAAATATGAGGAGGTTTAAGTGTTAACTTTCAATACTTACATTAGTCCGAAGAACTCATGCACTTATTATTGGTAACTCTCAATCTAATCAGGAGGTTCACAAAGGGACAAGTACCCCGAGGAGGAGTGTATGGGGGTTTGGTTATCCTTGCGCATCCTCGACTCATGGTATGTGAGTGCACTCTAATATCCGATCCCTCCAAAGATTAGTGATCCATCTAGCAGCTAGAATTCTCAACTAGTTTTTGTAGTTTTTAAAAATAAACACGGATTGCCCAAAATACGACACCTATCACTAATAGGCTAGAGATCTTGACACCAAAATTTATTGCAAGTTACTACTACAATTGAATACCAACCTCCATTACCTACTTAAAGTCAAGACACAACTCAGTGCAACAACCAACTATTCCAGCAACAAACTAAACAAAAGATCTTGAAAAAAGATAAACGTGAAACCTAAGAGCTAAACATGACTTTTGCTACATAAAGATAAAGAACACACAACAAAAGAAAGATAAGCATGAAAATCCTATGATGTGCTCTAGTTTAAAGTGGAGCGTGTTTCTTTCCCACACAAAGAAAGTTGGGTTCTAACTTTTTATGAACAGCAAACAAAACAAAATAAATCTAAAAAGAAAACTAAAGTGCGAGACGCTCCAAGCATAGCACATAACGCATGAAGTGATAAAAATATAGTGAGACGAAGGACGAACTGATAATTGTTCATGAAGAAGGGGATGCACGGGGGCATCCCCAAGCTTAGACGCTTGAGTCTCCTTGAATATTTCTTGGGGTGCATGGGGGCATCCCTAAGCTTGAGCGTTTAACACTCCCGGATCTTCTTTCATCATCTTCCCTCGCACACTTGAAAACTCCCTTCATACATAACTCATCATAATCTGATTAGAGAGGTTAGTACCCACAATAAAACAATTTGCCTCTACTGGAAATAAAGATTTACTTGAAGGTATACTATTTCTCAAGACCGCCAAAAGTTTTTTGCAAAGAAAAATCTAGCGCAAGACTTGCAAAAGTGAGAAAAGGTAAAACGTGGCAGAATCTGTGAAAAATAGACTAGGATGTAGTAAATAAATTTTTTGGTGTACTTCTGCAACTCAAATCAAAAAACTCAGAAAAGACGCCAGAAAGCTAATTTTATAGACCATGTTGTCAATACAAATCAGATCAAAAAGATGATCTGGTGATTTATCGTGAATTTTTTTGTCCAAGGACAAAATCTGTTTTCTAGACAGCATATCCCAACTCTTGAACTATCTTGCAATCGGCGGCTAAACTTGGCATAAAGCTTCAAAATAAAGATACAATGATGTTGCTACAGTAGTAACAATCATCAAGAACACTAAAAACAGAAGGAAAAACATCTTGGGTTGCCTCCCAACAAGTTCTTTCTTTTACTCCTTTAAGCTAGGCAAGAAGCAAAAAGAAGAATCAAAGGTCTTTGAGATCATCGGAATCATAAAAACCTTCAAATTGATTTTCAACAAGTTCATTCTTCTTTTTCCTAGGGAAAAGGTACTTACCTTTCGCTTTACCACGTAAGTGTATGTGCCCCTTGCCAATATCAATGAAGCCTTTCATAGCTCGGAGGAAGTCCCTTCCAAGCACGATGTTACTTTGGTTTGGCTCCATGATGAAGAAATCCACCGTTGCAACCCTTTTAAGGAATGTAACTTGGACTTATTTTTTACCTTTCCCTGGATCTCATAAATATCTCTATTAGTATGTTCATGATAAGATGAAAAATTATCTGTGTTTAGTTTCAAAGAATCATAAACTATTTTTGGCATTGTAGAGACAATGGATACAATATCACAAAAAGCGAGGTAAATTTCTCGAGAGAACAAAAGAAGGTATGAGAAGTTTTCAAGCGGATAAGCAAGAATTTAGTACCGATGACGGATGATGGAAAGGGTTCCAGACCATCAGGCGTAAGCATTGAGTCTGATATTGGACTGAATATCGCAAGGTATATTGATTCTGTGGAACTATGGGTTATGGACCCACATTGTATAATAAGGGTGATGACATTCCGTGCGATCATGATGCAAGGTTTTTCAGGGAAAAGTTTGTCAGCTTTGTCGGTAACAAGGTCGTTACCAAGGGTGAGGGACAATGAGAACCATCTTCCTGCTCGTTAAGATGAGGCGGACCAATTGGCAAAGTTCCCGTCCATCGGTGGTTACCGAAATGTCATCAACATTTGTAACAGGTTACACTAACGGAGTGGTACACCAAGGTGTTTACATAAGAAGGGGGGTTATCACTTCTTAGGTTATAATGATCACAAGAAAGGTTAAACAGACCAATGGAAATGAAATTGTGATGATACACATGTATCAGGTGTATATCTTTCCCAAGGGAAAGCATAGCACAATATAATGAACAAGTTGTATTGGCAGAGAGTCAAGGGAGGTTGTCGATGATAACACAAATCATCGAGGGCAAGGATGGTATTTCACATGATGAATCCAATCGACACATGGAAGAATCCATGTAAGATTAGTCGAATAAGAAGCCACCAAACGTTAGGTGGTTCACAAAGAATATGATGTGAGTATCGGCACTCAACCAGAAGGAGAAAGAATGCAAAGGAATCGGTGATAGAAGCATCGGAATAATTCGATGCTTAAGTACAAGAGAATTATGATTTCCAGATCGTGAGGTGGATGTAACTATCCATACGGACTTATCGGTGGCAGGGGATTGCAAGGCGATGAACATGTAGGTTCTCGGGAATTTATCGAAGAGTATTCTTCGGAATCTTCAGGTGAAGAAAGCGATAATCTCGGGTGAAGGGCTCTCCGGGTAGATGCGACAACGAGATCCTAATGTCAGAGTTAGAAAAATTACCCGAAAGGATAAGAGATTAGAATCCCAGAGTAAAGGTACGGAGAAAAAGGATCTAATACCATCCAATTTGCGACGTGGGCCGATAAGACACACGAGAATGTTAGTAAAGTAGTTTTGCAAAGACTAGACTCGACTTCGACCAAGGAGTTGGGAAGGGGTGTCCTACGGGAAGTCGGCTCTGATACCAACTTGTGACGCCCCCAAAATCAAGGCGTGTACAGTAATCATACACGCAAGGTACACGGTCGAGATCAGGGACGCACGGTAAGATATCACAACACAACTCTACAAATAAAAATAATACAAGCTATTTAATAAAATCCGGGGGCCATGAGGGCTCGAATACAACAGCTCGAAAGCACAAAGTTAGCGGAAGCATGTAACGACCAGATCCGAAGGGACCAAGTCTCTGTGCTTAATGTGCTAGTCCCTGGATCAGTTTGCTAGCACACACAGTACTCGATGAAATAACAGAAGTAAATCATGTCTTTATTACATCGAATGAAGTAAATATTACAATAATAACATGGCTTAAGGCCATCTAATCAAATACTTGCGGAAGCTATAATAGTAGTAGTAGCGAGTCCATCCGACCCCACGGCAAAAGTTGAGTATAAGACAGCGACCTATTCGCACCTTACTCCTCGTCAGAACAATTTGCAACATGAATAAGTTACAGCCCCAAAAGGGGTCAGTACTTTGATCGTACGGCAAGCCATATCACAGAAAGAAGTAAAAGCCCTATAATACATGCAATTTGGCTGGTGGAGCTTCTACATTTATTTTTGCAAAAAGCTAATTTTTCCCTATAGAATAATAATAGCTAAGTTCTACAATAGCATACGATTGAGATGGGAAACCCCACTCAATCTATCCCAAAGTGATTATCCCAATAAATTAATTAAAGATGATGAGACAAATCAATATTTCCACAACTAGTTTCTCAAATTGTCCATAACCGGTGACACGGCTAATCGATTAGTTTTACACTCTGCAGAGGTTTGCGCACTTTTCCCCACAAGACTCGATCGCCTCCTTTGTAGTTCGTCACACTGCATGGTGTATGACAACTGGAAGATTGAGACATGGTCTTTCAGAAGAGTTTCCCTTACTCCGGTAGCACCCATCCCACCTACTCACAACTACTTTCGTAGCGCTACCTAGTAAGAGTCCCTACAACTGATCAACCAAGCCAGAGCCCATAGTAGCTTGTGGCTGCACACGTAAGCTTCTAGGTATGTCAATACAAACAGTCCCTTTGAGCCTGGGTGGCTTTCCGCAGTCATCACTGGCCACCTCCAGGATGCTCGCAACCATCCCACCCAGGTAGTTCATTAACTTTATCTTGGTCCTAATTACTACATTATCACTCATACCTCATAATGATTCACTTCCCAATCCACGTCTACTTAGCATAGCAATATTCTAACATACGATGGTGACAATGATGTAAGGATCAGACCTACCTCAATGAACTACTGGGTGTAATAGCATAGCATAACCTATCATGCAATCTAAAGAAGAAGAACTAATGCATTAAAAACATAGGTAATAGGGAATATGATCAAAGATATGACTTGCCTTGCTGTTGATTGCAGAACTCTAAAGATTGGTAGTACTCTGCTTCGCACTCCGGACAATCTATCGTGAGCAAACAAAGATACACACAATCAATACACAACCAAAAGCAAAACAATGTTCAAGAACTCCAAAATAAAAATCCGAATAAAAGATTTCGCAAAACAGATCAAGATTGATTTTAAAAGTGGGTTGCAAAGTGTCTAAAATATAGGGTTTAGCTAGGGTTTTAATTTGCAAAAAGAATTAATCAAATCCGAGTTGTAAAACAAAAGTTACGATCAACTAAAGTTGAAAATAGAATCTGATCAGATCTGAATATTTTCGAAAAATACCAAAACAAACTTTATGGTTGAACTGAAAAGAGGGCTTCGAAAGAAAACCGTGGGCTTTGGAATCACGCAAAACGGATCTACGAGTAAAAAGATATTACAAGAACAGTTTTGCATAGGATCTAGGAAATTTTTTTGATCGAACGGAAAAATAATTTTCTCAAAACTTGGATCTACAGTACACAATATTTAGAGGGTTTCAAAACAACGATTTGGCCGCTTGTTTCATCTAACACGGAGCAACGGATAAAAAGTTACGGCGTTTTTACTAACCGCGACGTGTAGATTAGACGCGACGAAGACGACAACTCCGGCGATCTTCGGCGTCAACGAGGACGTCTAGGGTGTAGGGCTTGATTAGAAGATCACAACGGTGGTGGTGATGATCTCCAACGTCGTCCGTACGGGCGTGGCAACGGGGTGAACCGAGCGCGCTCCGATGAACTCCCGCGGTACGCGTACAATTTGGGGATCAAACTTGCGCAAGAAAAAAAGAGGGAAAAAGATGTCAATTAGAAGCACAACGAAGAGAAGAGTCGGTGTGCAGAATTTGGGGTCAAGGGGAGGCTCACCGGTGACGAAAATCGTCCAACACTAGAGCTCCGTTGGACCTAGATCTACCCCGAAATTAGCTCGATTTGGAACGGTTTGCTGCGAAATTTTTGTGGGGAAACGGTGAAGAAGAACGTGGGGTATTTATTGGACAAGATTGCTTGGAAAAAGGGCAATCGGAGAGGGAGTTCCGGGCGAACACGGTGCAACCGTGCACGGGCAGAGTCCAGACCGGACTCGTACTGTTCGTGAACGCACGGGTGTGCGCGTGCTGCGCTGGTGCCGGCCGCTGCGCGCCTGCGGGCCTGGCCCGGCTGGCTAGCTCGGCCGGCCGGCCGGCCCGTTCAGTTTTTTTTTTCTTTTTTTTTTGCGAAATTTTTTTTTTTAAAAGTATAGGGGTATTTTTAATATAATAAAATAGCTCCCAAAAAAATAACATCTTATTTTTTTAAAATAATAAAAATACGTAAAACGTAAGTACGTTTATATAAATGTATACGTGCTTTTCTTTAAACTTCAAAGAGTTTTATAAAATAAAATATAAGTCGGAAAAATACGAAATAAATTTCTAAAATCTTAGAAAAACATAAATAATATTTTCAATAAGTTATTTATACAAAATAAAATACTAAAGAAAAACTTTATTCAATAAATTCAAATAAGCTTCTCAAATAAGATCCAAAATGCACACAAAAAAAATGATATGCATATGCTCTCTAGTAACTCATCCAAAATAAATAAATTTGGGATGTTACAAAACCTACCCCCCTTAAGGTGAATCTCGCCCTCGAGATTCGGGTTGGTCAACAAAAAGGTGTGGGTGATCACGCTTGAGATCCTCTTCTCGCTCCCAAGTAGCTTCTTCCTCGGTGCGGTGACTCCACTGAACTTTGCAAAATTTAATAACCTTGGTACGAGTGACTCTGTCTGCTGTATCGAGAATCTTCACAGGCTTCTCCTCATATGTTAAATCACCCTCCAGCTGAATTACCTCCAATGGCACGGTGTCTCTCAGCGGAATATTTGTCATCTCCGCATAACACTTCTTCAACTGGGACACATGAAACACATCGTGAACTCCAGACAAACCTTCGGGCAATTCTAACTTGTAAGCAACCTCTCCTTTGCGTTCCAAGACTTTATATGGCCCCACAAATCGTGGTGCTAACTTTCCTTTAACTCCAAATCTCTTAATGCCACGAAGCGGAGACACTCGAAGGTATGCTCTATCTCCCACTTCATACGTTACTTCCTTTCGTTTAGCATCGGCATAACTTTTCTGTCTTGACTGAGCTATCTTCAGGCTATCACGGATTAACTTGACCTTCTCTTCTGAATCCTTGATCAAATCTGGTCCGAATAGCTTGCGGTCTCCAACTTCATCCCACATTAACGGTGTTCTACACCTTCTTCCATACAACGCTTCAAACGGGGCCATCTTTAAACTGGCTTGATAACTGTTGTTGTACGAGAACTCCGCATAAGGCAAATTATCATCCCAACTGGATCCATAATCCAATGCACAAGCTCTCAACATGTCCTCCAGAATTTGATTCACTCTCTCAGTCTGACCATCTGTCTGGGGATGAAAAGCTGTGCTAAACTCCAGCCTAGTTCCCAAGGTTTCATGTAACTGATGCCAAAACTTTGAGGTAAACTGCGTGCCTCTATCTGATACAATCTTCTTCGGAACTCCATGCAGACATACGATCCTGTTCATGTATATCTTAGCCAACTTAGCACTAGTATAGGTGGTTTTCACCGGGATGAAGTGAGCCACTTTGGTCAAACGGTCAACCACTACCCAAATAGAGTCATAGCCTGACCGTGTCCTGGGTAATCCTGTGATAAAATCCATACCAAGTTTGTCCCATTTCCAATCAGGTATCGGCAAAGGTTGAAGTAATCCGGCCGGTTTCTGATGCTCCGCCTTCACTCTCTGACATACATCACATATAGCCACATACTCAGCAATATCCTTTTTCAACCCTGTCCACCAAAAACTTTCCTTCAAGTCCAAATACATCTTGGTGTTTCCCGGGTGTATTGAGTAAGGAGAATCATGAGCTTCCTGGAGAATGAACTTCCTGATCTCCGGGTCATTGGGCACATAAATACGCTTCTCAAACCATAATGTTCCGTACTCATCTTCATGAAATCCTTCTGCTTTTCCTTTCTCCATTCTCTCCTTGATCTCTGCAATACTCTTGTCCAACTTCTGAGCTTCTCGGATCTTTCCCAATAACGTGGACTGAATTTCTAGTGTGGCGACATATCCTCGTGGAACAATCTCCATACGAAGATCTCTGAGATCGTCACACAACTCCTGAGGTAAACTTCCTGCTATAAGGGTATTGACATAACTTTTCCGACTCAGGGCATCTGCCACTACATTGGCCTTTCCTGGGTGGTAATGCAATCTCATATCATAATCCTTGATAAGCTCCAACCACCTCCTCTGCCTGAGGTTCAACTCCTTTTGCGTAAAAATATACTTTAAACTCTTATGATCCGTGTATACGTCACACTTGTTCCCAATAAGAAAATGCCTCCAAGTCTTGAGTGCGTGTACTACGGCTGCTAACTCCAAATCATGTGTGGCATAGTTCAACTCATGAGGTCGAAGCTGACGCGAGGTGTAACATACAACCTTTCCATCTTGCATGAGAACGCCTCCGAGTCCTTGCCGCGAGGCATCACAATACACTTGAAAATCCTTGCGCACATCGGGCAAAATCAGCACTGGGGCTGTAACCAAACGCTTCTTCAATTCCTGAAAACTGGCTTCACATTCCTCCGTCCAGACGAACTTGGTGTCCTTCTTCAAAAATTCCGTCATAGGTTTGGCAATCTTGGAGAAACTCTCGATGAATCTCCTGTAATAACCCACAAGTCCAAGGAAACTACGGATTTCACCAACGGATGTGGGCGCCTGCCATTCTGTGACTGCTTCAACCTTGGATGGGTCCACTGCGATTCCTTCGCCTGACACAACATGTCCAAGAAATCCCACTTCCTTCAACCAAAACTCACACTTACTAAACCTGGCATAAAGTTGATGTTCCCTAAGTTTCTCCAAGACTAAGCGTAGGTGTTCTTCATGCTCCTCTTCATTCTTGGAATAAATCAAAATATCATCAATGAACACCACAACAAATTTGTCCAAAAACTCCATGAAGACCTTGTTCATCATGTTCATAAAGTATGCAGGGGCATTGGTTAGACCGAAAGACATGACTGTGTACTCATAGAGTCCATATCTCGTGGTGAAAGCGGTCTTGGGTATATCCTTCTCACGGATCTTCAACTGGTGATATCCCGATCGGAGATCGATCTTGGAAAACACACTAGCTCCTTCCAACTGGTCAAACAAATCATTGATCATCGGTAGTGGATACTTGTTCTTGATAGTCACCTCGTTCAACGAGCGATAATCCACGACCATCCTTAGAGATCCATCCTTCTTCTCTACTAAAAGCACTGGGGCTCCCCAAGGTGATGAACTCGGGCGAATATACCCTTTCTCCAATAACTCTTTAATTTGCTTCTTAATTTCCTCTAAGTCATTTGCGGGCATTCTATACGGCCTTTTGGATATAGGTCCGGTGCCTGGCAATAACTCGATCAAAAACTCGATATCCCGGTCCGGTGGCATTCTGGGCAACTCCTCCGGGAATACGTCAGGGTACTCCTTGACTATCGGCACTTCCTCCAGGCTAACCCCCTTAAGAGAATATACCTGGGTCCTTCTAAACTTGTGCTTGGTCACATACTTGATCCTCTTCCCCTCGGGTGTGGTGAGAGAGATTGATCTTCCCTCACAGTCAATGTTGCCTTTATACTTCGACATCCAATCCATACCTAGGATTACATCCAAACCTTGGGACTTCAAAATTATCAGGTCTGTGGGGAAATCATGATTGCCAATGGCGAGGCTCAACTGGGGACAACCTAAACCTGCCATCATCTCGGCTCCCGGGGAACTTACTAAAATTGGTACACTAAGGGTCTTGGTAGAAAATCCATACTTATCCACAACTACCCTTGATATGAATGAATGTGATGCACCAGTGTCAAAAAGAACTAGTACTGGTTGAGAGTTTAGCAAAAACTTACCAAACACTGCATCGGGTTGTTCATAGGCTTCCTCCACGTTGACATGGTTCACTTGTCCCTTAGCAAAAGGGTTAGGCTTCTTATTTCCAGAACTCCCATTGCCATTCTTCAGCTCAGGACATTCATTGGAGTAATGCCCTTTGTTGTTGCATTTGAAGCAGGTGATGTGACTTAGGTCCTTCTTCATGGGCGTAGATGGGTTGGACCGCTGCGGATTCCCATTTCCTCCATTTCCATTCCTCTGGTTCCCATGGTTATGTCCATTGCCTCCATGCTGAGAATGACCTCCATGATTATGATGGTTGTGCCCTCCAAATTTATTGGATCCTGTTCCACCATACCCTGAGAATGGTGTGGAACGGGGCTTCTGCTGAGTGCTAGATTGATACTTGCCCTGTCCGTACTTCCTCTTGCGATTCTCCATTATCTGATGCTTGCCTTCAAGAATGATAGCCTTATCCACCATCTCCTGGTAGTTAGCAAAGGTTGCCACCGTCAACTGAACTCCAAGCTCATCATTTAGTCCCTCCAGAAATTTCTCCTGCTTGGCAGCATCTGTGGCCACATCTCCTGGAGCATAACGGGACAGCTTGTTGAATTCCTCCACATACTCTGCCACTGAACGGCCTCCCTGGCGTGAGTTGCGAAACTCCCTCTTCTTGAGACTCATAGCTCCAGCTGAAACATGAGCAGTGCGGAACGCCTGCTGGAACTGGTCCCAAGTCACATTCGCCATGGGGTATGTGGTGGTGTAATTATCCCACCATGCGGCTGCAGGTCCATCTAGCTGGTGCGAGGCAAATCTCACTTTCTCCTCATCAGTGCATCCAGCGGTTGCTAGCTTCCTTCCCATATTGCGGAGCCAGTCATCTGCAACAATCGGCTCCGGGCTGCTAGAGAACAA
The DNA here is from genome assembly GCA_950022295.1 of Bromus sterilis. Taxonomy (NCBI): domain Eukaryota; kingdom Viridiplantae; phylum Streptophyta; class Magnoliopsida; order Poales; family Poaceae; genus Bromus; species Bromus sterilis. Next base: position 212,437,370 of record OX465599.1, read on the forward strand.
AGGTGGGTTCAACCTTAGGAAACGGGTGAGGCTGTCTCCCAAAGGTGGTGGCGGTGGTGGGGCATTGTTGTTGTTGTTGTTGTTGTTGTTCATGTTCTGCATCAAAAGTTGCATCATCTGATTCTGGGTCTGAAGCAACTGCTCTAAGCCGGGTGGAATTCCATTCCCTGATCCACTAGCAGAAGGGGCACGTCTTGGCGGCATCTGTCGGGTTAGAATAGATGAGGTTATAGAGAGAAAAAAGGCCTAAGGGGGATAACACTACCCATATGCAACATGATAGCAAGAAATTTCAATCAATCACTCATTCAAATCAAGATTCACACAATTAACTAAGATAGGCCATGTCACAAGAGTCGACATGGTAACTCTAAGAAAACTCTCAGATCGAAACTCTAAAAGTTTAACTAAAAGAAAAAAATATATAATGGTGGTCTATGACTAGTTTGAGTCGGAAGAAGAATCGATCATCAAGACATCATTTGCATTTTCCTCTTCCTCTGACTGGTAATCCTCATCTTGGCTAACGAGGCATCCATCGGAGTGATCCTCCTGAATGTTTTCTCCTTGGTCAAGTTGTTCTTCTGCTTCCTCCAGCATGAGCTTCAACTCTTCATTCCTTTCTTGTAGTGTGTCGATTTTCTCCTCATACACTTCACGAACTCTCTTAGCTTCCTCCTCCAAACCCTCAATAACGTCCATGAAATGAAGCATTTCTTCCTCCACACGTTGAACATATTCCCCCAAGTCTTGAATGTGGGATGCCATTGATGTATCCTCAACAGTGCGTACTAATTCTCCAGTATGATCTTGGCGTCCATACATCTCGAAGCGGGTTCCTTGAAGATCTGCGTGGTACTCCTGTCGAATGCGTCCTAAGGTCATCAATGCGGCACGACTTCTTCCCACGCTCTAGTTTGGTGCTTTCACCGAGAAGTTAATTGGCTTGATTTTCCTTCCAAAGGTACGTCCTGGAATGTGAACTTGGACCTTCCAGCTCTTTGCTCCTGGTCCTGTAGTCATGAGTGTCCCGGTGAAACTAGGCAAGGCGATCTTCAAAAACTTCACGATCTCCATCAGGCTTTGTCCAAAAGGTGTGGTCTCATCAGGCTGAGCGAACTTGGTGATCGGCATCTATATTTGTAAGGAGAGAAGAGATTAGAAGTGAATAGGAAAGAGTATGAGAATCATTAGACCTGTAGAGGGTTTTTAAAATAAAGTTTTCATCCTATGGCTTTTCCATTCCTAAGGTCACGTCCTACAGTCAACTTGGCTCTGATACCATCTTGTAACGACCAGATCCGAAGGGACCAAGTCTCTATGCTTAATGTGCTAGTCCCTGGATCAGTTTGCTAGCACACACAGTACTCGATGAAATAACAGAAGTAAAACATGTCTTTATTACATCGAATGAAGTAAATATTACAATAATAACATGGCTTAAGGCCATCTAATCAAATACTTGCGGAAGCTATAATAGTAGTAGTAGCGAGTCCATCCGACCCCACGGCAAAAGTTGAGTATAAGACAGCGACCTATTCGCACCTTACTCCTCGTCAGAACAATCTGCAACATGAATAAGTTACAGCCCCAAAAGGGGTCAGTACTTTGATCGTACGGCAAGCCATATCACAGAAAGAAGTAAAAGCCCTATAATACATGCAATTTGGCTGGTGGAGCTTCTACATTTATTTTTGCAAAAAGCTAAATTTTCCCTATAGAATAATAATAGCTAAGTTCTACAATAGCATACGATTGAGATGGGAAACCCCACTCAATCTATCCCAAAGTGATTATCCCAATAAATTAATTAAAGATGATGAGACAAATCAATATTTCCACAACTAGTTGCTCAAATTGTCCATAACCGGGGACACGGCTAATCGATTAGTTTTACACTCTGCAGAGGTTTGCGCACTTTTCCCCACAAGACTCGATCGCCTCCTTTGTAGTTCGTCACACTGCATGGTGTATGACAACTGGAAGATCGAGACATGGTCTTTCAGAAGAGTTTCCCTTACTCCGGTAGCACCCATCCCACCTACTCACAACTACTTTCGTAACGCTACCTAGTAAGAGTCCCTACAACGGATCAACCAAGCCAGAGCCCATAGTAGCTTGTGGCTGCACACGTAAGCTTCTAGGTATGTCAATACAAACAGTCCCTTTGAGCCTGGGTGGCTTTCCGCAGTCATCACTGGCCACCTCCAGGATGCTCGCAACCATCCCACCCAGGTAGTTCATTAACTTTATCTTGGTCCTAATTACTACATTATCACTCATACCTCATAATGATTCACTTCCCAATCCACGTCTACTTAGCATAGCAATATTCTAACATACGATGGTGACAATGATGTAAGGATCAGACCTACCTCAATAAACTACTGGGTGTAATAGCATAGCATAACCTATCATGCAATCTAAAGAAGAAGAACTAATGCATTGAAAACATAGGTAATAGGGAATATGATCAAAGATATGACTTGCCTTGCTGTTGATTGCAGAACTCTAAAGATTGGTGGTACTCTGCTTCGCACTCCGGACAATCTATCGTGAGCAAACAAAGATACACACAATCAATACACAACCAAAAGCAAAACAATGTTCAAGAACTCCAAAATAAAAATCCGAATAAAAGATTTCGCAAAACAGATCAAGATTGATTTTAAAAGTGGGTTGCAAAGTGTCTAAAATATAGGGTTTAGCTAGGGTTTTAATTTGCAAAAAGAATTAATCAAATCCGAGTTGTAAAACAAAAGTTACGATCAACTAAAGTTGAAAATAGAATCTGATCAGATCTGAATATTTTCGAAAAATACCAAAACAAACTTTATGGTTGAACTGAAAAGAGGGCTTCGAAAGAAAACCGTGGGCTTTGGAATCACGCAAAACGGATCTACGAGTAAAAAGATATTACAAGAACAGTTTTGCATAGGATTTAGGAAAAAAATTTGATCGAACGGAAAAATAATTTTCTCAAAACTTGGATCTACAGTACACAATATTTAGAGGGTTTCAAAACAACGATTTGGCCGCTTGTTTCATCTAAAACGGAGCAACGGATAAAAAGTTACGGCGTTTTCACTAACCGCGACGTGTAGATTAGACGCGACGAAGACGACAACTCCGGCGATCTTCGGCGTCAACGAGGACGTCCAGGGTGTAGGGCTTGATTAGAAGATCACAACGGTGGTGGTGATGATCTCCAACGTCGTCCGTACGGGCGTGGCAACGCGGTGAACCGAGCGCGCTCCGATGAACTCCCGCGGTACGCGTACAATTTGGGGATCAAACTTGCGCAAGAAAAAAAGAGGGAAAAAAGATGTCAATTAGAAGCACAACGAAGAGAAGAGTCGGTGTGCAGAATTTGGGGTCAAGGGGAGGCTCACCGGTGACGAAAACCGTCCAACACTAGAGCTCCGTTGGACCTAGATCTACCCCGAAATTAGCTCGATTTGGAACGGTTTGCTGCGAAATTTTTGTGGGGAAACGGTGAAGAAGAACGTGGGGTATTTATTGGACAAGATTGCTTGGAAAAAGGGAAATCGGAGAGGGAGTTCCGGGCGAACACGGTGCAACCGTGCACGGACAGAGTCCAGACCGGACTCGTACTGTTCGTGTTCCTGATGAACACGAACGCACGGGTGTGCGCGTGCTACGCTGGTGCCGGCCGCTGCGCGCATGCGGGCCTGGCCCGGCTGGCTAGCTCAGCCGGCCGGCCGGCCCGTTCAGTTTTTTTTTTCTTTTTTTTTTGCGAATTTTTTTTTTAAAGTATAGGGGTATTTTTAATATAATAAAATAGCCCCCAAAAAAATAACATCTTATTTTTTTAAAATAATAAAAATATGTAAAACGTAAGTACGTTTATATAAATGTATACGTACTTTTCTTTAAACTTCAAAGAGTTTTATAAAATAAAATATAAGTCGGAAAAATACGAAATAAATTTCTAAAATCTTAGAAAAACATAAATAATATTTTCAATAAGTTATTTATACAAAATAAAATACTAAAGAAAAACTTTATTCAATAAATTCAAATAAGCTTCTCAAATAAGATCCAAAATGCACACAAAAAAATGATATGCATATGCTCTCTAGTAACTCATCCAAAATAAATAAATTTGGGGTGTTACAAAGCAATAGTATCTGTGTACAGACACAAGGTACGCATGATCTTCCTTAAGAAGGCTAGCACAAAAACAACAACGATCGAAAAGGCGAGGCCTCCTTCCTGGGAACCTCCAAACTACTCCTGGTCGAGAGGGAGCTCCATGATGAAGCAAGCACCAGGGATCTTCTGCTCCTGGACTCGAAGGCTCCAACGTCGACTGCAGCGGACGATCAGGCAAAACAAAAAGGGGGAAATAAAGCAAAGGTGAGTATCTAGCATACCCCCGAGTCTTACGTCCGCTACTAAGCATTTATGCATTTGTATCAAATGGAAAAGGGAGGCTATATATAGTGGACTTCAAGGTAGAAAGTCAGAATAAGGAAGAGAAACTAGGCCTATCGAAGACTAGCATCTTCTGACGAGTCTTGCAGCATGAGAAGAGAATAGACAACGGGTTATATAAAGAATAAAGTAACAATGCAGCAGAAGTTGTTGCAGCATTGTATAATAGTAAGTTGTAATAATTATCAAAGCCTCCGAGATCCCCTCCTCGACTTCCCTGCGAGGAAGAGAAACCGGAACGAACTGTTTAATAGTAATAGTTTGTAGTAGTAAGCTCTGGCTTCAGCATAAAGCGTCCTGTTACCGTGGACACAGCTATTCAAATAGATCAAACTCCCTGCAGGGGTGCACTACTGTTCAGCCTGCACGCTCGGATCTCTAGGGTGGCGTACACCTTGTTAGGGAATGCCCCACCGAGGCTATCCGACATGCCGAGGCCCATCCTACGGCTCATCAGAGAGGTCCCCACCGGTCTACAGTCCTGAGCGCTCGGGGGTCTTGGGCTGTCGTCCCTCGCACTCCGGGTCGTTGCGCGCAGTGGGGATACCAGCACCACACCCCAACTGGGTGGCACGATCCGCCGCGGACGCAATGCTAAACTGGACGTTTTCAGAGCTTTCGAACGAGACCACAACGTGGAGGGCCCACACCATAAACCCACGTGAAGGTAGTGCGTACAGGCCTTTGCGGCCTCTCAAGTCATCCACCTGAACCATTAGTCATTTTATTTTTATCTGTCGGGACAACCGTTATCGTTGACCCTTATCTGGGTGAGTCGTGGACAACGACAGCAGCCAGGACCACCAGTACATCGGTGCCTGCCCTGTCGTCCCACCAACTCTTGCGGTTACCAACAAGGTGAACCGTCTCCTTACCTTATCTCGCGTGTGTTCTTGTAAGAGCTCGACTTTCGTACTACAGGGTATCTCACGGCCAAAAAGTTAGGACTAGGCCCACGATGGTATCGGCCTGTCCTGCCGTCCCGATACAATCCCTGTGCGGGCACCGTTGGGTCACCCGACTCCTTACCTTTAAGGACAACAGTTGATTCGAGTTCCTACCATCAAGTGAAACCAGAAGGAATCACCCTCGATGGTACACTTGAAGAGGTTCAACTGAGACATCAGTGGAATGAACTAAAGAGGAATATCCTCGTATCCCCCCTGTGATGCTACGCTACCGAGCCGGCGACGAGAGTGAAATACGAGTCCATCCACTCGTAAGTCAAACTTGAAGCGACTCGGAGAGTCTCGCCGTTGTAGGTTCCCTTGGGCGTCTACATTGATCCATACTTGTTGCAGTTATAATATTTTGTAATCCGTGTTTACTCACCAGAGGGATCACGGCCCGCTATTCTAAACATAGCTAACAATGCGCAGGGTTTACTGCTGAATATAATATATATAGCAGGTAGCATAGGATAAAGGAAGGTACATCAAGGGGCGACAATGACATGCTATGCAATGAATAGGAATTAACATAGCAGCAGCAGTAATGCCTAGTGCAAGAAATGTACGGAAAGATAGGGGATATCTGGGGAAGGAAAATGGCTATGTTTTCCTGGAAGCTCGACGGTAGGGGTACGGTCGTCGACGAAGTAGTTGTACTCAGCAGCGTCAGCGGCAGTAGTCGCGGGGTCTACCGGATAATAAAGGGGGGAGAAATAGTAAATACACAACAATAATAGCAATACAAATACAAAAAATAGAAAAAAAAACAACGGGGATCTAACGCAATGTTAGGTGATTTGCTCGGAGCGCGAATTTATCCGGTGATGATTCGTCAGTACCGGTTGATAACCGGACAGATGATCCGGAGGGGGAAGTTTCCATGTCCGCAGTGTTAGAGACATCTGACAGACATGTGGTTAGAGAATCCGTTCTCGTTGATCCATTCTGAACAACTTTCATATTCAGAACATTTTCATCTGGAAGTTTTACCAGCACCGGGAATTATCGGGTAGGCATTCCGGAGGGGGAATGTCTCACGTTCGGTATGTTAGAGGGGTGTCGTGGCAATACGGATAGCATATTCGGATTCGTCATATTTTTCTGATCAAGTTTGATATATAAATTATTTTCATCGGAGTTACGGATTAGAAGATATTGATTTTCAAAGTTATATACAATTTAAATCATTTTCTGGATTTTCTTTTAATTATTAAATCAACATTATCCACAACCTTATCCAAAACAGTGCACTGATAGGAGGGACCCACATGTCATACAAAGGGGTGTTTGACTGGTCAAACCTGACCAATGGGGCCCCTGTGTCAGCCTCACATATTTAACATAATCATTTATTTTAACTAACTAGCTAGTGGGGTCCATCTGTCATAGACACATTTGTTTAATAAGCAATTTATTTAACAGTGGATTATGTTAATGGCCTGGGGCCTAGGCGTCATTGTCTTAGGGGTATAAAATAACTAAATGTATTGAATTAAGGGGCTAACCCCACATGTCATTGTCTCATTTATCTAACAGGGGTTATTTTAGCTTGGCATATCAATTAACAAAATGGGGCCCACATGTAAGCCAACTAGGGGGTATCTATTCGTGCCTAAATCAACAGGGGGTTAGCCCTAAATAGGGGATTAGACAGGGGGTTGGTTTAACCCACTGGCGGTTAGCCCGCACACCGACGACGAGGGCACGACGGCGTGTGGCTGCCGGAGCGGCCACAACGCAGGCGTGCCCGATGGCGGCAGGCCAGGGAGGCCTGCATGTGCGCGCGACGAGGGCACAGGGAAGAGGTCCAGCCGACCATGGCGGCTGGGCATGCATGCGGGCGCACTGGGTGCGGCGATCTGCGCGGTGAGCATGAGCTCACTGGCGGCCTGGTGTGGCGGCTACAGAGGCGGAACGAAGGGGAGAAGGAGAGGAATCGGCATGGCGGCTCAAAGGGAAGCTCGAGGGCATCCTGGGGCACAGGGGTGGCCGGGGGGGCGCCATATCCGGAGAGATCGACGGCGGCTGTGGCGGCGAGGAAAACGCGATTCCGGTGGTGCAGCGCATCCCAGCAGGAGTTCGAGGGGGAAACCGATGTGGGAGCGCGCGGTGGTCCTCCTGGATGGCGTTGTGAGGTGCGGGCTGGCCATGCTGGCCGCGGCGGCACGGTGGCGACCGCGTCGGCTCCTACGCGGAGAGGACACAGAGAGGGAGGGAGAGGTCAAATGGTGCGAGAGGGGTAAAGGGAGGGATGGCTAGGGTTCGATCTAGGGTTCCATAGGGCCTCCTGGGGGTTGCTCTTATCCATCCCCAAGCCGGAGGGAGGGGTGAGCGGGTTCGGCTGCGACATGGTCATGCCGACCGAGGTGTGAGCATAGTGAGGAAGGAGAAGATGGGGGTGGGATGGGCCCGATTGGTGGGCCTCGCCATGTGCGGTACATTGGTTTTCACGTTGTTTTATTTTCTCTTTGTTTTCCCTTTTTCCTTTCTGTTTGTATTTTGTTTAGGTATCTTCTGATTTTTTTTTGTAAAATATGGGACTTTCTCCAATATTGCGATTACATTTTAATAGGATGCTGCAAAAAGTTTGGTGCTCAACAAAAATCATTTGCATTTTTGTTTTGTTTAAAAAGGGAGAAAGTGGCTATTTTAGTACTGTTTTTATTTGTTTATGTTATTAAAACATTGTAATAAATTACCACTGCTATTTTAGTATGACCTAATGATTACTTGCTATTTAATAAAATTTGGCTGCACAATTTTGGGTTTAATTTTCATTTCCACATTTTTAATTAATATTCTAGGGGTAATTTAATAACTCCCACCAATATTGGTTTATATTTATCATTGACTTAGGACTATTTAAAAATATTACCAATAATTTTGTTTAACTATTTGCATAGGTTCTATCTTGACTAACATGTGCATTTTGAAATTGAAGTTGAGTTATTCGCACTTTGATTATTTTTTGAGTTTAATTGAGTTGGGATCTGAATGATCATGACTCAAAGTGATCAAGCATTGCTAAGCATGGTGACTTGGCATTTAACAAAATTTCTTGCATAATTTTAGGGCAAGATTTTATTTCCACTTGGTTTTCGAAATTTTATTCGGGTTGAATTTGCATAGGCCATGGTCAAACATGATTATCACATGCCTAATCATGGTGACCTGGCATTAATCAAAAGTGATTACTGTTGCTTGACACTGAGGGTGTTACAAGAAAAGCCCAGTGTTCCTACTTAGCCTCTATTTCAATAACTAGTACATGGTCAACATGATGGTCGTGGTTTCACGATCATTGACAATTAAGTCTCTTGACTGTGAGGTCACCTCACTTGATGAGTGACGTGATGAACATTACCCAACGTAAGCATTACAACATGATCAAACTTATGAAGGTTCAGTGTTGTAGTTACACAACATAGTAGACCATTCCTTTGACCGTGAGTAATTGCATAATTGCTATCTTCTCAGATTCTTTGACTTACATCGCACCACCTGACTGAAATATGCGAGCCATAACGGTTGTATCTTGGGTATTCCGTGGAGATATGTTGAGGATTATTGTTACAAGAGCGGGATTTTTCAATCCTTGTGATGGATAGATACTCAGGGCCCACTCGGTGAGATTCCATACATAAAGTTGCGCAGCGTGTGACTAGGTCACGGAGATGAATATCACGGAACGCGTGAATAAGGATTTTTAGATAACGAGATTGAACCAGACATAAGATGTCATTGATCGAATCTCGGACTAATCCAGTATCGATGACAAAGGGAATGCTATACGACGTAAGGTCCAATCGATATTGATATTCGGAATGCACAGGGGTCATTATGGGCATCCAGGTCCCGCTGATGATCATTGACCGTAGCTTCATCTCGGTCATGACTGGAGTGTTCTCGGACCGTAGGGTAACACACTTAAGGGCTCGAGGAAATCGGAGACCTTCTCGGAACTATCGGAGTTACCAGAGATAAGAGAGAACTCTGAAATTGTTTCGAAGGGGAGATGGAAAAGGTTCCGTGGTTTTCGAATTGTTCAGAAAGTAATTTAGATATGTTTTATTATTTAATTAAATGAATTAAATATTAAAATATAATTTAAATAATTAATAGAATAATATTCCTTTTAGTTTTTATTTTTTCTTTGAGAAAGAAGAAAGAAAAGAAAAAAAGGGCAAGTGGGCGCCATGGGCTAGGCCCATGTGGGCCACTTGGCCATGTGGTGTGGCCGCCGGCCACATGAATGCTCCACGGCCATGCTCCCCACGCCGGCCAACTAGTAGCTAATGTGATACTATTTTAGTACCACATTGCTAGTTGACAGGCATGCGCACCCCTTTTCCCCTATATATAGATGTGGTGGTAGCCCTTTTTCTAGACAGAAAATTCCAGAAAAATACAGATAAATTTTGTTGATCTCTCTCTTCCTCTTTCTCCCTCCTATGAGTAGACTCCCCTTGTTTGGAGGCTCCACTTGGTTGGAGATGTCTCCACTATACACACGCCGTCGTGCTGCTGAAACTCTGGTTCCGAAGGTCTACTTCCGCCACCTTCGCTGGATCGGAGATCGGAGGTCGTCATCGAGTCTCGTACGTGTGCGAGTACTACGAGGTGCTACACGTGTGGCACTACACCCATCTCGGTGCTAACACAGCCAGGGGGCTGTGAACCTTGATCGACTACACCAGCCACGTGTGCGGGAACGTTTCCCGCGCAACGGACTACACCCCGAGGTATGTTATTCCGCACTCCTTTCCGTTATGGTAATACGGCTAGCTAGATCTTGGGTTATGGGAAACGCTAGTTAAGAAAAATTTGTGTTTTCTTCTGCGAACCCCAACATGTGCTTCATGCAAAAGTGTCTAAGTCTAGCTCCAAGTGTGCTCCTCCAAAAGCACCAGCCCCAAAACCACCAAAATCACCCACCAAAACCCCCACTCCTGCCCTAATCCCAAATCCCACTCCACCACAAGCACCAACTCCACCATCCAGATCTACAACCCCACCAAGGCAACCTACACCACCAGCTCCAATCCCTTCGCCTCCACCCGCCAAAGAAGAAGAAGTTCCACCCCACACTCCCACTCCACCTCATGCCGCAACTCCACCCCAAGCCTCACCCCAACAACAAGCAGCCCCCGAAGCTGATGCTCCTAATGCATCACCCCCTCCAGCCGAAGCTCAAACAACGCATTATTTTTTCCCTGCTTGATCTGCTTCCGAATCACATGCTGCTCAACCAACTGCTTCACCTGCAGCCGATGAGGAAGTTGAGATTATGAATCATTCACAGGAATTGTTTCTTGCCCAGACCAAGGAGTCAGGGCCATCACATGTGATTCATTCCCCTCGCCACCCAATGATCAGATCTGCCCGACAAAGCCAACCTGCGCAAGACACCCAACTGGACTCCAACTATCCCAGGGAAACTTTTCGCATCTTTTTGGGTACAAGAAGCTCGTCAAGACATGGTCCTGAAGTTGACCTCAAGCGCCATCGAAGCAAATTGCGCTTCTTTGGAAACAGTCCATATGCTTCGGACTACACTGCTAATGAGTTGCGCTTTCGGACTACTGAACAAAAATTGATGTACACCAAGGTCTTCTGTCAGAAAGATGTGTTGTTTCACCACCGTTATCTTGATCTGAGAAGCTTAGCTACTGCTCATTGCTTCCAGAATATCTGTGAAACTATCAACTCTCAGAACCTGGTGCGCTTATTTGCTCTGCAAGACACATGCAACTCCGAGCTCATCAAGAAATTTTATGCAACTCTCTATGTCTCAGGCGAATCAAATGACCCCAACACTTGGACGCTTGAATGGATGATTCAAGGGAAAGTATTTCGCATGTCCTCTCAAGAGTTCATGGAAATCATCAATATTCCACGCCATACTGGTGCTCAGCCAAAGATTCATTTGCTTCCAGACTTGTCAGATGCTGAATTTGCTTCCTTGTTGGATCCAAAAGTGACTGAGGATTTCATGTCTGAAAACATTCGCCCGAAGCACTTGGTTTTTATCTCCAAGACGTGGTTTTACATTCTTTCCAACTCACTGCTGCCACTCAGTACTGCATCGGAAGAATCCAATATCTATCCGCAAGTGAGGCATGCCATTCTGAAGCTATCCCATGGCATGGTGTTTGACTTCGAAGATTGTTGTCTCCGCACCATGGTTCTCGCTGTTGAATTGCCATTCACCTTCAATCCCTATGCGCCTTGCCTTCAGGCAGTTTGCAACTATGGCTGGAATGAAAACTTCGTTGTCCGGCACCACCCGAAGCTATTTGTTCCACCGGTGTGTGATACAATGAATATACTTCGCCAGCCCAATAATCAAATGATTACTTATGTGGGCGTTCGGCAAGAGGTGAATGAGCGTAATCTCCAAAAAAACTTCCAGAAGGACTGTCATCACTTTGAGGTTTCCCTTCGCTCCCAATAGATGCTAGAGAATTACATCGAAGCCAATTATTTCCAGATGCAATTCCTCTCAGATGAAATCAACCGCGTGGGAAACATTGCACTCAATAACAATCAATACCTTCGAGAGCTAAAGCGCCATTCTTGGAAAGGGCTTTGAAAGTTTTATTCTGCCAAAGGACTGAACAAGGAGCATTGATAGCTTCTCACCCCTCGTTGGTTACCCCAAGTGGAAGGTTGAGATGTAGCACAACATCAATTTTCCCTCAGTGAAGATACCGAGGTTTATGTCTCTAGTAGGACTCCGACAACGACAAGTAGGTGACAACGGTGCTAGAAATTACTTGATAGCGGGAGAGTTGACGTGGACCTGCACACAGCAAAAGATAACTTTGCTCCCAACGAGTACAGAGACGTTGTCAATCTCTCCAGCCTTGTTGTTTACAAAGGATCAAACGCAAGGGTAGATAGTAGTGATAAATGCAACGAAAGTAAAAGGAGGAAGTAAATTGAGGGTGTAAACAGTGGTGGAAATAAGGATCAAGGTCCCATGAAGTTCACTAGTGATGTCTCTCTCCCAAAAGACGATAAATAGCTATGCGAGGTAAACAAATTACAGCTGGGCAATTGACAGGATTAAAAATGCACCGCAATTCTAAATATGCTACAAAAGAAAGGAAGAGGCTCAAAAGCATGGGCAGTACACCAAGACAAGTAGACCGAAATCCATCTGCATCTACTCACTAATCATCCACTTTGAGATATCTATCCAGAACATCTCGCTGGTATTAAGTTGCGAGCCCCACCTAAAGTGCAAACTCAAAGCAACAGACACTGCATTAAAAGAACTTTGCGTAAAGTAAACAATCCTTGCACCCGCAAGTACAAGCACCGTTGTTTTTCCCCTTGTGGCAACAGCACATCCCCTAGACTCATGTTTCTGTCACTCAAGCTAGTCATTGGGGGCATGAACCCACAATCATGCATAACGCTCCCTCTTGGAGTTATAATTCATCACTTGGCCAAAGTAAAAAAAAGTAACAGAGAACATGCAAGAATTACTCAAGAACATAAATATAAAAGGAGAAGAACCAAATATATAACTCATCACAATCTGAACATAATCTCATAATCCCTCAGATCCCAACAAACTCAACATAGTAATAGCAGGAAAATTACATATGTGCCTTGATCATGTAGGGAAGCTCACAAGGTCTAAACATTGAAGAACAAAGATGGAGAGGAGACATCACATAGCTACTGATCTTGGACCCATGGTCCAAGGTGGACTACTCACGGCTCATCCGGGAAGCGTCCATGGTGGTGGAGAAGCTCTCGGAGGTCAATTCTCCCTCTGGCAGGGTGCCGGGATAGGGTCTCCTGGCAGCCCCGATCTTGGAAGTGCGGCAGCGGCAGAACAGAGGGGAGATCGCAAAAAGGGTTCTGTCCTCGAGGGTTTCAGGACGAGAGGTAAATATAGGCGAAGGGAGCGGCCAGGGGACCACCGGGGAGTCCAGGAGGCCCCCTGGCGCGGCCTAGGGTGGAGCCGCGCCCCCTTGGCGCCTGGACGCCTGGTGGGGCACCCCTGCCCCCCTTCGAGCATCTGGAAATTCCGTATCAATGATTTTTTTATTTTCCCGGAATTTTTTAGGCACTTTAAGTAATGGGAAAACCTGAAATACAAAAATAGCAAAAAAAACTGGCACTGTGGTGCACTGAGTTAATAGGTTAGTCCAAATATGATCAAAAGTGTATGAATGTGTATCAAAATCATAGCAATATCACCCAAAACATGCATGGAGAAAGGACAAATTATAGATACGTTTGGGACGTATCAACATCCCCAAGCTTAATTCGTGCTTGTCCTCAAGTAGGTACATGATAACAATCATAGTTTTTGTGGTGACATGCTACCAACAATATAAGAACTTTTAAGTAAGGCAAGTAAGGCATGTAATTCAATTCAAGTCATACCAAGAAGGAATCTATATTAGCATTGAAACAAGCAACATAAGAACATAAAGGTCCAAGAGCTCTCGCTGTCCGTGACTCAAATGTCTCCAAATGGTGTTTGCGTGCAAGAAGTGGGAGATGGGATTACGAGAGAGTAAAAACATAGTATTTATTTTGGTTGAGAACTCAATCTACTAAAGTTTCACACTTAGTCTCCTTTGGAAACTTATCTTGAGTCGTCCCCAGACCACTAGCCAGGTACAAGTCAAATTGATCCACCACCTTTTGAATTTTTGAGCACTCATGCAATGGATGAGCGTAAGCAAGAAAGTTGACACTTGGGATGGCAAAGAGGGAAATGATGGGGAAGGAAGACAAAAAGGTGTGCACTCGAAGAAAATATATTATTTAATGATAATTAACACTATATTATTATTTTAAATTTTACAAAATTTGAGTGTGAATAGTTTTAAAAAAAATTTGGCTTCCAACCTTTTAAAATTTTAATGCACAAAACATTTATTTTTTAATGCGAAAAAATGAAAGGAAGAAAAATGAAAGAAAACAAAAAAAAACTAAAAAAGAAAAAAATAGATCAGAGTGAGTGCCAACTACTGCGCTAATGGGTCGACTCAATGTGTTCTAATATCCACCCAACCATCCGGGAATGTATTCAATTTAGATCGAGATTTGTTAGTTCAGGATGCAAACGATAGAGATATTGACTTTGGATTTAAATCATCAAACCCATAAAAAAATTAGTCATGTCGTGTGCAGATTGAAAAGTTGATTTGACTATTAATTAGTTCCACATTCCTCCCTAACAAGTAATTTGTTCGAATTCAAATATGCTTCTAAATTTCTTCAGTATCAGAAAGTCATATGAGTGATTATAACAGAGAAATAAAAAAGATTAATTAAGTGCGATAAAGAAGGAATGAATGAGGGAAAGAGATTATCCAGCTATGTTGTCAACCGAGTTAAGTGTAATGTCGTTTTCATGCATGCAAATGGAGTCAAGGAATGGATTAAATTCCAACATAATTTAATGAGCGAATTGTGAGATTGAATGTAGAGCAATTTAAGGTACGACTCTTCGTAATTTAAGTAGCAAGAAGAAAATGTATGCAAAAACTATGTATTGGCCAGTTGAACATTAAGAAAGAAATGGAATTATCGGCTAGCTGATAGTATGTTTCTTTCAAACTAAAAAATAAATTTATTTCGATTACCAATAAGAAAATTAATTAATTTGCTCTGTTATTCTTTCATTATTAGTTCTATACATGATCATTCTACTATTCTTTTTGGTAGGACTTATGATAAAAAATAAACAAAACACCTGTGAGATGTACCACATGAAAATTGGTGGTCGATGAAGCCACCAATACCGACAATTGCATCATCACTTTGCACCTGGATACACGGATATGTTGTAGCTCTTCTCTGCGTCGAACTAGCTGGTCAACGAGGCTATCAATAACGATAATTGCATCATCACATAAGCAAGGCTTGACACATCCTAACATGGTAGACTAGGAAGTAGAATTGGGAAAGAGTGGACGATGATGAACAGTACATTAGTTGTCCATCATGCATCTCATTCGACGGACCCCAACACATCAAATACTATTGATTGATATCATACTAACATTATGTTTTCCCGTTGCAACGCACGGGTACTTTTCCTATTATAATAAAGGGATGTGGATTTCTTGGTCCGTCATGGCGTTCTTGCAAAAGAGCCCCTCCTTTTATAATAAATTAACCCGCAGTTCAGTAATTTAAAGGCAAAAAAACGTTTCACTGCTCTGTTTTTTTTCGTTGGGCCACTTCCTCCTGGGCCATGGCCACAAGAAATAAACGCAACGCAAACTAAAGAATGCTTGGGCCTTGCCACGAGTCATTTTTATTTTTCTTTTTTCGCATGACAAAAAATTTCTTTAGTGTGTTAAATTTTAAAAATATTTGGCTCAAAATTTTATAAAATGTCTAAAAAATCATAAGTTTTTTTAAAAAAATTGCACTTGAAAATATTGGTCTGCTCGGAATTAATATTGTGCATCACTTTTCAAAGATTTATTAATTATTATTTTCTTGAAACAAATTACTGTGTTAAATTTCAAAAACATTTGGCCCCAAAATTTATAAACTTTTTAAAATTATTCATATTTTTTTTGAATGGACTATAAAATATTTGCTCTGCCCGAAATAGATTTTTTTCCTACACGTTTCAAAGATGTTTAAATTAAATATATAATTTTTTAACGATCGTACTTACAAAATGTATTAAAATCCTTACAAACTCTATTAAACAGTTCACATGTTTAAATGTGTGCACACATAAATATATTAAATTTTTCACATAAAAACATTATTTATTGTGATTTTTTTAAATATTAATTATAATTAAGTGCAAAAAATTTATAAATATCAAAGCAAAGTGAGCGCGCGAGCAACGTGCTAACATTTCCGAACACTTTGATGCGTTTTTAAAGTGCAATCAATTTTTAAAATGATTCAAGTACTAAAAGTATTTTAAATACGTCATCATTTATAAATTTTGATTTTTTTAGTTTGAAAGTTTTTTAGTTATTAAATTTTTTGAGTGCGAACTTTTTATAAGATTTTAAAAAACTTGAGGTTGATTTTATATGTCATTAAGAAAATATTTAAAAATTAATTATCATCAAGAAAGTTAAGAAAATTATAAAAAAAGAAAATAAAATAAAAAGAAAAGAAAAAACAAAGTGCCTCAGCTACTGTGGTAATGGGCCGGCCTGGATTTGGCATTGGTCTACAATATCCAGCTTTGAAATAGACCAGGAAATCAAAGTTCGGTGTGCTGAATTTAGCTATTATAAATTCAAGGTTGGATTTAGCTTCCGTCTACAAATTCAAGGTTCATTCTAGACAGTTTTCTTTAAGAAAAGTGTTCACTATCTGTGATGTGCCAAAAACGAAAGGAAAGGAATTAGGAATAAACTCTGTTGTGCTAGGAAGAAAAACACGTTTTAGGTTTTTTGTGCCTTTTGAAAGATGTTCTCTAATATTTAATAATTTTTTATGCTCTTAAAATGTTTGTATAGTTTAAAAAAACTGTTCACTATCTGCCATTTGCCAACAAGGAAATGAATTGAATTAGGAATAAACTCTGATGTGCGACGAAAAAACACGTTTAGTTTTTTTTGTGTCTTTTGAAAGATGTTCTCTAATTTTTAAAAATTCATGCTCTTTAAATGTTTGTATAGTTTTAAAAAAAATCATTGTATGCGATGTGCCTAAAAGAAAAAACATGTTTTAGTTTTTTTTGCCTTTTGATATATGTTCTCAATTTTTTAGAAGATTCATGCTCTTTAAATGTTTGTGTAGTTTTTTAAAAAAAGTGTTCACATATTTAAATAATGTTTGTATAACCTTAAAAATATTCACCTCTTCTAAAAAAATTATGTCATTCAAAAGAGAATTCACATGCTTGAATATATATTCATATTTTAACAAAAAAAATCATTCTCTTTAAAAAAATTCATGTGATTTAAAAAGTGTTTATGTCTTTTAGAAATAATGTTGATGCATTTAAAATAAATAAATATACAATTTGAAAATAAGTGGGTGTATGATGGAAGATGTACGTCGTAGCTCGGAAAGCACGAACATCACGTCCAATCAACGAGATTAACTTTCAAACTACTAGACATTCACTTGCAACAATGTGCTTCAATGACAGGTATGTGTGCAATGGTCGAGATTATCACATTGGTATTCACCAGGACGAACGTATTACTATTATATGAACACTGCGATCATGATCATTCAAGGCAAGGAAGCTCGAGCGGGTTGTGGGAGGTGATATGGCGGCACAGGATAGATGGAAGGTCAAAATCAAGAGGCAGCGGTACGGCGTTCTCGACAATGATCAGCGGGGTCGAGGCCGTCAGCCTTGAGCAATGGGGTGGTGGTGGGCTCAGGGAGCACGAAATTGGTAGCTGGAATCAGCCGAACGATGAGGCGGGGAAATTTCACGCGTGGGCGATTGGCTCACATCCACATCTTAAAACCATTGCTATGAAAGTATGATTTTCTTCCGTTGCAACGCACGGGCAATTTTCCTAGTAAGTTAAATGTTTGAGACGTATCAAGCATTTCTACAAGGATTACTCGCGCCTCAACTGCAATTTCTCCCGTAATGACTATTGATCGTCCGAATCCAAAACTGCCTCCCCTGCACAAGCTAAATAAAGTCATGTTCGTCAACGAGCCCGAGCCCATCAGGCCGGACACTGTTTCTGAAGGCGATTCCATCACCTCCAAAGATGATGCTCTCGACGACAGTGATCTTGGCCTCCTCGCGCTAGCAGATGCTGAAGCCTATCTCTGAGCAAGCTCCAAAGAAGAATCCTCCGGTGATCAGTCTTCGACAAGCGACTCATCTGCGCCAGGCTTTGCTCGCAAGACTCTGCAAGATGATGCCAACCCATAGGAACTCTCCATTCCCTTCGCCACCTTTTTTCCAATCATTGACAAAAAGGGGGAGAATGATGCATCGATGAGTTTAGTTTTCCATGGGACAGGGTTTTTCTTCACTCGTTTTCGCTTTTACCGCTTGTTTTAAGTTACAACAAACATTCCATTTTCTTCGATTGGGTTGTAATTTAACATAGATTCGTGTCTGTGAACTGTATGCCACTATGTCGTTTTAATAACCCCTTGCTGGAAAGATTCTGCTTCGTATCATATCTCTTGCAGGTGGTTATTGTACTTAAGCTTACAGGTCATTCGAGAGGATTGCATATCATTGGAATCTTATCTGGAACTGCAATCCTACTCGCTAAGATGTTCAAATTTTACTCTCCACCGAAGAAAATTATATGTTCATCTGCTTCGATTCAAAATTATCTTTGATGCTCAAATCCAGGGGGCGTAAAACCTTCACATCTTAGAGTTTCCATCATCTCAACTCAAAATTTCAATACTTTTATCGATGCATTTTTTGTCAACAATAGTCCAAAAAGGATGATATTATAAGAGCAAAGTGTTGCCCCCATGTTTTGGATATTGTTGGACTAGACAGTAGAGGAACTAACAATGTTTGCGAGTATAAAAAGGTGTTTAGGTTCCTGAAGCATAAGCCAAGTGGTAGATCTTCAAGGAAGATGGACAATAAGTAGAAGCTTATGCCTTGGAGTGAAGCTTAATCACGCTGGGTGACCCCTAAAAATGTATGGTATCTTGAAGCATAACTCTCCGAAGGAAATGAAGAAGACGACACAAGACTTAGTAGTTTTTATGTAGTTATTTTTCTATTCTTTGAGTCATAGGACAAACCGTACTATCAACAGGGGTTAGTAAGTCGAAGCCGAATTTATTGTGAAAAATCTCAGCTCGAATCAAAACCCAGTGAGAATACTTTGAGGAGAAATCTCATGAGCGCTGAGTTAAGCTTCGGTGGCAAAGACTTCGTACTTATTGCCTCCGAATCGAAACTCGGGTTGTGAGTCAGCTTTACTTGTTCCGCAAGTAAAGTTGCGCATTGATGACAAATTCGACCATTGTGGACATGTGTCAAGTTGTCGCTTCGGGTCAAATCAGTCATTTCGCACCTTGGGATCACCACCTATAAATACACCGCCCCCTCCCACGCAGTTGGTTGCTCAGTGATTATTCCCAGAGAGAGACTGAAGAGAGTATCCCAAGAAAGATACCGAAGTTAAACCAAAATCCAACTGATGGCGTGGAAGTGATAATGGCTTCTCGCCCATCGTTGGTTACCCCAAGTGGAAGGTGAGATGTAGGATAGTAGCAAATTTCCCCTATGTAGAGGATAGGGTTTATCTCCCGTAGGATTCCGACAATGATAAGTAGGTGGTTCGGCAAGTGATGCGTCGTCTGAAAAGAATCATGTGCTTCTCCAGGACCTGCACAAGACACAAATAACTTTGCTCCCAACGAAGTTCAGAGAGGTTGTCAATCTCTCCGGTCTTGTTGTTTACAAAGGATCAAACACAAGGGATAATGATAATGATAGCAACTAAAAGTAAAAGCGAGAAAATAAATGAGTGTGTAAACAATGATGAGAATATGGACCGGGGTCCCGTGATGTTCACTAGTGATGTCTCTCTCCCAAAATACGATAAAACTTCTATGTGAGGTAAAAAAATTACAGACGGGCAATTGACAGGATTATAAACGCATCGCAATGCTAACTATGCTACAAAAGAAAGGAAGAGGCTCAAAAGCATGGGAAGTACGCCAAAATAAGTAGACTGAAATCCATCTGCATCTACTACTAATCATCCACCTTGACATATCTATCAAGAACATCTCGCTGGTATTAAGTTGCGAGGCCCACCCAAAGTGGAAACCCAAAGCAACAGACAACTGCATTAAAAAGAACTTTGTGTAAAGTAAACAATCCTTGCAACCGCGGTTACAAGCACCGTTGTTTTCCCCCATGTGGCCACAACACATCCCCTAGACTCATGTTTCTGTCACTCAAGCGTGTCATCAGGGGGCATGTACCCACAATCGAGCATAATGTTCCCTCTTGGAGTTACTACCTACCACTTGGCCAAAGCCGTAAACAGCAACGGAGAACATGCAAGAATTACTTCGGAACAAAACTACAAAAGATAAGAACCAATTATATTACTCTATGACAATCTGAACATAATCTCATAATCCATCAGACCCCATAAAACTCGGCATAGCAAAAGCAGAAAGATTACATATGTGTCGCGATCATGTAGGGCAGCTCACGAGGTCTAAACCATGAAGAACAAAGAGGGGAGGAGAACATCACATAGCTACTGATCACGGACGTAAGGTCCAAAGGAAACTACTCACGGCACATCCGGGTAGCGTCCATGGTGGAGAAGAAGCTCCCAGAGGTCAATACCCCCTCCGGCAGGGTGCCGGGAAGGGTCCTGACGGTGCTCCCGATCTTGGAAGCGCGGCGGCGGCGGAACAGAGGCGAGTGATGGCTTCTCGCCCCTCGTTGGTTACCCAAAGTGGAAGGTTGAGATGTAGACAGCAGCAAATTTCCCTCGGTGCAAATTCCAAGGTTTGTCTCTAGTAGGACTCCAACAACGACAGGAAGGTGACAACGGCACCAGTAGTTAGGCGGTTGACGTGGACCTGCACACACACAACAGATAACTTTGCTCCCAACGAGTTCAGAGAGGTTGTCAATCACTCCGGCCTTGTTGATTACAAAGGATCAAACGTACGGGATAATAATGATAGTGATAGCAACGAAAAAGTAAATAAAGCAGAAAATAATAGTGGATGTAAACAGTATTGGAAATATGGACCGGGGTCCCATGATGTTCAATAGTGATGTCTCTCTCCCAAAAGACGATAAAATAGCCATGCGAGGTAAACAAATTACAGCTGGGCAATTGACAGGATTATGTGCGCAAACCAATGCTAACTATGCTATAAAGAAAGGAAGAGGCTCAAAAGCAGGGGCGGTACGCCAAGACAAGTAGACCGAAATCCATCTGCATCTACCTACTAATCATCCACCTTGAGATATCTATCCAGAACATCTCGCTGGTATTAAGTTGCGAATCCCACCCAAAGTGTAAACTCAAAGCAACAGACAACTGCATTAAAGAACTTTGCGTAAAGTAAACAATCATTGCACCCGCAAGTACAAGCACCTTTGTTTTCTCCCTTGTGGCAACAGCACATCCCCTATACTCATGTTTCTGTAACTCAAGCTAGTCATCAGGGGGCATGAACCCACAATCATTCATAACGCTCCCTCTTGGAGTCACTACCTACTACTTGGCCAAAGCAATAAACAGCAACGGAGAACGTGCAAGAATTACTCAAGAACATAAATATAAAAGAGGAGAATCAAATATATTACTCAAACACAATCTGAACATAGTCTCATAATCCATCAGATCCCAGCAAACTCAGCATAGCAACAGCAGAAAGATTACATATGTGCCTCGATCAGGAAAAGCAGCTCACGAGGTCTAAACCATGAAGAACAAAGAGGGGAGGAGAACATCACATAGATCCTGATCATGGACCCACGGTCCAAGGGGGACTACTCACGGATCATCCGGGAAGCATTCATGGTGGTGGAGAAGCTCCCGGAGGTGATTCCTCCCTCTGGCAGGGTGCCGGGAAGAGGGCTCCTAGTGCTCCCGATCTTGGAAGCGCGGCGGCGGCGGAACAGAGGAGAGATCGCGAAAAAGGGTTCTGTCTTCCCGGTTTTCGGGGCACGGAGAATATATGGGCGAAGGGGGCAGCCAGGGGGGCACCAGGGGTCCAGGCGGCCCCCTAGCGCGGCCCCACCCTAGGGCGTGCCGGGAGGGCGCCTTGGGCCCTGGTGGATCCCCTCTGGCCCCTCCTTGGTGATTCCCGAAGCTTTCAAGGCGCTGATTTTTTATTGGATTTTTCCCGAATTTTTGGAGCACTTTTAATATGGGGGAAACCTGAAATAGAAAAACAGCAAAATACAGGAACTGGCACTGGGGTGCACTGTAGGTTAGTCCAAATATGATCATAAGTGTATGAAAGTGTATCAATATCATAGCAATATCACACAAAAGAAGCATGGAGCAAGGAGAAATTATAGATACGTTTTTGACGTATCAACATCCCCAAGCTTAATTCCTACTCGTCCTCGAGTAGGTAAATGATAACAAACAACATTTCTGTGGTGACATGCTACCAACCATATAAGAACTTTTAAGTAAAGCAATCAAGGCATGGAATCCAATTCAAGTCATAATAGGCAAGAGTCTATATTATCAGTGAAACAAGCAACATAAGAACATAAAGGTGCAAGAGCTCTCGCTGTCCGTGACTCGAATGTCTCCAAATGGTGTTTGCGTGCAAGAAAGGGATAGGGGCATATGAGAAAAAAAGTATTTTTGTGTTGAGAACTCAATCTACTAAAGTTTCACACTTAGTCTTCTTTGGAATCTTACCTTGACTCATCCCCAGAACACTAGCCAGGTACAAGTCAAAATGATCCACTCCTTTTCGACATTTTTAGCACTCATGCAATGGATGAGCGTAAGCAAGAAAGTTGACACTTAGGATGACAAAGAGAGAAAGATGATGGGGGTGGAAGACAAAAAGTTGTGAAAGGCTCACATCAATGAGGACAATCATAGGCGAGATAAAGCCAAATGATAGATATGATGTGAGTAGTAGGGATTGTCATGCAACGGATGCACATATGAGCTAAGGTAAGATCTCCAATGGAACTAGTGGGGGTGCTTCCAACTTGCTTCCTCAAGAAGACCTAGAGCTCGTTTGAGGAGGCTCATCATTGGAATATACAAGCCAAGTTCTATAGTGTGAAGGTCCCCACATAGCTATATGCATGAATGATAATCTCTATGGAGTACAAGATATAAGAGGGAGTACGAGTGTGGATCTCTCAAAAGGAATAGTAGTTTGCCCCCTTCTCCCTTTTTTTCTTTTTCTCTTTTTTTTATTTTTTGTATTTTTTTTGGTGGCCTCAATGGCTCTTTCTATTTCTCTCATTTGTCCTCTTTGGGATATTTTGATTTTGTCCTCTTTGGGATATTTTCCTCACTTTAGGGGCAACACTCTATATATTACAAAAAGTATAGAAGATCTTTCACACTTTACAAGGTACTCAAATCATAAAGAAAATGAAACTATCATCAAGTATGCAAATGTATGCCTCTGCCAGTGTAGCAGGATATGCAATGACACTAGCAGGTCATGTAGCAATGATTAGGGCAAGGCCCAACTAGCAAGCGGCTCATCGATCAAGCAAGTAGCATGTATGACATGAAGATCGAGTCATGAGAGGGTGGATGTTGCATGGAAATATATCTCGGAAAGGCTATGGAAATGCCTTGATAGGTAGGTATGCTGGCTGTTTTGAGGAAGGATATAATGAGGCTTATGATGACAGAGCGTATAGTGCCAAGGGTTTGGATGTACCGGCGAAGGTGGACGCCAACTCTCAGAGTGAGAAGAAAGCAATGCACGGCATAGGAGAGACTAGAAAAATATGGGTAGGTGGAAGTGTTAACTTTCGAATACTCACATTAGTCTGAAGAACTCATGCACTTATTATCGGTAACTCTCAATCTAATAAGGAGGTTCACAAAGAGACAAGTACCCCGAGGAGGAGTGTATGGGGGTTTGTTTATCCTTGCACATCCTCGACTCATGGTACGTGAGTGTACTCTAATATTCGTTCCCTCCAAAGAGTAGTGATGCATCTAGTAGCTAAAGTTCTCAACTAATTTTTTTAAGTTTTGAAAATAAACACGGATCGCCCAAAATATGACATATATCACTAATAGGATAAAGCTCTTGACACCAAAAGTCCAAATATTACTCAAAACAATACCTCAAAACTATTCCAAGTTACTACTACAATTGAATAGCAACCTCAATTACCTACTTCAAGTCAAGACACAAAACTTAGTGCAGCAGGCAAACTCTCTAAACAAGATAAACATGAAAACTCAAGAGAGTTCCAGCAACAAACTAAACAAAATCTCTTAAAAAGATAAGCAAGAAAACTAAGAGCTAAACATGACAACAGCTATGAAAAAGATAAAGAACACACACAGCAAAGATAAGCATGAAAAATCCTATGATGTGTTCTAGGGTGAAGTGGAGCGTGTTTCTCTCCCACGCAAAGAAATCTGGGTTCTAACTTGTTATGAACAGAAAGCAAAGCTAAATAAAACTAAAAAGGAAATAAAGAGCAAGACGCTCCAAGCATAGCACATAACGCATGAAGTGATAAAAATATAGTGGAACGAAAGAGGAACTGATAATTGTTGATGGAGAAGGGGATGCACGGGGGCATCCCCAAGCTTAGACGCTTGAGTCTCCTTGAATATTTCTTGGGGATTCATAGGGGCATCCCCAAGCTTGAGCGTTTGATACTCCTGAATCTTCTTTTATCATCTTCCCTCGCACACTTGAAAACTCCCTTCATACATAACTCATCATAATCTGATTAGCGAGGTTAGTACCCATAATAAAATAATTTTTCTCTACTATAAATAAGGATATTATTGAAGAGCTACTATTTTTCAAGATTTCCAAAAAGTTTTTGCAAAGAAAAAGCAAGCTTAAGGTTTGCAAAACGAAGAAAAGGCAAAACAGGACAGAATCTGTGAAAAACAGACCAGCAGGTAGTAAAGAATTTTTTAGGGATACTTCTGCAACTCAAATCAAAAAACTCACAACATACGAAAGTTCCGTGATTGTATAGATCACGCTGTGTAAAAATTTCAGCTCAAAAAGATGAAATGTGGTTTTTCTGTGATTTTTCCAGTCACGAGGACAGAATCTGTTTTCTGGACAGCATGTCACAACTTTCACTTCCCTTGTCATATGAGGCTATAAATGGCACAAAGCTTGAAAAGTAAAGATACAATGATGTTGCTACAGTAGTAACAATCATATAGACCACTAAAAACAGAAGAAAAACAAAAAGGAAAACCTAAATTCGTTGTGGGCTGCCTCCCGAAAGCACTTCTTTAAAGCCATTAGCTAGGCTTGATGCAAAAAGATCAAGTCTTATCAAGAAAATAACTAGCCCGTGTGACGGACTCAAAAGGCAACTTAATATTTTTTCTAGGGAAGTGTTTCATCCCTTTCTTGAGATGGAATTGGAATTTTATAATTCCTTCTTTCATATCAATGACAGCACCAACGGTGCGATGAAAAGGGCGTCCCAAAATAATTGGACAAGAAGGTTCACATTCAATGTCCATAATAGTAAAATCAACGGGAACATAATTGTCATTGACAATAATAAGAACATCGTCGATCTTCCCCAAAGGTTTATTTACGGAAGAGTCAACAAGACGAACACCAAAAGAACAAGGATCAAAAGGTTTCAATTCAAATATATCATACATTCTTTTGGGCATAACGGAGGTACTAGCTCCAACATCACATAAAGCATACAAGAGAAGTTGTTCAACTTAATTTTAATCATAGGATCCCAACCATATTCTATCTTTATAGGTATGGAGGCTTCTACCCTAAGCTTCTTCTCCCTAGATTTAATGAGAGCATTAGTGATATGCTCCGTGAAGGCAAGATTGAGTGTGCTAGTGTGGGGGTCTCTAGACATCTTGTGAAGGAAACGAATAACTTCAGAAAGGGTGAAATTATCAAAATCTAGGTCAATACTATCAAGTAAAGTGGTAGTGGTGTCCTTTAGGCTCACTTGTTTGGTAGCTTCTATAGTCATAGGAGTTCCTTCTTCTACGGTTGAGGTCATAGCATCACCATTAATAGGTCCTATGGGACTAGGGGTGCATTGGGTGCTAAGAGTTTGGATATCCTCAACAACTTGGATAGTAGCAATGGTATGGTGTGTGGGAAGGATCTTAATTCTATCTTCTTCCTCCTTTTCTCTATCCCATCTCTCTTTAAGTTTATCCATCATCCTAATGTTTTCATTAATTTGCACATGAATAGCGTTCATAGGAGTGACCTTCCTCTCCTCAAGAGGAGAAGTTCTAATTTTAAGCAATTCTACTTCATGGGCTAAATTGTCTACCTTCGATGAGAGAATATCTAATTTGTCTAGTTTTTCCTCTACACTCTTGTTGAAGGCTTTTTGGGTAGTGATGAAGTCTTTAAGCATACTCTCTAATTCAAAAGTGGAGTTCTTGGTGCTAGGATAAGTGTTGTTGTTCCCATAGTTGTTGGAGGGGAACGATCTAGGATTGCTACCAAAATTACTCCTATAATCATTGTTATTGAAGTTGTTTCTAGAGATAAAGTTCACATCTACTTGATCTTGATCAATCAAAGAATTTAAAGGAACATCATGAGGATCAGTAGGAGATTGCTTGGTAAGTAGAGACATAATCAAGTCAACTTTTTCATTTAGGGAGGAGATCTCCTCGACAGAGTTTACCTTCCTACCTGTTGGAGCTCTTTCGGTGTGCCATTGGGAATAGTTGTGCATCATCTCATCAAGAGGTTTTGTGGCAACACCAAGCGTTGTTGACATAAAGGTTCCTCCCGCGGCCGAATCTAGCAAGTTCCGCGAGGTAAAGTTCAATCTTGCATAAAAAGTTTGGATAACCATCCAAGTAGTCAAACAATGCGTAGGGAAATTCTTAACAAGAGATTTCATGCGTTCCCAAGCTTGGGCAATGTGTCCATTAT
This sequence comes from Bromus sterilis, assembly GCA_950022295.1. Lineage (NCBI taxonomy): Eukaryota > Viridiplantae > Streptophyta > Magnoliopsida > Poales > Poaceae > Bromus > Bromus sterilis. The sequence continues at coordinate 212,464,318 of OX465599.1, forward strand.
CCAACTGCTTAAAATTCATAATATTACTCCTCAATTGGATAATCTTAGCTGGGGGGTAGTACTTCCCAATAAAAGCATCCTTGCACTTGTCCCAAGAATCTATGCTATTCCTAGGCAAGGATTGAAACCAGATTTTAGCACCTCCTATCAAGGAGAAAGGAAAAAGCTTAAGCTTAACAATATAACCATCTACTTCTTTGTACTTTTTCATATCACAGAGCTCAACAAAATTATTTAAGTGCAAAGCAGCATCATCTCCAGCACTGGAGAATTGATATTTCATAACAAGGTTCAGCAAAGCAGGTTTAATCTCATAAGAAGGTGCTGAAGTGGCAGGTGGAGCAATAGGAGTGCATATAAAGTCACTGTATTTATGACTAGTGAAGTCACACAACTTGGTGTTCTCGGAGGAACCCATAGCAGCAGCAAGCAAGTTAACTATTTTTTTGATTTTTGATAAAGGACACTAAAGCAAAAACTGAAAGATAAACTAACAAGACTAAAAAGCAAAGATAAAAGGTAGTGTGCAACTCCCCTATCTTGAAGATTGGAGTCCCCGGCAACGGCGCCGGAAATTAGCTTTGATGGCTTCTCGCCCCTTGTTGGTTACCCAAAGTGGAAGGTTGAGATGTAGACAGCAGCAAATTTCCCTCGGTGAAGATACCAAGGTTTCTCTCCAGTAGGACTCCAACAACGACAGGAAGGTGACAACGGCGCCAGCAATTAGGCGGTTGACGTGGACCTGCACACACACAACAGATAACTTTGCTCCCAACAAGTTCAGAGAGGTTGTCAATCCCTCCGACCTTGTTGATTACAAAGGATCAAACGTACGGGATAATAATGATAGTGATAGCAACGAAAAAGTAAATAAAGCAGAAAATAATAGTGGGTGTAAACAGTATTGGAAATATGGACCGGGGTCCCATGATGTCACTAGTGATGTCTCTCTCCCAAAATACGATAAAATAGCCATGCGAGGTAAACAAATTACAGCTGGGGAATTGACAGGATTATGTGCGCAAACCAATGATAACTATGCTATAAAGAAAGGAAGAGGCTCTAAAGCAGGGGCGGTACGCCAAGACAAGTAGACCGAAATCCATCTGCATCTACCTACTAATCATCCACCTTGAGATATCTATCCAAAACATCACGCTGGTATTAAGTTGCGAATCCCACCCAAAGTGTAAACTCAAAGCAACAGACAACTGCATTAAAGAACTTTGAGTAAATTAACAATCCTTGCACCCGCAAGTACAAGCACTGTTGTTTTCTCCCTTGTGGCAACGTCACATCACCTAGACTCATGTTTCTGTCACTCAAGCTAGTCATCAGGGGGCATGAACCCACAATCATGCATAACGCTCCCTCTTGGATTCACTACCTACTACTTGGCCAAAGAAATAAACAGCAACGGAGAACATGCAAGAATTACTCAAGAACATAAATATAAAAGAGGAGAATCAAATATATTACTCAAACACAATCTGAACATAGTCTCATAATCCATCAGATCCCAGCAAACTCAGCATAGCAACAGCAGAAAGATTACATATGTGCCTCGATCATGTAGGGCAGCTCACGAGGTCTAAACCATGAAGAACAAAGAGGAGATGAGAACATCACATAGCTACTGATCTTGGGCCCATGGTCCAAGGGGACTACTCACGGATCATCAGGGAAGCATCCATGGTGGTTGAGAAGCTCCCGGAGGTGATTCCTCCCTCCGGCAGAGTGCCAGGAAGAGGGCTCCTGGTGCTCCCGATCTTGGAAGCGCGGCGGGGGTGGAACAGAGGAGAGATCGCGAAAAAGGGTTCTGTCTTCGGGGGTTTCTCGTCACGGAGAATATATGGGCGAAGGGGGGCAGCCAGGGGGCCACCAGGGGTCCAGGCGGCCCCCTGGCGCGGCCCGACCCTAGGGCGCGCCGGGAGGGCGCCTGAGGCCCTGGTGGGTCCCCTCTGGCCCCTCCTTGGTGATTCCCGAAGCTTCCGAAGCGCTGATTTTTTATTGGATTTTTCCCGAATTTTTGGAGCACTTTTAGTATGGGGGAAACCTGAAATAGAAAAACAGCAGAAAACAAGAACTGGGACTGGTGTGCACTAAGTTAATAGGTTAGTTCAAATATGATCAAAAGTGTATGAAAGTGTATCAATATTATAGCAATATCACACAAAAGAAGCATGGAGCAAGCAGAAATTATAGATACGTTTTGGACGTATCAGGGAGATCGCGAGAAAGGGTTCTGTCTTCTGAAGTTTCCCGTGACGGAGATTAAATAGGCAAAGGGGGCAGCCAGGGGGGCCACCAGGGGACCATGCGCCCTCCTGGCCGCGCCAGGTGGCCGCCTGGGCTCCTGGTGGTGGCCCCCTGGCCCTCCTTCGGAGCTCTGTAAGCTTCCGGTACGCTGATTTTTTATCTGATTTTCCCGGATTTTTGGAGCACTTTTTATATTGGGGAAAACTGAAATAGAAAAATAGAAGAAAACAGAAACTGGCACTAGGGTGCACTGAGTTAATAGGTTAGTCCAAATATGATCAAAATTGTATGAAAGTGTATCTAGATCATAGCAATATCACACAAAACATGCATGGAGCGAGCAGAAATTATCGATACATATGGGACATATCACCAACCACCGAATCCAAAGTCCTATTGATCTGAGTTGATTCACTATGACTTAGGTGGAAGGTTGCTAGCATTTTTATCTTGGAGGACCGCAATCCTCCTAGACGGTTAGAGAGTCGACTTCAGAGAGCGAAGAGTAATTGTCACCTCCAAGCTTAAGTTTGTCAAAGGTTTCAAAGATTCCCTCAATAATCTATCCCGAGTCAAAACTGGCCAAGCTCAAGGAGATTGGTGCAGTGAAGAAAATGACGGAGAGAGGTTAGCTCCTGTGTTCAATCACAAGTCCCTTCAACCAGACGTAGCACTATGCAGAGTGTGAACTGGTCGAACAAACATCGCTGCGTCCAGGATTGTTTTACCTTCAAGCACTTACATTCTGTACGTTTACTCTTTATGTTGTGCTTCATTATGTTTTGCTTCACTGTCATTTGCTTCACTTAGTAGTTGTGCTTTCTAATTTCTGTTTAGCTTCCAGTCTGTTAATCTTTCATTTGATTGCTTTTTTCTTCACTTCAAAGATTTGGTTGAATTTTTTGAAGTGATCATTCACCCCCTCCCCCTCTGATCACATTCTTGGTCTTTCGTGCCTGTGGTTGTGCCTGTGGCTACATGTTCTGGCTGTGGCTGCGGTTGTGCGTCCAAAAGGCGTCACATATTGACCACAGAGGGACTAAAAGAAAACACCGATACGCATCTGATACGTCTCAAACGCATCTACTTTTCCAAACACTTTTGCTATTGTTTTGCCCTCATTCTTGCATGATTTGGATGAAACTAACCCGGACTAACGTTGTTTTCAGCAGAGCTGCCTGTATGGTTTTATTGTGCGCAGGAAAATGGATTTTTGGACGTCTCAGAAAATTCCCAGAAAAAACACCAAAAATCAACGCACCCGAGGGGCCATTGTGCCAGAAGTGGGACCAGAGGGCAGCCAAGGGGGGCCCAGGCGCCCCCCTGGCGCGGCCAGGGGTGGGGCCGCGTCCTCTGGCTGCCTGGGGGCCTCCCCCCTCCTCTGGTGCCCTACCGAGGCTCCTATTTATTCCCGTGATGGAGAAACTGTCGGGGGGATGGATCAGGCCCATAAACCCGGCATTAGAAACCTCTGGGCCGACTTTATATGAAGGCCCACAAAGAAGACCCGACTAGGAGTCTGACGTGCCAAGCGTGAATATTGAAGCCCTAGAAGGAATCGACTTATCTTGTATAGCACGTAGAAAACTTGTAAAGTAGAATAGAACTCCACATCGTGTACGAGTCGTACTCTAGGAATCTCGGGACCCCGCGCCTTTATAAGCCGAGGTCCACAGGAGCCAGAGCCAGAACTTACCTCAAGCCAGGATTAGACAACTCGCTCCATAGCCTAGATCACCACGAGACTAAATTTGCGAAACATCATCACTGTAATCGATACGATTGACTCTTCCTATTGAGGAGTCGATCCCCCTATAGTAAAAAAGCAGGAGTAGGTCTTTACCGCACCGACGGGGCCCAACCTGGGTAACTCGCCGAGTCTTGTGCCTATGTTGACTCTCTCCTCGAATTTGCCTCGCAGCAAAGGTCCCATGATAAGTCCGACTCTACGGACATCTGCCGTGACTTTCCCACGACAGTTGGTGCCCGCCGTGGGGCCTGCGCTTGCAGGTGTTGAGATTCTAGGGGGAGATCTGCAAGGCATGGAAGGATTCGTGACCGGACGAATCACCAGGAGCCGGCGCGGAAAGCTCTGCATCGACGACTCAACTTGGGGTCCTGACGTCGAATCCGGTTATCGGGTCCCGATCGGATCTATTCGCATCTTCATTGGGAAGACAGACGGATCTGAGCCAGAGCCGGATCCTGAAGTCCCCCTGGAAACCTCGAGTCGGCGACATGCCTGCTCAAGGCACACTTTTGTCGGGTTCATCGCTGGATCTCCGGAGTCGGCGCGCTCCGTCGAGTCTTTGATGCCCGACACCACGGGAGAAACATCTGACGCTGACTCACACTCCAGTGGAACAAGCTTCTCAGATACTGGCTCCATCCGATCCGCCGGGAGAAACAGACTCGGCACGGGAACAGCTGAATACAACCCCGACTTTCCGCAGTACGAGCCTCCATATTGCGTGACAGTGTTCATGGCAGGCACCGAAGAGCAGGGAAGCCAACCGGCTCAAGGTGCAGCGCAGAACCGGAACATGGAGACGACTCACAACACGACCCCTAATCCAGATAGGGAACAGCCAGAAGTACTTACAGGAGCAGAAGTCCTCTCAGATGCCCTAAACTCCTTGGATGAAGCCTTAGCTGCGCCAATGACTGCTGAAAACCAGCAAGCCTGGAGAACCAGGGTCAATGGACTCAAGGCCCAGGTGATGAGAATTTGGAGGGAAATTAACTCCCAGAACGCACAAATGGTGGAAAGAGAAACCCAACTCGTCCAAGAAACCAGGCGCTTATGACACGAGTCAGAGTTGATACAAGCCCAGAAACTAAGTCTCGCCAACGAGCGCTCTGCAGGACCCACGAGTCGGATCCCTGCTGATCTCCAGGATGCATCAGTCGACTCCTCCAGGATACACGCCACCAAGGCAACCTGTCCCTTCACCACGGCAGGAACGATTCCATACGCCTCCGGATCATTCCAATAACCCCATGGCTAATGTAGTGGCAGCAACACGGTTCCTCACCAGCGTGCCGGCACACGGAGACACTCTAGTAGACCAGGCCACTTGAGGGGCGATCGACTTGCTCAAGACCGCAATCACACAGCAGGCCCAGTACTCACAAGGATTTCAGTAGCTACACGAGACCCCATATCGGAGTATGAGCCGGCAAGAGGATTCACCAGCTCCGGCCGGCTCGAGCAGTCATCGCCAGCACCGCGCTCCGCCACCAGACCCGTTGGGGCGATAAGGATCCAAGACATATCATCTATCTTCTATCCTGAACGCCGGGTAGAGCAAATGGTCCAACTTCCACCCCAAGATCAAGACGTCGAGTTCATCAGCAGATCCGTAGGCAATCGATGCCTGGTGCTGGCTCTCCGAAATACACGCTTGCCATCAGATTTCAAGGGCCCATGTAAGATCGTGAACTATACAGCTGACATGGACCCGGCAGCTTGGATCGAAAGTTATGACCTAGCCATGGACATGCTGCAAGCCAGCGAAGGAGTTTGTGTACCTCACAATGATGTTGGAAGGGCCGGCTCGCACATGGTTCAAAAATCTCCCAGAGAATTCCGTCACCTCCTGGACGGATCTCAAGGAAAAATTTATCCAGAACTTCCAAGGCACATGCCGGAGAGCCACCACGATCGTCGACTTGGAGCATTGTATCCAGAAGGAAGGAGAGTCGACCCTGAGCTGGGAACGACGGGTTGCAGAAATAATCCACTCCTCGGACACCATCACCGCCCAAACAGCCGTCATCGTCCTGGAACAAAACAGCAAGCTCGATTCCCTAGTGCACAAACTCGGCCAACTCAAGAGGACGGTCAAGGATATAGGAGAGCTCATGAACGCAGTCATTAAATATGCCGAGTCTGACAAAACCAAGGATACTGAACCTCAAGAGGATAAAGTCAGCCAGAACAAGAATGGTGGCAAAACATCCCAGAATCAGAGTCAGCAAACCAAGCGACGGCTTGATCAGACTACTTCTGATTTGGTAGCCAACACAAATGTCGGCTCCCAAAGACAGAAGCAGGGGGCAACAGCTACCGCAAGCCGGAAGGAAATTTTCGCCCGAACAACTATGAAGCAGCTATGAAGAGTCCTTTCCCGACCCATAGAAAACCCAGTCGCCCATCCAACCACACCTGGGAAAATTACTATTTCATGAAAGAGTTTGCACGACGTGGGAACCAGGGACCTCCCGGGTCAGGTGGAGGAGCCGGCCAGAACGGCAACAACCAAAATCATGGCTACCAAGGAGTCGGGGCAATGCCTCAACACCAAGGACCTGGAGGAGAAGCCCAGAAAAATCAGTCAGGGCTTGCTGGATTCCAAGCAAACCCGAAACAACTTCATGACCGTGCAGCATATCACGTTTTCACTACCAGCAGTTGCAGGAGGGATAGGGAGCTGCAACGAAGAGCCGCCATGGCTGTGACTACAGAGCTGGCTTGGCCCAGGTGGCTCAATTGGTCAGAACAGCCAATCACTTGGACAAGAGCTGACCACCCCCCGGTGGTAGAGAACCCAGGGGCCCTGGCTCTAGTAGTTTCTCCACAAATTGGAGGATATACACTTGACAAAGTTCTCATGGACGGAGGAAGCAAAATCAACATCCTCTACTACGAAACCTTTCGCAGGATGGGTCTGACCCAAAAATAGCTGCAACCCTCCAACACCGTTTTCCATGGAATAGTGCCAGGCAAGTCGGCACGTCCGATAGGAAAAATTCACCTGGAGACGGATTTTGGAAACGCTGAGAATTTCTGCTCCGAGCTCATCCCCTTTGAAGTGGTAAAACTCGAGAGCCCATATCACGCCATTTTGGGCAGACCGGCTTACGCCAAATTCATGGCTCGACCATGTTATGTCTACCTGAAACTAAAGATGTCGGGTCCTAATGGCCCAATCGCCGTCGATGGAAGTCGGTCCAGGGCAGTGGAATGTGACGAATAGCACGTCAAATTTGCCGAGTCAACACGCGCCAAAGAGGACTTGTCAGTATACCAAGAAAAGGTAGACCCGACAGACCCCACAATCCTGAAGAAACCGACTCCCGACAACAACCCCAAGTTTCAACCGGCTCAGGATACAAAGAAAGTCAACTTTGTCCCTGGTGACTCTTCTCAGCAATTCATCAGCGGGACGGAGTTATCTGATAAATAGGAAAGCGCGCTCATCGATTTCCTCCGTGGGAATCGGGACATCTTCGCCTAGAAACCCTCTAATATGACAGGTGTCTCGAGGCAACTCGCTGAGCACCACCTAAATATAGATCCAAAGCTGAAGTCGGTCAAGCAATTCCTTCGCCATTTCAACGACGAGAGGAGAAACGCTATTGGGGAAGAGATAGCCCAGCTCCTTGCCGTCGGGTTCATCATGGAAGTCTTCTATCCAGAATGGCTCGCAAACCCGGTCCTCGTTTTGAAAAAGAAAGGGACCTGGCGCATGTGCATTGACTACACAGACTTAAACAAGGACTGCCCGAAGGATCCCTTCGTGCTACCTCGTATTGACCAGATCATAGACTCGACTGCGGTATGTGAGCTCCTATGTTTCCTTGACGACTACTCTGGTTATCACCAGATCAAAATGTCCCTTGAAGATCAAGAGAAAACGGCTTTCATCACCCCCCCTTCGGGATCTACTGTTACACTTCTATGCCCTTTGGCCTTAAGAATGCGGGAGTCACATATTAGCGAACAGTGCAGAGTTGCCTCAAAGAGCAGATTGGGCGCAACGTGCATGCTTATGTGGATGATATAGTGATCAAGTCCCAATTGGCCGACTCACTCATCAGTGACTTGACGGAAACCTTCAAAAATCTGCGCAAGTACCAGATGAAGCTAAACCCGGCCAAGTGCACCTTTGGGGTACTTGCTGGTAAACTCCTTGGATACATAGTATCAGAGAGAGGTATCGAGGCAAACCCAGAGAAAATCAACGTTGTCATGACTCTTCAGAAGCCGGCCTCAATAAAGGGAGTCCAACGACTCACAGGATGCGTAGACGCTCTGAGTCGGTTCATAAGCCGACTTGGTGAAAAGGCAATCCCCCTGTAGCGACTTCTGAGGAAATCAGTAACATTTTTCTGGGATCACGAAGCCGATCAGGCCCTAGAGTCATTGAAAAAGTAGCTATCCCAGGCTCCAATCATGGCGGCTCCCAAGCCTAAAGAACCTATGTTACTTTACATCGCAGCCAACAATCGAGCGGTCAGCGCTGTGGTTGTTGTTGAGCGTATGGAAGCCGGTAAAGAACACCCCTTGCAAAGGCCAGTTTATTACGTCGGTGAGGTTTTGACCTTATCAAAACAACGTTACCCTCACTGGCATAAATTGGTCCTTGGTGTCATCATGGTGAGTCGCAAACTTAAGCACTACTTTCAGGAGCACCCCATAACTGTGGTCAGCTCAGCACCACTTGTAGATATCATCCAAAACCGGGAAGCAACGGGAAGGATTGCAACCATAGAGTTGGGGGCTTATCACATCAAATACAAGCCGCGAACGGCCATCAAGTCTCAGGCGTTAGCCGACTTCAACAATGACTAGACAGAAATCCAAACATCTCCGGATAAGCCCGTCACCAAATATTGGACGATGCACTTTGATGGAAGTCGGCAGCTCCAAGGTTCAGGAGCCGGCGTAGTTCTTACCTCACCTAAAGGGGAGAAATTCTGCTATGTTCTACAGCTGCAGTTCGCCTGTATCAACAATGCAGCAGAGTATGAAGCGTTGCTTCATGGACTACGGCTGGCTCGTGAGATGAACATAAGTTGGATCCAATGCTATGGCGACTCTGATATCGTTTCTCAACAAGTGTCAGGGAAATGGGATTCCAAAAATCCCATAATGGCAGCTTATCGACGAGAGGTGCAAAGACAAGCCGGATTTTTTGTTGGATACCAAGTGGATCACGTGGACTGTAGGGAAAACGAAGCAGCAGATGCCCTCTCCCGACTCGGCTCTCAGCGAAAGCCGGTCCCTCCAAACTTATTTCTGGATGTCCTAACAAAGCCGCCTGTACAACCACCAACTGAGCAAGACATAGCAGAGCCGGATCCAGAGCCGGCTTTGGTTGCTGCAATTCATGCTACACCCTCATGGGTCGTACCTTACTTGGATTACAAGACTCGAGGAATCCTTCCTCAAGATGAGATGTTGGACGGAAAAATCGTTAGGAGAAGCCAATCCTTTATACTCATCAATGGTGAGTTACATCGGCGAAGTGCCGCAGATATTTTTCAGAGATGTGTCTCACCAGAAGAAGGTAGAGCCATCCTCAACAAAATACACTCTGGAGATTGCGGACACCATGACGGCTCTCGTTCCATTTTAGCTAAAGCCTTTCGACATGGCTTCTACTGGCTCAGAGCTCATGCGGATGCAGAGGACATAGTCAAGAAATGTGATGGATGTCAGCGCTATGCAAAACAAGCCCACGTGCCGGCTCAAGAACTTAGGATGATACCTATCACCTGGCCCTTTGCAGTATGGGGACTTGATATGGTGGGACCTTTCAAAAGGTCAGCCAACAAGAATACCCACATATTAGTGGCAATGGATAAATTCACCAAATGGGTTGAAGCAGAGTCGGTCAGCAAATGTGACGCTGCGACAGCACTGAAATTCTTGAAAACTATCATATACAGATTCGGCTACCCCCACAGCATCATCACTCATAATGGTTCTAACCTATCAGAAGGGATTATGCAGCGATTCTGCCAGAACGAGCACATCCGACTCGACCTTGCATCAGTGTCACATCCACAGTCCAACAGACAAGCCGAGAGAGCCAACCAAGAGTTTCTCTGAGGCATCAAACCCCGACTCGTTGTCCCTTTGAAAAGGACGTCGGGTTGCTGGGAGGAGGAGTTACCCTCAGTACTATGGAGCATCCGGACGACTCCCAATAGGTCGACAGGCTATACGCCCTTCTTCCTAGTCTATGAAGCGGAAGCCGTCCTCCCAAGTGACATACGTCACGACTCACCTCGAGTCACTGCTTATGTAGAAGCTGAAAACGAGAAAGCACGAGAAGATGCCTTGGATATTCTCGATGAAAAATGATATTTGGCTGCAGCTCAGTCGGCTATCTACCAACAAAATCTACGACGCTACCATAGCCGTCGCATCAAAAGTAGAACTTTCCAGGAAGGTGATTTAGTGCTCCGACTCATACAGAAAAGAGATGGAATGCACAAGTTATCCTCTCCTTGGGAAGGACCGTTTGTGGTCAGCAAGAACATGTACAATGGATCCTACTACCTAGTGGATATGCGCGAGAAGGCAGACACGCGCTCAAGCATGGAGGAGACTCCCAGGCCGTGGAACATTGCACAACTCCGTCCATATTACACTTGAGTAGAAAGAGGAACATTGTTGTACGCTTCCCTAAAGTCGACACGTCGCACTAGCTTTCGCCATAATATATATATAAGCCATCAAAATATACATAAGTCGACTCTTGTCGCACTGGCCCTCGCCACACATAACTAAGACGACTTTCGTCGCGCCGACTCTCGCCATATCGATTCCGCTTTACCTTTTTTGTTTCATGTCATTTATTTTTTGCATCATACATTTCATATATTGCATTATTGTATCTCAGAGACCTAGGGGCTTGATATACCCCCTCTATTGGTACTGAGCATGTATATTGCTTATTCAGGGGAATCGGGGAGTTTGATGACAATCATTGACTCTTTATCCGAAAACTCAGCATATATATGTAAAAATCAAAGTGTATAAGCTTATTCAGGGGAAGTAGGGGGGCTCGATGTCACTCATCGACTCTTATCCGAAGAAATCCCGGCATATACATGAAGTGGAAAAACACGTCTTGGCATGTATAGCTTAAACTCATACGATCTACGTGTACCCAGCTTATTCTACATACCTTGGGGGCTTACAACAATGCCTGCCGAGTCTAGTCTTAAGTACAGGGAGCACTAGTCATATGTAGCCGGCTTACAGAGAAGTCCTGACTCCTGGATAACCCAATAAATCTATCTCAAATACGAGAAGATGAGGCATGTTGAATCCAGAGTCAACTTCTATATGAGCCTTCATATTTTCTTTTTTGCATACATTAGCATTATCACATACTCTTTTCATTTCATCCAAGAGATATATCTTGAGCATTAACCTGTGTGACTCGGTATGACACAAAAGATGCTCATACTGACTCATGGGGACTATAGCTCAAAAAATTCTCTATGACTCGGTATGACACAAAAGATGCTCATACCGACTCATGGGGAATACACCTTTTTTATTGCATCTTCTGCATATATAAAGTCGACTTCGATCGCGACGGCTCTCGCCATACATATAAAGTCGACTTCGGTCGCGACGGCTATCTCCATACATATATATATATATATATATCGTCATACGTCGAACCGGCCCTCGCCGACCTATGTGGAAGCTGGGAACATAACCCATCATGACTTGGCAGATTAAACAATACCTATGTGACTCGGCACTGCACACAGATGCACATACCGACTCATGGGGACTACACTTCAAGGTTTCTTCTCAAATAAAGACTCGGTACATCACCCAGCTGAGTACACCGACTCTTGGGGAGTAACACTTCAAAAAATTCTTCAGAAAATATGCAAGAAATTGTAAGTCCCAGGTTGCTACAGGCAAGACAACCCGACACTTGGGGCTACATTACTTCGAAGAAAGTTTCATAAACACAAATTCTTCTTTGATGACCCGGTACGGCACGTAAAACGCGACCACACCATCTCATGGAGGCTACAAGTCGATTTTTCCTATGAGTTGATTACAGATACTAAACTATTCCGTATCGACTCAGGGGGCTACAGATACATACACTATCATAAACAATTGGATCTCATCCACTATGAGAAACATTTCAAGTCAGGAATAAAACCGACTCATTGACTCAATGAAAGTTCATAAAGTTAATTCATCAAACCATCTGGGGTCTTACATCAAAGGAGGCAACCTTACAAGCAAAAGCAAAACTCGGCAAAATACTACTAAAAAGAAAAACCCACAGCTTCAGACATCTTCTTCAGAGTTGGCTTCATCCTCCGTTGAAGCTTCTTCTTCACTAAAGTGTTCTTCATCGCTGGAGCTCTCCACACAACAGCAGGCTCGGTCTCCATCCGAGTCAAAGATCCTAGCCGACAAGGTGTCTTCACCATCAAATCTGAAAACAATGGTGTCTCCTCTTGAAATATTCCTGGAGCGAAGAAAAGTTTTCCAACCTTTCTCAAAAAACATGGTGCCATGGTTAGAAAAACTAACTGTCACCCAGACAGACCCATGAGGACATCCATCAGATCAGAGCCGAAGACCCAAAGGCGCTGAGTCAATCACAAGTTGACAAAAAGACTCAGGAAGTTTGATCTAGCGAAGAATCGTCCGGATATGAACCAAGAACTCACTCCTCTCAGGAGAAGAAGGGGGAGATTCAGAAGGAGAGGCAGCACGAGTACTTCTTCCTCTACCTCTGCCACGGCCACGACCTCTACCACGGCCACGACCACGACCACGACCGCGACCTCGAGTACTTGCACGGGGATCGGGCTCGTTGGATGCCAAAGGAGAAGAGGCTTCTAGCTTAGGTGCCATGGGGAGAACAGGATGAAGAAGAAGAAGAAGATGGATGCGCTTGAAAGATCAAACCATCCAAGGGATATTTATAGTAGATTCATGGAGAGGATCCCTTAATGCCATAAATAATATGGGATAACTACCCATGGTAAATAGCATTTATGGAAAGACTCCTAGATTCCCACTACAAACATCAATGCCTCTAGCCGGCGTTTCGGGCAGAGTGATCATAAAAATCAAACCGGATCTTTGACCAAAGGTCAAAAGAAAAATCTTCAAGAAAAAGGAAATGAGAAGCTAAAAAGAGTTGGTGTCGACTCCTAGTAAAGCATCAGATGATAGATGACTCAACCAGAAGAACCGTCTTCATGGACATAAAGGAGTTAAAGCAAGATTGAAGAGAGACGACTCTGACTCCCAATCAACGTCAAGAATAAAGTCGACCCTCGATCCATGAAGAGCCGGCGGCAATGAAAAAAATAAAGAACATTGCTGTGAAGACTGAAGCATCACAACAATCCTGGGGGCTAATGTCAGGGGGATGGATCATGCCCATAAACCCGGCATTAGAAACCTCTGGGCCGACTTTATATGAAGGCCCACGAAGAAGACCCGACTAGGAGTCTGACGTGCCAAGCGTGAAGATTGAATCCCTAGAAAGAATTCGACTTATCTTGTATAGCACGTACAAAACTTGTAAAGTAGAGTAGAACTCCACATCGTTTACGAGTCGGACTCTAGGAATCTCGGGACCCGGCGCCTTTATAATCCGAGGTCCACGGGAGCCAGAGCCAGAACTTACCTCAAGCCAGGATTAGACAACTCGCTCCATAGCCTAGATCTCCATGAGACTAAGGTTGTGAAACATCATCGTGTAATCGATACGATCGACTCTTCCTATTGAGGAGTCGATCCCCTATAGTAAAAAAGCAGGAGTAGGTCTTTAACGCACCGACGGGGCCGAACCTGGGTAACTCGCCGAGTCCTGTGCCTATGTCGACTCTCTCCTCGAATTCGCCTCGCAGCAAAGGTCCCATGATAAGTCTGACTCTACGGACATCTGCCGTGAGTTTCCCATGACAGAAACCTCGGAATAGAAGTTGTTTTCCCAATTCACGTCGTGGAGCCGCCGCCACCCTCTGTTCTTTTCCGGGAGGGCTAATCTGGAGGCTGTTTTGGCTTCCGGTGATGGGAGATCATCGCCATCGTCATCATTATTACCACTCCATCCTCCCTCCATGACTTCTCCATCCATGTGTGAGTAATTCCCTGCTGTAGGCAAAGGGGATGGTAGGGATTGGATGGGTTAGATCATGTAATAGTTTATCGGATTGTTGGGGGCATGTTGCCTATCATCTAGATTGTTGTTTATCATCTTTGCTTCAACTTGTTGCTCTTAATGCTTGTCACTTTGGGCCCGAGTGCCATGATTTCATATCTGAACCCTATGTGTTTGCATGAATATATTTGTGTTCTTGATCCTATATGCACCTGTTATAGTCCGAAACTGGCGATCCCAAAGGTGACAGCTTGGGACACCAAAGGGGATGGACTATAGTTTGAGGATTCCATGTATCCATTGATTGTTAATGCTTTGTTCCGGTGCTCTTTGACAGGAGCACCTTAATCTCCATAAGTTCCTTTTGGCCCCGTTCATAGCGGGATGGTAGGACAAAAGATGTTGTGCAAGTTCTTATTGCAAGAACGTACAACTACCTGTGGGGTACATGCCTGATGTTTGATTTATGCCTAGATGATTATTGCTTTTCTGTGTGCCTTGCCCCAAGTTAAATACATGATGTATCTTATCCATGCAGCGCCCAACCATCCATCTCCCTAGCCTACAGTGTTTTAATTCTGCTCGTTACTAGTTGTTTACTTTTGTTGTTTTATTGTCGCTATTTCACTACCACTATTACCGTCGCTATCATCACCTCCATATCGCAGTTACTACTAATATCTTGTTGCAAGTAAGTGTATCTCAGGTGCGGTGGAATTGACAACTCCACTGTTAAAGCTTGTGGGTATTCTTTGGCTCCCCTTGAGTCGAATCTATAAATTGGGTTTATCTTACCCGCGAAGACTATCTCGATCCCCTGCAGTTGTGGTTTATCAAGCCTGTTTTCTGGCGCCGTTTCTGGGGAGCATAGATTTATTCACAAGTCTACTTGAAGTATTTTACCTGCTGCAATTTATCCGCTATGCGTAATAAAGAAGACCCCAAGTTCCCGATCTTACCATCCCGTACGAGAAAAGGTACTGTTTTGAACACTAGTGCTACACTTGATTCACCTTCAGTTATGAGTAAGTTTGCTTCACCTCCACCACATGATGCTTCTACTGAATCTGTTACTATGACTTATAATTTTGATGATGCTTCTACTATTCTTGATTATATTGGTTCACTTGGTCATGCTCTTGAGAAACAGATCGCTGCTGCAAAAAAATTTGGAATTGAAATTCCCGATACTTGCTACCCTTTTGATGGAACTTACAATTATCCTGATTTGAGTAAACTCAAGGAGAGACTCCTTGATGATTATTATATTATACTTGATGATGATTTATGCAGGGAGCTAACAGAGTTTGTCGACTCTGACCCTGATGCTATTAAGAAGATTCTCGAAAAACACTCCCTGAAGAACAAGATTGTTCCTGATCCTAAATTTGCTACATCTCCTATATGCATCAATGATCCTGATTATAATTTCTCTGTTGATCTTGCACTTATATCTATGGTTGAAGTTGACCCCTTTTATGGCAGAGAAAATGATGATGCTATTGCGCACCGGACCAAACTCACTGAGTTGGGTGGATTGTTTACTACAGATGAAAAGATATGAAACTTCTATGTTACTAAGCTTCTTCCTTTCTCTTTAAAGGAAGGTGCTAAAGCGTGGTATGATACACTACCATGTGGTTCCATTAGGAGTCCTCAAGACTTAGCTCACTCTTTTGTTGATAAGTACTTTCCTGCTCATATGCAACATGCTGCTTTACGAAGAATTTATAACTTTAAACAGTTGCAGGAGGAGAAACTCCCTAAAGCTTGGGGGAGGTATTGCAGTCTGATCCAGGCTAGACCGGGACATGGAGTCCCTAAGAATGAATTAATTGATATATTTTATGCTGGTCTAACTGATGAATCTAGATCCTATTTGGACAGTTGTGCTGGTTGTTTTTTTAGGAAAAGAACACCGGACGATGCAGAAGAATTAATGAGCAAGATTCCCAAGAACCACGAAGATTGGTCCGTCCCTGAACCACCTCCACCACCAAAAAAGAGGGGCATGCTTGTCCTAAGCCCCGAAGATATGCAAGAAGCAAAGAAGTCTATTAAAGAGAAGGGTATTAAAACTGAAGATGTGAAGAATCTACCCCTATTGAGAAGTTGTGTGAGCCTACCACTCACCCTCCAATGGTAGTGGTACACTCTCTTTTAGATTTCAATGCAAGTGACATTCCTCATGGTAAGCCTCCTGATCAATGTTTAGATGAGCTTGATAATTTCATTATGAAGAAAAATCACTTTAATGAGAAGATACAAAGTCAGTTGCATGATAATTCTCTTACTATAAAAAGCTTGCTTGATGTTCTAGGTAGAACAGTTAATGATGTTAAATGTCTTCTGAAGCACTTTCATATGGTTCAAACTCAGCTTGAACAAATTTCTAATGTGCAAAAAGATTTGCTTGCTAATAATGTCAAACAGGATATACATTCCTTCGGGATTAAAACCCGAGGAGGAACTAGCACTCAAGATCCTCTCTATCCGGAGGGGCATCAGAAGAGGATCGAGCAAGATTCTCAAATACAGGAACAAGAAATTGTTAGCTCTCCGAAAAGGAAGAAGAAGCACAAAGAAGCTGACAATTCCAATGATCCAAATAGTATATATACCTCCGATGCTGAGACTGAAGACGATGCTGAGCCTGAAAAGGATGGTGAAAAGAATGATCCACCCGAAGTTCGAGAAGAAGAAGCACCCGACAAACGCAAGAAATACACTAGATAAGACTTCATCGCAAGAAGACATGGGAAGGAAAGAGAACCATGGGTACAGAAACCCATGCCCTTTCCAGGTAAGTCTCTCAAAACTAAAGAAGAAGAGCATTACAATAAGTTTTGTGAGTGGATGAAACCTCTTTTTCTTCAAATTCCCTATTCGAGATATATGAAATATATTGTTACAAATAAAAGAAAATTACCTAATGAAGCAATATCTACTATGCTTGCTAACTACTCGTTTAGTGGCAAGATTCCTGAGAAGCTTGGTGATCCAGGTATAACCACCATTCCTTGCTCCATAAAGAATAATTATGTCAAAACTTCTTTATGTGATCCTGGAGCAGGAGTGAGTGTTATGCCTTTTTCTCTTTATAAGAGGCTTTGTTTAGAGAAACTAATCCCTACAGATATCTCTCTTCAGATGGCTGACAAGTCAACAGTCGTACCCATTGGTATTTGTGAGGATGTTCCCGTTGAAGTTGCTAATTGTTTAATCCTTACTAATTTTGTTGTGCTCGACATGCCCGAGGATGGGAGCATGTCTATTATCCTTGGTAGACCTTTTCTTAACACCGCTGGTGCTATTATTGATTGCAATAAAGGAAATGTTACTTTCAATGTGAATGATAAAGAACACATGGTGTATTTTCCGAAGAAGACTAACAAAAGGCATGGCCTCAACTCTATAGAGAATATCGAGACCGTGAAGATTGGAGAATGGGATTGTCCTCTACACGTGCCCCACAAATACAAAACCATCATGGTGGGGACAATGTCCATTAAAGTAAAGGTGCAATGATCACTTCATAAGAGGTGTGAATTTTTGTTCTATATATCGCCGGTTCGTTGGTAAGACTTGATCGACCTTGCTAGTGAGCATGTTTTATATAGGTAAAAAGTGGAGCTTGTTATGTTTTCATTTGCCTTAGATTTTATTCTCCTTGATGTACCAAGTTTATATGTTTTTAAGCTTCAAAACTCTAATCACTGCTCCAAATTTTCAGAAAGTTTCGCAGCTTTTTGAACTCCGAAAAATTTTCAACAGTGAAGTTGTCAGAAAAATTCCAGAAAAATAAAAATAAAAATTTCCATGTCAGGAGTGACCCAGAGGCACCTGGGCTAACCAGGGGAGGCCACCAGTGGCCCAGGCATCCAGCTGGCGCGGCCTGCCCCCTGGTCGCGCCCACAAGGCGCCTGGGGCCCACAGGCCCCACCTCCAGGTATGTCTTCTTCTTCCTCCTTCTTCCTCTCTCTCCAAAAACACGAGTTCTGCTCCAGTTCTTGCGTTCTTGCTGTTCTTGGAGGCGATTTTCGATCTCTCTCTACAGCCCATCATTTGAGCTGAGATTTTGAGAAAATACTCCCTGGTATGTAACTCCTCCACCCCTCCAATTAGATATTTGATTGGTGGCTTCATTAGTGAGTATTTAGTAGTTCTTGGTGCTGTTCATATGAGCTTGTAAGCATGTGTAGAAAATTATTTTCCAAGTTTTGATGCAAGTTTGTGCCTTAGGTAAGTGAGTAGAGTAGTTTTCCTCAACTCACTTTGTTTAAATCCTTGTTTTTGTGAATTTTCAGAAAATTCATAAATGAGTTTGCTAGGAAAAGCAAAGGGGTGGCTTGGGAAGAAGAAGCCCGAGCGCTCCGATCGAGTTACTAGAGCTGCAGCTTCACCCTCGGCAGTTAGGGTGAGCTACAATGAAGATCATGTGCCCCTGGAGTTGTTGGAAGACACAAGTCCAACATGTGCAATGATGTATCCGTGCGATGATTTTCTTACAGATGTAGGAATTAAGGAGGAATTTTATGGTCTTTGTGCCAATGCAGGTTTGACACGGCTAGCTTTATGTCGTTTGGTACAATACAAAAAGCTTACCTCCTGCTTTGTTAACAGTTTTTGTTATAACCATGATGCTGGAACCGTCGAGTTCAAACTTTATAATGATCTCATAACCATGTCTTTGGCACAGTTTTGTGATATAATAGGTGTACCGAACGTTGGACAGACAACAAAGATGACCATGCAGCCTTCCGGGTTGAGGACCCTCTTCAACTCCCTTTGTTGCCAGGAGGAGACCGACATTCGGCGTACGAAGATTTCTAGCATTCAGTTTCCACACCTCGGGTATTTTGCGTATTTTGTTGCTAGAGGGGTGTTAGCTCGTGAAAACACGAGCAATGGCTCTGCACCAGATTTCGCTATTTATGCGAACGCCCTCTCTGATAAGAATGAGTATAATGTGGGTGCCTTGATTGCTCGGCGCCTTGTTATGAACAGTAACAAAGGCGATTTATATGGTGGCGTTTACGCCACACTTATCCTTGAGTCTCTTGAGTGCACCCCGCATCCTGATGATATTCCCTTTTCATACGCGAGTCTCGATCTTGCGGCTATGAAGAGGCATAAGTTTGTTACCATGACTTCCCAGTTTGGCAACCTTGATTATATTTTGAGGTTTGAAAGGACCATTACTCGTGAGATTCGTCTACACACACACTTTTGTTTGATAGCACTCGCAAGAACGGATTGTCCTTCAACGAGATTCCGTTCGATGAGTTCATGGATCATTACCATCCGCATAACCCCATGGAGGGGGTTGTGCCCGATGAGGAGGAGCATGGTGAGTTCACACCTTTCCAGGGAGAGACCTTCACCGAGCAAGGCGAGGGGTCTTCTTCCGCTTGGAGTGCGGGGCCTTCCTCATGGGAGGACCCGAGGACTTCGGTGTACGCACCGGAGGGCTCATACGACTCCTGGACTTACCATTACCCCAGAGCAGGAGGCTCCTGGGGCAGTATCTGCTACCAACTTAGGCCAAAAGCCTAAGCTTGAGGGAGTACGTGCCCTTCTCACCTTTCCATTGTATTATCCGTTTTTTATTTTGTTCGCTTTGATCTTTTCAAAGTTTTTGCCCGTTCTTCTTTGTTCTTTTATTTTGCAAAAACAACAAAAAGATTTCTCTTTTCTTTTTCTTTCGCTAAATCTTTGAAAAAACAAAAAATATTTTCTTTTCTCTCTTTAGTTTTCTTCGTTGCAGAGTTCAGCTCGAGTCCGTGATGGCATTTGCACTTGATTATATATTTCCTACGTTCAATCGTGCAATCAACCAGGCAGTGATGACGAAGATCGACGAAAGGGATGCAACAAGGAAAACCGGTATGAACTCTTTTTGTTTCTACTTTTGTACATGTGCTTGTACTTATGATTTAGAGACCAGCTTGTAGCGACATAGTGCTATGTTTACAATGCTCGTCCAGTGTTCATGCTTTCCTTGTGGCTAATCCCAAATATCTAGAGTACATAATGTGTTGTTGAAATGATTTACATGCATTGCATTGTTCATAGTTTGGCATACTGAAGTGGTATTTCCCTTTGGACAATTGTTGGATTGACTTGGCACATGCTTACACATGTTTATGACTGAAAAGTCTACTATGCCTTGATGATCTGTGAATTTCAGAATAGTTATATCATTTTCATGCCCAGTTCAATGTTACTTTGTCGCTCTGCATAATTATGACTGTTATTGCTCTCTAGTTGGTCGCTTCCCAGTCTTTTGCTAGCCTTCGCTCGCACTAAGCGGATTTCTGCTTGTGCATCCAAAATCCTTGAAACCAGTTATTCCTTATGAGTCCACCATACCTTCCTATGTGGTATTTACCGGCCATCCTAACGAAGACTTTCTTGTACCATCTCAAAATTATTCAAAAGCACTCATGTGTTGTTCCTCTGTTTTAGCTCATGAGGAAGTAGTAGGTAATTAATGACCGTCTTATGTTAGACATGTTTTATTCCGGGATTGCATGTCTAATCTGCAAACCCCTAATATGAGGAGGGACTGGCATGAGTGCGCTCATCTCACAAAAGATAATCACAACCAACAAACCCTCCTTCACGCTTTGTCTATGAGAAATCAGAAAACTTTGGCAGTGATAAACAAAGGAGACTAAGGGGATGTGATCGTCTCCATCTTGGGAGCCGTTCCTCGAAACATGTCTAGCGTAAGAGGTGATTGAGTTGTCTACTAGCATTCGTTGACGAATAATGCACCTCCCAAAACACTTTTTATCTCTGTTTTCAAAACCAAGAGCTCTGATACATGTTTAGTCTTTGCTTCCAACCACGGGTTTTCAACCTTTCCATCAAACTCCACGGTTCGAGAGTCTCCACCTTCTTTCTTCAAAGCACCAACTAGGAGAGCATAATTTTCATTCTGAGTGTAATGTGCATTGTACCAAAGTAGTACATTGTCTTTTGCATGATTGTGGTATTACTTCTTCTGAAGCTCTTAGTTCTAGTCTCCTTTAAAACTCCAGAGGAGTTTCTGCATTTATGTTTTGCTTCACTCATGCAGGCTATCGAAATACCACTCTATTATGTTCAAGCTTTGTGCATTGTAATCTTGTCTATATTTTTAGTAGCATATTATTTACTTTTAAGATGTTTGTGATTGTTCACATGAAAGAAGGATTGCTTCGTGCATTGTCATTACAGCATTGTTTCAATACCTTTTGGACTCTTTTCTTAGTACATGCTTATATACATTTATTGAAGCAAAAGAGTTTGTCAAAGTTTTCTTTGTCGCGTTCAGTTCGTTATACTGAATTGCTTGAGGACAAGCAATATGCTAAGCTTGGGGGAGTTGATACGTCTCAAATGTATCTACTTTTCCAAACACTTTGCTATTGTTTTTCCCTCATTCTTGCATGATTTGGACGAAACAAACCCGGACTAACGTTGTTTTCAGCAGAGCTGCCTGTATGGTTTTATTGTGCGTGGGAAAATGGATTTTTTGACGTCTCAAAAAATTCCCAGAAAAACATAGAAAATCCACGCACCCGAGGGGCCATTGTGCCAGAAGTGGGACAAGAGGGCAGCCAAGGGGTCCCCAGGCGCCCCCCTTGTGCGGCCAGGGGTGGGGCCGCGCCCTCTGGCCGCCTGGGGGCCTCCCCCCTTCTCTGGTGCCCTACCGAGGCTCCTATTAATTCCCGTGACGGAGAAACCCCGAAATAGAAGTCGTTTTCCCAATTCACGTCGCGGAGCCGCCGACACCCTCTATTCTTCTCCGGGAGGGCTAATCTGGAGGTTGTTTTGGCCTCCGGTGAGGAGAGATCATCGCCATCGTCATCATCATCACCACTCTATCCTCCTTCCATGACTTCTCCATCCATGTGTGAGTAGTTCCCTCCTGTAGGCAAAGGGGATGGTAGGGATTGGATGAGTTAGATCATGTAATAGTTTATCAGATTGTTGGTGGCATGTTGCCTATCATCTAGATTGTTGTTTATCATCTTTGCTTCAACTTGTTGCTCTTAATGCTTGTCACTTTGGACCCGAGTGCCATGATTTCGGATTTGAACCCTATGTGTTTGCATGAATATATTTGTGTTCTTGATCCTATCTATGAGTTGTATGCACCTGTTATAGTCCGGAACTGGCGATCCCAAAGGTGACAGCTTGGGACACCAAAGGGGATGGACTATAGTTTGAGGATTCCATGTATCCATTGATTGTTAATGCTTTGTTCCGGTGCTCTTTGACAGGAGCACCTTAATCTCCATAAGTTCCTTTTGGCCCGTTCATAGCGGGATGGTAGGACAAAAGATGTTGTGCAAGTTCTTATTGCAAGCACGTACAACTACCTGTGGGGTACATGTCTGATGTTTGATTTATGCCTAGATGTTATTGCTTTTCTGTGTGCCTTGCCCCAAGTTGAATACATGATGTATCTTATCCATGCAGCACCCAACCATCCATCTCCCTAGCTTACAGTGTTTTAATTCTGTTGGTTACTAGTTGTTTACTTTTGTTGTTTTATTGTCGCTATTTCACTACCACTATTACCATCGCTATCATCACCACCATATCGCAATTACTACTAATATCTTGTTGCAAGTAAGTGTATCTCAGGTGCGGTGGAATTGACAACTCCACTGTTAAAGCTTGTGGGTATTCTTTGGCTCCCCTCGAGTCGAATCTATAAATTGGGTTATCTTACTCGCAAAGACTATCTCGATCCCCTGCAGTTGTGGGTTATCAGCATCAGATCACGACAATTGGCGCGCTCAAAGCATGCACGACTAACCTCTACGTCGAAATCACTAATTCGCGAGTACTCGTTGCAATGAACACGCCACTCCCACCGTGCTCGACAAGTGGCGCTCCGCGCGCGGACCAAGTGGCGTGATCTGGCGTATCCCCATTTCTTTTTTTGGAGCACGCGGTGTGCCTTTCGCGCAAGTACATTCATGCCTCTTTTTTAAACGCACGTTGGTTCCTTTTTTAAGGCATGCGGTGTGCCTCTCGCGGAAGTAAATTCGTGCTTCTCGCGGAAGAAAATTCGTGCCTCCCGGAGACGCACAGTCGTGCCTCTTTTTTAAGGCACACGGGGTGCCAAGCATGCATCGTACCTCTCATGGAAGCAGATTCGTGTCTCCACGAGATGCACAATCGTGCTTTTTTTAAATATATTTTTTCTTCAAAAAGACATAAAGAAAAAGCGTGCGAAAATCGGAAATTCCAAAAAAATATCGGAAAAATCTATTTTAAACACCGAAAATACGTACACAAAAATAAAAATAAATCCCGAAGAAGCGTTGACAACGCAACACATGGCGCGTTGTAAACCCAGAAAGCTTTTTCTGCGCGAACTACGAATGAGTACTCGCTAGTTAGTTGTCCTCGTACCCCTCAACTAGTGATTGTGAAATCACTAGTTTTAGAGTACTCGTAGCAACGAACAACGCGCTTCCTCCATGCGCGCCAAATGGCGCGCTCTGGAGCTTTTCTGGGTTTCCTATTTTTAGAGATACGAGTGCCTCTCGCGGAGGCACGATAGTATCTTTTCAAGGAGGCACGATAATGCCTCTCGCGGAGGCACGACAATGCCTTTTCACGGAGGCATGATAGTGCCTTTTCCGGAGGCACGTGCCTCCGCGAGAGGCACGAGGCATGACTCGTGCCTCTTTTTTTGAAAAACAAATTCACCAAAACGTATAGAAAAAACGTGCGAAAATCAGGAAAGTCGAAAAAACCACTGAAAAACTCAATTTTAAAAACAAAAATACGTACAAAAAATTTAAAAAATTAAAATTCCAAGGAAACGTTGTGAACACGACACATGACGCTATTTATTGGATCGAGCCACAAACGAGTACTCTAGAACTAGTTGATCTCTAGTGATTGAGCCTTTTTCTATCACAACACGCAATAATATATGGACCGTAACAATCGAAACTTTGGGCTTTTCGATCGCTTGTTGTTTTCCTTTTTCTTATGGCAGCCCAGTTGAGCGTCGCCTCTATTGCCTTGCCTAAAAAGCATATAGCTTTTTCTTCATTTTCCTTTTTTTTTCCTAAAAAAACATAAAGCGAACGTATGATCCATCATTTTTCCCCTCTCGTTAGGGTTTAAGTCTCGCCGCCTTGGGCGGCGATATCTTTCTTTCCATCTCGATCTTCCGATCTCAAGGCTAGTCGAGCTGTCTTTCATCGTTCGCCCACCCTTACTCCTCGCACGAGGCGCTGTTGCTGTTGGTAGCAATGGCGGAACAGGGAGCTACTCCGCGGCTGCTGATCCAAGAGAAGCCAGTGGAGGACGGGAACAAGGATGAACTGCGGGTGATGTTGAGCCAGTTGGGGATTCAAGAGGACAACCTCGATGATGTTGTCTTTGAGGAACATGTAGAGGAAGTGGAACAAACAGCACAATGGCTGGCCGTGGTTAGGGTTTATACCGAGAAATCTTATAGCCAAGAAGCTTTCTTTAGAAGTATGAGGGCGACATGGGATCTGTCGAGGCACGAGGTTCCGGCCTCTGGAGAACAATCTATAATCAATCAGGTTTTCATGTTTGGCGGAGTGGGAGAAGGCAATGGAAGGCGGACCATGGAATTTTAGAGGCTATCCTGTGCTGATTGCTGAGTTTGATGGTTTTTCCAAGCCCTCCAATATCAATCTAAATCACTTTGAGTGTTGGATGCAGATACACGACATGCCAGATGGATTCTATCCTCTAATCAAAGTACTTGCGTCTAAAGATGGTGACTTTGTGGCGGCAGAACCGGCCTCTCATGACTTTGGTAGTAAAAAAAATTGGGTGAAAATTCGGATTGATGTCAGGAAGCCGCTGAGAAATCATGTCTCAATTATCAAGGGGGGAGAAGAGGGAAATATTTCTAGTCAAATATGAGAGATTACCTGATTGGTGTGCCGTATGTGGATGCTTCGGACATGTGTACAAAGAACACTACAATGGGGTTCATCCTGAAAGTTCTCTTGTTTACAAGAACCTCAGGGCTGCCTGGTTTTTTAGAAGCCATGGAAGTGATAATGCAAGCCGCAAGGAAGGAGGAAACAACAACTCTGGGATGAGAAAAGACCAGCTGGAGGACGAACTGCGAGGTGTGGGGGTGATGCAGAGATGACTGATGCTGACAACTCCAAGAAGAGGAACCCTGAGGCAAAAGGTGATCTGGGAGATTCTTCAGAGAACATCCCCAAAGCAACTATAGCTGAATCGTACGACACCCAGATGAAGGATGTTCCCCCTAGTCCACCACCGAAGCATGATCCGAAGCGTACCAAGACGGGGTTGTCTGACCCGAAATCAAGAAGTGCTACTGAGAAGAACTCAACTGTGAAATCGGCGGGCCTCCGGGAGGGGCACCGCCGGTCGCAATGAATCTCTTAAGCTGGAACTGTCGCGGTTTGGGTAACCCCGAGACAGTCCGTGAAGCGAGTGAATTCACCGCTAAATTTATCCCGACTCTCTTTGGCGTGAGTGAAACACAAATCTCAAAGGAGAGGGCCGAAGCATGTGCAGGACAGTTGGGTTTTAGCAAAGCTTTTGCAGTGGCCAGTTTTGGAAGGAGTGGAGGATTGATGGTTTTCTGGAATGTGACATTGAGGTTGAAATCCTAAGTTTCAACCATTATCATATTGACACGGTGGTAAAAGGATTGTGTGATGTTGCGGTTAGGGTCACTTGGGTGTATGGAGAAGCCCAGGTGGCATATAGAAACAAAACTTGGGATGATTTGAAGAAAATTGAAGGTGCTTCGGGCTTGCCGTGGTTGGATATCAGCGACTTCAACGAGGTCTTGCACCAACATGAATTTCTGGGAGTTGGACCAAGGAACCAGACACAAATGGATGGCTTTCGGGATGCTTTAGACGTATGTGGTTTGATGGATATCGGATGTAAAGGGAGCTGGTGGACCTTTGAGAGGAGAGTAGCTGGGGGCTCCTATACCCGTGTGCGCCTTGACAGAGGAGTAGCAGATAGCCAATGGGGCCTTTTTTCCACTGGAGGAATTATTAGTTGAAGCTTTAGCATGTTCGGATCACCATCTGCTACATCTATGTCTTGATCCGGGACAACCTCGAGTGAAGAACAAAGTGTGGCGGTATGAATGTATGTGGGAACGACATGAAGCTTTTGATCAAGTGTTCAGTACCCAATGGGGCGATGCGGGGAGCACATCTACAGCGAGCCAACTAGGCGACAAGTTGAAGGAACTTTCTGGTCATCTTCATTCGTGGGACAGACACACGTTTGGTAATGTGAAGGCGCCGATTCGGGCTTTAAAACAAGAGGCTGTTGTCCTCTTGAATTTGCCGGGAAGACTTGGGCCATCGCATAGGGAGGTGAAAATTCGCGACCTACTCGTGGAACTATACCATCGTGAAGAAATCTTATGCCGCCAGTGATCTAGGGTGGACTGGCTCACAACAGGTGATCGGAATACAAAATTCTTCCAGCTCCGGGCTTCTATGAGGAGGCGGAAAAACAAAATCAAAAACTTGCAAGATGGGCTTGTGATGGCTTCTCGCCCTTCGTTGGTTACCCCAAGTGGAAGGTTTGAGATGTAGTGCAGCAGAAGTTTTCCCTCGGTGAAGATACCAAGGTTTGTCTCCAGTAGGACTCCAGAGATGATAAGTAGGTGTCAGCGGCGCAACTGACGCGGACCTGCACACAAACACAGATAACTTTGTTCCCAACGAAGTTCAGAGAGGTTGCAAATCTCTCCAGTCTTGTTGTTCACAAAGGGTAAAACGCAAGGGATAATGATAGCAAGTAAAAGAAGTAAAGTAAATATAGCCTGGAAACAATAATAAGGATATGGACCGGGATACGTGATGTTCACTAGTGATGTCTCTCTACCAAAATACGATAAAACTGCTATGCGAGGTAAACAAATTACAGAAGGGCAATTGACAGGATTATGAACGCACCTTAATGCTAACTATGCTACAAAAGAAAGGAAGAGGCTCAAAAGCACGGGCAGTACGCCAAAGTAAGTAGATCGAAATCCATCTGCATCTACTACTAATCATCCACCTTGACATATCTATCCAGAACATCTCGCTGGTATTAAGTTGCGAGCCCCACCCAAAGTGTAAACCCAAAGCAACAGACAACTGCATTAAAAAGAACTCTGCATAAAGTAAACAATCCTTGTAACCGCGGTTACAAGCACCGTTGTTTTCCCCCTTGTGGCAACAGCACATCCCCTAGACTCATGTTTCTGTCACTCAAGCGTGTCATCGGGGGGCATGAACCCACAATCTAGCACAACGTTCCCTCTTGGAGTCACTACCTACTACTTGGCCAAAGCAATAAACAGCAACGGAGAACATGAAAGAATTACTTAGGAACAAAAATATAAGAGATAAAAACCAAATATATTACTCTATCACAATCTGAACATAATCTCATAATCCATCAGATCCCTCCAAACTCAACATAGCAACAGCAGAAATATTACAAAGGTGCCTCGATCATGTAGGGAAGCTCACGAGGTCTAAACAATGAAGATCAAAGAGGGGAGGAGAACATCACATAGCTACTGATCACGGACCCATGGTCCAAGGAAAACTACTCACGAGACATCCGGGGAGCATCCATGGTGGAGAGGAGACTCCTGGAGGTCAATCCTCCCTCCGGCAGGGTGCCGGGAAGAGGTCTTATGGTGCTCCCGATCTCGGAAACGCGGCGGCGGCGGAACAGAGGCGAGTTTGAGGAATAGGGTTCTTCTTCTGGAGTTTTCCCGTGACGGAGAATAAATAGGCAAAGGGGGGCTGCCAGAGGTGGACCAGGGGCCCCAGGCGCGGCCAGGGCTGGGGCCGCGCCGGGTGGCCGCCTGGGCCCCCCCTGGCTCCCCTCTGGCCCCTCTCGGGCTCTTCGCGAAGCTTCCTTCACGCTGATTTTTTATCTGAATTTTCCCGAATTTTTCTGGCACTTTTTATATGGGGGGAAACTGAAATAGAAAAACAGCAGAAAACATGAACTGGCACTGGGGTGCACTGAGTTAATAGGTTAGTCCAATTATGATCAAAAATGTATGAAAGTGTATCTAGATCATAGCAATATCACACAAAACATGCATGAAGCAAGCAGAAATTATAGATACGTTTTGGACGTATCAACATCCCCAAGCTTAATTCCTGCTCGTCCTCGAGTAGGTAAATGATAACAAGCATAATTTCTGTGGTGACATGCTAGCAACCATAAAAGAACTTTGAAAAGTAAAGCAATCAAGGTTAGATATTCATTTCAAGTCATAACATGCAAGAGTCTATATTAGTATTGAAACAAGTAACAAAAGAACATTAGGTGCAAGGGCTCTCGTTGTCCGTGACTCGAATGTCTCCAAATGGTGTTTGCATGCAAGAAGGGGGATAGGGAATACGAGAAAAAAGATTTTTTTGTTGAGAACTCAATCTACTAAAGTTTCACACTTGGTCTTCTTTGGAATCTTATCTTGACTCGTCCCCAGACCACTAGTCAGGTACAAGTCAATTTGATCCACTCCTTTTCGATATTTTGAGCACTCATGCAATGGATGAGCGTAAGCACGAGAGTTGACACTTAGGATGGCAAAGAGAGAAGTAAGGTGGAGGAGGAAGACAAAAAGGATGAGAAGGGCTCACATCAATGAGGACAATCATAGGCAAGAGATGCCAAATGATAGATATGATGTGAGGAGTAGGGATTGCCATGCAACGGATGCACTTACAAGCTAAGAAGCTCTCCAAAGGAACTAGTGGGGGTGCATCTAACTTGCTCGCTCATGAAGACCTAGAGCTCGTTTGAGGAGGCTCATCCTTGGAATATGCAAGCCAAGTTCTATAGTTTGAAGGTCCCCACATAGCTATATGCATAAAGATAATCTCTATGGATTACAAGGGATAGAGGATGAAGTACTAGTGTGGATCTCTCAAAAGGATAGTAGTGTTGCCCCTTTCTCTCTTTTTATTTCTTTTTCTCTTTTTTCTCTTTTTTGTATTTTTTTGTGGCCTCAATGGCTCTTTCTATTTAACTCTCATTTGTCCTCTTTGGGATCTTTTAATGTGTCCACTTTGGGATATTTTCCTCACTTAAGGGCAACACTCTATTTTACAAGAAGGTAAAGGAGATCTTTCACACTTTACAAGGTACTCAAAATCATAAAGAAGATGTAACTATCATTATGTATGCAATGTATGCCGCTGCCAGTGTAGCAGGAACATGTATGACATGAAGGTCAAGTCATGAAGAGGTGGAAGTTGCATGGCAATGTAACTCGGAAAGGCTATGGAAATTCCTTGATAGGTAGGTATGGTAGCTGTTTTGAGGAAGGATATAAGGAGGCTTATGATGACAGAGCGTATCATGCCAAGGTTTTGGATGTACCGGCGAAGGTGGACACCAACTCTCGGAGTGAGAAGAAGGCAATGCACGACACAGGAGAGGCTAGCAAAATATGGGAAGGTGGAAGTGTCAACTTTCAATACTTACATTAGTCCAAAGAACTCAAGCACTTATTATCGGTAACTCTCAATCTAATAAGGAGGTTCACAAAGAGACAAGTACCCCGAGGAGGAGTGTATGGGGGTTTGGTTATCCTTGCGCATCCTCGACTCATGGTACGTGAGTGTTCTCTGATATCCGACTCCTCAGAAGGGTAGTGATCCATCTAGTAGCTAGAGTTCTCAACTAGTTTTGTAGGTTTTGAAAATAAACACGGATTGCCCAAAATACGACACCTATCACTAATAGGCAAGATCTCTTGACACCAAAAGTTCAACATTACTCACATCAATACATCAAAACCATTGCAAGCTACTACTAGAATTAAATAGCAACCTCAATTACCTACTTTCAAGACAAGACACAACTCAGTGCAACAACCAACTCTCTTTAACAAGATAAACATGAAAACTAAAAAGAGTTGCAGCAACAAACTAAACAAAAGCCAATGCTCTTGCTAAAGACAAACTAAGACTAAAACTAAACATGGCAGTAGGTATGAAAAGATAAAGAACACACAACAACAAAAAGATAGGCAGGAAAAATCCTATGATGTGTTCTAGATTTTGAAAGTGGAGCGTGTTTCTCTCCCACACAAATTAAGATGGGATCTAACTTGTTATGAACAGCAAGCAAAGCTAAAGAAAACTAAAAACAAAACCTAAGAGCGAGACGCTCCAAGCATAGCAAATAACGCATGAAGTGATAAAAATATAGTGAGACGAAGGACGAACCGATGATTGTTGATGGAGAAGGGGATGCACGGGGGCATCCCCAAGCTTAGACGCTTGAGTCTTCTTGAATATTTATTGGGGATGCATGGGGGCATCCCCAATCTTGAGCGCTTGACACTCCTGGATCTTCTTCCATCATCGTCCATCGCACACTTGAAAACTCCCTTCATACATAACTCATCATAAACTGATTAGAGAGGTTAGTACCCTTAATAAATAATATATTTTTTCACTAGATATAAAAATATTCTTGAAGAGCTACTGTTTCTCAAGAGTGCCAAAAAGTTTTTGCAAAGAAAAATCAAGCTTAAGGTTTGCAAAAGTTAGGAGAGACAAAACGTGGCAGAATCTGTGAAAAACAGAACAGCAGATAGTAAAGAATTTTTTAGGGGCACTTCTGCAACTCAAATGAAAAAACTCAGAACATACGGAAGTTTCGTAATTGTATAGAGCATACTGTGTAAAAAGTTCAGCTCAAAAAGATAAACTGCGAGTTTTCTGGAATTTTTCTTGTCATGAGGACAGAATCTGTTTTCTGGACAGCATGTCACAACTTTTACTTCCCTTGCCGTAAGAGGCTATAACTTGGCACAAAGCTGAAAAATAAAGATACAATGATGTTGCTACAGTAGTAACAATCATCAAGACACAACAAAAGCAAAAAATAAACTCCTAAATTCGTTGCGGGCTGCCTCCCGAAAGTGCTTCTTTAAAGCCATTAGCTAGGCATAATGCAAAAGAAGAATCAAGGGTATCCAAATCAGAATCATAAAAACCCTCAAATTGATTTTCAATAAGCTCATTCTTCTTCGTACTAGGAAAGATATACTTAACTTTCGCCATACCGCGTAAGCGTATGTGCCTATTACCAATATCAATAAAGCCTTTCATAGCACGGAGGAAGTCTCTTCCGAGCACAATGCTACTTTGGTTTGGCTCCATGATGAAGAAATCCATTGGTGCAGTCCTATGAAGGAATGAAACTTGGACTTATTTTACCTTTCCTTTGATCTCTGAAATATCTCCATTAGAATGTTCATGATAAGATGATAATTTATCCATATCTAGCTTCAAAGAATCACAAACTATTTTTGGCATAGTAGAGAATGTGGATCCAATATCACAAAGAGCAAGGAAGCCTTGGTTAGAGATGCTAATTCTAACAAAGGGCTCCCAATCACCATCTATCTCCAACATTTATTTCTTGTTGGGCTTAAGTTCCTCTACTTTACGCAAGTCTATCTATGACAGTATCAACACTACGATCATAAACAAAATAACTAGATAGACTATGCAAAATATCAAGAGCCCTATCTTCATCACACTCTAGAAAATCTCCTTCAGCTATAAATTCAAGAGAGTGTTTACACCACTTAAAAAGACCATGGTAAAAATTTCTAAGCACAATTTTTATAAATATCCAAGGCATAATTCTTTTATGTGCTTCAGAAATTCTGTCCCATGCCTTCTTCATATTTTCTCCATCCCTTTGACGGAAATCGAGAACTTCCGATTCCCGCAAAGAACCTAGCCCTAACATGTTCATCTAAACAAGGAGGACTACTAACAGCAAGATAAATAATTTTTTTGTAAATTTTGATAAAAGACACAAAGATAAAAACTGAAAGATAAACTAACAAGACTAAAAAACTTGGGATGTAGTGCAGCAGCAGACAACAGTTTTCCCTCGGTGAAGATACCAAGGTTTGTCTCCAGTAGGACTCCAGAGATGATAAGTAGGTGTCAACGGCGCAACTGACACGGACCTGCACACAGACACAGATAACTTTGTTCCCAACGAAGTTCAGAGAGGTTGTCAATCTCTCCGGTCTTGTTGTTCACAAAGGGTAAAACGCAAGGGATAATGATAGCAAGTAAAAGCAGTTAAGTAAATATAGCGTGGAAACAATAATAAGGATATGGACCGGGATACGTGATGTTCACTAGTGATGTCTCTCTCCCAAAAGACGATAAAACTGCTATGCGAGGTAAACAAATTATAGAAGGGAAATTGACATGATTATGAACGCACCGCAATGCTAACTATGCTACAAAAGAAAGGAAGAGGCTCAAAAGCACGGGCAGTACGCCAAAGTAAGTAGACCGAAATCCATCTGCATCTACTACTAATCATCCACCTTGAGATATCTATCCAGAACATATCGCTGGTCTTAAGTTGCGAGCCCCACCCAAAGTGTAAACCCAAAGCAACAGACAACTGCATTAAAAAGAACTCTGCGTAAAGTAAACAATCCTTGTAACCGCGGTTACAAGCACCGTTGTTTTCCCCCTTGTGGCAACAGCACATCCCCTAGACTCATGTTTCTGTCACTCAAGCGTGTCATCGGGGGGCATGAACCCACAATCTAGCACAACGTTCCCTCTTGGAGTCACTACCTACTACTTGGCCAAAGCAATAAACAGCAACGGAGAACATGCAAGAATTACTTAGGAACAAAAATATAAGAGATAAAAACCAAATATATTAATCTATCACAATCTGAACATAATCTCATAATCCATCAGATCCCTCCAAACTCAACATAGCAACAGCAGAAATATTACAAAGGTGCCTCGATCATGTAGGGCAGCTCACGAGGTCTAAACAATGAAGATCAAAGAGGGGAGGAGAACATCACATAGCTACTGATCACGGACCCATGGTCCAAGGAAAACTACTCACGAGACATCCGAGGAGCATCCATGGTGGAGAGGAGACCCCCGGAGGTCAATCCTCCCTCCGGCAGGGTGCCGGGAAGAGGTCTTCTGGTGCTCCCGATCTCGGAAGCGCGGCGGCGGCGGAACAGAGGCGAGTTTGAGGAATAGAGTTCTTCTTCTAGAGTTTTCCTGTGATGGAGAATAAATAGGCGAAGGGGGGAAGCCAGAGGTGGACCAGGAGCCCCAGGCGCCCCCCTGGCGCGGCCGGGTGGCCGCCTGGGCCCCCCCTGGCTCCCCTCAGGCCCCTCTCGGGCTCTTCGCGAAGCTTCCTTCACGCTGATTTTTCATCTGAATTTTCCCGAATTTTTCTGGCACTTTTTATATGGGGGAAAACTGAAATAGAAAAACAGCAGAAAATAGGAACTGGCACTGGGGTGCACTGAGTTAATAGGTTAGTCCAATTATGATCAAAAATGTATGAAAGTGTATCTAGATCATAGCAATATCACACAAAACATGCATGAAGCAAGCAGAAATTATAGATACGTTTTGGACGTATCAGCTTGGCCAAATGGTCTCGGATGATGTGCATTTGGAGAGTATGACAACTGATTTCTACCGAAACATGTACACGAGCAAAGGAACTACGGTTATGGACGGTGTTTTGGACACGGTCCCTATCAAGATTTCTAATGACATGCGAGTACTACTTGA
Organism: Bromus sterilis; assembly: GCA_950022295.1. Lineage (NCBI taxonomy): Eukaryota > Viridiplantae > Streptophyta > Magnoliopsida > Poales > Poaceae > Bromus > Bromus sterilis. Next base: position 212,498,105 of record OX465599.1, read on the forward strand.
CGCACCATACTCGCCGGAGGAGGTGAAGCGGGCGTTGTTCCAAATGGGGCCGACGAAAACGCCGGGCCCAGATGACTTCCCGACCCACTTGTTTCAGCGCTATTGGGGAGTGTGTTCTGAGGAAGTTACAAGAGTTGTGTTGCAGATTGTGGAGGGAGTGGAAGATGCGGCCTCAATCTACAAAAAAAATTTGGTTCTTATACCAAAAGTTAAAGATCCCGTTCTCCTCACTTAATTTCGCCCGATAAGCCTTTGTAATATTTTGTGGAAGATAGCGTCGAAGGTGATCGCGAATCGCCTAAAGATGATTCTTCCGGATATAATATCAAAGGAGCAATCAACGTTTGTCCCCGATCTTTTACTTACTGATAATATCATAGCTTCTTATGAATGTATTAATTTTATGAAGAGAAACAGGGCAGTGGTGCATAGACATGGGGCGTTAAAGTTGGACATGATGAAGGCGTATGACCGAGTGGAATGGACCTATCTCCAGGCTCTCTTATTAAAGTTGGGTTTCTCTCAGAAATGGGTCTCAATAATCATGGGCATGGTTAGCTCGGTGTCTTATAGTGTTCTTTTTAATGGCAAGAAGTTGGAGGATTTCAAACCAACTAGAGGGCTTCGACAGGGATTTCCTATTTCCCCTTACTTAATTCTTTTAGCAGCAGAGGGCCTTTCGTGCCTATTAAACTCTCGGTTTCAGTCTCATCATTTGGGTGGCCTTAAGGTGGCTCCTTCGGCTCCAGCAATAAACCACCTCCTGTTTGCGGATGATAGCCTGCTGTTTTTTAAAGCAACATGTGATGGTGCTCATGAGGTATCAAACCTATTGGAGGCATACTGCAATGCATCCAGGCAGCGAATCAATCCTGCAAAATCTACTATCTTCTTTAGCAAGGGATGCCCGGAACAGGTGAGAAGAGAAATCAAGGGGATCCTCAATGTGCCCAATGAGACCATATACAATGCAAGGTGCTTAGAAGAGGTGCTTAAAGAAAAAACCAGATTATTCTCTAAGCACTGGTGCTTAGATGTAAAGAGTAGACGCTTAATTAGGAACCTCTCCTATAGAAATAAGCACTAGTGCTACAAAAAAGGTCGGTTTATTTTGCTAAGCACTCCCCTAAGCACCTTGCATTGTACAAGGCCTGAAACTCTTAATGAAAAGTATTTGGGGATGCCTACGGATGTGGGATCCTCGATGAACGGGGTTTCAAATATCTAATGGAGAGACTTTGATGCAAAGTGAAAGGATGGCTCGAAAAATTTTCTCTTCGGCTGGGAAGGAGGTGTCGGGGATATAATCCTGACAATAGAGAGGGGGTATGAAAGGAGCTAGATGAATCTGTACGTAGAGAGGGTTGACGCAGGGGAATTATACAGGTTAGGCCTCTCCATAGAGATAAAAACCTTAGTCCTGTCCCAGGCTGACTGGGGTGTTCTTTTCTCAAAATACTGAGAGAGAAAGTGTTGCGCGTGTCCCTGCTAGAGGAAGGTGGGGCTTATATGGAGTGCGCCCCTGCCCCCTTAATGCCTCAGCCTTAATTGGTCTTAATTACAGGATTGAATGTGTTTAAATACCAGAAATGGTATGTCCATTACTACTAATAAAGTGGGAGAAACGCCCGCGGCCTTGAATGCTTCCCGTCCGTTGTGTTCCCATCTTCCGAATAAGGAATGGCTCGCCGCTCCTCTCTTCCGAGTACTGACTTATTCGTATCTCACTGATCCTCCGAGTGACTGTTTACTCGGAAGTGGTTTCCATTTTCCAAGTAACACCTTACTCAGAGAGGAAGTTGCGTCTCTTAGATTGTTACAGCTCTGTGTTTCTAACTTGTCTTATTGTGTTAGAGAACCGAAGGCTTGTGTATACCCCTTGATTTCCCTTTCCTAGGGGTATAACTTTAGTGCTACCACGACAGTAGCCCCCAAGCGCTTTCGGGTGCTCTCAATTGAGGCAACTGGCATTTGTCAGATTTTCTGAGGTATGTGAAGATTAAACTCAGTAAGAGGCCCGGAAGGGCTTTATTGATGTTTTGAACTTTTCCCTCGAGCATGGGTTGGGAAGGTTGACGGAAAAATTTGGCGACACTCAAACGTCTCTCGGAAGAGGTGGACTGAGGCCTCGGAAGGCGTGTCTCAGAGTAAAAGGACTTAAACTCCATATGGACCAAATTTGTAAAGTTCAATATCCAAGGACATCGTAGCGAGTCCTAGGCCATGCCACGTGGGATATCGATTATTTACCCCCTGCGCCGGGTCTTACTGGTGACCTGGCATTCTTCGTCAGAGACGGGCCACCATTGAGTTAACTACTCGGATTCTCGCTTGAGCAGTTGGGGGCGAGACTTTTCGTTTTCGGAAAATCTCAAGTGGTTCTCTTTGTTGCATTTCCGAGTGATAGCTTACTCGGTCACTGCGGGAGCTTAGTGATTTCTTCCGAGTGGTGACTTACTCGGAGGGTTCTGTGGGTGCGTTCTTCGCGTCTTCCGAGTAGTTAAAGTGGTCTCGGGCTTCGAATCGAAATCTGATTCGGTTCTAAATAAATGAAAAAGATCTCGTCTTTTCAGAGAATCTTCTCATCCAGACAAGTGGGTACACTGTTGGGCTTGTCTCCTCGATTTCTGCGGCGGTCTTATAGGATCATGATTAACCGCTCGTGGGTAAGTGGGAGGGATTATGGGGAAGTGGAGCGGTTTTATGGGGAGGGCAACCGGCAGGCCCATAATGAGGTGCGGATCTGACACGTGCCAGTTGCTAACTCGAGCTATAAAACCGCCCCCTCCTTTCGGGTTGGAGCAGATCTTCTAAATTTCCCCCGCGCGGCTGCTCCCACTTCTCTTTCTTGCTTCGCCTCTTTCTCTTTCTTGATTACTTGCTTCCGCCGCCGGGAAACCTTCGCCGGCCGTCCGCGCTTCATCCTGGGAGGCCGCCACTCGCGCAGCCCTTCTGCCGCCGCCGAGACCATGTCTGCAGGGGAGTGGCTTCCGTCAATCGTGACAGAGGATATGTTGCTGGGGTACCAGGATGCTGGCCTGGTTCCCTGCGAGGGTTGTCGCCTTCCCGCGGCTGGGGAAGACGAGCCTGCTCCACGGGACGGTGAGAGGGTCCTTTTGCTGTCGCATGTGTACCGTGGGTTTTCTCTTCCTCCGCATCCCTTCTTTTTGGATTTCTTGGCTTTCACGGGTGCTCAGCTCCATCATATTGTCCCCAATGCTATTACTCTCCTCTCTAGCTTCTTCACCCTCTGTGAGGGATTCTTAGGCATAGAGCCTCACTGGCACCTTTTCCGTACCATATATGCTATCAAGCCTCAAAAGGCGAAGAAGTCTAGGGAGGGTGGTGGCGTGGAGTTCAATCACTTGTGCGGCGGTCTGTTCTTGGCTAGGAAACAGGGGGTGCAGTATTTTTCTTCTAGTCTACCGGATTCTATTAAGAATTGGCAAAACAGTTGGTTTTATTGCAAGGTGGCTGAGGGGCCGGGAGTGCGTACCTTGCCTCCCTACTCGGACGTTAGACTAACTTCCTCCCAGGGCTGGAATCCTCGGCTCACCAATGCTGAGAAGGAGCAGGTGCTCCCCTTGATGCATGAAGTCATTAGGCTGAAGAAGAATGGCTTGGATGCCATGGATCTAATCGCCGCCTTTGTGATTCGGAAGATTCAGCCTCTTCAAGCCAGGGCTCGGGGGATGTGGGCGTACTCCGGGTTGCAGGATGACACCCGCTATAATAACACCGAGATGCCTTTGGATGAATTCGAGCTCTAGATGAAGATGATAACTAGTGTGACCCATGGTCTTCAGCCGACCGTCCGAGTGAGGCCTCTCAGCATCGAGAATCCTCCAACCTTGGTATGCCATCCCGTGCCATGTGTGTCTTGAGTGTGTATCGTCTGTTGGTTCTGACTAGGACCCCTCTATTTTTTGCTAGGATTTTTCTCAGTTCAATTCTCCTATTCCTCTGGCTCCGCAACATCCTTCCGAGGAGGATGAAGATAGTACTGTTGGAGCAGGGGTCAGAGTTGAAGTGGGGGAGGAGTTAGAATCCAAGGTGGCCCGGGCTCAGGCGGCGTCCGAGCAACGCTCCAAGAACAACCAGGACCGCGAGTCGGCGCGGGAAGGGCTTACTCGGACACGTAAAAGGGCTCATACTCCGAGTGGCGAAGAGGGCAGCGGGAAACTTCCGCCCTTAAGCCTCAGTTCTGGGAAGATTGCACCTATGAAGAAGAAGAAACTTGTCACGCTTGGTGGCCGAGAGGCTAACCCCTCGGGGGGGTTGCTGTTGAGAAGGCCAAGGGGGCTAGAACTGGTCCGGCCAGGGTTGCTCCCCCGAGGCGTAGTTTGAAGACCGTCCATAAGTAATGCCATTGGTTTTCTTATGATTTAGCGCTCTATTGGTTTCCCTGGCCCTTCCTCAATTGTTTTATTTTGCAGTGTACGTCCGAGTGGTTTTGAGTCGCTGCATGGGATTGAGGATCCCGGGGTTGACGCTTTTGAGGATGTCAGTACTTGCGGGGTGACTGACTTTCTTGTCATGGACACTATTCCAGAAGATGTTGTGGCCGTTGGTGAGGATTCTTCAATATCCCTGTTTGAGGCTTCTACTGCTGTCATCTTCCTGCTTCTAATTGTTTGTTGTATCTGCCGCAGACATGGATATTGACTCCACTGCTGACCCAACTCAGATTTCTACTGAGCCAGCCGTTGCTGGGACCGCTTCTCCTGAGGTGATTGTTCCTGGGGGGGCGGTGTCCTCTGGGTCCGGTCGCCGAGCTGCCGGGAGCTTGCATGTCGCACCAGACGCTCCTGCTGAGGAGGCTGTTAAGGAGATTCCTGTCACCCCGGCGGCTGCTCAAGGGGATGGATCTGCTGTCTCAGTAGCCATTCCAGTCGGTGCCCCGGTGGAGAGTACCATTGTTGGTGGTCTTAAGGAGTTTTTGGTAAAGGCGACTCAATTTGAACTGTGGCTGCGTGAGCTGGCGTCTGAGGCCGATTTGGTGATGTCCAACATGCACGTAAGTACTTATGTAAGTTTTCTACCCAGTGGGTGTCGAAATGACCTTTGGGCGTACTGTTGTTATTCTGCAGGTTTGAAATCTCTGCTGGGGACACTTTTAGTGCACCCAGTGGTTGTAGTCCCCAAGGCTTCGAGTAACTTCTTGAAGTTATTCGGAGTCTTTTAGATAGGATTTATTATTTTGATGATCTTCCAGTGGGAGCACTTCTTAGTGCACCCACTGGGTGTAGCCCCCAAGGCTACGAGTAACTTCTTGAAGTTATTCGGAGTCTTTTAGATAGGAGTTATTATTTTGATGATCTTCCAGTGGAGCACTTCTTAGTGCACCCACTGGGTGTAGCCCCCAAGGCTCCGAGTAACTTCTTGAAGTTATTCAGATAGGAGTTATTATTTTGATGATCTTCAAGTGGGAGAACTTCTTAGTGCACCCACTAGGTGTAGCCCCCAAGGCTCCGAGTAACTTCTTGAAGTTATTCGGAGTCTTTTAGATAGGAGTTATTATTTTGATGATCTTCCTGTGGGGGCGCTTCTTAGTGCACCCACTGGGTGTAGCCCCCAAGGCTCCGAGTAACTTCTTGAAGTTATTCGGAGTCTGTTTTATATGGGGTTTGTATTTATAACATGGTGTTTCGTTCGTCTTCGTAGGAGGCTTTCAAACTTGGATCTGCCTTCGTGAAGTTACAGGGGGAAAACGCTGCTGCCAAGAGTTCATACGAGGCACTGCTTGAAGACCATAACAAACTTAAGAAACAGCATGTTGAGGACAATGGTAAGGACTCTTGCGTTCCTGTGTTGTATCTTTCATCTTCCTATTAACCGTTTTGAGATTTGGATTACAGAAGCGGCGAAGAAAGATTTTGACGCCAAGGTTAAAGAGAACGATGATTTTGTGGCAAAAATGAAGAAGGAGATAGACCAAGTTGAGAGGCGGGCCAAGGAGAAGAAAGCCTTGGAAACCAGTTTGTACCATGAAAAACAGGCGGTGAAGGAGAACGAAGCTTGTATCACGAAACTGGAGTCTGATTTGGAGAAGTTATCCGAGCTGTGTGCCGAGGATGAAAAGAAACATCAAGCCGAGTTGGAGGCTACTCGGAGGGCGGTGAAGGCAGCTGAGGAGTATTGCGCTGGGCGGTTTACCGTTTTCAGCGAGACCTTGTCTGGTGAGTTTTGTGACCCAATTGCAACGGAGAAATGGTCTCATGTCTTTTCATTATGTACTCATCTTCCTTATTGATGCAGCGTATGGGACGGACCCGGAGGCCGAGCAGGCGCGCATGGCCGAGTTTGCCGAGATGATGAAGAGGGACAATTACACGCCGGTAACGTCAGAATTTTCTCTGGCTCGGGGTCTGCTGACCATGAGGTGTGCGAAGGCGAAGAAGTTTGTTGAAGAAGTTATGGGCGCTACTCTGGCCTTGAAGAGCAAACTGTCTCCTGATGAGGGAAGCAGGGTGAAGTTGGACACTGTTGTGCCCGTCCTCCGAGAGGCCCCTCAGCAGCTGGCACGCTGGAAACGTTCAGTGGCACGGAGCGGTGCGAATTATGCGTTGGCTTTGACCAAAGCACATTTTCCGGAGCGGGTCCATAATCTGGAGCGGGTTGGCGGTGGTGATCCAAAGGATGGTCAGAGCTACACTGCCTTTCTGCCACGATATGCTGAGACTGCCAGTCGTGTTGCTTTGATGCCTGATCTGGACTTCTTCGTACAATCGACTGGCATAATGAGTGAGTCTGACGTGGCGGGCGAGGAATGAGTGAGCCCGATTGGACAAGTGTGTCGGAAAAAACACTGGGGTTAAATTTTCCTCGGAATGCCGAGTGACTCTGTAATAAGGTATACTGCTTGATGTCGTGATCTAGGTACTGGGCACTCCTTCGTGTTATGGATTCCTATTCTGTTTTCTAGTGGAGAACGTATTTATCTTCTGATGCTTGGTTTTATCCTTGTGGGAATTTTCTTAGTTTTCATCTGGGTTGCGCACGGCTCGGAAGAAAAACTGATTTTATAACTTTAAGTAACCCCCAAGTCTCCTGAGACTTGGAGAGTACATAGAAATTTTTCTATTGATGATCTTGTGGGCAAGATCCTCAATGCAGATGATGTTGTGCTTCCCGAAGCCTCTTGGGTGTTGGAGAGCACTTAGAATGTGTTTTCTAGGTTCTCGTCTGAGCTGCGCACAGCTCGGAAAACCTGATTGTGAGTTTTCATCCGAGCTGGGCACAGCTCGGAAGAAAACCTAATTTTATAACTTTAAGCAGCCCCTAAGTCTCCTGAGACTGGAAAAGTACTTACAAAAATTTCTATTGATGATCTTGTAGACAAGATCCTCAATGCAGATGATGTTGTGCGTCCCCAAGCCTCTTGGGTTTTGGCAAGCACTTGGAATGTGTTTTCTAGGTTCTCGTCCGAGCTGCACACAGCTCGGATAGAAAACCTGATTGTGAGTTTTTGTCCGAGCTGGGCACAGCTCGGAAGAAAACCTGATTTTATAACTTTAAGCAGCCCCCAAGTCTCCTGAGACTGGAAAAGTACTTAGAAAAATTTCTATTGATGATCTTGTAGACAAGATCCTCAATGCAGATGATGTTGTGCTTCCCCAAGCCTCTTGGGTTTTTGCGAGCACTTGGAATGTGTTTTCTAGGTTCTCGTCCGAGCTGCGCATAGCTCGGATAGAAAACCTGATTGTGAGTTTTCGTCCGAGCTAGGCACAGCTCGGAAGAAAACCTGATTTTATAGGACGAATGTAATGGAATACAGATTGAGCAAGGCACATTGTGTGTGCGAAATAATATTTTATTCAGATCTTACAAACGTGCGCATGCATAGAAACATCGCAATAACTGGGCGTTCCATGCATGAGGCTCTTCTATATTATTAGTTACATCGTACAAGTGATAGGCTCCATTGTGCAGTACTCTAGAGATGACATATGGGCCTTCCCATGGGGGAGCTAGTTTGTGGTCCGAAGTTTTCTTGATGCGAAGTACCTGATGACCCTCAACGTAGAGGGATCTATTGCAGTGTTTTCGGTAAGTAAGAGTGTCGAACCCAACGAGGAGCAGAAGGTAGTAGCAAGTGACTTTGGTAAGGAGATAACTGCAAGCACTGAAACATAACTTTTTAGGGGTTTTCTTGGTATAAGCGACAGGATAGTAAAAACGAGAAAATTAAAAGATACTGGATAGTAAAGAGTGGCCCAATCCTTTCTGAGAAAAGGAGAGGCCTAGCAACTGAACTTATAAAAGCTAAAGTGTTCTTGAGGACACACGGGAGAGATAGTCATGTGCTTTCGCCATATTCCGTATCGGTATTATGTGCTGTGTTGATAAGTGTTGAGTGGGTGGATCTATGCTAGTACACCCTCTAGACTAAGATAAGTGCACTCTTATGATTAAACAACTTGCAAGAATCCGAAAATACAAGATAGTAATTAAGGCAAAAGCCTAACCATAGGGTGACGCCCCCAAAATCAATCCGTGTACAGTAATCATACACGCAGGGTACACGGCTGAGATTAGGGTGCCACGGTGCTAATATCACAACACAACACTAAACACAAAAGGATAAACAAATATGTTACAATAGAGGGGGGTCACGCGGACCCGAATACATAAGTCATACAAGCCATAATATCTGAGTACAGACATAGTTAGTCAAGTTTTTCCTTAAGAAGGCTAGCACAAATCACATCAGAGATACAGATCGAAAAGGCGAGGCCTCCTGCCTGGGATCCACCGAACTACTCCTGGTCAACGGGGAACTCGACGTCGTAGTAGGCGCCTCCAGGGTACTCCTGCTCCTGGGCTCCAACGTCGGCTGCAGCGGCCGATCAGGCAAAACAGTAAAGGAAATAAAGCAGGTGAGTATCTAGTATGCCCGCGAGTCTTACGTCCGCTACTAAGCATTATGCATTGTATCAACGGAAATAAGAGGCTGTATATAGTGGACTGAAATACAAAAATCCAAAGCAAGGGTAAGAAGTTAGGCCTAACGAAGACTAGCATCTTCCGACGATGTCTTGCAGCATGAGGTAAGAATCAGCCAACAGTTATATAAAGCATAAAGTAACAATGCAGCAGAAGTTGCTGCAGCATTGTATAATAATAAGTTGTAATAATTAGCAATGCCTCCGAGATCCCCTCCTCGACATCCCCGCGAGGAAGAAAACCCGGAACCATACAGTTTAATAATAATAGTTTGTAGTGGTAAGATCCAGCTTCAGCATAAAGCGTCCTGTTACCGTGGACACGGCTATTCGAATAGATTAATCTTCCCTGCAGGGGTTTACTTGTGTTGCACTGCACGCACGGATCTCCAGGGTGGCGGGAACCTTGTTAGGGAACGCTCCACCGAGGCTATCCGACACTTCATAGCCCATCTTTCAAACTCAACAGAGAGGTCATCCGCCGGACTATATCCTATGTACGCGGGGCTTTGGACCCTAACCCCAACGTACTCCTGCACGGTGCGAGGCTGGCCGGTGAAGTTAAATCAAAGCAAATACAAATCACACTGCCGCGGAAAATAAGACAACACCACTTCCCGGCGCAGGCCGCGGTACTACTGACGTCTGAAGAGTCCTCGGACGACACTACGAAGCAGAGGAGCCCATAACTCGTAATTCCCACGGGTAGGTAGTGCATACATGGCATATAGCCAACTCAAGACATTCCTTGAACCATTTAGCATTTTAATTAACCGGCGTGACAACCGTTATCGTTGCCTCGACTTAACTGACCCGCGGACAACGACAGCAGCCAGGACCACCAGTAGATCGGTGCCTGCCCCGTCGTCCCACCAAGTCACTGCGGTTACCAACAAGGTGAACCGTCTCCTTACCTTGTCTCGCGTGTGCTCCTGGAGGAGCTCGACTTTCGTGGGTTGGTAACTCTCGCGGCCAACGATCAGGGGCCAAGCACACCGGTACACTGGTCGTACTCTCCCTGTCGTCCCGTCGCAATACCCCTCGCGGGCACCGTTGGGTCGCCCGACTTCTTACCTGAAGGACAACCGTTGTTCAGGACCCTAAGGCGGTAAGACAAAGTCAGCCTCGAGTGGAGTACAAGGATTACTCCTTGATAGCTCACACTTGAGGTGACTAGGCATAACCCAGATAGGGGCCTTTGGCGGTGTCTGCGTTGTACCGTACCTGTGCAGTTATAATATTTGTACCCGCGTTCACTCCCCTGAGTGATCACGGCCCTCTATCTAATCCTAGCTAACAATGCGCAGGGCTCACTGCTGAATAATGCATAATAATAATAGGCAGCATAGGATAAAGGAAGGCACATCAAGGGGTGAAAATGACAGGTTATGCAATTGAATAGGTAAGCAACGTAGCAGCCGCAGTAACAATGCCTAGTGCAAGAAATGTACGGAAAGATAGGCGATATCTGGGGAAGAGAATGGCTCTGCTTGCCTGGAAGCTCGACGGTAGTAGTAGGGTCGTCGACGCAGTAGTCGTACTCAGCAGCGGGGTCTACCGGAGATTAAGGGGGGAAGAAACAGTAAATACACAGCAAGCATATACAAACAGATGCATGACATGACAGATGAAATGTTAACGGTGTTCTAACGCAGTGCAATGCACGTTGCTCGGAACGGGAATTCATCTGAGGATGAACTACCGGCTCCGGATGATTACCGGACAGGGTGACCGGAGGGGGAAGGATCAAGCCGGAGGTGTCGTGGGTAGCGGACAAACATTAGGGGGGTGTATCCGTGCTAGTTGATCTATTCCGAGAAACATTCGTGTTCGGAATAAATTCATCCGGGCACTCTAACAGTACCGGACAATTTATCGGACAGTCGGTCCGAAGGGGGACGGTTCGATGTTCGTTGTGTTAGAGGGGTGTGATAGACATACGGCTAGCGTATTCGTATTCGTTATATTTTTCTGATCAATTTTCATGTATAAAGTTTTTGAATCCGAGTTGCAATTTAAAAGTTATTGAATTTCAAAGTTTTAAATCATTTTTAAACAATTTCTGGAATTTCTTTTATTATTTATTCAGCATTATCCAGAACATTATCCAAAACAGTAGGTTTGACCCAGTCAACCTGACAAAGGGGACCCACATGTCATAGGATGGACCTTTGACTAGTCAACTGACCAGTGGGTCCCATATGTCATAGACAGTGGCATTTAATAAGTCAATTTACCTATATAAATAGCACATGGCCCACATGTCATACACTGTTTGTATTTAAAACAGTTTTAATTAAGCTAAATATCCAGTGGGGGGGCCAGTTGTAAGTCTCACAGCGGGTATCCAATTCCTTTAACAGGGGGGTTACCTCAAAACAGTTTTAATTAAGGGGGGGGTTAGGGGCTTAGCCCACGGCTGAAACCAGCCGAGCCAGCCGGCGGGGAGGTGTCGGCGCGGCGGCGAGGTTCCAGGCACGGAGCGCGCGCACAGCGGGCAGGGCGTGGCCAGGGTCCGCGCACGGAGCAAGCTCTGGCCATGGCGGCCGGCAGCTCGGCGTCGACGGGAAGGTTACTACGACGGTCGATTCAAACGGGAGGAGTGGGGAATCGGGGCGGAGGCTCACCGAGATCGCGTAGAGTGTGGCGGCGTGCGCGGGTAGTGCGTGGTGCCGCCGGAATCGGTTGAGCTCGCCGTCGGGCTCAAGGTTGAAGACGATGGCAATTTCGAGGGTCAAAGGCATCCCGGCTCCGGTCGAGTGCTTGGGGTGAGGTAGTCGAACGTCGGGGGGCTTCTGGACATGGCGGAGCGGCACGAGGAGGTTAGTGGCCACGCCGGCGACGACTGCGCGGCCACGGCTCCGCTTGGCCGAGGTGGCGCACGGCGCGAGAGAGAGCGAAAGGAGGGGGAGGGAAGGGAGTGAGGGAAGGCAGTTCCGGGGCGGCTGGCCTCGGCCTTGTCTCCATGAGGGAGCAGGTGAGGGGGAGGGCAGGTGAGGGGGAGGGGCCGGCATGGCCATGGCGTCGTGGGGTGGGAGCAGGTGGGGGAAGGGACAGGGGAAGGAGAGAGGGGTTGGGCCCGGGGTGGGCCTCGCCCCAGGCGAGGAATATCCATTTTCTTTTATTTGTTTTTTTTATTCTGTTATTGCTAGAAACAATTAATTTAAATGCTAAAACATTTTTATAAAAGGTGCCAGTGGTTTCTAAATTAGGTGTATGTCAAATGTAGGTGACACAAAAGGTTTGGTGCATTTTAAAACTCAGTGGGTATTTCTTTGAAATATTTTACGATTAAAAAGGACCTTACAAGCTACTGTTATAATTGTTTGGGATTTTTCATAACTCCAAAAATTACCAAAGTTGGTCCAACATGATTGTAATGATTTTAGGCAATTTACAAAAATGGTTTCATGATTTTAGAGCAAGGTTTAATTTCCACCAAGTTTTTATTATCCACCAAAAGGGGTTTTAGGGTTTTGACTTTGGGGTTTTTTATTCCAAGGGCTCAAGTACATGGTGCATGGGGTGCTGATCACCCACATCGAGGTTTTGATCATTAGCATCACAAAGTTTGAACAGGGTCAGGGAATCAACAGTGATAACTCAACAGTGATGATCAACAGTAAGGATGGTTACTGCTACAAGCAACTGAGGGTGTTACAAATCTCCCCACTACAAGAATTCTCGTCCCGAGAATTTAAGTGGTAGTGAGGAAAAGATCGGGGTATTCATCGCGAAGGCGATCTTCGCGTTCCCAAGTGGCTTCATCTTCAGAATGATTCGACCACTGGACTTTGAGGAACTTGACGGTCTTGTTGCGGGTTCGACGCTCGGACTGGTCGAGAATGCGGCTCGGATGTTCTCGATAAGTCAAGTCTTGTTGTAGCTCGATCATATCATGCTCCACTTCGCGGATAGGATCCTTGAAGCAGCGACGGAGTTGCGACACGTGGAAGACATCGTGGACTTGGGAGAGGTTCGGCGGCAATTCCAACCGGTAAGCCACGGGTCCACTCCTGGAAAGGATACGGAACGGGCCAATGTAGTGAGGAGCCAACTTGCCCTTGATACCGAAGCGATGAGTGCCCCTCATGGGAGTGACACGGAGGTAAGCGTATTCACCAGGTTGATACTCCATTTCACGGTGTTTGCGGTCATAGTTGCTCTTCTGACGAGAGTGTGCGGCCTTGAGATTTTCTTGCACAATGCGAACCTGATCTTCCGCTTCTTGGACAAGATCCGGTCCGAAGTAGGGTCGTTCCCCAGTTCCTGACCAATTCAGGGGGGTTCGACATTTACGTCCGTATAGAACTTCGAAGGGGGCCATCTTCAAGCTAGCCTGATAGCTATTGTTGTCCGAGAATTCCGCGTACGGGAGGGCATCCTCCCATTTCATGCCGAATGAAAGGACACAAGCGCGAAGCGTGTCTTCCAGCACTTGATTAACTCGTTCAACTTGGCCTTGCGACTGGGGGTGATAAGCGGTGCTGAGGGACAGACGAGTCCCGAGGGCTTCCATGAAACTATTCCAGTATCGTGAGGTGAAAATGCTGCCACGGTCTTGTGACGCCCCCAAAATCAGACCGTGTACAGTAATCATACACACAGGGTACACGACTGAGATTAGGGTGCCACGGTGATAATATCACAGCACAACACTAAACACAAAAGGATAAACAATTATATTACAATAGAGGGGGGTCACGCGGACCCGAATATATAAGTCATACAAGCCATAATATCTGAGTACAGACATAGTTAGTCAAGTTTTTGCCTTAAGAAGGCTAGCACAAATCACATCAGAGATACAGAACGAAAAGGCGAGGCCTCCTGCCTGGGATCCACAGTACTACTCCTGGTCAACGGGGAACTCGACGTCGTAGTAGGCGCCTCCGGGGTACTCCTGCTCCTGGGCTCCAACGTCGGCTGCAGCGGCCGATCAGGCAAAACAGTAAAGGAAATAAAGCAGGTGAGTATCTAGTATACCCGCGAGTCTTACGTCCGCTACTAAGCATTATGCATTGTATCAACGGAATGAAGAGGCTGTATATAGTGGACTGAAGACAGAAATTTAGAGCAAGGGTAAGAAGCTAGGCCTAACGAAGACTAGCATCTTCCGACGATGTCTTGCAGCATGAGGTAAGAATCAGCCAACAGTTTATATAAAACATAAAGTAACAATGAAGCAGAAGTTGCTGCAACATTGAATAATAATAAGTTGTAATAATTAACAATGCCTCCGAGTTCACCTCCTCGACAGCCCCGCGAGGAAAAGAACCCGGAACCATACAGTTTAATATTAATAGTTTCTAGTGGTAAGATCCAGCTTCAGCATAAAGCGTCCTGTTACCGTGGACACGGCTATTCGAATAGATTAATCTTCCCTGCAGGGGTGCACTTGTGTTACGCTACACGCACGGATCTCCAGGGTGGCGGGAACCTTGTTAGGGAACGCTCCACCGAGGCTATCCGACACTTCATAGCCCATCTTTCAAACTCAACAGAGAGGTCATCCGCCGGACTATATCCTATGTACGCGGGGCTTTGGACCCTAACCCCGACGTACTCCTGCACGGTGCGAGGCTGGCCGGTGAAGTTGAAGCAAATCCAAATAAGACACACCGCTCGAGCAAATAAGACAACACCACTTCCCGGCGCAGGCCGCGGTACTGCTGACGTCTGAAGAGTCCTCGGACGACACTAAGGAGCGGAGGAGCCCATAACTCGTAGTTCCCACGGGTAGGTAGTGCGTACATGGCATATAGCCAACTCAAGACATTCACTGAACCATTTAGTATTTTAATTAACCTGCGTGACAACCGTTATCGTTGCCTCGACTTAACTGACCCGCGGACAACGACAGCAGCCAGGACCACCAGTACATCGGTGCCTGCCCCGTCGTCCCACCAAGTCACTGCGGTTACCAACAAGGTGAACCGTCTCCTTACCTTGTCTCGCGTGTGCTCCGGGAGGAGCTCGACTTTCGTGGGTTGGTAACTCTCGCGGCCAACGATCAGGGGCCAAGCACACCGGTACACTGGTCGTGCCCTCCCTGTCGTCCCGTCGCAATACCTCTCGCAGGCACCGTTGGGTCGCCCGACTTCTTACCTGAAGGACAACCGTTTCCAGGACCCTATGGCGGTAAGTCAAAGTCAGCCTCGAGTGGAGTACAAGGATTACTCCTTGATAGCTCACACTTGAGGTGACTAGGCATAACCCAGATAGGGCCTGAGGCGGTGTCTGCATTGTACCGTACCTGTGCCGTTATAATAATTATATCCGCGTCCACTCCCCTGAGTGATCATGGCCCTCTATCTAATCCTAGCTAACAATACGCAGGGCTCACTGCTGAATAATGCATAATAGAAATAATAGGCGGCATAGGATAAAGGAAGGCACATCAAGGGGCGACAAAATTCAGGCTATGCAAATGAATAGGATTGTAATCGTAGCAGCAGCAGTAACAATGCCTAGTGCAAGAAATGTACGGAAAGATAGGCGATATCTGGGGAAGAGAATGGCTCTGCTTGCCTGCAAGCTCGGCGGTAGTAGTAGGGTCGTCGACGACGTAGTCGTACTCAGCAGCGGTGTAGTCGACGGCAGCAGCGGGGTCTACCGGAGATTAAAGGGGGGAAGAAATAATAAATACACAGCAATAATATACAACATATGCATGACATGACAGATGAAAAGTTAACGGTGTTCTAACGCAGTGCAATGGAATAGGCTCGGAGCGGGAATTCATCTGGGGATGAACTACCGGCTCCGGGTGATTACCGGACAGGGTGTCCGGAGGGGGAAAGATCAAGCCGGAGGTGTCGTGGTTACCGGGACAACATAGGGGGGGTGTATCCGTGCTATTTGAAACATTCCGGACAACTTTCGTGTTCGGAATAAATTCATCCGGGCACTCTAATAGTACCAGACAGTTTATCGGACAGACGGTCCGGAGGGGGAATGTTCGATGTTCGTAGTGTTAGAGGGGGGTGGTAGACGTACGGATAGCGTATTCGTATTCGTTGTATTTTTCTGATCAACTTTCATGTATAAAGTTTTTGAATCCGAGTTACGGTTTAAAAGTTATTGAATTTCAAAGTTTAAATCAATTTAAATGATTTTCTGGATTTCTTTTATTATTTATTTAAACATTATCCAAAACATTATCCACAACATTATCCAGAACAGTGCTGACATGTGGGACCCACATGTCAGCCTCTGTTATTTATAAAACACTTAATTAAATTAGAAAATACCCCTGGACCCACATGTCAGTGACTAATTTTAATTAATTGGATTAACCTAAATCCTTAAGTTAATTAATTAGAGGGGACCCACCTGTCAGTGACTATACTCGTGCTAACAGTTTTGTTAATTCTTAACAGGCGCTTAAGTGGGATGGGACCCACTGGTCAGTGGGCTATTAGCCCCTAACTAACTAACTGACACCGGGGGCCCACCGGTCAGCCTCACCGGAGTGCTCACCGGAGCCCGTCGCCGGCGAGGTCGTCGGGGAGCTCGCCACAGGGCACCGTTGGGCTCGCCGCCGGTCGCGTTCGAACCGCAGGAGAACGGCGCTTCGACCTGGACTTGTTTCACGAGCGGGGACGCACCGAGGCGATGGCTAGGTCAACCGCGGCGGAACCGAGCACGGGCGTCAACGGCGAATGCGTCCACGAGTCGAAATCGAGCGAAATAACGATATAAAATGAACCTAGGCACCACGGGGAACCTACTGGTGCACTTATCGCGGGCTGGGACGAACCACATCGACGTCTACGACGACGTGCCACGGCGGCCGGAGCTAGCGGAAGGGGGCTTTCGTGTTGAGACCCTACGGGCTTCAAAGGGCGGTTGGCGACGGGTGAGAAGCTCACCAGGGAGGTGTTGAGGGAGGCAGCGGGCTCGGGGAGGGCTTGGAGCGGCCGGAATCGGTCGGGGATCGCGCCGGAGCCGAGGTTGAAGACGAGGACGTAGTCGTCGCAGAGAGGCGCCACGGCTCGATTCCTTGCGGGGGTTGACGAAGACGACGACGACGACGCTCCTGGACAACACGGCGAGGCGGCTGGAGCACGATGGCCGCGCCTGGCCACGGCAATGGCGACGGCGGAGCTCGGCTGTTTTTCCCCGAGGCGTGCGAGAGGAGGAGGAGGGGAAGGAGAGGGTGAGCGTGTCCAGGAGGGAGGGGGGTTCGTTCTTATCACGACCGCGGGGGCAGGGGGCAGTTGGAGGGCGGGGCCGGGCTGGCGGCGACGTGCCCGCGCCCTGCCGTCGTACGG
The DNA here is from genome assembly GCA_950022295.1 of Bromus sterilis. Lineage (NCBI taxonomy): Eukaryota > Viridiplantae > Streptophyta > Magnoliopsida > Poales > Poaceae > Bromus > Bromus sterilis. The sequence goes on from OX465599.1 coordinate 212,515,326, forward strand.
GAGCAGGTGAGGGTGGGTGGAGGAAGAAGACACGGCGCGGGGTGGGCTGGGCCAAGGTGGGCCTCGCCCTGGGCGGGGTTTAAGGGTTTTTCCATTTTCGCTTTGTTTTCTGTTTGCTCAATTTCTTCCAGTAGTTAATTTATCCACCCAAGCATTTTTGTAAAATATCATTGGTGATTTTAAATTAGGTTTATATATTACTGAGGTGCCATAAAAAGTTTTGTAGCAAAATAAATTCATTAGGTATTCCTTTTAAATATTAAATGTCCAAAGTAGGGGTTTTAACCCACTGTTTGAATTGTTTACAATTTTCTGCAACTCCAAAAATTACCAAAGTTGTTCCAACATGATTGTAATGATTTTAGGCAATTTACAAAAATAGTTCCATGATTTTTGGAACAACTTTATTTGAGCACTTTTGTTTTAATTTCCATTTAAAGTAGTTTCAACTAGGGTTTGGTTTGTTAGATGAGCAAGGTGCATTTGGCTTTGGGATTTGATTCTAAGGGCTCAAGTACATGGTGCATGGGGTGTTGATCAACCACAGCAAGGTCTGATCATGAGCATCACAAAGTTTTATCAGGTACAAGGGGGGATCAAACAGTGATAATCCAACAGTAATGATCAACAGTGATGAGGATTACTGTTACAAGCATCTGAGGGTGTTACAAATCTCCCCCACTACAAGAATTCTCGTCCCGAGAATTTTAAGTGGTAGCGAGGAAATGATCGGGGTATTCATCACGAAGGCGATCTTCGCGTTCCCAAGTGGCTTCATCTTCAGAATGATTCGACCACTGAACCTTGAGGAACTTGACGGTCTTGTTGCGGGTTCGACGCTCAGACTGATCGAGAATGCGGCTCGGATGTTCTCGATAAGTCAAGTCTTGTTGCAGCTCGATCATATCATGCTCCACTTCGCGGATAGGATCCTTGAAGCAGCGACGGAGTTGCGACACATGGAAGACATCGTGGACTTGGGAGAGGTTCGGCGGCAATCCCAACCGGTATGCCACGGGTCCACTCCTGGAAAGGATACGGAACGGGCCAATGTAGCGAGGAGCCAACTTGCCCTTGATACCGAAGCGATGAGTGCCCCTCATGGGAGTGACACGGAGGTAAGCGTATTCACCAGGTTGATACTCCATTTCACGGTGTTTGCGGTCATAGTTGCTCTTCTGACGAGACTGTGCGGCCTTGAGATTTTCTTGCACAATGCGAACTTGTTCTTCAGCTTCTTGGACAAGATCCGGTCCGAAGTAGGGTCGTTCCCCAGTTCCTGACCAATTCAGGGGGGTTCGACACTTACGTCCATATAGAACTTCGAAGGGGGCCATCTTCAAGCTAGCTTGATAGCTATTGTTGTACGAGAATTCCGCGTACGGGAGGGCATCCTCCCATTTCATGCCGAAAGAAAGGACACAAGCGCGAAGCATGTCTTCCAGCACTTGATTAACTCGTTCAACTTGGCCTTGCGACTGGGGGTGATAAGCGGTGCTGAGATTCAGACGAGTCCCGAAAGCTTCCATGAAACTATTCCAGTATCGTGAGGTGAAAATGCTGCCACGATCTGAACTGATCTCCAACGGAATACCGTGGAGTGACACAATTCGGCAGATATACAAGTGTGCCAACTGACTAGCAGTGATCGTTTCCTTGACCGGCAGGAAGTGAGCAATCTTGGAGAACCGGTCGATGACGACAAGGATGGCATCGTTACCTGTCTGTGACTTAGGAAAACCGGTGACGAAGTCCATTTCGACTTTGTCCCACTTCCAATCAGGAGGAGGGAGTGGTCGCAACCAACCAGCGGGTTTCTGATGTCCGGCCTTGACGCGACTGCATACGTCACATTGAGAAACATAGCGAGCGATATCTTGCTTCATGTACGGCCACCAGTACCGTTGACGAAGGTCTTTATACATCTTGGTACTGCCAGGGTGGATTGACAAGGTAGAGTTATGGGCTTCTTCCATGATATCCGGACCACAGTTAATGTGGGGCGGGCTCACAGGAACTACTAAGCGGCCCTTGAAGTATACAGTATCACCATCATTTGCATCAATGGTAAAAGAGGAGGGCTTCCCTTCGGCGATGTCCTGCTTGATCTTCACAATGTCAGGGGCCAGAGGTTGTCTACTCTTGATGAGGGCGTCGAGTTTTGACTCCAGAACCAGGTTATTGACGTAACCTTGAGGAACTATCTCGAGATTCAACTTGCGAAACTCTTCATACAGGAGTGGTTGCTGTACCTGAACCTCAAGTTCAGAACAGTAAGCTTTGCGGCTCAAGGCATCGGCCATCACATTAGCCTTGCCCGGGGTATACGAGATATCCATGTTAAAGTCGGCTATTGTCTCAAGCCATCGTTGTTGACGAAGATTCAGGTCTGGCTGAGTAAACAAGTACTTCAGACTTTGGTGATCGGTGTAGACCTCGCAACGATTACCGACGAGGTAATGTCGCCACAGCTTCAAAGCATAAATTACTGCTGCCAATTCGAGATCATGCGTTGGGTATTTGTCTTCGTGAGCACGCAACTGACGAGAGCCATAAGCAATCACCTTGCGTTCTTGCAATAGGACACAGCCTAAGCCTTGACGAGACGCGTCACAATATATTACGAAGTCCTTCTGAGTATCAGGGGGAGCGAGCACCGGGGGCGAAGTCAGCTTGTCCTTGAGTGCTTGAAAACTTTCTTGACATTTATCTGTCCACTCAAACTTGACGCCTTTGTGAAGCAGATTAGTCAGAGGCCTGGCAATCTTGGAAAAATTCTCGACGAAACGGCGGCAATAGCTAGCGAGCCCGAGGAAACTGCGGACTTGCTTGACGGTCTTGGGAGGAGTCCAGTCAAGAATAGCCTGGATACGTTCTGGGGTGACGGCAATGCCATCCTTGGAAATCACATGTCCAAGGTAGGTTACTTCGGGAAGCCAGAACTCACACTTAGAAAACTTAGCGTAGAGTTTGTGTTCTCGTAGCTTCTCCAGTATAAGACGAAGATGTTCAGCATGTTCTTCTTCATTCTTGGAATATATCAAGAAATCATCCAGATAAACCACGACGAACTGGTCGAGGTACTCCATGAAAATATAATTCATCAATCTGGAGAAGGTGGCTGGAGCATTGGTTAAGCCAAAGGACATGACGGTGTACTCGTATGAACCATAACGAGTAATGAAGGCAGTCTTCGGAATGTCCTCATCACGGACTCGGATTTGGTGATAACCCAACCTCAAGTCGAGTTTAGAAAACACCTTGGATCCGGCAAGTTGATCATACAGATCGTTGATCCGGGGAAGTGGGTATTTGTTCTGGATGGTGGCTTGGTTAATGGGTCGATAATCTTGGACCAATCGGTTTGTCCCATCGCTCTTCTTGACAAAGAGCGAAGGTGCTCCCCAAGCTGAGGAACTAGGGCGAATGAATCCTTTCTGAAGTGCCTTGTCGATTTCCTCCTTAAGTTCAAGGAGTTCATGTGGCGGCATCTTGTAAGGACGCTTGGCAATAGGAACAGTGCCTGGCTTCAAGTCGATGACGAATTCAACTTCTCTGATTGGGGGTATTCCCGGCAGTTCTTCTGGGAAGACGTCGGGAAAATCGCGAACGACCGGAACGTTCTCGATGCCTTTCAAAGGTGAGACATTCAAGGCATTCATCATAAAGATCTGCGTTTCCGCATTACGGGTAACTCGGGCGGTGTGGTTTACAATCCCACCGGAGGGGTGGAAAAGTTGGACAGACTTGGTGCCACAATAAAGTGCGGCATCGTGAAATTTCAACCAGTCCATTCCCAGAATGAGGTCTATGGTGGAAGACTTCAGGAGGATGGGCGACGCAAAGAATTCAACTCCTTCGATTTCAATGGTGGTGTTTGGCACAATCATGGTGGTTCGGCATTGGCCAATCGGGGTGCGAACAACCATCGGGGTTTTCATCGTTTCGTACTCGAAGTTATGTGAAAATGCAAATGCTTCCGACATGAATGAATGCGATGCTCCTGTATCAAATAAAACAGCAGCAGGTACGGAATTAACGAGGAGGGTACCCATCACGGTAGCGGGTTGTTGCTGAGCTTCATCAACACTGATGTTGTTCGCGTGACCACGAGCATGAGCAGCAGACCCAGTATTATAGTTGGGGGTCCGGTTGTTTCCACGACCATTTCCGCGGCCAGCGGGGTGAACTACCAGTTGCTTCTGTTTCAGGGGGCACTCCCTGGAAAAATGCCCAGGTTGGCGACACGTGAAGCATAATCCATCCTGAGGACGAAGTGGGGTAGCATTGGGTGGTGCAGGCAGAGCTCTTGGCAACTGTGGTGGTGGAGGCAGACGGGGTGCAGCATAAGACGGCCTTGGAGCAGGGACAGCTGAATGGGTCACACTGGTAGGGAGCCAGATGCGACGCTTCTGCGTTGCGCCCGAAGATGAGCCAACGTCACGGTAGCGCTTCAGAGAGTTCTTGTGCTCCATCTGGGCAGTCTCGACGGTGATAGCCTTGTTCACCATGGTGGCGAAGTTGGCGAAATCATGAACGGCAAGAGCGAGCCTGAGTTCAGGGTTGAGACCACGACGGAACTTCTGCTGCCTGCGAGCATCAGTGGTGATCTCTCCTTCCGCATAGCGAGAGAGGTTGAGGAACTCACGCTGATAGGCTTCAACAGTCATATCGCCCTGAGTGAGGTTACGGAATTCTTCCGCCTTACGATCCATGATCCCCTGAGGAATGTAGCGGGCGCGGAAAGCAGACTGAAATTCATCCCAAGTGATGACTTCTTCGACTGGCAGGGAACGCTTGTGGGTGCTCCACCACTGAGCAGCTGCGCCTTTCAGATGATAAGACGCAAAGTTCACATAGTCGGCTGGATCGACATTAGCAGACTCCAGCTCGTGAGTGATGTCGCGAAGCCAGTCATCAGCATCCAGCGGCTGAACAGTGTTGCGGAACATAGTGGGGTTGAGGCGGGTGAAGTCGTGCAGAGTCACGGTGGCATGCTGATGGTGGTGCCCATTCTGATTCGGCTGGGGGAACTGAGCCATGATATTCTGCATGAACTGGCGATTCATCTCGAACTGCTGTATCATCGCGGCCATGTAATCCGGCGGCGGAGGTGGGTCGTTGGCAGCACGACCACGACCGCGACCACCACGACCAGCCATCCTGCTAGAATTTAACAGGGGTATTTCAGCGACGAAAATTTTGCGAGATACCGGAAAATCAAGCCTGAAGTAAAACGACAACGTAAAGGAGGCGCAGATATATAAAGGAGTAGTCATATAAGACATACACATGCGCACACCGAATCAATCGAAAATCGGGCAGCGTAACGTCGTAGAAATTAAGGAAAAAGGACTCTCTAGGCGGCGCGCAGACCGCGGTAAGGATTACACGACGCGACATAGATTCCACTATGTCAATCACGCCGCAAGAAAACTGTTGGTCACAGGAGTTGATGCCAGAGAACGCGCGGCCTGCCCAGAATGAGAATGGGATCCGCGGTCTGGGATCTGGCGTACGACGCCTGCACACGACTCAATCAATGGGGGATGCACCAGAAAACGCCGGGTGGAATCAAGAGAACGTGATCCTAATGTCAGCTTTGTAAAACTTACCAGCAAGGATAAGAGAGCAGATTCCCAGAGCATAGGTAAGGAGAAAAGGATCCTAATACCATAGATGTCACACGTAGTGACATCAATGTGGGCCCGTAAGCCAAATATTAAGTTAGCAAAATAGTTTTTTTCAAAGTCTAGACTCAACTTCGACCAGGTAGTGGTGGGGTGGCTTCCTACAGGCAGTCAGCTCTGATACCAACTTGTGACGCCCCCAAAATCAGACCGTGTACAGTAATCATACACACAGGGTACACGACTGAGATTAGGGTGCCACGGTGATAATATCACAGCACAACACTAAACACAAAAGGATAAACAATTATATTACAATAGAGGGGGGTCACGCGGACCCGAATATATAAGTCATACAAGCCATAATATCTGAGTACAGACATAGTTAGTCAAGTTTTTGCCTTAAGAAGGCTAGCACAAATCACATCAGAGATACAGAACGAAAAGGCGAGGCCTCCTGCCTGGGATCCACAGTACTACTCCTGGTCAACGGGGAACTCGACGTCGTAGTAGGCGCCTCCGGGGTACTCCTGCTCCTGGGCTCCAACGTCGGCTGCAGCGGCCGATCAGGCAAAACAGTAAAGGAAATAAAGCAGGTGAGTATCTAGTATACCCGCGAGTCTTACGTCCGCTACTAAGCATTATGCATTGTATCAACGGAATGAAGAGGCTGTATATAGTGGACTGAAGACAGAAATTTAGAGCAAGGGTAAGAAGCTAGGCCTAACGAAGACTAGCATCTTCCGACGATGTCTTGCAGCATGAGGTAAGAATCAGCCAACAGTTTATATAAAACATAAAGTAACAATGAAGCAGAAGTTGCTGCAACATTGAATAATAATAAGTTGTAATAATTAACAATGCCTCCGAGTTCACCTCCTCGACAGCCCCGCGAGGAAAAGAACCCGGAACCATACAGTTTAATATTAATAGTTTCTAGTGGTAAGATCCAGCTTCAGCATAAAGCGTCCTGTTACCGTGGACACGGCTATTCGAATAGATTAATCTTCCCTGCAGGGGTGCACTTGTGTTACGCTACACGCACGGATCTCCAGGGTGGCGGGAACCTTGTTAGGGAACGCTCCACCGAGGCTATCCGACACTTCATAGCCCATCTTTCAAACTCAACAGAGAGGTCATCCGCCGGACTATATCCTATGTACGCGGGGCTTTGGACCCTAACCCCGACGTACTCCTGCACGGTGCGAGGCTGGCCGGTGAAGTTGAAGCAAATCCAAATAAGACACACCGCTCGAGCAAATAAGACAACACCACTTCCCGGCGCAGGCCGCGGTACTGCTGACGTCTGAAGAGTCCTCGGACGACACTAAGGAGCGGAGGAGCCCATAACTCGTAGTTCCCACGGGTAGGTAGTGCGTACATGGCATATAGCCAACTCAAGACATTCACTGAACCATTTAGTATTTTAATTAACCTGCGTGACAACCGTTATCGTTGCCTCGACTTAACTGACCCGCGGACAACGACAGCAGCCAGGACCACCAGTACATCGGTGCCTGCCCCGTCGTCCCACCAAGTCACTGCGGTTACCAACAAGGTGAACCGTCTCCTTACCTTGTCTCGCGTGTGCTCCGGGAGGAGCTCGACTTTCGTGGGTTGGTAACTCTCGCGGCCAACGATCAGGGGCCAAGCACACCGGTACACTGGTCGTGCCCTCCCTGTCGTCCCGTCGCAATACCTCTCGCAGGCACCGTTGGGTCGCCCGACTTCTTACCTGAAGGACAACCGTTTCCAGGACCCTATGGCGGTAAGTCAAAGTCAGCCTCGAGTGGAGTACAAGGATTACTCCTTGATAGCTCACACTTGAGGTGACTAGGCATAACCCAGATAGGGCCTGAGGCGGTGTCTGCATTGTACCGTACCTGTGCCGTTATAATAATTATATCCGCGTCCACTCCCCTGAGTGATCATGGCCCTCTATCTAATCCTAGCTAACAATACGCAGGGCTCACTGCTGAATAATGCATAATAGAAATAATAGGCGGCATAGGATAAAGGAAGGCACATCAAGGGGCGACAAAATTCAGGCTATGCAAATGAATAGGATTGTAATCGTAGCAGCAGCAGTAACAATGCCTAGTGCAAGAAATGTACGGAAAGATAGGCGATATCTGGGGAAGAGAATGGCTCTGCTTGCCTGCAAGCTCGGCGGTAGTAGTAGGGTCGTCGACGACGTAGTCGTACTCAGCAGCGGTGTAGTCGACGGCAGCAGCGGGGTCTACCGGAGATTAAAGGGGGGAAGAAATAATAAATACACAGCAATAATATACAACATATGCATGACATGACAGATGAAAAGTTAACGGTGTTCTAACGCAGTGCAATGGAATAGGCTCGGAGCGGGAATTCATCTGGGGATGAACTACCGGCTCCGGGTGATTACCGGACAGGGTGTCCGGAGGGGGAAAGATCAAGCCGGAGGTGTCGTGGTTACCGGGACAACATAGGGGGGGTGTATCCGTGCTATTTGAAACATTCCGGACAACTTTCGTGTTCGGAATAAATTCATCCGGGCACTCTAATAGTACCAGACAGTTTATCGGACAGACGGTCCGGAGGGGGAATGTTCGATGTTCGTAGTGTTAGAGGGGGGTGGTAGACGTACGGATAGCGTATTCGTATTCGTTGTATTTTTCTGATCAACTTTCATGTATAAAGTTTTTGAATCCGAGTTACGGTTTAAAAGTTATTGAATTTCAAAGTTTAAATCAATTTAAATGATTTTCTGGATTTCTTTTATTATTTATTTAAACATTATCCAAAACATTATCCACAACATTATCCAGAACAGTGCTGACATGTGGGACCCACATGTCAGCCTCTGTTATTTATAAAACACTTAATTAAATTAGAAAATACCCCTGGACCCACATGTCAGTGACTAATTTTAATTAATTGGATTAACCTAAATCCTTAAGTTAATTAATTAGAGGGGACCCACCTGTCAGTGACTATACTCGTGCTAACAGTTTTGTTAATTCTTAACAGGCGCTTAAGTGGGATGGGACCCACTGGTCAGTGGGCTATTAGCCCCTAACTAACTAACTGACACCGGGGGCCCACCGGTCAGCCTCACCGGAGTGCTCACCGGAGCCCGTCGCCGGCGAGGTCGTCGGGGAGCTCGCCACAGGGCACCGTTGGGCTCGCCGCCGGTCGCGTTCGAACCGCAGGAGAACGGCGCTTCGACCTGGACTTGTTTCACGAGCGGGGACGCACCGAGGCGATGGCTAGGTCAACCGCGGCGGAACCGAGCACGGGCGTCAACGGCGAATGCGTCCACGAGTCGAAATCGAGCGAAATAACGATATAAAATGAACCTAGGCACCACGGGGAACCTACTGGTGCACTTATCGCGGGCTGGGACGAACCACATCGACGTCTACGACGACGTGCCACGGCGGCCGGAGCTAGCGGAAGGGGGCTTTCGTGTTGAGACCCTACGGGCTTCAAAGGGCGGTTGGCGACGGGTGAGAAGCTCACCAGGGAGGTGTTGAGGGAGGCAGCGGGCTCGGGGAGGGCTTGGAGCGGCCGGAATCGGTCGGGGATCGCGCCGGAGCCGAGGTTGAAGACGAGGACGTAGTCGTCGCAGAGAGGCGCCACGGCTCGATTCCTTGCGGGGGTTGACGAAGACGACGACGACGACGCTCCTGGACAACACGGCGAGGCGGCTGGAGCACGATGGCCGCGCCTGGCCACGGCAATGGCGACGGCGGAGCTCGGCTGTTTTTCCCCGAGGCGTGCGAGAGGAGGAGGAGGGGAAGGAGAGGGTGAGCGTGTCCAGGAGGGAGGGGGGTTCGTTCTTATCACGACCGCGGGGGCAGGGGGCAGTTGGAGGGCGGGGCCGGGCTGGCGGCGACGTGCCCGCGCCCTGCCGTCGTACGGGAGCAGGTGAGGGTGGGTGGAGGAAGAAGACACGGCGCGGGGTGGGCTGGGCCAAGGTGGGCCTCGCCCTGGGCGGGGTTTAAGGGTTTTTCCATTTTCGCTTTGTTTTCTGTTTGCTCAATTTCTTCCAGTAGTTAATTTATCCACCCAAGCATTTTTGTAAAATATCATTGGTGATTTTAAATTAGGTTTATATATTACTGAGGTGCCATAAAAAGTTTTGTAGCAAAATAAATTCATTAGGTATTCCTTTTAAATATTAAATGTCCAAAGTAGGGGTTTTAACCCACTGTTTGAATTGTTTACAATTTTCTGCAACTCCAAAAATTACCAAAGTTGTTCCAACATGATTGTAATGATTTTAGGCAATTTACAAAAATAGTTCCATGATTTTTGGAACAACTTTATTTGAGCACTTTTGTTTTAATTTCCATTTAAAGTAGTTTCAACTAGGGTTTGGTTTGTTAGATGAGCAAGGTGCATTTGGCTTTGGGATTTGATTCTAAGGGCTCAAGTACATGGTGCATGGGGTGTTGATCAACCACAGCAAGGTCTGATCATGAGCATCACAAAGTTTTATCAGGTACAAGGGGGGATCAAACAGTGATAATCCAACAGTAATGATCAACAGTGATGAGGATTACTGTTACAAGCATCTGAGGGTGTTACAGGTCTGAACTGATCTCCATCGGAATACCATGGAGTGACACAATTCGGGAGATATACAAGTGTGCTAACTGACTAGCAGTGATCGTCTCCTTGACCGGCAGGAAGTGTGCAACCTTGGAGAATCGGTCGATGACGACAAAGATGGCATCGTTACCTTTCTGTGACTTAGGAAAACCGGTGACGAAGTCCATCTCGACCTTGTCCCACTTCCAATCAGGAGGAGGGAGTGGTCGCAACCAACCAGCAGGTTTCTGATGTCCGGCTTTGACGCGACTACAAACATCACATTGAGAAACATAGCGGGCGATGTCTTGCTTCATGTAAGGCCACCAGTACCGTTGACGAAGGTCTTTATACATCTTGGTACTGCCAGGGTGGATTGACAAGGGAGAATTATGGGCTTCTTCCATGATATCCGGACGACAGTTAATGATGGTCGGGCTCACAGGAACTACTAAGCGGCCCTTGAAGTACACAATATCACCATCATTAGCATCAATGGTAAAAGAGGAGGGCTTTCCTTCTGCGATGTCCTGCTTGATCTTCACAACGTCAGGGGCCAGAGATTGTCTACTCTTGATGAGGGCGTCGAGTTTCGACTCGAGAACCAGGTTATTGACATAACCCTGAGGAACAACCTCGAGATTCAACTTGCGAAACTCTTCATACAGAATTGGTTGCTGCACCTGAACCTCAAGTTCAGAACAGTAAGCTTTGCGGCTCAAGGCATCGGCCATCACATTAGCTTTGCCCGGGGTATACGAAATATCCATGTTGAAGTCGGCTATTGTCTCGAGCCATCTTTGTTGACGAAGATTCAGGTCTGGCTGAGTAAACAGGTACTTCAGACTTTGGTGGTCGGTGTAGACCTCGCAACGATTACCGACGAGGTAATGTCGCCACAGCTTCAATGCATAAATTACTGCTGCCAATTCGAGATCATGTGTTGGGTATTTGTCTTCGTGAGCACGCAACTGACGAGAGCCATAAGAAATCACCTTGCGCTCTTGCAATAGGACACAGCCTAATCCTTGACGAGACGCGTCGCAATATATCACGAAGTCCTTCTGAGTATCAGGGGGAGCGAGCACCGGGGGAGAAGTTAGCTTGTCCTTGAGCGCTTGAAAACTTTCTTGACATTTATCTGTCCACTCAAACTTGATGCCTTTGTGAAGCATATTAGTCAGAGGCCTGGCAATCTTGGAGAAATTCTCGACGAAACGGCGGCAATAGCTAGCGAGCCCAAGGAAACTGCGGACTTGCTTGACGGTCTTGGGAGGAGTCCAGTCAAGAATAGCCTGGATACGTTCTGGGGTGACGGCAATGCCATCCTTGGAAATCACATGTCCAAGGTAGGTCACTTCGGGAAGCCAGAACTCACACTTAGAATACTTAGCGTAGAGTTTGTGTTCTCGAAGCTTCTCCAGTATAAGACGAAGATGTTCAGCATGTTCTTCTTCATTCTTGGAATATATCAATATATCATCCAGATAAACCACGACGAACTGGTCGAGGTACTCCATGAAAATATAGTTCATCAATCTGGAGAAGGTGGCTAGAGCATTGGTTAAGCCAAAGGACATTACGGTGTACTCGTATGAACCATAGCGAGTAATGAAGGCAGTCTTCGGAATGTCCTCATCACGGACTCGGATTTGGTGATAACCAAACCTCAAGTCGAGTTTAGAAAACACCTTGTATCCGGCAAGTTGATCATACAGGTCGTTGATCCGGGGAAGTGGGTATTTGTTCTGGATGGTGGCTTGGTTAATGGGCCGATAATCTTGGACCAATCGGTTTGTCCCAGCGCTCTTCTTGACAAAGAGCGAAGGTGCTCCCCAAGCTGAGGAACTGGGGCGAATGAATCCTTTCTGAAGTGCCTTGTCGATTTCCTCCTTAAGTTCAAGGAGTTCATGTGGCGGCATCTTGTAAGGACGCTTGGCAATAGGAACAGTGCCTGGCTTCAAGTCGATGACGAATTCAACTTCTCTGATCGGGGGTATTCCCGGCAGTTCTTCTGGGAAGACGTCGGGAAAATCGCGAACGACCGGAACGTTCTCAATTCCTTCCAAAGGTGAGATATTCAAAGCATTCATCATAAAGATCTGTGTTTCTGCATTACGGGTTACTCGGGGGGTGTGGTTAACAATCTCGCCGGAGGGGTGAAAAAGTTGGACAGACTTGGTGCCACAATAGAGTGCGGCATCGTGAAATTTCAACCAATCCATTCCCAGGATGAGGTCTATGGTGGAAGACTTCAGGAGAATGGGCGAAGCAAAGAATTCAACTCCTTCGATTTCAATGGTGGTGTTTGGCACCAGCATGGTGGTTCGGCATTGGCCTATCGGAGTGCGAACAACCATCGGTGGTTTCATCGTTTCGTACTTGAAGTTATGCGAAAATGCAAATGCTTCCGACATGAATGAATGCGATGCTCCTGTATCAAATAAAACAGTAGCAGGTACGGAATTAACGAGAAGGGTACCCATCACGGTAGCGGGTTGTTGCTGAGCTTCTTCAACATTGACGTTGTTAGCATGTCCACGAGCATAAGCAGTAGACCCAGTATTATAGTTGGGGGCCCTGTTGTTGCCACGACCATTTCCGTGGCCAGCGGGGTGAACTACCAGTTGCTTCTGTTTCTGGGGGCACTCCCTGGAAAAATGCCCAGGCTGGCGGCACGTGAAGCATAATCCATCCTGAGGACGAAGGGGGTAGCATTGGGTGGTGCAGGCAGAGCTCTTGGCATCTGCGGTGGCGGAGGCAGACGGGGTGCAGCATAAGACGGCCTTGGAGCAGGGACAGCTGAATGGGTCACACTGGTAGGGAGCCAGATACGACGCTTCTGCGTTGCGCCCGAAGATGAGCCAACGTCACGATAACGCTTCAGAGAGTTCTTGTGCTCCATCTGGGCAGTCTCGACGGTGATAGCCTTGTTCACCATGGTGGCGAAGTTGGCGAAATCATGAACGGCAAGAGCGAGCCTGAGGTCTGGGTTGAGGCCACGACGGAACTTCTGCTGCCTGCGAGCATCAGTGGTGATCTCTCCTTCCGCATAGCGAGAGAGGTTGAGGAACTCGCGCTGATAGGCTTCAACAGTCATGTCGCCCTGAGTGAGGTTACGGAATTCTTCCGCCTTACGATCCATGATCCCCTGAGGAATGTAGAGGGCGCGGAAGGCAGACTGAAATTCATCCCAAGTGATGACTTCTTCAACTGGCAGGGAACGCTTATGAGTGCTCCAGCACTGAGCAGCGGCGCCTTTCAGATGATAAGACGCAAAGTTCACATAGTCGGCTGGATCGACATTAGCAGACTCCAGCTCGTGAGTGATGTCGCGAAGCCATTCATCAGCATCCAACGGCTGAACAGTGTTGCGGAACATAGTGGGGTTGAGGCGGGTGAAGTCGTGCAGAGTCACGGTGGCATGCTGATGGTGGTGCCCATTCTGATTCGGCCGGGGGAACTGAGCCATGATATTCTGCATGAACTGACGGTTCATCTCGAACTGCTGCATCATCGCGGCCATGTAATCCAGCGGCGGAGGTTGGTCGTTGGCAGCACGACCACGACCACGACCACCACGACCAGCCATCCTGCTAGAATTTAACAGGGGTATTTCAGCGATGAAAATTTAACGAGATACCGGAATCAAGCCTGAAGTAAAACAACAACGAAAAGGAGGCGCAGATATATATAGGAGTAGTCATATAAGACATACACATTCACGCACAGAGTCAATCGAAAATCGGGCAGCGTAACATCGTAGAAATTAAGGAAAAAGGACTCACTAGGCGGCGCGCAGACCGCGGTTAGGATTACACGACGCGACATAGATTCCACTATGTCAATCACGCCGCAAGAAAACTGTTGGCCACAGGAGTTAATGCCAGAGAACGCGCGGCCTGCCCAGAATGAGAATGGGATCCGCGGTCCGGGACCTGGGGTATGACTCCTGCGACACGACTCAATCAATGAGGAAGCACCAAAAACGCCGGGTGGAATCAAGAGAACGTGATCCTAATGTCAGATTTTGTAAAACTTACCAGCAAGGATAAGAGAGCAGAGTCCCAGAGCATAGGTAAGGAGAAAAGGATCCTAATACCATAGATATCACACGTAGTGACATCGATGTGGGCCCGTAAGCCAAATATTAAGTTAGCAAAATAGTTTTCAAATTCTAGACTCAACTTCGACCAGGTAGTGGTGGGGTGGCTTCTTACAGGCAGTCGGCTCTGATACCAACTTGTGACGCCCCCAAAATCAATCCGTGTACAGTAATCATACACGCAGGGTACACGGCTGAGATTAGGGTGCCACGGTGCTAATATCACAGCACAACACTAAACACAAAAGGATAAACAAATATGTTACAATAGAGGGGGGTCACGCGGACCCGAATACATAAGTCATACAAGCCATAATATCTGAGTACAGACATAGTTAGTCAAGTTTTGCCTTAAGAAGGCTAGCACAAATCACATCAAAGATACAGATCGAAAAGGCGAGGCCTCCTGCCTGGGATCCACCGAACTACTCCTGGTCAACGGGGAACTCGACGTCGTAGTAGGCGCCTCCGGGGTACTCCTGCTCCTGGGCTCCAACGTCGGCTGCAGCGGCCGATCAGGCAAAACAGTAAAGGAAATAAAGGAGGTGAGTATCTAGTATACCCGCGAGTCTTACGTCCGCTACTAAGCATTATGCATTGTATCAACGGAAAGAAGAGGTTGTATATAGTGGACTGAAAGACAGAAATCTAGAGCAAGGGTAAGAAGCTAGGCCTAACGAAGACTAGCATCTTCCGACGATGTCTTGCAGCATGAGGTAAGAATCAGCCAACAGTTATATAAAGCATAAAGTAACAATGCAGCAGAAGTTGCTGCAGCATTGTATAATAATAAGTTGTAATAATTAGCAATGCCTCCGAGATCCCCTCCTCGACATCCCCGAGAGGAAGAAAACCCGGAACCATACAGTTTAATAATAATAGTTTGTAGTGGTAAGATCCAGCTTCAGCACAAAGCGTCCTGTTACCGTGGACACGGCTATTCGAATAGATTAATCTTCCCTGCAGGGGTTTACTTGTGTTACGCTGCACGCACGGATCTCCAGGGTGGCGGGAACCTTGTTAGGGAACGCTCCACCGGGGCTATCCGACACTTCATAGCCCATCTTTCAAACTCAACAGAGAGGTCATCCGCCGGACTATATCCTATGTACGCGGGGCTTTGGACCCTAACCCCGACGTACTCCTGCACGGTGCGAGGCTGGCCGGTGAAGTTAAATCAAAGCAAATACAAATCACACTGCCGCGGAAAATAAGACAACACCACTTCCCGGCGCAGGCCGCGGTACTACTGACGTCTGAAGAGTCCTCGGACGACACTACGAAGCAGAGGAGCCCATAACTCGTAATTCCCACGGGTAGGTAGTGCGTACATGGCATATAGCCAACTCAAGACATTCACTGAACCATTTAGCATTTTAATTAACCGGCGTGACAACCGTTATCGTTGCCTCGACTTAACTGACCCGCGGACAACGACAGCAGCCAGGACCACGAGTAGATCGGTGCCTGCCCCGTCGTCCCACCAAGTCACTGCAGTTACCAACAAGGTGAACCGTCTCCTTACCTTGTCTCGCGTGTGCTCCTGGAGGAGCTCGACTTTCGTGGGTTGGTAACTCTCGCGGCCAACGATCAGGGGCCAAGCACACCGGTACACTGGTCGTACCCTCCCTGTCGTCCCGTCGCAATACCACTCGCGGGCACCGTTGGGTCGCCCGACTTCTTACCTGAAGGACAACCGTTGTTCAGGACCCTAAGGCGGTAAGACAAAGTCAGCCTCGAGTGGAGTACAAGGATTACTCCTTGATAGCTCACACTTGAGGTGACTAGGCATAACCCAGATAGGGGCCTTTGGCGGTGTCTGCGTTGTACCGTACTTGTGCAGTTATAATATTTGTACCCGCGTTCACTCCCCTGAGTGATCACGGCCCTCTATCTAATCCTAGCTAACAATGCGCAGGGCTCACTGCTGAATAATGCATAATAATAATAATAATAATAATAATAATAATAGGTAGCATAGGATAAAGGAAGGCACATCAAGGGGTGACAATGACAGGTTATGCAATTGAATAGGTAAGCAACGTAGCAGCAGTAGTAACAATGCCTAGTGCAAGAAATGTACGGAAAGATAGGCGATATCTGGGGAAGAGAATGGCTCTGCTTGCCTGGAAGCTCGACGGTAGTAGTAGGGTCGTCGACGAAGTAGTCGTACTCAGCAGCGGTGTAGTCGACGGCAGCAGCGGGGTCTACCGGAGATTAAGGGGGGGAAGAAACAGTAAATACACAGCAAGCATATACAAACAGATGCATGACATGACAGATGAAATGTTAACGGTGTTCTAACGCAGTGCAATGCACGTTGCTCGGAACGGGAATTCATCTGAGGATGAACTACCGGCTCCGAATGATTACCGGACAGGGTGACCGGAGGGGGAAGGATCAAGCCGAAGGTGTCGTGGGTACCGGACAAACATTAGGGGGTGTATCCGTGCTAGTTGATCTATTCCGAGAAACATTCGTGTTCGGAATAAATTCATCCGGGCACTCTAACAGTATCGGACAATTTATCGGACAGTCGGTCCGAAGGGGGACGGTTCGATGTTCGTTGTGTTAGAGGGGTGTGATAGACATACGGATAGCGTATTCGTATTTTTTTATATTTTTCTGATCAATTTTCATGTATAAAGTTTTTGAATCCGGGTTACAATTTAAAAGTTATTGAATTTCAAAGTTTTAAATCATTTTTAAACAATTTCTGGAATTTCTTTTATTATTTATTCAGCATTATCCAGAACATTATCCAAAACAGTAGGTTTGACCCTGTCAACCTGACAGAGGGGACCCACATGTCATAGGCTAGACCTTTGACTGGTCAACTGACCAGTGGGTCCCATATGTCATAGACAGTGGCATTTAATAAGTCAATTTACCTATATAAATAGCACATGGCCCACATGTCATACACTGTTTGTATTTAAAACAGTTTTAATTAAGCTAAATATCCAGTGGGGGGCCAGTTGTAAGTCTCACAGGGGGTATCCAATTCCTTTCACAGGGGGGTTACCTCAAAACAGTTTTAATTAAGGGGGGGGGTTAGGGGCTTAGCCCACGGCTGAAACCAGCCGAGCCAGCCGGCGGGGAGGTGTCGGCGCGGCGGCGAGGTTCCAGGAGAGGGGGCATGGGAAGGGGCGGGGCGTGGGAACGGCACGCACGGAGCGCGCGCACAGCGGGCAGGGCGTGGCCAGGGTCCGCGCACGGAGCAAGCTCCGGCCATGGCGGCCGGCAGCTCGGCGTCGACGGGAAGGTTACTACGACGGTCGATTCAAACGGGAGGAGTGGGGAATCGGGGCGGAGGCTCACCGAGATCGCGTAGAGGGTGGCGGCGTGCGCGGGTAGTGTGTGGTGCCGCCGAAATCGTTTGAGCTCGCCGTCGGGCTCAAGGTTGAAGACGATGGCAATTTCGAGGGTCAAAGGCGTCCCGGCTCCGGTCGAGTGCTTGGGGTGAGGTAGTCGAACGTCGGGGGGCTTCTGGACATGGCGGAGCGGCACGAGGAGGCTAGTGGCCACGCCGGCGATGATTGCGCGGCCACGGATCCTCTTGGCCGAGGTGGCGCACGGCGCGAGAGAGAGCGAAAGGAGGGGGAGGGAAGGGAGTGAGGGCAGGCAGTTCCGGGGCAGCTGGCCTCGGCCTTGTCTCCATGAGGGAGCAGGTGAGGGGGTGGGCAGGTGAGGGGGAGGGGCCGGCATGGCCATGGCGTCGTGGGGTGGGAGCAGGTGGGGGAAGGGACAGGGGAAGGAGAGAGGGGTTGGGCCCGGGGTGGGCCTCGCCCAAGGCGAGGAATATCCATTTTCTTTTATTTGTTTTTTTTATTCTGTTACTGCTAGAAACAATTAATTTAAATGCTAAAACATTTTTATAAAAGGTGCCAGTGGTTTCTAAATTAGGTGTATGTCACAAGTAGGTGACACAAAAGGTTTGGTGCATTTTAAAACTCAGTGGGTATTTCTTTTAAATATTTTACGATTAAAAAGGACCTTACAAGCTACTGTTATAATTGTTTGGGATTTTTCATAACTCCAAAAATTACCAAAGTTGGTCCAACATGATTGTAATGATTTTAGGCAATTTACAAAAATGGTTTCATGATTTTTGAGCAAGGTTTAATTTCCACCAAGTTTTTATTATCCACCAAAAGGTGTTTTAGGGTTTTGACTTTGGGGTTTTTTATTCCAAGGGCTCAAGTACATGGTGCATGGGGTGTTGATCACCCACATCGAGGTTTTGATCATTAGCATCACAAACTTTGAACAGGGTCAGGGAATCAACAGTGATAACTCAACAGTGATGATCAACAGTAAGGATGGTTACTGCTACAAGCAACTGAGGGCGTTACACATAGCAATACGATCGGTGATCCATTGTTCCCTTGTGCAAAAGCATGCAAACTGGGGTTTATGTTTCTGTCACTCCGGCAACCCACCGTAAGCATTCTTTGTACACAATGTATTCCCCTAGGTCCTTAATAAGGCGAAGTGTTGAGTGTTCGACTCACACAACACCACTAGGAAAATAACAACACAACTTAAATATGAACCAACACATATTACTTCAACATCATATGACTACTAACAACTAGACTTCTTCCATGTCGTCAAGAACTAAAGTAACTACTCACAAGACATAAAAGAGATCATGATCAGTGGGGATAAATAGATGATAAACAATCTGAACACAATAATATTTCTCCAACAAAACTCAATAGCATTCACCACAAAGTAGTAATCAACGATGATAGAGTAGAGAGGATAGATAGTACGGATTACAACACGAGTTGCAATTGTGAGACAAGATTGGATGGAGGTGGAGGTGGAGATGGTGCTGATGATGGGGATGATGTTGATGATGATATCGATGATGCCCGTGACGATGGTGATGACAATGGCGACGATCTCCCCTTCCGGGAGATGATCTCCCCGGCGGAATCTGCCCGCCAGAGATGGCTTTTCTTCTCTGTAGGTTTCCGCCACGGAGCGGCGGCGGAACTCCGGAAATTCTCTCTCTTTTAGGGTTTTTGGACGACGAGGGGTATATAGGCTAGAGGGGGTAGCCGGGAGTGGCCCCGGGGGTCCAGGCGCCCTCCCGGCGCGGCTAGGGGTGGGGTCGTGCCAGGTGGCCGCCTGGGCACCCTGTGGCCCCCCTCTGGTCGCTCTTTTGCGTGTCTTCGTTATCCTGCTGGAAAACAGCCTCCGTCGATTTTCAGGTAATTTGGAGGTGTTCTTCTTCAGCAACTCAGCGTCCACTTTTTACCGCTGAATCCTGCGTCTGCTGCTTCGGCACCGGAAAGTTGCAAACTGTGTAAAATAAGCCAAAACAACATAAGAATAGCACCATATCATGAAATATATCAATGAATAAGAAAGAATTACTATATAAAATAGTGATGCATTTTGGACGTATCAACTCCCCCAAGCTTAGACCTCGCTTGTCCCCAAGCGAATACTGAGCTCGGTAAACCTGTCCACAAGTTTAGAGAGTGAAGTGTCGATAAATAAAATACGGACAAGAAGCATCAAGGTTTCTCCATCAAACTCAAGCATCCTCAACAGCAACCTCAACTCATAAGGCCCTCATGAGAAAGTAATAACAATTATAATCAAAAGTAGGGTTGAGGAAACTCATCAAATTATGGCAAACATAACCTTGGTCAAAGGACAACTACAAACAATTTGAAGCTTTTGAAAGGACATGTTAATAGTCATGAAGTGTAAATGCTAACACAAAGGAAGATGCTCGCTAGGCAAAAGCTTTCGCAAACAACTTACTTATCAAAAGATAATGTCAACAAGGATATGGCATGGCAAAACTTAATGCAGCTCTATATGGATGAATCCTCATCAACATCAAATGTCTGTTCTCTTAGGGAAAATAAGGAAGTGGTAAAACTGACTCAACATGAAAGTGGAAGAAAGGCCTTGTTAAGGGCAAGCAGGGAAAACTCATGTGCTATCCTTAAATCAAACAGAATAAAAATAGATTTTGGGGTGGTGCATAGTTTGTCAATGAATGCTAATAGATAGATTATTTACTTCTCAAGATGAACAAGTTTCAAGGAACGGCTCCCAAGTGAGGACGATCACATCCCCTTAATCTCCTTTGTTTATCACTGCCAAAGTTTCTGATTTCTCATAGACCAAGCGTGAAGGAAGGTTTGTTTGTTATATTATCTTTCGAGCTGGGCGCACCCATGCCAGTTCCTCCTCGTATTATGGGTTTGCAGATTAGGCATGCAATCCCGGGGTAAAACTTGTCCAACTTAAGAAGATCATGAATTACCTACTACTTCCTCATGAGCTAAACAAGAGGCACAAAACAAAAGATTTTGAACATTTAAGGATAACACATAAATTCTATACTTATAGGAGTGGTAGGGGAATACCACGAATAGGAAGGTATGGTGGACTCAAATGGAAGGTAATGGTTTCAGGGTATGGATGCACAAGAAGAATTCCACTTGGCAAAGAGTTTGGCTAGCAAAGGATTTGAGAGAACAGACAATTGATGCTAATCTAGATGCAAAACATATAAGGCATAAACATTAAGGTAAGCATAACACATCAAAAGATGTCTTCCTTGTCAACATAACACTTCAAGCATAATAACATAAAGGTTTTGGCTATGTCGCTACTTGAGAAAACATGCATGTTGTCAAGACCAAAGCTATGTTTGCCAAAATTAAATAAAGTTTTCAAAGCCATACCTGATATAAGGTCAATACTCCCTATAAGAATCGGCATATGATGCCGATTACGTGAAGAGAATACCGAGTGCAGCGAAGAAACCAATAGACTTCTCATTAATATTCCAATATAGACGACTCCACACTCACGGATACAATCTCTCCACAAACGGAGTGATAGACCTCAATGCAAACACCTATTTCATATAATAAACTCCCTAGACATGATACGACTCTACTTGACTCAAAAAGACTAAGATAAAGATAAAGATACCCGGCACTCCCCCAAGCTTGGAACAAGCTGAGGGGATGCCATTACCCGAGGAGATTTACTCCTCATTCTTGTTCTTCTCATTCAGGTACTCCTTGGCGAAGCGCTTCCATGGTAGCTCCTCTCCAGTCTCGAAGGACATTCCCGTCTCCAGGATCCTGCACTCAGCACCTAAACCCATGCGCAGAAACTTTAGTTCATACTCACAGTTCTGGTTGTGCAGATCATAGATTTGTGCTTGGAGCTGATAAACTTTTTCTTCTAGTGCGGACAAACTTGACCACATCTCCTTCATCTCTTTCTTACGGGAAGCCTCGATCTCGTTCCTGATGTCGAAGTTGGCTTCAACACCACGCTCCACCATCTTCTTGAACTTGAAGACTTCATGGTCCATCTCCTTCAGCCGCTCCTCGGTGCTCCCCTCCACGACTGGTCCCTTCAGATCTTCCTTGTAGAGAACACCGTCCTCCACACGAAGGACCTGGGGGTGCTTGTTCACCTCAGCGAGGTAAGGGTTGATGACGTTGACGACGAACTTGTCCTTGGGGGAACTTGGCGAAGCCATGGCACCAAGGTTTAGCTAAAGGATTTCCTGGCAGAAACAGATCGAAAAGAAAACACACGAAATAGCGAGATACGTTGCCGGAACGATCCGGGTGAATATATAGCAAAAATTTCTGCAACAAAAGGAAGGTAACGAGCCAAAGTGGGGTCGGAGACGGACTCCTGGGTGCCCAGGCGGCCTCCCGGCGCGGCCAGGGGGTTTGGCGCGCCAGGGGGGCGCCTGGGCCCCCTGGAGCTCCTCTCCGGCTCCACTTAGGCCTCGAATTTTCCTAATTTTGCAAAAACTCGTAATATGGAACTTTTATGGCGGTTCGCGATGTTTCCTTACCGTAATACATACCTTTTCTTATTCTGCTTCTGTCGGTGTCTGAAACAGGGCTGCAACATGTTCTTCATGAGTTGTTGTGCGTATTATATTCACATCAACATTGACGGGATCTCCCGCCATGTAATGCTTGAGTCTTTGCCCATTCACAACTTGAGGTTTGGTGCCTTCAAAATTGTTAATCTTAATTGCACCAGACCGGTAGACTTCTTCGATATGAAATGGCCCTTCCCACCTGGAAAGTAGTTTACCTGGAGAAAACCTGGAACGGGATCTAAACAACAAAACTTTATCACCAACATTAAATTCACGTTTCAGAATCCTCCTTTCATGCCACTTCTTTACCTTTTCCTTGAACATTTTAGCGCTCTCGTAAGCTTCACTTCTCCACTCATCTAGAGAAGTCAAGTTCATGAGACGCTTTTCACCAGCTAACTTTGGGTCAGCATTAAGCTCTCTAACAGCCCAGAAAGCTTTGTGCTCTAACTCTAATGGAAAATGGCAAGCCTTGCCATAGACCATTTTATAGGGAGACATGCCCATGGGGTTGTTGTAAGCAGTTCTATACGCCCACAAGGCATCTCGTAACTTATTTGACCAGTCCTTCCTATTTCTGTTAACTGTCTTTTACAAGATCAACTTGATCTCTCTATTGGTGAGCTCAACTTGCCCACTAGTTTGAGGATGGTACGGTGACGCAATCCTATGATTGACATCGTACTTGGCTAAAGCTTTTCTGAAAGCTCCATGCGTGAAATGTGATCCTCCATCAGTCATGAGATACCTAGGTACACCAAACCTAGGGAAAATCACATCTTTGAGCATTTTCAAAGATGTTTTGTGATCAGCACTTTCAGTGGGGATTGCTTCAACCCACTTGGTTACATAATCAACCGCAACTAATATGTGAGTGTACTTGTGCGAAGAAGGAAAAGGACCCATAAAATCAAAACCCCAGCAATCAAAAGGCTCAATCACTAGTGAGTAATTCATAGGCATCTCATTCCTCCTACTAATATTACCAGCTCTCTGACATTTATCACAGGCTAAAACATAATTTCTAGCATCTTTAAAGAGAGTAGGCCAATAAAAACCGGATTGGAGAACCTTATGTGCGGTCCTCTCACCGGCGTGATGTCCTCCGTAGGGACTATCGTGACATTTCTTGAGAATATCCTTCAGCTCGTGTTCTGGTATGCATCTTCTCACGATCCCGTCTGGACCTTCTTTGAAAAGATGTGGGTCATCCCAAAAGTAATGCCTCAAATCATGGAAGAACTTCTTACTTTGCTAAAATGTTAAACCTGGAGGCAAATACTTTGCAACGATAAAATTAGCATAATCTGCAAACCAAGGATCGGAAAGAGATTGTACTTTAACAACGGCAAGTTGTTCGTCTGGAAAACTGTCATTGACTGGGATGGGATCATGTGGTATATCTTCCATCCTTGAAAGATTGTCCGCTACAGGGTTGTCTGCTCCTTTTCTATCAACAATCTGCAAATAAAATTCTTGAAGAAGGAGTACCCATCTGACGAGTCTTGGTTTGGCATCCTTCTTCGTCATAAGATACTTAATGGCAGCATGGTCAGTATGAATAATAAATTTAGAATCAACAATATATTGCCTAAACTTATCACAAGCAAACACTACTGCTAAGAATTCCTTCTCAGTAGTAGCATAATTCTCTTGAGCACTATCAAGGGTCTTACTAGCATAATAAATAACATTCAACTTTTTATCAACCCTTTGTCCTAAAACAGCTCCAACAGCAAAATCACTAGCATCACACATAATTTCAAAGGGCAAACTCCAGTCAGGCGGTTGTACTATAGGAGCGGTTATTAAAGCTTTCTTAAGAACTTCGAAAGCCTTCTTACAATCTTCATCAAATACAAAAGGAACATCCTTCTGGAGAAGATTAGTGAGGGGTCTCGAGGTCTTAGAAAAGTCTTTAATAAATCTTCTATAGAAACCAGCATGACCGAGAAAACTACGAATACCTTTAATGTCCCTTGGATAGGGCATCCTTTCGATAGCTTCAATCTTCGCCTTGTCCACTTCAATTCCCCTCTCGGAGATCTTGTGGCCAAGCACGATCCCTTTGTTAACCATGAAGTGGCACTTTTCCCAGTTTAGAACTAAGTTTGTATCCTCGCATCTCTGCAAAACTTTATTAAGATTGTGGAGACAGTGGTCAAAGGAAGTTCCATAGACGGAGAAATCGTCCTTGAAGACTTCCACAATCTCCTCACAGAAACCATGAAATATTGCAGACATACATCTCTGAAAAGTAGCAGGGGCATTGCATAAACCAAAAGGCATACGCCTATAAGCATAAGTACCATAAGGACAAGTGAAAGTGGTCTTCTCTTGATCGGCAGTGTTAACATGAATTTGAGAGAAGCCAGAGTACCTGTCAAGATAGCAAAAGTGGGTGTTTTTCGACAGCCTCTCAAGCATCTGATCAATAAAGGGCAGCGGGTAGTGGTCCTTCCTGGTTGCCTTGTTCAACTTCCTGTAATCAATACACATTCTATATCCAATAATAATTCTTTGAGGTATTAGTTCATTCTTATCATTAGGGACTACAGTTGTCCCTCCTTTCTTAGGAACACAATGAACTGGACTTACCCACTTACTATCGGCTATAGGGTAGATAATACCTGCGGCTAGAAGCTTGAGGATTTCGGTCTTCACAACATCCATCATCTTTGGGTTCAACCGTCGTTGATGGTCAACAACAGGTTTAGCATCGGGCTCGAGGTTGATAGTATGTTGACATATAGACGGACTAATTCCCTTAAGGTCATCAACGGTATAGCCAATTGCACCACGGTGTTTACGAAGTACTTCCAATAATCGCTCTTCTTCATATCCTGAAAGGTTAGAGTTGATAATAACAGGATATACTTTCTTTTCATCTAAATAAGCATACTTGAGCGAATCGGGAAGAGGTTTGAGGTCAAACACCGGGTCTTCTTTTGGTTTGGATAGAATTCCTAAAGGTTCAACCGGAAGGTTGTGCTTCAGGATAGCAGGTTGTCTCAAGAAGATTTCATCAATTTCGTTTCTTTCCTGCATACGAGTATCATTCTCGTGGTCCTCCATGTATTGCTGCAAAGGATCATTAGTGGAATAGCAATAGAAGCAATACTTTCAATAATTTTATCATCACTAGGTAATTCAGTACCACGAGGCTGCTTGGAAATCTTAGAAAAGTTAAATTCATATGGCTCACCATTGAATTCAACAGAAACTTTACCTTTCTTGCAATCTATAATAGCTCCACAAGTTCTGAGAAAAGGTCTACCAAAAATAATAGCACAGAAACTATCTTGTACTGAACCAAGTACAAGAAAGTCGGTAGGATACTTTACCTTTCCACATAGGACTTCAACATCTCTCACAATCCCAATAGGAGAGATAGTAGCTTTGTTTGCAAGATGAATAGTAACATCAATCTCTTCGAGTTCACAGGGTGAAATCTCACTCACGATCTCTTGATAAAGCGAATAAGGAATCGCGCTAGCACTTGATCCCAGATCGCATAGCCCGTAATAATTGTGATCTCCTATTTTAACAGATACAACTGGTGTACCTGAAATTGGGCTTTTATTCTTGTTGTGACAATGTTAGTTGAAACAGCACAAAAAATTATAATAGAATCTGAAACATCATTAGTAACTAAATCTTTAACCATAGCAACTTGAGGATCGACTCTGATCTGGTTCTCAGGTTCTCCTTTTCTTCTCTCACTTTTATTTATGATGCCTGTCACAAAAGAGTGCTCCCTTATTCTTGAAGGAAAAGGGGGTTGTTCATATATAACTGCAGGCAAAATAGGATCAGCAACGTGAATATCAATAGGCACTTCTTTGAAAGGCTTATGGTACTGATCCTTCTTCATCTTAGAAGAATCAACATGAGAGGCAAAGTCCTTACAAAAATCAATCATTAGATGGGAATCCAGACCAATCTTAGAGCAAAAGGTATTAAAATAATCAGTTTTCACATAGCTCTCAATATAATCATCCTCATAATTTATAACAGGTTCAATACCTTTATCGATTTCCCAATCTTCAGTATTCTTCTGGATCCTTTCGATGAGATCCCATCTTTCTTCAACGCTCTTTGTCTGAAATACCCCGCTAGAGGAGGTATCCAACCTTTCCTTATCCTGACGAGAAAGCATGGCATAAAAATTTGTAACTATAATATCTTTGGGGAGCTTATGGATAGGACATTTGAACATTAGGGATTTAAGCCTCCCCCAAGCTTGTGCGATGCTCTCTCCGTCGCGAGACCTCAAGTTATAGATGTAATTCCTGTCTCGATGAACTTCATGAAGAGGGTAAAACTTTGTATAAAAGAGAGACATAAGCTCTTCCCAATTAAGAGAATGTGAGTTATCGAGGATCTTATACCAATCTGAAGCTTTGTCTGTAAGCGATATGGAGAATAATTTCTTCATAACGAACTCCAGTGACACACCTGCAAGCTTGAATAATGAACATAGTTGTGATAAATATAGAAAGTGTTCACCTGGATGTCTGTCTCCTGCATAGCGATTAGCTAGGACATAATCGATAATACCAGATGGTATCTTATAAGGCACAATTTCAGCAGGGTCAGGAGTAACTACCTTAGTTGTGGGGCGGCTCCCCAAGAACAACGATCCAAGAGTAGGGGTGTTCATGAGGACAAAAACAGCAACAGCAAAACTAAAAACAGAAATATAAAAACTTCCTTACCAGTTTCACTTACTAATAGCGCTACACTCCCCGGAAACGGCGCCAGAAAACGTAGCTTGATGACCCTCAACGTAGAGGGATCTATTGCAGTGTTTTCGATAAGTAAGAGTGTCGAACCCAACGAGGAGCAGAAGGTAGTACCAAGTGACTTTGGTAAGGAGATAACTGCAAGCACTGAAAGATAACTTTTTAGGGGTTTTCTTGGTATAAGCGACAGGATAGTAAAAACGAGTAAAGTAAAAGATACTGGATAGTAAAGAGTGTCCCAATCCTTTCTGAGCAAAGGAGAGGCCTAGTAACTGAACTTATAAAAGCTAAAGTGTTCTTGAGGACACACGGGAGAGATAGTCATGTGCTTTCGTCATATTCCGTATCGGTACTATGTGCTGTGTTGATAAGTGTTGAGTGGGTGGATCTATGCTATTACACCCTCTAAACTAAGATAAGTGCACTCTTATGATTAAATACCTTGCAAGCATCCGCAAATACAAGATAGTAATTAAGGCAAAAGACTAACCATAGCAATACGATCGGTGATCCATTGTTCCCTTGTGCAAAAGCGTGCAAACTGGGGTTTAGGTTTCTGTCACTCCGGCAACCCATCGTAAGCATTCTTTGTACACAATGTATTCCCCTAGGTCCTTAATAAGGCGAAGTGTTGAGTGTTCAACTCACACAACACCACTAGGAAAATAACAACACAACTTATATATCAACCAACACATATTACTTCAACATCATATGACTACTAACAACTAGACTTCTCCCATGTCCTCAAGAACTAAAGTAACTACTCACAAGACATAAAAGAGATCATGATCAGTGGGGATAAATAGATGATAAACAATCTGAAGACAATAATATTTCTCCAACAAAACTCAATAGCATTCACCACAAAGTAGTAATCAACACCGATAGAGTAGAGAGGATAGATAGTACGGATTACAACACGAGTTGCAATTGTGAGACAAGATTGGATGGAGGTGGAGATGGTGCTGATGATGGGGATGATGTTGATGATGATCTCGATGATGCCCGTGACGATGGTGATGACGATGGCGACGATCTCCCCTTCCGGGAGGTGATCTCCCCGGCGGAATCTGCCCGCCAGAGATGGCTTTTCTTCTCTGTAGGTTTCCGCCACGGAGCAGCGGTGGAACTCCGGAAACTCTCTCTCTTTTAGGGTTTTTGGACGATGAGGGGTATATAGGCCAGAGGGGGTAGCCGGGAGTGGCCCTGGGGGTCCAGGCGCCCTCCCGGCGCGGCCAGGGGTGGGGCCGCGCCAGGTGGCCGCCTGGGCACCCTGTGGCCCCCCTCTGGTCGCTCTATTGCGTGTCTTCGTTATCCTGCTGGAAAATAGCCTCCGTCGATTTTCAGGTAATTTGGAGGTGTTCTTCTTCAGCAACTCAGCGTCCAGTTTTTACCGCTGAATCCTGCGTCTGCTGCTTCGGCACAGGAAAGTTGCAAACTGTGTAAAATAAGCCAAAACAACATAAGAATAGCATCATATCATGAAATATATCAATGAATAAGAAAGAATTACTATATAAAATAGTGATACATTTTGGACGTATCAGTACCATATCACCCTCTTGAAATGAGCGAGCTCGGACATGTCGGTCGTGATATCGGCGAAGGTCTTGCTGATAGAACATCGAGCGGGTGAGAGCTAGGTTTCGCTCTTCTTCCAAGAGATCAACACCATCTTGTCGTGCTACTTCGGCTTTGGCTTCTGTGTACTGGCTTACACGGGGGGCATTGTGCTTAAGGTCACTCGGGAGAACTGCTTCTGAACCGTAGACGAGGAAGAAAGGGGTTGACCGAGTTGAGCAATTGGGAGTTGTCCGCAATCCCTACAGGACCGAAGGGAGTTCGTCGACCCAGGCACCCGCTGCTTCCTTTAGTTCCCGAAGTAGCCGAGGCTTGATTCCTTTGAGTATTAATCCGTTTGCTCGTTCGACCTGGTCGTTGTACTGTGGGTGTGCGACTGAGGCGAAGTTGACCTGAATACCATTGGTCCAACAGAATTTCTTGAATTCAGCCGAGTTGAAATTCGACCCATTATCAGTGATGATGTCATGTGGAACGCCAAAACGATGTATGATGCCTTGCATAAAGCTGACTGTTGTGGCAGAGTTGAGGGCCTTGAAAGGTTTTGCTTCTATCCATTTTGTAAACTTGTCTACTGCAACCAAAATGTGTGTGAAACCATGTTTGCCCGTTATGAGCGGTCCGATCATATCCAGTCCCCATACTGTGAATGGCCAGGCTAGAGGGGTTGTCTTCAGCTCGGAGCCTGGTTTGCATGGCTGGTTGGCATAAAAATGACAGCCTTCGCAGTGGTCCACGATGTACCGAGCATCGCTGAGGGCTTCAAGCCAGAAGAAACCAGCTCGGAAAGCTTTTGCCACCAACGTCCGACTTGAGGCATGGTGGCCACAATCCCCCGCGTGGATTTCTTCCAGGATACAGCGGCCTTCCTCCTCGGAGATGCATCGCTGGGGGAGCTGGGTGATGTTGTTTCTGTATAACTCCCCATTGATTACTGAGTAAGAATTTGATTTGCGGACGATTTTCTTAGCTTCTATCTCATCATCAGGCAACTCTTGTTTCTGCAGATAAGCAAGGATTGGAAGTGTACACTCGGGGGGAATGGCCTCCACATCAAACACCATGTCGACTACTGCAGGTATATCTTCTTTTTAGGGATGTTCTTGTCAGGCAGCATATCTGGATCGGCTTCTAGGAAAGGGTCTTCCTTGACTGTTGGAGAGTGCAAGTGCTCCAAATAGATTCCTGGCGGGATCTGACCCCGGGTAGAACCCAACTTGGCTAGGTCATCTGCTGCCTGATTTTTAACCCTTGGAATGTGATGGAGCTCCAGCCCATCAAAATTTTTCTCCAATTTTCTCACTGCTACACAGTAGGTTGTCATTAGTTCGGATGTCCCACTCTTTCATTACTTGATTTATTACTAGGTCTGAATCTCCGAATATCATGAGTCTCCTGATTTCGAGTGAAATGGCCATTCTCATGCCGTACAGAAGAGCTTCATACTCGGCTTCATTATTTGTTGCTGGGACATGGATTTGGAGGATGTATCTCATCTCGTCTTTCCTTGGTGAAACTAGTACCACCCCTGCCCCTGCACCATTCAGCATCTTGGACCCATCGAAGAACATTGTCCAATGCTCTGGCGTGGGCTGTGGAGGATGTTGGACCTCAATCCACTCGGCCAAGAAGTCCGCCAGTGCTTGTGACTTGATTGCTTTTTTGGCTTGGTAGTTGAGGTCGAAGGGTAGTAGATCCAAACTCCATTTTGCTATTCTGCCTGTTGAGTATCTGTTGTTCATGATT
The DNA here is from genome assembly GCA_950022295.1 of Bromus sterilis. NCBI lineage: Eukaryota > Viridiplantae > Streptophyta > Magnoliopsida > Poales > Poaceae > Bromus > Bromus sterilis. Next base: position 212,545,605 of record OX465599.1, read on the forward strand.
TCTGCCAGGGGAGCTTCAGAGACCACTGTGATGGAGTGATCCTGGAAGTAATGTGCAAGCTTCTGTGATGCCAAGTGAATTCCCATTGCTAACTTCTGGTAGTGGGGATATCTCTGCTTGGATGGTGTGAGGACTTCGGAGATGAAGTACACCGGTCTTTGTACCTTTTGTGACTTTCCTTCTTCTTCTCTCTCCACCACTATAGCCACGCTGACAACTCGGCTTGTGGCTGCAATATATAATAAGAGCGGCTCCTCTTCTTGGGGTGCTGCTAGGACCGACCGAGTTGACAGTTGCTTTTTTAGTTCTTCGAACGCCATTTGAGCTTCTTCCGTCCAAACAAAATTTGGCAATTTTTTTCATCAGCTGGTAGAGAGGTAGGGCTTTATCTCCCAGTCTGGAGATGAACCTACTGAGTGCTGCGAGACAACCTGTCAATTTTTGGACTTCTCGGAGCTGCTTGGGTGGTTTCATGTTTTGGATTGCAGCAATTTTTTTCCGGGTTGGCTTCTATCCCGCGCTCGGAGACCATGAATCCGAGTAGCTTCCCCGCTGGTACACCAAAAACACATTTTTCAGGGTTGAGCTTGATGTTGTAGGCTCGGAGGCTTTGAAAGGTTTCAGCTAAGTCGCCTAGCAGACTACTTCCTTCAACCGACTTGACCACAATTTCATCCACGTAGACCTCCACATTCTTGCCGATTTACCAGATCAGGCAGTTTTGCATCATGCGCTGATATGTAGCGCCCGCGTTTCTGAGTCCGAATGGCATCGTGACATAACAAAAACATCTGAATGGGGTTATGAATGTTGTTTTGAGCTCATCTCGTTCATATAGTCGGATTTGATGATAACCCGAGTACGCATCGAGGAAACATAATCTCTCACAACCCGATGTGGAATCCACAATCTGGTCAATGCGAGGAAGGGGGAAATGGTCTTTTGGACAAACTTTATTGATATGACGGAAATCAACACAAGTTCTCCAAGATTTATCTTTCTTCGGAACCATTACAAGATCCGCTAACCACTTGGAGTGGAAGATTTCCCTAATGAATCCGGCTGCTAATAATCTAGCTATCTCCTGTCCGATGGCCTTCCTTTTCTCGGAGGAGAACCGCCGAAGGGACTCTTTCACCGGTCTTTCTTTAGGATCAACGTGTAACTTGTGCTCGGCAAACTCCCTTGGGACTCCAGGCATATCAGCAGGCTTCCATGCAAAGATATCCCAATTCTCACGGAGGAAGTTGACGAGCTCGAGTTCCTATTGGGGATCCAAATTGGTTGCAATGTTGGCGTATTTGTCCTTATCCGTGGGATGTATTTGTACCCTCTTGGTCTCCCCAGCCGACTCGAATGAAGATGTCTTCTTTGGTTGCAGCAACTCAGATGAGTCAGCGGTTTTTTTGGTATTCGGCCAGCTCAACCTCAGCCATTTGCTGGTCGGCTATCAAGGACCCCTTCTGCAATAGTTCTTCGGCTTGCTTGTAGTCTCCCGAGACAGTGATCACGCCGTGCGGGCCAGGCATCTTTAGCTTCATATAGACGTAACATGGGATGGCCATGAATTTTGCATAAGCTGGTCTTCCGAGTAGAGCATGATATGCACTCGGAAAATCCACCACTTCAAAGGTGATCTTTTCTTTCCGGAAATTACTCAGAGTACCAAAGACCACATTGAGGGAGATCATTCCGAGTGAGTATGCCTTTTTCCCCGGGATTATCCCATGAAATTCCAGATAGCTTTTGCGAAGCTTGGACATTGGAATGTTCATGCTCTTCAGAGTGCTCGCATATAGGATATTAATCCCACTGCCACCATCCATCAAAACATTTCTGATCCTGAAGTTCCCATTCCCTATTTCCACCAAAGGATCAACAATCAGAGCATGCCTTCCTGAGTGAGGGATGTGAGGAGGGTGATCCGACTGGTCGAAAGTGATCAAGATGTCAGCCCACTTCATAGAACTCGGAACTGCCGGAGCTGCCGAGTTGACTTCTCTGAACCTTATCTTTTCTACCCTCTTCGACTCCCATCCTGCGAAGATGACTAACACTCCGTCTTCTCTTGGGAAGCCTTCGCTGTCCAGATCTGGGCTGGGCGCTTTCTTTTTTCCGGTATCCTTATCTTGCTGGGGACCTGTCCTTGCATTCTGGGTTGCTCTTTTGATCAGGCGACATTGCCGAGCTGTATGTTTTGGAATAACTAACTTTCCCTCGGCATCTCGGGTAGTGTGAAGAGGACAAGGTTGATCAAGAACTTCATCATCATTGGACGCCTTTTTCTGCCGTGGCTACCACTCCTTTCGTGCTTGACCCTTGCCATGAATGCCTGAGGCGTTTGCCGCCGCCACTAACTCTGCGTCTGTTGGGGCGTCTTCTGCTTTTCGCTTGTTGTTGCCTCCGGTCTTCTGTTTCGGGTTAGGTGCTGAGCTACTGCCTCCTCTATGATGCTGGTTCTTCTGCCGAATCTCCTCTTCACCGTTGGCGTACTTATTTTCTATCTCCATCAGTTTTCCGAGTGAGGTGACATGAGGTGATCTTGCCAACTTGAGACTCAACTCTCTGTACTTGACCCCTTGTTTGAAGGCATGAATGGCCTAGAACTCGGAGACTCCTTCAACCGAGTTATGAAGTGTGATCCATCTCTGGATATAATCCCGAGTAGATTCAGTGTTGCTCTGGACACATAATTGTAGCTCGGTTAGACCCCCGGGTCTCTTGTAGGTCCCCTCAAAATTCTTGACGAATACTTTCTCAAGGTCTTCCCAAACCCTGATGCTACTAGGGGGGAGCTGATTCAACCATGCCCGATCTGAGCCTTCTAGCATCAACGGCAGGTGCATCATAGCTATCTCGTCCCCTCCTCCTCCGATTTGCATGGCTATTCTGTAATCATCTAACCATGTCTGAGGTTTGGCATCACCTCGGTATTTATCCACCCCTTGAGCTATCTTGAAGTGAGGCGGAATAGGGGTAGACCAAATCCTTTCGCTGAAGCAAACTGGCCCTGTAGCCATTGAGGGTCGATCTTGGTCCTGACGATGCGATCTAGCACGGTCGACTCGGCTCTGTACTAGATGGCTTCGGGCGTCGTCTTCAACATCAAAATGACGGTCGTCCCGGTGCCGAGGGAACTCCTCTCTCCGTGGTGCGGCCCGACCCGTCCCGCGGGCTTCTGCCCTCCTGTGGTCTTCATGCTGATACTGCTCTTGGTGGTGATCTCCTCGGGGATCATTTCTGTGCCGAGGATAATTGTTCTTTTTTCTCCGCGCTTCTCCATAAGGCGTGTGCACCGACTGTGACTTTCTTGCAGGGGGACTTGAGAGTGAATTCGCTGATGTGATTGACGGACAGCAGAATTTTGATCCACTGCGGTTTGCAATAAAAATGCCAAATGCTGAATTTCTTCTGATGCCGATCCACTAGGCTGCAGAGAGTTTGCAATCCGAGTCGCTGCTATGAGATTTTCTACTGGGGTACCCATAGCTCGGAAAGGTTCTCGGCCTGGGCCCCGCAGTTGCCGACTTGTTCTGCTTTGCCTGAGCCGAGCTACCTCCCGAGCTTGATGCTCCAAAGTGTTTTCTAGCTCGGCCAGGCGCTCTCGCTCAACCAAGTTAGTTAATCTGGCTGCCTCCAGGCCTCGCCCTTCTAGAGTGCTTGTGTCAATGGGGGTGTTTAGCAACCGCTCGGCTGCTTCTGCTTCTTCCCGCTCTTCCAGAGTAAGGGGGCGGGGTTGCCGACTTGCTTCTCCGAGCTCTAACCTTCGTAATGCGGATACACGCCGAGCTGGCTCCCGGACACCAGCCCCGGAAGGACTGTTTGCTTCTTCCCGGGCGTGATTATCCCGAGTTGGTGATGGCTGAGAGGGCGGAGTTTCAGCCATACATACTTCTGCAACTGCGACTGGAGCACTGCTGCTGCCCTCTTGCTCGGAGCTTGACTTGGGGTCAGATGCCGCCAAGCCTTCTCCTTCAACCGAGTCGAACAGAGGCAAGAGAAATGTTGTGGAGCCTTCTCTTGCAATCAGTTCATCCAAGGCCTTCTGGGTTGATTCCACCGAGTCGATGACTGCCACCTGCTGTATCCTGTCGGGCTTGCCACGATGATGAGCACGCGGGCGACCCGAGCGCTTCTTCTTATGGCGGGCAGACAACGGCGCAGGTGCTTGACGAAGGGCCGACAATTGGAGGCGCAGAGCCCCCGACTCGTCATCTCGGAAGTGGATGATGGCTCTTGAAGGCAGCAGTTGTGTCTGGAGTGGAGAATCCACCAACCAGGCGGAATCATCAGCTACGAAAGCCAATGATCTGAAATGGAAAACCTCTCCGACGATGAGCTCAGGGCCGTGAACCGGCGAAGAGGATGAAGAGAATGCCATCTCTACGATTGCTGATCAACTCAGCCCCATGGTGGGCGCCAACTGTCGGGGATATAATCCTGACAATAGAGAGGGGGTATGAAAGGAGCTAGATGAATCTGTACGTAGAGAGGGTTGACGCAGGGGAATTATACAGGTTAGGCCTCTCCGTAGAGATAAAAACCTTATTCCTATCCCAGGCTGACTGGGGTGTTCTTTTCTCAAAATACTGAGAGGGAAAGTGTTGCGCGTGTCCCTGCTAGAGGAAGGGGGCTTATATGGAGTGCGCCCCTGCCCCCTTAATGCCTCAGCCTTAATGGGTCTTAATTACATGATTGAATGTGTTTAAATACCAGAAACGGTCTGTCCATTACTACTAATAAAGGGGGAGAAACGCCCGCGGCCTTGAATGCTTCCCGTCTGTTGCGTTCCCATCTTCCGAATAACGAATGGCTCGCCGCTCCTCTCTTCCGAGTACTGACTTATTCGGATCTCACTGATCCTCCGAGTGACTGTTTACTCGGAAGTGGTTTCCGTTTTCCGAGTAACACCTTACTCGGAGAGGAAGTTGCGTCTCTGAGATTGTTACAGCTCCGTGTTTCTAACTGGTCTTATTGTGTCGGAGAACCGAAGGCTTGAGTGTACCCCTTGATTTCCATTGCCTATGGGTATACCTTTAGTGTTACCACGACATGAGGTACTTGTGAAGTCTGTGGCCCAAGCGGTGCCGGTTTATTCTATGTCTTGCTTTAAACTCCCAAGAGGCCTTATAGAACAACTCAACAACCTAATAAGACAATTCTGGTGGGGAGCAAAAGATGGAAAGAGGAAACCAACCTGGGTGTCATGGTAGGAAATGATCAAGCCAAAACAGATGGGAGGACTAGGGTTCAAGGACTTCTAACTTTTCAACTTGTCTCTCTTGGCACGGCAGGCATGGAGGATACTTAATAATCCGGAAACGTTGGCTGCACGTATGCTAAAAGCAATCTATTTCCCAGACGGGGAATTCCTTTCGGCGTCGCTTGGGAGCCACCCCTCGCAGGTGTGGCGATCGGTTCTAGAGGGGCATGATACTCTATAGGTCGGATTGATAAGAAGGATTGGAGATGGTCGAACTACGAGAATCTGGGAGGATGCATGGCTACCGAGGGAGGAAAACATGAGGCCGATTGCTTGTTTGGCCGCAACCCCCCCCCCCCCCCCCCCGGTTTGGTACATGAAATCATAGATAGTTGAGCAACTGTTCTTGCCTGTCGACGGGAAACTTATCCTCGGCATCCCACTGAGTACAAGAGTCTCAGAAGATAGGTGGGAATGGGCACATGAAAAAAAGGGTGTCTTCACGGTGGAATCTGCATATCAAATGTTAGTAAGAACAAAACTCCGAAGGGAAGATTGGCTTGAGAGGCCGGCGCAATCCAATGAAGCTGGTGAGGCAACCCCTTCTGGAAGGAGCTTTGGGGCTGCAAGGTACCGGCAAAAATCTGACATTTTATGTGGCGTTTGGCAAAGCAATCAATCCCTACGGAAGATGTCAGAATGAGGAGAAAGATGGCTGCTTCGGAGAACTGCCAAGTCTGTGGGGCGCGGGACTCCTGGAGACACTCTCTCTTGGAGTGTAATCTGGCTCGGGCTGTGTGGGCATCGGATGAGAGTGATGTGTTTGAGCTTTTAATGTCTATCAGAGTTCCTAAGGCCAAGCTATGGATAGCTGAGGTGATCAGTTCGGTGAATCAGAAAGAAGCTGCTATGGTGTTTACTACCATGTGGGCAATATGGCATGCTAGGAGAAAATTGCTTCTCGAAGATGTTCATCAGAGCCCACTTCCGACTCATATGTTCATCCGAAATTTCATCAAGGATCTCGAGATCACTTCACCCCCTACGGTGACAAGGGGTATGCAGAAGGGAGCAGTTAGACGTGGCTGGACTGCACCAGAACCGGGAGTGATACACATAAGGGTGGATGGTGGTCTCTCCAGAAGTGGAGAGGTGGGAGATGTGGCTGCAGTCTGTCGGGATCATAATGGTGTCTTCATGGGATCTTCGGCGGTAGTCTACCCCGGTATTACCAACCCGCCTTGTTTGGAGATGATGGCGTGCAGAGAGGCGCAGGCTTTGGCTCAAGATCTCACATTTACAAAAATTGTTATCTCGGGACATTCCAAGAACACCATTAGCGACATCGAGGATGAATCGGGAGGTCTGCATAGTCTGATCACATCGGAAGTAGTAGCTAATAAATATTTATTTGAAGTCTGTAATTTTATTTTTGAAGGGAGAAATTATAATCCCGATGCTCATTGCTTACTTAAGTTTGCTTCTAGTTTAAATCAGGATAGGCGCTTATGGATTTTAGATCCATATGATCCAACATGTATTCCGAGGATGTTGGATTTCAATGAATAGAAATTGTCTTCCCTCTAAAAAAACATACAGCTTGTTTGCCTAAGATAATAATATATACAGTCTGTTGGCGCGAGACGGCCGACGCGCCGTCACCTCCCTCCAGATCGGCGGCGAGCCGTGAACGAAGGTACTATCCCTCCGCACGCGCCACACGCGCACCGTTCCTTCTTCTCGTTCGATATCTGTTCGGTTACGTATGGTTTCTGTGTGCGATTAAGTGTGCCGAATCTTGCCCTAGAGCAGTACTGATGAAATTGCTACTCAGCGCCCTTCGCTAATACGTTTACTGTAGACTAAACCTGATTATTAAGCGCCGCTAGATAAATTAGTACTGTCGCGCCGTTCTTGATTGATCTAGTTTCCGATCTATAAATCTCCGTTTGCACCATATGTTAATGTTCCAGTGATCCTCGGTCCATTTTAGATAGGACTCGTTTTATCTCATGCATCATGTTTGACCATTGCATGCCTTGTAATAATCTTGTTTGGACCGTAGTTCGAGATTAAAGTTCCTTTTTTCAGGAAAACAAAAGGATGGAACTGAAATTTAAGGCACCGCGGGAAAACGAGTTACTTGCCCTGTGTGAAGATAACGTTAATGGTAAAGATAAATCAATTACAGTACGAAAGGAGTATCCGCGGCACCCTGTCCCTCATTTTAATGTTATTACTGAGGGTTTTGATTTGAAAAAGGTTGAGGAGGTATGGTAACTATCCATTTTTGTGATATTCCTCTCCACTTATTATTTCTTCTTTCCCAGTGTGGTCTCTTGACATTCTCTCTTTCAGTTTATGAAAGAAAGGGCTGTTAAGATCGCTAAGTCCATAGCAAACGACATAATCATTCCAGACCCTGCTCCCAAGGTTTGTGTTACCTTCATTTACATAATATATGATTGATATGTCATTCCATTATATTAGTTGTTTTGTTTAACTCTGTAGTATTATAGGGTACTTAAGTCTACTGAAACAATATGTTTATTGTTGTCATATATGAACCTTGGATAGGAACTTGTGGATTCACATGCCTGAACCATGCTAGCTTTAGATTCCTATACTTTCTCTTCCCTCTTTGGTGCCTCATGTTTGGTTTTATCTTTAGCCTACACTAACTTGCTTGGGTTACAAGGTTTTGTTGTTTTCATTGTTGTTGTCATACATGAACCTCCATAGACCACAAGACAGTTCATTTTGTTGTGCTTTTAGCTGGATAACTGATGCCTTTCTAGTGGGTGTGTGATAGCTTCTTGGAAATATATGACGAATTGGAACCCATCCTTGTAAAGGACAGTGTCCGGTGCTTCCTCCGATTATTCAAAAACTGTGCAGGCATGGAATGGGAACTTACCATCACCTCACAAACCTTAACCTTCATTGTCAGTTTCAATGCCCTGCGATGTGCAAAAGTTGTATTGGAGGGCAGGGCACCTGAGCTCTGTGGGATGCACGCCAATCCCAACTGCATAAACAACTATGGTTACTTCGCGCTCCACGAAGCTGCTGAAAGGTTCTCTGTTGACATGATCAAGGTGCTTTTACGCCATGGTGCATCAGCCAATGTGCGCACGGTTGGCGATGAAATTATTGAGAACTAGAAGAATAGTCCGCGCGTTGCAGCGGATATCTTTATAAAAAATCTACAAGGTAAATTGAAAGGGTATAAGATGTATATAAATGAAAGTGGATGACATGGACAAATGATTGGCTGCAATAGTGTATGATGTGGATAGCTTGCGTATTGAGATAGATATAAATGCATCTTAGTGAATTTTGTTAGTGGATGACATGGACAAATGATTGGCTACAATAGTGAGTGATGTGGATAGCTTGCATGTTAAAACAGGCACTATATATGCATTTTAGCGGGGTTTTGCTTTAGAAGAGATATTGATTCCATTGAAAGATTGTGTCTTTTCATAAATGTATCTTTGTTCTCCTCTTATCGTACCCTCCTCTTAACCTTTTTTAAGAGTCATTTTTGGTAGCTCGGGCCCGGCCCAATCTCAAATCCCTACGTTCGGCGATGTTGGTTGGAGAGAGATGGGGAGAGGCACTCGATGCTTCTTTGTTTATAGTAGGTTCAGATTTGGACTTTGGTTCGTCGTTTTTGGTGCTATCTCATATGTGAGATTTCTATCGGCACCTTCGAGCAGTGTCTGGTGGTTGTTGTCGTCAGCGGATATTTCCATAAGAACTCTACAATGGATGATGTGGATAATTTTTGAATAGCTAAAAATAGATTATGTGTATATCTTGTATGTAGATTGTAGACATCGACTATTATATTAATAAATGTTGGTAGAGATGATATGAACAATTGCTTGGTTGATAGATAAAGTGATGTTCATACACCCGCGTGTTGCGGCATAAATCTTTTTAAGGATTTTATTGTTAAACAAAATGAGTTAAAGATGTAGTATGAAATATGAAGTTTTTGTTATAGACGCATGCAAGATTCAGTTGATCACAATAGTCTATATCTCTATAAGAACTTTGCAATGTAAATTGAAAAGCTATAAGATGCATGTAAATAAAATTGGATGACATGGACAAATGATTGGCTAAAATAGTGGGTGATGTGGATAAATTGCATGTTCATATAGATAACATAAATTTATCTTAGTATGACATGGACAAATGATTGGCTATAGTAGTGGATGATGTGGATAGCTTGCATGTTGAGATAGACACTTTAAATGCATCTTAGTGGGGTTTTATCTTATAAGAGATATAGATCTGCTCCCGCTCCATGTCGCAGTTGAGAATACTTGCATGCATAAGTATCTGGAGGACAATCTGGAGGACAATATTTCTCGCACTCAGGATTATTTTGATTATATCTACAAGCTTATTCATCTGCTGTGTCTTCCTGAAATGGTCTGTTTCACTTTTCTCCCTATACGAATTACTAGTTTTGCAGCATGACATAAAGAGTAGCTGTGGTCATACCATAGACCCCTGACAACTGTTATAATGAAACTAGTGATACTAAGTACCGGGCATCCTTTCATCTCAACCTGTCAGAGAAAGCAAAGTTTTCTTCTGTTAATCCTCTTTGTCTTACTTCATGAGTTAGTGCATGTTCTTATAGTAAAGGACAAAAAGTCATCAATAAAATATAAAAATACTGTCGCTAGTAATTAATTTTATTCTCTTTGCTTTGTAGATTTTCCCTAATCCGTATTTACTTTGAGAGGAGGAAACACAACGATATATAGAAAGATTATTCAACATTACTTGCTTGCATATGAATGCAAAATGGATTTAGATTTTTGTTCTTTGTTGTTTTACAGAAGATCTTCTTGGATACAACTAGACTGCTTGCAAAAAAAAACAAATAATCTACTTCAAGAGCTCTGGAATTATATTGAGGATGGAAAAATTATCCATTCTGCAGTTCTACTAATGGCTGCTCAAAAGCAGATCCGTGGGGGCAGTTCTTCCAAGATAAATGGCAGTAGTAAGAAAAATGGGTTTGACATTATCAATAAATGTATTATGAGGCGTTCATTTTCCTTGAGATGGGACAAAGGTTCGCATGGAATGTCACAGGAGCTTCTGCAGGAAAGGGAGACACTTATTGATTGTGCATGGCTGCTTGTTGATGTAATTTTCCATGCCGGTGAAAATCTTTCTGCATACACTCAAGCACATTCTGAGGTAAGCGTTTTTTTGGTATATTGCGTCTGCGGTGCATAAGATGCCTTTTACTTAATATTTGTATTTTTACTATTGTTAGACATATGCACTTCTCTCCAAATATATATACAGAAATGAACTTACTAAAATCAATACTTTCTCAAGATCATCGGTTTGTGTCACAGCATGTGGAGTCTGGTTGCATTGAGTGGCTATAGCATAGCCAACATGTCTTCGTTCTGTTTGGTGGAGTTTCAACTTCACATTAAAAATATCACAAGATTATGCTTCCCAAAAAGTGTTGTGCATTCTCAGTAAAATGAGAGAGCTTAAGAGTCCCGTTGTGTTGAGAAGCTACAGGGCTTCTTACCTAGTGCTTGGGCCATGGGCTTAGCCCGTAGCAGGAGCGGTCATACCTTCCTCGGTTTGTTCCAGTCCTCATCCTTAAGATAGATTAGATGTAATCTTGTCTGGTTGATCTGAGATAGGGTTGGATTAGCCATGTGAGTAGATACTAGTATCTATTAGAGGCTAGATGGGAAGAAAGATTCCGGGGGAAACTCAACCTTCACAAAGAATGCTCTTAAGAAGGATTAGGTTCTGAATTCCAGAGTTGGTGTATTCTACGTGAAAGCCGAGTTTCAAGCAATAATAAGATTGCAGCACATTTATATTATGGAGTAGCATATATGAGGTTTTCTTTGGTGTAGTATGGAGGATGGAACTGTTATATATCGTCAAACCTTGAATTTGATTTTACGCCAATTTGGTTTATCCTTTTGCTGCAATGTTTTGAGAGTTGTCTTGCTTAGACCAACTAAATTTTCTTGCAGCAATTATCTGTCTCAAAATTATCATTGAACTACTACTTTTTTTAGCGCTTATCCCAAATTTGTACTTATTGTGCTAATGTTATCATAAAGCTGCACATTTCACCAGCTGGACAACTATGAACCACATGCCATCTATTTATTATTTTTGGAAAAGGAGGAATGCCCCTGGCCTCTGCATCAAAATGATGCAACAACCATATTATTAAACGAAGTAGCAAGGTTCGATACAAGTACGAAAAAATAAAACAAAAACGGAAAATATCGCCACAACCGGTATGAATAGGAAAAGATGACTAGACACCTATCCTATTGTTGGATCGCCATCCAAACCGGTTGTAGGTATCCTGAGTTACCGTCTCCCAACGGCTGCACCTAGAATCCATAAGCACCTTAGCTTCCACACCGCTGAGTAACGACCACGTACGGATCTAGATGGCCTAAAGATGACCTGCAAAAAAATTGTGATAATTTTCCTGTTAAAATGACGTCATTCCGACAATTCCATATAGCCAAAGTAATGCGCACACTCTGACTCGAATATGTACCGCAGTTTTGGACTCTACCCCATTTAACCAAGCGTCAAATAAATTCATTTAACGTTTGCCAAATTAACTTGGCTAGTGGGCATGTGACAAAAAGATGTATCCTCCTTGTGAACAAACCACATAAACACCTTAATCTGAAAAGTAACTTGGCTAGTGGGCAAGCTTCTGTGATCAAGATGAATCCACTAGCCAAGTCACTTTTCAGATTAAGTTGTTTATGTGGTTTGTTCACAAGGAGGTTACGTCTTTTTGGAGCGTGGTTAAATGGGGTAGAGTCCAAAACGGCGGTTCATATTCGAGTGGGAGTGTGTGCATTACTTTGGGCTATTTAGAATTGTTGGAATGGTGTCATCTTTACCAGGAAAAATATCACAAATTTTTTAAAGGTCATCTTAAGGGCATCAGGTTTGATTCGTACGTGGTCGTTACTAAGTAGTGGGAAAGCGAAGGTGCTTATGGATTCTGGGTGCAACCGTTGGGACACGGTAGCTCGGGATACCGACAACCGGTTTGGATGGCGGTTCAAAAATAGGAAAGGTGTATAGTCAACTTTTCCAATTTATGCCGGTTGTGACTTTGCTACCTTTTTTGCTATTTGTTTTTCGAACTTGTATCGAACCTTTCTACTTTGTTTAATAATATGGCTGCATGCATCATTTTGATGCAGGGCCCGGGGTAATCCTCCTTTTGGAAAAAAAACATGTACATGCGGCTCTGCTGACCTCAGAGTGGTTGGCCTAACGTTACAGTTCATGCTAAAAAAAAGGTGTAGTTTCCTGATAATATGTGGAGAGGATGTGTAATTTGTGAATATTTTTTCAAGAAGCGTATTTCTTTTTTCTAGCTTGGTGCTATATATCAATTTAACATGTCTAATATTTTCTCACTTAATTCTGTTCTAGTTGATTGAAAGAATCTCAACCCAAGATGTTACTTGGTTCAGAAAGTTCCCATCCACTTCATATTGGTTTGTTGCTTGAATAGCTGATTCTTGCTCTGCCTGTCATAAAATTTAACGAGATACAAACCCCCCTTATTTCTGAACACTTGGGAAGGTGATGACAGAGATAATGAAACAAGAGAAAATAATTGATGTGAGTAAAGCCATTGTAATAGTTATTCTAATGAAATGTTCTATGTCAAAAGTATTGGTAACAAGCAGCCTGTTATTAGTTAATACTCATCCTCATCATATCCCTGTCTGGCTACTTCCTTCTCTTCTATCTTCCTCATCAAACAGACAAACAAACTGTAACAAAACCTTTTGTGCTTCATCTTCCAAGAAGCTTGAAATTGCTACATCCGAAAACAGGCTTTCGCCCCCCTTTATAGATAAAGGACCGGAACAAGGTACACGGCCGAACGATACAAGATGGTGAGGTAGCCCCCTTACAAAGGTGATCCTAAGATAGACGGCGCACGCAGGCGCACACGAACAATAAGAAACACCGTGAGATCTAACTACCCACGCAACACCCTAACACACCTAAGCTCCACAACAACGCCCTCAGGAGGGAATACGACGCAAAGCGTCGCCGCTGCCGAGTCCAGACAAAGGTCTTCACCTGGAGCCATGACATGGAGAGCAGATCCTCGACGACGTCTTCAAGAAGATCATGACACCCACGAGTGTCGCCGCCGCCGGCGCCAAGGCACTGAACTTTCGCTCAGCAACTCATCCGTGCCACCGATGGCGCCAGAGGATTACGCGGAGGTCACTCCCCAGATCCGGACCAGGACACCGCCCCCATGGAGGCTTGTCCGGGCTACCCATCGCTCCACCACCCGTTGCCCACACAAGCCCGGGGAGTGCCACCACCACCACAATGGCGCCTGCCGTAAAGCAACCATGTGAACCACCTTCCAGGGCCGCCGCCCCGACATCCATGCCGCCAGATAGCGTTCGTCGATCGCATCACTGCACCCTCGACCCTGGTGGGGAGAGCGACGACACGCCATCACCTCTCCGCCCGACATCAGCCCCTGAGTCTGGGTAGGCGCCTCCATCGTCGGAAGCACCCACACCTGCATCCCCAGCCAATACCGGTGAACTGGGGGGGACGCGACTCCGAGACTGCCGACGGCCACCGAAGAGCCAACCCAATCCACACGAACGAGCGGGCTCATGCGACGCCAAATCCAGGACCACCGGTGCCGATATGCGACCCGACAAACCGCTACCACGACCACCACCTACGAGCACCTCCCGGGCCATGCCCAGCCATGCCTACCCGGAGCGCAAGCTCCGATCCGCCCCGGCCACCAACAGGCCCGACCGAGCATGAACCCTAGATCTGGCCCAGCCCCGGGGCGCGTGCGGCGAGGCATGGCGAAGGAGATTTCTATACGAGTTCATGATAGAGATGATTATTGATGATTTCTGCATTGAGTCACACACTACAACTAGAAGGAGAAAGTTAGTTCCTTTTCCAGTACTATATGTATTTTTGCTATGGAAGTGCAAATCTTACAATGAATACTTAATGCATGCATAAATAGTGAAGACATTGATGGCAGAAACACTTGATATCCATACTAATATTATCTTTTTTTGCGAAAAAAAGAGAACATGCGCTTGTGAAATGAGTACAGTGTGAAATGCCAACTTTGTTTGTTCTTGGCTTCACTTATGTCTATTTTCTGGTTTTGCCACTTCCTTTTATCGTTTTTAGCAGTAAAATTATCCATATTAACCTCAAGTGCTTGGTTGAATAGAGAACATGCACTTGTACCATTTCTCTTGTTTATTTTCTGGACGCATGGCAGAAAAGTTGGCAAAAATGAGCATTTCCATAATTGTATAGTGCATCTGTTTAGCATGACTCCTAGCTAAAAAAAGAGCTTTTCCAATTAAGCGTGTTGACATGAGCCTTCTTTATGGGAGATTTTACGGTACATCGTACTACCGAAAATAATGTGTAGTATATAATTAATCAAATGGTCAGTATTAATTTTTAGATTTTTTGTGTGGGACATTTCGATAATTCCTTATTAGGATATATTTTCATGTATTAATCACAATTAGACCGCATTATCAGACGAACGCAGCCATCTCTCAGTTCGTCTGCCGTTCTTCGTTCCTTGGTTGCACACGGCTGGTCACTCTACATGGAAAAGCGTCCAGTTGTCATGGCGAGATCATCCTCCCCTGCTTCTCAGCGACGACGACATAGTGCAGCACACACACATGAACATGCATCACACACAGAGCTCACGCAGCACGCGGGACAAGCACACACACAGACAACGCACGCCAGCCACGCGCGCACGTCGGGCAGCAGCGCAGTCTGCACTCTGCAGCACTGGAGGTAGTTGGGCCGGTTGCGGCGTTCGTGCGGTCCGGCATGAAGGGCTTCATGGTGCGGATTGTCGGAGCCGCCGACCAACGATGGCAACGACCCCATAGCACATACGTACCAGTAAGCACATACGCACGGGCATCACACACAAAGCAAACGCATCACGCCGGGCAAGCGCGCACACACAGAGACCACGCATGGTCGCCGAGCAGCAGCAGAATAGGCAGCAGAAAGTGCGGCTCTGGCGTTTGTTCGGTCCGGCATGAGGGGCTTCGTGGTGTGATGGTGCGGGGTGGGCTGGAGGTGGACGATGGCGTAGCCGTGCAGGGCAGGCTGGCGATGGCCTGCTGAGGCCACAAACAATGCCACTGGCGATGGCGAGTTGACGCCGGAGCAAGATTAGCAGTGAACTAGCCCCCAAATCCGTGAAAATTCAGCCATGCTCTCTAGGTGATTTTGGAAGGAATCTGCCTACGAGATTGATTAGCAGCAAACTACCCAAAATTCCTTTAATTATACAATATACTACCCAAAAATTGCTGTAGTATCGTCTCATCTGAACGGTCGAACCATAGAAATAAACGGTTCAAATTTTATTGATGTACTGTAAAGGATCTCTTCTTTATTCCTAGACTGAAAATTTATGCTCAAGGTACTTTATGTAGCCTACAAATTCCAGGTCCTGCAAGAAACAGTGAGTTGGAGCTCATTACCTTAACTTGTCTCTGTGTCCCCGGAGGACAGTTCAATTTACTTCAGCAAACACTAGGTGTATGCAATTCATGACTAACCTCTTTAAATTTGTATGAACTTCATTTGGATCATATATACTCAATAAAAGGACACATTTCTCTTTGGGAAACCAAAAGAAAACAGTAAGTGATTTCAAATAGTTGGGATTCGAATAACTGTAAAGTTTAGTTATATATACAGAAGTGTGATGCAGCTCTTGACTCATACCTTTGAAGCGTCTAGATCATAAATTCTGACTACATAAATTGGGGAAGCTAACATATTCTTCTTTAAGATAGACAAGATACATCAATCTAGATGAATCCTAATATATATTATGTAGTTCATAAAACCAAGTAGTGAACTGAATGTGATAACTGTTTTTGCACACTGTTCTATTGCCTTCCAACTCATACTGCATAATTGCAGTTTTGTCCTGCTTACAATTGGTTAGATAATTGCTTACATTTTATATACAGTAGGTCTATGTTAGCGATATATTGCTTTATACAACAGCTTGTATGTTATGAAGGTGCCCCATGTGGAGGTCTTTCAACATGTTTCATCTATCCTCAAGGAGTATGGATTTTTCCCTACTGGAGATTCCATGGCCACTATAAACCTGTACTGCTCTTTGTATTGCTTCATACTATAATTTTCTACGTGAATAAACTTTTATTTTTCTGATAATTTTATTTTGTCTTCCACTTCTTGAAGCCGGCCTTATGACTGCAGAAAGTCAGACAGAGAGTCATGCAAAGGTGTGCTGGGCTCAATCGATTCTTTTTACATTTAACAAACTGAGTCCTAATCTCTCCCCTTATTTTAAAATGGATAATAGGGCTTACAGATGCAAACATGGCAGTTACGGAAATAGCCAATCTGGATGTTGGAGAGGAAAAGGTAAAGATAATCAAATCTGGTTTCGATCTTGTTTTCGATAAACTAATAAGTGTTCGGTAATGAGTAATGATAGTGTGCAAGAAAAAAGAAAGAAAGCTATAAGGATATCAAATAAATAGGATATCAAATATATCTATAAGAATATCTGCCCTTTCCTTGTTCTATTTTTTAAATTTTACATCAGTTTTTTTAATAGGAAAAGTTGTGGCTACACCGGGGTGCAACTCAGGGTGTGCATTCGGTTTTTTCGGTCTCATTCGGTTCGGTTTATACGGTTTTTGGTTTATACGGTTTTTATACTTCGGTTTTATACGGTTTATACATAGATACGGTTCGGTTTCGGTAATAACCATTTAATTTCGGTTCGGTTTCGGTAATAACCAAAATAACCAAAGTTGACGCGAATTTTCAAATAATAAATATTTTTTTGATCATATGGTTTGATCTGTGTATCAAGATTAAATTATTCTTGTAAGAGTTGTGTACGTACGTAGATAATTGATTAGGTTGTACTAATAGACATGACTATTGACATGATTATTGATTTCTTATTTGGCAGCGCTAGCATCGTAGCATATGTATATGCATGTCCAGTAATACTTTTGTTTGGGAAATATCAGTAATACTCTAAAAGAATATATATGAATTGCCTTTGGATCAACTAGTAGCTTAATTTTTTTTAATTCCCAACTCTCTCTCTCTCTGCCGTGCACTGCAGGCTGGAAATGCATGTACATACGTACGTAGATTAATTAATTCGACGGATTAACTAGTAGCTCAAATATTGAGGCCCAGCTAGTAGGCTTCGGCGGCTGGGCTACACACGCACGAGTCTGCATGTGGCAGCCACACCAGCCCAACTGGCAATCACTCACGTACTCCCTCCGTCTCATAATATAGTAACGTTTTAAAAACTAGCATAGTTTTCAAAACGTTACTATATTATGGGACGGAGGGAGTACGTACTAGTGTAGCGCAACGATTTTAGTACCACCTCGCTAAAGGGCAGCGGCGCGCTGGTGGAAGTGTGCTATAAAAGGACGGGTGGAGGCAGGAGCATCTTCTCAGTCTTCTCACAAAGGCCGTAGTTTCGGTTATTTCGGTTTAACCAAAAACCGTTCGGTTTTAACCGAAAAAACCGAAGTTGCAACGGTTTGCAAATTTGAGAATTGAAATTGAAACCGAAAACTGGAAAAACCGGAATTTCGGTTCGGTTTCTTTTTGGAAAATGATATGCCCGAACGTTTGGGCCGTGCCCCCCTCGCCCGAACGGCCACACACTTACGCACACTAATATTAAAGCACGCATCCATGCGTAGCTTTTTCGTTTTTCGTATTTCAAAATTTTTTATCTCTTAAATAAAAATTCCGATTAAAATTCCGTTTTCGCCATTAAATTTCTCTCGGCGAGATCTTCAAAACTAGATGTCATATTGATATGTTTCGAGAACTTTTTTTTTCGGACCAAAAGTTGCCATGCTGTTTAAACTGAAATTGCCATCCTGTTTACACTAAAGTTGCCATGATTTCTTTCATCTATTTTTTCTTATATTTTTTAAAGCTACCATTGTATTTTAACACCTTTTGACTCATCGTCGATGATCGAAAGAGCTGTGGTCATGCTCAGTGGACCCCGAGCAGATATCTGGAGCGGGGGGAGGTGTGCGCGACATGACAGTCTTCTAGGTTACGAATGCGTCGAGGAGATCCTCTGACGCATTTCAAGCGTGACGGTGGGAGAGGGGACATGGATCGGGGGGAGAGTTTGTCGACGGTGTGTTGCTGCTCTGGTGGAGACTCTTTTTTGTGCCCATGGAAATTTCTATTCATATGACATGGCAATTTCTATTCATAGGACATGGCAATTGTTATTCATAGGACATGGCAATTCTTATTCGCAGGACTAGCGTCTACAACTTTAAGTTGCCACCTCACATAACTAAACTTTCCATAAAAAACATCAGAGATTGCCATGTGCTAGTCTCACACATGTATCAGCATTGCCATAAAACGTGCCACAAGTGTGGGTGGAAAGATGGCAAGCTCACACGCTTTGGTGACAACTTTAACACATGTGAGATGACAACTTCTACTAAAACATGGCAACTTCACTAAATATATGACAACTTTGGCTAATAATTGCCATCTACGTACACCTAAAATTAGCATATGGAAAAACACGTGGGCGGAAGTGACTCCTATATATGGCAATTTTATTCATAGGACATGACAATTCTTATTCATAGGACATGGCAATTCTTATTCACATGACTAACGTCTACAACTTTGAAGTTGCCACCCTCACATTACTAAAACATCAGGGATTGCCATGTACTCGTGTCACATATGTGGTAGTTATCAGCATCCCAAGTTTTTTCGATCTATCAATGGTAAACTATTTCCTTTTTGTGTCCATGGCAAATTTAACATATCTTTCGCCATGGCAATTTAAGATATGTTTTTGCCATGACAAAATAAACATGTGTTTACCCAAGGTAAGTTTATAAAGTTTTATTTTATAAATTATGACAAATTTACATAGAACGTTGAAGAAAAAATGCAAAAAAACGTAGTTGAAGGAAATGATGGTAATTTTAGTGCAAACAGCGTGGCAATTTAAATGCAATAGACATGACAATTTTTAACCCGAAACAAAAAGTTGTCGAAACATATCGATATGGGATCTAGTTTCGAAGATCTTGTCGCGACAGATTTAATGGTGAAAACGGAATTTTGAACGGAATTTTTATTTGAAAGATAAAACTTTTTAAATTTTGAAAAGGCTAAAAGTTGCACTAATAGTACTACTACGGGCAAGCTGACGTGCCAGGCGTTCGGGCCATCTCCCTAGGCTCGAATCGTGTGGGCGTTATCGCGGTCCTTCTTTTTTTTCGGTTTGGTTTTCGGTTTAGGTTCGGTTTTGCACACCCTGAGGTGCAACGCATCCATGATGAACAATTAAATCAAGAAAAATAGTACAATTATTAAAAAAAACTTTGCGGCTTCAATTATGATCAAGTTATTTTAGGTGTTTGCAAAATTTGGTGGACAAATAACATCAAATGATCTCCATACAAACAAAATAAAAATTCTTCTCAAACAGTGCACGCAAGTTTCAGCATTTTTTTTGTACGGATCTCATTTGGCCACCAAATTTTGCAAGAACCTAAAATATTTGAACATAATTGATGCCAAAAAGTTTCCGAATATTTTAGATATTTTTTTGCTATTTATTTTGATTTTTTCTGTTCATCGTGGGTGTAATTCACCTAGGTTTAGAAAAACACACTAAGAAATATGTAAAAAAGTAAAAATAATAATCCAAATTGACAATCACATGAATGCTTTCAGATACATAATACAATCTTTGTTTTAAGGCCCGTTTTCTTGACTTTTGACTGTGCTCGTCTTGCCCTAATCTCGAGTCCAGGTCACAACTGTTGAAAATGACAACCTCTCCCTTTATGGCATGGCAGCACACTACACAAACACAAGTAACCCATTATACCTTAATACTAAATTTTGGTGTAGCAGCACCAAGAAGCTTTGCCTACACCTTATGACAGCATAAATGGGTCACTAACTAGAGCACAAAGTGATGGTTTTGGTGCTGCAAAGCTGGGCAGATCTGTAGTAGCGTATTCAGCCATACTTTAGAGTACAGATATTCGTGTTCTAATGGACTTTGGCTAGTAAACCTCGACGGGTTCAAGCTGCTTCTAGTGCTCATGAAATTAGCTACAAAATATCTAAATTCTAGCCTACAATACCTAGTGTTTGTTCACACACACGTGTATAGAAACTAGATTTTGCTACTAGAACAGCCAAGCAAAAAACAGTGATCAAGACTTGTCTTTAAGGTTGGGAACTCTATTTATCTAGGCAATTTCTCATATCTGGCGCACTCAACAGCCACCATGGTTGGTTTGCCTTCCTTTGAAGCAGAAAGGAATAGCTAGTTTGGCAACTGCTTTGAGTTGCCTCCAAATATATATCACCTATTGCAATGCCACGGCATTCCAACTATGGTTCATCTCTGCCAGCCTAATGTGTTTCCCATCAGGTTTAATACCAAAGAAAAGGGGTAAATGCAATAAAAATTAGGCTTAATTAGCGTAATAACATAGCTGAACTGTGCAGATTCCAAGTAACTTCAACATTGGGACTTCACCAAGGGGGCTTGCACATTATTGTTATTTCCAACACTTTAGTGTTCTTGAATGATCTGTTGCATCTGAAATCTATTTGGTGCCCGGGAGAAAGATTCTGATAGTAGAAGATGCAGTGCAATATAATCACTAGAGGCAATAGCAAAAGCATGTTTCAGTTGCGATGTTTGTGCCATGCATTTTGCAGTAACATTATTCATATCTAATGAGTCACCAATGTTGTGTATTGATCAACATAATACATTAATCGAGAGGTGTTGGCTGGAAGTATGGATGTTTTTTTTAATGATGTACCTCTAATGATATATGTGACAGGCTATGAGAAAGAAAATGGGCGGAGGATGGGATCCCACATATACAAAGAGAAGTTTTTTCCCATATTGGAGATCAACGTTACTAGCCCGGCATCCTATGAGGGTGTATCCAGCCTATGCAACTGCGGGTTGTGAGCTTAAATCAATGTTCAATGGATCTAATCCAAAACATAAACTTAGTTCAGTGCCAAGAATCTCACAACTTACAAGCAAGCATCAACCCGGAAGGTGCTTTTTCACTGCTGCTACTGATGCATTCAGGCTTTTGAAGGTGCTAAAGTAGTGAAGAGAGGTATGCTGGGAGTTTCGTTTCCCCGCCCCAAGTTTTCAGAATATGCCCCACATAAGAAAGAATTTTCGTGATGCACCTTTAAATAGTAAGATTATTCGTTGATAGTTCATTAAGGATTGGTCATTTGGTCGATAGGGTTAGGGATTCTATTATTGTGTATGTTTGCTTGCTTAGCAATGAGCAACCCTACTATTATCTATTTCCTCCAACTGGTCCATGTGCATATAATTCAGATGATAGTGACAATCCTTGTGGATATGAAGCGATAGAGATCCGCATGATTTCTAGCATGTTTTATTTTCTTAGGGAAATTCTCAGCTCTGGAAAATATACAACACACTAGAAAGACAGTGTGCGCTTCATTGCGTCACTTTTTGTTTTTGTTTTTATGTGTTATTTTTTAAGCTTTTATTTTTATGTGATGTTTAAATGGGTCATTTTTACCGTGTGATTGAAATACAACTCTAATAAGTGCACATAAGTGAGTTATATTGTTGATCACATGTATTATGATGATGCTAAACGTGTCATAAACGGTGATTTACACCATCCAACCATTTATCAAAGGGATAAATCCATCAAGATCCCAGCATAAAGTTTAGGCAATGGTATAGTCAAAATCTTGTATCCAATTTAAAATTAAAGATCTTAATTGAATGAAGGGGTTTTAAAATTAGGGAGTTTAATAAAGTTAGAGATATATTGATCCTCAAAATGTTAACAGTGTTTGGATCTAGCGTTAAAGTAGAATATCAAGTTGTTGTGCATGTCGTGATTAAAAATTATTGGAAAAAGCTCTCCTTCATACTTCTGATACGAGTAAAACGTCAGACCAGTCATGGGCCGTCCATTCGGACGGGGCTTGCCTGCGCCCCGCGCCCACGTGTTATCCATCCGTGTCGTCTCCTTCTGCGGAAGTTTTTAACCACTTAAAAAAATGGAAAACGGCAACCGTATATTCCGTATAGCGACCCGGTCGTATTCCTCACCTCCTTCCTCTCACTGTACTCAGTCATGGAGCAGAGCAAGGAGGTGGATGGATGGATTGAAGCCGCCATGGTGTCCACCCCTTGCCCCCTTAGTTTAGGATCAGACTATTCTCTCGCCGGATTGTATCTACTCCGGCTGGTGCCCACGTTCTTCTCTCTCCCGGTCACTGCCAGCTCGAGCGCCCGGGAACATGGAGGTGGATCTTGGGCAGGCGCACCTACCTGCTACGGCTGACGAGCTCGAGCACTCCTACCGGGACCTGGAGGAGGTAGATCCTGGTTGCGGGTGGGGCAGCTGCTTTGACTGGATCGAGCGCTGCAGCCCGTACACGGAGGCGGCGGATTCCGGGTGGCGCAGCCGCTCTGTACCGGCGTGAGCATACTGCACAGGCCCGGGCCTATAGGTGTGCCAAGTGTGCGGCCTGCACAGGGCCCAGAAATTATAGGGGCCCGAAAAATTTATATAGTGTAGTATACTTCGTGTTGGGCTTCACGTTTCATCTCCTACTAGTGGGCCGCTCGCTGCCCGCTGCGTGGCTTGCTGCCTCTCTCTCCTACTCATCGATCCCTAGCGAGAGGCCGCACGTAGAGGAAACGAACCACCAGACGCCTCGCGCTATCGATAGAATCGGAATCGCCGGACCCCTGCGCCTCGCCTGCTTCCTGGTTCCTGCGCGGCTGCGCCGACCGCCGGAACGGGACTACTACTCGGCATTCGGCAGGGGTAGGCTACCGGTTGCTTCCCTGGCTGGCGCATGGCCTGGGCGTCCGCCGCCTGCACACGGGCGGGGCCGCAGCGCCCTGCAGGGCCGCACACTGCGAGTCAGCCACAATTCCTGTCGTGGTCTCACCCAGGATTGGATTCTACCGAACATGTACATGACTACACGATCGTTGAGGGCTTCCAGCCTCCGAGCTTCGAGCAGGTAACATGTTCTCCTTTCTGATCTTTAGATTCAATTAAACCAGATGTACAGATCGCTACACACTAAATCACAAGGTTGGGTTCAATAAACCAGATGCTCGGATCGCTATTCACTAGGTTGGCTTCAATTGAATTAGTACATAAATATTTTCAGCTTCCTAATGTATTGTACACACTTCAGAAACGATCAGGGAAAGAAATTCTCCATTTTCTCCCTACTCCTAATTCTTAATTAAATTTTGGTAGGGATAGTTAGAGATCAGTTCTTGCCTCCTCTTAAAGATCACAATATTATGTGTACTACTATGACACAATAAAAACTCAATGATTAGCCATAATAGCCGGTTTTGGAGAAGATTTGGTTACAAGGATGTCACTGAAGATTTCATTTCAAATAATACTAAAAGAATGTTGTTGTTCAAATAAACATTAGGCAACCGGAATTTGAATAGGTATGATTTTTTTTATTCAATTGTTATGTAAAACATTGTGTCATATACATTATAATGGCTCACTAGTTCAATTTTTTGAATGAGATAGGGCCCCATTTTTTAGTTTCGCACAGGGCCCCGATTTTTGCCGGCCCGGCCCTGATCACTACAAGGAAACCCCCCCTACAACAACAGATGTCCACCAACGAAAATAATTATGTTTTGTTACGTCAACCCTCCGGGCTACACGCCACGAATTGCTAACCTCCTCGTACCCACCTCCCACGACATCTATGGAAAAAAAACTCTGCATTATCTGCCTCATTCTGCCAAGTACCCATAACCACAACAACGGCGTCGCCACTTCCAATCTGCCTAGATCTGGCGCTCCCCCATGCCAAGATACGGTGCTGGACCATGCCCCACACCCTCAAGGGGGAGGGGAGGGGGGGGGGGCGGGACACAGATCCGGCTGTGTAGCCGGCAGCCAGGCCGGAGCCGGGCCGATGGAGGAGCAGCGGAGGGATGCCCCTGACGGCCGGCCTCACAGGGGCTCGTCATCTTCTCAGGAGTCCATATTTTTCCAACGGGCTATGTGTGGATTTTGTCAAGGTCTCCGGCGTGGATCCGGTTGCAAACGTTTGCCTAAAAGTTGTCTGAACTCGATTCCAGTCCTTGCCGTGGCCGTGCACACCGGCAACCGCTGAGTGGCCGGCTTGCTCGCCCTCTCCTCCAGGAGTCCAGGGTATAAATTTATTTTCTCTCTGTGATTTTCTTCCAGCATGATGTTAAACTGCTTTGTTATTTGTGGCACACTGTCCTTCTGCATTTCAGACTGATGCCACTTCAATTTACAGGCTGCTGATTTCAAGCTTGTTACCATCGCTGGATGGGATTTTGTTTGCCGGTTGTTTTAATCCTTGTGTGTATTCGCGTTCACAGGATACAAGGCACCCTGCAAACCTTGGATCGGCAAATGCTACTCCCTCCGATCCATAATAAGTGTCGCTCATCTAGTACAAAGTTTGTACTAGCTTAGTACAAAATGAGCGACACTTATTATGGATCGGAGGGAGTATTTATTAGGCACCGTTCACACATAGCCTGAAAGAAGGAACAAAAGGATTAATTTGCCGGGTATCATTTTTTCATTTATCTAGACTCATATTGTATTCTGGGCCTTATTGGTTGAGTCTTGCCTTGGTCGGAATTAATCAAGTTTACTTTTAAACATTGATGCTTGATGCACGCAGTGTGCTTTCTAGAAGGTTAATAGCAATGATCTACAAAAAAATTGTATATAACATAGAAAAGAATAATCCATCAATGCAGCACTCTGCAAGCGCGGCTGCCGGCTTGGGATCGATGCGTGCTGCTCCGTATCTGCTACCTTGAGTCTGACTCCGTTGCCGCTGCTGCATCAGTAAGCCACTCCTTCACTCTGGCTCGAGAAGTCAAGATCGGACGAGCTGCTCCGCCTCTTCTACCCTGACTCCGCAGCCACGGCCGGTTCAGTATAGCCACTCCCCTCTGCTCTTACAATAAATTGTTCTTTGTGTGGTAGTCCATGGGAGATTCTTTGCAACATCAAAGAGCATGCATGGACTACAAGAGACAAGTACTTACTCCATACATCCTCACTCCTCAGCTCCTTCGTTCATGCTGCCAAGGTATGGGACAACCACCATAATCCCTAACTACAGACACCCTCCAATCATAAATCCAAGTTACCTCTGCCCACTTAATCCCTTTTGATAGGCGTACACAGCTTGGACTCAGAATTTTATTTTTGTTCTTTATTTGATGCTTAGAACTAAAATGAAGTTGTTTGGTCGAACTTGGCCTTAGATTTGGTACAGAGAACTGTTCAGAGAGTTACCAAATGGAAATGCATGTGCCAGTTTAGTTCAGCTGAATTAAGATTTATTTCTCACATACCAATTTATTTTACTTCTGCAGTGCAGATTTGGCAACCTTCTTGTATATATCACGAGGTGAACATCTCTGGAGGTAATTTAGGTTCTGACATGTAGAAACTAGTTGTTCTATTTTAATTTAGTTGGCTGTGTTGTGCAAGATACTATAGTTAGCAAGTACAGAAGAGACAAATTTTGTTTTAGTTTGCGTAGGCTTTACTTATAATCTATACAGTGGTGCACAAAGTATCTTCTACAAATGGTCAGGTTCCAACTCGATAGATGTATGAGTATTAGATCTTAAATTGCTTCTGTTGGAAATTGTTCTCTCATCTACTTTCAGAGATAAAGTGTACCAAAATCTTCATTGGGTTCACCTTAATTATATGGTGGGTTCAACATAATTATCTATTGGCAAAGCAGTTATTTACTTCGTCCTCATTGGTGTCCGCTCACACAATTGGCATAATACTTCTGTTTGTGAAATAGGTTGGCAGTATGTGGCATAATACTTCTGTTTGTGAAATATCTTGGCACTATAATGTTTCTGAAGAGCTCTGAAAATCTAAAAAAGAATGTTTCTCTTCTACACTCAAGAGAGCAACTTAAAATATAAAATTAAGGGCATCAAACTTGGAAATGAATTCTTAGTTGTTGGTGTTGATGCTATATTAGAAAAATCCTATTAGGTGATATGGCCACTCAAAAAGACTGAAATTATTATTCCTGGAACAGGGTTAATTATCGCATGACCTTCAACCTTTGTATGTTGCTCATCTTTCAAATTTTACTACGATATTAACCTGGTTTTAATTTTTGTATGGTGCCTTACTTATGTTAGTTTTTTCATGTTGTAGATTGCTGAGAAATGGTTGATGTGTAGCTGGGATGTTGATTTCAAGGCTCAGAATTGTGCTACTACCAGATGGATCTACATGATGTGTTAGAATGTCATTTTTGTGGTCAATGTTTAGAAAAAAGCATGTATTCTTCCGAAGGTGTCTTGTAATGCAATATTGTGATTTAATATACGAGGTGTTTCTTACTATATTAGAATGTCATTGTCGTGGTCAATCTTTATAAGAAAGCATGTATTCTTTTGATGGTGTCCTGTAATGCAATATTGTGATTCAATATAAAAGGTCTTTCTTACTATATTATACTAGCTCCTATGCACTATTGAAATTGTTTTAATAGTCCTTGCTTGGAATATAAAAAAATGGTATATACAAAATGCCATTTATTGATGATTATCTAAGCATTGCAATGTTATGTTTTTTATCCATTCCAGTATTCATTCATGTAGGGTAAGCAACAACGCATGTCAGTGTTGCCAGCCCCTAACAATATACGTTGCTATCTTACAACGATTTTTCAAGTGGGTTACCAACGCACGTTTATGTGTTGTCATAGGCCTTTGCAACGCCGCCTATGGCAACACATACAGACCCGTTGGGGTAGGACTTAACAACGCTTATATGGACATAGGACAACACATTGATGCGTTGCTAAAGGGGGGTTCCTGTTGTAGTGGATACTGCACATAGACGGAGGCGGCGTACTCGAACGCCGCAGGCTCGCGTCGCGCCTTCAATCCGTCGCAAGGAGATTGAACTAATTCCAGTTGTTCAGCAAACAGAGGACGACACATCCAAGGTAATATCTCTTCTTGCTTTGTTGTTTCTATGAGCTTTGATTTCTTGCTTTTAGGAGCCCGATCTATGCTTGTGCGTATAAAGATAATTTGATTGCTATCCATTTCAATCCATGGTCAATAACAAAATTTAATAAAAAATAGTGTCAACTATGAAATTGATTAAATTAACTTTAGTGCATAGGGATAATATTGCTGATATCAGTATATATCCATGTCCAAGAACAAGAATATTTGTGTCAACTATAAAATTGATTAAACTGACTTCAGTACATGAGATATAATTTTGTGTATAACAAATCCATTTTCTCTATGAGCGAATGTGAGAAATCTTGTCTGGCGCAACCAGTCCTTGTATCATTCGATCTGCCACAAGCATAGCTATAAATCGTTCATAAAAAATGATTAAGTTGGCTTCGGATCAGGGAAGAAGACTTGATTTTGTCCTGTCATCATAGGAGAGGTAGAGGTCCCAATAGTCTGTTGCTATATAGCTGAGTCGCGCAGTTGGAAATCGGTGCAGATGTGATTTTCCGGAGGAACCTATGCAAAAAATTAGCAAAGTTCAAGTGTCCAGAAGTTCTGAAAAATGATAAAACTCACAATGCATAATGCTTATACCATTAATGTATTGTATTGTGGAAGTTCTGCCGACATTCGTTGGTTATGTGGCATCAATATTGTATTACGAACTGATGATTGCATTGAAGCACTTAGCAATGGGTTGTATTGCAAGTGCGGTGCAACCATTTGATTTGTCATAAACTCCAAGTGACCCTATAAAAATTATAGATAAATGTTAGTAAAAATATTTTTTCTATGTGAAATAAGCGGAATCAAATTATTACCCTTGACGTGCTTTGGGGTTGTACTTGTAAAGAATCACCGGCCTGATTTTTCTGCTTTGCTTTTGCTATCTATAAGTTGTCAGTTGGTTCAGGACATATCGAAATTGTATTACCAAATGATGGTTGCACTGAAGCATTTATGAATGGGGTGTACTGTAATTGCGGCAGGCCCGTTCGGTGTGCTATAAACTCCAAATGACCCTATAAAAAGTGATAGATGAGTGCCAGTAAAATTATTTTTTATGTAAAACAAGTGTGACAGTTTTGTACCGTTGATCTGCTTGTTGGTTCTGCTTGTAATGAATCATTTATCTTATTTTTATTTTTCCTTTTTCCTTTCTCCAAGCCACTAGTGGCTTGTGCTGATATCGTGGTTGTGTTACCAAGTGATTGCTGAATTGAAGCATTTAGGAATTGGTTGTATTGCAATTGCGATACACTCGCCTGGTTTGCCATAAACTTCAAATAACCCTATAAAAAGAGGCAGATAAATGTTAGTAAATTTAGATTTTCTATGTGAAACAAGTTGGATCATTTTATACCGTTGATGTGCTTTGAGATTGTAGTTGTAAAGAACCATCGGTCTTCTTTTCCTGGTTTTCTTTAGCTTTCTCTAAACCATCACTGGGTTGTGGTGACATGAAGATTGTATTACCAAGTGTTGGGTGCATTGAAGCAGTTAGGAACAGGTGGTACTGTAATTGCGGTGCACCCATTTGATTTGCGATAAGCTCCAAATAACCCTATAAAATGGGATACATCAAGTTCAATAAAATTAAATAAATGATGTGAAATAAGCGGGACAGTTTCAGACCTTTGTTGTGCTTTGACGTTGTACTTCTAAAGGGTCATTCGTCTTCTTTTTCTTCTTTATTATTGCTTTCTCCAATCCACCAATGGGTCTTGCTGATCCTCGTGCAGTTTTATCCTTCTCCTTGATACCTCTTGGCTTGGTAAGCCCCTCGTTGTGTTTTGAAACTCTATTAGAGTCGATAACTGGACCTGGGACTATAAGGTGATATGTAAGTCTTACTTTGACAACACTCTATGCAATTAATAGCATAGTATATACCTTTCGAGACAGAGGAGTTGTCTAAATCTGGATGTGGATCATTTATATTTTTTAAGTGTTTCTCCACAGCTTGTGCTAGTGCTCTGTGCATTCAGCAGCCATATCAAATGTTTCATCGGACTCAGAGGCGCGAGAAGCTATTTTCACAAACATTCTGCACAACTCCTTGTAGTAGTTCGACATTCTTGCTTTTCAATCCTCATGCAGACTGTGATTTGTGATTATCTCTAGAACTTTGGCATCAATTGTCCATCTTTTCAAGATATATTGTTCAGGAATATGCTTGATATTATTGATATCAAGTACCTTTAAGCAATGACGGCAGAGAATTTCAGCGAATTCGAACTTCTTCCAACTGCAATTGACCTTTTGTTCATTTTGATCAAATCTAACAACATGCTCACGTTCGGTACCATGAAATTTTACTGTATAAACCTTCTGCTCTGTGTCACTATCATCACGAAGGAATGTGTCATAGTTAAGGGTCAGAAGCACTTCCTCTTGAAATATCTTGAATATTGCTGGAGTATATGTAGTTGCAGCTTGCCTTAATATAGAGCTAGCTTTTGTCTTCATATTGGGAGTAGTTTGTGATGCCTTGAAGTCACACTTCACCTCTTCAAATCTTTTATCTGCAACTAGCTGTTCAAAATGCTGGAAAAAGGTAAGCATGTCATATTTAATACTGATGTAGCGCTTTAGTTCATTGTTAATGCTCTCACTTCTTTGGGTAGTGCTCATATGGGCAGAGAACGTATTTCTACCATACACCAGTGCCCAATGCTCCCTTTTCTCAAACCACCTTTGAAGCCATGCATTCTCATGTAGTCCATACTTGTCAAGCATTTCATTCCATGCTCTTATAAATTCGTCTTCTTCCTCTATGTCATAGATACAATGCTGAAAATCAGCATTAAACTTCTTTTATTCTTGAACAACTCCACCAAGGTGCTTGCAAGCATTTTGATTCATATGCCACACACAAAGTCTATGGTGGGTATAAGGTAGGACTATACTTATTGCTTTCGCCATTGCTGCATCTTCATCGGTTAGAATTGTCCGCGGATGTTTCCCAGACATAACTGTTAGAAAAGTTCTGAAAAGCCAACCAAAACTTTCAGCAGTTTCATCATAGAGAAGTGCAGCACCAAAAACGATAGTTTCTTGTGATTATTCACACCAACAATCAAACCAAATGGACGGCCATCATTCAATTTCCTATATGTTGTGTCAAAGCATATAACGTCACCGAAAATTGCATAATCTGAGACCGTTTTTTAGTCAGCCCAAAAAATATTAGTTATCAAATGATCCTCATCTATTTGAATTGAGTAGAAAAAGTTGACATCTTCAGCTACCTTTGTCTCCATGTATTCTAGTACTCCTCCCGTATCACCTTTCGCTGCTTTTAGTGTTCTCTTTGAGTATAAACGATTTTCATATCTTCGCGTGTAAAGCCAAGGTTTTCCTGTCCACATGATTCTTTGGCCATAAGATCAATAGTTGCTTTATTTGAAATACCTACAGACTTTGCAATCTCTGCATTTGCTATTTGTGCTTCAGTTACTTTTCCTGTGAGATCTCAAGTATTGGGCAATGGTTCCAGTAGCAAGACTATGGTTATGTGTCTCTTCAAATTCATACACCTGATAAAATCCATTCCTAAGACTTATTTTCATATGTGCATTACAAACAAATCGTGATTCACGCCTACTATAACTGAATGTATCTTCTCTCTTATCTTCAGCGCGAACTCCTAGCAGTTTAAATTATTGTCTTAGTGCATCTGAAAATTAGAGATATGACTTGCAGTTCTGTGTATCCCTGATGTATATATCGAGATTAAGAAAAATACTCTCTCGAGTAAAATCGCAACGAGGAGAAAGCTGAAGCTGGTCGAAGACTTAGTCTTTTTACTAGTTTCTCTTTGTTTTCTTGAGTCGTAGGAAAAACCGTACTATTAAGAGGGGTTTGCTAGTTGAGATCTTTGTCGAAGTGAATTTGCTCTGCTCAACCTAAACCCATGAAAACCTACCGAGAGAAATCTTTCTGAGTCGAGTGAATAGCTCGAAGGCAAAGTCATCGCACTTCGTGCCTTCGAGAGAGAACTCGTTCGGTAAGTCAGCTTACTTGTTCCTCAAGTAAAGTTGCGCAGTGATTGGAATCCGACCGTTGTGGACACGCGTCAAGCGGTCGCATCGGGTCACTTCAGTCATTTTACCCACCGGGATCGCCAACTATAAATACCCTGCACCTACCCGCCATTTCGGGTTGGCTGCTCCACTAAAGATTCTAAGACAGAAGTCTGTGAGCATCCCAAGAGAGATTCATCGAGAGAAAACCAAAACCCAAGTCTGAACTGAGTTGAGCAATTCATAGAGACTTAGGTCGAGATTAGCTGATCTTTTTATCTTGGAGAACTGCAAGTCTCCTAGACGGTTAGGCGTCGCTTGTCAAGCAGTCGAAGAGAAATTGTCGCTGCTGAAGGAAGTTTGTAAAGGTCTCGGAGATGTCATGAATCATCTACCACGAGTGAAAACTGGACAAGCTCGAGGAGTTTGTTGCAGTGGAGAATAGGACGGAGAGAGTTTTGCTCCAGGTGTTCAATCACTAGTCCCTCCAACCAGACGTAGCACTTTGCAGAGTGTGACCTGGTTTACCAAACATCGTCGTGTAAGGATCGTTTTCCTTCTAGCATTTACATTAAGTATTTACTCGTTGCCTGTTTTCCTTCGATGTTTTCCTTCGCTCCCAATCCTTTCGAGCCATGCAAGACTTTCGATACTGTATTTCCTTCGAGATGCCTTTAGTCCTTCGAAGATCGCATGAATTCCTTCTAAGTTCCGCAGAATCTTTAGAAGTGATCATTCACCCCCTCCCCCTCTGATCATTCTTGATCTTTCAATTGGTATCAGAGCTAG
The DNA here is from genome assembly GCA_950022295.1 of Bromus sterilis. Classification (NCBI taxonomy): domain Eukaryota; kingdom Viridiplantae; phylum Streptophyta; class Magnoliopsida; order Poales; family Poaceae; genus Bromus; species Bromus sterilis. The sequence goes on from OX465599.1 coordinate 212,577,859, forward strand.
GCACTCCCTACGCTCTGCGTATTTTGGTCTAACCACCTGGAGTGTTGTCAAGAATGTCATTTGCAGCTGTTCGCTTGGGGGAACCGATTCCTATTTACAATGGGAAGGACTATCCCTATTGGAAGGACAAAATGAAGAGGAACATCATGGCCATCAACACTGCCGCTTGGGAAGTTGTCAAGAATGGTGTAACTGTCAAAGACAAAAATGCTATCACTCCTCAAGAGGCAAAGAAGATAGAGCTTGATGCTGAAGTCTGGGTATTCATTACAAATCATCTGATTCCAGAGAAATATCATGAAGTCAAGAATATTTCTTCGGCCAAAGGTGTCTGGGACTATCTCGAGAAGATTGGTGAAGGTGTCTCAACTCAGAAAGATGCCTGTATCAACACCCTTTGAAGCAAGTTCCATCGATTCAAGAGGCACGAGGGAGAAAAAGTTAACTCCATATATAGCAGGCTCACTGCATTGTCAAATGAACTGATTTCCCTCGGTGCCGAAGACATTACCAATCGGATTATTGTAAGAACATTGCTCCGTTCCCTTGATGATTCCTTCGATCACATTGTGCTGATGATAAAGGAAAGGACTGATTTCAAGGATCCTGTTGCCGCTGATATTCTCGAGAGGCTCAACACCTTCGAGATGGAAGAAGATGAAAAACGAGATGTTAATGGGACTCGAAGAAAATCTCACGCACTCAAGGCCAAAGCTTCACATCACTCCTACCCTGAAGCTAGTTTTGAATCTGGTTGTGCCTCAGATGACTCCGAGAACATTGGAAAAGATCTGGCACTGATAATGAAAAGATTCAACCGCTTTCAGAGAAGGAACTCCTCTTCACCGAAGAAAAACTACTCTTCAAGACATTCGAGCAATTCATCACAGCATCGATCATCATCCAAAAACTCTTCAGCGAAAGATAACTGTTGCTACAAGTGCAAGAAGCCAGGTCACTTCATTGCTGATTATCCTCTCTGGGAAATTGAACATAGATCAAAGCATTCTCACATCAACTCTTCGAGCAAGTCGCACAGATTGAGCAAAAACTATGACTCAAAGAGATTTGATTCAAAGTCCAGAAAAGACAAGAAAGATGGTTCTGATGATGACAAGAAGAATAAGTACCACAAGCATCGAGAGAGTTCTTCCTCGAAATCACATTCCTCTCGACGCAAGAATTCTCACCGTGCCAAAGCCTATTTGGGTAAAGAGATGAACTCTGAAGATGAAGCATCTGGTTCCGAAGCTGAATCAAACTCAAGATCTGGTTCTGGTTCTGAATCTGATGGTGTTGCTGGTTTAGCATTTGCTTCGAGCAAGACTTCAAGTTCATTCTTCACAAACCAAAGCAGCGAAGATGAATATCCAGCTTACTGCTTCATGGCCAAGGCTAAGGGCTATGTCTTCGGTGGATCCGAATGGGTCATGGATAGTGGTTGTACAAATCATATGACCGGAGACAAAGATTTGTTCACCGAAGACAAACTTACTGAATCTACACAGAGATATATTACCTTCAGTGACAACAACAAAGTAAAAGTACTTGGTTTGGGTAAGGTCGCTATATCGAAGGATAAGCATATTGACAAGGTTATGCTTGTTCAATCACTTGGATACAATCTTATGTCTATCTCAAAACTTTGTGATATGGGTATGCTTGTACTGTTTTCTGCTTCTCGTTGTGTTGTCTTTTCACAAGATGATAATTCCTTCGTGTTCGAAGGATATAGCAAAGGTGATCTGTATATCGTTGATTTTTCTTCGGGACCTGTAGTGTCCACATGTTTAATGGCCAAAGCCACTTCTGGTTGGTTATGGCACCGAAGACTTGGTCATGCAGGAATGAAAAATCTTCAAACTCTTATCTCGAAGAAGAACATCGTTGGAATTGATAATGTAAAATTCGATAAAGATCATCTATGCAGTGCCTGTGAAGCAGGAAAGATTGCCAAGAAACATCACTCAGCAAAAACCATAATGACTACTACTCGTCCTCTTGAATTGCTTCATATGGATTTATTCGGTCCTCAAAATTATGCTAGTCTTGGAGGTAACAAGTATGGTCTGGTTATTGTTGATGATTTCTCTCGATATACTTGGGTTTTCTTTCTAGATGACAAGAGCAAGGTTGTTGAAATTTTCAAGACTTTCGCAAAGAGAGCTCAGACTGAATATGAATTATCTCTCAAGCATATCAGAAGTGATAATGGTACAGAATTCAAAAACACTCATATCGAAGAATTTCTTGATGAATATGGATTTACTCATGAATTCTCGGCTGCTTACACACCGCAACAGAATGGTGTGGTCGAGAGAAAGAATCGAACACTTATTGAAATGGCCAGAACAATGCTTGCTGAATACAAGACTCCTATCAGGTTCTGGGCCGAAGCAATTAATACTGCATGTCATATCATCAACAAGGTTTATCTGCACAAATTTCTGAAGAAAACTTCACATGAGCTTATTACTGGTAAAAAGCGGAATATTTCATATCTGAGGGTTTTTGGTGCTCCATGTTATATCAGAGATATGAATCACAGCTCCAAGTTTGCCCCAAAGGCTCACGAAGGTTTTATCCTAGGTTATGGTTCGAATTCTCACACGTACAGAGTGTACAACTCTCATCTTGGCAAAGTTGTAGAAACTGTAAATGTTCGATTTGATGAAACTAACGGCTCTCAAAAGGAGCAATTACCTCTTAACCTAGATGAACCACCTTTGGATGAAGTTACCAGGTACATGACTATTGGAGATATTCGGCCTATCGAAGGAAATTCACATCAAGCCAACAAGGATGATGATGGTCCAATGTTCCCACACATAGCCCGGGGCGCTGGAGATCAATATCCTGAAGCAAATGATGTACAGGTCGAAGGAGAACGCGTAAACGAAGAAAATGTCCAACCCGAAGGAGAAGCTGAACCCGAAGGAAATGATCCCGAAGGTCAAGCTGACCCCGAAGAACAACCGGATCCGCAAGATGATGAAGGAGCTTTACCTCGTGTTCGAAGAAGAGTGGATGTCGACTCAATTCTCGAAGATATTCGTTTACCAGGTCGTCCCACCACTCGTTCTCGTACTCGATTAGCTAACTTCTGTGGAAAATTTTCGTTTGTATCCATGCTAGAACCATCAAAATTCGATGAAGCCATGAAGGACTCAGACTTGATGACTGCAATGCTCAAAGAACTTAATCAGTTCAAGAGAAATAAAGTCTGGTCCCTTGTCGATAGACCTGATCCCAAGAAGCATAATATCATTGGTACGAAGTGGATTTTTCACAACAAGAAAGATGAAGATGGCATTGTGGTAAGGAATAAAGCTCGACTGGTTGCACAAGGTTACACCCAAATCGAAGGTATTGATTTTGGTGAGACTTATGCTCCTGTTTCTCGACTAGAATCCATTCGTGTCATGCTTGCTTTTGCCAATTACAATGGTATATTGCTCTATCAAATGGATGTCAAAAGTGTATTTCTTAACGGTGAAATCGAAGAAGAAGTATATGTTATGAAGCCACCAGGTTTTGAAGACCCGAAGAATCCTGATAAGGTGTACAGGTTGCACAAGGCCCTATATGGGTTAAAGCAAGCACCTCGTGCTTGGTATGAAACAATGAAGGATTTTCTTCTGAAGAAGGGCTTCAAACCAGGAACAACTGATCCGACTCTTATTACTCGTGCATATAAAAATGATCTTTTTGTGTGTCAAACTTATGTCGATGATATTATATTTGGCTGTACTAACCCTGATATTAGCGAAGAATTTGCTCGTATGATGTCGAAGAAATATGAAATGTCTATGATGGGTGAATTAAAGTTCTTTCTCGGGCTTCAAATCCGTCAACAGAAGAATGGGACTTTCATCTCTCAAGAGAAGTATCTCAGAGATTGCCTGAAGAAGTTTGATCTTGTCAGTTGCAAGACTATCAAGACTCCAATACCTACGAATGTTCATGTAGATGCAGATGACAAGGGAAAACCTTTCGATCAGAAGAATATCGCTTGATGATCGGTTCCCTTCTTTACCTTTGTGCATCTAGACCTGACATTATGCTATCAGTTTGTATGTGTGCTCGTTTTCAGGCAAACCCGAAAGAATCACATCATATTGATGTCAAGCGAATTCTTCGATATCTGGCTCATACACCAACTTTGGGACTATGGTATCCCAAAGGTGCCCAGTTTGATCTCGTTGGATATTCAGATTCTGACTGGGCTGGTGATCGAGTCGACAGGAAATCTACCTCAGGCACATGTCATTTTCTTGGTAGATCTCTTGTCTGTTGGGCTTCGAAGAAACAGATTTGTGTATCTATTTCTACGGCTGAAGCCGAGTATATTGCTGCTGCTTCATGCTGCACTCAGATTCTGTGGCTCAAGCAAACGCTGAAAGATTATGGTATTCTTGTGAAGAAAATTCCATTGCTATGTGATAACGAAAGTGCTATCAAAATTTCCCATAATCCAGTGCAACACTCTCGAACGAAGCATATTGATATTCGTCATCATTTTCTTCGAGATCATGTTCAGCGAGAAGATATTGTTATCAGCCATGTTCGCACCGAAGATCAATTGGCTGATATCTTTACGAAGCCCCTGGATGAGAAAAGGTTTAGTGCACTAAGGTGTGAGTTAAACATATTGGACTCACGCAATGTGCAGTAAGATCATATCTATCGATACTATGTATTATATGTTTTCTTTCTATGTTGTGTACTTACGTTAATTTTCTATCGTGTTTCTTTTTCGCTTGTTTTTGTTCGTTCAGTGTTGTCCTATACACTTATCACTCCGAGATTTATCACTGTTTTTCCCTCGGATTGATTAAGAATCGGACCCTGTTTTCCCTCTATTCCATCCCTACCCCATCTTTGCTTTTCTCTCGTGAACATGTATATTTGCACTCGATTAAGATTCCCTTCGAATGTTATTGATTCCTAAGGAAAATCTATCGAACTTTTATCAACTTTCATACTCGATGTTCGATGAGTTTGGTCTCGGACGCGGAGAAACTTTCTTTCGGTTCGTTGGGATTTTCCCGCGATTACCGCCACAAAATCCGTCCGTTGAATGCGGAGAGACACAGAATCTATGCCGTTGGATCAGATCTGACAGTTATGTCAGACCCCTCGCTTATAAATACTAATCCACCCCACCGGCACATGATACGTCCCAAACGTATCTATAATTTCTGCTTGCTCCATGCATGTTTTGTGTGACTTTGCCATGTTTTGCTTGAACTTTCATACACTTTTGAACCTATTTGGACTAACCTATTAACTCAGTGCACCCAGTTGCCAGTTTCTGTTTTCTGCTGTTTTTGTATTTCAAGTTTTCCGGCCATTAAAAGTGCTCCAAAAATTCCGGGAAAATATATAAAAAATCAGCGCAACAGAAGCTTCCGGAATCACCAAGAGAGAGAAGGGGGCCACCGCCAGGCAACCAGGAGGGCAGGTGGCGCGGCCCCACCCTGGGACGTGCCAGGGACCCTCCTGACTGCCTCGTGGGTCCCCTTGATGCCCCCTTCGCCTATATTTATCCCTCGGGGTGGAAACCACTAATATCGATCCGTCTTTCGCGATCTCGCCTCTGTACCGCCGCCGCCGCCGTTTCAAGATCGGGGCTGCCTGGATATGCTGCTCCGGCACCCTGCCGGGAGAAGCTATCCCCTCCGGGAGACCATCCATAGCCATGGACGCCTCCCGTATGTACCGTGAGTAGTTCCCCTTGGACCATGGGTCCGTGAGCAGTAGCTATGTGATGAATCTCTCCCCCTTTTGTGCTTCCACTTTCGAGTCCTCGTGAGCTGCCTCACATGATCGAGGCATCTATGTAATTTCTGCTGTTGCTATGCTGAGTTTGTTGGGATCTGATGGATTATGAGACTATGTTCAGATTGTGATGAGTAATATATTTGGTTCTTCTATTTTATATTTTGTTCTTGAGTAAATTCTTGCATGTTCTCCGTTGCGGTATTTGCTTTGGCCAAGTATTTTATTTGCAACTCCAAGAGAGAGCGTTATGCTCGATTGTGGGTTCATCCCCTTGATGTCTAGCTTGAGTGACAGAAACATGAGACTAGGGGATGTGCTGTTGCCACCAGGGATAAAACAACGGTGCTTGTACCCTGCGGGTGCAAGGATTGTTTACTTTACGCAAAGTTCTTTTAATGCAGTTGTCTGTTGCTTTGAGTTTACACTTTGGGTGGGATTCGCAACTTAATACCAGCGAGATGTTCTGGATAGATGTCTCAAGGTGGATGATTCGTAGTAGATGCAGATGGATTTCGGTCTACTTACCTTGGCGTACTTCCCATTGCTTTTGAGCCCTTCCTTTCTTTGCAGCATAGTTAGCATTGCGGTGCCTTCATAATCCTGTCAATTTCCCAACTTTGATTTGTTTACCTCGCTAGCACTTTTATCGTCTTTTGGGAGAGAGACATCACTAGTGAAAATCACGGGACCCCGGTCCATCTTCACATTATTGTTCACACCCTCACTTTACTTTCAGCTTTTACTTTCCTTTGCACCTTTTATCTCCTGCGTTGATCCTTTGTAAACGACAAGGCCGGAGGAATTGACAACTCCTCGGTACTCGTTGGGAGCAAAGTTATTTGTTGCTGTGTGCAGGTCCACGACAACACCCTAGTCAGGAAGAAATTTCTGGCGACGTTTCCACCTACTTGTATCTCCTGAGTCCTACTGGTTCGATAACCTTGGTATCTTCACTGAGGGAAACTTTCTTCTGCACTGCATCTCAAACCTTCCACTTGGGGTAACCAATGAGGGGCGAGAAGCCATCAAGCAAATTTCTGGCGCCGTTGCCGGGGACTCAAGTCTGCAAGATAGGGGAGTTGCAAACTATCTTTTACCTTTGATTTTTAGTCTTGTTAGTTTACCTTTCAGTTTTTACTTTTGTGTCCTTAATCAAAAATACCAAAAATACCTGCTGCTACTATGGGTTCCAATGAAAACACTAAGTTGTGTGACTTCACTAGTCACAACAACAGTGACTTTATCTGCACTCCTATTTCTCCAGCTGCCACTTCAGCACCTTCTTATGAGATTAAACCTGCTCTGCTTAACCTTGTTATGAAAGATCAATTCTCAGGAGCAGGAGAAGATGCTGCCTTGCACCTAAACAACTTTATTGAGCTCTGCGACATGCAGAAGTACAAGGAAGTGGATGGAGACATCGTCAAGCTGAAGCTTTTTCCTTTCTCTTCGAGAGGAAGAGCCAAGGAGTGGCTACAATCTTTGCCCAAGAACAATATCGATTCTTGGAGTAAATGCAAAGATGCTTTTATAGGGAAGTACTATCCCCCTGCTAAAATTATTCAATTGCGGAGTAACATTATGAATTTCAGGCAATTGGATAATGAACACGTTTCCCAGGCTTGGGAACGTATGAAGACGCTTGTCAAGAACTTCCCCACACATGGACTAACTACCTGGATGGTTATCCAGACTTTTTATGCAGGCTTGAACTTCACCTCGCGGAACCTGTTAGATTCGGCCGCGGGAGGAACTTTTATGTCAACCACGCTTGGTCCTGCCACAAAGCTACTTGATGAGATGATGCTGAACTACTCGCAATGGCACACCGAGAGATCTCCAACCGGTAAGAAGGTAAACTCTGTCCAGGAGATCTCCTCTTTAAATGAAAAGGTTGACCTTATCATGTCTCTGCTTACCAAGCAATGTCCTATTGATCCTCAAGATGTTCCTTTAAATTCTTTGGGTGCTCAAGAGCAAGTAGATGTTAATTTTGTCTCTAGAAACAACTTCAACAATAATGCTTATAGGAGTAACTTTGGTAGCAACAATCCTAGGCCTTTCCCATCCAACAACTATGGGAACAACACTTATCCTACCGCCAGAAACTCCACTTCAGAGCTAGAGATCTTGCTCAAAGACTTTATCACTACCCAGAAAGCCTTCAACAAGAGTGTGGAAGAGAAATTAGATAAATTAGATATCCTCTTTTCAAAGGTAGACAACATAGCCCATGATGTAGAGATGCTGAAGATTAGAACCTCTCCCCCCGAGGAGAGGAAGACCACTCCTATGAATGCTATCCAAGTCCAAATTAATTAAAACATTAGGATGTTGGGAAAACTAAAAGAGAGATGGGCTAGAGAAAAGGAGGAAGAAGAGAGAATTAAGAGCCTTCCTACCTACCACACAGTAGCCACTATCCAAGTAGTTGAGGATGTCCAAACTGTTAGCACCCATCACACCCCTAGTCCCACTGGACCTATCAATGGTGATGCTACCACCTCAACCTTAGAAGAGGAAACCTCTATGAATATAGAGGCTTTCGATCAAGTGAGCTTAAATGATATCACTACTTCCTTGATAGATAGAAGTGACTTCGACTTTGAAAAGTGCACTTTACCAGAAGTTATTGGTTTCCTACACAAGATGTCTAGAGACCCCCACACTAGCACACTCAATCTTGCCTTCACAGAGCATATCACCAATGCTCTAATCAAAGTTAGGGAGGAGAAGCTTAGACTAGAAGCCTCCATACCTAGGAAGCTAGAAGATGGTTGGGATCCTATGATAAAAATTAAATTGAATAACTTCTCTTGTTATGCTCTTTGTGATGTTGGAGCAAGTACCTCTGTTATGCCCAAAAGAATGTATGATATGCTTGAATTGAAACCTTTTGATCCTTGTTCTTTTGGTGTTCGTCTTGTTGATTCTTCCGTAAAGAAACCTTTGGGGAAGATCGGCGATGTTCTTATCATTGTCAATGACAATTATGTTCCCGTTGATTTCACTATTATGGACATTGAGTGTGAGCCCTCTTGTCCAATTATTTTGGGACGTCCTTTTCTTCGGACAGTTGGTGCTATCATTGACATGAAAGAGGGAACTATCAAATTCCAATTCCCTCTCAAGAAAGGGATGGAACATTTCCCTAGGAAAAAGATTAAGTTTCCTTTTGAGTCCGTCACACGGGCTAGTTATTCTCTTGAAAAGACTTGATCTTCTGCTTTAAGCCTAGCTAATGGCTCTAAAGAAGCGCTTTCGGGAGGCAACCCGCAACGAATTTAGGTTTTTATTTTTGTTTTTGTTCTGTTATTAGTGGTCTTGATGATTTTTACTACTGTAGCAACATCATTGTATCTTTACTTTTCAAGCTTTGTTCCTTTTATAGCCTCATACGACAAGGGAAGTGAAAGTTGTGACATGCTGTCCAGAAAACAGATTCTGTCCTCGTGACTAGAAAAATCATGGAAAAATCCCAGGTCATCTTTTTGAGCTGAAATTTTTACACAGCGTGCTCTATACAATTACGAAACATTCGTATGTTCTTATTTTTTTTATTTGAGTTGTATAAGTACCCCTAAAAAGTTCTTTTTTACCTGCTGGTCTGTTTTTCACAGATTCTGTCCTGTTTTGCCTTTCCTTCGTTTTGCAAACCTTAAGCTTGCTTTTTCTTTGCAAAAACTTGTTGGTAATCTTGAGAAACAGTATCTCTTCAAGTTTATCTTTATTTCCAGTAGAGGAAAACTTATTTTATTATGGATACTAACCTCTCTAATCAGCCTACAATGAGTTATGTATGAAGGGAGTTTTCAAGTGCGCGATGGAAGGTGATGAAAGAAGATTCAGGAGTGTCAAACGCTCAAGCTTGGGGATGCCCATGTGCACCCCCAATAAATATTCAAGGAGACTCAAGCGTCTAAGCTTGGGGATGCCCCCGGTGCATCCCCTTCTTCATCAACAATTATCAGTTCGTCTCTCGTTGCACTATATTTTTATCACTTCATGCGTTATGTGCTATGCTTGGAGCGTCTCGCTCTTTACTTTTATAGGTTTGTTTTGCTTTCTTTGCTGTAGTAACAAGTTAGACCCCAACTTACTCTTTTGTGTGGGAGAGATTCACGCTCCGCTTGAACTAGAACTCCTCATAGATTTGCATGCTTATTCTTTTAGCTGTGAGCTATTCTTTTTCTTTTCTTAGTTGTTGTTCTGTTTAGTTGTAGTGCTTTAGTTTTTCTAGAGCTTTTCTTTTGTCTTAGGTTGAACTTTATATAGGTTGCATGTTTTATCTTGTTAGAGAGTTTGCCTGATGCACTGAGTTTTGTGTCTTGACTGAAAGTAGGTAGTTAAAGTTTCTATTCTCTTTGTAGTAGCAACTTGCAAAAGTTTTGAGGTATTTACTAGAGTAATGTTTGAACTTATGGTGTCAAGATCTCTTGCCTATTAGTGATAGATGTCGTATTTTGGGCAATCCGTGTGTTTTTCGAAAACCAAAAACCCCCTGTTGAGAACTCTAGCTACTAGATGGATCACTAACCTCTGGAGGGTTCGAATATTAGAGTACACTCATGTACCATGAGTCGAGGATGTGCAAGGATAACTAAACCCCCATACACTCCTCCTCGGGGTACCTGTCTCTTTGTGAACCTCCTGATTAGATTGAGAGTTACCGATAATAAGTGCATGAGTTCTTCGGACTAATATGAGTATTCGAAAGTTGACACTTCCACCCACCTATACTTTTTCTAGCCTCTTCGGTACCGTGCATTGCCCTTTCGCACCTCGAGAGTTGGCGCATACTTCGCCGGTGCATCCAAACCCTTGGCATGATACGCTATGTCATCATAAGCCTCCTTATATCTTTCCTCAAAACAGCCACCATACCTACCTACAAGGCATTCCCATAGCCTTTCCGAGACACATTTCCATGCAACATCCACCTTCTCATGACTTGATCCTCATGTCATACATGCTACTTGCTTGATCGATGAGCCGCATTCTAGTTGGGCCTTTCCCTAATCATTGCTACATGACGCGCTAGTATCATTGCATATCCTGCCACCCTGGCAGAGGCATACATTTGCATCATGATAGTTACATTTTCTTTATGTGAGTACCTTTGTAAAGTGTGAAAGATCTCCTATATTCTTGTAAAATATAGAGTATTGCCCCTAAAGTGAGGAAAAGATCCCAAAGACGACAAAATCAAAAGATCCCAAAGAGGACAAATGAGAGTTAAATAGAAAGAGCCATTGAGGCCACCAAAAAATAAAAAAAATAAAAAGAGAAAAATAAAAATAAAAAGAGAGAAGGGGGCATACCACTATTCCTTTTGAGAGATCCACACTAGTACTTCATCTTCTATCCCTTGTACTCCATAGAGATCATCATCATGCATATAGCTATGTGGGGACCCTTCACACTATATAACTTGGCTTGTATATTCCAATGATGAGCCTCCTCAAACGAGCTCTAGGTCTTCTTGAGCAAGCAAGTTAGATGCACCCCCAATATTTCCCTTGGAGAGCTTTTAGCTCACATGTGCATCCGTTGTATGGAAATCCCTACTCCTCACATCATATCTATCATATGGCCTTCTCTCGCCTATGATTGTCCTCATTGATGTGAGCCTTTCACACCTTTTCTCTTCCTCCTCCACCTTCTTTCTGTTTCGCCTTTTAGGTGTCAACTTTCTTGCTCACGCTCATCCATTGCATGAGTGCTCAAAATATCGAAAGGGAGTGGATCAGTTTGACTTGTACCTGGCTAGTGGTTTGGGGACGAGTCCAGATAAGAATCCAAAGGAGACCAAGTGTGAAACTTTAGTAGATAGTTCTTCTCAACAACCTTTTTCTGTTTCTTCCCAGTCCCTTGCTTGCACGCAAACACCATTTGGAGACATTCGAGTCACGGACAGCAAGAGCTCTTGCACCTTTTGTTCTTTTGTTGCTTGTGTCAATGCTAATATAGACTCTTGCTTGTTAAGACTTGAATTGAATTGCATGCTTTGATTGCTTTACTTAAAAGTCCTTATTTGGTTGTGTGGCATGTCACCACAGAAATTATGCTTGTTATCATTTACCTGCTCGAGGACGAGTAGGAATTAAGCTTGGGGATGTTGATACGTCCCAAACGTATCTATAATTTCTGCTTGCTCCATGCATGTTTTGTGTGACTTTGCCATGTTTTGCTTGAACTTTCATACACTTTTGAACCTATTTGGACTAACCTATTAACTCAGTGCACCCAGTTGCCAGTTTCTATTTTCTACTGTTTTTGTATTTCAGGTTTTCCGGCCATTAAAAGTGCTCCAAAAATTCCGGGAAAAATATATAAAAAATCAGCGCAACAGAAGCTTCCGGAATCACCAAGAGAGGGAAGGGGGGCCACCGCCAGGCATCCAGGAGGGCAGGTGGCGCGGCCCCACCCTGGGCCGCGCCAGGGACCCTCCTGACTGCCTCGTGGGTCCCCTCGATGCCCCCCTTCGCCTATATTTACCCCTCGGGGTGGAAACCCCTAATAACGATCCCTCTTTCGCGATCTCGCCTCTGTACCGCCGCCGCCGTTTCAAGATCGGGGCTGCCTGGAGAAGCTATCCCCTCCGGGAGACCATCCATAGCCATGGACGCCTCCCGTATGTACCGTGAGTAGTTCCCCTTGGACCATGGGTCTGTGACCAGTAGCTATGTGATGAATCTCTCCCCCTTTTGTGCTTCCACTTTCGAGTCCTCGTGAGCTGCCTCACATGATCGAGGCATCTATGTAATTTCTGTTGTTGCTATGCGGAGTTTGTTGGGATCTGATGGATTATGAGACTATTTTCAGATTGTGATGAGTAATATATTTGGTTCTTCTCTTTTATATTTTGTTCGTGAGTAAATTCTTGCATGTTCTCCGTTGCGGTATTTGCTTTGGCCAAGTATTTTATTTGCAACTCCAAGAGAGAGCGTTATGCTCGATTGTGGGTTCAGCCCCTTGATGTCTAGCTTGAGTGACAGAAACATGAGACTAGGGGATGTGCTGTTGCCACCAGGGATAAAACAATGGTTCTTGTACCTGCGGGTGCAAGGATTGTTTACTTTACGCAAAGTTCTTTTAATGCAGTTGTATGTTGCTTTGAGTTTACACTTTGGGTGGGATTAACAACTTAATACCAGCGAGATGTTCTGGATAGATATCTCAAGGTGGATGATTCGTAGTAGATGCAGATGGATTTCGGTCTACTTACCTTGGCGTACTGCCCATTGCTTTTGAGCCCTTCCTTTCTTTGCAGCATAGTTAGCATTGCGGTGCCTTCATAATCATGTCAATTGCCCAACTGTGATTTGTTTACCTCGCTAGCACTTTTATCGTCTTTTGGGAGAGAGACATCACTAGTGAAAATCACGGGACCCCGGTCCATCTTCACATTATTGTTCACACCCTCACTTTACTTTCAGCTTTTACTTTCCTTTGCACCTTTTATCTCTTGCGTTGATCCTTTGTAAACGACAAGGCCGGAGGAATTGACAACTCCTCTGTACTCGTTGGGAGCAAAGTTATTTGTTGTTGTGTGCAGGTCCACGACAACACCCTAGTCAGGAAGCAATTTCTGGCGACGTTGCCACCTACTTGCATCTCCTGAGTCCTACTGGTTCGATAACCTTGGTATCTTCACTGAGGGAAACTTGCTGCTGCACTGCATCTCAAACCTTCCACTTGGGGTAACCAACGAGGGGCGAGAAGCATCAGCACATCCCTCGCAATTCCCTTGACTTCATCTCTCTGCTCCCGAAGTTCTCTCTCGCGCGCCGTCGTGCTGCTCGTCGCCGTCGACTCCCTCGCTGCTTTGCTGCCAGAAGGAAGTCGCAGGAGACCTTCCCGTCGACGAGGAACTTCATCTGCGGCGCCGTAGCCGCCGAACATCACCAAGTTAGGGTATGTGAGGCACTAGACGCGATTCCAATCTCTTCTGTTCATCGTGTTTCGGATTTGTTTTTGATTTTATCTTATTTTTCTAGGTCTGTTTGATCCGTCTGGATCATTGCCTCTTGGGAAATCTGTTTGTAGCATTTTCAGTCGATTCCCCATCTGAACTAGGTAAGAAATCCCTCGGATTCTCTCACTTAGGCAATTTCCTCAGAAGCGTATCGATGGATTTGCACTTGTGCACTTATTTCATTCAAGTTCTTTGTTAGATTTACACTTGATGAAAATCTAGCCTAGCACTTCCTTGAAAAACTTGTTGCAAGACAATTTTCTCGATATGTTTACTGCGTTCAAAAATGTTTTTCCTCGAAAACAGCTGGTACTTGTTCACAACTTTCCTATATTCCCTCATACCTATCCTTTTCGCAGGAAAATGTCTGGGAACGAAGGAAATTTCAGAGCACCCAAGCGTGTGGGAGGCCGAGCAAGAATCACCAACAACTCTGAAGGATTATCAGAGGAATTGATTATCGAAAAGAAACTGAGAACGCCTGAAGGTTCTGAAGATGAACGCACGAGAGAAAACCGTCTGCAAGAAATATGAAGGCTTCAAGCGCTTCGTTGGTATGAATACAAGTCTATTATTCCTCGATGGGAGAGGCTGTTTGCATTGAAGAATCCTTGGTCCGATGTCAAAGAATTAAGGCCCAAGTGGACGAAAGATAATCGACCACCTCCTCCAGATGATGCTCATCCATCCTCTCTCAAAACACCTGATGATTTTCAAGAGTTGGTTGATTCTCGGGAAGCACGAGTGCAAAAACGCAAGGAGGCTAAAGCAAGAAAGGAGGCTGCTGCTGCTGAGGGTGCCGAGGAAATTGGCCCAAGCGCCAAACTGAAGGCTGGCAAGAAATCTGCCAAGCGAAAGAAAAAGGTAGTCATTGTCTCTCCACCAGAGGCAAACTCCAAAGAAGAATCTAATTCAGATGATCAAGACCCTGGCACTGAGGCTGATGTCGAGGACATTCCTCAGAAGAAGAAGCCGAGCAGTAAAGGCATTAGGATCCATGAGCCAGCTGCCCAGGCTCCTCGAGCAACAATTGACATGACCGATTTGGTCACTGCACCGCCTATTTCCTCTGCTCCCCCTGTGCAAACTCAAAGACAAAAACCTTCGGCCAAGTCGAAGGGAAAGCAAGCTCGAGTGGCCGAGGATGATGAAACGCTTATCCAGCGACAAGTAAGGCTGGCCAAGAAAAAAGAGCAAGAAGATAATGACTTGATAAATTCCAAGCTTCTAAACTTCCACAGTCAGCCCGAGCATAAAAAGGCCCAGGTTGCTAAACAGTTAGGCATACTGCACCTGGTTGGTGAAAAGTATCGTCGAACGATTGCAGAAGGCACTATTCGAAGTGCCCCGAAGGAAAAGGTTGTGGCCCCTAGCGCCACCGAGAAAGTTGTGACTCCCAGAGTCACGAATGAAAAGGATGCAGCTGCTAGTGCTGCGAAGAAAAATGCTGAGGCCCCTAGTGCCTTGAAGGATAAAGCTGCGGCCCCTAGTGCGGTAACAAAACCCATTGTTGCTGCCAAGGAAACCAAGGAGGCCGAGAAGAAAGCAAAAGAGGCTAGGCAGAAGGCTCAGGCTGCTCCAGTTCCTGCTCCTCCCCCTGTTGCGCCAGTTGTTTCCGGCCCTCGTGCCGATGAAGAAAGCTCCAACGAAGGAGATTCTGCTGCCCATGCTCCTTGGGATGCTGCTCACATCTCTCATATCCTCTGGATGATGGCTACCACACCGAGCAAAGTCACTGCCGAGGACGATGTACCACCTGAGATCCAAGAACAAGTTGCTCGATACATGATCCGTTGGGAAGGATATCTCACCCAGGATCGAAAGGATAAAGAGAAAGAGAAGTTTTACTCCAGGCAGCTTCAAGAAGATACTGAGGACCTTGAGTCCCGCCAGTTCTTCAAATCCAAAATTGCAACCCTTGAAGCATCCAGAAGGACACACAAGGAAAACATAACCGCTGTGAATGAAAAGGTTCGACAAGTTGTCTCTGCAATTTTCAAAGAGCACAATGATGCCCTGTACAAAAGACAATCTCGAAAGAGAAAGTCTGCTGCCCCAACCTTTGCGCGTGGGGCGCCAAAGATCGAGAAAAATGCCAAGAATCCCAAGTCTATCGAGGTCGTTGCTGCATCAGCACGACAGGAAACTGCACCAACCCCCACCAAGCAACCCACTCCTCCTCGTGAGAAAACTCCACCCCCTCGCCAAACAACTCCACCCCCTCGCCAAGACACTCCTCCACCTCGACAACAGACACCACCACCTCATCAACCATCACCACCAAAAGCTTCGTCGCCACCACCAAACCCTCCATCACCACCTCACATCATTCCATCGACCATCCCAGCCATCGAGACCCAAGCTCAAGCTGAGCCCGAGCAACCTGCTCAGGTCGAGCAAGAACATCAAGCCCCCATTTCCTCTGCTCAAAAGGATTATTCCTTTTCCCAGACTCTGCATGAAGGAGAAGACGCCGATGTTGACATCACAACAGTTTCTTCTCGACAAGATGCTGCTGAAGGAAATAGTTCTGGCGATGGAAGTTTGAGTGGAAGTTCATCCTCCTCTTCATCAAACTCTTCGGACGAAGAAATGCTGGATGTCTTTGCCCAGCTGAACTAATATATGGAGGCCATGGAGACTGAGGAGGCCGCCCAAAATGCCCCTGCCGACGAAGGAGTTGTCGTCGAAACACAGGCCGAGGAAAATGTTCCTGCAGCCATCCCATCTCAGAACATTTTCAATGTTCCATCTTCTATTCCTTGCCCTGCTGAGCCAGTTTTCCAGATGCCAGACAATGCTGCTGAAGTATTTCCCGTCGATGAGCTGCTTCATTCTGCTCACCCGAGAGAAATGTTTCCCCTGTTCCGCTCTGATGTTCCTCGAGGAGGCCCCATCTTCAAAAGGCGTGAACACAAGCCATTTTTCTTCGGGACCAATCCCTACGAGAAGCCCCGCAGTGCATATTCTCTTCGGTTTTGGACTCAAGAGCAAGCCATCTACTACACCCGTGTGATGTACAACAAGGCGAGAGTTTTTCAACATCAATACCTCGATATGCCTTCGGTGTACTCAAATTCATGTTTCGAAAATGTTGCCGAGACTATTGATGGTCTCCATGCTCATAAGATGTTTGCTCTCGATTGTGGCTACAATCCCGAGCTCGTCAAGCAATTTTATGCAACTTTGTATGTCACTGGTGATCCCGAGAACTCGAAGACTTGGAAATTTGATTACATGATTCAAGGCCAAGTATTCCATATGACTGTCGACCAATTTTTGGCCATCATCAATTTACCTCGGTTCGAAGGATTACCACACAAGCTTCATGACTTACCTGCTCCAACTCCTGCTGAATTCTCTACACTCATGAATCCAGATGTCGTAGGAGATCACTACCCTGCTGAGCCCAAGCCGAGGCATTTGGTGTTTGAAGCAAAGGCATGGTTCTATATTCTTTCGAAGACCTTGATGCCAATGCTAGATGTGCACGATGATTTTCCCATTCCCAACGATGTGCAACTTGCTCTGTTGAAGTTAGTCCATGGTCATCCCTTTGATTTTGAAGACTACTTCATCAGGACCTTGGTGTCTTGTGCTGATGATCACAATTCCCACAAGCCGTATGCACCTTGGCCGATGGCTATCTGCAATTACTCTCGGGACGTGCCATTCCCCGTGTCAATATTCCTGAAGATTTTCACTCCACCAGTTAGGGAAGTATTGCAGATTGTTGCTCGACCCAACGATCAATATGCTGAGCACACTGGCATCCGCGCCCAACTGACTGAGCGTAATGTTCGCTCGAAGTTTATCAAGCCAGTGCATCACATGGAGGTTTCTCTTCGGTCCCAGCAAATGCTTCAACATCATATTGACCAAGATTTCATTCAGAAGCAAGCTATGATGGATGAGATAAACCATTTGTGCAATATTGCCATGAACAACAATCAGATGCTGCGTGAATGTCTTCGACGTGATTGGAAAGGACTGCGGAAATTCAATTACCTCGGTCAACTTCAACGATGCGGTTTCGAAGAATATCCTCCCCATCTTAACAGGAATTGGACCAATGATGATCGAGTAGATCGCCCGGATCCCAATATTCCTCGGCTGCCGAAGAATAGGGACGTGCTCAGTGTCGATGACTATTATCACATTACTGTCAACACCTTCTCCTCCGACTCCGAGAAAGATGAAGCCCCTCAACGTCAAGCGAGAGTTTACACTCCCCTTCCTCGAAGCCCCAGGACCCCGCCGGAATCGCAGCTGGAATCTTCTGGAGATCAACACTCCTTCCGCACGAAGATCACTCCACCAGGCGCTCGCCCCATTCGTCGTGCTCCAACGCTCGCCGAATCTTCTCGACGTCGTCAGCACCGCTCTCGCGAGTAGGGATTTCTTTCGACCCTATTCTCTTGACTTTTTGTACGTTGTGACAAAAAGGGGGAGATGTAGTGGCATCGAAGAAATTAGTTTACCATCGGGGTTAAGGGCTTTTCTTTTCTTCGATAAAATTTTGAAATTTGAGGTTTCTGAGTAGTTTCAACAAACTTCTGATTCATATTCGATCTGGTTGTAACTAACTCTAAGTAGGTCTGTGAACTTCTTATCGTAAGATATCTATCTGCTGCTTGCGATACTTAACCTTTTGCAGGAAGCTATCTGTCGTATAAATTCACAGGTCATTTGAGGAGATTGCATATTTCTTATTGGATATTATCTGGAATGCAATTTCACTCGCTAAGATTATTGATGTTTTTCCCTCGACTCTACTTGTCAAATATGCACTTCACAGGAAACTCTTATCTTCCGTGCATACATCAAGGGGGAGTATTTTCATCGATCTTAGCACCGGTTTATCATCGAAAAATCAAAACTTTCAAATTATTTATCGATGCCTGTTTTGTCAACAATCGTCCAAAAAGGGGGAGATTGTAAGAGCAAGTTCCCCCCCCCCCCCCGAAGATTTTGGACATTGCTGGACAAAGAAGAAGTGGAACTAATATTGTTTTCGAGTATAAACAGATACTTAGGTTCCGAAAGAATGGAGTTTGCAAGTAGAAGGTCGAAGGACAACTCACTGCAGCAAAGCTGCAGTTATCTACCGAAACCTTTGAAGGAAGACGACCCCTAAAAATGTCGTCGAAGAAAAAGACTCTCTCGAGTAAAAGCGCAACGAGGAGAAAGCTGAAGTTGGTCGAAGACTTAGTCTTTTTACTAGTTTCTCTTTGTTTTCTTGAGTCGTAGGAAAAACCATACTATTAAGAGGGGTTTGCTAGTTGAGATCTTTGTCGAAGTGAATTTGCTCTGCTCAATCTAAACCCATGAAATCCTACCGAGAGAAATCTTACTGAGTCGAGTGAATAGCTCGAAGGCAAAGTCATTGCACTTCGTGCCTTCGAGAGAGAACTCGTTCGGTAAGTCAGCTTACTTGTTCCTCAAGTAAAGTTGCGCAGTGATTGGAATCCGACCATTGTGGACACGCGTCAAGTGGTCGCATCGGGTCACTTCAGTCATTTTACCCATCGGGATCGCCAACTACAAATACCCCGCACCTACCCGCCATTTTGGGTTGGCTGCTCCACTAAAGATTCTAAGACAGAAGTCTGTGAGCATCCCAAGAGAGATTCATCGAGAGAAAACCAAAACCCAAGTCTGAACTGAGTTGAGCAATTCACAGAGACTTAGGTCGAGATTAGCCGATATTTTTATCTTGGAGAACTGCAAGTCTCCTAGACGGTTAGGCGTCGCCTGTCAAGCAGTCGAAGAGAAATTGTCGCTTCTGAAGGAAGTTTGTAAAGGTCTCGAAGATGTCCTGAATCATCTACCACGAGTGAAAACTGGACAAGCTCGAGGAGTTTGTTGCAGTGGAGAATAGGACGGAGAGAGTTTTGCTCCAGGTGTTCAATCACCAGTCCCTCCAACCAGACGTAGCACTTTGCAGAGTGTGAACTGGTTTACCAAACATCGTCGTGTCAGGCTCGTTTTTCCTTCTAGCATTTACATGAAGTATTTACTCGTTGCCTGTTTGCCTTCGATGTTTTCCTTCGCTCCCAATCCTTTCGAGCCATGCAAGACTTTCGATACTGTATTTCCTTCGAGATGCCTTTAGTCCTTCGAAGTTCGCATGAATTCCTTCTAAGTTCCGCAGAATCTTTAGAAGTGATCATTCACCCCCTCCCCCTCTGATCATTCTTGAGCTTTCAGTTATGTTGAATTTTTTTTCTCATGATTCCTACAATGATGCTTTCAGTTAGTATTACACGTGCGTCTACCATCAAGTTAAATTGCTTCTGCATTTAGCTATTTTTGTTTGGTGAAGGCGTGTAGGCAGTCGAAACATGCATCTCCTCATGTTGGTCGAAATTTTAGTTTATTTTGCTTCCAGTTAAGATGAATCGTATTGACAAAGCACACTTGGATGCTTCCTCCTCACGGGCTTCTACATTATATCAAATGTGCTTCTTTTGTCCTAAAGATTGCTTCCATTCTTCAGACTTCTTTTAAAAATAAAATAGGCAATTATATTAGTTTCATTATATTGATATCGCCATTGTAATGACACACGTACTATACAATATTGTTTTTTGGTTTACTTTTTTGCTTTCACAGAATACTTCCATTTATTTCTGTAGCCGCTAATGTACTTTACTTTATGTGTTTTCAGTTTACCCACGATAATGAAGCAAAGCAAAGCAGTGTATGCTCAAGAAGATTAATCTTCTGAAAGGGGATGTAACCGCAACGGCCTCGCGAAACAGCAGACATGAAGTGTACAAGCTATATACCCTGTACAAAGTAACTAGATTGCTAGTAAACCAAAATATGCAAGCATAACACATGAAAACATGTATGGATAATAAAGGAAGAACACCACATGAGTCATGATGTTGCTTTGAGAAAAAGGACAATGAATTGTGAAGCATGGTTTGTAGTGTTGGAAGCATGACTTTCAGATGATGGAAGCAAATTGAGCATACTTGTATTTCTTGGGATCATGTTCCTACTGCGCCTGAACCATATGTTCTGCGTACTCATGTTAATGGTCTTTTTATCTTGTTTAGTAGCGATTCTCTAGTCGAGGAAAACAAGATTTTGTTGTTTTTGAAGCAAAAATTTCATTACCATAGCAAGTTTAATCCACTAAGGAAGCAAATTCACTATTAGATGGAAGCAAACTTAACTCACCGTAAAGCCAAATTTGATTCGTTGCTGCAAATAAAACAAAGCATTACTGCATTAGAAATAAAATTTCAATGTTGTCGAAGCAAACTCCTGTCGGGTTGGTAGCATATTTAAATAACTCTGGGTATATGTCTACTACTAATATAAAAAGCACCAGAGGACCAATTGATCTTGTACGTCCAATGCTATTCATGTAACGAACCATATTACACCCATGTTGTATGGCACAACACGCCTAAACATTTCTTCTTTCTTTATTTATCCCATAAATTAAGTGTAATTACATGCACAATTTCCTTTATTGTTGCCCATAAATCCTCCATTTTAATTAGGCGACATCCTTAATTTCCTTCCTTGTTTATCGCATGCAAATGCAATGCACAAATCGACTGCTCCTTTTTATTTCTCATGTCGATTCGTTTAATTAATAAATCCAAAGGCGTAGAAGAACGCAACGGATGGCAGCAATGACGTCACACGAGAAAGGTCGGGCGGAGGAATCGTTCCTTTGGCCAGGGAAAAAATCCAATCCATCCAGCTGAAAAAAATCCTTACAAAAAGGGCTGAAGCGAACCCAATCCATCCAGCGGAAAAAAACCCTTAAAAAAGAAAAAAATGTTTTCGCGTGTGAACTAGAGGCGAGCAAGCGAGTCGTTCGATCCTTTTTGCCAGGCTGTACGTACGTGTGTGCACGTGTATGTGTATGCATTTGGATCCTTTGAGCATGCGTATGTATACACACACCCATGCGCTCGATCAGGCGCCCTTCCTTTTGCACTCACTCGCGAGTCGTCCTTCCTTCCTTTGCCAGATGGTAGCATGTCTTCAATGCTGAAAAAGAGAAGCAATAGGTCTCCAAAGCTGTAACCCACCGAGTCTAAAGATGATCTTAATATTCGATATGAATTTTCTCAATGAAGGTTCAGTTACAGATTAAGTACATTCAGTATAATTATACTCAAGATTCTTTGACTGGTTCTTCGATTATAATCTTAACCCATGTATTTGATTGGTGTTACTATAATTTTCCAAATGGGCTATATGCAAGTCGATTGATTTTTGTGTATGTAAGTGATTTCATCATGGTGCTTGAGGCGTGGCACCATCGCTCGTCGGGGACGCTAGCAAGACCACGACCAGGAACAAGCTACACTCAGCGGACGAAGGTTCGAGATGGGAGTCGGTGGGGGGAGTGTAGTTATAATTTTAATTACAATTTAACTTCAGATAAATCTAATATGCGGAGTAAAAAGGACCAACACAAAAATAGGTTGCTAGATCAGGTTTTTCCATACTCAACCTAATAAAAATGTAGTGCTGCACGTCACTTCTTTTCTTGTAAAATTAAAGTTAAAATTTCATACTAACAAAAACTATATGTGCATTAGTCGAGAAGCCTCACTCTCGAGGTAGTAACAGTGGTGAGGGAGTACAACAGCGATAAGCCTCCACGGTTCAAGGTGGTGCGTCGAGACCATTGGTGGCGCTTGACACGGAGCGACACCGCGATCTCGGTGACCCAGGTCCGCAAGCTCAACCCACGATGTCGGTGGTGAGGTGAGGTGCAGCATCACCTTTACAACGTCTTCGGGTTGGAAGATGTGGAGGTCCTCGGGGGTGTGGGTGCCTCCGGTTGAGTGGATGAAGAGGCTGGAACAATCTATTGTGGAAACAGAACCTGTTTTTCGATATCAGTAAGTATATAATTTTAACCTGTTTGTTTTAAAATAACCTTGCTGAAAACAAAATTGTACAAGATTTTACCAAAAAATAATACTATTAGTTAAAACATGCATTGAACATGCAAGCTTACTAGTTTCAGTTAAGCAAACCATGTAGCAAACACAACTTCTTTTGGAAGCAAATTAAAATGATAATGGAATCAGGATTTGCTTCCAAAGAAGCAAACAACATGATATCGAAACTGAGAATGCAGAGATCATGAGTTAATTTAGGCCCAAAAGACATGGCGTGATTTATGGAAGCTGTTACGGGAGGCAAATCTCAATTACTGTATATCCAAAACAACCATCAGTGGGCTCTTTTACAATCGTACGATGCATGAATAGTCTGACAAAAGCATTGTATCAGTAGTTTGATGGCTAGTGCTTTCCAAAATTATTTTCCATGAGCTGAATCGTTTGATCGTATCAATAGTTTGATGGCTAGTGCTTTCCAAAATTATTCTTGATGAGCTGAATTGTTTGATCACGAAGTTCATAATTGTACAACGTCTTGAATATAACCTCACGATGAATTCACTATAGCATGAAAAAATATATAATTAACGATTTACATACATAACCAAAGAGCATGATCAAATTCAAATTGGATAAAGTCTTAACTAATTCAAATGGCTTTCATTTTTAAGGAGCTTAATAATGATTTAAAAGATGATGTATACTTCTGCTATCTTCGGTCGGTCGAAGAGCGAGATTTGCTATAATCCGCGGTATCCCAATCCAGCGTGGAATTGTACACTGCCGACAGCGTGACGAACACCTCGTCCATGGATGGCCGCCGCCTGGGTTCCCTCGCCACGCACCGCAGCGCCAGCGCCACCACGGCCACGGCGAGGTGCAGTGGGTAGTCGCCGTGCAGCCGCGGGTCCACGAACGCCCGCACCTTTCCGCGCGCGTCCTCGCCGTCGACGACCAGCCCCTCGGCGGACTCCCACAACAGCGTCTCCCCCCTTTTGTCGCCGCCGTCGAACGCTGCCTCCTTCCCGGACATCAGCTCGAGGAGGATGACGCCGAAGGCGAAAACGTCCAGCTTGGACGTGATGAGGCCGTGCTCCAGGTACTCCGGGGCCAGGTACCCCTGCGTGCCCACGACGTGGCGGGTGAGCTGTGCGTCGCCGCCCGTGGGGACCGACCGCGCCAGCGCGAAGCTTGACACCTTCCCGCGGAGGTCGGCGTCGAGGAGCACGTTGCTGCTCTTGAGGTTCTTGTGCACGCACGGCGGGTTGGTATAGTGGTGGAGGTAGTTGAGACCGTCAGCGACGTCGAACGCCGCCTGCACGCGCTGCTTCCACACGAGGGTGGTGCCGCCGCCGTGGAGCCAATCGCTGAGCGCGCCGTTTTCTGCGAACTCGAAGACGAGGTAGGTGTCGCCGTGGTGGACGCAGAGGCCGGAGAGGCGGACGAGGCTGGAGTGGTTCACGCGCTTGAGGATGCCCACCTCACCGCTCACATCGCCGGCCACCCGCTTCACGGCCGCCGCGTCGCCGTTGATAACTGCGCGGTACACAGACGCATCATTGACCCTCCGGTCCTCCGAGAACCCCGCCGTCGCCTTCTCGAGCTCAGAGTACTTGTACACGGCCAGGGACTCCACCGCCGCGCGCGCGTCGCTGGACACGAACGCCGACGAAGTCGTCGTAGCCGACGATGAATGCTTGCCCGACGCCAGAGCGTCGTAATCTGCCGACGAGGGCACGTCGAGAACCACCTTCCCGGGTTGTCCGCTTTCCCCATGGCCAGGCCGGGGTCGCCGCCGCCTCCGGACACATAGAGACGCCAGTCCAAGAACGCCCGCGAGCGCAAGAACGCCGACACCAACACTGACCCCGACGGCAACCCATTTCCCGCTGCTTGACGACTGCGGCTGCTGGGCCTGCGGTGGCGCCGGTGCGGGCGGTGGCGCCGGCGACACGAGCATGTCCTTAGTGGGCGCCCTCTTCAGCGGGATGAGCAGCGTCGTGAAGGGGAATATGATCTGGCTATCGGTGAGATTGTTGGCATGGAGCACCGCCTGCAAGTCAACGCGGAAGCGGTCGGCGATGGCGGAGACGCTGTCGCCCCACATGACGAGGTAGGTGAGCAGGTGCCTGACCCCGGTGGCGTCTTGCGACGGCGACGGGCACGCGCAGCGGATCGGCACGGTAAGGTTGTTCCCGGCGACGAGGCCGCGGCTGCCGTGCCTGGGGTTCTGGGCCATGAGCGCCTGGCAGGTGGTGAGGCCCTGGTACGTGTTGTTGGCGATGATGAAGTAGGTCTCGCCGAGGAACTGGATGGTGTGGCTGGAGTTGTGCTGGAAGTAGCCGCGCGGAGAGCAGCCACAGCGGACCGGCGCGAGCACGAGGCGGGAGTCGGCGAGCGGGGAGACTGCGGGCACGGCGTTGGCGTCCGCGACGGCGGCCGGGTCGGAGCCGAGGAGGTAGGAGATGGAGACGGTCGTGCCGTAGTACGGCGGTGAGGAGCGGAAGACGACGTATGCCGCGCAGGGGGCGGCCGCAGCGGTGGCGTTGCAGGTGTAGCCGAGCACGGAGCTGCCGTTTCTGCCGCAGTTGGTCTGCGTGTTCGCCTCGTACTGCTGCTGCCCTCGCGCGACGGCGAGGATGGTGAGGAGTGCGAGCGCCGCCGTGCCGAAGGCGGCGAGCCCCCTCTGGCGCGGCGGAGCGGCCATTGCTTTGGTTACTTTGGTTGGAATTGGGGACGAGTGTGGCTGGAGCCTTGCGTTCTCGGCCGGGAATTAAAGGTGGCTCTGCTTTCCTCCTTGCCTTGGTCTTGGTGGTTGCTTTGCTTCGGTCTGCAGAGCGAAGAATTCAGCTGGAGATACTACAACGCTGGTCAACTGCGGTCATGAGTCAACCTTTTCGCTCGGTCCTTTATTTCGGGAAAAAAATGCTACGCGAGAGACCAGTTGTTTTCCTCGTCAAGATAGACCCCATTCACATTCTCGTCAAGATAAACCCCATTCACAGAGTGCCATGTGCCTATTTTTATTTTTATTTTTGGACCTCACTACAAAGCGAGGCCGCATATGAGTATTAGCGTAGGAATAGTGCATGCATGCAGCCGTCCTCCTCCATATACGTATTAGTAGTAAAGTTGTAAAAGATGCTAGCTTTTGTGTTTTCACATTTTTAAAAAAAATTACCGTTTACTCAATTGACGATCCGTTTGTACCATTAGCTTTCTCGCGATGAGATCTTCGAAACTAGATCCCATATCAATATGTTTTGAGAATTTTTTTTTATCAGTAGTTGCCACATTATTGTTCTACTTACCTGATAATTATTCATATAGTTGCCAGATTATACTAACTTGGTTGTTAAACTTTTTCTTTCATCAATATTTGTCGCATTACTGTTCTACTTGATAATTATTCATTTAGTTGCCAGATTATACCAACTTGATTGTTGAAACACTATACACTAACATATACAAATGAAAAACTTGTTTTATGGTATTTGTATTTGTTTCTTTTTAGAATTACATAAAAATCATTCATACTTGTCATGTTATTTATACCAAAAATGTTATAATGAGTTGTTGTGTTTGAACGATCGATTACTCGTTACTTATGTTCGGTTGCCGTATTCTTTACATCTAATTGACATCATCTTTATTGTTCTTGTCACTTTTATCAATTTGAGTTGCCATTTTATTTTATCGGATTGTATCATAAGCTTAAGTATACGAAACTATTCTTCCGACAATTATGTACAAACATTTGTGACAACTGTTCACGTTAAAAATGACAACTAGGATGACCTAATCTGGCAACTGATAGTGACGAAAAAAACGCATTTAATATGATGATGTCATAGTCTTGCATGTCCAATTGTTTTATGCCCAGCCCGCCGCATGGGCTTTGCTATGATGCGGCGGTGCAAAGTATCATTTCCCTTTATTTTTTTAGCAAGAGAGCTACTATGATTCTCTATTGAAGAAAAAAATGATGATTGAGACTCCTAGATGGGCTTAGGCCTAAATAAGTCCATAATTCTTGCTTTTATTATATTCATGATTCTTGCTCAGTTAAGCAACATAAAGAGAGATCCTCTAGTATTGTTGTTCCTGTAATTGAAGGGAAAGTGTTTGGACGTCAACTTGAGATAGCCTTCGATGAATACCTGGCTACGGGTTGACATTGTATTGCTCGTACTATTGGCCATGAGACCTTTGTTGTGCGGTTTCCTTCTTACACAGAGGTGGTGAAGGATTGTTTTAGTGATCATCTTTCATTTAGGTCTTATGGTTTTGTGGTGCGGGTTTCAGCTTGGCTTGTGAATGTGGGGGCTAAAGGGGAGATGGAAATTTCATGGGTGAAAGTGGGAAATATACCTACTGACAGAAGGAGTGAAGGAAATGTTGCTCATGTCTCCCTCCTCGGGGATGTGCCCCTGGAGATTGACTACGCTACTATCTTTTGATCTGAATCATTTAGGGTTAGGATTGGATGAAGAAATGTTGAGGAGATTCCTCCCGTTGCTGAGGCCGTGCTGGGGACGCACTTTTATGATTTCTTTTATGAGATTGATGTGATTGTGTCTCGAGATCCTGGTAGAGGGAAGAAGGGTGTTCGTATTGGGGAGACAGTGTGACCCAACGTGGGGAATCCAGTTCTCAGTATGGGAAATCTGGGAAAGGTGTGGTGGAAAATGCGGAGTCCTTCTCTGAGGAATCTGATGACTATGATGGTTCATTACTCATTGACACATTGGCTCGTGAGGCTAAGAACCAGAGGGCTGGTTATATGACTACCTAACTGCAGTAAAATTCCGGCGCGGCACAAACACAACTGCCATGTAGTGTGTGCAACTCATGTTAGAAGGATCAGCAAGACACTGGTTGAAAAACCTACAACGCGGATCCATTGGCCCATGGAGGCCGTTTTGCGCCTCGTTCATCGAAAACTTCAAATCAACATACAAGCGACCAGCCTCACTCGAAGAGCTAAGAGCCTGCAAACAAGGGACCCGAGAATCACTAAGAAGCTACATACAACGGTTGACCATACTGAAAAATTCAGCAGAGGATATATCAGACGAAAGCGCCATCGACGCATTCAGACGAGGAATCCAACGCATCGATTTCAAAGAACAGCTAGGAAAACTCAAAATCCGCACGCTCGCGGAGCTACTCGAAAACGCCAACAACTGGGCCGACGGAGAAGACTCCATACACAATGAGGCAGACATTGTAGCCAGTCACGATGACCGCAACTGCGACTACTATGGCGGAGATAGAGGTTTCGACCAAAGACGGAAATGACCCAGGAGAAACTTCTACGACAACAGAGGACCCGACATGGTCGCAGCTGGTTTCCCGGGTGACAGAGATGGCAGACGCCATGACAACAACAGACCACGAAGAAGGGATAACCAGGACAATCTGATACACAACTAAAAACGCGAGTGGCGACCACGACAACCATGCGACGACACCCGAGCGCTCCGCTCAGTAAAAGAACAGCTCGACGGACCCTGCACGTTCCATGGTGACGAGGGGGTGACCCCACGACTCCTGCGTATGAGGCTACCCCGTGCGTATGAAGACAAAAGGCCCGCTAGGAAGCCACGACAGGCCCACGACTGGCCCAACCAAGCACCGACATAGGAGTCCGCGACTAGTATGGAAGGTACAACTTGGCGTACAAGGCAAGACTAGAACTAAGAAACTATCTTTGTAACCTAGTACAGACTCCCCGAGACCTAGCCTAGTATATAAAGGCTGGGAGGGGAGATGTCCAGATCAATCAAATACACATCTACTCACCTAGTCTTGCGAGAACTCGCCTTGGCCTCCTCTGTAATCGCCTCCTCACGCAATAATATCGAGCAGGAAGTGCTTCTCCTGTTAGCCGACAAGTATCGTCCAACCTGTGCCTTCTCTATGACTAACCCAGGGTCCCTGACCATGGGATTTGCCGGGGTTGATCCCCGTCAATTGGCGCCATCTGTGGGAACTACACAGGTTGTAATCACGATCTCAGCGGTCCCGCCCTCAGCAAATCAAGACTCGAGGACTAGAACCAGATCTAGCCCGCTCGAGAAGTTCAAGTTCACCGCAAGCATCTCCATTACCCCGACAAGATCACTTAGCCTGCAACCGAATCAAGTCCAGCACCTCGACGACCGTCAGATCCATCGCCGACGGAAAAGAACTCGGCGACCCAGAAGGCAAGCGCGAGGACTCTACTCGGGGACACCACTCGAAGAGTCGCGGCGCGTAACAGAAGACTCGCCCACCAGTCGACGACCCGCCGCCGCCCGGACTCCCGCCACACGCCAAGAAAGAGACTCCGAAACCCAGACCGGAGAATACTACGACCCAGATCGAAGGCCATATGAATTCGCCAACTTCATCCGGAGACAATCACTCAGCGACGGGATAGAACTTGACCCAAGATTCCACAGCCGAGAAGAAGACCACTCGCAGATCTTCCAAATCTCAAGGAGAAGAAGGCACACCGGCTCCAGCAAACTCACAGCCAAAGAACAACTGGAAGGACCTTGCGCGATCCACTGTTTCGAGGACAGTTGTGGACACCTCAGAGCAAGCCACACCTTAGGAAATTGCCGCCTATTCGCCGAACTCTCCAACAGCCTCAAGGAGGAAAGGCAGCGCGAAGCCAAGCGCACTCGAAAAAGCGCGCAGTCATCGGCACCAAGCACAGAAAGGAAATACCCCACGTCCCATGGACGAATCTGCATGATCCAAGAAGGAAGACCCTCAAAAGAAAAGCAAGACGCCTACACCCTGCAGGCCAAAGCAGCTGAAGGCCTAAAGATAACAGAAATCTACCAACTGCGTGGCGCCGAGACCAGCATTACCTTCTCTCAGAGTGATCATCCGCCCGCAGTCCCAAGGCCAGGGCACGCACCCCTGGTCCTCGAAGCCCAGATCGGAGGTTACGACATGGACAGAGTCTTCATGGATGGAGGCAGCAGTCTAAACATAATCTTCGCCAGCACCCTACACAAGATGTTAATCCCACGATCAGTCTGGAAGAAGTCAGGCACAACAATACACAGTGTAGTTCCGAGTGAAGCAGTCGCCTCCATCGGAACAATCGAGCTTGATGTAATCTTCGGCAGCAAGCGCAACTTCGCAAAGCAAGTCCTCGAGTTCAAAGTGCTCGAGTGGCAGTCGCAGTACCATGCCATACTCGGGGACCAGCGTTCGCACAATTCATGGCCGTACCGCACTATGCATATCTCAAGCTCAAGATGCCGGGACCTACAGGGATCATCACAGTCAAGGGAAGCTTCACCAAATCGGACCAGTGCAACCGCGACTTCCACAAAGTCTCTGACACATTTGGAGCCCAACAACAGCTCAAAGAAATAGCCATGGTGACGGACAAAAGCATATTTCCGCTGGCAAGCCGAAGCGAGACAAAAGAATTCGACCGCGATTTCAGCATCGACAACGACACAATCACACACCAAGTCCACCCAACAGACCCAGAGAAGACGGTTCGCGTATATTCCCACCTTCTAGAAGAGCAAGCAACCTCCCTCATAACCTTCCTTCGCGAAGAGTGGAATTTTTTCGCCTGGTGCCCAGCCGACATGTCCGGGATACCACGAGAATTTGCAGAACACACGCTCCACATCAAGCCAAACACCAAACCAGTAAAGCAGGCACTACAACGATTCTCAGAACCCAAGCGCAGAGAAATCGGAGAAGAAGTCAACCGAATACTCGACGCACAGTTCATCCGAGAGACGAAGAAAGCAACCTGGATAGCAAACCCAGTCCTAGTCCCTAAAAAGGACACCGAGGTACTGAGGATGTGCGTTGACTATGGGCCTATCAACAAGCACTGCCCAAAAGACCACTTCCCCCTGCCAAGAATCGATAAAATAATCGAGTCCACAGCAGGATGCGATCTCCTCTCCTTCCTCGACGCATACTCAGGATACAATCAGATCAGGATGAAGAAAGAAGACGAAGAGCACACCTCGTTCATCACCCCTATGGAGTATTCTTCTATCAAACAATGCCCTTTGGCCTAAAAAATGCAGGAGCCACGTACCAGCGGATGATGCAAGCATGCTTGAGAGACCAGATCGGCAGAAACGTCCAGGTCTAGGTAGACAACATCGTCATCAAAACCTACAGCGCAAACACGCTACTCGACGACCTCCGTGAGACATTCGCGGCCCTCAACAAGTACATAATCAAGCTCAACCCCAAAAAGTGTGTGTTCGGCGTCCCAGCCGGAAAATTACTCGGGTACATGGTCTTTGCCCGAGGAATTGAAGCAAACACCGAAAAGGTTCAAGCAATCGCCAAGATGCAAAGGCCAACTAACATAAGAGGAGTACATCAGCTCACAGGAAAACTCGCAGCATTGAGCCATTTCATCAGCAAGCTAGGCGAAAGGACCTTACCGTTCTACAAACTGCTGAGAAAAGGGGAAAAATTTGAGTGGACCGAGGAAGCCAGCAATGCATTCGCAGACCTAAAGAAAACCCTCTCGACCCCACCAATCTTGGCGGTGCCTAAAGAAAGGGAGAAGTTGTACCTCTACATAGCAGCACGCAACAGTGTTGTGAGCACAGTGCTCGTCGTTGAGCGCGCAGAAGAAGGAAAAATCCAGAGCATACGAAGGCCAATCTACTATCTCAGCACGTTGCTCACAAAGCCACAGCAACGGTACCCGCACTACCAGAAGCTCCTGCTCGCCATTATCATGACCTCCAGGAAAGATCGCACTACTTCGACGAACACTCCATCACAATCGTCAGCAGTGCACCACTCGCGGACATCCTCAACAATCCTGGAGCGACCGGCCGAGTCGCTGAGTGGAACATGGAACTCAGCCCGCGAGACCTGCAGTTCAAACACCCAACATCAATCAAAGCCCAAGTACTCCCAGACTTCCTGGTCGAGTGGGCAGAAGTCCAAACACCAGGTCCCCCAGACCTATCCAACTCATGGACGATGTATTTCGACGGATCCAAAAGAAAACAAGGAGCCGGAGCAGGCGTCGTACTAGTCTCCCCCAAAGGAACGAAGCTCAAATACATCCTCCAGATCAACTTCAGCAACGCCTCCAACAACGAAGCAGAATACGAGGCACCACTTCACGGCATGCGCATGGCAAAAACTTGCGGTGCCACCCGCCTCTCGATCTATAGCGACTCCAACCTCGTCGTCCAACAGGAGATGAGAGACTGTAACGCAGTTGCAGAGAACATGACAGCCTACCAGAAGCTCTACAACACACTAGAGGGGGGATTCGACGGCTGCGAACTCAACTACATCCCCAGAGAAAATAATACAGAAGTTGACGAACTTGCGAACATCGGATCGACTCGAGGACCAATACCACCAGGCGTTTTCCTCGAGAGCATCAACCAGAGATCAATCAAAGCAAAGCCAACAGAAACCAAGGTAGTGGCAGAGGAATATGACACAAAGGAACCAGCACAGGTGGCAGCAACGAACACAACCGACGACACAAGCAGCCAATCAACTGAACCCTAAGGGCCGACAGCACTCGAAGGCCCAGCATGGGCAAAACCTTTCCTTCGATTCCTAATCGATGGCACCCTACCACAAGATGTCGCAGAAGCCCGACGCATTAGTCGATGATCCAAAGCATTCACAGTAATCAACAGACAACTCTATAAGCGCAGCATTTCTCAGGTCCTCCAAAGGTGTATAGATCAAGAAGACGACAAAGCCCTACTACTTGAGATCCACGAAGGCAACTGCGAACACCACGCAAACAGTCGAGCACTCGTGGCCAAGGCTTTTCGAGCAGGTTTCTATTGGCCGACCGCTATGAGAAACGCAGAGGATATCATACGGCGTTGCATCGCCTGCCAAAAGTTCGCCAGCAGGCCGCACGCCCCAGCATCAGAACTCAAAACCATACCGTTTTCATGGCCATTTGCCACATGGGGACTCGACATGGTAGGCCCACTCAAAAAATCCTCAAAAGAAGGACGAACACACCTACTAGTCGCAGTCGACAAGTTCACCAAATGGATCGAGGTAGTACCAATCACCAGTTCAACAGCCCTCACGGCAGTCAACTTCATCAAGTCAATCATCTTCAGATTCGGAGTACCACACAACATCATCACAGACAATGGTACAAACTTCACAGCAGCAGAGTTCCAAAACTTCTATCAAGAGCTGGGCATCAAAATCAACTACGCATCAGTCGCACACCCGCAGTCCAACGGACAAGTGGAGAAAGCAAACGACCTAGTATGCGGAGGAATAAAGAAACGACTTCTAGCACCGCTAGAGCAAGCCGCAGGAAACTGGGTAGAGGAGCTTCCCGCAGTACTATGGAGCCTGCACACCACCCCAAACAGCTCGACCCAGTATACACCATTCTTCTTGGTATACGGGGCAGAAGCAGTATTGCCGCACGACATAAAATTCGGAGCCCCCATAATCATAGGGTACGAAGAGGAAGAGGCAGAAGAAGCACTGCAGAATGACAAAGACATAGCAGACGAAGCCCGGGACACAGCCATCACAAGATCTGAAGGATACCAGGACAAACTGCGCACATATCAAAGCAGTCGCCTGCGGACCAGAACATTCACCAAAGGAGACCTCGTGTTACGACTGATATAGGAAAAAGTACACATGCTTTCCCCGCAATGGTAAGGGCCGTTCATCATCTCAGAAGTCATAGGAGGAGGCGCATACATGTTAAAGAACCTGAAGACCAATGAGGACGTGGGAAATCCATGGAACGTAGCGAACCTACGCATGTTCTACCAATAGTCCTCTAGGCATTATAAGAGACATCGGCAGCAGCATCGATCGGTAACCCATGTAAACACTCGGAGAAATAAAATGATGCTGCCCAACACTTTTACTCCAAAGCACTCGGGGGCTCGAGCATAAAACTCCCCCCGAGAGACGCTATGCTCGCTCATGCGAATTTTACTCCAAAGCACTCGGGGGATCGAGCATAAAACTCCCCCCGAGAGACGCTATCCTCGCTCATGCGACTTTTACTCCAAAGCACTCGGGGGCTCGAGCATAAAACTCCCCCCGAGAGACACTATCCTCGCTCATGAGACTTTTACTCAAAAGCACTCGGGGGCTCGAGCATAAAACTCCCCCGAGAGACGCTATCCTCACTCATGCGACTTTTATTCAAAAGCACTCGGGGGCTCGAGCATAAAACTCCCCCCGAGAGACGCTATCCTCGCTCATGCGACTTTTACTCAAAAGCACTCGGGGGCTCGAGCATAAAACTCCCCCCGAGAGACGCTACCCTCGCTCATACGACCTTTTACTCAAGGACACTCTGGGGATCGAGCATAAACCCCCCCCAGGGACGTTACCCTCGCAAAAAAAACGCGACCTTATACCGGGAAACTAATTCCCGCGGATTCACCAGAGAGTTTTGTACAGAGAAAGTCACATGAAAAGACGCAAAAGTTCTTTAGTCTTCACCTGATCGCAAGAGATCACCCAAAGACTCGGGGGCTACTCCCATCGGGAGCGCTGACGCACACCCAATCAAGGCTTGAATAAATGGCAACAGGGAAGGACAACCCAGGTAGACAAAAGTCACATCCTACGCTTGATTCTAAAAATCAAACGTAGCCTCGGGGGCTACTCCATCGGGAGCGCTGACGCGCACCCGAAGGACAATTTTCATTACAAAGGAGTCAAAACCAGCTCTCCTTCACATATGAGTCGAAGAAAATTTTCATTACAAAAGAGATGAAGACGGTTTTCTCATTGCAATGGAGTGAAAGACAGTTTTCTGATGACAAAGGAGTTGAAGACGGTCTTTCATTACAAAGGAGTTGAAAGCAGTCTTCATTACAAAGGAATTGAGCACAATTTTTTCATTACAAAGGAGTCAAAGGCGGTCTTTCATTACAAAGGAGTTGAAAGCAGTCTTCATTACAAAGGAATTGAGCACAGTTTTTTCATTACAAAAGAGCCGAAAGAAGTCTTCATTACAAAGGAGTTGAGCACAGTTTTTTCACTACAAGGGAGTCAAAAGACAGTTACCACTACAGAAGGACCCGAGCAACTACAAGACGGGTTATAATTATCCCAAGGAATTATGACTTGTAGGCTAATGCTGAGATAATTGGCACTTTCGTACCACAACTTGACGAGCATCATCACAGACAAAGTAACAACTCAGTCCACGAAGAAGCAGGCCGCTGTCCTCCAGTTCTACAAGGTGCCTCGCCGACTGACGCAGCCGCTTGACGACCGGCTTGACGTCCAGTTCATCCTTAGAACTAGAAGACCAAACACCATCGGCCGAGGAATTAGCCGAAGACAAAGACACGAGAGAAGCAGGAGAACCACCACTCAAGCCATCGGAATCACCACTGCTTGTTTCCTCCTAGTATGGATCCAGAAGATTGCCACCGACATCAAATGCACGGAGAATAGAAGTATCTTCGCCGTAAAAATGACAGCAAAGGCTATCTCCGTCGCGCAGATTCAACCGACAAGAAAACGCCCTCCAGCCAGACCCAAGGAAAATCAAGGATGAATTATCAACTTCCAGATCCACCCAAGAAGAAGAACGAGCGCATCCATGAAGACGGAGCCAGAAAGCCCTCAAGTTACGCACATAAGCAATGAAGGCAAACGAGAATGGAAGAGGAATCCGGGCAGCGTTCCGGCTAAGAACACGCAAAAGAAAATCATAGCGCCAAAAACCCTCTTCCATGGAGGAAGAAGAAGGCGCAGAAGCAACACCACGGCCTCCACCACGCGAAGAACGAGGCGTACGACCACCACGGCCACGGCGGCCACGACCTCGTCCATTCCCACCACCACCGCGCTTGGGAGCCATCAGAAGAAGAAGCAGAAGAGAAACGATGAATGGATGCCAAAGACAGGCAACCACAGGAGGTATTAATAGCGCAATTCAAGGGCAAACCGGGGAAAACACGCAGAAGCCCAGGCGGCGCCATCATTATATCAAAGACTAAACAGGCCGGGCGTTACGAATTCGAAGACAAGATGCCTTCACACGGTCAGCACTATTTAAAGGACACGTAAAATCTCGCCTATTTCCCATACAAGCCTTAGAAATCCAACAGACACCAGGCAGCATGACGTCCATACCATCATTATGACGGGCCAGAAGACACGACGGATCAAAGAAGCAAACATCATCACATGTCACCAAAAATCCTGGCAATACGTATCAGCATGACATCTCAAAGAGGGACGGATCAAGATAAAAACAATTGGAAAGACTGAAAGATTCCAAAAGCTACTTATTTCTTGGTGTCCAAATTTTCTGATTTTTAAAAGAAAAATTTCTTACTCCCATTAGGAGTACCTTTATTCGAGTTCGGGTGCTCCCTCACCCAGAGGGCGAAGATGTGCTCGAGTGATCACTCGCACCAGCAAAAACAACATACTCTTAGAGTTCGGGTGCTCCCTCACCCTGAAGACAGTAAAGTATTCGAGTGACCACTCGCAAAAGACTCAACAAGTACTCGACAGTATGATCTACTCGCGCACTCGACGAAATTCCGAGTTGGTGCTTTCTTATTTTCCTCGCCTGAGTTCATTAGAAACTCCGCGAGTGACTGCTAAACAACTCACTTGATTGTTTATTCCAAGTGGGTGCATCGCTAACCAGGATCCGTGTCTCTACAAAAAACAATTATGCCTGGGCTACGACACACTGTACCCAGATGCCACGCAAGCTTAGCGTGTAGGTAAGACCCCGCTGCGCAGAACGGCCGGGCCGGGACTTGCCGCAGAGCGATTTCACTCCCGACCTTTTCCATGCGCTCGCATGATAGAAAGAGCCGAGCGGACGCGCTCAGGCTATTGGCTTAGACTGGCAGCAATTGATCCTATAAGACCTGCTGCGACATGACTTTGCTTGACACCGGTCGTTCCAAGTTCACGTCGAGGGACGTGAGCTTGATTGGGCTATGATACGTCCAAAACGTATCTATAATTTCTGCTGGCTCCATGCATGTTTTGTGTGATATTGCTATGATCTAGATACACTTTCATACCCTTTTGATCATATTTGGACTAACCTATTAACTCAGTGCACCCCAGTGCCAGTTCCTGTTTTCTGCTGTTTTTTTATTTCAATTTTCCCCCATATAAAAAGTGCCAGAAAAATTCCGGGAAAAATATAGGAAAAATCAGCTTACAGGAAGCTTCGCGAAGAGCCCGAGTGGGGCCAGAGGGGAGCCAGGGGTGGCCCAGGCGGCCACCCGACGCGGCCCCACTCCTGGCCGCGCCAGGGGGGCGCCTGGGGCCCCTGGTCCACCTCTGGCTGCCCCCTTCGCCTATATATTCCCCGTGACGTGAAACCCTCGGAACAGGAACCCTTTTTCGCGATCTCTCCTCTGTTCCGCCGCCGCCGCGCTTCCGAGATCGGGAGCACCAGAAGACCTCTTCCCGGCACCCTGCCGGAGGGAGGGCCGACCTCCGGGAGTCTCCTCTCCACCATGGATGCTCCCCGGATGTCTCGTGAGTAGTTTTCCTTGGACCATGGGTCCGTGATCAGTAGCTATGTGATGTTCTCCTCCCCTCTTTGTTCTTCATGGTTTAGACCTCGTGAGATGCCCTACATGATCGAGGCACTTTTGTAATCTTTCTGCTGTTGCTATGCTGAGTTTGATGGGATCTGATGGATTATGAGATTATGTTTAGATTTTGATTGAGTAATATATTTGGTTTTTATCTCTTATATTTTTGTTCCTAAGTAATTCTTGCATGTTCTCCGTTGCTGTTTATTGCTTTGGCCAAGTAGTAGGTGGTAACCCTAAGAGGGAACGTTATGCTCGATTGTGGGTTCATGCCCCCCGATGACACGCTTGAGTGACAGAAACATGAGTCTAGGGGATGTGCTGTTGCCACAAGGGGGAAAACAACGGTGCTTGTTACCGCGGTTGCAAGGATTGTTTACTTTACGCAAAGTGCTTTCTAATGCAGTTGTCTGTTGCTTTGGGTTTACACTTTGGGTGGGGCTCGCAACTTAATACCAGCGAGATGTTCTGGATAGATATCTCAAGGTGGATGATTAATAGTAGATGCAGTTGGATTTTGGTCTACTTATTTTGGCGTACTGCCCATGCTTTTGAGCCTCTTCCTTTATTTTGTAGCATAGTTAGTATTGCGGTGCGTTCATAATCCTGTCAATTGCCCTTCTGTAATTTGTTTACCTCGCATATCAGTTTTATCGTCTTTTGGGAGAGAGACATCACTAGCGAACATCATGTATCCCGGTCCATATCCTCATTACTGTTTCCACGCTCATTTACTTTTCTGCTTTTACTTGCTATCATTATCCCTTGCGTTTTATCCTTTGTGAACAACAAGACCAGAGAGATTGACAACCTCTATGAACTTCGTTGGGAACAAATTTATTTGTGTCTGTGTGCAGGTCCGCGTCAGTCACGCCGCTGACACCTACTTATCATCTCTGGAGTCCTATTGGAGACAAACCTTGGTATCTTTACCGAGGGAAACTTGCTGCTGTTGGATATGTGCCCTAGAGACAAATTAATAAAGATATTTGTCACATATCCGTTTTGTTCATAATACGTTTTATACTGTGCTATAACTGTATTACTTGGAAATACTAATACAGGTGTAGTATAAAACATGGTCCGTAGTTTAACTCGGGTAAACTATCTCAGTGGGCAATTGATTGATCAAGCTTTCCTGATCATGGCGACACTTAAGTCCATTGACAATGAGGTCATATCCTTAAGGGGAATGATGTGATGGACGTACACCCACCTAAAGTATTGCAATGTGATCGAGTCACATAGTTCAGCGTTGCTATGACTTTGTAACATATGACTTAGTCCTTAGACCGTAATGATCATACGTAATTGTCATCTATGAGGAGACTTTGATTTGTATCCCACCGCCTTACTGAAATATGCTGGCTATAACGGTGCACTTTGGGTATTCCGAAATATATGGTTGATGAGTATGTTAATAGATCAGAGCGGGATTTGTCGGTCCTTGTGACAGGACAGGTACTCTGGGCCCACTCGGTGATATTGCATCAATAGCTTGCAAGCAAGTGACTAGGTCACAAGAGATGCAATGATCATGGACGAGTAAACTTGTTTGTTGTGAACGAGATGTGAACACGGTATGTAGGATACCGACGATCAAACCTCGGACAAACAAAGTACCGAAGCACAAAGGGATTACGTCGTATCGTTAACCATTTTCCAAAGGCGATCAAAGTTC
The DNA here is from genome assembly GCA_950022295.1 of Bromus sterilis. Classification (NCBI taxonomy): domain Eukaryota; kingdom Viridiplantae; phylum Streptophyta; class Magnoliopsida; order Poales; family Poaceae; genus Bromus; species Bromus sterilis. The sequence goes on from OX465599.1 coordinate 212,616,751, forward strand.
ATTCGATGGAAGCGCAGGGGCTGTCAAGGATTGTAACCAGGTCCAACTGACTAGTCATTGGTCAATGAGAAGAGTCTCGACCATGTCTGCTGTTTCCAGGACCGTTAGGGTGTTACACTTAAGGGCAATCGATGCATTGGACAGTTACGGGATCAATCAGTGAAATAGGAGAAATCACCGGAATAGTTCCGGAGGAGGACGGAATGGTTTCCGGACATTTTGAATAGTTCAAAATAAAGTTTAATTGTTTTAATAATGTTTTATTATTTAATTATCTGAATTAAATATTTAAAACATATTAAATAAATTAAAATTTTTGGAAAAAGGCTATATGGGCCCATGGGGTCCATTAGGGGAGGAGGGGGTTTCCCCCCTTGGGCTTGGCGCCAAGGGTGGGGCCCAAACCCCCCTATGGCCGGCGCACCTCCCCCCCTTTGGGGGTTTAGTCCCACATGGGGGAGGGGAGGAGGATCACACCCCCCCCCCCTTGGCCTATATAAGGAGGGGTAGACCCCCCCTTTTTCCAACACACCAAATCTCCTTCTTCCTCCTTCTCCTTCCCGGAAGTGGACTCCTCTTGTTTGGAGTCTGCACCAGGATTGGAGTTCTCCACCATAAGGCAGGCCGTCGCTCTGCTGGAGTCGGGATCCGTAGCCATCTTTCTTCCGCTGCTCGCCTGGTTCGGGGCCCGGGAGGAACATCGATTGTACCGTACGTGTATAATCTCTTCGAGGCACTACACCTGTGGTGCTACTTCGTCGCTGGAGGTTTACCGGGAGTCATCCTCTCCGGTGGTGGTCTTCTACAGGACAGGGAGGTCGTAGTTCTGAGTCTACGCAAACCACGTTCGCAAGAACGTTTCCCTCTTTCGGTCTTCAAAGGTATGAACACCGATTCCCTCCGTTACTTTACATCGCCATAGCATAGATCTTGGGTTCGGGTACCGTAGGTATGAAAAAATTGTGTTTTCTGCCCCGTATCCCAACAGCTGCTGCACTGCATCACGCCTTCCACTTGGGGCTCACCAACGAAGGGGCGAGAAGCCATCAAAGCAAATTTCTGGCGCCGTTGCCGTGGACTCCGAGTGCTAAGATAGGGGAGTTGCACACTACCCTTTACCTTTGTTTTTTAGTCTTGTTAGTTTACCTTTCAGTTTTTACTTTTGTGTCCCTTATCAAAAATACCAAAAATACTTGTTACCTTGCTTGTTGATGCTATCTTTACCATGGGTGGTGAACACCCAAATATGGAAGGATGGACATGTTTCACTTGGATCGTCTTCGATCAATTTGTGATCGCGCTAAAAACTCAACCGACTTGGTTGAGGAAAATCCATTGGATGAGCATGCTCATTATACGCGGCACCGCCTATCTCAGAAAGGGAAACACTTATGTGATCAAATACAAGTTTCTTATTGCTATGCTGTGTGTTTATGCCACATTTATGATTTTACTTGCTGCTCTAATATAGAGCGTAAACACCTTCCTTTCCAATGTGAGTTTAATGAAAATGAGATCCTATCTTCTTATGCCAAAGGTGTTTATGATTACTTTGATGTTGAAAAGATTGAAGAGTTTGTTGCTTTTAAAGGTGCTTATGAGATTGCTTCTTTGATTGAAAAGTATTACGATACTATTCACAAGTCTGAAAACTTTGCTGTTCTTGCTTATTTCTTTGAGAATTATACTTCCAATGCTTATATTGAGGATTTTAAAAATAGAATGCTTGCTGCCAAAGAAGAGGCTAATGATTGCTATGAAGAGGAATCTTATGATTCCGAGGACTCACTTGATACTCCCCTTTCTGATGATTTTGATACTTGCTTTGTTGATGGCCATGATGCCACTATGGATGATGCCTACGAAGATGAACTTGCTATAGTTCATTATGTTAAGCATGAAATTATTGTTGTTGCACCCATACTTGATTTCCCTATTATCCTTTTGAAATCTCCAACTATTCCGGAGAATTTTGCTCTTATCAAGGCTCAATGTGATGGGTTGCATCTATCTTATCATCCTAAAAACCGTGTTGAAAACAATACACGTGTTCTTGTAGGTCATGAACAACATGATTTATGTGACAGTTATATTCTTGATGTTGTTCATGATGCTACTGAAAATTACTTTGAGAGAGGAAAGTTTTGTTGTAGAAACTTCCATGTTACAAAAACACCTCTCTTTTTGTTTACAAGATGTTTTAGTAATATGGAATTTTCTACAACCAAACTTCCCTCTCTCAAAATAATTTTCAGTAGTATCATGAACAACATCAAGAATATAACTATCACATAAATCATGTTGTTCATGACTTACAAGCACAAGTGTATAGTTTTCAACACGGTCTTTAGGATTATAAGATAAATGCAACCCATCACATTGAGCCTTGATAAGAACACAATTCTCCGGAATATGAGTTGGAGATTTCAAAAAGATAATAGGACAATCAAGTGTGGGTGCAATAGCAAATATTTCATGCTTAACATGAGGAACTATAGCAAGTTCATCTCCGTAAGCATCATCCATAGTGGCATCATGGCCATAAGCATAGAAGGTATCAACTTCATCAAAAAGGGATATTTCAAAAGAATCCATGGGATCATAATACTCATATAAGGTAAGAGTCAAAGAGTTACTCTCATTAGAAGGTAGACGTGGATGGATCCATTCTTCCTCCTCTTGTTCGTCACTCTCCTCCTCTTTTTCATCCAAGGAGCTTTCAGGTTCAGTAATTTCTTCTTCCATAGAGTCCTGCAAATCATTAGTCTCTTCCTTTGGGGGAGAGATTCTCTCAAGATGATCAGCAATATAATAATTTGCATCGTATTTTCCAGACAATAATTAAGTATAGCAAGACTCTCAGATTTGTAAGGGGCATCATCAATATTTTTAAAAAGAGAAGTAATTTCATAGGCACCCTTATAAGAAACAAATTCTTCTATTTCCTCTGCATCATAAAAATCATAGCTTCTCTTAGCATAAGAAGCTAAGGTTTCATCATCATTGTACTCACATTGGAAAGCAAGGTGTTTGTGCCTCATAAAGCAACAAGATTCATCCCTGCAGAAAGATATATTATATATTGAGCACAAGTTTCTAGCATACTCATACAACTGATGTATTTGTTTCCATAAGTGTATCCCCTTTTGAGACAAGCGGTGTTCCTTGTACCACTTTTATTGATCCTCGGTGAACCCTCCATGCCAATAAGATCTAGTTTCAAAGAAGTCAGACATTGATTGGCAAGTAAGGAACTAGACATACCTTTTATTTTATTTTTGATAAAGGACACTAAAGTAAAAACTGAAAGGTAAACTAACAAGACTAAAAAGCAAAGGTAAAATATAGTGTGCAACTCCCCTATCTTGTAGGCTGGAGTCCCCGGCAACGGCGCCAGAAAACTTGCTAGTGGCAAGAGAGTATTATACTCTTCAAGCCCTCGTTGATTACCCCAAGTGCAGGGTTGGATATAGTAGAGTAGCGGCAAGTTTTCCCTTGGCAAAGATACCAAGGTTTGTCTCCCGTAGGACTCCGAAGGATACAAGAAGGTGGTAAAGTGAACAGTGGCGCCGAGGTTGCTACTTCACCTGGACCCGCACACAGATACAAATAACTTTGCTCCCAACGAGTACAGAGGAGTTGTCAATTCCTCCAGCCTTGCCGTTTACAAAGGATCAACGCAAGAGATAATGATAGTGGCTACTGAAAGTAAATACTAAAAGTAAATTGAGGGTGTAAACAATGATATGAAGATGGACTAGGGTCCCGTGATTTTCACTAGTGATGTGTGACGCCCCCAAAATCAATCCGTGTACAGTAATCGTACACATAGGGTACACGGCTGAGATTAGGGTGCCACGGTGATAATATCACAGCACAACACTAAACACAAAAGGATAAACAAATATGTTACAATAGAGGGGGTCACGCGGACCCGAATACATAAGTCGTGCAAGCCATAATATCTGAGTACAGACATAGTTAGTCAAGTTTTGCCTTAAGAAGGCTAACACAAATCACATCAGAGATACAGATCGAAAAGGCGAGGCCTCCTGCCTGGGATCCACCGAACTACTCCTGGTCAACGGGGAACTCGACGTCGTAGTAGTCTCCTCTGGGGTACTCCTGCTCCTGGGCTCCAACGTCGACTGCAGCGGCCGATCAGGAAAAGCGAGAAGGGGGAAATAAAGCAAAGGTGAGTATCTAGCATACCGTGAGTCTTACGTCCGCTACTAAGCATTATGCATTGTATCAACGGAAAGAAGAGGCTGTATATAGTGGACTGAAAGATAGAAATACAGAGCAGGGGTAAGAAGCTAGGCCTAACGAAGACTAGCATCTTCCGACGATGTCTTGCAGCATGAGGTAAGAATCAGCCAACAGTTTATATAAAGCATAAAGTAACAATGCAGCAGAAGTTGCTGCAGCATTGTATAATAATAAGTTTTAATAATTAACAATGCCTCCGAGTTCACCTCCTCGACATCCCCGCGAGGAAGAAAAACCCGGAACCATACAGTTTAATAATAATAGTTTCTAGTGGTAAGATCCAGCTTCAGCATAAAGCGTCCTGTTACCGTGGACACGGCTATTCGAATAGATTAATCTTCCCTGCAGGGGTGCACTTGTGTTACGCTACACACACGGATCTCCAGGGTGGCGGGAACCTTGTCAGGGAACGCTCCACCGAGGCTATCCGACACTTCATAGCCCATCTTTTAAACTCAACAGAGAGGCCATCCGCCGGTCTAAATCCTAAGTACGCCGAGCCTTGGACCCCAACCCGAATGTACTCCTGCACGGTGCGTGACTGGACGGTGAAGTTAAAGCAAATCCAAATAAGACACCACCGCGCGAGCAAATAAGACAACACCACTTCCCGGCAATCAGCCCGCAGTACTGCTGACGTCTGAAGAGTCCTCGGACGACACTACGAAGCAGAGGAGCCCATAACTTGTAGTTCCCACGGGTAGGTAGTGCGTACATGGCATATATCCAAGTCAAGACATTCACTAAACCATTTAGCATTTTAATTAACTTGCGTGACAACCGTTATCGTTGCCTCGACTTAACTGACCCGCGGACAACGACAGCAGCCAGGACCACCAGTACATCGGTGTCTGCCCCGTCGTCCCACCAAGTCACTGCGGTTACCAACAAGGTGAACCGTCTCCTTACCTTGTCTCGCGTGTGCTCCTGGAGGAACTCGACTTTCGTAGTTTGGTAACTCTCGCGGCCAACGATCAGGGGCCAAGCACACCGGTACACTGGTCGTACCCTCCCTGTCGTCTCGTCGCAATACCTCTCGCGGGCACCGCTGGGTCGCCCGACTTCTTACCTGAAGGACAACCGTTTAAAGGACCCTATGGCGGCAAGACAAAGTCAGCCTCGAGTGGAGTACAAGGATTACTACTTGATAGCTCACACTTGAGGTGACTAGGCATAACCCAGATAGGGGCCTTTGGCGGTGTCTGCTTTGTACCGTACCTGTGCAGTTATAATATTTGTATCCGCGTTCACCCCCCTGAGTGATCACGGCCCTCTATCTAATCCTAGCTAACAATGCGCAGGGCTCACCGCTGAATAATGTATAATAATAATAGGCAGCATAGGATAAAATAGGTACATCAAGGGGCGACAAAAACAGGCTATGCAATTGAATAGGATTGTAACGTAGCAGCGGCAGTAACAATGCCTAGTGCAAGAAATGTACGGAAAGATAGGCGATATCTGGGGAAGAGAATGGCTCTGCTTGCCTGGAAGCCCGACGGTAGGGGTAGGGTCGTCGACGAAGTAGTCGTACTCAGCAGCGGTGTAGTCGACGGCAGCAGCGGGGTCTACCGGAGATTAAGGGGGGAAGAAACAGTAAATACAAAGCAAGCATATACAAACAAATGCATGACATGACAGATGAAATGTTAACGGTATTCTAACGCAGTGCAATGCACATTGCTCGGAACGGAAATTCATCTGAGGATGAACTACCGGCTCCGGATGATTACCGGACAGGGTGACCGGAGGGGGAAGGATCAAGCCGGAGGTGTCGTGGGTACCGGAAAAACATAAGGGGGGTGTATCCGTGCTATTTGATCTATTCCGAACAACATTCGTGTTCGGAATAAATTCATCCGGACACTCTAACAGTACCGGACAATTTATCGGACAGTCGGTCCGGAGGGGGACGGTTCGATGTTCGTTTTGTTAGAGGGGTGTGATAGACATACAGATAGCGTATTCGTATTCGTTATATTTTTCTGATCAATTTACATGTATAAAGTTTTTGAATCTGAATTACGGTTTAAAGGTTATTGAATTTCCAAGTTTAAATCATTTTTAAACAATTTCTGGAATTTCTTTTATTAATTAATCCAACCTTATCCAGAACCTTATCCACAACAGTGCTGACAGGGTGGACCCACATGTCATACACATAGGCCTTTAACTCATTTTATTTAAATCAAAAATATCAGAGGGCCCACATGTCATAGACAGTGCATTTTCCAAATCATTATAATTAATTCAAAAAGCAGTGGGACCCATCTGTCATTTGGTTAGTTTCCTAACAGAGGGGGTTATTCTTTAATCTGGTCATTAGGACTAATCTAATGGGGCTGGGACCCACGGGTCAGTGGCACAAAGGCCATGTCCGGGCTCGCCGGCGGCTAGCTGAGCACGGTGGGGGGGGGGGGGTTGCTCCGGCGAAGGGTGGAGCGGGGAGCGGGGGGGGGGGGGGGGAGGGGAAACTAGCACGGCCAGGGCCGCGGCAGGAGCGCTCCCACGCGAGCTGCAAAGGGGCTCGAGCCTCTGGCCATGGCGGCCGAGCTCGGAGACGGGAACTACGGCGAACGTAACGTGCGAGGAAGAGGGGTGTTGCGAGGGGGAGCTCACGGTGAGGCTGTAGGGGGTAGCCGTGGACGCGAGGGGGCACCGGAGTGCGCCAATTCCGGCGAGGGGCGCGACAGTCCGTGGTTGAGGAGCGGGTCCGATTCACGGCCTCCAGCGCGCGCCGGCATCGATTGGGAGCGCAGGAAGACGAAGCAGTGCGTGGGGGAGCTCCTAGACACAGTGCGACGGCGAGAGGCCGCCGTTGGCCACGACGACCACGGTGGCGCAGCCACGGGACTCGGACCCCGCCGAGAAAACAGAGAGGAGGCGAGGGGGAAAACTGGGTGGGGAGGAGGAGGGGGATGGCTACGGGGCGACAGGGAGGCTTATCCCCATGGGGGAGTGGTTGGAGGAGGGCAGGTGAGGGGGAGCAGGTGAGGGGGCCGGCGAGCAGTGCTCCCGCCATGGCGACAGTGCTCCTCCCCTGTCCACGGCACTGTGCGTGGGGGAGGGAGAACATGGGAGTAGGGGAAGAGAGAGATGGGCTGGGGGGTGGGCCTCGGGGTGGGCTTTGCCCAGTGGCGCTAGATAGGGTTTTGTTTTGATTTTTCCTTTTTGTTTTCTGTATTTTGTACTTGTTTTACTAACCTAGGCATTTTTGTAAAATATGTTAGGCGGCTCAAAATTAGAATAACAATATGTAGCAGTGCCACAAAAGTTTTTGCAGCAAAATAAAATCATTAGATATTTATTTTATATATTAAATGCCCTAAGTAAGGGTTTTAACCTACTGTTTGAATTGTTTGGAATTTTCTATAACTCAATAAATACCCAAACCCATTTGGTTTTGGTCCACTGAATATTTGTGATTTTATAAAAGTAGTTTCACAATTTTTGGAGAAAGTTTATTTTGCACTTTGGTTTTATTATTTAATAATTCACCAAAGGCATTTTGAACTAGATTGATTTGAATTCAATTAAAAGGGTATTTAATTTGAGCTTGGAATTGTTTGGATTCAAGTTGACCAAGGTCCATGATCACATGACTTTCAACAATATCAAAAGAGAAGTTGAATTTGAACTGAACCAAGTTGATCAAACAAAAGTTTTGAACAGTAATGATCAACAGTAATGGCGATTACTGTTCACTGACAGTGAGAGTGTTACATGATGTCTCTCTCCCAAAAGACGATAAAAGTGCTAGCGAGGTAAACAAATCACAGTTGGGAAATTGACAAGATTATGAAGGCACCGCAATGCTAACTATGCTGCAAAGAAAGGAAGGGTTCAAAAGCAATGGGCAGTACGCCAAGGTAAGTAGACCGAAATCCATCTGCATCTACTACGAATCATCCACCTTGAGATATCTATCCAGAACATCTCGCTGGTATTAAGTTGCGAATCCCACCCAAAGTGTAAACTCAAAGCAATAGACAACTTCATTAAAAGAACTTTGCGTAAAGTAAACAATCCTTGCACCCGCAAGTACAAGCACCGTTGTTTTATCCCTGGTGGCAACAACACATCCCCTAGTCTCATGTTTCTGTCACTCAAGCTAGACATCAGGGGGCTGAACCCACAATCAAGCATAACGCTCCCTCTTGGAGTTGCAAATAAAATACTTGGCCAATGCAAATACCGCAACGGAGAACATGCAAGAATTTACTAAAGAACAAAATATAAAAGAGAAGAACCAAATATATTACTCATCACAATCTGAACATAGTCTCATAATCCATCAGATCCCAACAAACTCAGCATAGAAACAACAGAAATTACATAGATGCCTCGATCATGTGAAGCAGCTCACGAGGACTCAAAAGTGGAGGCACAAAGAAGGGAGAGATAGATCACATAGCTACTGGTCACGGACCCAAGGTCCAAGGGAAACTACTCACGGTACATACGGGAGGTGTCCATGGCTATGGATGGTCTCCCGGAGGGGGTAGCTACTCCCGGCAGGGTGCCGGAGCAGCTTCTCCAGGCAGCCCCGATCTTGAAACGGCGGCGGCGGCGGAACAGAGGCAAGATCGCAAAAGAGGAGTTCGTATTAGGGGTTTCCACCCCGAGGGTTAAATATAGGCGAAGGGGGGTGTCGAGGGGACCCATAGGGCAGCCAAGAGGCCCCCTGGCGCGGCCTAGGGTGGGGCCGCGCCAGGGACCCTTCTGGAGTCCCTGTGGTGGCCCCCTCCGCTTCTTTGGTGTTTCCGGAAGCTTCCGCGACGCTGATTTTTTATCTGATTTTCCTGGATTTTTTGGAGCACTTTTAATGGCCGGAAAACCTGAAATACAAAAACAGCAGAAAACAGCAACTGGCAGCTGGGTGCACTGGGTTAATAGATTAGTCCAAATATGCTCAAAAGTGTATGAAAGTTCAAGAAAAACATGGCAAAGTCACACAAAACTGCATGGAGCAAGCAGAAATTATAGATACGTTTGGGACGTATCAACATCCCCAAGCTTAATTCCTGCTCGTCCTCGGGTAGGTAAATGATAACAAGCATAATTTCTGTGGTGACATTCCACACAACCATAAAAGGACTTTTTAGTAAAGCAATCAAAGCATGCAATTCAATTCAAGTCTTAACAAGCAAAAGTCTATATTAGCATTGACACAAGTAACAAAAGAACAAAAGGTACAAGAGCTCTTGCTGTCCGTGACTCGAATGTCTCCAAATGGTGTTTGCGTGCAAGCAAGGGATAGGGAAATACGAGAGAAAAAGTAAGGTTGTTGAGAACAACTATCTACTAAAGTTTCACACTTAGTATCCTTTGGATTCTTATCTTGACTCATACCCAGACCACTAGCCATGTACAAGTCAAACTGATCCACTCCCTTTCGATATTTTGAGCACTCATGCAATGGATGAGCGTGAGCAAGAAAGTTGACACCTAAAAGGCAAAACAGAAAGAAGGTGGAGGAGGAAGACAAAAAAGGTGTGAAAGGCTCACATCAATGAGGACAATCATAGGCGAGAGAAGGCCATATGATAGATATGATGTGAGGAGTAGGGATTTCCATACAACGGATGCACATGTGAGCTAAAATCTCTCCAAGGGAACTAGTGGGGGTGCATCTAACTTGCTTGCTCAAGAAGACCTAGAGCTCTTTTGAGGAGGCTCATCATTGGAATATACAAGCCAAGTTCTATAGTGTGAAGGGTCCCCACATAGCTATATGCATGATGATGATCTCTATGGAGTAGAAAAGATAGAAGATGAAGTACTGGTGTGGATCTCTCAAAAGGAATAGTAGTATGCCTCCTTCTCTCTTTTTATTTTTCTTTTTCTCTTTTTCTCTTTATTTTTTTATTTTTTGGTGGCCTTAATGGCTCTTTCTATTTAACTCTCAGTTGTCCTCTTTGGGATCTTATGATTTTGTCCTCTTTGGGATCTTTTCCTCACTTTATGGGCAATACTCTATATTTTACAAGAATATAGGAGATCTTTCACACTTTACAAAGGTACTCACATAAAGAAAATGTAACTATCATGATGCAAATGTATGCTTCTGCCAGGATAGCAGGATATGCAATGATACTAGCGCGTCATGTAGCAATGATTAGGGCAAGGCCCAACTAGCATGCGGCTCATCCATCAAGCAAGTAGCATGTATGACATGAAGATCAAGTCATGAGAAGGTGGATGTTGCATGGCAATGTATCTCGGAAAGGCTATGGAAATTCCTTGTAGGTAGGTATGGTGGATGTTTTGAGGAAAGATATAAGGAGGCTTATGATGACAGAGCGTATCATGCCAAGGGTTTGGATGCACCGGCGAAGTATGCGCCAACTCTCGAGGTGAGAAAGGGCAATGCATCGTACTGAAGAGGCTAGAAAAATTATAGGTGGGTGGAAGTGTCAACTTTCGAATACTCACATTAGTCCGAAGAACTCATGCACTTATTATCGGTAACTCTCAATCTAATCAGGAGGTTCACAAAGAGACAGGTACCCCGAGGAGGAGTGTATGGGGGTTTGGTTATCCTTGCGCATCCTCGACTCATGGTACGTGAGTGTACTCTAATATTCGAACCCTCCAGAGGTTAGTGATCCATCTAGTAGCTAGAGTTCTCAACAGAGGTTTTGTAGTTTTTGAAAATAAACACGGATTGCCCAAAATACAACATCTATCACTAATAGGCAAGAGCTCTTGACACCATAAGTTCAAACATTACTCACATCAATACCTCAAAACTATTGCAAGTTACTACTACAAAGAGAAAAGCAACTTCAACTACCTACTTCTAGTCAAGACACAGAACTCAGTGCAATAGGCAAACTCTCTAAGAAGATAAAACATGCAACCTATAGAAATTTCAACCTAAGACAAAAGAAAAGCTCTAGAAAATCGAAAGCACTACAACTAAACAGAACAACAGCTAAGAAAAGAAAAAGAACAGCTCACAGCTAAAAGAATAAGCATGCAAATCCTATGAGGAGTTCTAGTTGAAGCGGAGCGTGTATCTCTCCCACACAAAAGAGTAAGTAAGCTGGGATCTAACTTGTTACTACAGCAAAGAAAGAAAAACAAAACTAAACCTAAGAGCGAGACGCTCCAAGAAAAGCACATAACGCATGAAGTGTTAAAAATATAGTGCAACGAGAGACGAACTGATAATTGTTGATGAAGAAGGGGATGCACCGGGGGCATCCCCAAGCTTAGACGCTTGAGTCTCCTTGAATATTTGTTGGGGATGCATGGGGGAATCCCCAAGCTTGAGCGCTTGACACTCCTGAATCTTCTTTCATCATCCTCCATCGCGCACTTGAAAGCTCCCTTCATACATAACTCATTGTAGACTGTTTAGAGAGGTTAGTACCCTAATAAAATAATTTTTCTCTACTGCAAATAAAGATTAACTTGAAGTGCTACTGTTTCCCAAGATTGTCAAAAAGTTTTTGCAAATAAAAAGCAAGCTTAAGGTTTGCAAAAGTAAGGAGAGACAAAACGTGGCAGAATCTGTGAAAAACTGAAGAGCAGAGAGAAACGAATTTTTTAGGGATACTTCTGCAACTCAAATAAAAAAACTCAGAACATACAGAAGTTTCATAATTGTATAGAGCATGCTGTGTAAAAAATTCAGCTCAAAAAGATGAACTGGGATGTTTCTGGAATTTTTCTGGTCGCGAGGATAGAATCTGTTTTCTGGACAGCATGTCACAACTTTTACTTCCCTTGCCGTATGAGGCTAAACTTGGCACAAAGCTTGAAAATAAAGATACAATGATGTTGCTACAGTAGTAACAATCATCAAGACCACTAATAACAGAACAAAAGCAAAAAACAAAAACCTATATTCGTTGCGGGCTGCCTCCCGAAAGCGCTTCTTTAAAGCCATTAGCTAGGCGTAAAGATTATAGAAGATGCTCTCATGAGAATAAGAATTTGGAGCAAAAGGGAGCATCAAGAAGCAAATATGAGACACATTTAAGCCTTACCCACTTCCTATGCATAGGCATCTTATAAGAAAATAAATCAAAGAAACAAAAAGAAACCAGCATAGGAAGGCGGAACAAGAACATCTTCAAAACTTTCAACATAAAGAGATGAGTTTTAGTAATATGGAATTTTCTACAACCAAACTTCCCTCTCTCAAAATAATTTTCAGTAGTATCATGAACAACATCAAGAATATAACTATCACATAAATCATGTTGTTCATGACTTACAAGCACAAGTGTATAGTTTTCAACACGGTCTTTAGGATTATAAGATAAATGCAACCCATCACATTGAGCCTTGATAATAACACAATTCTCCGGAATATGAGTTGGAGATTTCAAAAAGATAATAGGACAATCAAGTGTGGGTGCAATAGCAAAAATTTCATGCTTAACATGAGCAACTATAGCAAGTTCATCTCCGTAAGCATCATCCATAGTGGCATCACGACCATAAGCATAGAAGGTATCAACTTCATCAAAAAGGGATATTTCAAAAGAATCCATGGGATCATAATACTCATATAAGGTAAGAGTCAAAGAGTTACTCTCATTAGAAGGTAGACGTGGATGGATCCATTCTTCCTCCTCTTGTTCGTCACTCTCCTCCTCTTTTTCATCCAAGGAGCTTTCAGGTTCAGTAATTTCTTCTTCCATAGAGTCCTGCAAATCATTAGTCTCTTCCTTTGGGGGAGAGATTCTCTCAAGATGTTTGTGCCTCATAAAGCAACAAGATTCATCCCTGCAGAAAGATATATTATATATTGAGCACAAGTTTCTAGCATACTCATACAACTGATGTATTTGTTTCCATAAGTGTATCCCCTTTTGAGACAAGCGGTGTTCCTTGTACCACTTTTATTGATCCTCGGTGAACCCTCCATGCCAATAAGATCTAGTTTCAAAGAAGTCAGACATTGATTGGCAAGTCAGGAACTAGACATACCTTTTATTTTTATTTTTGATAAAGGACACTAAAGTAAAAACTGAAAGGTAAACTAACAAGACTAAAAAAAAAGGTAAAAGATAGTGTGCAACTCCCCTATCTTGTAGGCTGGAGTCCCCGGCAACGGCGCCAGAAAACTTGCTAGTGGCAAGAGAGTGTTATACTCTTCAAGTCCTCGTTGATTACCCCAAGTGTAGGGTTGGATATAGTAGAGTAGAGGCAAGTTTTCCCTTGGCAAAGATACCTAGGTTTGTCTCCCGTAGGACTCCGAAGGATACAAGAAGGTGGTAAAGTGAACAGTGGCGCCGAGGTTGCTACTTCACCTGGACCCGCACACAGATACAAATAACTTTGCTCGCAACGAGTACAGAGGAGTTGTCAATTCCTCCAGCCTTGCCGTTTACAAAGGATCAACGCAAGAGATAATGATAGTGGCTACTGAAAGTAAAGACTGAAAGTAAATTGAGGGTGTAAACAATGATATGAAGATGGACCAGGGTACCGTGATTTTCACTAGGGATGTCTCTCTCCCAAAAGACGATAAAAGTGCTAGCGAGGTAAACAAATCACAGTTGGGCAATTGACAAGATTATGAAGGCACCGCAATGCTAACTATGCTGCAAAGAAAGGAAGGGTTCAAAAGCAATGGGCAGTACGCCAAGGTAAGTAGACCGAAATCCATCTGCATCTACTACGAATCATCCACCTTGAGATATCTATCCAGAACATATCGCTGGTATTAAGTTGCGAATCCCACCCAAAGTGTAAACTCAAAGCAACAGACAACTGCATTAAAAGAACTTTGCGTAAAGTAAACAATCCTTGCACCCGCAAGTACAAGCACCATTTTTTATCCCTGGTGGCAATAGCACATCCCCTAGTCTCATGTTTCTGTCACTCAAGCTAGACATCAGGGGGCTGAACCCACAATCAAGCATAACGCTCCCTCTTGGAGTTGAAAATAAAATACTTGGCCAAAGAAAATACCGCAACGGAGAACATGCAAGAATTTACTAAAGAACAAAATATAAAAGAGAAGAACCAAATATATTACTCATCACAATCTGAACATAGTCTCATAATCCATCAAATCCCAACAAACTCAGCATAGCAACAGAAGAAATTACATAGATGCCTCGATCATGTGAAGCAGCTCACGAGGACTCGAAAGTGGAGGCACAAAGAAGGGAGAGATAGATCACATAGCTACTGGTCACGGACCCAAGGTCCAAGGGAAACTACTCACGGTACATACGGGAGGTGTCCATGGCTATGGATGGTCTCCCGGAGGGGGTAGCTTCTCCCGGCAGGGTGCCGGAGCAGCTTCTCCAGGCAGCCCCGATCTTGAAACGGCGGCGGCGGAACAGAGGCGAGATCGTGAAAGAGGAGTCCGTATTAGGGGTTTCCACCCCGAGGGGTAAATATAAGCGAAGGGGGGGGGTGTGGAGGGGACCCACAGGGCAGCCAGGAGGCCGGCCTAAGGTGGGGCCGCGCCAAGGACCCTTATGGAGTCCCTTTGGTGGCCCCCCTCCACTTCTTTGGTGTTTCCGGAAGCTTCCACGACGCTGATTTTTTATATGATTTTCCTGGATTTTTTGGAGCACTTTTAATGGCCGGAAAACCTGAAATACAAAAACAGCAGAAAACAGCAACTGGCAGCTGGGTGCACTGGGTTAATAGATTAGTCCAAATATGCTCAAAAGTGTATGAAAGTTCAAGCAAAACATGGCAAAGTCACACAAAACATGCATGGAGCAAGCAGAAATTATAGATACGTTTGGGACGTATCAATGTGGTGCTGAAACATTTTCTGGGTGCGAAGGGAAATCTCCATGTGATGTACGGGCTTGATGAACTTCGAGCGAATATTGCGTTCAGTCATATGGGCCCTTATGCCGGTGTGCTTAGCAAAACGATCATTTGGTCGAGCAGCAATCTGCAAAACTTCTCTAACAGGTGGAGTGAAAATCTTCGGGTAAATTGACACGGGAAATGGCATGTCCCGAGAGTAATTGCAGATAGCCATGAGCCAAGGTGCATATGGCTTCTGAACATTGTGATCATCAGCACACGAGACCATTGTGCGAATGAAGTAGTCCTCAAAATCGAAGGTATTACCATGGAATAGCTTCATAAGTGCGAGTTGCACATTGTTGGGAATGACAAAGTCATCATGTACATCAATCATTGGCATCAAAGTCTTCGATAGAATATAGAACCAAGCTTTTCCTTCGAAAATTAAGTGATTTGGCTTCGGCTAACCAGGGTAGTGATCTCCTACGACATCTGGATTCATTAACGTAGAAAATTCAGCAGGCGTCAAGGCAGGAAGATTATGTATCTTGTGAGGTAATCCTTCGAAACGAGGCAAATTGATTACTGCCAGAAATTCATCGACAGTCATGTGAAAAACTTTGCCTTGAATCAGGAAGTCAATTTTCCAAGTGCTCGAATCATTGTGATCTCCTATGACATATAATGTGGCATAGAACAGTTTGATGAGCTCAGGATTGTAACCATTGTCGAGAGCAAACATTTTATGCGCATGAAGTCCATCGATAGTTTCAGCAACATTCTCGAAGCACGTTGTGGCATACACCGAAGGTAGATCAAGATACTGATGTTGGAAAATTCTCGACTTGTTGTATAGCACACAACTGTAATAGACTGCCTATTCTTGGGTCCAAAACCGAAGATAATAAGCATTTCTTGGTTGTTCGTAGGGATTGGGCCCGAAGAAAAATGGTTTGTGGTCACGACTCTTGAATATTGGGCCTCATCGGGGCCGAACAAAGGTAGCATTTCTCTCCGATGAGCTGAATGCAACAAATCATCGACATGAAAAACTTCATCTGCATTCTCTGGAAGTTGCAGGCTTGGAGCAGCAGCACGAGGTTTGGATAATGGAAAATTAACAATATCCTATGCGGGAATGGCAGCAGGAGCATTTTCCTTGGCTTGTGCTGCGACGACATCTCCTTCGTCGGCATTCATATTTTTCTCGGCCTCTTCAATTTCCATGGCCTCGAGGTCGGCATCAAAATGATCTGCAGCATCCACCATCTCTTTGTTTGAGGAAGAGGAGGAGGATGAGGCATTGTTATCTGAGCTCTCGTCTCCAGAGCCATCTTCTTCGGCATCGTCTTCATCAGTGGCAGGCGGTGTCTCTTGGTGAGAGGAAACTGTGGTGATGTCCACATTTTCTTATTCTTCGTGCAAGGTATGGGAAGAGGAGTAATCCTTCTAAACTGATGGAATTGGAGCAGGAGCTTCTTGCTCGACCTGAGCATTTTTCTCGGGTTCAGCTTGAGCATTGGGCTCGGCAGAAGGTGTTGCTTGTCGGGGTGGTGAAGGGGCAGGTGGTGGCGATGGAGCTTCTGGTGGAGTTGGTTGGCGGGGAGGAGGAGTTGGTGCTCGTGGTGGAGAGGGTTGACGGGAAGGGGGTGTAGTTTCTTGTCATGCTGGTGCAGCAACGACTTCAACAGACTTCTTCTTCTTCTTCTTCTTCGCGGTCTCTGACATCCCACACACAGAGGATGTGGCAGCATTCTTCTTGGTGTACTTTCTCTTTTGAGATTGTCGCTCGGCGAGGGCAACATTGTGATCTTTGCACACGACATTCACAATCTGTCTGACCTTGTCATTGACAGCAGAGATGTTATCTTTCTGAATTCTTCTCGACTCATCAAGTGTCGATAGTTTTGACTTGTAAAACTTTCGGGACTCAACGTCCTTAGTTTCTTCTTGAAGTTGATTTGCATATAAGGTTTCTTGGTGGCGGTCCTTTCGGTCTTGGGCAAGATATCCATCCCATGAGAGCATGTATCTGGCCACACGTTCTTGAATTTCCTCGGAAACAAAGTCCTCGAGTGTCACATTTTTGGGAGTGGTGGCCATCCGCCACAGAATATCAGTAATTGCTACTGCATCCCATGCAGTCTTATTGGTGGAATCTCCTTCGTTGGAGCTCTCTTCATATGCTCGAGGGCCAGGCATAGCGGGTGCCTGATCAGCACGAGGAACTTGAGCGGCCTGAGGCTTTAGCCTAGCCTCCTTGGCTTTCTTTTCGGCCTCCTTGGTGACCTCTGCAGCAGCAACTGGTTTTGGTACGGTACTGGGGGCCGCAGCCTTCTCCTTCGATGCTCCAGCAGCCTCATCTTTCTTCTTCGCAGCGTTAGCGGCTGCAACCTTTTCCTTCGTGACTGTGGTAGTCACATCTTTCTTGGTGCAACCTTTTCTGTCGGTGCATTGGGGGTAGGGTTTTTCTCAAGCTGGAGTCTGTACTTGTCAAAAACCAGATGAAGTATTCCCAACTGCTTGGCAACCATAGCTTTCTTCTCCTCGGGCAGGCCGTAGAAATTGATCAGCTTTGCCTTCTCCGAATCTTTGGCCTCAAGTTCTTGTTGCTTGGACACTCTTTCATGTCTCTGTTTTAGAGTCTCATCTTCTTCGACCACATCCGCTTGCTTGCCCTTGGACTTAGCCAAGGGTTTTGATTGACGAGGGGGAGCGGTGGCAAGCGGTGGATCTGTGACTAGATTAGTCATATCAATTGTTGCTCATGGAACCGCTTCAGCTGGCTCCTGGATCGTTATGCCCTTGTGTCCTGGTTTCTTCTTCGAAGTAGGAGGATGATGATCTTCAACATCTGCCTTCGTGCCTTGATCTTGTTGGTCGGCACTGGCTTCTTCGTCTTCTGATGTGGCCTCAGGAGGAGAGACAACATCGAGCTTTTTCTGGCGTTTAGAAGATTTCTTGCCAGTCTTTGACTTGGTACTTGGACCAACCTCTACCGCAACTCCTTCGTTGCCCTCAGCAGCAGCAGCAGTAACTTTTCTGGCTTTGGCTTGCTTTCTCTTTTCTGCTCGTTCAGCTTGAGCATCAACCAAGTCCTAGAAGTCAACATGAGTCTTCATAGTAGACGGATGAGTATTATCAGGTGGAGGGGGTCTATTTTCTCGAGTCCATCCTGGCATCAAGGCTTTGACATTAGAACAGGGGTTCTTCAAAGAAAACAATATTTCCCATCGAGGGATAATAGCCGTGTACTCATACCAACGAAGAGCTTGAAGTCTTCGAATTTCTTGCAGCCTGTTATCTCTCATTCTGGCATCTTCAACAGATCCTTCTGGCATTCTCAGATTTTTCTCGATTATCAGTTCTTCGGAAAGACCCTCAGAATTGTTTGTGATTTTGGTTCGGCCTCCTGCACGCTTGGGCTGCCTGAAGTTTCCAGCGTTCTCAGACATTTTCCTAGATCGGATGGGAATTCGATAGGAAACGCTAGAAACTGATTTCCAAAAGTGCAAAGATCCAAACGGATCTAACATACCCTAACTCGGTGAATGTGCGGCGGCTACGGCGACGCGGATGAAGATCTGTGTCGACGGGAAAGCCTACAGCGTCTTCCTTCCGGTAGCAAAGCGGTGAGGGAATCGACGGCAACGGAATCAGCACGGCGGCGTGCAAGAACTCAGGGGCGAGAGGGGGAGAGACGAAGTCGAGGAAGTGAAAGGGCTGTGTCGGTGGTGTGGATCGGTATTTATAAGGGGACGACTGACATAACTATCATATCCGATCCAATGGCGCAGATCTCGTGTCTCTCTGAATTCAACGGACGGTTTTTGTGGCGGAAATCGCGGGAAAATCCCAACGAACCGAAAGAAAGTTGCTCCACGTCCGAGAACAAACTCATCGAACATCGAGTGTTAAATTAGATAAAGTTTCGACAGATTTTCCATCGGAATCAATGACATTCGAAGGGAATCTGATCGAGTACAATTATACATGTTCACGAGAGTAAATCATAGAGGGGGATCGGGATAGAATAGAGGAAAAACATGGTCAAATACTTAATCAATCCGAGAGAAAACGAACGATGGAAAACTCGGAGTGACAAGTGTACAGGACAAACACCAAGCGATCAAAAAAGAAATAAAAAAGAAACACGACAGAAACCAGCGAAAGTAAACTACTGCTAGTAAGTATACATATAATAAAAAATATAGATAGTTTTGATCTTACTGCACGTTGCGTGAGTCCAATATGTTTAACTCACAACTTAGTGCACATAACCTTTTCTCATCCAGGGGCTTCGTAAAGATATCAGCCAATTGATCTTCGGTACAGACATTGGTGATAACAATATCTTCTCATTGAACATGATCTCGAAGAAAATTATGACGAATATCAATATGCTTCGTTCGAGAGTGTTGCACAGGATTATGAGCAATTTTGATGGCACTCTCGTTATCACAAGTAGAGGAATTTTCTTCACAAGAATACCGTAATCTTTTAGTGTTTTCTTAGGCCACAGAAATTGAGTGCAGAATGAACCAGCAACAATATACTCGGCTTCAACTGTAGAAATTGATACATAATTCTGTTTCTTCGAAGCCCAACAAACTAGAGATCTACCGAGAAAATGACAGGTGACTGAGGTAGATTTCCGGTCTACTCGATCACCGGCCCAGTCAGAATCAGAATATCCAATGAGATCAAACTGGGCACCTTTGGGATACCAAAGTCCCAAGGTAGGTGTATGAGCAAGATATCGAAGAATTCGCTTGACAACAATATGATGTGATTCTTTTGGATTTTCCTGAAAACGAGCACACATAAAAACTGATAGCATAATGTCAGGTCTAGATGCACAAAGGTAAAGAAGCCAACCAATCATCGAGCGATATTTCTTCTGGTCGAAAGGTTTGCCCTTCTCATCTGCATCTAGGTGAACATTCGTAGGCATTGGAGTCTTGATAGTTTTGCAATTGACGAGATCAAACTTCTTCAGGCAATCTTTGAGATACTTCTCTTGAGAGATAAATGTCCCATTCTTCTGTTGACGGATTTTGTCACAACCCCAACTAGGGTAAGTGCGGGTTTGAGTGCCCCTTTGCATCATATGAAAATTTCAAAAGAAATTCAAAAATGGGGAAAAGAAAAGCCCTAAAGAATTTAATTAAATGGCCAGACAAAAATTGCTTCCAAAAATTCCTCTGGTATTTTTGAAAAATCTTATAAATATGCATGATCACATATAAAGTGAAGTGAGTCCCACTTCATGCACCAAGATTTTTCAAATATTCCAAACAGGGCTTGGAAATTAAATATGACCCCTATTTGAATTGAAATTCAAATGTTTTGAATTTCAAAAATGCTCAAATTCTACAAGTGACTTGCTACTGGTCACCTAGGATTTATAAAAATGTTTGGGCATTTTACAAAATTGCCTAGCTATTTATTTAGCTAGGTCAAACAAATTACAGAAATAACAAAAACAAAAAAAAACAAAGGAGCAACCTTACCTGGCGCCCAGGGTGCGGCCCACTCACCTGTTGCCCACGGCCCAGCCCACCAGGGCGTGTCGTCTTCCTCCCCAGCCCCAAAAGCAGCTCGCTGGAGAGCTGGGGGCACGCGTCGACGGCCACCAACGAGGAGAGCCTCCTAGGCCTCTCCCTCGCGCACCCGAGCACGCCACGCAGCTGCTCACTCCCCCCCGCTCACCTTGCCTCTCTCTGGCCCTCCCTCTCTCTCTCCGGCGAAGCTTCCGAGCGCCCCGCAGAGCACGTCGCCGCCCAGCCGTGGCCAGCAGCCCCCTCCACCCTCGCCGCCATGTCCAGGAGGTCGGCCACCCTCGTCTCCGTCTAGCCGCGCGTCGAATCGAAGCCATGATCTCTTGCTGCGACGCCAGGTTCAAGATTCCACCGCCGGGAACCGCAGCTCTGACGAGCAATTGCTCGCCGCTCGCTCCATCTCCGGCTCCGCCGTGCCCCTCTTCACGTTTAGGTGAGCGCTGCGCTTCGATTCCCCCTCCCCGCTCTTCCCTCCATGAAGCGCATCGCCTCGCCGTCGAGGACAGAGGCTCCAGCCGCCGCGTCGCCGTCGTAGCCGTGAACCGGGACGACCCCGTGACCCCCGATGGCCCTACTGGACGCGCGAGACGAAGCGCAGCTCACCCGTGCCCTCGGATCCCACTCCCGTGCCCAGAACTCGCTACTCCGGCGAAGCTCCGGCGACTCCCCGGTGAGCTCCACCATTAGAGCTAACCTAACCCCCCCACTAAACGTAACCCTAGTCTATGACAGTGGGCCCCAGGCCACCCCTAATCCCTCTATTAATTTAACAGAGAGGGGTTAACCCCCACTGAGGCTGACAACAGGGCCCCACTGGCCAGAGCCCACCCACGTCATGCTGATGTCATCATGACGCAGTAAACAGAAATTGATTTAAAAGAAATCAGAAAATTACAAAAAATAGATTAAACTTTAGAAAATCATAGAAAATTCAAATTAACTCCAAATTAAACATATAATATATGAAAAATTATCAGAAAAATGCAAGGATTAATAATATGCAAATTTTTTTCATGTTTGACCATTTTAAAATGGGGCAACAGTAGAAAGTTTGCATATGGCTTAATTTGAATTCAAATTTGAAGTTTGAATTTGCAATTCTTTTGCAATACACTTCAATTAAATGGAGTTGTCAACACATCAGTACCATGTACATCATGTTTTCACAACTTATCATGTTCTTGAGCATCACAATTATATTTATCCCTTGATTGCTTTGTTTGCTCGATAGAAGTGGAACCGGAACCGGAGGCCACCCCCTTCGTTGAAGACACCGTGTGTGAACCTCGTCACCAAGGCAAGAAAACCACATTGATCATGTCTATAAAATCCCAATTCCCTCTCAGTCTCGCTTATGCATGTTTAGGAGATCACCTTGTGTCGATTCTACCGCATAGTTGAACCCATATCCGATGCATGACCTATCATCTTGTCACAGTAGTAAGCAAACCACAATCCTAGCTGACATAGGAGTTGATTGATATCATGTGGCCCCTGCAACTGTTACTGCTTAATGCATGCTTAGAGTTTATAATGAGGATTCTTTTGATGTGAGTCGGGATGATAGTGAACATGGTGTTGATGAAAGTGAAACTGTGTTGGTGAACCCACCCTAATACAAGGTGAACGATGAGAGGCTGTGTAGGAGTACACAGTGGGTTGTCTCGTTGAACACCGCCTTAAGCACCGAGTTCTTGTATGGTAATCCAAGACAAAGAGTACAACCACACATTGGGCTCACTGACCCCTCTTGGCCTAGTACCTTGATCCGTTTCGACGTCCAGGAGTCACATTAGTTCGGGCTTTCCATTTGGCATCTGCATAGAAAGAGAATGAAGGAATGGTTGCATCATATAGATATGTGGGTGCACTTGTGAGGCAGGAAAACCATCTGCCAGAGGTGGCTTCTCGGTCACCTGCATTGTTTGAGTCCGTTTCGTTGATCCAGCCGGGCTCTCGAGCGGAGGCAACTCAGATAGTCGACTCCTGGAATAGACCGGTTGTGAGCGAAGTGTCGTGGTGAACATCCTCGCTGTCACCTCTTGAATGGTGGCGAGCAAAAGGCGGTAACCGATGGTCATGTGTGTGTAGTTTACACCCTTGCAAGGTTAACAAAACTATTCGAATAGCCGCGTCCGCGGTCATGGACTACTTGGAACCTGTACCTGATTATTAGACAACTTGAATGGATACTTATAAAACTCGCAAGATAAGCGTGAGTGCTATGTGTGCTCCTCGTGGGAAAGTCGAGGAAGTAACCATAGTGGTGTATTGGTTGGAGACTTCGATAGTGGAATCGTGTACACTTCTTGCCTCAAGTCTGGTACTCGTAGTTCAGGACTAGCCAAGTCAAAGCTGGCACTTCTGCATGTTGAACCCCACCTCCCTTTACCTTGATACTTGAGCATGAGTAGTATAGTTCTGATGTAAGTCTTGCTGAGTATGACTTTGTACTCACGTTTGCTTATTCTATGTTTTAGATGGAAACCAGACCCCGATGGAGTCACCTTCCTGAAGCTCGACGTTGACTAAGCTAGTATAGTTCCAGACAGCAGTCTGGTCCCTCGTGGAAGGGCATGATTGTTGTACAAGGCTTCTCTAAGCCATTTGTTAATCTTGTCTGTACTCAGACCTAATTTTCTTCCGTTGTATGATGTAATGTTGATCACAGACATGTGATCTTTGTATACTCTATGTGTAAGTCAATAAAGAAGTACTTTGTAGAGTTATGTGATGATACCTGCTGTTCATACTAGGCATGTGTGTTGTGTGTATGTTATAACATGCATGTCTTAGTATGGGTTTTCGAGACCTTAGTTGTGATCTGGCTGGTGGTCTTTTATACACCAAGTGGCCCTTAGATGTGCGTAGCTTGGGGCACCGCGATGCGATTGCTCGTGACTCTGTCACGTGCACACTTTGTTGTATGATCGATCCCGCCCTAGACCCCGACTAAGTGATCGGGCTGGAGTAAGTCTATGTAAGAGTTAGGATTCAATCGATAACATGGTTGAGGCGACTTGTCTATGACTATGGGATTCACCACCCATAAGCATTTAGACTCGTGAGCGGACGATGAGGACCCATCTCAGTTGATCATCCGGCCTGAATGGGATGCCCCTCACGTTCGATGCTTTCCGAGAGTGTTCTGTGCTTGGCCTTGTCTACTTAGACAAGTGGGTACGGCTCTCGGCTCTCCCTGTGATTGTATCGTGACTGGAATTACATACGCCTATTCTGGGTCCCGACAGATTTGAAGTTTGAGAAAGAAATTCAATTCACCCATCATTGACATTTCGTATTTCTTCGACATCATTCGAGCAAATTCTTCGTTGATATCAAGGTTAGTGCAACCAAAGATAATATCATCGACGTAAATTTGACACATAAAAAGATCATTTTGTATGCATGAGTAAATAGAGTCGGGTCAGTTGTTCCTGGTTTGAAGCCCTTCTTCAGAAGAAAATGCTTCAGTGTTTCATACCAAGCATGAGGTGCTTGCTTTAACCCATGGAGGGCCTTATGCAACCTGTACACCATATCTGGATTCTTCGAGTCTTCAAAACCTAGTGGCTGCATAACATACACTTCTTCCTTGATTTCACCGTTGAAATGCACTTTTGACATTCATTTGATATAGAAATATACCATTGTAATTTGCAAAAGCA
This sequence comes from Bromus sterilis, assembly GCA_950022295.1. Taxonomy (NCBI): domain Eukaryota; kingdom Viridiplantae; phylum Streptophyta; class Magnoliopsida; order Poales; family Poaceae; genus Bromus; species Bromus sterilis. The sequence goes on from OX465599.1 coordinate 212,640,989, forward strand.
AGCATGACACGAATGGATTCAAGTCGAGCAACTGGAGCATAAGTCTCACCGAAATCAATACCTTCGATTTGGGTTTATCCTTGTGCAACCAGTCGAGCTTTATTCCTTACAACAATACCATCCTCATCTTGCTTGTTGCAACAAATCCACTTAGTGCCAATGATGTTGTGCTTCTTGGGATCAGATTTTTCAACAAGGGACCAAACTTTATTTCTCTCGAACTGATTAAGTTCTTCGAGCATAGCAGTCATCCAGTCTGAGTTCTTCATGGCTTTATCAAATTTCGATGGTTCTAGCATGGATACAAACGAGAAATTTCCACAGAAGTTATCTAAACGAGTGCGAGAACGAGTAGTGGGACGACCTGGTTGACGAATCTCTTCGAGCATTGAGTCGACGTCCACCCTTCTTCGAACTCGAGAAAGTACTCCTTCGTTATCTTGTGGATCTGGTTCTTCTTCGGGATCAGCTTGGCCTTCTGTATTACCCTGTCCTTTGGGATCAGCATTTTCTTCGTTCATGTGTTCTTTTTTGTCCTGTTCATCGTTGTCTTCAAGATGTTGACCTCCAGCGCCCCGGGCTATGTGTGGGATCATTGTATCATCACCATCCCTGTTGACTTCACAAGCATTTCCTTCGACGGGACGAATATCTCCAATAGCCATGGACCTAATTACTTGATCCAAAGGTGGTTCATCTAGATTAAGAGGTAAATGCTCATTTTGAGAGCCATTAGTTTCATCAAATCTAACATTTACAGTTTTTACAACTTTGCCAAGATGGGAGTTGTACACTCTATAAGTGTGAGAGTTCAAACCATAACCTAGGAGATAACCTTCGTGAGCCTTTGGGACAAACTTGGAGTTATGAATCATATATCTGATATAGCATGGAGCACCAAAAACCCTGAGATATGACACATTGGGCTTTTTACCAGTGATAAGCTCATGTGAAATTTTCTTCAAGAATTTGTGTAAATAAACCTTGTTGATGATATGGCATGCAGTGTTAATTGCCTCGCCCCAGAACCTGATAGGAGTTTTGTATTCAGCAAGCATTGTTCTGGCCATTTCAATAAGAGTTTGGTTCTTTCTCTCGACCACACCATTCTGTTGCGGTGTATAAGCAATTGAGAATTCATGAGTAAAGCCATATTCATCAAGAAATTCTTAGATATGAGTATTTTTGAATTCAATACCATTATCACTTTTGATATGCTTGAGAGATAATTCATACTGGGTCTGTGCTCTCTTAGCAAAAGTTTTGAAGATTTCGACATCTTTGATCTTTTCATCTAGAAAGAAAACCCAAGTATATCGAGAGAAATCATCAACAATAACTAGACCATACTTGTTACCTCCAAGACTAGCATAATTTTGAGGATCGAATAAATCCATATGAAGCAATTCACGAGGACGAGTAGTAGTCATGATAATCTTTGCTGAGTGATGTTTCTTGGCAATTGATACTCTATCCTTGTTGGTTTCCCCAAGTGGAAGGTTAGATGTAGTGTAGCGGCAAAATTCCCTTGGCAAAGATTCCAAGGTTGAAAAGATCATCTCCCGTAGGACTCCGACAATGATAAGTAGGTGGTGAAGTGAACAATGGCGCCATTCACAACCGAGGGTTGCTTACTTCACCTGGACCTGCACACACACAAGTAACTTTGCTTCCCAACGAGTACAGAGAGGTTGTAAATCTCTCCGGCCTTGCTGTTCACAAAGGATCAACGCAACAGATAATTATGATAATGATAGCAGCTAGAAAGTAAAAGCAGGAAAATAAAAGAACGTGTAAACAGTGATGAGAATATGGACCAGGGTCCCGTGATGTTCACTAGTGATGTCTCTCTCCCAAAATACGATAAAACTGCTATGCAAGGTAAACAAATTACAGCTGGGCAATTGACAGGATTAAAAACGCACCGCAATGCTAACTATGCTACAAAGAAAGGACGAGGCTCAAAAGCATGGGCGGTACGCCAAAATAAGTAGACCGAAATCCAACTGCATCTACTACTAATGATCCACCTTGAGATATCTATCCAGAGCATATCGCTGGTATTAAGTTGCGAGCCCCACCCGAAGTGTAAACCCAAAGCAAAAGACAATTGCATGAAAAAGTTCCTTGCGTAAAGTAAACAATCCTTGCAACCGCGGTTACAAGCACCAATTTTCCCTTGTGGCAACAACACATCCCCTAGACTCATGTTTCTGTCACTGAAGCGTGTAATCGGGGGGCATGAACCCACAATCGAGCAAACATTCCCTCTTGGAGTCACTACCTACTACTTGGCCAAAGCAATAAACAACAACGGAGAACATGAAAGAATTACTTAGCAAAAATAAAATAAAATATAAGAACCAAATATATTACTCAATCAAAAACAGAACATAGTCTCATAATCCATCATATCCCAGCAAACTCAGCATAGTAACAGCAGAAAATTACATATGTGCCTCGATCATGTAGGGTAGATCATGAGGTCTACACTATGAAGAACAAAGAGGGGAGGAGAACATCACATAACTACTGATCACGGACTCATGGTCCAAGAGAAACTACTCACGGCACATCCATGAAGCATCCATGGTGGAGGGGAAGCTCCCGGAGGTCGATCCTCCCTCTGGCAGGGTGTCGGGAAGAGGCCTGCTGGCACTCCCGATCTTGGAAGCACATCAGCGGCGAAACAGAGGCAAGATCGCCAAAATGGGTACTGTCCTCGGGGGTTTCGCGTCACAGGAAATAAATAGGCGAAGGGGGGGGGGCAGCTAGGGGGCCACCAAGGGTCCAGGCGCGCCGCTTGGGCCCCTGGTGGTGGCCCTCTGGCCCCACCCAGGTGTTTCCGGAAGGTTCCTTCACGCTGATTTTTTATCTGATTTTTCCCGAATTTTTGGAGCACTTTTAATATGGGGGAAACCTGAAATAGAAAAACAGCAGAAAACAGGAACTGGGACTGTGGTGCACTGAGTTAATAAGTTAGTCCAAATATGATCAAAAGTGTATGAAAGTGTATCTAGATAATAGCAATATCACACAAAATATGCATGGAGCAAGCATAAATTATAGATACGTTTGGGACGTAGCAACATCCCCAAGCTTAATTCCTACTCGTCCTCAATAGGTAAATGATAACAAGCATAATTTCTGTGGTGACATGCTAGCAACCCTATAAGAACTTCGAAAGTAAAGCAATCAAGGTCTGTAATTAAATTCAAGTCATAACAGGCAAGAATCTATATTGGCATTGGAACAAGCAACAAAATAATATTAGGTGCAAGATCCCTCGCTGTTCGTGACTCGAATGTCTCCAAATGGTGTTTGCGTGTAAGAAAGGGGATATGGGAATACGAGAGAAAAATAGTATTTTTTTTGAGAACTCAATCTACTAAATTTTCACACTTGGTCTTCTTTGGAATCTTATCTTGACTCGTCCCCAGACACTAGCCAGGTACAAGTCAATTTGATCCTCTCCTTTTCGATATTTTGAGCACTCATGCAATGGGTGAGCGTAAGAACGAGATTTTACACTTAGGATGGCAAAGAGAGAAATATGGTGGAGGAGGAAGAAAAAAAGGTGAGAAAGACTCACATCAATGAGGACAATAATAGGCGAGAAGGCCAAATGATAGATAAGATGTGAGTAGTAGGGATTGCCATGCAACGGATGCACATATGAGATAAGAAAAGCTCTACAATGGAACTAGTGGGGGTGCATCCAGCTTGCTCGCTCATGAAGACCTAGAGCTCGTTTGAGGAGGCTCATCCTTGGAATATGCAAGCCAAGTTCTATAGTGTGAAGGTCCCCACATAGTTATATGCATAAATGATCATCTCTATGGAGTACAAGGATAAGAGGTAGTACTGGTGTGGATCTTTCAAAAGGATAGTAGTGTTGCACCTTTCTCTCTTTTTATTTCTTTTTCTCTTTTTTCTATTTTTTTGTATTTTTTCGTGGCCTTAATGGCTCGTTCTATTTAACTCTCATTTATCCTCTTTGGGATCTTTTATTTTGTCCACTTTGGGATCTTTTCCTCACTTAAGGGCAACACTCTATTTTACAAGAAGGTATAGAATATCTTCACACTTTACAAGGTACTCAACATAAACAAAATGTAACTATCATGGTGTATGCAAATGCATGCCTCTGCCAGTGTAGAAGGAACATGTATGACATGAAGATCAAGTCATGAAGAGGTGGATGTTGCATGGCAATATATCTCGGAATGGCTATGGAAATGCCTTGATAGGTAGGTATGGTGGCTGTTTTGAGGAAAGATATAAGGAGGTTTATAATGACAGAGCGTATCATGCCAAGGGTTTGGATGCACAGGCAGGGTCGACGCCAACTCTCGGAGTGAGAAGAGGGCAATGCACGGTACCGAAGAGGCTAGCAAATATGAGGAGGTGGAAGTGTCAACTTTCAATACTTACATTAGTCTGAAGAACTCATGCACTTATTATCGGTAACTCTCAATCTAATGAGGAGGTTCACAAAGAGACAAGTACCCCGAGGAAGAGTGTATGGGGGTTTGGTTATCCTCGCGCATCCTTGACTCATGGTACGTGAGTGTACTCTAATATCCGATCCCTAAAAATATTAGTGATCCATCTAGTAGCTAGAGTTCTCAACTAGTTTTGTAGGTTTTTGAAAATAAACAGGGATTGCCCAAAATACGACACCTATCACTAATATGCTAGAGCTCTTGACACCAAAATGTCAAACATTACTCACAAAAATACCTCAAAACTATTGCAAGTGACTACTACAATTGAATAGCAACCTCAATTACCTACTTCAAGACAAGACACAACTCAGTGCAACAACCAACTCTCTTAACAAGATAAACATGAAAACTAAAGAGAGTTCCAGCAACAAACTAAACAAAAGCCAAGGCTCTTGCTAAAGACAAACTAAAACTAAAACTAAACATGGCAGTAGCCACGAAAAGATAAAGAACACACAACAGAGAAAGATAGGCATGCAAATCCTATGATGTGTTCTAGATTGGAGTGGAGCGTGTTTCTCTCTGATACGTCCAAAATGCATCACTATTTTATATCGTAATTCATCCTTATTCATTGATATATTTCATGTTACGATGATGTTCTTATGTTGTTTTGGCTTGTTTTACACAGTTTGCAACTTTCCGGTGCCGAAGCAGCAGACGCAGGATTCAGCGGTAAAAAGTGGACGTTGAGTTGCTGAAGAAGAATACCTCCAAATTACCTGAAAATCGACGGAGGGTATTTTCCGAAGGATTAACGAAGACACACCGAAGAGGGGCCAGAGGGGGGCCACGGGGCCCCCAGGCGGCCACCTGGTGCGACCCCACCCCTGGCCGCGCCGGGAGGGCGCCTGGAGCCCTGGGGCCACTCCCGGCTCCCCCCTCTGGCCTATATACTCCTCGTTACCCGAAAACCTAAAAAAGGGAAGCTTTTACAGAGTTCTGCTGCCGCTCGGTGGCGGAAACCTACAGAGAAGAAAATGGCTCTCCGGCGGGCAGATTCCGCCGAGGAGATCACCTCCCGGAAGGGGAGATCATCGCCATCGTCATCACCATCACCACGGGCATCATCGAGATCATCATCAACATCATCCCCAACATCAGAACCATCTCCACCACCATCCAATCTCACCTCACAAGTTTATCTTGTGTTGTAATCCGTACTATCTATCCTCTCTACTCTATCGGTGTTGATTACTACTTTGTGGTGAATGCTATTGAGTTTTGTTGGAGAAATATCATTATGTCCAGATTGTTTATCATATATTTATCACCTCTGATCATGATCTCTTTTATGTCTTGTGAGTAGTTACTTTAGTTCTTGAGGACGTGGGAGAAGTCTAGTTGTTAGTAGTCATGTGATGTTGAAGTAATTTGTGTTGTTTGATATTTAAGTTGTGTTGTTATTTTCCTAGTGGTGTTGTGTGAATCGAACACTCAACACTTCGCCTTATTAAGGACCTAGGGGGATACATTGTGTATAAAGAATGCTTACGGTGGGTTGCCGGACTGGCAGAAACCTGAACCCCAGTTTGCACACTTTTGCACAAGGGAATAATGGATCCTTGATCTTATTGCTGTGGTTAGGCTTTCCCTTAATTTCTATCTTGTATTTGCGGATGCTTGCAAGATTTTTAATCATAAGAGTGCACTTATCTTAATCTAGAAGGTGTGCTAGCATCGATCCACCCACTCAAGACTTATCAGCACAACACTTGTTATTGATACGGAGTATGGCGAAAGCATGTGACTACCTCTCCATGTGTCCTCAAGAACGCTTTAGTCTTTATAAGTTCAATTGCCAGGCTTATCCTTTGCTCAAAAGGATTGGGCCACTTGCTGCTCTTCAGTGCTATTTACTTTGCTTACTTTTATCTTATTGTTGCTTATATCGAAAACCCCTAAAAAGTTATCTTTCAGTGCTTGCAGTTATTCCTTGTCCAAAAACACCTATCAATACCTTTCGCTCCTCGTTGGGTTCGACACTCTTACTTATCGAAAACGCTGCAATAGATCCCATACGGTTGTGGGTCATCAAGTAACGTTTTCTGGCGCCGTTGCCGGGGAGCATAGCGCTATTTGTAAGTGAAGCTGGTAAGGAAATTTTTATATTGTTGTTTTGATTTTGCTGTTGCTGCTCTTTGTCCATATGGAAAACCTAGCTATTGGATCGTTGCTTACGGGGAAACACCCCACATCTGTGGTGGTTGTTCCTCCTCCTACTGAAATTGTGCCTTATAAAATACCAGCTGGTATTATCGATTGTGTTTTGTCTAATCGTTATGCAGGAGACAGACATCCCAGTGAACACTTGCTATATTTATCACAATTATGTTCACTATTTAAGCTTGCAGGTGTATCAATGGAGTTTTTCATGAAGAAATTGTTCTCCGTATCGCTTATAGATAAAGCTTCAGATTGGTATAAGCTTCTCGATAACTCTCATTTTCTTGATTGGCAAGAGCTTATGTCTCTCTTTTATACCAAGTTTTATCCTCTTCATGAAATTCATCGAGACATGAACTATATCTATAACTTCAGGTCTCACGACGGAGAAAGCATCGCTCAAGCTTGTGGGAGATTGAAATCTCTAATGTTCAAATGTCCTATTCATGAGCTCCCCAAGAAAACTATACTTACAAACTTTTATGCTAGACTTTCTCGTCAGGATAAGAAGATGCTGGATGCCTCCTCTAGTGGGGTATTTCAGACTAAACGCGTTGAAGAAAGATGGGATCTCCTTGAAAGGATCCAGAAGAAACCGAAGATTGGGAAATAGATAAAGGTATTGAATCCACTATAAATTATGAGCATGATTATATAGAGAGCTATGTGAAAACTGATTATTTTAATACCTTTTGCTCTAAGATTGGTCTTGATTCCCATCTGATTATTGATTTTTGTAAGGACTTTGCCTCTCATATTGACTCTTCTAAAATAAGAAGGATCAGCATCATAAACCCTTCAAAGAATCACCTATTGATATTCATGTTGCTGACCCTATTTCGCTTGCAGTTATATATGAAAAGCCCCCTTTTCCCGTAAGAATAAGGGAGCACTCTTTTGTGACAGGCATAATGAATAAGAGTGAGAGAAGAATTGATGATCCTGAGGACCAGATCAAGGTCGATCCTCGAGTTTCATTGGTTAAGGATCTTATTACTAATGATTCTTTAGATTCCAATATAATTTTTTGTGCTGTTTCCACTAACCTTGTCACAGCCAAGAATAAAGGCCCAATTTCAGGTACTACAGTAGTATCTATTAAAATAGGAGATCACAATTATTATGGGCTATGCGATTTGGGATCGAGTGCTAGTGCTATCCCGTATTCACTTTATCAAGACATCATGAGTGAGATTTCACCTTGTGAACCATAAGAAGTTGATGTTACTATTCATCTTGCAAACAGAGCAACTATCTCTCCTATTGGAATTGTGAGAGACGTTGAAGTCTTATGCGGAAAGGTAAAATATCCTACCAACTTTTTAGTACTTGGTTCAGTAAGGGATAATTTTTGTCCTATTATTTTTGGTAGACCTTTTCTCAGAACTTGTGGAGCTATAATAGATTGCAAGAAAGGTAAAGTTTCTATTGAATTCAATTGGTGAGCCCTATGAATTTATCTTTTCTAAGTTCTCTAAGCAGCCTCGTGGTACTGATTTGCCTAGTAATGATAAGATTATTGAAGATATTGCTTCCATGCTATCCCTCCTAATGATCCTTTGCAGCAATATATGGAGGACCACGAGAATGATTTTCATATCTAGGAGAGAAATGAGATGGACGACATATTCTTGAGACAACCTGCTATCCTAAAGCACAACCTTCCAGTTGAGCCTTTGGGAATTTTATCAAAACCAAAAGAAGATCCAGTGTTTGATCTTAAACCTCTTCCTGATACGCTCAAATATGCTTATTTAGATGAAAATAAAGTATATCCTGTTATTATCAATTCTAACCTTTCAGGGCATGAAGAAGAGCGACTACTGGAAGTGCTTCGCAAATATCGAGGTGCAATTGGCTATACCCTTGATGACCTTAAGGGGATTAGTCCATCTATTTTTCAATGTACCATCAACCTTGAGCCTGATGCTAAACCAGTTGTTGATCATCAACGACGGTTGAATCCGAAAATGATGGATGTTGTAAGGACTGAGATTCTCAAGCTTCTAGCCGCAGGTATTATCTACCCTATAGCTGATAGTATGTTGGTAAGCCCGGTTCATTGTTTTCCAAAGAAAGGAGGAACAACTGTGGTTCCTAATGATAAGAATGAACTAATACCTCAGCGAATTATTATTGGATATAGAATGTGTATTGATTACATGAAGCTGAACAAGGCAACCTGGAAGGATGTGGGCACCCCGGACTATATGTCCGAAGCGTCCAGCTGTGTATACTGTCATGCTTCCATGATCAGTGTCGCATGAAACACAACTCGACATGGATATCATAGTCTCAATGTTCATACAATACCGAATACAAATTCATACAACATTAGAGTCTTACACGGCCTCATCGGGCTCAAATAGCAGCGGAATAAGAAAAAGCAGGATAGTAGTAGTGGCGCAATCAACAGGGTAGTCCAGAGCATAGCACGTCCTAGTAATCGTCAGTCACTTCCTCGTCAAATACCTGCTCCTCCAAGCCTGGCCGATTAAATAACCAGGGAAAAAGCCGTGAGTACATATAAAGTACTCGCAAACCACCTAAAGAAAGAAACAAAGTTTTGCATACGAAAATAATGGGATGGCTATACGGTGAAGCTTTTCATAGGGATTTCCTATCTACTCAAGATTATTATTAAGTTGGCAAAGTTTTAAAAATGGCAAATTTTATTTCCCACAATGAATTTGGATAAGTCAAGTCCAACCTTTTTCCAACAATATCAACATCATCATCGCGAACCATAAAATAAGTACCGGGCTTTCTCATCTATTCCCCACAAAGTGTGGACTCACTAGCTTTCCATGACCGTGGACTCCGGCTACTCGAATAGTTTTCACCCTGCTGAGGTTGTACACTTTACCCACCACATTCGATACATCCGCCGTGTGTCCCCACGGATCGTCATACCTCAATATGCGGGTCTCGGATAATCGACCATAGTCTTCCCCTTGCTTACCCTATTACAAGTGATCTACCCGATGCCCACATCCTGAACTGTCCGCGTGCAAGGTCATGCTCCTCTTGGACACATGCCTTCACCGTAGTAGAGGTGCGGCAAAGTTCCGTGCCACCGCTGCCTCAGCAGCGACCTCACCTCCGACGCATCGGTAGGCTTACAGGATTCTATGTATTATGTAGTTAGAAGATCCCCGTACTAAGATATGCAAGCTTCTAACTAGCCCTGTCCCATACCAGAGTATAGTGGTTGTACTGTATGGCTAGATTTTGGCGGCACTTATAGAGAGTCCCTCCAGACTTTGTCCATGTCCGACGATGTTCCACAAACCCGACCATACCACCTTCTTAGGTGCATGCCGTACCATATAGGATGAAGTATGACTATCCATGTTGTTATGTAATGCTAATTACCAGAGCTGAGTGATGGTCTCGATGGAGTGTCGGGATCACCGGGGTTCTACTTTCTTTCCCCAAATAGGTAGGCTCTGGGGGTGTATTGTTTTCCTAAATACAACTAATACAATCCCAAACCATATGAATATAATAGCATGATACAATATACATGATACAAAAGGAAAGTAAAAATGGGTAAAGCGAAGTTTGAGTTTTGACGGTGGCTTGCCTTCCTCGGCGATGTACCCTGGACCAGCTTCTTCGACGGCTTGGAAGGAGTCTTCACCTGCAGCGTCAAGCGTACCGTCTACACGTTGCGGGAAAGAATACACATCATTACAACGGGGCAATAACAAGAAATGCACACAACACTCAGCTTACAAACAAAAACACAAGCAACAAAGGACAAGACAAATTTTCAAGGTTTTAAATTTATTAAGATTTAAATTTTATACCACTTCAACAAGGTTAAAATTTATAACAAGGCAAAAGGATAATTTTGGTGGATTTATTAACATCAATAAAACAACTTTAACTATAAGCAACATTTTTAACCCATTTTATTCACTAACAACTTTTTAATTTGTTTTATTTCCACAACCAAGTTCATGGCAATAACCCTACTGACCAAATGCTAGTTTTAGATTAAACTAACAATTTTAATACTACTAACATTATTTAAAAGGGAAATAAACTAGCAATAGAATAATAAGAAAAGGGGGCATAAATTTATCTAAGATAAATAATATTCTACACATATAGAAAATTCAAGAATAATAACAGGAATATAAACATGTCAACATTACATTTCTAGGGTTAATAGAGAATTAATTAAAACAACTCCTAGCTGCGTAAAAGCACAATAAACTAATTAAAACTTAAGCAATTATTTTGGTACTGTACAAAAAATATTCTAAACATGCAGAAATATAGAGCATAATTTTATGAACATAACAAAATTTATTTCATATTTTTCTGAGTGGTAATTATTTTTCTAAAGGTATTTGTATGCTGATGATTTACTAAAAAAACGAAAATGGCAGCGGGCCGGCCCAGGGCTATCTGGCGCCTACGGCCGCTTTTTTTAATTCGGGCCGAGCCCAGCACAGGTTTTATTTTTACCGCGAAGGGGTACGGGCCTTTCCTGGCCGTTGGATCAAGTATGATCTAACGGCTAGGGGCCTTCTTCTTCCTTAGCTCGGCCACGAGCGTGGCTTCACAACCATGGCGAACAGGGGCGCCCAGGGCCTCACCGGCGGCCCTCCGATGGCCGGCGAACGGCGGAAAGGGGCGGGGGAGGGGCGGCCCGGCGTGGGGGTTCCATTTTACCCAAAAAATAGGGCGTGCGTCGTGGGAAAAAAAGGGCTTCCATGGCGGACAGGGGAGGTGCAGGAGCTCACCGGGGCATAGCCGGCCGGCGTTGGGGGCGTGGGAGGCCGGCGGGCGTACTGGGCGGCGCTCCGATTCCGTTTTTGGCCTTCGGGGCGGTGCTCGACGCGGGCAGGTGCGGTTGCCCGGGGTAGACGGCGGGGCGGCTGCGGCTTGAGCTCGGCTCGGTGGGGCTTCGGTGCTTGCAGGCGTCGACGGCGGCGTGAGGCAGAAGCGCTCCGGCCTCCTTCCCCTTCCCTCCTTCTTCTTTCTCCTCCCTTCCTCCTCTTCTTCTTCCTCCTCCCGGCTTCTTCTCTTCTCTTTCTTCTCCGGCGAGTGGGGTGTGGGGTGTGGGGTGTGGTGAGGGCGCTGGTGGAGTGGAGTGAGGAGAGGGGAGCGATGGGGGTGGGTTTATATAGGCCGAGGGAGAGGGTACGCTGGCGGGAAACTAGGGCAAGGGCAGGGCACCGTGGTGGCCATGGAAAGGCAACCCGGTAAGGCTAGGGTAAAACCGTGGACGCAAAACCATGGGCTGCGACGCTGGGAAGGTTTCGGAGATGGTCTGCAGAGAGGAGGAGGCTCGGATGGGAGGTTCGGGGGGGGGTGGTTTTCTCCTGTCGTTTGCACTTTTCATTGGCTCGGACGGAGGTTTCTGTGGCTAGTCACGGGAGGTGGCGCGGTCAGTGGAGAGAGCATCCCAGGGAGAGAGAGAGAGAAAACATGAGAGAGAGGGGGGTTGACAGATTAGGGAGAGATTTAGGGGGGGTTGGTTAGGTTAGTTTGGAAGTTTTTTTATTAACTTGATTTAAAAAGAAAACTAAGTTAATACAAAAGAATAAGCACTTAAGGTGTTTGTTAAAATGCTTACAAGAAATTTTCATTGAAAATGTTAATATTTGTGTTTATAAGATGATCTATGAAGATCATACAATAATTTTGTTGGGGTTTGCTTCATTTTCAATAAATTTTATTTGATCAAGTTTTTTAATTATTTGCTAAGCACAAGTTTAAGGTTTTATGGTTTTGTGATAGTTGAAAATATTATTACTATAGTTATACTACATAATATATACAAGGCTTTATAATCCTTACATAATTATTTAATAAACAAGAGCAAAAGAAACTAAAAGCACAAACACAAGAAGCAAAAGAAGGCTAAATGCCTCTTTCTATTACTAAGTGGGGTTTTTGGGGTTGATCAAATGGTGTCATTCCATGCTCAAAACCAGATGATCTAGCCAAGTTGGTGGTGTAATGATCTACTTTCCATAACAAGATCATACATGATCTACCACTACATCAAGACATCACATCACTTCAAACAAGGAGTTAAGCAATACAACACTTCATGCAAAGTTTTTTTGTTGGCCCTAATTTTTGGTTACCTAAATTTACTAGAGAGTAAAAGTTGGGATGTGACAGACCTCCCCCCCTTAAAAAGAATCTCGTCCCCGAGATTGAAAAACTAGTGAAGAGATGCGGGAACTCGCGCTTGAGGTAGTCCTCTCGTTCCCAGGTGGCTTCCTTCTCTGTGTGGTCTGTCCACTAGACCTTGTGGAACTTGATCGCGCGCTTACAGGTGACTCGGGTGGCTTCTTCCAGGATACGAAGGGGTGTCTCGCGGTATGTGAGATCCTGGTTGATATCCACCGTGCGGTGATCGACGTTTTTGAAAACATCAGGCTTGTCCGGCACCTCGAGACACTTCCGGAGCTGCGAGACATGGAATACGTCGTGCACATCGGATAGCTCTGCTGGCAATCTCAGCTGATAGGCAACTTGGCCTCTCCTCGCGGTCACCTCAAATGGTCCAATGTATTGAGGGGCTAACTTCCTCTTCACATGGAATCGCTGCATTCCCTTCAATGGGGTGACTCGGAGATACACAAAGTCTCCAACTACAAAAGTCACCTCTCGACGCTTGGGGTCGGCATAACTCTTCTGAAGAGACTGAGCGGTCTTGAGACGCTCACGAATCAACTGGACCTGCTCTTCTGCCTCCTTCAGAACATCGGGTCCGAAAAACTTCCCTTCCCCGGTCTGAGACCAGTTTAGGGGCGTGCGGCACTTCCGTCCATACATGGCTTCAAATGGGGCCATCTGCAAACTCGACTGGTAACTGTTGTTGTAGGAGAATTCTGCATAAGGCAAGCACTCCTCCCACTTGGGAACCATAGGCTAGAGCACATGCGCGGAGCATATCCTCTAGTATCTGGTTCACTCGCTCGGTCTGGCCTCCAGTCTGCGAGTGATAGGCTGTGCTGAATGTGAGCTTGGTTCCTAGTGCCTCCTGGACTTGCTTCTAGAACCTCGAGGTAAACTGGGTACCTCGGTCAGACACAATCTCCTTCAGGACTCCGTGCAGGCATATGATCCTTGACAAGTACAAGTATGCTTGGTGGTCTCCTCGATAGTTGGTTCGCACTGGAATGAAGTGCGCTACCTTGGTGAGTCGGTCGACGATGACCCAGATAGAGTAATGACCCTTGCTCGACCTCGGTAGTCCTGTGATGAAGTCCATGCCTATCTGCTCCCACTTCCATTCAGGAACTCGGAGCGGTTGCAGCAATCCTGCAGGTCTCTGGTGCACTGCTTTTACTCTTTGGCAAATGTCACACTTGGCGACATACAAGGCGATTTCACGCTTCATACCGTGCCACCAGAACAAGTCCTTCAGGTCTTGATACATCTTAGTCCCTCCAGGGTGGATGGAGTAAGGTGCATCTTGAGCTTCCTTTAGGATAGTGAGCTTCAAATCCTCTACATCGGGCACACACAATCGGCCATCGAACCAAAGAACTCCTCCATCATCTACCATGAACTTTGGGGCCTTGCCGAGGGGCATCTTCTTCTTGATTCCCTTGATACTATCGTGTCCCTTCTGTGCCTCCTTGATTTGATCAAACAGAGTCGGAGTCAACTCGAGGTGAGCCAGAAACCGGGTGTAACAAGTTCCAAAACCAGCTTCTCGAACTCCTCGTGCAGAGCTGGCTGCGTCTCTCTGATCATCGCCTTAAGTGTGCAGGGCTTGCGGCTGAGGGCATCTGCTACCACATTGGCCTTACCGGGGTGGTAGTGGATCTCCAGATCATAATCCTTGATCAACTCGATCCATCTCCTTTGCCTCATGTTAAACTCCTTCTGCGAGAATATGTACTTCAGGCTCTTATGGTCTGTGTATATGTCGCAACGGTGACCCATCAGGTAATGTCTCCATCTCTTGAGAGAAAGCACAACAGCGGCTAGCTCCAAGTCGTGTGTGGGGTAGTTCAACTTGTGCAGCTTCAACTGTCATGACAGGTACTCAATCACCTTGCCCACTTGCATAAGAACGCAACCCAAACCAATCTTCGATGCATCGCAGTACACATCAAAGCTCTTGGTCAGGTCAGGCATCGTCAACACTGGGGCGGATACCAATCTTCTCTTCAACTCCTGGAAACTGGCTTCACACTTTTCCGTCCACACAACCTTCTAGTCCTTCTTTAGCAGTTGGGTCATGGGTCGGGCAATGCTGGAGAAGCCTTCCACGAACTTGCGGTAGTATCCCACTAGTCCGAGGAATCCTCTAACTTCAGTCTGAGTGGTCGGAGCTTTCCAGTCTATGATGGACTGAATCTTGGCGGGGTCGACGGATATTCCTCCCTCTGACAATACATGTCCCAAAAATCCGACTTCCTTGAGACAGAACTCGCACTTGCTGAACTTGGCGTATAGCTGGTGCTCTCGCAAAGTCTCGAGGACTAAGCGCAGATGCTCGACATGCTCTTCCTCCGTCTTGGAATATATCAGGATATCATCAATGAACACCACTACAAACTTTTCAACGTAAATCATGAAGATCTTGTTCATGAGGTTCATGAAATAGGCCGGGGCATTGGTAAGTCAGAAGGACATCACAGTGTACTCGAACAAACCATAGTGTGTCGTGAAGGCTATCTTGGGGATGTCCGACTCCCGGACCTTCATCTGGTGATATCCGGTCCTCAGATCGATCTTGGAGAAGACTCAGGCTCCGTTCAACTGGTCAAACAGATCCTCGATCTTAGGGAGCGGATACTTGTTCTTGATGGTCACCTCATTCAACTTACGGTAGTCCACACACATGCGTATGGTGCCGTCTCTCTTGTCCACAAAGAGAACTGGCGAACCCCAGGGTGAAGCACTGGGTCGAATCAGTCCCTTCTAGAGCATGTCATTCAGCTGTTTCTTCAACTCAACCAGCTCTTCGACATTCATCCGGTAGGGTCTCTGTGCAATTGGGGCTGTGCCAGGCACTAACTCGATGATAAAATCGATATCCCGATCAGGCGGCATACCGGGTAACTCCTTCGGAAAGACATCCGGAAATTCACATACAACCTTCACCTCCTCAAGTGATGGCACCGAGACACTCTGATGACAAAAGGCTCGGGCAGT
The DNA here is from genome assembly GCA_950022295.1 of Bromus sterilis. Taxonomy (NCBI): domain Eukaryota; kingdom Viridiplantae; phylum Streptophyta; class Magnoliopsida; order Poales; family Poaceae; genus Bromus; species Bromus sterilis. Next base: position 212,656,807 of record OX465599.1, read on the forward strand.
GTCTTCCTTGTCGGTGTACTCTATCTAAACTCCATCGGCACTCGTGAGTTTGACTGTCCTCTCTGTGCAATCTATCCGGCCTCGGTACCTGGACAACCAGTTCATGACAAGTATCACGTCTATCCCTTTTGTTCCCAGCACAATCAATTCTGCCGGAAACGTGACTCCACAGATCTCTATAGGTATATCTAGACAGGTGCGGTGTGAAGTTACCCTAGATCTGGGAATTTGCACGCTCATGACCCGTGTCAAGAGCTCGGCCTTCATCCCACTTCTATTCACAAACGACTCTATAACAAACGAGTGTGATGCACCCGAATCAAACAAAACTTGGGCAGGTACCGAATTAACTGGAAACGTACCCAAGATAACGTCTGTTGCCTCGTGGGCTTCCTCGTCTTGCACGTGATGCAGACGTCCCTTGGCGGCGTGGGATGCACCGCGCTGGGCATTGTTGTGGCCGGGGTTTCCTCTGGCTGGTGCTGGAGCATTGGGGCGTGGAGCAGTATTCTTCTTGTTGGAACACTCTGTCGAATAGTGACCCTTCTGACCACATCCGAAACAGATCACTCCACGATTGCGGGGAACTCCGTCTGCTGGACGCGGAACTCCAACAGGGCGAGCAGGAGCATTGGGGCGTGGCGCTGGGTAAGGGCTCCTCTGAGGCTGGGGTGCTGGCCTTGGCTGCGGGGTCAGACGCAGTCGGGGGTTGCTAGATCCACCCTGCTGCATCATGCGGCGCTTGCGGTTCTCAGAGGCCTTCTTAAGCTTGCCCTCCATCATGATAGCAGCATCGGCAAGAGACTCAAGATCGGGGAACTTCATGGCCACCAGGACAACCTGCAGCTCATCGTGCATTCCATACAGGAAATGGTCCTTCCTCTTCTCCTCGGTGTCCACCTCCTCCGGGGCATACCTCGACAGCTGAGTGAAGCGGTCAAGATCTACATCAAGCTCATGGAGTAAACAAGAAAATTTTCGAGCGCGCCACTCGAAGATCGACATCAACAAAAGCGCTCTCGCGCAGCCTACATGACAAAAAAACGTCTGTGTTGCGGGCACAAGCGACAGCGACTCGGAGCTCATCTCGAAGATCCCTTCGGTATAAAGATGCGAAATCGAATTTTCGAACATCTGTAAAAATTTCAGCAAATTCCAACGGCTGGATCTCCGTTGGTGACCCGCGCACTGAAGCAATCTCGGAAACTGACAGAACTCCGCGCGACTCCATAAAATAAATTCCTGACATTAGCTCGGACATCAACTCGAAGATCCCTCCAGTCAAAAGTTGCAGAATTGAATACCCCATAAGCACAAAGAATTTCAGAAAATTCCAACGGTTAGATCTCCGTCGGTGGCTCACGCGCTGCAACGCGTTTTTGGATCTATGCAAGATCGCGAATTTCCAATCTCGAATTCGGGTTCAATCTTGACCCACAAGGCTTCTACTTCAACTCGACATGCTATGGATGACTCACCAATGTTTCCGCATCGACTCGAGCCGCTACAACAACAACACAAGATTATAAATCGACAACTCGACGACTCGGCGACTACATCAACAATGATTCACTATGAAGATCCACATCGAAGAAGAAGAAAAAAACGTAGTCGAAACCGTCGCCGCAACAGATTGCGACTCAGGCTGCGCACGTCTACGGGCGAGGCATCGACTTTGTCCGCCACATCGACTTCGTCCTCTACATCAACCACGGACGAATTACGACGCGCAGTCGATGCTCGGGGGCTCGCTGACTCGGGGGCTGAACGTCGCAGTCGCCGGAGTCGCGCACAAACTTCTGAAGGCTACAAAATCATTCTTTGGATCATGCTCAGTTTTATATGTGTTTATTCGCGTTTATAGTGAGGCTGGGTACCAAAAGGCCGCTCTTGTCTCCGGGTTCAACAAGTATGGCATAGCGTCCCTGTTACCCGGCCAGAGTATGCTGCTGGAGGGCTTACTCATGAAAATACATGCATAAACTTTATATGCTGCTACATTATCCACTCGACAAAAGTGCAACATCTGAAAATCATGCACCTGACAATTCTTTTGTATATCACGCACGTACATCTTAATACAGTTACACCTTTTTCTCCTTCTCAGCAGATGCTCGGGGGATGGGCGCCCTCATGACGCGGTGACGTCAACCTCCTCGTCCACGACTGATCTCTACAACAACTCACGCCTACAACGCAAGACCTGAGTTGAGCACTTCTTCGGATGACAATTACTCGACGACGAAGAAGTCTTGAGTCTATGCTCGACTGCAAGAAGTCGAGCATAGCCTTGGGGGCTACTCCCATCGGGAGCGCTGACGCGCACCCGACGAGCACTACTCGCGCAACTGACAAGAACGACAGGGTTAGTTTAAAAACAACTTGAGCCTATGCTCGACTCTATGAGTCGCACATAGCCTCGGGGGCTACTCCAATCGGGAGAGCTGACGCGCACCCGACGACCGCTCGACTGGGCCTCTCCCCACCCGACGATGAAACAAGAAGACGAACCGGACTGCAATTTCGATGCTTCATCCAAATACTCCCATCGGGAGCATACTTACGACATCTTTGACTGCTCATCAGTAAATAATCGACACGCACTACGGCGGCTACTGCAGATTCGAGTCCCTGCCCGACTCTTCGAGTCCCCCAGGCACTCGGGGGCTACTGACGAGGGGGTGACCCCACGAATCCTCTACGTGAGGGTACCTGGTGCGTGTCATGGCTGGCGGCCCACCAGGGGCCCACTCGTGGACACCGACATGATGGAGTAAGACGTGAAGACAAAGACTTGAGGCGCAAGACAAGGACTCCTACTAGTAGTCAACTAGGACTCTTGTAAACCCTACCTGGCTATCTATATAAAGCGAGGTAGGGGCACCTCTCTAGACAATCAGAACACAAGCTCTCAATCCCCACGCATAGGACTAGACAGATCTCTCTCCACCAAAGCCCTCACGGCACCTCTGTACATCATCATCCAAACAAGATCAGACAAGCAACATGTAGGGTTTCCCTCCGGGGGCCTGAAGCTGGGTAAATCGTTCCCCATGTGTAGCTTGTCCGCCGATCGAATCTCACCTGTAACCCTAGCCTTGAGCGCTCCAGCCTTGGCCTCCACTGTAATCGCATCTCCCCAATCAATAATATCGAGCAGGAGCAAGCCTCCCTATTTGCCGACGAGCTATCGTCCAACCTGCGCCTCTCATGACTAACCCAGGGTCCCTGACCATGGGATTTGTCGGGGTTGATCCCCGTCAATAGTGGAGTTTTTCATAGGGATTTCCTATCTACTCAAGATTATTATTAAGTTGGCAAAGTTTTAAACTTGGCAAATTTTATTTACCACAATGAATTTGGATAAGTCAAGTCCAACCTTTTTCCAACAATATCAACATCATCTTCGCGAACCATAAACTCGGTACCAGGCTTTCTCATCTATTCCCCACAAAGTGTGGACTCACTAGCTGTCCATGACCGTGGACTCCGGCTACTCGAATAGTTTTCACCCTGCTGAGGTTGTACACTTTACCCACCACATTCGATACATCCGCCGTGTGTCCCCACGGATCGTCATACCTCAGTATGCGGGTCTCGGATAATCGACCATAGTCTTCCCCTTGCTTACCCTAGTACAGGTGATCTACCTGATGCCCACATCCTGAACTTTCCGCGTGCAAGGTCATGCTCCTCTTGGACACATGCCTTCACCGTAGTAGAGGTGCAGCAAAGTTTCGTGCCACCGCTGCCTCGGCAGCGACCTCACCTCCGACGCATCGATAGGCTTACATGATTCTATGTATTATGTAGTTAGAAGATCCCCGTACTAAGATATGCAAGCTTCCAACCAGCCCTGTCCCATACCAGAGTATAGTGGTTGTACTGTATGGCTAGATTTTGGCGGCACTTATAGAGAGTCCCTCCAGACTTTGTCCATGTCCGACGATGTTCCACAAACTCGGCCATACCACCTTCTTAGGTGTATGCCGTACCATATAGGATGAAGTATGACTATCCATGTTGTTATGTAATGCTAATTACCAGAGCTGAGTGATGGTCTCGATGGAGTGTCGGGATCACCGGGGTTCTACTTTCTTTCCCCAAATAGGTAGGCTCTGGGGGTGTATTGTTTTCCTAAATACAACTAATACAATCCAAACCATATGAATATAATAGCATGATACAATATACATGATAAAAAAGGAAATAAAAATGGGTAAAGCGAAGTTTGAGTTTTGACGGTGGCTTGCCTTCCTCGGCGATGTACCCTAGACCGGATTCTTCGACGGCTTGGAAGGAGTCTTCACCTGCAGCGTCAAGCGTACCGTCTACACGTTGCGGGAAAGAATACACATCATTACAACGGGGCAATAACAAGAAATGCAGACAACACCCAGCTTACAAACAAAAACACAAGCAACAAAGGACAAAACAAATTTTCAAGGTTTTAAATTTATTAAGATTTAAATTTTATACCACTTCAACAGGGTTAAAATTTATAACAAGGCAACAGGATAATTTTTGTGGATTTATTAACATCAATAAAACAACTTTAACTATAAGCAACGTTTTTAACCCATTTTGTTCACTAAAAACTTTTTAATTTGTTTTATTTCCACAACCAAGTTCATGGCAATAACCTACTGACCAAATGCTAGTTTTATATTAAACAAACAATTTTAATACTACTAACATTATTTAAAAGGGAAATAAACTAGCAATAGAATAATAAGAAAAGGGGGCACAAATTTATCAAAGCTAAATAATATTCTACACATACAGAAAAGTGAAGAATAATCACAGGAATATAAACATGTCAACATTACATTTTTAGGATTAATAGAGAATTAATTAAAACAACTCCTAGCTGCGTAAAAGCACAATAAACTAATTGAAACTTAAGAAATTATTTTGATATTGTACAAAAAATATTCTAAACATGCAGAAATATAGAGCATAATTTTATGAACATAACAAAATTTATTTCATATTTTTCTGAGTGGTAATTATTTTTCTAAAAGTATTTCTATGCTGATGATTTACTAAAAAAACGAAAATGGCAGCGGGCCGGCCCAAGGCTATCTGGCGCCTACGGCCGCTTTTTTTTAATTCAGGCCGAGCCTAGCACAGGTTTTTTTTACCGCGAAGGGGTACGGGCCTTTCCTGGCCGTTGGATCAAGTATGATCTGACGGCCAGGGGCCGTATTCTTCCTTAGCTCGGCCAAGAGCGTGGCTTCACAGCCATGGCGAACACGGGCGCCCAGGGCCTCGTCGGCGGCCCTCCGGTGGCCGGCGAACGGCGGAAAGGGGCGGGGGAGGGGCGGCCCGGCGTAGGGGTTCCATTTTACCCAAAAAATAGGGCGTGCGTCGTGGGAGAAAACGTGCTTCCATGGCGGACAGGGGAGGTGCAGGAGGTCACCGGGGCGTAGCCGGCCGGCGTTGGGGGCGTGGGAGGCCGGCGGGCGTACGGGGCGACGCTCCGGTTCCGTTTTTGGCCTTCAGGGCGGTGCTCGACGCGGGCAGGTGCGGTTGCCCGGGGTAGACAGCCGGGCGGCTGCGGCTTGAGCTCGGCTCGGTGGGGCTCCGGTGCTTGCAGGAGTCGACGTCGGCGTGAGGCAGAAGAGCTCCGGCCTCCTGCCCCTTCCCTCCTTCTTTCTCCTCCCTTCCTCCTCTTCTTCTTCCTTGTAACACCCTCAGATCTTGTAACAGTAATCACGGTTACTGTTCCAAATTTTCTTTAATCAAACTTGAGTCAATTCAAATTTTCAAATTCCTTGTGCTGTTATTGAAACCAAGGTGATCATGGACCTTGAACATCTTGGGTCAACTAAAGTCCAAGCCCAAATAAAATGCGATTGAATTGAAATCAAATTAAATCTTGAAATGCCTTTGGTGTAATATTAAAACCAAAGTGCAAATAAACTTTCTCCAAAAATTATGAAACTACTTTTAATAATTCACTAATATTCAGTGGATCATGTCCATGTGGTTATGGTTATTTATTGGGCCATAAAATAATGCAAACAAATAAAAAGTAGCTTAAAAAGTCCAAATTAAATAATAATTATTTAAATAAAAGGTTAAACAATTTTATTTAAAGCTCAAACTTTTTGTAGCAACTATATATTATCTAGCACTAATATTGAGGCCACTTTCAAGTTTTACAAAAATGCCTAAGAATTTAATTTAAAACCTAAAAGGAAAATACAAAAAAAAGAAAAAAATGCTAAACAACTATCTAGCGTCTGGGGGGGGCAATACCCCCCTCCCTTCCCCACTTGGGCCCCGGCCCACCTCCTCCCGGTCCAACTGGCCCGCCCTGGCCATCATTCCCAACCTCCGTTTACAGAGAGGCGCCGTGACTCGCATCCGAGCCGGCCATGGCAGAGGCCATCGCCGTGGCGTCCATAGGGCGTCTCCGGCGAGGGGATAAGGCCGACCCCGACCCCCTGGCCCCTGGAAACCCTAGCCGCGCCCCCTCCCTGCCTCCCGCTTTGCCGCCTCCTTGCACAGGAACCACCACGGCCATTGTCGCCAATTCGTCGTGGTTCTCGCGGCCAACGAGCACCTCTTCGATTGGGAGGACATCGTGAAGGAGCGCCGCGCCCCACTGGATCTTCTTCCCCCTCAAGTTTCGGCTGGAACTCGCCGCAACGCCGGAATCGGGCCCCGCCTCCCCGCCACGGCCGCCTCCTCCCATCGCCGGAATTGGCGCTGCCCCGATCGCCTCCGGCCTCCTTGACCTCTCCCCTTCCTCCACAGTGAGCCGACGCGCCCGTTCCTCCCCTCCCTCGCTCGGCTCGCCGCCGTTTTGACCACCTGCACGGGCCGTGGCCGCCATGGCCGGACCCGTGCTCACCGCGCCCAGCCAGACGCGGCTCGCGCGCGCGTGCCCCCGCACGGCTGCCGCCACCGGCCAAGGAGGCTGCTGGCCTCCCACGCTCCCGTCGTTCCCCCCCGCCCTAGCCGTCGTGCCTCCCAGCCGTGGCCGTCGTGCCTCTGGTTGCCGGCGTGGGCACGCCATGAACTAGCCCAGACTAATCCCCTGTTAGCACTAACCCACTCCTAACCCACTGACATATGGGTCCCACCTCACTTAAGCACCTATTTAAAATATAACTAAACTGTTAGCTGTGTAGTATCTATGACATGTGGAGCCCACTCCCTGATAATTAAATGTTAGATTAAAATAAACCTTGTTAGCCTCCAAGTCTATGACAGTGGGGCCCCACTGGTCAGCTGACCAGTCAACCTTACAGATGGGTCCCCTCTATCAGCTTTGACCCAGTCAAAGATTCCTTTCAGATAATGTCTGTTTAATTGATTAAATTAAATTCAGAAAATCTATTAAATTGATTTAAACATCAAAAATCAATATCTTTTGAACCGTAAGTCTGATTCAAAAACTTTATACATGAAATTTGATCAGAAAAATATAACGAATAAGAATACGCTACCCGTATACCCACCACCCTCTAACACAACGAACATCGACATCTCCGCCTCCGGGCCGTTTGTCCGATAATTGCCCGATACCGTAAAACTCTTCGGATGAATTTATTCTGAACACGAAAGTTGTTCAGAATGGATCAACTAACAAGGATACACGCTTCACATGTTTGTCGGAGATTCATGACACCTCCGGCATGATACCTTCCCCCTCCGGACACCCTGTCCGGTAATCACCCGGAGCTGACAGTTCATCCACGGATGAATTCCCGCTTCGTGCTACGTGTATCGTACAAGGTTAGAGCATCGTTAACATTTCTTATGTCATGTCTTGTATTTGTATTGCTATTATTGCTGTGTATTTATTGTTTCTTCCCCCTCTCTTATTGTCCGGTAGTCTCGACGTCCGCTGCTGATGCCCCTGTGATCGACTACTTCGTCGACGACCGTACCTCTACCGTCGAGCTTACAGGCAAGCAGAGCCATTCTCTTCCCCAGATATTGTGTATCTTTCCGTACATTTCTTGCACTAGGCATATGCTGCTGCTGCTATGTTATAATCCTACTCAATTGCATAGCCTGTTTTTGTCGCCCCTTGATGTACCTTCTATTATCCCATGCTGCCTATTATATATATTATATTCAGCAGTGAAACCTGCGCCTTGTTAGTCAATATGATTAGATAGCGGGTCGTGATCACTCTGGGACGATCTCGGATACGTTACATTACAACTGCTACAGGTACGGTTCATAGAAGACATCGCTTCATCCCCCTACGTCGGATCTGCCGAGCCACCTCAAGTGTGAGCGATCGAGGAGAAATCCCCGTACTCCACTCGTGGTCGACTCTGTATATCCGTCTTAGGATACTGAACTACGGTTGTCCTTACAGGTAAGGAGTCGGGTGACCCCACGGTGCCCGCGCAGGGTATCTTAGCGGAATGACAGGTCAGGTGTATTCCACCGGTGTGCGGCGGGCCTGGTACTGTTCGTGGCCGAAGGATTTCCTATTGTACGAAAGTCGATCTCTTCGGAGCAAACGTGAGACAAGGTAAGGAGACGGTTCACCTTGTTGGTAACCGCACGAGTTGGTGGGACGTCAGGGCAGGCACCGACGTTACTGGTGGTCCTGACTGCTGTCGTTGTCCGCGACTCATTCAATAAGGGGCAACGATAACGGTTGTCTCGACAGAAAATTAATAAAATGCTTAACGGGTTCAGCGGATGACTTGAGTAGCCTTTTGGCTTGTACGCACTACCTATACGTGGGATTACGTGTTTGGGCGCCTCCGCAATGTAGCCTCGTTTGAAAGCTCTGAAAGACGTCCAGTTCAGCATTGCGGCAGGGATGGATCGCGCTGCGGCGTTGGAATTCACCCTCCTCGCAACGACCCGGAGAGCGAGGGGTGATAGGCCCATGACCCCCTTGCACTTAGGGCTGTAGACCGGCGGGGACCTCTCTGATGAGTCGTAGGATGGACTGCGTTGTGTCGGATAGCCTCGGTGGGGTGCTCCCTAACCAGGTGTACGCCACCCTGGAGATCCGAGCGTGTAGTGTCACACTAGTGCACCCCTGCAGGGAAGATTAATCTATCGATAGCCGTGTCCACGGTAACAGGACGCTTTATGCTGAAGCCAGATCCTATCACTACAAACTATTACTATTAAACTGTTGGTTCTGGGTTTTCTTCCTCGCGGGGATGTCGAGGAGGGGAACTCGGAGGCATTGCTAATTATTACAACTTATTATTATACAATGCTGCAGCAACTTCTGCTGCATTTTTACTTTATGGTTTATATAAACTGTTGGATGATTCTTACCTCATGCTGCAAGACTCGTCGGAAGATGCTAGTCTTCGATAGGCCTAGCTTCTTATCCTTATTCTGATTTCTACCTTGCAGCCCACTATATATAGCCTCCCCTTTCCATTTGATACATGCATAAATGCTTAGTAGCGGACGTAAGACTCGCGGGTATGCTAGATACTCACCTTTGCTTTATTTCCCTTTTTCGCTTTCCCTGATCGGCCGCTGCAGACGACGTTGGAGTCCAGGAGCAGAAGATCCCCGGAGCCCTCTACGACGTCGAGTTCCCGTTGACCAGCAGTAATTCGGTGCATCCCAGGCAGGAGGCCTCGCCTTTTCGATCTGTACCTCTGATGTTATTTGTGCTAGCCTTCTTAAGGCAAAACTTGACTAACTATGTCTGTACTCAGATATTATGATTGTATGACTTATGTATTCGAGTCCGTGTGACCCCACTTCATTGTAATATATTTGGTTTATCCTTTTGTGTTTAGTGTTGTGCTGTGATATTCTCACCGTGGCACCTTGATCTCGATCATGTACCCTGCGTGTATGATTACTGTATATGATCGTAAATCGAGGGCGTCACATTCCTCCTCCTGGTTTCTTCTCTTTATTCTCGGGCGAGTGGGGTGTTGGGTGTGGGGTGTGATGAGGGCGCTGGTGGATTGGAGTGAGGAGAGGGGAGCGATGGGGGTGGGTTTATATAGGCCGAGGGAGAGGGTACGCTGGCAGGAAACTAGGGCAATGGCAGGGCACCGTGGTGGCCATGGCAAGGCAACCCGGTAAGGCTAGGGTAAAACCGTGGGCGCAAAACCATGGGCTGCGACGCTCTGAAGGTTCCGGACCTGGTCTGCAGAGAAGAGGAGGCTCGGATGGGAGGCTCGGGGGGTGGTTTTCTCCTTTGGTTTGCACTGTTCATCGGCTCGGACGGAGGTTTCCGTGGCTAGTCACGGGAGGTGGCGCGGTCAGGGGAGAGAGCATCCCAGGGAGAGAGAGAGAGAGAGAGAGAAAAAAAACGTGTGTGAGAGGGGGGTTGAGAGATTAGGGAGAGATTTAGGAGGGTGGTTAGGTTAGTTTGGAAGTTTTTTTTATTAACTTGATTTAAAAAGAAAACCAAGTTAATACAAAAGAATAAGCACTTAAGGTGTTTGTTAAAATGCTTACAAGAAATTTTCATTGAAAATTTTAATATTTGTGTTTATAAGATGATCTATGAAGATCATACAATAATTTTGTTGGGGTTTGCTTCATTTTAAATAAATTTGATTTGATCAAGTTTGTTAATTATTTGCTAAGCACAAGTTTAAGGTTTTATGGTTTTGTGATAGTTGAAAATATTATTACTATAGTTATACTACATAATATATACAAGGCTTTATAATCCTTACATAATTATTTAATAAACATGAGCAAAAGAAACTAAAAGCACAAACACAAGAAGCAAAAGAAGGCTAAATGCCTCTTGCTATTACTAAATGGGGTTTTTGGGGTTGATCAAATGGTGTCATTCCATGCTGAAAACCAGATGATCTAGCCAAGTTGGTGGTGTAATGATCTACTTGCCATAACAAGCTCATACATGATCTACCACTACATCATGATATCACAGCACTTCAAACATGGAGTCAAGAAACACAACACTTCATGCAAAGTTTTTTTGTTGGCCCTAATTTTTGGTTATCTAAATTTACTAGAGAGTAAAAGTTGGGATGTGACAAAGGACAACTACCCGTTGCTGTTCATCGACTAAATGCTTGAAAGGTTATCCAAAAATACTCACTTTTGTTATCTTGATGGTTATTCTGGCTTCTCTCAAATTCATGTTAACACTGCTGATCAAGAGAAGACCACTTTTAATTGTCCCTATGGTATTTTTTTTGATAGAAAGACTGTAAGGGAACCCCCCACAGTTTAATAGGTGCAACAAATCCCAAACTGCTAGTATCGTGCCTTGAACCTGGGTGGGTGGGAAGGCATCAGCCCCTTCCCACCACTAGGCTATGCCTTAGTTTGCGTCCCTATGGTACTTATGCTTACAGGCGTATGCCTTTTGGTTTATGTAATTCCCCTGCTACTTTTCAAAGGTGTATGTCTGATATCTTTCATGGTTTTTGTGAAGTAATTGTGGAGGTATTCATGGACGATTTCTCCGTCTATGGAACCTCTTTTGACCATTGTCTCCACAACCTTAATAAAGTTTTGCAGAGATGTGAGGAGACAAATTTGGTGCTTAATTGGGAAAAGTGCCACTTTATGGTCAACGAGGTAATTGTTCTTGGCCACAAGATTTCCGAGAGGGGAATTGAGGTGGACAGGGCCAAGATCGAAGCAATTGAAAGGATGCTCTACCCAAGGGACATCAAAGGTACTCCTAGTTTTCTCAGTCATGCTGGTTTCTAAGAAGATTTATTAAAGACTTTTCTAAGACTTCGAGACCCCTCACTAATCTTCTCCAAAAGGACGTTCCTTTTGTTTTTGATGAAGATTGTAAGGAAGCCTTCGAAGTTCTTAAGAAAGCTTTAATAACCGCTCATATAGTACAACCACCTGATTGGAATTTACCTTTTGAAATTATGTGTGATGCTAGTGATTTTGCTGTTGGAGCTGTTTTAGGGCAGAGGGTTGATAAGAAGTTGAATGTTATATATTATGCTAGCAAAACCTTGATAGTTCTCAAAAGAATTATGCTACTAGTGAGAAGGAATTCTTAGCAGTAGTGTTTGCTTGTGATAAGTTTAGGCAGTATATTGTTGATTCTAAGGTTATTATTCATACTGACCATGCTGCCATTAAGTATCTTATGGAGAAGAAGGATGCCAAACCAAGACTCGTCCGATGGGTACTCCTTCTTCAATAATTTGATTTACAGATTGTCGATAAGAAAGGAGCAGACAATCCGGTGGCGGATAATCTTTCAAGGATGGAAGATATACCGCATGATCCCATTCCAGTCAACGACAATTTTCGAGACGAACAACTAGCTGTTGTAAAAGTACAATCTCTCTCTGATCCTTGGTTTGTAGATTATGCTAACTTTATCGTTGCAAAGTTTTTGCCTCCAGGTTTAACATTTCAGCAAAGGAAGAAGTTCTTTCATGATTTGAGGCATTACTTTTGGGATGACCCACATCTTTTCAAAGAAGGTCCAGATGGGATCGTGAGAAGATGCATACCGAAACATGAGCAGAAGGACATTCTCAAACAATGTCACGATAGTCCATATGGAGGACATCATGCTGGTGAGAGGACCGCACATGAGGTTCTTCAATCAGGTTTTTATTGGCCTACTCTCTTTAAGGATGCTAGAAGTTATGTTTTGTCCTGTGATAAGTGTCAGAGAGTTGGTAAGATTAGTAGAAGGAATGAGATGCCTATGAATTACTCTCTAGTGATTGAGCCGTTTGATTGCTAGGGTTTTGATTTTATGGGTCCTTTTCCTTCCTCACACAAGTACACTCACATTTTAGTTGCTGTTGATTATGTAACCAAGTGGGTAGAGGCAATCCCCACTGAAAGTGCTGATCACAAGACATCTTTGAAAATGCTCAAGGATGTAATTTTTCCTAGGTTTGGAGTACCCAGGTATCTCATGACTGATGGAGGTTCGCACTTTACGCATGGAGCTTTTAGAAAAGCTTTAGCCAAGTACGATGTCAATCATAGAATTGCTGCACCGTACCACCCTCAAACTAGTGGGCAAGTTGAGCGCACCAATAGAGAGATCAAGTTGATCTTACAGAAGAAAGTCAATAGAAATAGAAAAGATTGGTCGAAGAAGTTAGGCTATGCTTTGTGGGCGTATAGAACTGCTTACAAAAACCCCATGGGCATGTCTCCCTATAAAATGGTCTATGGCAAGGCTTGCCATTTTCCATTAGAATTAGAACACAAAGCCTTCTGGGCTATTAGAGAGCTTAATGATGACCCGAAATTAGCTGGTGAAAAGCGTCTCATGAACTTGACCTCTCTAGATGAGTGGAGAAGTGAAGCTTATGAGAGCGCTAAAATGTTCAAGGAAAAGGTAAAGAAGTGGCACGATAGGAAGATTCTGAAACGTGAATTTAATGTTGGTGATAAAGTTTTGTTGTTTAGATTCCGTTTCAGGTTTTCTCCAGGTAAACTACTTTCCAGGTGGGAAGGGCCATTTGATATTGAGGAAGTCTACCACTCAGGTGCGATCAAGATTAACAATTTCGAAGGCACCAAACCTCATGTGGTGAATGGGAAAAGACTTAAGCATTACATAGCAGGAGACCCTGTCAATGTTGATGCGGACTTGGTATACACAACAACTCATGAAGTACATGTTGCAGCCCTGTTTCAGACACCAGCAGAAGCAGAATAAGGAAAGGAATGTATTACGGTAAGGAAACATCGCGAAACCGCCATAAAAGTTCCATATTGCGAGTTTTTGCAAAATATAGAAAATTTGAGGCCGAACTGGAGCCGGAGACCAGCTCCACGGGGCCCAGGCGCCCCCCTGGAGCGGCCCACCCGTGGCCGCACCGGGAGGCCGCCTGGGCACCCAGGGGTCCGTCTCCGATTCCACTTTGACCAGTTACCTTCCTTTTTGTGCAGAAATTTTTGCTATATATTTTCCCGGATTTTTTCGGCAGTGTATCTCGCGATTTCGTGTGTTTTCTTTTCGAGCTGTTTCTGCCAGGACTAAAGTTGAGTGAGAGAGATGTATTCTTGTGGCTCGAGCGGAGAAGAATTCTTGGGATGGCGTCTACGTCAAGTCCAGCAGGATCTTAATCAAGGGAAGCACGTTGATTGGGCTACCGAAGAAGAAACTGTAGCAAGAAAAGCGGAGATGGAGCACTCCGTGAGAGAAGAAGTCAAGACTACCACTGTCCAACAACAAGTAGGTCCAAGCAATCCCATCATGGTGGGATCTGTCCAACCTCAATATGATCTTTCTCTTAACCTTTCAGGGCCCTACACTTCACTTGAAGATCAATGCACGCTTTCCAGCATCTCCGAGGCTTATCGCATCACCAAACAACTTTGTGAAGATTTCCGTGTACTAAAAGTGCAAGTGGAAATCCTGGAAGCTGAAAACCAAACCCTTCGACCTATAATCAGGGACCTGAAGAACCACAAGGATGAGGAGTAAATATCCTTGGGTAATGGCATTCCCTTAGCTTGTTCCAAGCTTGGGGGAGTGCCCGGTATCTTTATCTTTATCTTTGCCTTTTTAGAGTCAAGTAGAGTCATATCATGTCTAGGGAAGTTACTTTATAAAATAGGTGTTTGCATTGAGGTCTATCACTCCTTTTTGGAGAGTTATGTATCCGTGAGTGTGGAGTCGTCTATGATGGAATATTAATGAGAAGTCTATTGATCCCTCGCTGCACTCGGTATTCTCTTCACGCAATCGACCTTATGATGATTCTTATGGGGAGTATTGACCTTATATCAGGTATGGCTTTGAAAACTTTATTTAATCTTGGCAAACATAGCTTTGGTCATAGCAACAAGCATGTTATTTTTCTTAAAGTAGCGACATAGCCAAACCCTCTTTGTTATTATGATTGTAGTGTTATGTTGACAAGGAAGACAACTTGATGTGCTATGCTTATTTTAATGTTTATGCTTTATATTGCTTTGCATCCAAGTCATCATGTGTTCTCTCAAAGCCTCTGCCAGCCAAACCTCTGTACTAAGCGGAATTATGCTTGTGCATCCATACCCTGAAACCAGTATCTTCCATATGAGTCCACCATACCTTCCTATTCGTGGTATTCCACTACCACTCCTAAAGCATATAATTTTTGTGTTATCCTTAAATGTTCAAAATCCTCTATTTTGTGCCCCTGTTTTAGCTCATGAGGAAGTAGTAGTTAATTGATGATCTTCTTAAGTTGGACAAGTTTTATCCCGGGATTGCATTTCTAATCTGCAAACCCCTAATACGAGGAGGAACTGGCATGAGTGCACCCAGCTCACAAAAGATAATACAACAAACAAACCCTCCTTCACGCTTTGTTCATGATAAATCAGAAAACTTTGGCAGTGATAAACAAAGGAGATTGCGGGGATCTGATCGTCCCCGTTTGGGAGCCGTTCCTCAAAACATGTCCAATCTGAGAAGTAATTGAGTTATCTATTAGCGTTCGTTGACAAATCATGCACCTCTCAAAACTTGTTTTCATTATGTTTGATTTAAGGATAACACTTGAGTTTTCTCTGCTTGCCTTTAACAAGGCCTTTCCTTTACTTTTATGTTGAGTCAGTTTTCCCTACTTCCTCCTTTCCCAAAGAGAACAGACACTTGGTGCTGATAAGGATTCATCCATATAATGCTGCATTAAGTTTTGCCATGCCATATCATTGTTGACATTATCTTTTGATAAGTAAGTTTTTTGCAAAAGCTTTTGCCAAGCAAACATCTTCCTTTGTGTTAAAATTTTCACTTCATGACTAATAGCTTGTTCTTTCAAAAGTTCCAAATTGTCTCATCAAAATATAAAAAGAAAGAGAAAAAGTAAAAGCTATTAGTTGTTCTTGACCAACGGACATGTTTTCCATGATTTGATGAGTTTCCTTAGCCCTACTCTTGATTATAATTGTTATTACTCTTTCATAAGGGCTTTATGAGTTGAATATTGATGATGAGGATGTTTGAGTTTGGTGAAGAAATCATGATGCTTCTTGTCCGTATTCTATTTATCGACACTTCACTCTCTAAACTTGTGGACAGGTTTACCGAGCTCAGTTTTTGCTTGGGGACAAGCGAGCTCTAATCTTGGGGGAGTTGATACGTCCAAAATGCATCACTATTTTATATCGTAATTCATCCTTATTCATTGATATATTTCATGTTACGATGATGTTCTTATGTTGTTTTGGCTTGTTTTACATAGTTTGCAACTTTCCGGTGCCGAAGCAGCAGACGCAGGATTCAGCAGTAAAAAGTAGATGCTGAGTTGCTGAAGAAGAATACCTCCAAATTACCTGAAAATCGACGGAGGGTATTTTCCGAAGGATTAACGAAGACACGTCGAAGAGGGGCCAGAGGGGGGCCACGGGGGCCCCAGGCGGCCACCTGGCGCGACCCCACCCCTAGCCGCACCGGGAGGGCGCCTGGAGCCCTGGGGCCACTCGCGGCTCCGCCTCTGGCCTATATACTCCTCGGTACCCGAAAACCTAAAAAGGGAAGCTTTTACGGAGTTCCGCCGCCGCTCCGTGGCAGAAACCTACAGAGAAGAAAAGGGCTCTCCGGCGGGCAGATTCCGCCGAGATCACTGTAACACCCCCAGAGTCAGTAACAGTAATCACTACAGTGATCCTCTTGTTAATGATCACTACTGTTGCTAATCAAGCCATGATCACCTTTGATCATAGCTCTTCGAAATTCCAACCCTGATAAAACATTCAAAATTTAGGGGATTATAAATCTTGCTCCAATAATCGTGGGGGATTATTTAATCAACATGCAAATGATTAGACCAAGTCATACTTAGCCTTTAGAATAATTCCAAGTCAACAATAAAACATAAAACAATTGTGGTCGATTATTAAATTGCCTTGGATTTTAATAAATAAGTGGGAATTTAAAATGAACTAAAAATTGTGAAACCAATTTTGTTAAATGCATAAAAATCAGTGGTCCATGTTAAACCAACCTTGGGTATTTTATTTGCAATAAATAAATATTCAAACAATTCAAAACAGTAGCAAAATAGTGGCATTTAATTCCTTTTAGATATAAAAAATACAAATGTTTTTATAAAACCCCCAAACTTTATGTAGAAACATATTAATGGGTAACATAATTAATTGTATAAGATTCACCTATTACAAAAGTCGGAAACTTACTAAACAAAATACAAACAGAAAAAGAAAACAATAAAAAAAGAAATAAAAGAAAAGCACTAAGTCGCGCCCTTGGCGACTATGCCTGGCCCAACCCACCCAGCCCACTTCCCTCCCCTTATCCCCTCGCCCTGCCCACGACCCTGTGTCGCCATGGACACAAACGAACCAGACCCCCCTCCATCTCGCTCACCTCTCCCTCCCTCCCGATCTGGATCCCAATCCCCCTCCCTCCTGGACGCCGCCGGCCCCGGCCAAATCCGGCGAGCCTCGGTCCACCTCAACATCCATCCCCCGCCCCTGCCCCTCCCTCCCCTCACGCAACCCGTACTCCTCCCGAGATCGCCCTCGCACTGCCCCCACCCAGAGCTTCCCCGCGGCCACGCCGCTGGACGCCACCGCCGCCCTGGACCTCGAGACCACGTCTAGGAGGTCCTTTGGCGTCCTCCCGTTCGGCCCCAACCTGGAGATCGAGCCGGGGATTGCCACATCGCCGGAATAAAACTCGCCCTAGCCTCTGCATCTCACGGTCGCCGCGGCCCTCGCCGCCGCACCATGGCCACCCCGGCCACGGCGACCTCTCCTCTGCGCCCCGCTGTGAGCGCCGCCCTCTTCCCCGTCCCGGTTCGAGCTCGATTTCGAGCTCTAGTTTTGCTGTCGTCACGTCCGAACTCGCCGCCGGCCGCCGTCGTCATAGCCGTCGTTCCGGTCCACCCCGACCCTCCCTGAGCAAGAAAATTGACTCGAAGGGAGCTTCTCCTCCAAATCCCCCTAGTCAGGTCTCGATCCGTCGCCGTATGGGTGATGTCCCTGATGCGCAGCCTGCTGCCGGCCATGGCTCTGCGAAAGTGCTTGTGGTGTGTGTACTGGTGTGTGTGGTCTATGTGCGCACGTGAAGGCCGCCGGCGCCGGCTGGTTTCGGGCGCCGCCATCGGTGCTGGGCGCCTGCCCGCCCGTGACTGTTGCAGTCTGCTTCTATTATCTGCAGTTGTTAACTGCTGCTGCTACTAAAGCCTGAAGACGATGCTAAGTGGTAAAAATTTGCTGCTGGACACCACTCTGAACATCAACAAAAAACATGCAAACGGAGTTTAACATGGACAAAAATAATATAGACATGTAGTACGAGCAACAAGCTTCACTGGCTACCATTGTACCATCTTCAAATATTGCGTGGATTAAATCCTATAAAAATCGCAAAATGGATATTTCTGTTAAAGGCAAAACTGTTACATCACCATTGCTACTTTGGAACTGTAGATAAACACACTACAGTGATCTTTCATGCCATTTGAGGACATGGCATGATAGTACACTTAATGTTGTGCAAAACACATATTGGATGCATCTCCATAGGAGATATATATAAACGGGAATCATCGTGCACAGATTGATAAATGTTAACGATTTCTAGAATTAGCCTCGAGTAGCACTTTTCGGATCGAGTTTCAATTAAGCAAATGGGCTCTACTAAAAATGGCATCCGTGCCGGATTCGAGATCGCGGACAACTAATAAAAGTTGATGTTGGACACAAATTCATCGGAGGAGTGGAACCCTAAACCGTAGCCCCTCGAAGGTAGCTAGATGATGTTTAAACAACGATTCTCAGACTTAGCAATATTTCAGAAAAATCCCAATTATACAATGACAAATTGCCAAGGATTAATTTAAATACTAGTGTATGACATGTGGGTCCCACCTGTAAGTTTGACTAAGTCAATGCCACTGTTTTGGATAATGTTTTATTTAATAATAAAATTAATTCCAGAAATTCTTTGAAATGATTTAAACTCTAGAAAACTATATATTTTAATCCGTATGTCAGATGAAAATATTTGATATATAAAAGTTGATCAGAAAAATACAATGAATACGGATACGCTACCCATACCCCCACCACACCCCTCTAACCTACTGAACGTGGAACATTTCTTCTCCGGTTCGTCTGTCTGTCAGATGACTGGAGCCGGTAAAACATTTTGGATGAAATTGTTCTGAACATAAAAGTTGTTCAGAATCAATCAACGACCACGGATACGCTAACCACGTGTCTGTCAGATGTCTCTAACACTGCAGACATGGAACCTTCCCCCTCCGGATCATCTGTCCGATAATCAACCGGTACCGATGAGTCATCCTCGGATGAATTCCCGCTCCGTGCTACGTGTATCGTACAACGTTAGAGCATCGTTAACATTTCATATGTCATGTCTTGTATTTGTATTGCTATTATTTCTGTGTATTTATTGTTTCTCCCCCCTCTTTTATTGTCCGGTAGTCTCGACGTTCGCTGCTGATGCCCCTGTGATCGACTACTTCGTCGACGACCATACCTCTACCGTCGAGCTTACAGGCAAGCAGAGCCATTCTCTTCCCCAGATATCGCCTACCTTTCCGTACTTTCTTGCACTAGGCATTGTTACTGCTGCTGCTACGATTTCAATCCTATTCAATTGCATAGCCTGATTTTGTCTCCCCTTGATGTACCTCCTTTATCCTATGCTGCCTATTATAATTATGCATTATTCAGCAGTGAGCCCTGCGCATTGTTAGCTAGGATTAGATAGCGGGCTGTGGCCACTCAAGGGAGTGACGCGGATACAAAATATATACAACCGCAACAGGTACAGATCAATGTAGACGCCCTAGGGAACCTACAACGGCGAGACTCTGCCGAGTCGCTTCGAGTTTGACTTACGAGGGGACTGACTCGTAATTCACTCTCGTCGGCTCAGTAGCTTAGTATCACTGGGATGATACGAGGGTATTCCTCTTTAGTTAATTTCGCTGGTGTCTCGGCACCACCGGGGTGATACGAGAATATTCCTCTTTAGTTCATTCCGCTGATGTCTCTGTCGAAACTCGTTAAGTGTGCCATCGAGGGTGATTCCTCCTGGTTTCACTTAATGGTAGGCACTCGAATCAACTGGTGTCCCTAAAGGTAAGAGTCGGGTGACCCAACGGTGCCCGCGAGCGGTATATTGTCGGGAGCAACAGGGAGGGTACGGCCGACGTTACTGGCGTGCTTGGCCCCTGCTCGTATCTCGCGAGAGTTACCAAACCACGAAAAAGTCGAGCTCTACCAAGAGCACACGCGAGACAAGGTAAGGAGACGGTTCACCTTGTCGGTAACCGCGCGCTTTGACGGGACGACAGGGCAGGCCCCGACGTTACCGGTGGGCCGTGTTGCTGTTCGTTGTCCGTTGTGTTGTTAGTCAGACAGCGATAACAGTTGTCTGCGAGATAATATTAAAATGCTAAATGGTTCGGCGGATGACTTGAGAGACCCGTTGGTCTGTACGCACTACCTTCACGTGGGATAAGGAGTTATGGGCTCCCCTGCGTCGTAGTTCGTCTGAAAGCTCTTCAGACGTCAGCAGTACTGCGTCCTGATCGCCGGGAAGTGGTCTTGTCTTTTTGCTGCAGCAGGTGTGTTTGGATTTGCTTTTGCTTCACCGGCCAGACTCGCACCATGCAGGAGCTTGCAAGGGTGAGGGACCTAGACCCCTTGGCGCATAGGATATAGTCCGGCGGATGGCCTCTCTGCTGAGCCTAGGATGAACTGCGATGTGTCGGATAGCCTCGATGGGGCGTTCCCTAACAAGGTTCACGCCACCCTAGAGATCCGAGCGTGCAGGCTGAACAGTAGTGCACCCCTGCAGGGAAGATTAATCTATTCGAATAGCCGTGTCCACGGTAACAGGACGCTTTATGCTGAAGCTGGATCTTACCACTACAAACTATTATTATTAAACTGTATGGTTCCGGGTTTTCTTCCTCGCGGGGATGTCGAGGAGGTGAAATCGGAGGCATTGCTAATTATTACAACTTATTATTATACAATGCTGCGGCAACTTCTGCTGCATTGTTACTTTATGCTTATTATAAACTGTTGGCTGATTCTTACCTCATGCTGCAAGACATCGTCGGAAGATGCTAGTCTTCGATAGGCCTAGCTTCTTACCCTTGCTCTGGATTTCTGTCTTTCAGTCCACTATATACAGCCTCTTCTTTCCGTTGATACAATGCATAATGCTTAGTAGCGGACGTAAGACTCGCGGGTATGCTAGATACTCACCTGCTTTATTTTCCCCTTTTATTGTTTTGCCTGATCGGCCGCTGCAGTCGACGTTGGAGCCCAGGAGCAGGAGATCCCCGATGCCGACCACCGCAACATGAAGATCTCCGATGCCTTCTACGACGTCGAGTTCCCCTTTGACCAGGAGTAGTTTGGAGGTTCCCAGGCAGGAGGCCTCGCCTTTTCGATCGTGGTGATATTTGTGCTAGCCTTCTTAAGGCAACCTTGTACCCTTGTGTCTGTACTCAGATACTATTGATTCCGCTGACTTTGTGCTCTCGAGTTGTTGTATTCGAGCCCTCGTGGCCCCTGGCTTGTATTAAACATCTTGTATTATTTTATTTTTAGAGTTGTGTTGTGATATCTCACCGTGAGTCCCTGATTTCGATCGTGTAACTTGCGTGTATGATTACTGTACACGGCTTGATTTTAGGGGCGTCACAAGTTGGTATCAGAGCCGACTGCCTGTAGGAAGCCCCTAACCACTCCTCGGTCGAAGTTGAGTCTAGACTTTGCAAAACTACTTTGCTAACGTAATGTTTGGCTTACGGGCCCACATTGTTATCACCCCGTGTGATATCTTTGGTATTAGGATTTTTTTCTCCGTACCTATGCTCTGGGACTCTGCTCTCTTATCCTTGCTGGTAAAGTTTTAACAACTCTGACTTAGGTTCACGTACCTCCTTCCTCCCAGAGAGCTGTACATTCTCGATGACCGCCTGATCCACCTGAAGATTTCGACGATTACTCTCCGATGAATTCCCAAGATCCTACGTGTTCATCGCCTTTGCAATCCCATGCCACCGATAATTCCGTGTGGATAATTGCATCCACCTCCCGATCTGGAAATCACAATTTCCTTGTACTTAAGCATCAAGTTATTCCGGTGCTTCTGTCACCCGATGCCTTTGCATTCTTTCTCCTTCTGTTTGAGTGCCGATACTCACATCAGATTCTTTGCGAACCATCCGACCTTTGGTGGATTATTAATGGACTAATCTTACGTGGCTTCTTCCATGTGTCGATTGGATTCATTGTGTGAAATACCATCCTTGCCCCTCGATGATTTGTGTTATCATCGACAACCTCCCTTGACTCCCTGCCAATACGACTTGGTCGTGTATATCGTGCTCTGCTTTCCCTTCGGAAAGATATACACCTGATACCTGTGTATCATCACAATCTCCTTTACATTGGTCTGTTTAACCTTGATTGCGATCATGATAACCTAAGCAGTGATAATTCCCCTGCTTATGTAAACACCTCGGTGTATAACCTCGTCAGTAACCCCTTGTTGCCATTGTTGATGACATTTCGGTAGCCACCGGGAAGAGAACTTTGCCAATTGGTCCGCCTCGTATTAACGAGCAGGAAAATGGTTCTCAATGTCCACTGCTCTTGGTACCGATGTTGTTGCCGACGTAGCTGACAAGCTATTCTCTGACAATCCTTGCATCGTGATCACGTAATATGCCACCACTCTAAGCCACAGTTCCACAGGATCGAAACCTGACTCTCTTGTACCTTTCTGTTCTCGAGGTTATCCCTCGTGCTTGACCTCGTATGTAATTCATGGTTCACCTACCTTGTGATGTTCAGTTCGATATCAGACTCAGTGTTTATACCTGATTCTCTGGACCCCTTTTCGCCTTCCGTCAACGGCATCAAATGCATGCCCATCCGCTTGAAAACCGCATATCTTTGTTTGTTTTCTCTCGTTGTACTCCCCGGAATTAAACTCGGAAGAGATTCTTTGCAGCCCATTACCCGGACAACCTCGGTTGATTAACCAGGTACCCATCCGGCCCCCTTGGTTTTTCCTCCTAGCTTGATCGTAAGTACGATGAAGATCCCGATGAAAGAATGACAACTCGTCGAATCCACTGATGCAAAGAAATGGAGACGTCAACGAGAAGGATAAACTTCTTCGAGAAGGAGAACAAGCACCAGAAGATTCTTTAGAATACGAAACCGAAACCTTACCCCTTACACTAATTTTAATTCTCGGGACGAGAATTCTTTGTAGTGGTGGAGATTTGTAACACCCCCAGAGTCAGTAACAGTAATCACTACAGTGATCCTCTTGTTAATGATCACTACTGTTGCTAATCAAGCCATGATCACCTTTGATCATAGCTCTTCAAAATTCCAACCCTGATAAAACTTTCAAAATTTAGGGGATTATAAATCTTGCTCCAATAGTCGTGGGGGATTATTTAATCAACTTGCAAATGATTAGACCAAGTCATACTTAGCCTTTAGAATAATTCCAAGTCAACAATAAAACATAAAACCAATTGTGGTGGATTATTAAATTGTCTTGGATTTTAATAAATAAGTGGGAATTTAAAATGAACTAAAAATTGTGAAACCAATTTTGTTAAATGCATAAAAATCAGTTGTCCATGTTAAACCAACCTTGGGTATTTTATTTGCAATAAATAAATATTCAAACAATTCAAAACAGTAGCAAAACAGTGGCATTTTGATTCCTTTTAGATATAAAAAAAATACAAATGTTTTTATAAAAACCCCAAACTTTATGTAGCAACATATTAATGGGTAACATAATTAATTGTATAAGATTCACCTATTACAAAAGTCGGAAACTTACTAAACAAAATACAAACAGAAAAAGAAAACAATAAAAAAAAGAAATAAAAGAAAAGCACTAAGTCGCGCCCTAGGCAACTATGCCTGGCCCAACCCACCCCAGCCCACTTCCCTCCCCTTATCCCCTCGCCCTGCCCACGACCCTGTGTCGCCATGGAAACAAACGAACCAGACCCCCCTCCATCTCACTCACCTCTCCCTCCCTCCCGATCTGGATCCCAATCCCCCTCCCTCCTGGACGCCGTCGGCCCCGGCCAAATCCGGCGAGCCTCGGTCCGCCTCGACATCCAGCCCCCGCCCCTGCCCCTCCCTCCCCTCACGCAACCCGTACTCCTCCCAAGATCGCCCTCGCACAGCCCCCACCCAGAGCTTCCCCGCGGCCACGCCGCTGCACGCCACCGCCGCCCTGGACCTCGAGACCACGTCTAGGAGGTCCTTTGGCGTCCTCCCGTTCGGCCCCAACCTGGAGATCGAGCCGGCGATTGCCACATCGCCGGAATCAAACTCGCCCTAGCCTCTGCATCTCACGGCCGCCGCGGCCCTCCCCGCCGCACCATGACCGACGGCCACCCCCGCCACGGCGACCTCTCCTCTGCGCCCCGCTATGAGCGTCGCCCTCTTCCCCGTCCCGGTTCGAGCTCGATTTCGAGCTCTAGTTTTGCTGTCGTCACGTCTGAACTCGCCGCCGGCCGCCGTCGTCATAGCCGTCGTTCCGATCCACCCCGACCCGCCCTGAGAAAGAAAATGGACTTGAAGGGAGCTTCTCCTCCAAATTCCCCTAGTCCGGTATTGATCCGTCGCCCTATGGGTGATGTCCCTGATGCGCAGCCTGCTGCCGGCCATGGCTCTGCGAAAGTGCTTGTGGTGTGTGTACTGGTGTGTGTGGTGTGTGTGCGCACGTGAAGGCCGCCGGCGCCGGCTGGTTTTGGCCGCCGCCACCGGTGCTGGGCGCCTGCCCGCCCGTGACTGTTGCAGTCTGCTGCTATTATCTGCAGTTGTTAACTGCTATTGCTACTGAAGCCTGAAGACGACGCTAAGTGGTAAAAATTTGCTGCTGGACACCACTCTGAACATCAACAAAAAACATGCAAACGGAGTTTAACATGGATAAAAATAATATAGACATGTAGTACGAGCAACAAGCTTCACTGGCTACCATTGTACCATTTTCAAATATTGCGTGGATTAAATCCTATAAAAATCGCAAAATGGATATTGCTGTTAAAGGCAAAACTGTTACATCACCATTGCTACTTTGGAACAGTAGATAAACACACTACAGTGATCTTTCATGCCATTTGAGGACATGGCATGATAGTACACTTAATGTTGTGCAAAACACATATTGGATGCATCTCCATAGGAGATATATATAAACGGCAATCATCGTGCAATGATTGATAAATGTTAACGATTTCTAGAATTAGCCTCGAGTAGCACTTTTCGGATCGAGTTTCAATTAAGCAAATGGGCTCTACTAAAAATGGCATCCGTGCCGGATTCGAGATCGCGGACAACTAATAAAAGTTGATGTTGGACACAAATTCATCGGAGGAGAGGAACCCTAAACCGTAGCCCCTCGAAGGTAGCTAGATGATGTTTAAACAACGCTTCTCAGACTTAGCAATATTTCAGAAAAATCCCAATTAGACAATGACAAATTGCCAAGGATTAATTTAAATACTAGTGTACGACATGTGGGTCCCACCTGTAAGTTTGACTAAGTCAATGCCACTATTTTGGATAATGTTTTATTTAATAATAAAATTAATTCCAGAAATTCTTTTAAATGATTTAAACTCTAGAAAACTATATATTTTAATCCGTATGTCAGATGAAAATATTTGATATATCAAAGTTGATCAGAAAAATACAATGAATACGGATACGCTACCCATACCCCCACCACACCCCTCTAACCTACTGAACGTGGAACATTTCTTCTCCGGATCGTCTGTCTGTCAGATGACTGGAGCCGGTAAAACATTTTGGATGAAATAGTTCTGAACATAAGTTGTTCAGAATCAATCAACGAACACGGATACGCTCACCACGTGTCTGTCAGATGTCTCTAACACTGCAGACATGGAACCTTCCCCCTCCGGATCATCTGTCCGGTAATCAACCGGTACCGATGAGTCATCCCCGGATGAATTCCCGCTCCGTGCTACGTGTATCGTACAACGTTAGAGCATCGTTAACATTTCATATGTCATGTCTTGTATTTGTATTGCTATTATTGCTGTGTATTTATTGGTTCTCCCCCCTCTTTTATTGTCCGGTAGTCTCGACGTCCGGTGCTGATGCCCCTGTGATCGACTACTTCGTCGACGACCGTACCTCTACCGTCGAGCTTACAGGCAAGAAGAGCCATTCTCTTCCCCAGATATCGCCTACCTTTCCGTACTTTCTTGCACTAGGCATTGTTACTGCTTCTGCTACGATTTCAATCCTATTCAATTGCATAGCCTAATTTTGTCTCCCCTTGATGTACCTCCTTTATCCTATGCTGCCTATTATAATTATGCATTATTCAGCAGTGAGCCCTGTGCATTGTTAGCTAGGATTAGATAGCGGGTTGTGGCCACTCAGGGGAGTGACGCGGATACAAAATATATACAACTGCAACAGGTACGGATCAATGCAGACGCCCTAGGGAACCTACAACGGCGAGACTCTGCCGAGTCGCTTCGAGTTTGACTTACGAGGGGACTGACTCGTAATTCACTCTCGTCGGCTCAGTAGCGTAGTATCACTGGGATGATACGAGGGTATTCCTCTTTAGTTAATTCCGCTGGTGTCTCGGCACCACCGGGGTGATACGAGAATATTCCTCTTTAGTTCATTCCGCTGATGTCTCTGTCGAAACTCGTTAAGTGTGCCATCGAGGGTGATTCCTCCTGGTTTCACTTAATGGTAGGCACTCGAATCAACTGGTGTCCCTAAAGGTAAGAGTCGGGTGACCCAACGGTGCCCGCGAGTGGTATATTGTCGGGAGCGACAGGGAGGGTACGGCCGACGTTACTGGCGTGCTTGGCCCCTGCTCGTATCTCGCGAGAGTTACCAAACCACAAAAAAGTCGAGCTCTACCAAGAGCACACGCGAGACAAGGTAAGGAGACGGTTCACCTTGTCGGTAACCGCGCGCTTTGACGGGACGACAGGGCAGGCCCTGACGTTACCGGTGGGCCGTGTTGCTGTTCTTTTTCCGTTGTGTTGTTAGTCAGACAGCGATAACGGTTGTCTGCGAGATAATATTAAAATGCTAAATGGTTCGGCGGATGACTTGAGAGACCCGTTGGTCTGTATGCACTACCTTCACGTGGGATAAGGAGTTATGGGCTCCCCTGCGTCGTAGTTCGTCTGAAAGCTCTTCAGACGTCAGCAGTACTGCGTCCTGATCACCGGGAAGTGGTCTTGTCTTTTTTCTGCAGCAGGTGTGTTTGGATTTGCTTTTGCTTCATCGTCCAGACTCGCACCGTGTAGGAGCGTGCAAGGGTGAGGGACCTAGACCCCTTGGCGCATAGGATATAGTTCGGCGGATGGCCTCTCTGCTGAGCTTAGGATGAACTGCGATGTGTCGGATAGCCTCGGTGGGGCGTTCCCTAACAAGGTTCACGCCACCCTGGAGATCCGAGCGTGCAGGCTGAACACTAGTGCACCCCTGCAGGGAAGATTAATCTATTCGAATAGCCGTGTCCACGGTAACAGGACGCTTTATGCTGAAGCTGGATCTTACAACTACAAACTATTATTATTAAACTGTATGGTTCCGGGTTTTCTTCCTCGCGGGGATGTCGAGGAGGTGAACTCGGAGGCATTGCTAATTATTACAACTTATTATTATACAATGCTGCAGCAACTTCTACTGCATTGTTACTTTATGCTTTATATAAACTGTTGGCTGATTCTTACCTCATGCTGCAAGACATCGTCGGAAGATGCTAGTCTTCGATAGGCCTAGCTTCTTACCCTTTCTCTGGATTTCTGTCTTTCAGTCCACTATATACAACCTCTTATTTCCGTTGACACAATGCATAATGCTTAGTAGCGGACGTAAGACTCGCGGGTATGCTAGATACTCACCTGCTTTATTTTCCCCTTTTATTGTTTTGCCTGATCGTCCGCTGCAGTCGACGTTCGAGCCCAGGAGCAGGAGATCCCCGATGCCGACCACCGCAACATGAAGATCTCCGATGCCTTCTACGACGTCGAGTTCCCCTTTGACCAGGAGTAGTTTGGAGGTTCCCAGGCAGGAGGCCTCGCCTTTTCGATGGTTGTGATATTTGTGCTAGCCTTCTTAAGGCAACCTTGTACCCTTGTGTCTGTACTCAGATACTATTGCTTCCGCTGATTTTGTGCTCTCGAGCTGTTGTATTCGAGCCCTCGTGGCCCCTGGCTTGTATTAAACAGCTTGTATTATTTTATTTGTAGAGTTGTGTTGTGATATCTCACCGTGAGTCCCTGATCTCGATCGTGTACCTTCCGTGTATGATTACTGTACACGGCTTGATTCTGGGGGCGTCACAATCACCTCCCGGAAGGGGAGATCATCGCCATCGTCATCACCATTGTCACGGGCATCATCGAGATCATCATCTACATCATCCCCAACAGCAGCACCATCTCCACCACCATCCAATCTCACCTCACAAGTTATCTTGTGTTGTAATCCGTACTATCTATCCTCTCTACTCTATCGGTGTTGATTACTACTTTGAGGTGTATGCTATTGAGTTTTGTTGGATAAATATCATTATGTCCAGATTGTTTATCATATATTTATCACCTCTGATCATGATCTCTTTTATGTCTTGTGAGTTGTTACTTTAGTTCTTTGGGACATGGGAGAAGTCTAGTTGTTAGTAGTCATATGATGTTGAAGTAATTTGTGTTGTTTGATATTTATGTTCTGTTTTTGTTTTCCTAGTGGTGTTGTGTGAGTCGAACACTCAACACTTCACCTTATTAAGGGCCTAGGGGGATACATTGTGTATAAATAATGCTTATGGTGGGTTGCCGGACTAACAGAAACTTGAACCCCAGTTTGCACACTTTTGCACAAGGGAATAATGGATCCTTGATCTTATTGCTGTGGTTAGGCTTTGCCTTAATTTCTATCTTGTATTTGCGGATGCTTGCAAGATGTTTAATCATAAGAGTGCACTTATCTTAGTCTAGAAGGTGTGCTATCATAGATCCACCCACTCAACACTTATCAGCACAACACTTGTTATCGATACGGAGTATGGAGAAAGCACGTGACTACCTCTCCATGTGTCCTCAAGAATGCTTTAGTCTTTATAAGTTCAGTTGCCAGGCTTATCCTTTGCTCAAAAGGATTGCGCCACTTGATGCTCTTCTGTGCTATTTACTTTGCTTACTTTTATCTTATTGTTGCTTATATCTAAAACCCCTAAAAAGTTATCTTTCAGTGCTTGCAGTTATTCCTTGTCCAAAATCACCTATCAATACCTGTCGCTCCTCGTTGGGTTCGACACTGTTACTTATTGAAAACGCTGCAATAGATCCCTTAAGGTTGTGGGTCATCACTCTCCCACACAAAGTAAGTTGGGGTCTAACTTGTTATGAACAGCAAGAAAAGCTAAATAAAACAAAAAGTAAACCTCAGAGCGAGACGCTCCAAGCATAGCACATAAAGCATGAAGTGATAAAAATATAGTAAGACGAAGGACGAACTGATGATTGTCGATGGAAAAGGGGATGCACGGGGGCATACCCAAGCTTAGACTCTTGATTCTCCTTGAACATTTATTGGGGATGCATGGGGGCATCCCCAAGCTTGAGCGTTTGACACTCCCGGATCTTCTTTCATCATCTTCCCTCGCACACTTGAAAACTCCCTTCATACATAACTCATCATAAGCTGATTAGAGAGGTTAGTACCCTTAATAAAATAATTTTTCTCCACTAGAAATAAAGATATTCTTGAATAGCTACTGTTTATCAAGATTTCCAAAAAGCTTTTGCAAAGAAAAAGCAAGCTTGAGGTTTGTAAAAGTAAGGAAAGGCAAAACGTGGCAGAATCTATGAAAAACAGAACAGCAGGTAGTAAATATTTGTTTTGGGCTACTTCTGCAACTCAAATCAAAAAATCAGAACATACGAAAGTTTCACAATGGCATAGAGCATGTTGTGTAAAAAATTCAGCTCAAAAAGATGAACTGGTGATTTGTTTCGATTTTTCCGTCAAGCAGACATAATCTGTTTTCTGGACAGCATGTCACAACTTTTGCTTCCCTTATCATATGAGGCTAAACTTGGCACAAAGCTTGAAAATAAAGATACAATGATGTTGCTACAGTAGTAACAATAATCAAGACCACTAAAAACAGAAGTAAAAACATCTTGGGTTTCCCCCCAACAAGCGCTTTCTTTTACGCCTTAATGCTAGGCATGAAGATTGTAGAAGATGCTATTACAAGAATAAGAATTTGAAGAAAAAGAG
Source organism: Bromus sterilis (assembly GCA_950022295.1). Lineage (NCBI taxonomy): Eukaryota > Viridiplantae > Streptophyta > Magnoliopsida > Poales > Poaceae > Bromus > Bromus sterilis. The sequence goes on from OX465599.1 coordinate 212,687,047, forward strand.
AGCATGAAGAAGCAAATATGAAACACATTGAAGCCTAACCCACTTCCTATTCCTAGGAATCTTGTAAGAAAATAAATCAAAGAGACACAAAGAGACAAGCATAGGAAGGTGGAACAAGAACAACTTCAAAACTTTCGACCCTGAGAGAGGGAGTTTAATATCATTGAGATATGTGAAGCCATGTCTCCCTTTCTCATAGTAATTTTCAGTGGCATCATGAATAAACTCAACAATATAAGTATCACATAAAAAATTCTTATGATGATCCACAAGCATAGAAAATTTATTACTCCCCTCATAAGAAAAATCATCAATAGTAGTGGGAGCAAACTCAACAAAATAGCTATCACATGAATCATTTTTATCATGATACACTTTTAAAAATTTATTCTTTATAGCATAAGTGTCATCACAATAATCATCATAGATAGGAGGCAAAGTATCATAAAAATAATTTTCCTCATCAAAACTTGGGGGGCTAAAAATATCATCCTCATCAAACGTAGCATCCCAAGATTACTTTGCAAATCATTAGCATCAAAATTATTCAAAGAAGACATACTAATGACATTGCTACTAACATGAGTGTTATGCAAATAATAAAGATCCATAGGCTTTTTGATTTTCTCTTCAAACACTTCATGTCCTAATTCAAGGTAGAGCTCATAAATCTCTCTCATTTTTTTGTTGCTTTCCATAAAGAAACATAAGCAAAGGTAAAAACTGGAAAGTAAACTAACAAGACTAAAAAGCAAAGATAAAGGATAGTGTGCAACTCCCCTATCTTAGCACTCAGAGTCCCCGACAACGGCGCCAGAAATTTTCTTGATAGTCTATCCTCGTTGGTTACCCCAAGTGGAAGGTTAAATGTAGTGTAGCGGCAAATTTCCCTTGGCAAAGATACCAAGGTTGAAAAGATCGTATCCCGTAGGACTCCGGCAATGATAAGTAGGTGGTGAAGTGAACAATGGCGTCGTTCACAACCGAGGGTTTCTTACTTCACCTGGACCTGCACACACACAAGTAACTTTGTTTCCCAACAAGTACAAAGAGGTTGTCAATCTCTCCGTCCTTGCTGTTCCAAAGGATCAACACAACAGATAATAATGATAATGATAGCAGCTAGAAAGTGAAAGCAGGAAAATAAAAGAGCATGCAAACAGTGATGAGAATATGGACTGGGGTCCCGTGATGTTCATTAGTCAATTTCTCTCTCCCAAAAGACGAGAAAACTGCTATGCGAGGTAAAAAAATACTGCTGGTCAATTGACAGGATTAAAAATGCACCACAATGCTACCTATGCAACAAAGAAAGGACGAGGCTCAAAAGCATGGGCGGTACGCCAAAATAAGTAGAGTGAAATCTAACTGCATCTACTACTAATCATCCACCTTGAGATATCTATCCAGAACATCTCACTGGTATTAAGTTGCGAGCCCCACCCAAAGTGTAAACCCAAAGCAACAGACAACTGCATTAAAAATCACCTTGCGTAAAGTAAACAATCCTTGCAACCGCGGTTACAAGCACCATTGTTTTCCCCCTTGTGGCAACATCACATCCCCTAGACTCATGTTTCTGTCACTCAAGCGTGTCATCGAGGGGCATGAACCGACAATCGAGCATAACGTTCCCTCTTGGAGTCCCTAGCTACTACTTGGCCATGGCAATAAACAACGATGGAGAACATGCAATAATTACTTAGGAACAAAAATATAAAAGATAAGAACCAAATATATTACTCAATCACAAACTAAACATAGTCTCATAATCCATCAGATCCCAACAAACTCAGCATAGTAACAGCAGAACATATGTGCCTCTATCATGTAGGGAAGCTCACGAGGTCTAAACTGTGAAGAACAAAGAGGGGAGGAGAACCTCACATAGCTACTGATCACGAACCCATGGTCCAAGGGAAACTACTCACGGCACATCCGGGAAGAGTCCATGGTGGAGGGGAAGCTGCCGGAGGTCGATCCTCCCTCTGGCAGGGTGCCGGGAAGAGGCCTGCTAGCGCTCCCGATCTTGGAAGCGCGGTGGCGGCGGAACAGAGGCGAGATCGCGAAAAAGGGTTCTGTCCTCGGGGGTTTCGCGTCACGGGAAATAAATAGGCGAAGGGGGCAGCCAGGGGGGCACCAGGGGTCCAGGCGCCCCCCTGGCGCGGCCAGCCCCTAGGGCGCGCCGCCAGAGCGCTTGGGCCCCTGGTGGTGGCCCTCTGGCCCCACCGAGGTGTTTCCGGAAGGTTCCTTCATGTTAATTTTTATCTGTTTTCCCCGAATTTTTGGAGCACTTTTAATATGGGGGAAACCTGAAATAGAAAAACAGCAGAAAACAGGAACTGGCACTGTGGTGCACTGAGTTAATAAGTTAGTCCAAATATAATCAAAAAGTTTATGAAAGTGTATCTAGATCATAGCAATATCACACAAAACATGCATGGAGCAAGAAGAAATTATAGATACGTTTGGGATGTATCATCAATCTTTCTAGCTTCACAAGCACTGCATAGACGATCTTTTTCGAATTTCACATTTTCAATACCAACGATATTTTTCTTCGAGATAAGAGTTTGTAGATTTTTCATCCCGGCATGACCAAGTCTTCCATGCCATAACCAACCAGATGTGGCTTTATCCATTAAGCATGTGGATACTGCAGGTCCCGAAGAGAAATCGACAATATAAAGATCACCCTTGCGATATCCTTCGAAAACGAAGGTATAATCATCATGTGAAAACACAACACAAAGAGAAGCAGAGAACAATACAAGCATACCCATATCACAAAGTTTCGATATAGACATAAGATTATATCTGAGTGATTGAACAAGCATAACTTTGTCAGTATGCTTATCCTTCGATATAGCAACCTTACCCAAACCAAGTACTTTTCCTTTGTTGTTGTCACCGAAAGATATATATCTGAGAGGATTCAGTAAGTTTGTCTTCGGTGAACAACTCTTTGTCCGGTCATATGATTAGTGCAACCACTGTCCATGACCCATTCGGATCCACCGGAGACATAGCCCTGCAGAAGAATTAGTTCTTCTTAACCACCCACAAACGAGTAGGTAACGGATAAGGCATGGAAGTGCTAGATGAAGCAGTTGTACTATAGCAAACATGATCATACTGGCGAGGGGGACCATCAAGCACACCATAAACATAATTCCTCGGTGAGGGGTTAGAGTACTGACACGTCCCAAATGTATCTATAATTTTTGGTTGCTCCATGCATGTTTTATGTGATATTGCTATGATCTAGATACACTTTCAAACAATTTTGATCGTATTAGGACTAACTTATTAACTCACTGCACCACAGTGCCAGTTCCTGTTTTCTGGTGTTTTTCTATTTCAGGTTACCCCCATATTAAAAGTGCTCCAAAAATTCAAGGAAATCAGATAAAAATCAGCGCAACAGAAGCTTCCGGAATCACGAAGGAGGATCAGAGGGGACCCACTAGGGCCCTATGCGGCCACCTGGCGCAGCCTAGGGCTTGGCCGCGCCAGGGGGGCACCTGGACCCCTGGTGGCCCCACCTGGCTTCCCCCCTTCGCATATACATTCTCCGTGACGCGAAACCTCCAAAGACAGAAACCCTTTTCGCGATCTCGCCTCTGTTCCGCCACCGTTGCGCTTCCAAGATCGGGAGCGCCAGCAGACCTCTTACCGGCACCCTGCCAGAGGGAGGATTGACCTCCGGGAGCTTCCCCTCCACCATGGACGCTTCCCGGATGATCCGTGAGTAGTATACCTTGGACCATGGGTCCGTCATCAGTAGCTATGTGATGTTCTCCTCCCCTCTTTGTTCTTCATGGATTAGACCCCGTGAGCTGCCCTACATGATCGAGGCACATATGTAATTTTCTGATGTTCCTATGCTGAGTTTGCTGGGATGTGAGGGATTGTGAGACTATGTTCAGTTTGTGATTGAGTAATATATTTGGTTCTTATCTTTTATATTTTTTGTTCCTAAGTAATTCTTGCATGTTCTCCGTTGATGTTTATTTCTTTGGCCAAGTAGTAGGTAGTGACTCCAAGAAGGAACGTTATGCTCGATTGTGGGTTCATGCCCCCCGATGACACGCTTGAGTGACAGATAGATGAGTTTAGGGGATGTGCTGTTACCACAAGGGGGAAAACAACGGTGCTTGTAACTGCGGTTGCAAGGATTGTTTACTTTGCGCAAAGTGATTTTTAATGCAGTTGTCTGTTGGTTTGGGTTTACACTTTGGGTGGGGCTCGCAACTTAATACCAGCGAGATGTTCTGGATAGATATTTCAAGTTGGATGATTAGTAGTAGATGTTGTTCGATTTCAGTCTACTTATTTTGGCGTACCGCCCATGCTTTTGAGCCTCGTCCTTTCTTTGTAGCATAGTTAGCATTGAGGTGCATTTTTTACCCTGTCAATTTCCCATATGTGATTTGTTTACCTCGCATAGCAGTTTTATCGTCCTTTGGGAGAGAGACATCACTAGTGAACATCACGGGACCCCGGTCCATATTCTCATCACTGTTTACACGCTATTTTATTTCTTGTTTTTACTTTCTAGCTGCTATCACTGTTATCATTATCCCATGCGTTTGATCCTTTGTAAACAACAAGACCGGAGAGATTAACAACCTCTCTGAACTTCGTTTGGAGAAAAGTTATTTGTGTCGTGTGCAGATCCAGGAGAAGCAAGTGATTGTTTTCAAACAGCGCATCACTTGCCGAACCACCTACTTATCATTGCCGGAGTCCTACGGGAGACAAACCCTATCCTCTACATAGGGGAAATTTGCTGCTATCCTACATCTCACCTTCCACTTGGGGTAACCAATGAAGGGCGAGAAACCATTATCATCATCTCGTAGATCAAGCAAATTTCTAGCGCCGTTGCCGGGGACTCCAATTGCTAAGATAGGGTAGTTGCACACTATCTTTTACCTTTGCTTTTTAGTCTTGTTAGTTTACCTTTCAGTTTTTATCTTTGTGTCCTCTATCAAAAATCACAAAAAAATCTGCCACAGTTGCTGCCACTATGGGTTCCACTGAAAACACCAAGTTGTGTGACTTTACTAGTCACAACAACAAAGACTTTATCTGCACTCCTATTGTCACACCTGCCACTTTAGCTACCTCTTATGAAATTAAAACTGCTTTGCTAAACCTTGTTATGAGAGATCAATTCTCTGGTGCTAGAGATGATGATGCTTTACACTTGAACAATTTTGTTCAGTTATGTGATATGCAAAAGTATAAAGAAGTAGAAGGTGATGTTGTTAAGCTTAAGCTCTTTTCTTTCTCTTTAAGGGGAGAAGCTAAAATCTGGTTTCAATAGGAATAGCATCTATTCTTGGGATAAGTGAAAAGATGCTTTTATTGGGAAGTATTACCCACCTGCTAAAATTATCCAATTGAGGAGCAACATTATGAATTTTAAGCAATTGGATAATGAACACGTTGCCCAAGCTTGGGAACGAATGAAATCTCTTGTTAAGAAATTCCCTACACATGGTTTGACTACTTGGATGGTCATCTAGACTTTTTATGCAGGCTTGAACTTTACCTCGCGGAACCTGTTAGATTCGGCCGCGGGAAGAACTTTTATGTCAACTACACTTGGTGCTGCCACAAAACTTCTCGATGAGATGATGACCAACTATTCCCAATGGCACACCGAACGCGCTCCAACACGTAGGAAGGTAAAGTCTGCCGAGGAGATTACCTCCCTAAATGAAAAAGTTGACTTAATTATTTCTCTACTTACCAAGCAACCCTCTATTGATCCTCATGATGTTCCTTTAAATTCTTTGGTTGCTCAGGAACATGTAGGTTTGAACTTTATTGCTAGAAACAACTTCTACAACAATGCTTACAGGGGCAATTTTGCTAGCAACCCTAGACCGTTTCCATCCAAATATGGGAACAACAACACTTAACCTAGTAACAATAACCCCACTTCTGAACTAGAAAGCATGCTTAGAGAATTTATCACTACCCAAAAATCCTTCAACAATAATGTAGAAGAGAAATTATCTAAATTAGATAATCTCTCTTTGAAGGTAGAGAGCTTAGCCCTTGATGTTGAGATGCTTAAAATTAGAACCTCTCCCCTCGAGGAGAGAAAGGCCACTCCTATTAACGCTATCCAGTTGCAAATTAATGAAAAACATTATGATGATGGCTAAACTTAAAGAAAGATGGGCTAGAGAAAAAGAGGAAGAGGATAGAATTAAGAGCCTTCCTACACACCACACAGTTGCTACTATCCAAATTGTTGAGGACACCCAAACTATTAGCACCCAACACACTTCTAGTCCCATTGGACCTATTTCGTAGTCCCATTGGACCTATTAATGGTTATGCTAATACCTCAACCGTAGAAGAAGAAACTCCTATGAACATAGAGGGTTTCAAACAAGTGAGCCTAGATTACACCACTACCACCTTTGATAGTATTGATATTGATTTTGATAGTTGTACCCTCTCAGAAGTTATTATCTTGCTACACAAAATGTCTAGGGACCCCCACACTAGCACACTAAATCTTGCCTTCACGGAGCATATCACTAATTCTCTCATCAAAGCTAGGGAGGAGAAGCTTAGAATAGAAGCCTCCATACCTAGGAAGCTAGATTATGGTTGGGACCCTATGATAAAATTAAATTGAATAACTTCTCTTGATATGATTTATGTGATGTTGGAGCTAGTACCTCCATTATGCCCAAAATAATGTATGATATATTTGAATTGAAGCCATTTGAGCCTTGTTCTTTTGGTGTTTGTCTCATTGATTCTTCTGTAAATAAACCTTTGGGGAAGATCGACGATGTTCTTATCATTGTCAATGACAACTATGTTCCCTTTGATTTCACTATTATGGATATAGAGTGTGAAGCTTTATGTCCAATTATTTCGGGACGTCCTTTTCTTCGCACCGTTGGTTCTTTTATTGACATGAAAGAGGGGAATATAAATTTAAATTCCCTCTAAAAAAGGGGATGGAACACTTCCCTATAAAGAAAATCAAGTTACCTTTTGAGTCCGTTACACGGGCAAGCTATTCTCTCTCTCTTGATAAAACATGATTCTTCTTTTGCTTTATGCCTTCCTTAAAGGCGTAAAAGAAAGCGCTTGTTGGGAGGCAAACCAAGATGTTTTTACTTATGTTTTTAGTGGTCTTGATGATTGTTAATACTGTAGAAACATCATTGTATCTTTATTTTCAAGCTTTGTGCCAAGTTTTAGCCTCTTATTATAAGGGAAGCAAAAGTTGTGACATGTTGTCCAGAAAACAGATTTTGTCTGCTTGACGGAAAAAAATCAATAGTTCATCGTTTTGAGCTGAATTTTTTACACAGCATGCTCTATAAAAATTTGAAACTTTTGTATCTTCTGAGTTTTTTGATTTGATGTCAGAACCCCAACTAGGGTAAGTGCTAGGGTTTGAGTGCCCCTTTGCATCATGTGAAAATTTCAAAAAGAGATTCAAAATTGGGAAAAGAAAAGCCCTGAAGAATTTAAATAAATGGCCAGACAAAAAATTGCTTCCAAATTTTCCTCTGCTATTTTTTAAAAGTCTTATAAATATGCATGATCACATATAAAGTGAAGTGGGTCCCACTACATGCACCAAATTTTTTCAAATATTCCAAATAGGGCTTGGAAATTAAATTTGACCCCTATTTGACTTGAAATTCAAATGTATTGAATTTCAAAAATGCCCAAATCCTAAAAGTGACTAGCTACTGGTCACCTAGGATTTATAAAAATGTTTGGGCATTTTACTAAAATGCCTAGCTATTTAATTCTAGGCAAAACAAATTAACAGAAAAGAAAAATGAAAGAAAAACAAAAAGGGGTTTACTGGGCATCTGGCCCAACTTAAGCCCCCACGGCCCAGCTGGCCCAGCCCACCACCCAGCCCCCCTTGTCGTCTTCCTCAACCAGCTCGGTGGCGAGCTGGGAGGGAGCCGGAGACGCCGCCGTGGAAGCCGAGAGGCTTCTAGGCCTCCCATGCCCCTCTCCTGGCTCCACGCAGCAGGCAGGGCCTCCCCGCCTTCTTTCCCTCTCCTCTGTCTCCCTCTAGCTCTCTCCCCCTCGCGATTTCGCCGCCGCCAGTGAGCTTGCCGGAGCGCGCCGCCGTGTCCCGCGTGGCCAACGACCTCCATCTGCCCCGCCGTGGTGCCCAGAAGAACCGCTGTCGACTGCTACGTCTTCCCGCGCAGCCAATCGAGCCGAGGAGCTCCGTATTCGATGCCATCATCGCCGTCGTCCGCTGCAAGCCGCCGGCCGCCGTGGTTGATTGCGCCTCCGTCCCGCTTCCTCCGGCCTCCCCGACCCCTCCATCGCGCTCGGGATGAGCTTCTACACCTTTTCCCCATGTCCGCGCTCCTCCCCGTGCCCCAAATCGCCATGCCCGTCGAGCCGTGCTCCGGTTGCCGCCGCACCTCGACGTCGGCGAGGCTCCAGCCATCTTTGGGCCCTTCCGTGTGCACCAAGTGATGCGGACGTGCACGGGCATCCTTTTGGTGCCCTCCCCGCACCAAATGGTGGCCGGGAGCTCAACTCCGGCGAGCCATCGCCGTCTGTTGAGGCCACCGGCGACTAGCCGGAGAGATTAACCTAACCCCACCCCTAATCACCCCTAAGCTAACCCTACACCCACTGACAGTGGGCCCCCAGACCCCCCTAACCCCTCTCTGTTAATTAAACAGAGAGAATTAAACCCCTCTCCCACTGACAAGCCGACCCTACACCCACTGACAGTGGGCCCCCAGACCCCCCTAACCCCTCTCTGTCAATTAAACAGAGAGAATTAAACCCCTCTCCCACTGACAAGCCGACCCTACACCCACTGACAGTGGGCCCCCAGACCCCCCTAACCCCTCTCTGTTAGTTAAACAGAGAGAATGAAACCCCTCTCCCACTGACAAGCCGACCCCACATGTCAGCCCCCCTGCTGATGTCATGCTTGCGTCAGCATGATGCAATAAATCTTTTTTCCAGAGTTTAAATGAATTAATAGAATTAAAATAAATCCAGAAAATTCAGAAAAATAGCCAAACTTTGAAAATTCATAATAAATTCATATGAACTCCAAATATAACATATAATATATGAAAAATGATCAGCAGAAAATAAGCTATCCAAATTTCCCACTTTCAACTATGTTTGAGTTGATTTTAAAATGGGACCAGTAGCTTTTACTATTTGGATTAAATGGAATTAATTAAAATTTAATTCAAATGCAATTCAAATTTTAACCATTACAATGCAAACATGATCACATGAACTTCAGAAGCATATCACACACATGATCACATGGTTTCAAATGATCAAACAATATCAAATGCAAATTGGTTAATTTGAACTTCATATGTGGAGTTTGAATTTGCATTCCAAATGCAATACACTTCATTTAAATTGAATTTTCTACAAACCAACACCATTCACATCATGGACAACATAATCATGTGCTTGTGCATTCTATTACAATGTTGCCCCCCTTTGTTGATTGATTGTTCCGGTGACAGACGATCCGAGACGGTGATCACCCCCGAAGGAGAAGAAGTTCGGTAAACCCCGTGTATCGTCAGCAAGGCAAGCAAACCCCATTGATCATGTCTATAAAATCCCAATTCCCTCTCAGTCTCGCTTATGCATGTTTAGGAGATCACCTTGTATCGATTCTACCGCATAGCTGAACCCATATCCGATGCATGACCTATCATCTTGTCACAGTAGTAAGCAAACCACAACCCTAGCTGACATAGGAGTTGATTGATATCATGTGGCCCCTGCAACTGTTACTGCTCATTGCATGCTTAGAGTTTACCATGAGGATGCTATTGATGTGAGTCGGGATGATGGTGAACATGGTGTTGATGAAAGTGAAACTGTGTTGGTGAATCCACCCTAATACAAGGTGAACGATGAGAGGCTGTGTAGGAGTACACAGTGGGTTGTCTCGTTGAACACCGCCTTAAGCACCGAGTTCTCGTATGGTAATCCAAGACAAAGAGTACAACCACACATTGGGCTCACTAACCCCTCTCGGCCTAGTACCTTCATCCGTGTTGACGTCCAGGAGTCACATTAGTTCGGGCCTTCCATTTGACATATGCATAGAAAAAGAGTGAGTGGAAATGTTGCATCATCCTAGATATGTGGGTGGATCTGTGAGAGAGTGAAACCATCTGTCAGAGGTGGCGTCTCGGTTGCCTACATTGTCCGGGTCCGTATCATTGATCCGGCCGGTCTCTCGAGCGGTGACAAACTCAGATAGTCGACTCCTGGAATAGACCGGTTGTGAGCGAAGTGTCGTGGTGAACATCCTCGCTGTCACCTCTTGAACGGTGGCGAGACCTGGCGGTAACTGATGGTCATGTGTGTGTAGTTTACACCCTTGCAAGGTTAACAAAACTATTCGAATAGCCGCGTCCGCGGTCATGGACTACTTGGAACCTGTACCTGATTATTAGACAACTTGAATGGATACTTATAAAACTCGCAAGATAAGCGTGAGTGCTATGGTGTGCTCCTCGTGGGGAAGTCGAGGAAGTAACCATAGTGGTGTATTGGTTGGAGACTTGGTAATAGACTCGTGTACGCTTCTTACCTCAAGTCTGGTACTCATAGTTCAGGACTAGCCAAGTCAAAGCTGGCACTTCTGCATGTTGAACCCCACCTCCCTTTACCTTGATACTTGAGCATGAGTAGTGTAGTTCTGATGTAAGTCTTGCTGAGTACGACTTTGTCCTCACATTTGCTTATTCTATGTTTTAGATGAGAACCCAGACCCCGATGGAGTCACCGACCTGAAGCTCGACGTTGACTAAGTTAGCATAGTCCCAGACAGCAGTCTGGTCCCTCGTGGAAGGGCATGTATGTTTACAAGGCTTCTCTAAGCCATTTGTTAAACTTGTCTGTACTCAGACCTAATTTTCTTCCGTTGTATGATGTAATGTTGATCACAGACATGTGATCTTTGTATGCTCTATGTGTAAGTCAATAAAGATACACTTTGTAGAGTTATGTGATGATACCTGCTGTTCATACTAGGCATGTGTGCTGCGTGTATGTTTATAACATGCATGTCTCAGTATGGGTTTTCGAGACCTTAGTTGTGATCTGGCTGGCGGTCTTTTATACACCAAGTGGCCCTTAGATGTGCGCAGCTTGGGACATCGCGATGCGATTTCTCGTGACTCTTTCACGTGCACACTTTGTTGTATGATCGAGCCCGCCCTAGACCCCGACTAAGTGATCGGGCTGGAGTAAGTCTATGTAAGAGTTAGGATTCAATCGATAACATGGTTGAGGCGACTTGTCTATGAGTATGGTATTCACCACCCATAAGCATCTAGACTTGTGAGCGGACGATGAGGACCCATCTCAGATGATCATCCGGCCTGGATGGGATGCCCCTCACGTTCGATGCTTACCGAGAACGTTCTGTGCTTGGCCTTGTCTGCTTAGACAAGTGGGTACGGTTCTCAGCTCTCCATGTGATTGCATCGTGACTGGAAATACATATGCTAACCCCGGGTCCCGACAGACTTGGTATCAGAGCAGGACTGTCTGTAGGCTTATCAAACCCTTTGTCGAAGTCGAGTCTAGCATTCTATAGTTATATAGTTACTCTGGGTATAAGGGAACAACGTAAGGCTTCTTTTTCTCCTTACCCTCATCGATCTGAGTTCTGAGTCACCCTCATCTTTTCTGTGGGAAGATAGGACTAGGCTCATCTTTGTCTTACTAGAATATCTCGTTGATTGCTTCCTTGTAGCCGTAGGACAGTTGTGGTTGTCCAGAGTCTCCGTGTTTTGAGTTCCTTGAGGAAGTTATGTCCAATCTTCTTGAGGTTTTCTTGTTTTCCATCCCGGTGTAGCCATTTTGCTGCCCGATTTATTCCGTGTTTCTTGGAATCTTTGCATTTGCATTACAATCTTTTCCTCCTAGTCATGTCCTTCTTGTCTTTGATTCCATCGTACAACCTGTTCTGATTGTTGATTTTTATCACACAGGATGTCAGGTGGAACACGTAGTGTTGTTCGTCGCAATCGAGACCGTGTTCGGAATCGAAATGATGATGAACCTCCACCACCGCCTTCTGCGGCGGAAATCATGTTGGAAGCTGAGAAGAATCGACGTGATCAACCACGCCTTCTGGAGCTCATCGAGCAGAATACCTCACGTCATTGCAATGTGGTTGTGAGCATTCAGGATTTCATCCTCCTCAAGCCACCGGTATTCCGATGTTCTTCTGAGCCCCTTGAAGCTGATGATTGGCTCCGTTCCATCGAGCATAAGCTTGATACAACACATGTTGCTCCCGATGACCGAGTTATATTCGCGGCATACTTTTTGGAAGGTGCTGCTTCTGCATGGTGGGAGAACTGTGTTGCAATGCAGCCAGATGGTCACGTAGTGACTTGGCAGGAGTTCTGTGTTGCCTTTTGAGGGTACCACCTTCTAAATGAGTTAATGGAGCGCAAGAAGGAAGAGTTCTGCAATCTGAATCAAGGAGAGATGTCCATTCATGAGTATGTGAGAGAGTTCAACCGTCTTGCTCGTTATGCCCAAGATGAGATCACCAACGATGCCAGAAAGCAGGCAAGGTTCCGTAAGGGACTTAGCCCCATCCTTCGCCATGATCTCAACCTCATCGAATTTGACACATTTGAGGATTTAGTCAACAGATCCTTCAGAGCTGAGCATGGCAATGAAATTTTCGAGGAGTCTCGCAAGCATGCTCTTGAGCTTGCTTCTTCTTCCAGTTCAGCCCCTCGGAAACGCCGAATTTGGATTCCAACCCGTGCCATACCTCAAAACCTTCTTCAGAGGCCACCACCAAATATAGGCCATCCACTTCAACACATTATTCCACCCCGGAATGATGATATGCAACCAAGTAACCCCACCCCCAGCAATTCAGGCAGGGTGTGTTTCACTTGTGGTCTGACAGGCCATCACTTCCGACAATGCCCAAAGTGTTTGTGGCACCCCATCGACCTAGTCATAAGCCTTCAGAGAAATCAACCACCAAAACCATCCCAGCAAAGCTTTCAGCCAAAAGTAGTGGATATATGAACCAAATCTCAGTTGAGGAAACCACTGCTGCTTCTGACGTCATTCTTGGCACACTCCCAGTCAATCATGTCCCCGCCTCCGTTCTTTTCTATCCAGGAGCTTCTCATTCATTCATGTCGGAGAGTTATGCACTTCGGCATGGATTTTCTTTTGAAGTAATGCTTTCTCCAATGATCATTCAAACTCCTGGTTCAAAGTGGCAAACTAATAGAGTAAGCCATGGTAATCAAATTGCAATTGAGGGTTTAGTATTCCTTGCTTCACTTATAGCCCTCAAGTCTTCAGACATTGATGTCATCCTAGGAATGGATTGGTTATCAAGGCAGAATGCTTTCCTTGATTGTAAAGCCAAATCAGTTAAACTCACCAATCCTTCAGGCCAGATCATTGACTACACATCACCCAGCTCTAGAACCCAGGTGCATACCTTGAATGTGCTTCCCCTTCCTGACCTTGAAGATATTCCGGTGGTTCGTGACTTCCCGGATGTCTTTCCTGAAGAGTTGCCGGGAATGCCACCCGACAGATATGTAGAATTCATAGTGGATCTTATACCAGGCACATCCCCAATTTCTAGACGCCCATATAGAATGGCCCCACATGAGTTAGCTGAGCTAAAAACCCAACTTGATGCTTCGTTGGCAAAAGGCTTCATCCGCCCTAGCTCATCGCCATGGGGTTGCCCCGTTCTGTTCGTAACGAAGAAAGGTGGAACAGAAAGGATGTGCGTAGACTATCGCCCGCTAAATCTAGCGACGATAAAGAACAAGTACCCACTGCCCAGGATCAATGATCTTTATGATCAACTTGAAGGATCCTCAGTCTTCTCCAAGATGGATTTGAGATTAGGCTATCATCAAATCAAAATCTGAAATGAGGACATTCCAAAAACGTCTTTCACTACTCGTTATGGTCTTTACGAGTATACCGTCATGTCCTTCGGTTTAACCAATGCCCCCGCCACATTCTCGCGCTTGATGAATTCGATCTTCATGGAGTACCTAGATAAATTTGTTGTGGTTTATCTTGATGACATTCTCATCTACTCGAAGAACGAAGAAGAGCACGCAGAACATATTAGGTTGGTATTGATGAAACTTCGAGAGCATCGCCTATATGCCAAGTTCTCTAAGTGCGAATTTTGGCTACCAGAAGTGACCTACTTAGGCCACGTGATTTCTGCAAAAGGCATTGCTGTCAATCCCGAGAGAGTTCAGGCCGTCCTTGACTGGACTCCACCTGAATCGGTTAAGCAAGTTAGGAGTTTTCTTGGCTTAGCAAGCTATTGCCGCCGCTTCGTCGAGAACTTTTCTAAAGTTTCAAAGCCTCTAACTGAACTCCTCAAGAAAGATAAGAAATTCCTATGGACTCCCAAGTGCGAGGAAAGCTTTCAAGAGCTTAAAAGAAGATTGACTTCTGCACCCGTACTTGCACCTCCAGACACCAAAAGGGATTTCAAGATCTATTGTGATGCTTCACGGCAAGGGTTAGGATGCATACTTATGCAAGATAGACATGTGGTAGCTTATGCTTCACGCCAGTTGCGGCCACATGAAGAGAACTATCCTACCCATGATCTTGAACTCGCTGCCGTAGTTCATGCCCTGAAGACTTGGCGACATTAAATCCTTGGTAATCGTTGTGAGATCTATTCTGATCACCAAATCCTCAAGTATATTTTCACCCAGCCAGATCTTAATCTTAGGCAAAGACGTTGGATTGAGTTGATAAAATATTATGACTTAGGAATTTCTTACACCCCAGGCAAGGCCAATGTCATGGCTGATGCACTAAGTCGTAAGTCGTACTGTAACAACCTCATGTTACGGCAGTATCAACCACTTCTTCATGAGGAATTTTGAAAGCTCAACCTCGAGATTGTTCCTCGTGGATCTCTTTTCAACTTTGTGGCGAAACCAACCCATGAGGACCAAATCATAGTTGCCCAAAGGCGTGCACGAGGTGTTCGCCGGATCAAGGAGAACATTGCTAGCAGAGTTGCTAAATGTTTCTCCACAGATACCAAAGGAACGGTATTCTTTGAAAATCGTTTGGTAGTACCTAAGAATAGAGATCTAAGGCAACTCATCCTCAAAGAAGCCCATGACACACCCCTCTCGATTCATCCCGGTAGCACAAAAATGTACCAAGATCTACGCCAGAGATTTTGGTGGACCAGGATGAAGAGAGACATTGCTCGATTTGTTGCTGAATGTGATGTTTGTCATCGCATTAAGGCAGAACACCAAAGACCTGCTGGCACACTTCAACCTTTGTCTATTCCCGAGTGGAAATGGGACAAAGTCGGTATGGACTTCATCACCGGCTTTCCAAAAACCCAGAAAGGAAACGATGCCATCTTCGTTGTCATATATAGGCTTTCCAAAGTTGCTCACTTCCTTCCAGTTCGCGAGTCTATAACTGCTAGCCAGTTAGCGGACTTGTACGTCTCTAGAGTTGTGTCTCTTCACGGTGTTCCTTTGGAAATCAATTCTGATCGAGGTAGCCTTTTCACCTCTAGATTTTGGGGAAGCTTTCAGAATGCTATGGGAACTCATCTCTCCTTTAGCACAGCTTTCCATCCTTAGTCTAGCGGTCAAGTTGAAAGGGTTAATCAAATCTTGGAAGACATGCTCAGAGCTTGTGTTATCTCTTTCGGAAAGAATTGGGAGAAATCTCTTCCATTTGCCGAATTTGCTTATAACAACAGTTTTCAATCCAGTCTGAACATGGCTCCTTTTGAACTCCTCTATGGACAACGATGTTGAAATCCTTTAAACTGGTCAGAAACCGGTGAACGACAATTCTTTGGACCGGATATGATCAAGGAAGCAGAAGAGCAAGTTCGCATTGTTCGTGATCGATTGAAAGCCGCACAGTCTCACCAGAAAAGCTACTATGATCGTCATCATAGAAAGGAGAGCTACAATCTTGATGAGAAGGCTTACCTCCAGGTTACTCCTCTGAAGGGAACCCAAAGATTCGGTATCAAAGGCAAGTTGGCCCCACGTTACATCGGACCTTTCCGCATTCTTGCTAAACGTGGAGAAGTTGCCTACCAACTTGAACTACCCCCGCACCTTTCCCGAGTACATGATGTATTCCATGTGTCACAACTCAGGCGTTGCTTCAAGGACCCCATCCGCGAAGTCGACCATGAAATGCTTGATCTCCAAGATGACCTTTCTTATCGAGAGTACCCTGTTCGTATTCTTGATTCAGCAGAGCGCGTCACTCGTCGTCAGAAGATCAGGTTTCTGAAAGTGCAATGGTCACGTCACTCCGAGAAAGAAGCAACATGGGAAAGAGAAGATGATCATCCGGCCTGGATGGGATGCCCCTCACGTTCGATGCTTACCGAGAACGTTCTGTTCTTGGCCTTGTCTGCTTAGACAAGTGGGTACGGTTCTCGGCTCTCCATGTGATTGCATCGTGACTGGAATTACATATGCTAACCCCGGGTCCCGACATTTGAGTTGCAGAAGTACCCCAAAAAAATTATTTACTACCTGCTGTTTTGTTTTTCACAGATTCTGCCACGTTTTTCCTTTCCCTACTTTTGTAAACCTTAAGCTTGATTTTTCTTTGCAAAAAACTTTTTGGCAATCTTGAGAAAAAGTAGCTCTTCAAGAATATCTTTATTTCCAGTGGAGAAAAAATATTTTATTAAGGGTACTAACCTCTCTAATCAGCTTATGATGAGTTATGTATGAAGGGAGTTTTCAAGTGTGCGAGGGAAGATGATGAAAGAAGATCCGGGAGTGTCAAACGCTCAAGCTTGGGTATGCCCCCGTGCATCCCCTTCTCCATCAACAATCATCAGTTCGTCCTTCGTCTCACTATATTTTTATCACTTCATGCTTTATGTGCTATGCTTGGAGCGTCTCGCTCTTAGGTTTCCCCTTTAGTTTTCTTTAGCTTCGCTTGCTGTTTATAACAAGTTAGACCCCAGCTTACTTTGTGTGGGAGAGAAACACGCTCCACCTTAAACTAGAACACATCATAGGATTTTTCATGCTTTTCTTTCTGTGGTTGTGTGTTCTTTATCTTTCGTAGCTACTGCCATGTTTAGTTTTAGTTTGTCTTTTGCAAGAGCTTTAGCTTTTCTTTAGTTTGTTGCTGGAACTCTCTTTAGTTTTCATGTTTATCTTGTTAAGAGAGTTGGTTGTTGCACTGAGTTTTTTCTTGTCTTGAAAGTAGGTAATTGAGGTTGCTATTCGATTGTAGTAGTAACTTGCAATAGTTTTGAGATATTGTTGTGAGTAATGTTTGAACTTTTGGTGTCAAGAGCTCTAGCCTATTAGTGATAGGTGTCGTATCTTGGGCAATCCGTGTTTATTTTAAAAAACTACAAAAACTAGTTGAGAACTCTAGCTACTAGATGGCTCACTAATGTTTTGAGGGATCGGATATTAGAGTACACTCACGTACCATGAGTCGAGGATGTGCAAGGATAACCAAACCCCCATACACTCCTCCTCGGGGTACTTGTCTCTTTGAGAACCTCCTCTTTAGATTGAGAGTTACCAATAATAAGTGGATGAGTTCTTCGGACTAATGTAAGTATTGAAAGTTGACACTTCCACCTCCTCATATTTGCTAGCCTCTTCGGTACTGTGCATTGCCTTCTTCTCACTCCGAGAGTTGGCGTCCACCTCCTCATATTTGCTAGCCTCTTCGGTACCGTGCATTGCCTTCTTCTCACTCCGAGAGTTGGCGTCCACCTCGCAGGTGCATCTATTCCCTTGGCATGATACGCTCTGTCATCATAAACCTCCTTATATCTTACCTCAAAACAGCCACCATACCTACCTATCGAGGCTTTTCCATAGCCTTTCCGAGATATATTTCTGATACGTCCCGAACGTATCTACAATTTCTGCTTGCTCCATGCATGTTTTGTGTGATATTGCTATGATCTAGATACACTTTCATACATTTTTATCATATTTGGACTAACTTATTAACTCAGTGCACCATAGTGCCAGTTCCTGTTTTCTATTGTTTTTCTATTCCAAGTTTCCCCCATATTAAAAGTGCTCCAAAAATTCGGGAAAATCGGATAAAAAATCAGCGCAACGGAAGTTTCCGGAACCCCGAAGGAGGGCCGAGGGGGCACCACCAGGGACTCAGGCGGCCACCTGGAGCGGCCTAGGGTCTGGCCGAGCCAGGGGGGGCCCTTGACTTTTTGTGGCCCCCTGGCTGCCCTCCTTCGCCTGATTATTCCCCGTGACGCGAAACCCCCAAAGACAGAACCCCTTTTCGCGATCTCGGCTCTGTTTCGCCGCCACCGCGCTTCCAAGATCGGGAGCGCCAACAGACTTCTTCCCGGCATCTGCCAAAGGGAGGATCGACCTCCGGGAGCTTCCCCTCCACCATGGACGCTTCTCGGATGTGTCGTGAGCAGTTTCCTTTGGACCATGGGTCCGTGATCAGTAGCTATGTGATGTTCTCCTCCCCTCTTTTTTCTTCATGGTTTAGACCTCGTGAGCTGCCCTACATGATCGAGGCACAAATGTAATCTTTCTGCTGTTGCTATGCTGAGTTTGATGGGATCTGATGGATTATGAGACTATGTTCAGATTGTGATAGAGTAATATATTTGGTTCTTATCTTTTATATTTTAGTTCCTAAGTAATTCCTTCATGTTCTCCATTTCTATTTTTTGCTTTGGACAAGTAGTAGGTAGTAACTCCAAGAGGGAACGTTATGCTCGATTGTGGGTTCATGCCCCCCGATGACATGCTTGAGTGACAGAAACATGATTCTAGGGGATGTGCTGTTGCCACAAGGGGTAAAACAACGGTTCTTGTAACCGCGGTTGCAAGGATTGTTTACTTTACGCAAAGTGCTTTCTAATGCAGTTGTCTGTTGCTTTGGGTTTACACTTTGGGTGGGGCTCGCAACTTAATACCAGCGAGATGTTCTGGATAGATATCTCAAGGTGGATGATTAATAGTAGATGCAGTTGGATTTCGGTCTACTTATTTTGGCGTACTGCCCATGCTTTTGAGCCTCTTCCTTTCTTTTGTAGCATAGTTAGCATTGCGGTGCGTTTATAATCCTGTCAGTTGCCCATCTGTAATTTGTTTACCTCGCATAGCAGTTTATCGTCTTTTGGGACAAAGACATCACTAGTGAACATCACGGGACCCTGGTCCATATTCTCATCACTGTTTACACGCTCATTTACTTTTCTGTTTTTACTATCAATTTCTATCATTATCATTATCTGTTGCGTTGATCCTTTGTAAACAACACGACCGAAGAGATTGACAACCTCTCTGTACTCGTTGGGAGCAAAGTTACTTGTGTTGTGTGCATGTCCACGTCATTTGCGCCGCTGACAACTACTTATCATCTCCGGAGTCCTACTGGATTGATCACCTTGGTATCTTCACTGAGGAAAATTTGCCATTATCCTACATCACACCTTCCACTTTGGGTAACCAACGAGGAGAGGCGTTGCACTAGTCAACTCTCTTGCCATCAATTTCCATGCAACATCCACCATCTCAAGACTTGATCTTCATGTCATACATGTTCCTGCTACACTGGCAGAGACATACATTTGCATACATCATGATAGCTACATCTTCTTTATGTTGAGTACCTTGTAAAGTGTGAAGATCTTCTTTACCTTATTGTAAAATAGATTGTTGCCCTAAAGTGAGGAAAAGAACCCAAATTGGACAAAATAAAAGATCCCAAAGCGGAAAAATGAGAGTTAAATAGAAAGAGCCATTGAAGCCACCAAAAAAATACAAAAAATTAGAAAAAAGAGAAAAAAAATAAAAAGAGAGAAAGGGGCAACACTTCTATTCTTTTGAAAAGAGCCACACTCGTACTCCCTCTTATCTTTGTCCTCCGTAGAGATGATCATTTATGCATATAGCTATGTGGGGACCTTCACACTATAAACCCTGGCTTGCATATTCCAAGGATGAGCCTCCTCAAACGAGCTCTAGATCTTCATGAGCGAGCAAGTTGGATGCACCCCCACTAGTTCCATTGGAGAGCTTTTCTTAGCTCATATTTGCATCCGTTGCATGGCAATCCCTACTCCTCACATCATATCTATCATTTGGCCTTCTTGCCTAAGATTGTCCTCCTTGATGTGAGCCTTTCTCAGCCTTTTTGTCTTCCTCCTCCACCATATTTCTCTCTTTGCCATCCTAAGTGTAAACTCTCATGCTTACGCTCATCCATTGCATGAGTGCTCAAAATATCGAAAAGGAGTGGAGAAAATTGACTTGTATCTGGCTAGTGGTCTGGGGACGAGTCAAGATAAGATTCTAAAAAAGACCAAGTGTGAAACTTTAGTAGATTGAGTTCTCAACAAATATACTTTTTTCTCGTATTCCCATCTCCCACTTCTTGCACGCAAATACCATCTGGAGACATCCGAGTCACGAATAGCGAGAGCTCTTGCACCTAATGTTCTTATGTTGCTTGTTCCAATGCTAATATAGACGCTTGCCTGTCATGACTTGAATTGAATTACATACCTTGATTTCTTTACTTTCAAAGTTCTTATATGGTTGTTAGCATGTCACCATATAAATTATGGTTGCTATCATTTAACTACGCGAGGATGAGAAGGAATTAAGCTTGGGGATGTTGATACGGCCCAAACATATCTATAATTTCTGCTTGGTCCATGCATGTGTTTGTGTGATATTGTTATGATCTAGATACACTTTCATACAATTTTGATCATATTTGGACTAACTTATTAACTCAGTGCACTACAATGACAGTTCTTGTTTTATGCTGTTTTTTCTATTTCAGGTTTCCCCCATATTAAATGTTCTCCAAAAATTTGGGAAAAATCAGCGCAACGGAAGCTTCCGGAATCCCGAAGGAGGACCAGAGGGGACCCACCCGGGCCCCAGGCAGCCACCTGGCGCGGCCTAGAACTTGGCCGCGCCAGGGGGGCGCCTGGACCCCTGGTGGCCCCCCTGGCTGCCCCCCTTCGCCTATATATTCTCCGTGACACGAAACCTCCGAAGACAGAAATCCTTTTCGCGATCTCGCCTCTGTTCCGCCGCCTCCTGATGGCGGTGAAGTTAATAGGTTTAGTGGGATTGCCTCCCCTGTTAACCACGCCAATAAACGATTCTTGATAACCCACAAGTCTAGGTGATCAATTGTAGCTTTTCGATAAATAAGAGTGTCGAACCCAACGAGGAGCAGAAGGTGCTGATAAGTGACACTGGATAAGGAAAGGCTGCACACACTCAAAGGTAAATATTTAGTGGTTTTTGGTTTAAGCAACAAAAACTAAAAGACAAGCAAAGTAAACAGGGTAACTGAGGAGTAGCAAGTGGCCCAATCCTTTCACAAGGATAAGCCTAGGAACTAAACTTATAAAAGCTAAAGCATTCTCGAGAACACACGGGAGAGATAGCCAAGTTACTTTCACCATACTCCGCCAAGTAATATGTATTGTGTTGATAAGTGTTGATGGGTGGATCAATGCTAGTACACCTTCTAGACTAAGATAAGTGTACTCTTATGATTACACACCTTGCAAGCATCCGCAAATACAAGGTAGTAATTAAGGCATAAGCCTAACCACAGCATTACGATCAAGGATCCATAACTCCCTTGTGCAAAAGTGTGCGAACTGGGGTTCAGGTTTATGTCACTCCGGCAACCCACCATAAGCATCCTTTCTGCACAATGTTTTCCTCTAGGCCCATGAAAGGTGAATTGTTAAGTGTTCGACTCACATAAAACCACTAGAGAAATAACAACACAACTTAAGTATCAAACAACACATAACACTTCAACATCATATGACTACTAACAAATAGACTTATCCCATGTTCTCAAGAACTAAAGTAACTACTCACAAGACATAAAAGAGATCATGATCAGAGGTGATAGATGGGTGGCAAACAATCTGGACACAATGATATTTCTCCAATAAAACTCAATAGCATTCACCACAAAGTAGTAATCAACACCAACAGAGTAGAGAGGATAGATAGTACGGATTACAACACAAGTTGCAATTGTGAGATGAGATGGGATGGAGATGGAGATGGTGCTGATGTTGGGGATGATGTTGATGATGATCTCGATGATGCCCGTGACGATGATGATGATGATGGCGACGATCTCCCCTTCCGGGAGGTGATCTCCCCGGCGGAATCTGCCCGCCGGAGATGGCTTTTCTCCTCTGTATTTTTCCTCCCCGTGGCGGCGAAGAAACACGGAAACTCTTCTCTATTCAGGTTTTCTATCCCAGGGGGATTTTATAGGCGAGAGGGGGCACCGAGGGGGGCCACCAGGCATCCATGAGGGTGCCTGGCGCAGCCAGGAGGGGTGGCCGCGCCAGGCACCCTTCTGGCGGTCTGGTGGGTCCCCTCACCTCCATCCTCGGTGATTCCCAGTCAATATTCATAAAAACACTCCCCGTAAATTTTCATCGCATTTGGACTTGATCTGATTCAGCAACTTTGTGTCCACTTTTCACCGCTGAATTCTGGTTCTTCTGCTTCAGCACCGGAAAGTTGTAAACTATATAAAACAAGCCAAAACAACATAAGAACAATACTTTAAAGTGGAATATATCAATGAATAGGATGAAATTACAATATAAAATAATGATGCATTTTGGACGTATCAACTCCGCCAAGCTTAGACCTCGCTTGTCCCTAAGCGATTGCTGAGCTCGGTAAACCTGTCCACAAGTTTAGAGAGTGAAGCGTCGATAAAAGAATACGGACAAGAAGCATCAAGATTTCTCACCAAACTGAAGCATCCTCAACAGCAACCTCAACTCATAAGGTCCTTATGAGAAAGTAGTAACAATTATAACAAAGTAGGACCTGGAAAACT
Source organism: Bromus sterilis (assembly GCA_950022295.1). Classification (NCBI taxonomy): domain Eukaryota; kingdom Viridiplantae; phylum Streptophyta; class Magnoliopsida; order Poales; family Poaceae; genus Bromus; species Bromus sterilis. The sequence continues at coordinate 212,709,985 of OX465599.1, forward strand.
CATCAAATCATGGCAAACATAGCCTTGGTCAAGGAACAACTAATAACTTTTACTTTTGCTCTTTCACTTATAATGGAACCAGTTGAAGCTTTGGAAAGAACATGTTATCAGTCAAGAAGTTCACATGTTAACACAAAGGAAGATGTTTACTAAGAATAAGCTCTTGCAAACAACTCACTTATCAAAAGATAATGTCAACAAAGATGTAACATGCTAACTTCCAATGCAGCTTTGTATGCAAGAATCTTTATTAACATCAAGTGTCTGTTCTATCTCAAGAAGGAAAGAAGTAGGAAGGACTGACTCAGCACAAAATAAAAGATAAACCCCATGCAAAAGGGTAAGCAGGGAAAACTCATGTGCCATCTCTAGATCAAACAGAATAAAAACAGGCCTTTGGGAGGTGCGTGAATAAAAACAGAATAACTGATGGCTTCTCGCCCCTCGTTGGTTACCCCAAGTGGAAGGTTTGAGATGCAGTGCAGCAGCAAGCTTCCCTCATGGAAGATACCAAGGTTATCGAACCAGTAGGACTCAGGAGATACAAGTAGGTGACAACGTCGCCAGAAATTGCTTCCTGACTAGGGTGTTGTCGTGGACCTGCACACAGCAACAAATAACTTTGCTCCCAAGGAATACAGAGGAGTTGTCAATTCCTCCGGCCTTCTCGTTTACAAAGGATCAACGCAAGAGATAAAAGGTGCAAAGGAAAGTAAAAGCTGAAATTAAATTGAGGGTGTGAACAATAATGTGAAGATGGACTGGGGTCCCGTGATTTTCACTAGTGATGTCTCTCTCCCAAAAGACGATAAAAGTGCTAGCGAGGTAAACAAATCACAGTTAGGCAATTGACAAGATTATGAAGGCACCACAATGCTAACTATGCTGCAAAGAAAGGAAGGGCTCAAAAGCAATGGGCAGTATGCCAAGGTAAGTAGACCGAAATCCTTCTGCATCTACTACGAATCATCCACCTTGAGATATCTATCCAGAACATCTCGCTGGTATTAAGTTATGAATCCCACCCAAAGTGTAAACTCAAAGCAACAGACAACTGCATTAAAAGAACTTTGCGTAAAGTAAACAATCCTTGCACCCGCAGGTACAAGCACCATTGTTTTATCCCTGGTGGCAACAGCACATCCCCTAGTCTCATGTTTCTGTCACTCAAGCTAGACATCAAGGGGCTGAACCCACAATCGAGCATAACGCTCTCTCTTGGAGTTGCAAATAAAATACTTGGCCAAAGAAAATACCGCAACGGAGAACATGCAAGAATTTACTCAAGAACAAAATATAAAAGAGAAGAACCAAATATATTACTCATCACAATCTGAACATAGTCGCATAATCCATCAGATCCCAACAAACTCAGCATAGCAACAGCAGAAATTACATAGATGCCTCGATCATGTGAGGCAGATCACGACGACTCGAAAGTGGAAGCACAAAAGGGGGAGAGATTCATCACATAGCTACTGGTCACAGACGCATGGTCCAAGGGGGACTACTCACGGCACATCCGGGAGGCGTCCATGGCTATGTATGGTCTCCAGGAGGGGGTTCCTCCTTCCGGCAGGGTGCCAGGGCAACTTCTCCAGGCAACCCCGATCTTGAAACGGCAGCGGCGGCGGTACAGAGGGGAGTTTGCGAAAAACAGATCGATATTAGTGGTTTACACCCCAAGGGGTAAATATAGGCGAAGGGGGGCATCGAGGGGACCCACGAGGCAGTCAGGAGGGTCCCTGGCGCGGCCCAGGGTGGGCCCGCGCCACCTGTCCTCCTGGCTGCCTGGTGGTGGCCCCCCTTCCCTCTCTTGGTGATTCCGGAAGATTCAGTTGCACTGATTTTTTATATATTTTTCCCGGAATTTTTGGAGCACTTTTAATGGCCGGAAAACCTAAAATACAAAAACAGCAGAAAACAGAAACTGGCAACTGGGTGCATTGAGTTAATAGGTTAGTCCAAATAGGTTCAAAAGTGTATGAAAGTTCAAGAAAACATAAACATGGCAAAGTCACACAAAACATGCATGGAGCAAGTATAAATTATAGATACGTTTGGGACATATCAACATCCCCAAGCTTAATTCCTGCTCGTCCTCGAGCAGGTAAATGATAACAAGCATAATTTATGTGGTGACATGCCACACAACCAAATAAGGACTTTTAAGTAAAGCAATCAAAGCATGCAATTCAATTCAAGTCTTAACAAGCAAGAGTCTATATTAGGATTGACACAAGCACAAAAAGAACAAAGGGTGCAAGAGCTCTCGCTGTCCGTGACTCGAATGTCTCCAAATGGTGTTTGCGTGCAAGCAAGGGACTGGGAAGAAAGAGAAAAAAGGTTGTTGAGAACAACTATCTACTAAAGTTTCACACTTGGTCTCCTTTGGATTCTTATCTGGACTCGTCCCCAGACCACTAGCCAGGTACAAGTCAAACTGATCCACTCCCTTTCGATATTTTGAGCACTCATGCAATGGATGAGCGTGAGCAAGAAAATTGACACCTAATAGGCGAAACAGAAAGAAGGTGGAGGAGGAAGACAAAAAGGTGTGAAAGGCTCACATCAATGAGGACAATCATAGGCGAGAGAAGGCCATATGATAGATATGATGTGAGGAGTAGGGATTGCCATACAACGCATGCACATGTGAGCTAAAATCTCTCCAAGGGAACTAGTGGGGGTGCATCTAACTTGCTTGCTCAAGAAGACCTAGAGCTCTTTTGAGGAGGCTCATCATTGGAATATACAAGCCAAGTTCTATAGTGTGAAGGGTTCCCACATAGCTATATGCATGATGATGATCTCTATGGAGTACAAAGGATAGAAGATGAAGTATTAGTGTGGATCTCTCAAAAGGAATAATAGTATGCCCCCTTCTCTCTTTTTTTTCTCTATTTCTCTTTTTATTTTTTATTTTTTGGTGGCCTCAATGGATCTTTCTATTTAACTCTCATTTGTCCTCTTTGGGATCTTTTGATTTTGTCCTCTTTGGGATCTTTTCCTCACTTTAGGGGCAATACTCTATATTTTACAAGAATATAGGAGATATTTCACACTTTACAAAGGTACTCACATAGAGAAAATGTAACTATCATGATGCAAATGTATGCCTCTGCCAGGGTAGCAGGATATGCAATGATACTAGCGCGTCATGTAGCAATGATTAGGGCAAGGCCCAACTAGCATGCGGCTCATCGATCAAGAAAGTAGCATGTATGACATGAAGATCAAGTCATGAGAAGGTGGATGTTGCATGGCAATGTATCTCGGAAAGCCTATGGAAATGCCTTGTAGGTAGGTATGGTGGCTGTTTTGAGGAAAGATATAAGGAGGCTTATGATGACAGAGCGTATCATGCCAAGGGTTTGGATGCACCGGTGAAGTATGCGCCAACTCTCGAGGTGAGAAAGGGCAATGCACGGTACCGAAGAGGCTAGAAAAAGTATAGGTGGATGGAAGTGTCAACTTTCGAATACTCACATTAGTCCGAAGAACTCATGCACTTATTATCGGTAACTCTCAATCTAATCAGGAGGTTCACAAAGAGACAGGTACCCCGAGGAGGAGTGTATGGGGGTTTGGTTTTCCTTGCGCATCCTCGACTCATGGTACGTGAGTGTACTCTAATATTCGAACCCTCCAAAGGTTAGTGATCCATCTAGTAGCTAGAGTTCTCAACAGGGTTTTTTTGGTTTTCGAAAAATACACGGATTTCCCAAAATATGACATCTATCACTAATAGGCAAGAGCTCTTGACACCATAAGTTCAAGCATTACTCTAGTCAATACCTCAAAACTATTGCAAGTTACTACTACAAAGAGAACAACAACTTTAACTACCTATTTTCAGTCAGGACACAGAACTCAGTGCAACAGGAAAAATCTCTAACAAGATAAAACATGCAACCTATAGAAAGTTCAACCTAAGACAAAAGAAAGGCTCTAGAAAAACTAAAACACTACAACTAAACAGAACAGCAGCTAAGAAAAGAAAAAGAACAGCTCACAGCTAAAAGAATAAGCATGCAAATCCTATGAGGAGTTCTAGTTCAAGCGGAGCGTGAATCTCTCCCACACAAAAGAAAGTAAGCTGGGATCTAACTTGTTACTACAGCAAACAAAGCAAAAGAAAACTAAAAACAAAACCTAAGAGCGAGACGCTCCAAGAATAGCACATAACGCATGAAGTGATAAAAATATAGTGCAACGAGGGACAAACTGATGATTGTTGATGAAGAAGGGGATGCACGGGGGCATCCCCAAGCTTAGACGCTTGAGTCTTCTTGAATATTTATTGGGGGTGCACATGGGCATCCCCAAGCTTGAGCGTTTGACACTCCTGAATCTTCTTTCATCACCTTCCATCGCGCACTTGAAAACTCCCTTCATACATAACTCATTGTAGGCTGATTAGAGAGGTTAGTACCCTAATAAAATAATTTTCCTCTACTGCAAATAAAGATAATCTTGAAGAGCTACTGCTTCTTAAGATTTCCAAAAAGTTTTTGCAAAGAAAAAGCAAGCTTAAAGTTTGCAAAAGTGAAGAGAGACAAAACGTGGCAGAATCTGTGTTAAACAGAACAGCAGGTAGAAACGAATTTTTAGGTGTACTTCTGCAACTCAAATAAAAAAACTCAGAACATACGCAAGTTTCGTAATTGTATAGAGCACGCTGTGTAACAAATTCAGCTCAAAAAGATGAACTGGGATTTTTCCATGATTTTTCTAGTCACGAGGACAGAATCTGTTTTCTGGACAGCATGTCACCACTTTTACTTCCCTTGTCGTATGAGGCTATAAAAGGCACAAAGCTTAAAAAGTAAAGATACAATGATGTTGCTACAGCAGTAACAATCATCAAGACCACTAAGAACAGAATAAAAGCAAAAAGAAAAATCTAAATTCGTTGCGGGCTGCCTCCTGAAAGCGCTTCTTTAGTGCCATTAGCTAGGCTTAAAGATTATGGAAGATGCTCTCACAAGAATAAGGATTTGAAGCAAAAGAGAGCATCAAGAAGAAAATATGAAACACATTTAAGCCTAACCCACTTCCTATGCATAGGCATCTTGTTAGAAAATAAATGAAAGAAGCACAAAGAAACCGACATAGGAAGGTGGAACAAGAACATCTTCAAAACTTGCAACATAAAGAGAGGAGTTTTAGTAATATGGAAGTTTATACAACCAAACTTTCCTCTCTCAAAATAATTTTCAGTAGTATCATGAACAACATCAAGAATATAACTATCACATAAATCATGTTTTTCATGACCTACAAGCACCCGTGTATAGTTTTCAACACGGTCTTTAGGAACATAAGATAAATGCATCCAATCACATTGAGCCTTGATAAGAACACAATTCTCCGGAATATAAGTTGGAGATTTCAAAAAGATAATAGGACAATCAAATGTGGGTGAAATAGAAAAAAATTCATGCTTAACATGAGGAACTATGGCGAGTTCATCTCCGTAAGCATCATCCATAGTGACATCACGGCCATAAGCATAGAAGGTATCAACTTCATCAAAAAGGGATATTTAAAAAGAATCCATGGGATCATAACACTCATATAAGGTAAGAGTCAAAGAGTTACTCTCATTATAAGGTAGAGGTGGATGGCTCCACTCTTCCTCCTTTTGTTCGTCACTCTCCTCCTCTTTTTCATCCAAGGAGCTTTTAGGTTCAGCAATTTCTTCTTCCATAGAGTCTTGCAAATCATTAGTCTCTTCCTTTGGGGGAGAGATTCTCTCAAGATGATCAGTAATATAATAATTTGTATCGTAATTTTCCAAACAATAGTTAAGTATAGAAAGACTCTCAGATTTTTAAGGGGCATCATCAATATTTTTAAGAAGAGAAGTAATTTCATAGGCACCCTTATAAGCAACAAATTCTTCTATTTCCTCTACATCATAAAAATCATAGTTTCTCTTAGCATAAGAAGCTAAGGTTTCATCATCATTGTACTCACATTGGAAAGCAAGGTGTTTGTGCCTCATAAAGCAACAAGATTCATCCCTGCAGAAAGATATATTATATATGGAGCACAAGTTTCTAGCATACTCATACAGCTGATGTATTTGTTTCCATAAGTGTATCCCCTTGTGGGACAAGCAGTGTTCCTTGTACCACTTTTGTTGATCCTCGGTGAATCCTCCATGCCAATAAGATCTAGTTTCAAAGAAGTTAGACATTGATTGGCAAGTAAGGAACTAGACATAATTTTTTTTTAATTTTTGATAAAGGACACTAAAGATAAAAACTGAAAGATAAACTAGCAAGACTAAAAATAAAAGGTAAAAGATAGTGTGCAACTCCCCTATCTTGTAGACTTGAGTCCCCGGCAACGGCGCCAGAAATTTGCTTGATGGCTTCTCGCCCCTCATTGGTTACCCCAAGTGGAAGGTTTGAGATGCAGTGCAGCAGCAAGTTTCCCTCGGTGAAGATACCAAGGTTATCAAACGAGTAAGACTCAGGAGATACAAGTAGGTGGAAACGTCGCCAGAAATTGCTTCCTGACTAGGGTGTTGTCGTGGACCTGCACACAGCAACAAATAACTTTGCTCCCAACGAGTACAGAGGAATTGTCAATTCCTCCGGCCTTGTCGTTTTCAAAGGATCAACGCAAGAGATAAAAGGTGCAAAGGAAAGTAAAAGCTGAAAGTAAATTGAGGGTTTGAACAATAATGTGAAGATGGACCGGGGTCCCGTGATTTTCACTAGTGATGTCTCTCTCCCAAAAGACGATAAAAGTGCTAGCGAGGTAAACAAATCACAGTTGGGCAATTGACAGGATTATGAAGGCACCACAATGCTAACTATGTTGCAAAGAAAGGAAGGGCTCAAAAGCAATGGGAAGTACGCCAAGGTAAGTAGACCAAAATCTACTACGAATCATCCACCTTGAGATATCTATCCAGAACATCTCGCTGGTATTAAGTTGTGAATCCCACCCAAAGTGTAAACTCAAAGCAACAGACAACTGCATTAAAAGAACTTTGCATAAAGTAAACAATCCTTGCACCCGCAGGTACAAGCACCGTTGTTTTATCCCTGGTGGCAACAACACATCCCCTAGTCTCATGTTTCTGTCACTCAAGCTAGACATCAAGGGGCTGAACCCACAATCGAGCATAACGCTCTCTCTTGGAGTTGCAAATAAAATACTTGGCCAAAGCAAATACCGCAACGGAGAACATGCAAGAATTTACTCAAGAACAAAATATAAAAGATAAGAACCAAATATATTACTCATCACAATCTGAACATAGTCTCATAATCCATCAGATCCCAACAAACTCAGCATAGCAACAACAGAAATTACATAGATGCCTCGATCATGTGAGGCAGCTCACGAGGACTCGAAAGTGGAAGCACAAAAGGGGGAGAGATTCATCACATAGCTACTGGTCACGGACCCATGGTCCAAGGGGGACTACTCACGGCACATCCGGGAGGCGTCCAAGGCTATGGATGGTCTCCCGGAGGGGGTTCCTCCTTCCGGCAGGGTGCCGGGGCAGCTTCTCCCGGCAGCCCCGATCTTGAAATGGCGGCGGCGGCGGTACAAAGGGGAGTTCGCAAAAAAGAGATCGATATTAGGGGTTTCCACCCCGAGGGGTAAATATAGGCGAAGGGGGGCATCGAGGGGACCCACGAGGCAGTCAGGAGGGTCCCTGGCACGGCCTAGGGTGGGGCCGCGCCACCTGCCCTCCTGGCTGCCTGGTGGTGGCCTCCCTTCCCTCTCTTGGTGATTCCGGAAGCTTCTGTTGCGCTGATTTTTTATATATTTTTCCCGGAATTTTTGGAGCACTTTTAATGGCCGGAAAACCTAAAATACAAAAACAGCAGAAAACAGAAACTGGCAACTGGTTGCACTGAGTTAATAGGTTAGTCCAAATAGGTTCAAAAGTGTATGAAAGTTCAAGCAAAAGATGGAAAAGTCACTCAAAACATGCATGGAGCAAGCAAAAATTATAGATACGTTTGGGACGTATCAATAACTCACTAACTTCATGATTTGAACAAGTTTTGAGGAACGGCTCACATGTGGGGACGATCACATCCCCTTAAATTCCTTTGTTTATCACTCATAAATGAGCGAAGGAACTTGTGCGTTAGTATTTATCTTTTACGAGCTGGGCACTCATGCCAGTCCCTTCTCGTATTAGGGGTTTGCAGATTAGGCATGCAATCCCAAGATAAAACTTGTCCAAATTAAGAAGATCATGGGCTACCCACCACTTCCTCATGAGCTGAATCAGTGGCACAAAACAGAAGATTTTGAACATCTAGAGATAGCACATAAATTATATACTCTAGGAGTGGTAGTGGAATACCACAAATAGGAAGGTATGGTGGACTCAAGTGGAAGATGTTGGTTTCGGGGTATGGAAGTACAAGCAGAATTCCGCTTAGTACAGAGTTTTGGCTAGCAAGGCTTTGAGAGACTAGACAATCGATGACAACGTAGATGCAAGCAATACAAAGCATAAACATTAAAACTAGCATGAAACATCAAGTTGCCTTCCTTGTCAACATAACACTTCAAGCATAATAACATAAAGGTTTTGGCTATGTCGCTACTTTGAGAAAAACATGCTTCTTGTTATGACCAAAGCTATACTTGCCAAGATTTAAATAAAGTTTTCGAAGCCATACCTGATATAAGGTCAATACTCCCCATAAGAATCAGCTCATAATGTCGATTGCGTGAAGAGAATACCGAGTGCAGCGAAGAAACCGATAGACTTCTCATTAATATTCCTTCATAGACGACCCCACACTCACGGATACAAAGCTCTCCACAAAAGGAGTGATAGACCTGAAAGCAACACCTGTTTCATAAAGTAACTTCCCTAGACATGATACGACTCTACTTGACTCTTAAAGACAAAGATAAAGATAAAGATACCCGGCACCCCCCAAGCTTGGAACAAGCTAAGGGGATGCCATTACCAGAGGAGGTTTACTCCTCAATCTTCCTGCTTATGGTTCTTCAAGTCTCTGATTATGCGCCGCAGACATTGATTTTCAACTTCCAAGATCTCCACTTGCTCTTTTAGCACACGGAAGTCTTCACAGAATTGGTTGGTGACGCGATAAGCTTCAGAGACGGTGGACGGCCTTTGTGGATCCTCAAGCGAAGGAGTTGTTCCTGAAAGCTTAAGAGAAAAGTCATACTGAGGTTGGACAAACCCCACCATGATGGGGTTGCTTGGTCCTCCTTCCTGCTGGGCGGTGACGATCTTGACTTCTTTTCTCACGGAGCGCTCCATCTCCGCTTGCCTTGCAGCAATTTCTTCTTCAGTGGCCCATCCGACGTACTTCCTTTGATTGTAGTCTTGCTGGAGTTGCCGCAGACGACGGCCCATGTAATCTTCTCCGCTCGAGTCACAAGAAGACATCTCTAGCAACAACTTTTCACCCTGGTAGAAACAGACCGAGAAAGAAAACACACGAAATCGCGAGATACGGTGCCGGGACTATCCGGCAAATATATAGCAAAAATTTCTGCAGCAGAAGGAAGGTTTCAAGCCTAGGTGGAGTCGGAGTCGGAGTCCAGGGCACCCAGGAGGGTGCCTAGCGCGGACAGGAGGGGGGCCGCGCCAAGAGGCCTCCTGGGGCCCCTGGAGCTCCTCTCCGGCTCTACTCGGGCTTGGAATTTTCCTAATTTTGCAAAAACTTTGAAAAGTAAACTTTTATTGACGTTCGCGGTGCTTTCTTACCATAATTCATACCTTTTCTTATTCTGCTCCTGCCGGAGTCTGAAACTGGCTGCAACATGTTCTTCGTGAGTCTTTGTATAAATCATGTTTGCATCCACATTGATTGGATCACCTGCCATATAATGTTTGAGTCTTTGTCCATTCACAACTTGAGGTTTTGGTGCCTTCGAAATTATTGATCTTGATTGCACTAGACCGATATACTTCTTCGATATGAAAAGGTCCTTCCCATCTGGAAAGTAGTTTACCTAGAGAAAACCTGAAACGAGATCTAAACAACAAAACTTTATCACCAACATTAAATTCACGTTTCAGAATTCTTTTATCGTGGCACTTCTTTACCTTTTCCTTGAACATTTTAGCGCTCTCGTAAGTTTCACTCCTCCACTCATCTAGAGAAGTCAAGTTCATGAGATGCTTTTCACCTGCTAACTTTGGGTCAGCATTTAGCTCTCTGATAGCCCAGAAAGCCTTGTGCTCTAACTCTAATGGTAAATGGCAAGCCTTTCCATAGACCATTTTATACGGAGACATGCCCATGGGGTTTTTGTAAGCAGTTCTATACGCCCACAAAGCATCTCCTAACTTCTTTGACCAGTCCTTTCTAGAACTGTTTACTGTCTTCTGTAAGATCAACTTGATCTCCCTATTGGTGAGCTCAACTTGCCCACTAGTTTGAGGGTGGTACGGTGATGCAATCCTATGATTGACATCGTACTTGGCTAGAGCTTTCCTAAAAGCTCCATGCGTGAAGTGTGACCCTCCATCTGTCATGAGGTACCTTGGTACTCCAAACCTAGGAAAAATTACATCCTTGAGCATTTTCGAAGATGTCTTGTGATCAGCACTCTCAGTGGGGATTGCTTCAACCCACTTGGCTACATAATCAACAGCAACTAAGATGTGTGTGTACTTGTGTGAAGGACGAAAAGGAACCATAAAATCAAAACCCCAGCAATCGAAAGGTTCGATCACTAGTGAGTAATTCATAGGCATCTCATTTCTCCTGCTAATGTTACCAACTCTCTGACACTTATCACAAGATAGTACGTACCTTCAGGCGTCCTTAAAAAGAGTAGGCCAATAAAAACCTGATTGTAAAACTTTATGTGCGGTCCTTTCACTGGCATGATGTCCTCCATAGGGACTATCGTGACATTGTCGAAGAATGTCCTGCTGCTCGTGCTCTGGTATACACCTTCTTACGATCCCGTCCGCACCTTCTTTGTAAAGATGTGGATCATCCCAAAAGTAGTGCCTCAAATCCGTGAAGAATTTCTTCCTCTGCTGAAATGTAAAACATGGAGGCAAAAACTTTGCAACGATAAAATTAGCATAATCTGCAAACCAATGGTCAGAATGAGATTGTACTTTTACAACAGCAAGCTGTTCATCTGGGAAATTGTCGTTGACTGGAATAGGATCGTGATGGATATCTTCCATCCTTGAAAGATTATTCACCACCGGATTGTCCTCTCCTTTTCTATCGACAATCTGCAAATCAAATTCTTGAAGAAGGAGTACCCATATAATGAGTCTTGGTTTGGCGTCCTTTTTCGGCATAAGATACTTAATGGCAGCATGGTCAGTACGAATAATAACTTTAGAATCAACAATATACTGCCTAAACTTATCACAAGCAAACATCACTACCAAGAATTCCTTCTCGGTAGTAGCATAATTCTTTTGAGCACTATCAAGTGTCTTGCTGGCATAGTGGATGACATTCAGCTTCTTGTCAACCCTTTGTCCTAAAACAGCTCCAACAGCAAAATCACTAGCATCACACATAATTTCAAAGGGCAAATTCTAGTCAGGTGGTTGTGCTATAGGAGCGGTTATCAAGGCTTTCTTAAGAACTTCAAAAGCTTCCTTACAATATTCATCAAATACAAAAGGAGAATCCTTCTGGAGAAGATTGGTAAGGGGTCTCGAGGTCTTAGAAAAGTCCTTGATAAATCTTCTATAGAAACCAGCATGACCTAGAAAACTATGAATACCTTTGATGTCCCTTGGATAGGGCATCCTTTCAATAGCTTCAATATTTGCCTTGTCCACTTCAATTCCCCTTTCGGAAATCTTGTGTCCAAGAACTATCCCTTCGTTAACCATGAAATGGCACTTCTCCCAATTGAGCACCAAATTCGTTTCTTCACATCTCTGCAAAACTTTATTAGGATTGTGGAGACAGTGGTCAAAGGAGTTTCCATAGACGGAAAAGTCGTCCATGAAAAATTCTACAATCTCCTCACAGAAACCATGAAATATTGCAGACATACACCTCTGAAAAGTAGCAGGTGCATTACACAAACCAAAAGGCATACGCCTATAAGCATAAGTACCGTAAGGACACGTAAAGGTGGTCTTCTCTTGATCCGCGGTGTTAACGTGAATCTGGGAGAAGCCAGAATACCCATCAAGATAGAAGAAGTGGGTGTTTTTAGATAGCCGCTCGAGCATCTGATCAATAAAGGGCAGAGGATAGTGGTCCTTCCTGGTGTCCTTTTTCAACTTCCTGAAATCAATACACATTCTATATCCAATAATAGTCCTCTAAGGTATTAGTTCATTTTTATCATTAGGAACAACAGTCATACCTCCTTTCTTAGGAACACAATGAACGGGACTTACCCACTTACTATCAGCTATAGGATAGATGATCCCTGCAGCTAGAAGTTTGAGAACCTCCGTCCTAACCACGTCCTTCATCCTTGGGTTCAACCGTCGTTGATGATCAACAACTGGTTTAGCATCCGACTCGAGATTGATAGTATGTTGGCAAATGGGTGGACTAATACCCTTGAGATCATCAAGAGTATAGCCAATAGCACCTCGGTGTCTACGGAGTGTCTCCAATAATCACTCTTCTTCATACCCTGAAAGGTTAGAATTGATAATAACAGGATATACTTTCTTTTCATCTAAATAAGCATACTTGAGTGTATCGGGTAGTGGTTTTAGATCAAACACCGGGTCTTCTTTTGGTTGCGAGAGGATTCCTAAAGGTTCAACCGGGAGGTTGTGCTTCAGGATAGGAGTTTGTCTTAAAAATATGTCTTCTAGTTCATCCCTCTCCTGCATATGTATGTCATTCTCGTGGTCTTCCATAAATTGATGCAAAGTATCATCAGGAGGAATAGCAATAGAAGAAATTTCTTCAATAATTTTGTCATTACTTGACAAGTCATTACCACGAGGCTGCTTAGAAAACTTAGAAAAATTAAATTCATACGGCTCACCGTTGAATTCAACAGAAACTTTACCTCCTAGCTCAAGCCGCCAACTCCGTCGAGTTCCTGGTGAGCAGGCGGTCCAAACCCCTCTCTCCCCGCCCCTTATCGTTGTCTCCTTGTCGATCCGCCATGGAAGCCGAAGTCCCTCGCCGGCACGGTCGTCGTAGTCGATCACCAGTAAAGCAAACGAGCTCGGGGGCATGTGCACCGTCTTCTCCTTGCTCCTCTGCATCGATTGCGAGCATCACCGGCTCAAATGGTGCTCCGTATCGAGTTCGGCCTCCAGCCAGTAGCACCGCCGCCGCAAAGCTCGACGCCGTCGTGCGTACAGAGCCTCCCAGGCTTCCCTTTCGGTCTCCATCGTCGCGCGACACCGAGAGCTTCGTCTCAGTGGTCGAAGCGCGCGATTTGGACCACGGGAACGCCATCCCGTGCGGACGCCGCCGTGCTGGAAGGTCACCGACGTTTAGCCGCCGGCAGCCCGTTGACGTGGCCTTGATCAGGGCTTAACCCCACCTGGGTTAAGTGACCCTAGGTCACTGACCAGTGGGCCCAGTGGCTTAATTAAGCCACTGGATTAATTTAAGCCACTGGATTATTTAACCCAGCCACTGACAGGTGGGACCCCCTTGTCAGCCCCCCCCCCCGACGTCAGCCTGGCGCAATAAATTGATTAAATGAATTTCCAGAAAATCAAATTGAATTAAAGAAATTCCAGAAATTCCAGAAAATACCCCAAACTTTGGAAATTCATAGAAAATTCATATTAACTCCAAATTGGACAGATAATATATGAAAAATGATCAGGAGAAAATAAGCTATCCAAAAATGCAACTTTCAACTATGTTTCAGTTGATTTTAAAATGGTACCAGTAGCATATGTCATTTGAATTATTTGGAATTAATTCAAATTCAAATCAAATGCTTTTGCAACTTGGACCATGGAATTATGCTATATTTCAACCACACTTCAGAGGAATATCATACACATTTCCAAAAGGTTCAAATTGATCAAACCATGTCACATATAACTTGACTAAGTTTGAATTCAAATTGGAGTTTGAATTTGCAATTCAAATTGCAATATACTCCATTTAAATGGAATTGCTTCACACAACAAAGCATTTACATCAAGTTCTAACCTTTCATCATGTGATTGTGCATTGTTTTACTTTGCTACTTTGCTTGTTGTTTGTCGAGTAGAGGTGGAACCGGAGCAGGAGGCTGCCCCCTTCGCTGAAGACCCAGAACCCGAACCTCGTCAGCAAGGCAAGCAAACCCCCATTGATCATGTCGATAAAATCCCACTTCCCTCTCATGTCTCGCTTATGCATTGTTTAGGATGATCACCATGCTACGTTTCTACCACATAGATGAACCCATTCCTTTGCATGACCTATCTTTTTGTCACAGTAGTAAGCAAACCACAATCCTAGCAAATGTAGGAGTTGTTTGATATCATGTGGCTCCTGCAAATGTTTATCTCTTATTGCATGCTTAGTATGATACCATGATATTACTGTGATGTGAGTCGGGATGATAGTAATCATGTTGATGTTGGTAGAAAAGTGTTGGTGAATCGACCCTAATACAAGGTGAACGATGAGAGGCTGTGTAGGAGTACACGGTGGGTTGTCTCGTTGAACACCGCCCTATGTCCGAGTTCTTGTGTGGTGGTCCAAGATGAAGAGTACAACCACACATTGGGCTCACTGACCCCTCTCAACTTACTAACTCATCCCTTTCGATGTCCAGATGTCGCAATAGTTCGGAGTTCTGGTAGGTCTGTGGCCTGGATGCTAAGTGAGAGAATGGCTCAACCGAGACCGGCTTATGCACCACGCACACATCACTTGGGTCCACTTCAGTAAACCGGCCGGGTTCACGATAGTGGTAACCAACCCAAGTAGGCGGCTTTCTCGGACTAGATCGGCTATGAGGTAACAGTTGTGGTGAGCATCCTCGCTGGCACCCCTTGAATGGTGTCGAGATCAACGGCGGTAAATGATGATCATGTGTGTGTAGCGGTACACCCCTGCAGGGTTAACAAAACTATTCGAATAGCCGCGTCCGCGGTTATGGACTTCTTGGAAAGCTTAGCTTGATTATTAGATAACTTAAACTGGATACTTCTAAAATCCACCAAGATAAGTGTGAGTGCTATGGAGTGCTTTCTCGTGGGGAAGTCGAGGAAGGCACCATAGTGGTGTAATTGGTTGGAGAAAGTAGTGGACTCGTGTACGTTTCTTACCTCAAAGTCTGGTACTCGTAGTTCAGGATTAGCCAAGTCAAAGCTGGCACTTCTGCAAGTGAACCCCACCTCCCTTTACCTTGATACATGTGCATGAGTAGTATAGCTCCTATGTAAGTCTTGCTGAGTACGACTTTGTACTCACGTTTGCTTAATCTATGTTTTAGATGAACCCATTGACCCCGAAGGTGGCTTCTTCATCGAGCTGGACGACTGCAGATCAGGCTAGTCTAGTCCCAGTCAGACGACTGGTTCCCTCGTGGAGGGCTTGTGTTTAAATAAGGCTTCTTAAGCCATTTGTGAAACTTGTCTGTACTCAGACATAATTTGCTTCCGTTTGTGTTATAATGTTGGATCACATGTTTGTGATCTCTGTTTGCACTCTATAAGAGTTATCAATAAAATTGTACACTTTGTAGAGAATTGCAATGGTACCTACTGTTCATACAAGGCATGTGTGATGCGTGTATGTTTATAACATGCATGTCTTTGTATGGGTTTTCGAGACCTTAGTTGTGTTCTGGCTGGCGGTCTTTCATACACCAAGTGGCCCTTAGATGTGCGCAGCTTGGGGCATCACGATGCGATTGTTCGAGACTCCGTCTCGTGCACACTTTGTGGTATGATCGAGCCCGCCCTAGACCCCGACTAAGTGATCGGGCTGGAGTAAGTCTATGTAAGAGTTATGAGATAGTCGATAGTATGGTTGAGGCGACTTGTCTTTGAATATGGGAGTTCACCACCAATATTATTAGACTTGTGTGCGGACGATGAGGACTCATCTCAGTTGATCATCCGCCCTGGATGGGATGCCCCTCACGTACGATGCTTTCCGAGAACATTCTGTGCTTGGCCTTGTCTACTTAGACAAGTGGGTACGGTTCTCGGCTCTCCATATGACTATGTCTTAGCTGGACTTGCATACGCTAACCCCGGGTCCCGACAGTACTGGTGTCCCTGAACACTTTTGAACATGTTTGTATCAAATAAATATTTCAACCTGAGGAGTTCCTCTGTAACAGCAGAATTTTCCTCGATCGAGGGGTTAGTATCATCAATCAAAATAGGTTCATTTCCTTTCGATTGCTTAATAGTAGACTCAATTTTACTTCATTCCAAACGGGTTGAGCAAGGTGAAGTAGATTCATTTTTAGTTTCTGAGCCTGTTGAGCAATGAGAGTAAGATTGACATTTTCCAACTCTTCATGAGCCTCTCTTAGTTTCTTGAGAGCCATTTTCCTTTGAAGGAATTTGTAGGTTAGCTTCTTGTAGTCCACTGAGAGAAGATCATGCCGAGAGGAAAGTTCATCATACTTTTCCTTCAGAGCAGCATACTCATTCGTCAAAGTTTGACCTTTCTCAATCTCATCGATCAACAAATTCTCAGATTTTTTAATAGTTTCACTCAGATAATCTAGTTCATCTTGTTGGATAGAATAAATTTTAGCAAGTTTTGTATAGCTTATCCTAGAGTGACTTTCATAAGCAGATCCATCAGAAGTATCGTAGGAATTCTTAGAAGAAGATACCTTTGCCTTGGTCATGAAGCAGTAAGCTGGAGTTTCATCTTCACTGCATTGGTTGTTGAAGAATGAACTCGATGCCTTGTTCGAAGCAAATGCTAGACAAGAAACACCATCAGACTCACAACCAGAACCAGATCTTGAGTTTGAGTCAGCTTTTGTCCCAGAGGCTTCATCTTAAGATTTCATCTCTTTACCTACATAGGCCTTGGCACGGTGAGAATTCTTGCGTCGAGAGGAATGTGACTTCGAGGAAGAACGCTCTCAATTCTTGTGATACTTCTTCTTCTTCTTGTCATCATCAGAATCATCTTTCTTGTCTTTTTTGGACTTTGAACCATATCTCTTCGACTCATAGTTTTTGCTCGATCGGTGCGACTTGCTCGACGAGTTGCTGTGTGAATGCTTGGATCTACGTTCAATTTCCCAGAGAGGACAATCAGCGATGAAGTGACCTGGCTTCTTGCACTTGTAACAACAATTATCTTTCGCTGAAGAGTTTCTGGATGATGATCGATGCTGTGATGAATTTCTTGAATGTCTGGAGGAGTAACTTTTCTTCGGTGAAGAGGAATTCTTTCTCTGGAAGCGGTTGAACTATTTCATTATCAGTGCCAGATCTTTTCCAATATTTTCGGGGTCATCTGAGGCACCTCCAGAGTCAAAACTAGCTTCAGGAGAGGAGTGGTGTGAGGCTTTGGCCTTGAGAGCATGAGATTTCCTTTGAGTTCCATTCACATCCATCACGTGTTTCTTCTTCTTCCATTTCAAAGGTGGTAAGTCTCTCAAGAATATCAGCAGCGACAAGATTTCTGAAATCAGTCCTTTCCTTGATCATCAACACAATGTGATCGAAGGAATCATCAAGAGAACGAAGCAAAGTCCTAACAATTATGTGACTGGTGATATCTTCAGCATCAAGGGAAATCAGGTCATTTGATAAGGTGGTGAGTCTGTTGTAGATGGAGTTAACTTTTTCTCCCTCGTGCCGCTTGAACCAATAGAATTTGCTTCAGAGAGTTTCAATGCGAGTATCTTTTTGAGTAGAGACACCTTCACCAATCTTCTTGAGATAGTCCCAGACACCTTTGGACGTAGGAATATTCTTGACCGCATGGTATTTTTCTGGAGTCAGATGATTCGTGATGACTACCCAGACTTTCGAATCAAGAGCCATGTTCTTTGCCTCAGCAGGGGTGATGGCATCTTTGTCCTTGACTGGAACTCCATTCTTGACAATTTCCCAACCTGCAGAATTGATGGCCATGATGTTCCTCTTCATTTTATCCTTCCAATAAGGATAGTCCTTCCCATTGTAAATAGGGATCGGTTCGCCCGAGCGAGCAGCTGCAAACGACATTCTTGACAACACTCCATGTGGTTATACCAAGATACGCAGAGCATAGGGAGTGCCTAGCTCTGATACCAATTGAAAGCTCAATAATGATCAGAGGGGGAGGGGGTGAATGATCACTTCTAAGAATTCTATGGAAATTAGAAGGAAATCATGCAAACTTCAAAGGACGGAAGGAATCTCGAAGGAATTGCAACTACGAGGAACATATATAAGTCGAAGGAATGGGGACGAGGAGAACATCGAAAGCAAACAGGCAATAGAGTAAATACTGAATGTAAGTGCGAGAAAGAAAACGATCCTGGCACTGCGATGTTTGGTAAACCAGTTCACACTCTACAAAGTGCTACGTATGGTTAGAGGGACTGGTGATTGAACACCTGGAACAAAACTCTCTCCGTCCTATTCTCCACTGCAACAAACTCCTCAAGTTTGTTCAGTTCTTACTCGGGGTAGATGATTCATGACAACTCCGAAACCTTTACAGACTTCCTTTAGCATTGACAATTGCTCTTCGACTGCTTGACAGGCGACGCCTAACCGTCTAGGAGACTTCCAGTTCTCCAAGGTAAAAATATCGGCTAATATCAACCTAAGTATCAGTGAATAACTCAACTCAGTTTGGACTTGGGTTTTGGTTTTCTCTCGATATCTTTCTCGGGAAGCTCACAGCTCTTCTGTCTCAGAATATTCAGTGGAGCAGCCAACCGCAAATGGCGGGTAGGTGCGGGGTATTTATAGGTGGCGATACCGAAGAGTGAAATGACTGAAGTGACCCGATGCAACCGGTTGACGTGTGTCCACAACGGTCGGATTTTCAATCACTCGCAACTTTTCTTGCGGAGCAAGTAAGCTGACTTACCGAATGAGTTCTCTCTCGAAGGCACCAAGTGCGATGACTTTGCCTTCAAGCTATTACTCAACTCAGTAAGATTTCTCTCGGAAGGCTATCTTTGGGTTTTAAGTTGAGCAGAGAAAATTCACTTCGACTAAGATTTCAACTAGCAAACCCCTCTTGATAGTATGGTTTTTCCTAAGAATCAAGAAAATGAAAGAGAAACTAGCAAAAAGACTAAGTCCTCGTCCAGCTTCATCCTTCTCCTCGTTGCGCTTTTACTCGAGAGCATCTTATTTTTTGACGACATTTTAGGGGTCGTCTTCCTTCAAAGGCTTCGGTAATTGACTGCAGCTTCGCTACACTGAGTTTTCCTTTGACCTTCTACCAGCAAACTCCATTCTTTCGGAACCTAAGTATCTGTTGATTCTCGGAAACAATATTAGTTCCTTTACTACTTTGTCCAACAATCTCCAAAACCTTTGTGGGGAAAACTTGCTCTTACAAGTAGATGCAGATGGATTTCGGTGTACCTGTCTTTGCGTACTACCCATACTTTTGAGCCTCTTACTTTCAAGTAGCATAATTAGCATTGCGGTGCGTTTATATTTCTGTCAGTTGCCCAGCTGTAATTCGTTCATCCAGCTTAGCCGTTTTATCGTCTTTTTGGAGAGAGACATCACTAGTGAACATCATGGTGTTGGATATATGCTCTAGAGGCAAATAATATATGATTATTCCAATATATCTAAGCAAGTTCATAACCAGTTTCATACTGTGCTAGAACTGTTTCAGTGAAACAATGATACAGGTGTGGTATAGAAACCCCCAGAGTTACTAGTTAGCCTCTATTTCAATAACTAGTTCATGGTCAACGTGATGGTCGTGGTTTCGCGATCATGGACAATTAAGTCCCTTGACTATGAGGTCACCTCACTGGATGAGTGACGTGATGAACATTACCCAAAGTAAGCATTACAGCATGATCATGTTGGATATATGCCCTAGAGGCAATAATATGTTATTATTTATATATTCATGTTCATAATTAATGTTTATATTTCTGTGCTATAATTGCAATGATCCTGACTGTGAGATTCAAAATAAAACTCATATGCATGTGTGGAAATGTAAACAACAAGAGTTCCTGGTTTTGCCTCTAAGACCAGCCCATGTGCTTATTGATGATTATGTTTTCTTAATCATGGACATTGTTTTTGTAACAAGGATGTCAATAGCAATGAGACCATATTGTTAGCAGAACAATGATGTTGAACTGACCCCAGTGTTAAATGATATACTTAGAGAACTCATCATAAAACAAACGTTATAAGTCATATCATAAAATGTTATTATCTACATAGTTCCTTAGACCATGAGAATGTCAAGTTGCTTCACACAAGAAGATGTGCTTTGGTTCTTAGATGAATCTTCCCGTAAATGGGAAGTAGTAAAATAATTTCTGGGTACATTGGACAGTGTGTCTAGTAACAGTGATAGTTCGAGACTGGGATTTGCTCCTTCACGATGAAGAGATATAGACTCAAGGCCCACTCGGTATAACGGTATCCATTATTGTCTGGCCAGACACTTTGTGATTCAATCACGAGGATACCGATATACATAACGAGGAATGAAGACAAACGAGCAATGAGGATAACTAATGGCTTGTGATCAAAAGGTTGTTTCACATGGGTGCCAAACTTCTCTCCTCTAACTTTGTCATATATCGCAAAGCAAAGGGAATAGTATACGATAAACATAAAGGTTCACTCGAAGTCTTTTCGTGTATGTGTGGGAGTCAACATGGGTGTCCATGGCTCCGCTGTTGATTATTGACAAATAACTATGAGTCTTGAAAGCGTTCTAAGTCATGTCCACATAATACCGAACCTATTGGGTCACACACTTAAAGTGCAGTAATCTGTTAGAATACTAGGATGATTGAATGTTTAGTGGAAGCAAGTAAATAGTAAAGAATATGGATAAGATACTTTGGAATTGTTTCAGATAACTTTAGTTCATATGAAAATGGTAATGGGAAAGTTTACGATCAACCGGAATAGTTTCGGTGATCGGTGGACAGCTTAAACAATATGTTGTGTTCACCGGACATATTAAACCTTAGCCCGGATTGTTCCGAAACCTATTTAGCTGGCTCCGGAACATTCGTTAGAGGTCCCGGAAGGTCTTGGAAGTGCTCCAGAAGTGTCCGGAATGTCCCGAAACGGTCCCGGTAGGTCCTAGAAGGTCCTGGAAGCTTCTAGAAGGTCATGGAAGGTTCTGGGAGGTTCCGGGCAGTACCACCCACTACCCTGCGCCCCTGGCCTTGGGGGGCAAGCCACCTAGGCTGCCCTGGCTGGCCAGGTGGTGGAGGCGCACCAAAGGGGGGGAATCCTCCTCCAGGTGGGATTACCAATTCCCATTATGGAAGGTTTCCGGTGGAAGGTTTGGAAGGCTTGGGAGTCCAAGTTGGACTCCCAAACCCTCTTGGCCGGCGCCCTAGGCCCCTTGGCCACCTATATAAGGTGATCCAAGGGGGGGGAGAACACACAAGCCCCTGCGCCCCCCCCCCCCTTTGCCCTAGTTGCTAGTTGCTCCACTTTTAGACCCCGGTTTAGATTCTAATCTAGATCGGAACTCGCTAGGGTTTTCTCTCTCTAGTTTTCTCGGAGGCGTTCTTCTCTAGACGGCGGAGCGCTGCCGGATTGCTGTGCCGGACGTGTGGATACTGGTGGATAGATCATAGCTTTGATCTTGCTTCGAGGACCATCTTCTTCTCGGAGATCTGTTCGAGGGACTGTTCGTGGGAGATCTGCTTCGACTACTTCCACTACGTCCATGTTGCTTCACTAACTCTTCTTCCGCTGCAACTGTTGGTGAGCAAAGTCCTAAACCTTGTATGCTATCTATCTTGGATGATCTTGGGTTCTCGTTACGTAGGCACGAAATTTTTGAATTCCACTACGTTTCCCAACAGTGGTATCAGAGCGATCCTTGATTAGATGCATGTTTAGGTAGATCATATGTTGATATGAGGCATTGATTTTCTTGTTTGATTCCCTATCATGTGATCTTTTCTTTTTTTGACGGCATGATGTGATTTTGCTACAAGGTTTGAGTTTTGCCATGATCCCTCTATGCTGCTCTTAGTATGCTGGTTGCCTTGATCATGGACTACATCAAATTCCTTGGATCTCATCCTAGTCTTGCTATAGAAAATTTTACATGAACGGGCTTGTGGATTTTATGAACTCAAATCCACACGGGGGTCACGCGTTTAACGAAGTTTGGCTTGTGGCATTAGTTGCTACACGCACCCCGTATGTTAAACTAGCAACAAAAGAAGTATCTTTTTTGTTTTGTCTAGGGTTTCTCGTTTGCCATGTAAACCTGCTTAACAACCACGATAAAATTTGCAACAACCCGTATAGATAGTGATCTAACTCGTTTTTGATGATCATTGACCGTAGCCTCATCTCGGTCATGACTAGAGTGTTCTTGGACCGTAGGGAACACACTTAAGGGCTCGATGATATCGGAGACCTTTTCGGAACTATCGGAGTTACTCGAGATATAAGGGAGAACTCCGAAATCGTTTCGAAGGTGAGACAGAAAAGTTCCGAGGCACCGAATTGTTCGGAAAGTTATTTAGATATGTCTTATTATTTAATTAATGAATTAAATATTACAATATAATTTCAATAATTAATGGAATATTATTCTTTTAGTTTTTTGTTTTTTATTTAAAGAAAGAATAAAGAAAAAAATAAAAAAAGGAAAAGAAAATAAAGGGGTTGGTGTGCACCATGGGCCATGGGGCCCATGTGGCCAAGTGGCCACCATGGCCACCACGCCATGCACCACCACGGCCATAGGCCTTGGCCGGCCATGCGCATGCAACTAGCATGTGGTACTATGTTTAGTACCACATCGCTAGTTGACAGGCATTGCACCCCGGTTTTCCCCTATATATAGATGTGGTGGGTAGCCCTTTTTCAACACAGAAAATTCCAGAAAAATAAAGATAAATTATGTTGATCTCTCTCTCACTCTTTCTCCCTCCTATGAGCGGACTCCCCATGTTTGGAGGCTGCAATAGGTTGAAGATGTCTCCACTATACGCACGCCGTCGTGCTGCTGAAACTTTGGTTCCGGAGGTCTGCTTCCGCCACCTTCGCTGGATCGGAGATCGGAGGTCGTCATCGAGTCTCGTACGTGTGCGAGTACTACGAGGTGCTACACATGTGGCACTACACCCATCCGGGTGCTCAACACATCCAGAGGGTTGTGAAACTTGTTCGACTACACCAGCCATGTTTGCGGGAACGTTTCCCGCGCAACGGACTACACCCCGAGGTATGTTATTCCGCACTCCTTTTCGTTATGGTAATACGGCTAGCTAGATCTTGGGTTATGGGAAATGCTAGTTAGGAAAAAATTGTGTTTTCCGCTATGAACCCCAATAGTGGTATCAGAGCTAGGTCTATGCTTAGTATTACTGTACGCATAGAACACATCGGGATGTGGGCATTGATTGTATGATTTTTACCCTCCCACGTGTACTTGTTCACATCTGCGGCATCGTTTGATGAAGCGGCCCCCGACCGACCTTACGCGTACTCTTACGCGATACTGGTTCCATGCTTGACATGCGGCTTGTACCGTATAAAGTGGCTCTCGGGGTGTCTGTCTCTCTACTTTGGCGGATGTGGCATTTGCAACGGAGGGCCCCGTGCGGGGTGTAATAGAGACAATCGTATGGTTGACGTTGTGGTTGACTCGTAGGTTAAAACATGCTTAACTATGAAAGCCCTAGCAGCCACGTAAAACTTCCAATATACAACTAGATCGTCTAAACTTTGTATTGCTAAGTGGGGGCTATCGTTTGTTTGATTGTGATGTAGTGATATATTTGCTATGTGTTACCAGTAAGTAGTAAACATCATCATGATAAAACAAACTCAAATGGAGACACTGTAGACTTAGTGTTGCCATAGTTGAAACATCTTAAAACCTGCTAGTATAGGATACACGACGGTAGCATGTGATAAGATGATCCCTTAACAAAGCCAAACACAAGTATTATACCAAAGTGTGCACCACCTGGAAGGATCTCCCATATGGCCGAAATTCCGTACATATCGGGTGTCACACATATTAAACGGCGTTCTCATGAGGTTGGGTTTGGCAAGCCTAGCATATTGAGATATGGCCTTGTTGAGCAGCATATAACATGGAGGTTAATTTGGCGAGCCTAGCATATGCAGATATGGCCTCGGAATACTAGAGATCGAAAGATCGAGCATGAGTCACAATATACAGATAATGTGATCGCACAAGTTGTTGTCTACCTTTGAAACTGACTCGTCGGCCGTGTGATATTCGATGGCGGGCAGGGAATCTGGATCATGTAATCACTGAAACTTATTAGGGATGATTGTTTTAGTGCGAGCTCATTTATAATATGATTATATGAATTCATTGTTATGAACTAGTCTTAATTGTGTTCCTTGCAATTATGTTTGTAGAAAATGGATACGCCCCAGTATCTTGAATTGGTTTCTTTCTTACGTGGTGAAAGACTTAAAAAATGGGTCAAATTTCATTAGTTGGTACTTATACCTTAGAGTTGTGCTCAAGAGAGCCAACCTATCGTTCTTAACAAAAGAGCATGTGGGAAACCCTCCAGCAAACGACATGGATGCACGAGCAGCGACTGATTATCAGAATCGTCGGAGGACATACGCCATATCTAAAGGTGTCATAGAAACAAGCATTCCGCAAGCCTTGCGTGAGGAATATGCTGAGTTGGATACATATGACATGATAGATGAGCTGAAGTCATTGTACATGCATCGGTTTAGAGTTGCCCGATTTGAGTTAGAAAATGAGTTTCTCTCTACAAAGATAGAAGAAGGCTCTTGCCGGAAGGCACACTTCGCCAAGATGCATGAGATACATCTGAGCCTCGTAGATGACTTTGACTATTGGACCACAGATGAGTCTGCGATATACACGGTGTTACACTCGCTTCCACCGAGCTATACAGACCATGTCCATGGCTACGTCGGCAGAGGACAAAGCCTCGAGTTCTCTGACTTCATGGATAGACTTCAGTATCTGGAATTTGAACCCGCTGAAGGAGAAGTTTCCGATGGAGAAGGTATATACTTGATATACTTTATAAATGTTTGTTCCCCTTTATACAACACTTGCAGTAAATGAGTATATGATACTTATTCTGTTTTATGAAAACAGGACCTGCCGTTGCATGGACGGGAAGAGGTGAAATCAAGGATTGATGGATATCAAATCAGTTGATGGCCAACATGGATTCCGCCGAGACATCTATCATAGGAGATACTTAGAGTATTAGATAAATCTTATGTAATCATTATAGTATGAACACTTAGTTGTGTGTCTTGCATCTCGCGAGACAAAGTTATTCATTAATGAGACAAGTCAGTTGTTCCATCTTTACGAATAAAAGTGTGCTTATACTTTGATTACGTCTTGATTTATGTTATGATAGAAAGCATTTATAATACTGCTATTATTTTCAAGTAATATTCAATGTTTAATGATAAAGTTGTCTTGATTATAACAAGTCAAAGATTTGATTGCATAAGGTGATTTCATAACTAATGAATTCATTAAATGTATGATCTATTAACTTGTGAGTTCATTATCAAATGAAAGTCATAACTTGATTCCATGAGATGGATTAGATACACGATCTATGAACCTCTGCAATAAATATGACCAAGACAAGGTTCTAGCAAGTAGAACTTGTGTCAATCATTATACATAAATGATGTACTAAATGGGCACATGATTTATCATTAAATACTTCATATGATTTAATTGAAAGCTTGTATTCAATTGAGATCATAAAACTGAGATTCAGGAATCACAGTGTGAAGTAAGAATATAAGGATACAAATCACTAAGCTATGATCTGAGTGATAAGTATTAAAGTTGACATAATGGGAGACTTGTGGAAATTGTACCACAAATTACGATGGACGTTGAAAGTGCTAGACTACTTAAACCATTCGTAGTCATACTAAACCGTAATATGGTCTAAACGTTCTTTCCCCTTGCACTAAAATTATTAACGAACAAGGTTGTTTAATTCATTAAGTTAAAACACCCACTTCATGAATAGGAAACCATCCTGAATCTAATGAGACAAGATAGCTCCATAATTGATGGTGTTATAAGGTTTCTTAAAGAAATAATTTCTTTGTGATAAAGCTACAAGCAATTGAAATTACATATTCTCCCCGAATAGCAAAATTTGTGTTGCTTGATTGGTAGTGCGAGAAGAAGTCTCTCGACACAGATCCAATGGGAGATAATGGAAACTTTGACCAAGGTATTGGACCTTGCCTTCAGAATATCAGAGTATTGCAAGGGAAGCGTGTTCTGTTGTAATGACGCTATATAAGGAAGGATATGCCAAAGACGATTGGTCTTGGTATATGAGTTGAAGCCTTAGTTGAATTTAGAAGGTTGTCATGAACACGTTCTGTACAGAAAAATAATCATGAGTCTTCTTAATAAAACAAAAGGAATAACATTGCTTGAAACGCAAAGAATGATGGTAGCCTAGAACACGAGGAGAAATGAAATAATATTGAGTTGCATATAGGATGGCTCACGTCATGTGAAATAAATCGATTATTTCATATTCCCGATAAACTGGAAAGTTATTGAGAATAATGTAACAGGGATAAGGCATTATTTTGCTCATAAAACTGTTATGACCAAAGTTCAATATTGATTGACTACGGAAACGTAGCAATGATTTAATCAATAAAATATTTCATTTACACTACAGTGGACCATAGCCGGGAATTGTGTCTCATTAAAATTGGGATTTGAAAGTAAATTGCAATGGGCATGACGAAAGTTTATTTCGTTAAAAGGATGGACTATAGTACCTCAAGACAGGAACCCTCAACCTTGATTCGATCAAGTGATTTTGTAATGACCAAAATATTGAGTCGGCCTGCAGTTTCATGAAACCGAGTGGGAGTTTTGAAGACTTCCAGAAACTTAGAATGCAGAGGGCATTTTCTAAGTGGGAGCTTTGGGACCATTGTCATTATGTAAGACATAGTAACAATACAATGACTTGATGAAAGCTGAACCACAAATATATGAGTATATGATGGATATATTGGAGTGGGAGCATGATCATTATCTCAGACATGCATGTTATGACATATGTGGAGAATGATCACGTGTATGTATATATGGGCATGCGAATGATATATGTATATGGAGAATCGTCTCATATGCACGTATATGCATTATGATATATATATATATATATATACATAGCCGGTCTATTCTGACATCAATGTCGATGTCAGAATAACTATTTTGAAAACATTCCGAACTGCATCGTATCGCAAAAGAGATCCGCACTGCTGAATTCGGAGCACTGCAGTTCGGGTAAAACAGAACCGCATGCAGTATTTTTGCGATCACTTTTTAACCGTTTGTCGGAATCGGGCGTATGATACACCGTTGGATTCGTATGGAAAAGGAGCATCTTCCGTATGTTGAACACTTGCCCCGATTCTTCACGGATTAATAGCAGTTTCGAAAATGGTGCGGCGACCCACTTTCATCGCTGCAGTTTTTTCGCGATTTCTCTTAAACCGTTCATCAGAATGATGCAAAACATATACCGTTGGAAAGATATCGATCAGGCGCTCCATCCATATGTAGAACACTTTGTCTAATTCTCTACGGATTTGAGAGAAATCTAGACGCAAAAAATGCAGCAACTCTGTTTTTCGTTTTCGGATCTTGTAGGGAGTAGAACTTTTCGTTTTCGATGCGTATGATAGACCGTTGGATTCGCTTGGAGTAGTAGATTAATCCATATGTTGAACACTTTTCCATATTCCACACGGTTTTTAAGTAATTTGAAAAAGGGTGTTGCTGCCCTCTTTTGGACAGCGGGAGTTTTTGCGTAAATTCATTTGATTCGTTTGTCCGATTGATTCAATTGATACACCATTGGATAGCTATCGTCGAGGCACTCCATTTGTATGTACAACACATCCTCTAATTCCTTACGGTTTAAAAGTTGTGTCGATTTTAGTAAATCGCGGAACTCCGTTCTTCGCGGACTCAGAATCGATGACGTGAACTGCATTCGCCGGAAACCGCACCACATCCGACAGTCAAGCGCACTGCATTATCGCCAAACAGAACGCACGAGTTTTTCACGGAACAAAAAATCGGCGAGTGAACTGCATCCGCGGGGTACCCGATTGCATTTGTCAACAGAAAGAACTGCACCTGATTTTTTCACATGGCAAAGAGAAATACGTGTATTTTTTCACGGACCCGGAATCGACGTAGTGAACTGCATTCGACCGATACAGGTTGCATTTATTGACAGAGAGAACTACACTTTGTTTTATTAACTTTTAACATTATTTTTTGTCAACGAGCGTGCACCGCAAGGACGAGGCGGGTGAACTGCATTTATTTTTATCATATCGCATCACAACGGACTATGAGTTAACCACAACCAGTGAACTTCATTAGACGAAAAGCCGCACCACTTCCGATAGAAAAGTGCACTACATCAAACTGACAAGTAAATTGCAAGATTTTATTTTATTTTATTTTTCAAAAAAAATTATAAACACCAGTTGAACAGCAGAAAACGAAGGCTGTAAACTACAACAATACCAAAAAGAGAATCGCATGATTATCACCTCATTTCGACTCACTAATAAGTGAGCACTGCTACTACTTTGCCAAGTGAACCTCATTTCAGTATACAAATCAGAAAAAAGCGAACTACTTCTTTCTTGTTTTTTACATGAATCCAAAATCCGATGTATCTTCTCGGCGAACTGCACGCGAGGAACCGCACAGTAGCACTGAGCAACTGATACGTCCCAAACGTATCTATAATTTCTGCTTGATCCATGCATGTTTTGTGTGACTGCCATGTTTTTCTTGAACTTTCATACACTTTTGAGCATATTTGGACTAA
Source organism: Bromus sterilis (assembly GCA_950022295.1). Classification (NCBI taxonomy): domain Eukaryota; kingdom Viridiplantae; phylum Streptophyta; class Magnoliopsida; order Poales; family Poaceae; genus Bromus; species Bromus sterilis. The sequence continues at coordinate 212,738,950 of OX465599.1, forward strand.
TCTATTAACCCAGTGCACCCAGCTGCCAGTTGTTGTTTTCTGCTGTTTTTGTATTTCAGGTTTTCCGGCCATTAAAGTGCTCCAAAAAATCCGGAAAATCATATAAAAAATCAGCGACCCGGAAGCTTCCGGAATCACCAAGGCAGCGGAGGGGGGCCACCACAAGGACTCCAGAAGGGTCCCTGGCGCGGCCCCACCCTAGGCCGCGCCAGGGAGCCTCCTGGCTGCCCTGTGGGTCCCCTCGACACCCCTCCCCTCCGCCTATATTTAGCCCTCGGGGTGGAAACCCCTAATATCAATCTCTTTTCCGCGATCTCGCCTCTGTACCGCCGCCGTCGCCGTTTCTAGATCAGGGCTGCATGGAGAAGCTGCCCCGGCACCCTGCCGGGAGGTGGAACCCCCTTCGGGAGACCATCCATGGCCATGGACGCCTCCCGTATGTACCGTGAGTAGTTCCCATTGGACCATGGGTCCGTGACCAGTAGCTATGTGATGTACTTCTCTCCCCTCTTTGTGCTTCCACTTTCGAGACCTCGTGAGCTGCCTCACATGATCGAGGCACTTCTGTAATTTCTGTTGTTGCTATGCTGAGTTTTCTGGGATCTTATGGATTATGAGACTATGTTCATATTGTGATGAGTAATATATTTGGTTCTTCTCTTTTATATTTTGTTCTTGAGTAAATTCTTGCATGTTCTCCGTTGCTGTATTTTACTTTGGCCAAGTGATTTGTTGCAACTCCAAGAGGGAGCATTATGCTTGATTGTGGATTCAGCCCCTTGATGTCTAGCTTGAGTGACAGAAACATGACACTAGGGGATGTGCTGTTGCCACCAGGGATAAAACAACGGTGCTTGTATCCGCGGGTGCAAGGATTGTTTACTTTACGCAAAGTTCTTTTAATGCAGTTGTCTGTTGCTTTGAGTTTACACTTTGGGTGGGATTCGCAACTTAATACCAGCGAGATGTTCTGGATAGATATCTCAAGGTGGATGATTCGTAGTAGATGCAGTTGGATTTCGTTCTACTTACCTTGGCGTACTGCCCATTGCTTTTGAGCCCTTCCTTTCTTTGCAGCATAGTTAGCATTGCGGTGCCTTCATAATTCTGTCAATTGCCCAGCTGTGATTTGTTTACCTTGCTAGCACTTTTACCGTCTTTTGGGAGAGAGACATCACTAGTGAAAATCACGGAACCCCGGTCCATCTTCACATTACTGTTTACATCCTTAGTTTACTTTCAGTTTCCACTATTATTATCTCTTGCGTTGATCCTTTGTAAATAGCAAGGCCGGAGGAATTGACAACTTCTCTGTACTCGTTGGGAGCAAAGTTATTTGTATCTGTGTGCAGGTCCACGTCAAGAGCCGTGACACCTTCTTGTATCTCTTGGAGTCCTACTGGTTCGATAACCTTGGTATCTTTACCGAGGGAAATTTGCTGCTACGCTACATCTCACCTTCCACTTGGGGTAACCAACGAGGAGTGAGAGATCCTCACCGTATCAAGCCAATTTCTGGCGCCGTTGCCGGGGACTCCCGTCTACAAGATAGGGGAGTTGCACACTATCTTTTATCTTTGATTTTTAGTCTTGTTAGTTTACCTTTAAGTTTTTACTTTTGTGTCCCTTATCAAAAATACCAAAAATACCTTCTGCTGCTATGGGTTCCAAAGAAAACACCAAGTTGGGTGACTTCACCAGTCACAACAACAGTGACTTTATCTGCACTCCTATTGCCACACCTACCACTTCAGCTACCTCTTATGAAATTAAACCTGCTTTGCGAAACCTTGTTATGAGAGATCAATTCTCTCGTGCTGGAGATGATGCTTCTTTACACTTGAATAATTTTGTTGAATTATGTGATATGCAAAAGTATAAAGAAGTAGAAGGTGATGTTGTTAAGCTCAAGATTTTTTCTTTCTCTTTGAGGGACGGAGCTAAAATCTGGTTTCAATCTTTGACTAGGAATAGCATAGATTCTTGGGATAAGTGCAAAGATGCTTTTATTGGGAAGTATTACCCACCTGCTAAGATTATCCAATTGAGGAGTAACATTATGAATTTCAGGCAATTGGATAATGAACACGTTGCCCAGGCATGGGAACGTATGAAGACGCTTGTCAAGAACTGCCCCACACATGGACTGACTACCTGGATGGTTATCCAGACTTTTTATGCAGACTTGAACTTTACCTCGTGGAACCTGTTAGATTCGGCCGCGGGAGGAACTTTTATGTCAACCACACTTGGTGCTGCCACAAAGCTACTTGATGAGATGATGATGAACTACTCTCAGTGGCACACCGAAAGATCTCGAACTGGTAAGAAGGTAAATTCTGTCGAGGAGATCTCCTCTCTAAATGAAAAGGTTGACCTTATCATGTCTCTACTTACCAAGCAAGCTCCTATTGATCCTCAGGATGTTCCTTTAAATTCTTTGGTTGCTCAGGAACAAGTAGATGTGAACTTTATCTCTAGAAACAACTTCAACAATAATGCTTATAGGAGTAATTTTGGTAGCAACAATCCTAGGCCTTTCCCATCCAACAACTATGGGAACGGTAATAGCAACTCCTACAGTCAGAATTATAGGGAAAGAGACCTACCCAGCTATGAGAAACTTATAGAAATAGAAAAAGCCACCAAAAGCTATATGCACACACAGTTTGAACAAAACAAGGCCTTTTCCAGACAGTTAGATGAGCACTCCTCTATCCTGCAAAACCTTAGCAAACAACTTGAGAGCCTGAATAGTGATATTACCAGCCTCCAAACTAGACTCACTGCCATTGAGACCTATGTTTCAAACATGTCTCACACCAAATCTACCTTGATAAACTAGATGGAAGCCAAACCAGAAGTCATTCCCAAGGAAGAGGATAGAATTAAGAGCCTTTCTACCTACCACACAGTAGCCACTATCCAAGTAGTTGAGGATGTCCAAACAGTTAGCACCCATCACACCCCTAGTCCCACTGGACCTATCAATGGTGATGCTACCACCTCAACCAGAGATGAAGAAACCTCTACGAACATAGAGGCTTTCAAACAAGTGAGCCTAAATGATAGCACTAACTCTTTGATAGATAGTAGTGACCTAGACTTTGACAACTGCACTTTACCTGAATTTATTGGTTTCCTACACAAGATGTCTAGAGACCCCCACACTAGCACACTTAATCTTGCCTTCACAGAGCATATCACTAATGCTCTAATCAAAGTTAGGGAGGAGAAGCTTAGACTAGAAGCCTCCATACCTAGGAAGGTAGAAGATGGTTGGGATCCTATGATAAAAATCAAATTGAATAACTTCTCTTGTTATGCTCTTTGTGATGTTAGAGCAAGTACCTCTGTTATGCCCAAAAGGATGTATGATATGCTTGAATTGAAACCTTTTGATCCCTGTTCTTTTGGTGTTCGTCTTGTTGATTCTTCCGTAAAGAAGCCTTTGGGGAAGATCGCTAATGTTCTTATCATTGTCAATGACAATTATGTTCCCGCTGATTTCACTATTATGGACATTGAGTGTGAGCCCTCTTGTCCAATTATTTTAGGACGTCCTTTTCTTCGCACCGTTGGTGCTGTTATTGATATGAAAGAAGGGATTATAAAATTCCAATTCCCTCTCAAGAAAGGGATAGAACACTTCCCTAGGAAAAAGATTAAGTTACCTTTTGAGTCCGTCACACGGGCTAGTTATTCTCTTGAAAAGACTTGATCTTTTGCATTAAGCCTAGCTAATGGCTCTAAAGAAGCGATTTCGGGAGGCAGCCCGCAACGAATTTAGGTTTTTCTTTTTTCTTTGCTTCTGTTTTTAGTGGTCTTGATGATTGTTACTACTGTAGCAACATCATTGTATCTTTATTTTTTTACGCTTTGTGCCTTTTATAGCCTCATACGACAAGGGAAGTGAAAGTTGTGACATGCTGTCCAGAAAACAGATTATGTCCTCGTGACTAGAAAAATCATGGAAAAATCCTAGTTCATGTTTTTGAGATGAATTGTTTACACAGCGTACTCTATACAATTACGAAACTTGAGTATGTTCTGAGTTTATTTATTTGAGTTGCAGAAGTACCCCCAAAAAATTCGTTTTTACCTGCTGGTCTGTTTTTCACAGATTCTGTCATGTTTTGCCTTTTCTTCGTTTTGCAATCCTTAAGCTTGCTTTTTCTTTGCAAAAAACTTTTTGCCAATCTTGAGAAACAGTAGCTCTTCAAGTTTATCTTTATTTCCAGTAGAGGAAAAATTATTTTAGTTGGGTACTAACCTCTCAAATCAGTCTACAATGAGTTATGTATGAAGGGAGTTTTCAAGTGCGCGATGGAAGATGATGAAAGAAGATCTTGGAGTGTCAAACGCTCAAGTTTGGGGATGCCCATGTGCACCCCCAAGAAATATTCAAGGAGACTCAAGCGTCTAATCTTGGGGATGCCCCCGTGCATCCCCTTCTTCATCAACAATTATTAGTTCGTCTCTTGTTGCACTATATTTTTGTCACTTCATGCGTTATGTGCTATTCTTGGAGCGTCTCGCTCTTTACTTTTCTACTTTGTTTTTGATTTGTTTGTTGTAGTAACAAGTTAGACCCCAACTTACTCTTTTGTGTGGGAGATATGCACGCTCCGCTTGAACTAGAACTCCTCATAGGATTTGCATGCTTATTCTTTTAGCTGTGAGTTGTTCTTTTTCTTTTCTTAGCTGCTGCTCTGTTTAGTTGTAGTGCTTTAGTTTTTCTAGGGCTTTTCTTTTGTATTAGGTTGAACTTTCTATAGGTTGCATGTTTTATATTGTTAGAGAGTTTCCCTGTTGCATTGAGTTTTGTGTCTTGACTAGAAGTAGGTAGTTGAAGTTGCCATTCTCTTTGTAGTAGTAACTTGCAATAGTTTTAAGGTATTGACTAGAGTAATGTTTGAACTTTTGGTGTCAAGAGCTCGAGCCTATTACTGATAGATGTCGTATTTTGGGCAATCCGTGTGTTTTTCGAAAACCAAAAACCCCTGTTGAGGACTCTAGCTACTAGATGGATTACTAACTTCTGGAGGGTTCGAATATTAGAGTACACTCACGTACCATGAGTCAAGGATGCGCAAGGATAACCAAACCCCCATACACTCCTCCTCGGGGTACTTGTCTCTTTGTGAACCTCCTGATTAGATTGAGAGTTACCGATAATAAGTGCATGAGTGCTTCGGACTAATGTGAGTATTCAAAAGTTGACACTTCCACCCACCTATACTTTTTCTAGCCTCTTCGGTACCGTGCATTGCCCTTTCTCACCTCGAGAGTTGGCGCATACTTCGCCGGTGCATCCAAACCCTTGGCACAAAACGCTCTGTCGTCATAAGCCTCCTTATATCTTTCCTCAAAACAGCCACCATACCTACCTACAAGGCATTTCCATAGCCTTTCCGAGATACATTGCCATGCAACATCCACCTTCTCATGACTTGATCTTCATGTCATACATGCTACTTGATTGATCGATGAGCCGCATGCTAGTTGGGCCTTGCCCTAATCATTGCTACATGACGCGCTAGTATCATTGCATATCCTACTATCCTGACAGAGGCATACATTTGCATCATGATAGTTATATCTTCTTTATGTGAGTACCTTTGTAAAGTGTGAAAGATCTCCTATATTCTTGTAAAATATAGAGTGTTGCCCCTAAGATGAGGAAAAGATCCCAAAGAGGAAAAATCAAAAGATCCCAAAGAGGACAAATGAGAATTAAATAGAAAGAGCCATTGAGGCCACCAAAAAAATACAAAAAAGATAAAAAGGAGAAAAGGAAAAATAAAAAGAGAGAAGGGGCACACTACTATTCCTTTTGAGAGATCCACACTAGTACTTCATCCTCTATCCCTTGTACTCCATAGAGATCATCATCATGCATATAGCTATGTGGGGACCTTCACACTATAGAACTTGGCTTGTATATTCCAATGATGAGCCTCCTCAAACGAGCTCTAGGTCTTCTTGAGCAAGCAAGTTAGATGCACCCCCACTAGTTCCCATGGAGAGCTTTTAGCTCAGATGTGCATCCGTTGCATGGCAATCCCTACTCCTCACATCATATCTATCATATGGCCTTCTCTCGCTTATGATTGTCCTCATTGATGTGAGCCTTTCACACCTTTTTGTCTTCCTCCTCCACCTTCTTTATTTTTCTCCTTTTAGGTGTCAACTTTCTTGCTCACGCTCATCCATTGCATGAGTGCTCAAAATATCGAAAAGGAGTGGATCAGTTTGACTTGTACCTGGCTAGTAGTCTGGGGACGAGTCAAGATAAGAATCCAAAGGAGACCAAGTGTGAAACTTTAGTAGATAGTTGTTCTCAACAACCTTTTTCTCTCTTTTCCCAGTCCCCTGCTTGGACGCAAACACCATCTGGAGACATTCGAGTCACGGACAGCGAGAGCTCTTGCTCCTTTTGTTCTTTTGTTGTTTGTGTCAATGCTAATATGGACTCTTGCTTGTTAAGACTTGAATTGAATTTCATGCTTTGATTGCTTTACTTAAAAGCCTTTATATGGTTGTGTGGCATGTCACCACAGAAATTATGCTTGTTATCATTTACCTACTCGAGGACGAGCAAGAATTAAGCTTGGGGATGTCGATACGTCCCAAACGTATCTATAATTTCTGCTTTCTCCATGCATGTTTTGTGTGACTTTGCCATGTTTTGCTTGAACTTTCATACACTTTTGAGCATATTTGGACTAATTTATTAACCCAGTGCACCCAGCTGCCAGTTGCTGTTTTCTGTTGTTTTTGTATTTCAGGTTTTCCGGCCATTAAAAGTGCTCCAAAAATCCGGAAAAATCAGATAAAATATCAGCGACCCGGAAGCTTCCGGAATCACCAAGGCAGCGGAGGGGGGCCACCAAAGGGACTCCAGAAGGGTCCCTGGCGCGGCCCCACCCTAGGCCGCCAGGGAGCCTCCTGGCTGCCCTGTGGGTCCCCTCGACACCCCCCCCCCCTCCGCCTATATTTAGCCCTCGGGGTGGAAACCCCTAATATCAATCTCTTTTCCGCGATCTCGCCTCTGTACCGCCGCCGTCGCCGTTTCTAGATCGGGGCTGCCTGGAGAAGCTGCCCCGGCACCCTGCCGGGAGGAGGAACCCCCTTCGGGAGACCATCCATGGCCATGGACGCCTCGCGTATTTACCGTGAGTAGTTCCCCTTGAACCATGGGTCCGTGACCAGTAGCTACGTGATGTACTTCTCTCCCCTCTTTGTGCTTCCACTTTCAAGACCTCGTGAGCTGCCTCACATGATCGAGGCACTTCTGTAATTTTTGTTGTTGCTATGCTGAGTTTTCTGCGATCTGATGGATTATGAGACTATGTTCAGATTCTGATGAGTAATATATTTTGTTCTTCTCTTTAAATTTTGTTCTTGAGTAAATTCTTGCATGTTCTCCGTTGTCGTATTTTACTTTGGCCAAGTGATTTGTTGCAACTCCAAGAGGGAGCGTTATGCTTGATTGTGAGTTCAGACCCTTGATGTCTAGATTGAGCGATAGAAACATGAGGCTAGGGGATGTGTTGTTGCCACCAGGGATAAAACAACGGTGCTTGTATCCGCGGATGCAAGGATTGTTTACTTTACGCAAAGTTCTTTTAATGCAGTTGTCTGTTGCTTTGAGTTTACACTTTGGGTGGGATTCGCAACTTAATACCAGCGAGATGTTCTGGATAGATATCTCAAGGTGGATGATTCGTAGTAGATGCAGTTGGATTTCAGTCTAGTTACCTTGGCGTATTGCCCATTGCTTTTGAGCCCTTCCTTTCTTTGCAGCATAGTTAGCATTGTGGTGCCTTCATAATTCTGTCAATTGCCCAGCTGTGATTTGTTTACCTCGCTAGCACTTTTATCGTCTTTTGGGAGAGATAAATCACTAGTGAAAATCACAGGACCCCGGTCCATCTTCACATTACTGTTTACATCCTTAGTTTACTTTCAGTTGCCACTATTATTATCTCTTGCGTTGATCCTTTGTAAACAGCAAGGCCGGAGGAAATGACAACTCCTCTGTACTCGTTAGGAGCAAAGTTATTTGTATCTATGTGCAGGTCCACATCAAGCGCCGTGACACCTTCTTGTATCTCTTGGAGTCCTACTGGTTCGGTAACCTTGGTATCTTTACCGAGGGAAATTTTCTGCTACGCTACATCTCACCTTCCACTTGGGATAACCAACGAGGAGTGAGAGATCCTCACTGTATCAGCAACCGAGTCACTTTCATGTAAATGTGGACAACACGCATGGGGAGGCATGGCATGGACTACGGCTGCACAGAGAAAAGGGCGAGGGAGTGGCCTAGGCCCACCGTGGTCGAGTTAGCCGGCGCCCGCCGTGGCCTGGGTGGTCACAGCTCCCGGCGGCGGCCCAAGGGAGGTCGTGGCGAGGAGGGGGCGGGGCGCTGCAGAGGGAGGGGCGCTAGGGCGGTCGCTGTTGTCTCCATTCAGGGGGTCGCCCCAGCCAGATCCACGACCAGGGGAACCGCCGGCGAGGTTCCGCGGTCTGGCGATGTTGAGCGGGGGAGCGTGATTGGGGATGGTTGACGCCGGATCCCGTGGTGGGGATCTCGTCTTGGGTTGGTAGTCGGCCGGTGGTGAGGCCTGAGTCCGGGGCGCCGCACGGCTGGATCCAACGGCCGGCGCTGGCAATATCCATGGCGTGGCGGTGGGAGGCGCGATCTAGGGGACCGGGGCAGGGAGGTGGCGCCAGGAACGAGAGGGAAGGAGCGCACTTGGGTGGCGCAGAGGGAGGAAATGGCTCGGGGTGGTTCCGTGCGGGAGATGGGGGGAGGTGGGGGTGATTACGTGCGGGAGGTGGGATCGGTTTAGTTTTTTTTCCTGTTGCGTTTGGGTGAGTTTTGAGACGTTGGTTCGGATCGGTGGGCAGGGTGTTGGCAGAATAAGTTGTTAGAAGAAGTCTTAAGGGGTGTTGTTAGAATAGACTATATATAGTGTGGGTCTATTCTAACAACACCCTTTAAGACCTTATTCTAACAACACCCCCTCCCACCCCTCCCAGCTTCCTGGCGCGGCAGCGCCCCCCGATCCAGCGGCGACCACGACCCCTCCCAGCTTCCTGGCGCGGCAGCGCCCCCTGATCCGGCGGCGACCCCGACCCCTCCCAGCTTCCTGGCGCGGAAGCGCCTGCGGCCGGCGGCGACCCCCACCGCGCAGCGCACCCCCACCGGCGGCGGCGCGAAACGACGCAGAGAGCCACTATGCGGCGCGGATTCGGCGGATCCCTCCACAATTCAGCGCCGCCTCCGCCTGCAGCTCCACCACAGCTTCAATTCTGATCTCCTAGCCTGCAAGATCCGCCGCCCTTCAGCAAATCGGGGCGTCCAGCCGCTGTGATGCGTGGTCGAGGGAAGCGAACTGCAAGGAGGCCTTCTCCGGCAAACTCGCAGTCATCGTGGGAGCGAACTGCAATGGCCATATCGCCCATACAGCCTTCTCCAGCGACGATGGCGCAGGTTGAGAAGGCCCATGTGTTCCTGCAACGCAGGTGGGCTGCACGTCAACGACAAGCCGAACTGCAACTACAGAACGGCAGGACTGCTTTCAAGAGGAAGGTCGTGCATTCAACTAATGTAAGCAGTCCTCCTACGTGATTTCATAATGCAGTGCTCTGTTTGTTTGCAATGCAGTGCGTTCTTGCGTCAAAAATGCGTTCGTGTCTCTCCCCATGGCTTACAATATGTAGTAGTTTGTGAAAATAATGCAGTGCACATAACTTTCGACTCCCAAAGACAGAAGCAGAGGGGCAACAACTACCGCAAGCCGGAAGGAAATTTCCGCACAAACAGCTTTGAAGCAGCTATGAAGAGCCCTTGTCCAACCCATAGTAAACCCGGTCGCCCAGTGATACGTCTCAAACGTATCTACTTTTCCAAGAACTTTTGCTATTGTTTTGCCCTCAGTCTTTCATGATTTCGATGAAACTAACCCGGACTAACGTTGTTTTCAGCAGAGCTATCTGTATGGTTTTATTGTGCGCAGGAAAATGGATTTTTGGACATCCCAGAAAATTCCCAGAAAAATACCAGAAAATCCACGCACCCGAAGGAGACAGATGCCTGAAGTGGGACCAGAGGGGAGTCCTGGGGGCCCCAGGCGCCCCCCTGGCGTGACCAGGGGTGGGGTCGCGCCCTCTGGCCGCCTGGGGGCCTCCCCCTCCTTTGGTGCCCTACCGATGCTCCTATTTATTCCCGTGACGCGAAAACCCCAGAACAGAAGTCGTTTTCCCAATTCTCGTCGCGGAGCCGCCTCCACCCTCTGTTCTTCTCCGGGAGGGATAATCTGGAGGCTGTTTTGGCCTCCGGTGAGGGGAGATCATCGCCATCGTCATCGTCATCACCACTCCATCCTCCCTCCATGACTTCTCCATCCATGTGTGAGTAATTCCCTGTTGTAGGAAAAGGGGATGGTAGGGATTGGATGAGTTATATCATGTAATAGTTTATCAGATTGTTGGGGCATGTTGCCTTTCATCATATTGGTTTTTATCATCTTTTCTTCAACTTGTTGTTCTTAATGCTTGTCACTTTGGGCCCGAGTGCCATGATTTCAGATCTGAACCCTTTATGTTTTCATGAATATATTTGTGTTCTTGATCCTACCTATGAGTTGTTTGCACCTGTTATGGTCCGGAACCGGCGATCCCAAAGGTGACAGCTTGGGACACCAAAGGGGATGGATTATAATTTGGGGATTCCATGTATCCATTTATTGTTAATGCTTTGTTCCGGTGCTCTTTGACAGGATCACCTTAATCTCCATAAGTTCCTTTTGGCCCCGTTCGTAGCGGGGTGGTAGGACAAAAGATGTTGTGCAAGTTCTTATTGCAAGCACGTACAACTACCTGTGGGATACATGTCTGATGTTTGATTTATGCCTAGATCATCTTTGCTTTTCTATGTGCCTTGCCCCAAGTTGATTACATGATGTGTTTTATCCATGCAGCGCCCAACCATCCATCTCCCTAGCCTACGGTGTTTCAATTCTTCTGGTTACTAGTTATTTATTTTTGTTGTTACTATTACCGTTGCTATCGTTACTACTACTATTATCGCAGTTGCTATTAATATCTTGTTGCAAGTAAGTGTATCTCAGGTGCGGTGGAACTGACAACTTCACTGTTAAAGCTTGTGGATATTCTTTGGCTCCCCTTGAGTCGAATCAATAAATTGTGTTATCTTACCCGCGAAGACTATCTCGATCCCCTGCAGTTGTGGGTTATCAAGCCTGTTTTCTGTCGTCGTTGCCGGGGAGCATAGCTTTATTCACAAGTCTACTTGAAGTATTTTATCTTCTGCAATTTATCCGCTATGGGTAAGAAAGAAGACCCCAAGGTCCCGATCTTGCCATCCCGTACAAGAAAAGGTATTGTTCTGAACACTAGTGCTACACTTGATTCACCTTCAGTTATGAGTAAGTTTGCTTCACCGCCACCACATGATGCTTCTACTGAATCTGTTACTATGTCTGACACTTTTTATGATGCTTCTACTAGTCTTGATGATATTGATTCTCTTTGTCACGCTCTTGAGAAACAGATTGTTGCTGCTGCCAAGAAATCTGGGATTGAAATTCCCGATACTTGCTATCCTTTTGATGGGACTTACACTTATCTCGATATGAGTAAACTCAAGGAGAGACTCCTTGATGATGATTATATTATACTTGATGATGATTTATGCAGGGAGCTAACAGATTTTAATGACTCTGACCCTGATGCTATTAAGAAGCTGCTCGAGAAACATTCTTTGAAGAACAAGATCGTACCTAATCCTACTTTTGCTACGTCTCCTATATGCATCAATGATCCTGATTATAATTTCTCTGTTGATCTTTCACTTATATCTTTGGTTGAAGCTGACCCCTTTTATGGCAGAGAAAATGATGATGCTATTGCACACCTGACCAAACTCACTGAGTTAGGTGGCTTGTTTACTACAGATGAGAAGATACAAAACTTCTATGTTACTAAGCTTTTTTCTTTCTCTTTAAAGGAAAGTGCTAAAGCATGGTACGATGCACTACCATGTGGTTCTATTAGGAGTCCTCAAGACCTAGCTCAGTGTTTTGTTGATAAGTATTTTCCAGCTCATATGCAACATGCTGCTTTATGAAAAATTTATAACTTTACACAGTTGCAAGATGAGAACCTCCCTAAAGCTTGGGGGAGGTATTGCAGTCTGATCGAGGCTAGACCGGGACATGGAGTCCCTAAGAATGAATTAATTGATATATTTTATGCTGGTCTAACTGATGAATCTAGATCCTACTTGGATAGTTGTGCTGGTTGTATTTTGAGGAAAAGAACACTGGACGATGCAGGAGAATTAATGGGCAAGATTGCCAAGAACCACGAAGATTGGTCCGTCCCTGAACCACCTCCACCACCAAAGAAGAGGGGCATGCTTGTCCTAAGCCCCAAAGACATGCAAGAAGCTAAGAAGTCTATTAAAGAGAAGGGTATTAAAACTAAAGACGTGAAGAATCTGCCCCCTGTTGAGAAGTTGTGTGAGCCTACCACTCACCCTCCTATTGTAGAGGTACACTCTCTTTTAGATTTCAATGCAAGTGACATTCCTCATGGTAAGCCTCCTGGTGAATGTTTAGATCAGCTTGATAATTTTATTATGAAGAAGAATCACTTTAATGAGAAGATACAAAGTCAGTTGCATGATAATTCCCTTGCTATGAAATGTTTGCTTGATGTTCTAGGTAGAACAGTTAATGATGTTAAATGTCTTCTGAAGCACTTTCATATGGTTCAAACTCAGCTTGAACAAATTTCTAATGTGCAAAAAGATTTGCTTGCTAATAATGCCAAACAGGATATACAGGCCTTCGGGATTAAAACCCGAGGGGGAACTAGCACTCAAGATCCTCTCTACCCGGAGGGGCATCCTAAGAGGATCGAGCAAGATTCTCAAATCCAGGAAGAAGAAATTGTTAGCTCTCCGAAGAAGAAGAAAACACAAAGAAGCTGACAATTCCAATGATCCAAATAGTATACCTACTTCCGATGCTGAGACTGAAGACGGTGATGAGCCTGAAAAAGATGGTGAAAAGAATGTTCCACCCGAGGCTCGAGACGAGGAAGCACCCGACAAACGCAAGAAATACACTAGAGAAGACTTCATCGCAAGAAGACATGGGAAGGAACGAGAACCATGGGTACAGAAACCTATGCCCTTTCCAGGTAAGTCTCTCAAAACCAAAGAAGAAGAGCATTACAATAAGTTTTGTGAGTGGATGAAACCTCTTTTTCTTCAAATTCGATTGGCCGATGCTATTAAGTTACCTCCCTATTCGAGATATATGAAAGATATTGTTACTAATAAAAGAAAAGTTCCTAATGAAGCAATATCTACTATTCTTGCAAACTACTCTTTTAGTGGCAAGATTCCTGAGAAGCTTGGTGATCCAGGTATACCCACCATTCCTTGCTCCATAAAGAATAATTATGTCAGGACTGCTTTATGTGATCTTGGAGCAGGAGTAAGTGTTATGCCCTTTTCTCTTTACAAGAGATTATGTTTAGAAAAACTAATCCCTACAGATATCTCTCTTCAGATGGCTGACAAGTCAACAGCTGTTCCCATAGGTATTTGTGAGGATGTTCCCGTTGAAGTTGCTAGTTGTTTAATCCTTACTGATTTTGTTGTGCTTGACATGCCCGAGGATGGGAGCATGTCTATTATCCTTGGTAGACCTCTTCTTAACACCGTAGGTGCTATTATTGATTGCAATAAAGGAATGGTTACTTTCAATGTGAATGAAAAAGAACACACGGTGTATTTTCCGAAGAAGATTGACAAGAGGCATGGCCTCAACTCTATAGAGAATATCGATACCGTGAAGATTCGAGAATGGGATTGTCCTTTACATGTGCACCATAAATACAAAACCATCATGGTAGGGACAATGTCCATTAAAGTAAAAGTGCAATGATCACTTCATCAGAGGTGAGGCTTTTTGCTCTATATATCACCGGTTTGTTGGTAAGACCTGATCAACCTTGCTGGTAAGCATGTTTTATATAGGTAAAAAGTGAAGCTTGTTATGTGTTCATTTGCTTTAGCTTTTATTCTCCTTGTTGCACCAAGTTTATATGTTTTTGAAACTTCACAATTCTAATCACTGCTTCAAGTTTTCAGAGAGTTTCGCAGCTTTTTGAACTTCGAAAAAAAATTCAACAGTGAAGTTGGCAGAAAAATTCCAGAAAAAATATATTAAAAATTTCCATGCCGGGAGTGACCCAGGGGCACCTGGGGCTGACCAGGGGGCGTCTAGCTGGCGCGGCCTGGCCCCTGGCCGCGCCCACAGGGCGCCTGGGGCCCACAGAGCAGCCAGCCAGGTAAGTCTTTATCCTCCTCCCTCTTCTCTCTCCAAAAACACGAGTTCTTCACTTTGTTCTTGCGTTCTTGCTGCTCTCCGTCCAGAATTTCGATCTCTCTCTACGACCCACCATTTGAGCTAAGATTTTGGGCAAATACTCCCTGGTATGTAACTCCTTCACCCCCCCCCCCAATTAGATTTTTGATTGGTGGCTTCATCAGTGAGTATTTAGTAACTCTTGGTGTTGTTCTTATGAGCTTGCATGCATGTGTAGAAATTTATTTTCCAAGTTTTGATGCAAGTTTGTGCCTTAAGTAAGTGAGTAGAGTAGTTTGCCTCAACTCACTTTGTTTAAATCCTTGTCTTTGTGAATTGTAAAAAAATTCAGAAATGAGTTTCTTTGGAAAATCAAAGGGGTGGCTTGGGAAGAAAAAGCCCGAGCGCTCTGATCGAGTCACTAGAGCTGCAGCTTCACCCTCAGCAGTTAGGGTGAGCTACAATGAAGATCATGTGCCCCTGGAGCTGTTGGAAGAAACAAATCCATCATGCGCAATGATGTATCTGTGCGATGATTTTCTTACAGCTGCAGGAATTAAGGAGGAATTTTATAGCCTTTGTGCCAATGCAGGTTTGACACGACTAGCTTTATGCCGTGTGGTACAATGCAAAAAACTTACCTCCTGTTTTGTTAACAGTTTTTGCTATAACCATGATGCTGGAACCGTCGAGTTCAAACTTTATAATGATCTCATAACCATGTCTTTGGCACAGTTTTGTGATATAATAGGTATGCCGAACGTTGGTCAGACAGCTAAGATGACCATGCAGCCCTCCGGGTTGAGGACCCTCTTCAACTCCCTTTACTGCCAGGAGGAGACCGATATTCGACGCACGAAGATTTCCAACATCTTGTTCCCACACCTCAGGTATTTTGCGTATTTTATTGCTAGAGGGGTGTTAGCTCGTGACAACATGAGCAACGGTTCTGCACCAGACTTCGCCATTTATGCGAACGCCCTCTCTGGTAAGTTTGAGTATAATGTGGGTGCCTTGATTGCTGGGTATCTTGTTACGAACAGTAACAAGGGCGATTTATATGGTGGCATTTACGCCACACTTATCCTTGAGTTTCTTGAGCGCACCCCGCATCCTGATGATGTTCCCTTTTCATACACGAGTCTCGATCTTGCGGCTATGAAGAGGCATAATTTTGTTACCATGACTTCTCAGTTTGGTAACCTTGATTATATTTTGAGGTTTGAAAGGACTATTACTTGTGAGATCCGTCTACCTGCACCACTTTTGTTTGATAACACTCGCAGGAACGGATGGTCCTTGAACTAAATTCAGTTCGATGAGTTCTTGGCTAATTACCAGCCGCATAATCCCATGGAGGGGATTGTGCCCGACGAGGAGGAGCATGGTGAGTTCCCACCTTTCCAGGGAGAGACCTTCACCGAGCATGATGAGGGATCTTCTTCCGCTTGGAGCGTAGAACCTTCCGCATGGCAGGATCCGAGGGCTTCTGTGTACGCACCGGAGGGCTCATACGACTCCTGGACTTACCCTTACCCTGGAGCAGGAGGCTCCTGGGGGCAGTAGCTACTACCAACTTAGGACAAAAGCCTAAGCTTGGGGGAGTGTGTTTCCTTCTCACCTTTCCATTATATTATTCGTTTTTATTTGTTGTTGTTTGCTTTGATATTTTCAAAGTTTTTGCCCGTTCTTCTTTGTTCTTTTATTTTGCAAAACCAACAAAACGATTTCTCTTTTCTTTTTCTTTCGCTAAACCTTTGAAAAATCCAAAAATATTTTCTCTCTTTAGTTTGCTTTCTTGCAGAGTTCAGCTCGAGCCCGTGATGGCATTTGATTACATTTCCCACGTTCAACCGTGCAAGCGACAAGGCAGTAATGACGAAGATCTACGAAAGGGATGCAACAAGGAAAACCGGTAAGAACTCTTTTTGTTTCTACTTTTGTACATATGCTTGTACTTATGATTTAGAGACCAGCTTGTAGCGACATAGTGCTATGTTTACGATGCTTGCCCAGTGTTCATGCTTTCTTTTTGGCTAATCCCAAATAGCTAGAGTACATAATGTCCTGGGGGGCCTAGGCGCTGCCTGGTGGGCCTCCCCCCTCCTCTGGTGCCCTACCGATGCTCCTATTTATTATCTTGACGCGAAAACCCCAGAACAGAAGTCGTTTTCCCAATTCTCGTCACGGAGCCGCCGCCACCCTCTGTTCTTCTCCGGGAGGGCTAATCTGGAGGTTGTTTTTGCCTCCGGTGAGGGGAGATCATCGCCATCGTCATCACCACTCCATCCTCCCTCCATGACTTCTCCATCCATGTGTGAGTAATTCCCAGCTGTAGGCAAAGGGGATGGTAGGGATTGGATGAGTTATATCATGTAATAGTTTATCAGATTGTTGGGGGCATGTTGCCTTTCATCTAGATTGGTTTTTATCATCTTTGCTTCAACTTGTTGTTCTTAATGCTTGTCACTTTGGGCCCGAGTTCCATGATTTCAGATCTGAACCCTTTATGTTTTCATGAATATATTTGTGTTCTTGATCCTACCTATGAGTTGTTTGCACCTGTTATGGTCCGGAACCAGCGATCCCAAAGGTGACAGCTTGGGACACCAAAGGGGATGGATTATAATTTGGGGATTCCATGTATCCATTGATTGTTAATGCTTTGTTCCGGTGCTCTTTGACAGGAGCACCTTAATCTCCATAAGTTCCTTTTGGCCCCGTTCGTAGCGGGATGGTAGGACAAAACATGTTGTGCAAGTTCTTATTGCAAGAACGTACAACTACCTGTGGGATACATGCCTGATGTTTGATTTATGCCTAGATCATCTTTGCTTTTCTGTGTGCCTTGCCCCAAGTTGATTACATGATGTGTCTTATCCATGCAGCGCCCAACCATCCATCTCCCTAGCCTACAGTGTTTCAATTTTGCTGGTTACTAGTTGTTTATTTTTGCTGTTACTATTACCGTTGTTATCGTCACTACTACTATTATCGCAGTTGCTATTAATATCTTGTTGCAAGTAAGTGTATCTCAGGTGCGGTGGAACTGACAACTCCACTGTTAAAGCTTGTGGATATTCTTTGGCTCCCCTTGAGTCGAATCAATAAATTGGGTTATCTTACCCGCGAAGACTATCTCGATCCCCTGCAGTTGTGGGTTATCACCCAGCCAACCACACCTAGGAAGATTGCAATTTCATGAAAGAGTTTGCACGGCGGGGGAACCAGGGAATTCCCGGGTCAGGTGGGGGAGCCGGCCAAAACGGTAACAACCAAAATCCTGGCTACCAAGGAGCCGGCGCAATGCCTCAACACCAGGGACCCGGAGGAGGAGGCCAGCAAAATCAGTCAGGGCTTGCTGGATTTCAAGCAAACCCGAAACAACTCCATGACCGCGCAGCATATCACGTTTTCACCACCAGCGGTTGCCGGAGGGATAGGAAGCTGCAACGGAGAGCCGCTGTGGTTGTGACTGCAGAGCCGGCTTGGCCCAGGTGGCTTAATTGGTCAGAACAGCCAACACTTGGACAAGGGATGACCACCCCCCGGTGGTGGATAACACGGGGGGCCCTGGCTCTAGTAGTCTCTCCACAAATTGGAGGATATACAATTGACAAAGTACTCATGGACGGAGGAAGCAGCATCAACATCCTTTACTATGAAACTTTCCGCAGGATGGGGCTGACCCAAAAACAGCTGCAACCCTCCAACACCGTTTTCCACGGAATAGTCCCAGGCAAGTCGGCACGTCCGATAGGCAAGATCTACCTGAAAACGGCTTTTGGAAACGCCGAAAATTTCCTCTCCGAGCTTATACCCTTTGAAGTGGTAAAACTTGAGAGCCCGTATCACGCCATTTTAGGCAGACCGGCTTACGCTAAATTCATGGCTCGGCCATGTTACGTCTACTTAAAGCTAAAGATGCCAGGTCCTAATGGTCCAATCACAGTGGATGGAAGTCGGTCCAGGGCGGCGGAGTGTGGAGAACAGCACGTCAAATTTGCCGAGTCGACACGCGCCAAAGAGGACTTGTTAGTCTACCAAGAAAAGGTAGACCCGGCAGACCACACAATCCTGAAGAAACTGACTCCCGACAACAATCCCAAGTTCCAATCAGCTCAGGATACAAAGAAAATTGATTTTGTCCATGGTGACTCTTCTCAGCAGTTCATCATTGGGAAAGAGTTATCTGATAAATAGGAAAGCGTTCTCATCGAGTTCCTCCATGAGAATCGGGACGTCTTTGCATGGAAACCCTCTGATATGCCAGGTGCCCCGAGGAAACTCGCTGAGCACCAAGTAATTATAGATCCAAAGTTGAAGCCGGTCAAGCAATTCCTTCGCCGTTTCAATGACGAAAGGAGGAACACTATTGGGGAAGAAATAGACTGGCTCCTTGCCGCCGGGTTCATCATGGAAGTCTTCTACCCAGAATGGCTCGCAAACCCGGTTCTTGTTTTGAAAAAGAACGGGACCTGTCGTATGTGTATCGACTACACCGACTTAAATAAGGCATGCCCGAAGGATCCCTTTGCGCTACCACGTATTGACAAGATCATAGACTCGATTGAGGGATGTGAGCTCCTGTGTTTCCTTGACGCCTATTCTGGTTATCACCAGATCAAGATGGCCCTTGAGGATCAAGAGAAAACGGCTTTCATCACCCCCTTCGGGATCTATTGTTACACTTCTATGCCTTTCGGCCTTAAGAATGCGGGAGCCACATATCAGCGAACGGTGCAGAGTTTCCTCAAAGAACAGATTGGGCGCAACGTGCACGCCTATGTGGATGATATAGTGATCAAATCCCAACTGGCCGACTCACTCATCAGTGACCTACAGGAAACCTTCAAAATTCTGCGCAAGTACGAGATGAAAATTAAATCCGGCCAAATGCACCTTTGGGGTACCTGCAGGTATGCTCCTTGGATACATAGTATCAGAGAGAGGCATCGAGGCAAACCCAGAGAAAATCAACGCTATCATGACTCTTCAGAAGCCGGCCTCAGTAAAGGGAGTCCAACAACTCACAGGATGTGTAGCCACTCTAATTCGGTTTATAAGCCGGCTCTGTGAAAAGGCAATCCCCCTGTACCGACTTCTGAGGAAATCAGAAACATTTTTCTGGGATGACGAAGCCGATCAGGCCCTAGAGTCATTGAAGAAGCAGCTATCCCAGGCTCCAATCTTGGCGGCTCCCAAGCCAAAGGAACCTATGTTACTTTATATCCCAGCCAACAATCGAGCAGTCAGCGTTGTGGCTGTTGTTGAGCGTATGGAAGTCGGCAAAGAGCACCCCCTGCAAAGGCCAGTTTATTATGTCAGTGAGGTTTTGACTTCATCGAAGCAACATTATCCTCATTGGCAGAAATTGGTTCATGGTGTATTCATGGAGAGTCAGAAAATTAAACACTATTTTTAGGAGCACCCCATAACTGTAGCCAGCTCAGCACCACTTGCAGATATCATCCAAAACCGGGAAGCCATGGGAAGGATTGCAAAGTGGGCCATAGAGTTGGGGGCTTATCACATTAAATATAAACCTCGAACGGCCATCAAATCCCAGGCGTTTGCCGACTTCATCAATGACTGGACGACATCCAAATATCTCCGGAGAAGCCAGTCACAAAATATTGGACGATGGAAGTCGACAGCTCCAAGGGTCAGGAGTCGGCGTGGTCCTTACCTCGCCTAAAGGGGAGAAATTCTGCTACGTTCTGCAGTTGCAGTTCAATTGCACCAACAATGCAGCGGAGTATGAAGCCTTACTTCATGGGCTATGGTTGGCTCGTAAAATGAGCATAAGCTGGATCCAATGCTATGGCGACTCTGATCTCGTTTCTCAACAAGTGTCAGGAAAATGGGATTCCAAGAATCCCATAATGGCAACTTATCGACGAGAAGTGCAAAGAAAAGCCAGATTTTTCGTTGGATACCAGGTGGATCATGTGGACCGTAGGGAAAACGAAGCAGCAGATGCTCTGTCCCGACTCGGCTCTCAGCGAAAACCGGTCCCTCCAAACGTATTCCTGGATATTCTAACAAAACCGTCTGTACAACCACCAACAGGGCAAGACATAGCAGAGCCAGATCCGGAGTCGGCTTTGGTTGCTGCAATTCATGCTACACCCTCATGGGTCATACCTTACTTGGATTACAAGACTCGGGGAATCCTTCCTCAAGATGAAATTTTGTCCAGACAAATTATCAGGAGAAGCCAATCCTTTGTACTCATCAATGGTGAGTTACATCGGCGGAGTGCCGCAGATGTTTTCCAGATATGTGTGTCACCTGAAGAGGGTAGAGCCATTCTCAATGAAATACACTCTGGAGATTGCGGACACCACGCCGGCTCTCGTACGCTTGTAACTCAAGCCTTTCGACATGGCTTCTACTGGCTCACAGCACATGCAGATGCAGAAGACATACTCAAGAAATGTGATGGATGTCAGCGCTATGCAAAGCAAGCTCACGTGTCGGCTCAAGAACTTAGAATGATCCCTACCACTTGGCCCTTTGCGGTATGGGGGCTTGGTATGGTGGGACCTTTCAAAAGGTCAGCCAACAAGAATACCCACATATTGGTGGCAGTGGATAAATTTACCAAATGGGTCGAGGCAGAGCCGGTCAGCAAATGTGACACTGCAACAACACTGAAATTCTTGAAAAAGATCATATACAGATTCGGCTACCCCCACACCATCATCACTGATAATGGTTCTAACCTATCAAAAGGGGTTATGCAGCAATTCTGCCAGACGAGCACATCCGACTCGACCTTGCATCAGTGGCTCACCCACAGTCCAACAGACAAGCTGAGAGAGCCAACCAAGAGTTGCTCCGAGGCATCAAACCCCGACTCGTTGTCCCCTTGAAAAGGACGCTGGGTTGATGGGAGGAGGAGTTACCCTCGGTATTATAGAGCATCAGGACGACTCCCAATAGGTCGACAGGCTATACGCCCTTCTTCTTAGTCTATGGAGTGGAAGCCATCCTCCCAAGTGACATACGTCACAACTCACCACGAGTCACTGCCTATGTAGAAGCCGAAAATGAGAAAGAAAAACAAGATGCCTTGGATATTCTCGATGAAAAACGAGATTTGGATGCAGCTCAGTCGGCTATTTACCAACAAGATCTGCGACGCTACCATAGCCGCCGCATCAGAAGTCGGACTTTCCAGGAAGGTGATTTAGTGCTCCGACTCATACAGAAAAGAGATGGAATGCACAAGTTATCCTCTCCTTGGGAAGGACCGTTTGTGGTCAGCAAGAACTTGTACAATGGATCCTACTACCTAGTTGATATACGCAAGAAGGCAGACACGCGCACATGCATGGAGAAGACTCCCAAGCCGTGGAACATCGCACAACTCCGTCCATATTACACTTGAGTAGAACAAGAACATTACTGTACATTTATCTAAGTCGACACACGTCGCACTGGCTTTCGCCATATTAACATATATATAAGCCGACATTCGTCGCGCTGGCTTTCGCCATCAAAATATACATAAGTCCACTTTTTTCGCACTGGCCTTCGCCACATATACCTAAGTCGACTTTTGTCGCACCGGGTCTCGCCATATCGACTCCTCTTTACCTTTTTTGTTTCATACTATTTATTCTTGCATCATACATTGCATATTTTTTTCATTATTATATCTCAGAACCTGGGGGCTTGATCAACCCTTCTATTGGTACTGAGCATGTATATTGCTTATTCAGGGGAATCGGGGAGCTCGATGACAATCATTGACTCTTTATCCGAAAACTCGGCATATATATGTAAAACTCCACATGTGTATAAGCTTATTCAGGGGCAGTAGGGGAGTTCGATGTCACTCATCGACTCTTATCCGAAGAAATCTCGGCATATACATGAACTGGCTAAATACGCCTTAATCTTGGCCTCTATAGCTCAAGCTTATATGACCTTCGTGTACCCGGCTTAGCCTAAAAACCTTGGGGACTGACAGCAAATGCCCACTGAGTTTGGTCTTAAGTACAGGGAATGCTAGTCATTGATACGTCCTAAACGTATCTATAATTTCTGCTTGCTCCATGCATGTTTTGTGTGATATTGCTATGTTTTAGATACACTTTCATACACTTTTGATCATATTTGGAATAACCTATTAAATCAGTGCCCCCCTTGGCCCTAATCTTTACTCGCGTCACGAAAACCCTGATTCCGAACCCCTTTTCTCCAGAAGCAATTCCGATCTCCGCCGCCATCGCCGACAAGCTTCGGGGGACCAGAATTCCTGTGTCGGCACCCTGCCGGGACGGGGAAGTGCCCCCGGATTCATCTCCATCGACGTTGCTTCCTCCCTCCATGATGCGGGAGTAGTTCCTCCCCGGAGCTGAGGTTTCTACCAGTAGATATGTGGTCTTCTCTCTCTCCCATGATGTGATCTTGATTGTGATCATAGGCTATGTTAATCTAGGATGATCCCATGATGTTTCCCCTTCTTCTATGTATTGGATGATGTACTCACTTGATCTTATCTAGTATAATCCCCGAGATCATGGTGACAGCGGTCTATTGGACATGGGTTAGAAGTATATTTTCATGAGTGATTTCCTCTTTTGTGTGTGGATTGAAGATTGAGAGTCTCTTGGTGCTTGCATTTGACTATCCTTTAGATATGTTGTGGTGATTGTGGTACTCTCTTTGGATGGCCGCTGTGACATTGGGAAATCCATAGATGAGAACTACGAACTCTGAGTTGTGCTTTTGTAGCCCTACACAATTCTCGTCCTCTCTTGACCACAAAGGAATGACCTCTGAGTACGTCTCCATTGCATGTTTTATGAGGAATATCATGTGGTTAGAGTATGTGTAACAGCCCACATGTAATAAGCCACCAAACACCATGTAATTTACTTCCTCTGTTGGACTTGTAACTTGGCATGGTGGATGTGTATGTCATTTCATGTGGTGTGTTTAATTGGCTTTGAGATTGGAGTTATGTTGGGTTGTTTTCCTTTGCATCCAAGGTGGTTCAAGAAGGACATTGATGGAATTTTCATTATCACATGCTCACTCCACTTGACCCCAAACTTGGCCTAGCCATTTCAATTGCTATTGCAAGGGTTTTAAAATCCTCAGAGCATTTTTGCCACCACCAAAAACAGTAGCCCTAGTTCAAAGTGATTTTTGACTTCAAAAAGGGGCCACATTTTTGTTGTTGCCAAAATTGGTCAAACCAATTTTGAATAATCTAGAAAAATGCAAGGATTAAGAATTTCAAGCTCATGGAATTTTGAACCTTCTGCTTTTCTCTCAAAACTCTCCAAAGGCTTTTTCTATTTAATTTTAAATGGAAAAGGGTGTTGTTTTACTTTTGGGGATTTTTCACTGCATGCAAAATTGATCAAATCAATTTTGGGTGATCAAGCATCTTTTCAGGGGAATTTAAAAATATTTAAAATATTTTTTCCCTTCCCCTATCTTTTCCTTTTTTTTATTTCTTCTCTGCTGCTCATTTTTATATGGGAAAAGGCCCTGTCCTTCCTCCCTTTCTCTTCCAGCCCAGTTGGGCCGACCGATTTCAGCCCACCAGGAGGCAGCGCCCCATTTTTTTCCTTTCCTCCCTCTCTCTCGTCCAGCGGGACCCGCCTGTCATCCCCCTCCTCTCACCTTTCTCCCCCTCACGCACATGGCGTGCCCGTGGAGGAGAGGCCCTCCTGGAGCCACGTCGCCTCTCCCCCTCTCCTATTTATGCCCCCCTCTCCTTGTCTCCAACCCTAGCATCCTCCCTCGGGCGCCGCCGCCTCCTTCTCCCATCTCCTCCTCCCTCCGCGTCCTGTCCAAGGCCGCCATGGACAGGAGGTCCATGGCCTGAGGAATTCCGGCGCGCTCATCTTCGTCTTCGTCTGCGACTGCGTGAAGGACGCCGGCGACCTTCCCCGAGCCCGCATGAGCCGTCGCCCCGCTGTGAGCCTCGCCGATCCCCTCCCCTGTCTCCCGCAAACGGCCGTTGCCGCCGCGTTTTTCCGGTCCGTTGTAGCTCCCGTAGGTAGCACGGCGAGGCAAGCTTAGTAGCAAAACGGGTTCCGGGTGCTTGCGACTACGGCAGGAAGCGAGCGTTGAGTCCCTGGTGATCTGGACGAGATGTGATCGACGCCCGAGTCCACGCGCGCGCGGCTACGATGTCTGAATTTCTTCAGACAGCAGAGCAAGCAGCCGCCTTTCCATACAGTTCGCACCCTGTTTTGCTTCGATCCTGCGAGGAGGATGAACACCGTAGCCGTTCCGGGGGCGATGCAGCGATGCGCCAGCACTTCGAGTCCTGGATCAACCCCCAAGCCATCGCAAGCCCCCTCCTTTCTTCTTCCATCCACTGCCGCCTGAACTCGAGCTTCAGTTCGCGTTTCAGTTTCAGAACCGTCTCACAGTTAGTTTAACTTCAGAGCGAGCAGTCTTCTGTCAGAAGTCGAGTAGTAGCCGATTGGTAGAGCGCCTGGAGTTGGAACCGCGGGTGCGGGGTTCGATCCGTGGATCCAGGTTTAACCAGGAGTTTTTGCCAGCACTTGGGGTCGATTTAACCAGGAGTTTTTGCTCCTTTTTAGCGTAGCCGTGGATCCAGCTGGGCCTGGCCCGTTAGAGCTAGCGCGCCCAGGCGGCAGGGAGCAGCAGATGGGCCTGCTGGCGGAAACCAGCCCAAGCTGGCTAGGCTCCTCCCCTTCCCTTTTCTTTTATTCTTTTTCTTTTCTGTTTTTATTTCAAATTAGGTTTGAATTCAAATTCAGATTAGAGTTCAACCTCCTGTTCATTTTGATGCATGCCTTATATCTTTTTAGGGTAGCTTGAGCTACTGGTTAGCATGGTGGGGTGTATTTTTGTATTTGGTCCCTTTATTAATTGGAGCTTGGCCAATTTTACAAAATGCCCCCTGTTAATTCTTGCTTTTGCCAAGTTTGTTCAAATTTCAAAGTTGCCCATGCCATATATGAAATTGGGTTAATTTTGCACAAGCAATTGCATGGTGATGATGATTTGTTCATCTGAGCCTTTTTCAAAAATTCATGTGGTGCAATTTTGCACTCAGCCCCCTGAACTTCAGTTGAATTTGCAACTGCCCTTGCAAATTCATATTGAGTCATGTCATATATGTTTTTGGGGTGCTTTTCTACAAGGTTTTCTGCAGTGATGTTTTCATGATGTGTTGTGCAACTCATGAAACCAGGGTGTGATCACCTGATTCAGAAGCTTTCAGATCTTTCTGCCTGCAGCATTTCAACTTCAGTGCATTTGAAATGTTGCCCATCTGATCTTTTCAAGTCTGTTCCAAGTCATCTTCTTTCTTCAAGTCAGCCCCTAGCATGTTGTCATATGCTTAGTGGCTGGTCTCCATCAACTGTTGCACCTTCCATGTGTCAAGTTCACCGACACTACTCCGTCTCCGGAATCGTTGCTTTACCTTCATGTTATTTAAATACTTGCAATGCTTTGTTGATCATCTCATGCTATCATGCTATTTACACCTAAGTTAAGGCTCAGACCAAAGCCACTACAATGTAAATAAAATGCATATGAAAGTGATGACTTGTCGTCATCACCTTCATTTAAACTTGACTAGACAGGGTCACATCATGTAAATAAAACTCGAACATGCCATCCTTGTTGAGTTTGCATCAGTTGCTTACTCGTGTGTTTTCCTTGCCGGTATCTTACGTTAGCACCCGAGACTGACGAGGAGACTTACGTGGAGCTGTCCGACACCGAGCCCGAGGGTACCGTGGTTGCTACTTCGACTACCTTACCAGGCAAGGGGGAGATCTGTGTCATTACTTTATAACTTTCTGCTCATGCCTAGCTGTAGATCTAGAACGTTGTTGCTTGATCCTATCTACCTTATATGCCATGTTTAAACCATACGGCCATGATCCCCACATCCCAGCAAACCATTGTACTGCTAAGTTACCGCTGCTCAGCCATTGCTTAGTATGGATAGAAAACTTGCTGCTTACCCTATATCTTTATGGTTGGGATATCATGCTATAAAAGAAGTTGGTTGATATTTATTATTGTTAAATGATGTTAATTTATAATTGACGAAAGGTGGAAGGCTGGACTATTCCCGTCTGGTGCTTTGTTCCATTTGAGTCGCCTAGGACCCGAGTTCCGGGAATTGTGTTTCTTGACGAGTGTGCCTAATCGTGTGTGGGGTTTTATGGGGCCCCCTTGTCTTACCTACCTAGCTTCATACACTCTAGTGGTGGCCCAAGCTGATTTACATTTGCAACGTGTGTGTGCTGGTTGGATCCCCAGTTGTTTTCCAAACCAAACCAGGGCCAGGAGGACATAGTTTTCTTGGCTGGCCCAAAACTGACCGGCGAGGGCCCGGTCCCCATGTGAGGCTTCACCGGTAACCCAAACCCTGTTGATACGGAAGAGGCCGATCTGAGAGCGTGGCCAGCTCCCAGATTGGATGTCGACTCCCCGGGGGCCACCCGGATATGTGTGTTGTTAGATGGAGGGACTCTGACGTTCTGGAGTTTCAGGCGCTTACCTAGCAAAGTGGAAACCGGGCGTACATGCGACGTCTATAATGGACAGTTGGTACACCCCTGCATGGTAAATCTTTTCGAAAAGCCGTGTCCGCGGTTATGGACTACTTGAGACCTACTCTTTGTTCATAGAATAACATCAATTATAATCATGCTATAAAACTTGACAAACCGTGTGCGTGCCTTGGTTGTCTTTCTTCGTCCAGGGGACCGAGAGAGAAACAAGGTTGTGTTATGTTTGCGTAAGTAGGTGGATAGCCGACTTATGACACGTTGTCAACGTAACTTCTTGGATCTCATATTTATTCTGATAGAACGAGTAGCCACCATATGTGCTAGTACGGCTGCAACCTATCTATGTTTTTACCTTTCCAGTAGCGTTAGTTATTCCGTAATGACATGTTCTCACCTCCGTTTACATCTCTGTCTTTACCGCTTTGCCTGATCGGCCGCTGCAGTGGACTACTACCTCGACCCCAGCACCGGACGTTACTTCGTGGAGGTGCCCCCGGAGGATGACGACGAGTACGAGTACCCCGACCAGTCGGATCTTATAGTTGGGTTCAGACGTTTCCGTGGGTGGATCTTTATGTGTAGCCCTCTCTAGGGCAATTTGGATCTTGACCGTACTCGGTCCCTACTATGCTTCCGCTTGATGTATTGATGTATTGATGAGATGTACTCTTAATGATGTTATATTATTAGACAGTGGCGTTGTATGCCCTTTTCTATTTGACTATCTATATGTATTTCCTTTCTTATAGAGTTATGCTTATATACCTGTTGTCGAGAATCCGGCAGCGACACGGGTGCGAGTGTCATGCGCCGGTGGTGTTTGATGCGCTTCTAACTCCGACCGGACGCGAAAGCGACTAGTTAGAGTTAGTACCGCATCAGGGGCCTTACAACTTGGTATCAGAGCAGGACTGACTGTAGGACCCTTACTGGCCGAAGTTGAGTCTAGAAACTATTTTGGTAGTTATATAGGAAAAAAATTCGGAGAGTAGGATCTCTTTCTGTTTTCTCCTTATCCCACCCTCCCACCCCTTTTCCGTGAGGAAGTGAAACGATGTTTTGTCTCTGCAACTTATCCCCTTTCAAAACAATCTAGGTTCTCGTTTACATGAGGCTCCGATTCCTCTATAATTTTTTGCTAGCGACGAGATGTGTTGGCGTCTTTGAGACCACTGAGCCGCCACTTGGGGTTGACTGCTCTACCTCGCTTACGGCGTACCCCAGGTGAAACGTCCATACAGGATTGGTGGGCATCCTATGGTAATATGGATGTGGTGTCTTTCACCTATGGACGACCGTGATGGCGGGCCGCTCAGGGCAGATGTCTCATTGTTCAGGTTTCCAACCGCTCGTATATATTGTTGTGTGCTCGCTAGCAGACTATTATCTTGGATTCGGATGATCTTGGTTTGGGGATTCCAGTAGCACCTAGCTATCGACGTCCGGGTTAACCTTGGTGGAATTTCAGCCTTCGGCTTCCTCATACCTCGTGAGGAAGTTTTGTTGACAATATTGCTTTAACTTCTGGTTACTTCAATGATTCGACCATGTTCTCATAAGTGTTCCTGTGTACAGGATGCCAAGAGCGAACATGCCGCCGCCAGAGAACCCTATCCTTGTGGAGGCTGTAGCTGCAGTGGCTCAGGGCACGGCTGCGATCCTTCAGATGCTGTAGAACCAGAGTGCTCAGAGGAATGATCGACCACAGTACACCACACTGCAGCAGTTCCTCACGATCAGCCCCCCCAGGTTCTCCGAGGCTCGAGACCCGCTGGAGGCGGATGACTGGATCGCAGAGATCAAGAAGCACTTCAATGCCAACACCGTCAGACCAGTCGACTACGTCACCTTCGCCTCCTTCCAGCTTCAGGGTGCCGCAGGCAGTTCGTTCTCCACGTACAAGGCCAACAAGGGTGATGCAGAGATCACGTGGGAGGACTTCGTCAGGGATTTCAGAGCTGCTCATATTCCCAGTGGACTGATCGAGAGGAAGCGCGAGGAGTTCTTAGCTTTGAGGAAGGGGGACAGGTCTGTGCAGGAGTATAACCTGGCCTTCGTCAGGCTTGCCAGGTACGCTCCAGAGGAGGTCTCGACAGAGGCCAAGCGCATTGCCAGGTTCCGCGGTGGTCTTGCCACGGACATCAAGTATGCGCTCACCTTGTCCACGCCACGCCTGTTCTCAGAGTTCGTCGACCAGGCTATCAGACAGGAGTCAGCTGAGGCAGAGCGTTCCGCAGAGAAGAGAAAACAGAGAGAGCACATTTCAGCAGTGATGGTCCACAAGAAGGCCAAGTCCTTGGTTGCAGAGCCACAGCCTCAGCCGCAGCGTCAGCAGTTTCAGCAGAGGGGGGCAGTTGTCTTCACTTTTGCCCGCCCTCCCGTCCCAGTGCAGCACGGACCTCGCTCTACTCCACCCTACGCGAGGCCGCCTGCTCCACAGGGCCAGCCCAGGCCAGAGATCACGTGCTTCAAGTGTGGCAAGCCGGGCCACAAGTCTCCACAGTGCACCGACCCTCGTCACGCCCGGCTGCCTCCGCCTCCACCTCGCTCTACACCGAGCAATGCGATGGTGCGGGCCCAGCCACGAGCGCTCCGTGTGAACAACGTGACTTTGGCAGATGCCCAGCAGTCGTCTGAGATTGTGATTGGTAGGTTACTTGTATGTTCAGTTCCAGCGACAGTTTTGTTTGATTCCGGAGCTTCCCACTCTTTTGTCTCAAGAGCTTTTGTTGAGCGTGCCGAGTTACACCCGCAGGGTTTGTCTCAGCAGTTATCTATTGTTTCTCCTGGTTCCAAGACAAACTCCACTGCTTTTTTTTCCAGATGTGGAGATCTCTATCCAGGGTGCTATCTTTTCAGCATCAACGATAGTCTTGACCCGTTCCGACATTGATGTCATTTTGGGCATGGATTGGCTTGTCAAGTACAAGGCCAAGATTGATTGTCCGTCCAAGACCGTGTTGCTGACGCACGATTCAGGCGCAGAGATTTGGTACACTTGTGGCTCGACAGAGGGATCAGCACAGTTGTACGCTCTGAACGCTGGAGTTGCTCCATTGATCGAGGAGGTCAGAGTTGTTCGAGAGTTCCCAGAAATCTTTCCAGAGGAGTTGCCAGGTATTCCACCCATGCGTGCTATTGAGTTCGTGATCGAGCTAGAACCTGGTACACAGCCGATATCTGGTTGAGTTTGCATCAGTTGCTTACTCGTGTGTTTTCCTTGCCGGTATCTTACGTTAGCACCCGAGACTGACGAGGAGACTTACGTGGAGCTGTCCGACACCGAGCCCGAGGGTACCGTGGTTGCTACTTCGACTACCTTACCAGGCAAGGGGGAGATCTGTGTCATTACTTTATAACTTTCTGCTCATGCCTAGCTGTAGATCTAGAACGTTGTTGCTTGATCCTATCTACCTTATATGCCATGTTTAAACCATACGGCCATGATCCCCACATCCCAGCAAACCATTGTACTGCTAAGTTACCGCTGCTCAGCCATTGCTTAGTATGGATAGAAAACTTGCTGCTTACCCTATATCTTTATGGTTGGGATATCATGCTATAAAAGAAGTTGGTTGATATTTATTATTGTTAAATGATGTTAATTTATAATTGACGAAAGGTGGAAGGCTGGACTATTCCCGTCTGGTGCTTTGTTCCATTTGAGTCGCCTAGGACCCGAGTTCCGGGAATTGTGTTTCTTGACGAGTGTGCCTAATCGTGTGTGGGGTTTTATGGGGCCCCCTTGTCTTACCTACCTAGCTTCATACACTCTAGTGGTGGCCCAAGCTGATTTACATTTGCAACGTGTGTGTGCTGGTTGGATCCCCAGTTGTTTTCCAAACCAAACCAGGGCCAGGAGGACATAGTTTTCTTGGCTGGCCCAAAACTGACCGGCGAGGGCCCGGTCCCCATGTGAGGCTTCACCGGTAACCCAAACCCTGTTGATACGGAAGAGGCCGATCTGAGAGCGTGGCCAGCTCCCAGATTGGATGTCGACTCCCCGGGGGCCACCCGGATATGTGTGTTGTTAGATGGAGGGACTCTGACGTTCCGGAGTTTCAGGCGCTTACCTAGCCAAGTGGAAACCGGGCGTACATGCGACGTCTATAATGGACAGTTGGTACACCCCTGCATGGTAAATCTTTTCGAAAAGCCGTGTCCGCGGTTATGGACTACTTGAGACCTACTCCTTGTTCATAGAATAACATCAATTATAATCATATTATAAAACTTGACAAACCGTGTGCGTGCCTTGGTTGTCTTTCTTCGTCCAGGGGACCGAGAGAGAAATGAGGTTGTGTTATGTTTGCGTAAGTAGGTGGATAGCCGACTTATGACACGTTGTCAACGTAACTTCTTGGATCTCATCTTTATTCTGATAGAACGATTAGCCACCATATGTGCTAGTACGGCTGCAACCTGTCTATGTTTTTACCTTTCCAGTAGTGTTAGTTATTCCGTAATGACATGTTCTCACCTCCGTTTACATCTCTGTCTTTACCGCTTTGCCTGATCGGCCGCTGCAGTGGACTACTACCTCGACCCCAGCACCGGACGTTACTTCGTGGAGGTGCCCCCGGAGGATGACGACGAGTACGAGTACCCCGACCAGTAGGATCTTATAGTTGGGTTCAGACGTTTCCGTGGGTGGATCTTTATGTGTAGCCCTCTCTAGGGCAATTTGGATCTTGACCGTACTCGGTCCCTAC
The DNA here is from genome assembly GCA_950022295.1 of Bromus sterilis. NCBI lineage: Eukaryota > Viridiplantae > Streptophyta > Magnoliopsida > Poales > Poaceae > Bromus > Bromus sterilis. Next base: position 212,770,615 of record OX465599.1, read on the forward strand.
TATGCTTCCGCTTGATGTATTGATGAGATGTACTCTTGATGATGTTATATTATTAGACAGTGGCGTTGTATGCCCTGTTCTATTTAACTATCTATATGTATTTCCTTTCTTATAGAGTTATGCTTATGTACCTGTTGTCGAGAATCCGGCAGCGACACGGGTGCGAGTGTCGTGCGCCGGTGGCGTTTGATGCGCTTCTAACTCCGACCGGACGCGAAAGCGACTAGTTAGAGTTAGTACCGCATCAGGGGCCTTACTGTATGTTAATGTTGTTGGGAGTTGCCACTAGTGAAAGTATGAAGCCTAGGCCTTGTTTCTCACCATTGTTACACCGTTTGTGCTCACTTTTGTCACTTGTTTGCTTGCTGCACTTTTTATTACAGATTTATATTACTTTGTTTTGCCACACCTATCACCCATATTTTACCATCTCTTCGCCGAACTAGTGCACCTATACAACTCCTAGTTGTATTAGGTGTGTTGGGGACACAAGAGACTTCTTGTATCTTAATTGCAGGGTTGCTTGAGAGAGACCATCTTCAACCTCTACTTCCCTGAGTTCGATAAACCTTAGGTCATCCACTTGAGGGAAATTGTTGTTGTCCTACAAACCTCTGCGCTTGGAGGCCCAACATAGTCTACAAGAATAGAAGCGTGCGTAGACATCAAGCTATTTCTGGTGCCGTTGCCGAGGAAGTAAGTGTTTGAAGGTATATCTTTAGATCTTGCAATTAAATCTTTTCGTTTCTTGTTTTTAGTTTCACTAGTTAGGCTTATGGAAAACCGCACTCTTAGTTCGTTGCTTGGGGAAGGCCGCTTTACCACACCCATGGTAGAGAAATCTCCTCCACCTACTGAATGTATCCCGTTCCAAATACCACTTGGGATAATTGAAATAAATAGGAATGATTGTTATGATGGAACGGTCAATCCTAGTATTCATTTGTTGAAACTTACAGAACTTTGTGAGTTATTTAAGATTTCAGGTTTGACAAGAGATGCAGTCATGAGGAAATTATTTTCCTTGTCACTGAAAGGAAAAGCATTGGAATGGTATAGGCTACTAGATGATTCTCACCTGCTGGATTGGGAAGAGATCCAGTCTCTCTTTTACTCCAAGTTTTATCCTCTTCATGAATTCCATGAGAATAGGAATTATGTTTATAATTTCTATCCTCGTGACGGAGAGAGCATAGCTCAAGCTTGGGGGAGACTGAAAACTTTAATGCTAAAATTTCCTAACCATGGGCTCCCCAAAGATATCATTATTACTATTTTTTATGCAAGGCTCTCTCGACAGGATAAAGACTTGCTCGATGCTTCCTCTATGGGTTCTTTCACAAATGAAAAGATTTATGCTAAATGGGAACTCCTTGAAAGAATTCAACGCAACACTGAAGATTGGGAGATCGACAAAGGTAAAGAGTCAGGTATAATTTATGAGTACGATTGCATTAAGTCCTTTGTTGAAACTGCAAGTTTTAATAAGTTTAGTGCTAAGTTTGGGCTTGATTCTCAACTCCTTGTTGATTTCCTCAAATCTTTTGCTTCACATCTTAATATGCCTAAGGAGGATTGGATCAAGCATCATCAACCTTTTAAAAATATTTGCAAAGAAAATGAAATTGTTCATGATGATTGCAACATACATGATCCAATTCCTGAAAATGAAGTTTTATAAAAGCATGTTAATTTTTGTGGAGTGGATAGACCTTGTGAAAGGCCTATGATTGAAGAAGAGAAGTATTGTAAGCAACATAAGCATGAAAGAACAATCACTTGGGTTAAAGATTTAAATAAAATTTCTAGAGAATTGTGTGACCTTTATCCTTTTACTTGTGAACTTTGTGGTATAGAGGGTCACTTTAATTTTCAATGCATGAACTTTCAAAACATAACTGTTAACCAGTTGTGTGATAACGTGATCACCCCTGATCTTTATGATGAACTTATGTTATTTTTGATGTGTGAAGAGTTATCAGAAAATACTTCTTGTCTAGATGTTAATGCTTTAGGAATAAACAACACTTTGCAAAATTGCCATCTCTATTGTGTTGTTAATTGCCATGAAAATAATTACATAAGTAAGATTAGAAAGGAGGGAACTTTACCAAAGTATTAAAAATGTCTCTTATATTTCTACTAATAAAAAGGAGAGTGTCTCCCAAGTTTCCCCTATTGTTTCTAATGATAAACCAGGATATATGGAGAAACTTCATCTCCAACCACTCCCTCCTAAGGTGAAGAAGAAGAAAAAGAAGAGGAGGAGGAAGAGGAGCAAGAAGGAAGAAGAATGGGTATCAACCTGCCCTGAGCATATTCCTTGCATCAATTTTTATCCTAACAGACATAAATTTATGGAGGATGGTGATCTTGATTGCATTCATTATTATCCTGATGTTAAGTCCGTAGGCACTATTGAAGATGATTTTGATTATGATATGGAAGATGATGATAATGCCACTTATGATCTTGAAAATCTTTTTGGTGCCAACTCTGAAAATGATGATATGGAAAGCTCTTAGCTTGGGGATGATAGGATTGCAAATCCTTTACCCATTAGTGATGTGATAATTGATAATTCTTTTGCTAGTAAGAATAAAGACAACATGTTTACAAATATAGTTGCTAGCAATGATAATGCTCTTCTCTACTATGATGATGTTATAACTCCTGTCTATAGTGATTGTAAAGGTACCTATGACATAAGGAGAAATTATCCTTATGAAACTTGTCATAATCATGGAGGGGGTTACTCCCTTGCTGAACACCATCTTCCTAATACACAATTAATCTATAGTGTTCAAGTTGTTTATGATAGTCCTACTCCCACTATTACCAATGAGAAAGATTATGCTTATGTGGAGAGTAAGAGTACCTTTTTGCATGTGGATCATGCTAACAATGCTTTATGTGATACTTATATTGTTGAGTTTATTCATGATCCCACTAGAAATTATTGTGAGAAGGGAACACATGCTTATAGATATTTTAATAATATCAAGTTCCCTCTCTTTATGTTGAAGGTTTTGAAGCTGCACTTGTTTTGCCTTCCTATGCTTATTGCTTTGTGCTTCAATGAATTATTCTATTGCAATATTCCTATGCATAGGAAGCATGTTAGGCTTAAATGTGTTTCGTATTTCCTTCTTGATGCTCTCTTTTGTTCTTCAACTCTTATTCCTGCGAGAGCATCATTAAAATCTTAAGCCTAGCTAATGGCTTTAAAGAAGCGCTTTCGGGAGGCAGCCTGCAACGAATTTAGGCTTTCCTTTTTATTTTTCTTCTGTTTTTAGTGGTCTTGATGATTGTTACTACTGTAACAACATCATTGTATCTTTACTTTTCAAGCTTTGTGCCATTTATAGCCTCATATGACAAGGGAACTGAAAGTTGTGACATGCTGTCGAGAAAACATATTCTGTCCTCGTGACTAGAAAAATCACAGAAAAATCCCAGTTCATCTTTTTGAGCTGAAATTTTTACACAGAGTGCTCTATACAATTAAGGAACTTTCGTATGCTCTGAGTTTTTTTATTTGAGTTTCAGAAGTATCCCTAAACAATTCTTTACTACCTGCTGGTCTGTTTTTCATAGATTCTGTCCTGTTTTGCCTTTTCTTCGTTTTGCAAACCTTAAGCTTGCTTTTTCTTTGCAAAAAAAATTTAGCAATCTTGAGAAACAGTAGTTCTTCAAGAATATCCTTATTTACAGTAGAGAAAAATATATTTTATTATGGGTACTAACCTCGCTAATCAGATTATGATGAGTTATGTATGAAGGGAGTTTTCAAGTGTGCGAGGGAAGATGATGAAAGAAGATTCAGGAGTGTCAAACGCTCAAGCTTGGGGATGCCCCCATGCACCCCCCAAGACATATTCAAGGATACTCAAGCGTCTAAGCTTGGGGATGCCCCCGTGCATCCCTTCTCCATCAACAATTATCAGTTCATCTTTCGTTTCACTATATTTTTATCACTTCATGCGTTATGTGCTATGCTTGGAGCGTCTTTCTCTTTATTTCCTTTTTAGTTTTCTTTACCTTTGTTTGCTGTTCAAAACAAGTTAGAACCTAGCTTTCTTTGCTGTGAGTGTTCTTTATCTTTTCCATAGCTACTGTCATGTTTAGCTCTTAGTTTTCATGCTTATCCTTTTAAGAGATTTTGTTTAGTTTGTTGCTGGAACTCTCTTGAGTTTTCATGTTTATCTTGTTTAGAGAGTTTGCCTGTTGCACTAAGTTGTGTGTCTTGACTTGAAGTAGGTATTTGAGGTTGCTATTCAATTGTAGTAATAACTTGCAATAGTTTTGAGGTATTGCTTTGAGTAATGTTTGGACTTTTGGTGTCAAGAGCTTTAGCCTATTAGTGATAGATGTCATATTTTGGGCAATCTGTGTTTATTTTCAAAACTTACAAAATTAGTTGAGAACTTTAGCTACTAGATAGATCACTACTCTTTGGAGGGATCGAATATTAGAGTACACTCACGTACCATGAGTCGAGGATGCGCAAGGATAACCAAACCCAAATACACTCCTCCTCGGGATACTTGTCTCTTTGTGAATTTCCTTAGTAGATTGAGAGTTACTGATAATAAGTGCATGAGTTCTTCGGACTAATGTGAGTATTCGAAAGTTGACACTTCCACCTTCCCATATTTTGCTAGCCTCTCCTGTGCCGTGGATTGCTTTCTTGTCACTCCGAGAGTTGGCGTCCACCTTCGCCGGTACATCCAAATCCTTGGCACGATACGCTCTGTCATCATAAACCTCATTATATACTTCCTCAAAAAATCCATCATACCTACCTATCAAGGCATTTCCATAGCCTTTCCGAGATACATTGCCATGCAACATCCATCTTCTCATGACTTGATCTTCATGTCATACATGCTACTTGCTTGATCGATGAGTCGCATGCTAGTTGGGCCTTGCCCTATTCATTGCTACATGACACGCTAGTATCATTGCATATCCTGCTACACTGGCAGAGGCATACATTTGCATATTTCATGATAGTTTCATTTTCTTTATGATTTGAGTACCTTTGTAAAGTGTGAAAGATCTTCTATACTTCTTGTAATATATAGAGTGTTTCCCCTAAAGTGAGGAAAAGATCCCAAAGAGGACAAATGAGCGAAATAGAAAGAGCCATTGAGGCCACCAAAAAAATACAAAAAAATATAAAAAAGGAGAAAAAGAAATAAAAAGAGAGAAGGGGGCACACTACTATTCCTTTTGAGAGATCCACACTCGTACTCCCTCTTATATCTTGTACTCCATAGAGATTATCATTCATGCATATAGCTATGTGGGGACCTTCACACTATAGAACTTGGCTTGTATATTCCAATGATGAGCCTCCTCAAATGAGCTCTAGGTCTTCTTGAGCAAGAAAGTTGGATGCACCCCCACTAGTTCCATTGGAGAGCTTACCTTAGCTCACATGTTCATCCGTTGCATGGCAATCCCTACTCCTCACATCATATCTATCATTTGGCTTTCTCTCGCCTATGATTGTCCTCATTGATGTGAGCCTTTCACACCCTTTTTGTCTTCCTCCTCCACCATATTCTCTCTCTGCCATCCTAAGTGTCAACTTTCTTGCTTACGCTCATCCATTGCATGAGTGCTCAAAATATCGAAAAGGAGTGGATCATTTTGACTTGTACCTGGCTACTGGTCTGGGGATGAGTCAAGATAAGATTACAAAGAAGACCAAGTGTGAAGCTTTAGTAGATTGAGTTCTCAACACAAAAATACTTTTTTCTCGTGTATCCCTATCCCCTTTCTTGCACGCAAACACCATTCCGAGACATTCGAGTCACGGACAGCGAGTGCTTTTGCACCTATATGTTCTTATGTTGCTTATTTCAATGCTAAATATAGACTCTTGCCTGTTATGACTTGAATTGAATTGCATGCTTTGATTGCTTTACTTAAAAAGTTCTTATATGCTTGTTAGCATGACACCACAGAAATTATGCTTGTTATCATTTACCTACTCGAGGACGAGCAGGAATTAAGCTTGGAGATGTTGATACGTCCCAAACGTATCTATAATTTCTGCTTGCTCCATGCATGTTTTGTGTGATATTGCTATGTTTTACATACACTTTCATACACTTTTGATCATATTTGGACTAACCTATTAACTCAGTGCCCCCCTTGGCCCTTATTTTTACTCGCGTCGCGAAAACCCTGATTCTGAACCCCTTTTCTCCAGAAGCAATTCCGATCTCCGCCGCCATCGCCGACAAGCTTCGGGGGATCAGAATTCCTTTGCCGGCACCCTGTCAGGACGGGGAAGTGCCCCCGGATTCATCTTCATCGACGTTGCTTCCTCCCTCCATGATGCGGGAGTAGTTCCTCCCCGGGGCTAAGGTTTCTACCAGTAGCTATGTGGTCTTCTCTCTCTCCCATGATGTGATCTTGATTGTGATCATAGGCTATGTTAATCTAGGATGATCCCATGATGTTTTCCCTTCTTCTATGTATTGGATTGATGTACTCACTTGATCTTATCTAGTATAATCCCCGAGACCATGGTGACAGCGGTCTATTGGACATGGGTTAGAAGAATATTTTCATGAGTGATTTCCTCTTTTGTGTGTGGATTGAAGATTGAGAGTCTCTTGGTGCTTGTCTTTGACTATCCTTTAGATATGTTGTGGTGATTGTGGTACTCTCTTTGGATGGCCGCGGTGACATTGGGAAATCCATAGATGAGAACTACGAACTCTGAGGTGTGCTTTTGTAGCCCTACACAATTCTCGTCCTCTCTTGACCACAAAGGAATGACCTCCGAGTACGTCTCCATTGCATGTTTTATGAGGAATATCATGTGATTAGAGTATGTTAATGGTGTTGGGAGTTGCCACTAGTGAAAGTATGAAGCCTGGGCCTTGTTTCTCACCATTGTTACACAGTTTGTGCTCACTTTTGTCACTTGTTTGCTTGCTGCACTTTTTATTACAGATTTATATTACTTTGTTTTGCCACACCTATCACCCATATTTTACCATCTCTTCGCCGAACTAGTGCACCTATACAACTCCTAGTTGTATTAGGTGTGTTGGTGACACAAGAGACTTCTTGTATCTTAATTGCAGGGTTGCTTGAGAGAGACCATCTTCAACCTCTACTTCCCTGAGTTTGATAAGCCTTAGGTCATCCACTTGAGGGAAATTGTTGTTGTCCTACAAACCTTGCGCTTGGAGGCCCAACATAGTCTACAAGAATAGAAGCGTGCGTAGACATCAGTCATATGTATCCGGCTTACAGAGAGGTTCCGACTCTTGGATAACCCAATAGTCTATCTTAAAACGCGAGAAGATGAGGCATGTTGAATCCAGAGTCGACTTCTGTATGAGCCTTCATTCTTTCTTTTTGCATACATCAGCATCATATGCATACTTTTTCTTTTATATGTCATCCAAAAGATGCACCATGAGCATTAACCTATGTGAATCGGTATGACACAAAGATGCTCATATCGACTCATGGGGACTATAGGTCAAAATTCTCTATGATTCGGTATGACACAAAAGCTGATCATATCGACTCATGGGGACTACAAATTGAAATTCTGAGGTCTGGAAAAACTTGTCAAAACACATATAGCAAAAAGTGAACCCATTTCAGTCTAACACACTGGCCGACTTTACACGATGTCTTCAAGTTTCTCTGAGATAGGGAACGCGAAACTTTAGTTCAAATGAGTTAGACCTATGTGATTGGCATAGCACCCAGATGCACATGCCGACTCATGGGGACTACAACTCGAAATTCCTTCTCAAAGATTTGGCACAACACAAAGATGCTCGTACCAACTCTTGGGGGAGTATCACTTCAAAATTCTATGATTTCGTTTGGCACACAATGTGACCATACCAACTATGGGGGCTACAAGTTGATCTTGTCAATAAGTCGACATGACACAAGTCTATCCAAATTGACTCAGGGGGCTACATATATATTATCTTATCAAATCAGGTACAAAAACCGACTTATAGATCGGATGGGAAATAAAACTTCTCATTCATCATAGACCGGGTCTTACATCAGAAGCATACAAGAAAAAAGCCGGAAATACTTATATCAATCTACTTGCTAAACTACTACTTCAGTGGTCGTCTTCAGAGTCGGCTTCATCATCAGATAAGGAAACTTTAGCTTCATCACTACTGCTCGAGCTCTCCATGCAGCAGCCGGCTCGATCACCATCTGAGTCGAAAATCTTGGCCCACAGGGTCTCATCACCATCATAGATGAAAATGATAGTATCTCCTTTCTGAATGTTTCTGGAACGAAGGAAAGTTTTCCAACCCTTCTCCAAGAACATGGAGTGGCCAGAAAAGCTGGTAGCCACTCGGATGGGTCCATGAGGGCACCTTTCAGAGCGAAGCTAGAGGCTTGGAGGTTTGTAATCCATTACAAACTGAGCAAAAGATTCAGGAAGTTTTACCCAACGGAGAATTTCCTGAACCTTCACCAAGAACTCACTCCTCTCAGGAGAAGAAGGTGGAGATTCAGATGATGAAGGGGAACGCGTGCCTCTCCCACGGCCACGGCCCCGTCCACGGCCACGACCATGGCCACGGCCACGGCCTCGACCACTGCGAGTGCCAGCACTGGAACAAGGGTCGTCGGTCGCCAAAGGAACACGGGTGCTTAGCTTGGGAGCCATGGAGAGTTGTGAGAAAAACAAAAACGAAGCAAGAAGATATGAGCACTCAAAGGATAAAACTGCCTGATTTCTATTTATAGCAATTACAAGGAAGATCAATCAATGCCACGGGTAAACTACCCATGGTGGGTGACATTTATGGAAAAAATTCCTCGATTCCCACAATGACATGAATGCCTTTAACAGCGGCGTCTCGGGCAGAGAGACTATAAATGTAAAAAACGGATCTTTGACCAAAGGTCAAAGAAAAACCTTCAAGATGATGTGAAGCTAAAGAGATTTGGCTTCGACTCTTAGTGAGAATCAAATGGTAGTTGACTCAACCAGAAGAGTCGGTCCTATAAAGATAAAGGAATTAGAGAAAGATTGAAGAAAGACGACTCCGACTCTCAATCAACGCCAAGCATGAATTCGGCCTTTGACCCATGAAGAGCCGTCGGCAATGAAGAAAATAAAGAAGATTACTGTGAAGACTAAAGCATCACAACAATCCTGGGGGCTAATGTTGGGGGGATGGCTCAGGCCCATAGACCCGGCATTAGAGACCTCTGGGCCGATTTACATATGAAGGCCCACAAAGAAGACCCGGTTAGGAGTCTGACGTGCCAAGCGAGAAGATTGAAGACCTAGAAGGAATTCGACTTACCTTGTATAGCATGTAGTAAATTTGTAAAGTAGAATAGAACTCCACATCATGTAGGAGTCGGACTCTTGGAATCCCGAGACCCGGCATCTTTATAAGCCAAGGTCCATGGGAGCCAGAGCCGGAACTTACCTCAAGCCAGGACTAGACAACTCGCGATATAACCTAGATCTCCACGAGACTAAGGTTGTGAAACATCATCACTGTAATCGATAAGATCGGCTCTTCCTATTGAGGAGTCGATCCCACAATAGTCAAGAAGCAGGAGTAGGTGTTTACCGCACTATTGGGGTCGAACCTGGGTAAACCACCGAGTCTCGTGGCTATGTCGACTCTCTCCTCTAATTTGCCTCGCAGCAAAGGTCCCATGATAAGTCCGACTCTGCGGACATCTGCCGTGACTTTCCCACGACAAGTCTAATGCGATCATTTTTAAACTAGACTTCGAAAAAGCCTATGACTCTATTAGTTGGCCCTTCTTGCAATCTACTTTGCTTGCCCGTGGCTTTGATGGGGCTTATGTTCATCGAGTGATGCAGTTGGTTGGTGGGGGCCACACTGCCATTTCTATTAATGGGGAGCATACCCCCTCTTTTGCTAATGGTAGGGGCCTTCGTCAAGGTGACCCGTTCTCCCCTCTTTTGTTTAATTTTGTGGTTGACGCATTGGCTAATATTATTTCTCGAGCTGTTTCTCATAAACATATCTCTCCGGTTGCCTCTAACTTGATCCCCAACGGTGTTACGCACCTGCAATACGCGGATGATACGATTATCTTGGTGGAGAATAATGAGTTGGGTCTCATTAACCTCAAATTCATTCTTTTGTGTTTTGAAGCTATGTCGGGTCTTAATATCACTTTCGCTAAAAGCGAGTTGGTCACCTTGGGTTGCTCGGAGACGGAGGCGCGTAGAGTCGCTGATCTTATGAACTGCCAGCTTGGCTCCTTCCCCTTTAAGTATCTGGGGATCCCCATCTCTTCCTCATCCATTTCGTCCAAGGATCTCGCTCCGGTTGTTCTCAAAGTGGGCAATAGGGTCATGCCTTGGCGTGGCCGCCACCACTCCCAAGCGGCTAAGATTTGTCTTATTAATGCCTGCCTTTCTTCCCTTCCCATGTACACCATGGGTTTTCATAGGATGCCTGGGGTCTCTCACCTGGCCATGGATAAGCACCGTCGTGATTTTTACTGGAATGCGGCTGATAATAAACGAAAGTACCGTATGGTCAAGTGGACCTTGATTTGTAGGCCTAAGAAGGTGGGTGGCCTGGGCATTCTCAACACGGCTGTTATGAATGAGTGTTTGCTGGTTAAATGGTGGTGGAAGATTTCCGTGAGTTTGTGTGGGCTGGGACCCAAGCCTCTCTGGTTCCAATGCCTCCAGGGTAAATACTTCCCCTCTTTGTCTCCTTTATTGTCCCCGGCCTCGGGTGGCTCTCAATTTTGGTGTTCTATCTGTAAAGTGAGAGAATTGTTCTTGTCCCATGTCAAATTTACTGTTGGTAATGGGAAGTCTGTTCGGTTTTGGTTGGATCTGTGGCATCCGGAAGGCAGACTTTCTGTGTTGTTCCCGGCCTTGTTCTCCTATTGTTCGGATCCTTCCATCTCTATTGCGGATCTCACAGCCAAGAACTGGGACCTGGAGTTTCGGCGCTCGCTCTCTCCTGGAGAACTGGATAACTAGCAACGGCTTGTTGGCATGTTTCCTACTCTCTCGGAGGGAGAAGACTCCACCTCCTGGACCCTTTCGTTCTCCTCTAAGTTCTCCGTCAAATCTCTTTATGCGGCACTTGTGGGAGTCCGAAGGTCGGTCCGTTTTTCCCTGTGTGGAAGGCTAGGGTGCCCCCTAAAATTAAGGTATTCTTGTGGCAAGCCTTTAGGGGAAAATTACCTGCTTCTGATCAGACTTTCAAGCGGAAGGGCATTGACTCTGATTCTTGTTGTTTGTGTGGGTCCTCCGAGACTTTGGAGCATATTTTCTTTAAGTGCCAGTTGGCCCTTCTTATGTGGAGTTGTGTTCGTTCGTGCCCGGGTGTGAGCTGGAGCCCCTCGTCCTTTGGGGAGGTGAGGGTGTTGGCGAAGCTTCTTCTATCCGCAGAATTTTTTGGACTGTGTTTCCTGCGTTTTGCTGGATCCTGTGGACTACCTGTAATAAGTTTACTATTAAAAAGGCATTTCCCAGATGCCCTGCTGACTGTTTGTTTAATTTGGCTGTTGTGCTTCAGAGCTGGACTCCGATGAGTAAGCGAGAAGATGAGGAGGAACTGAAGGCCTTCATCAACCGCATCAAAGAGCTGGCTTCCACGCTCCTTCCTCGGCAAGATCCTCCTCCTCCCCGGGCTCATGCAACCTCTGCTGCACCCTGAGTAGTGGCTCTGTCCTGTTAGTGTTAGTTTGTCTCCGCTTTGCCGGTTTGGCTGGATTGTCTGTTAAACTTCGTAAACTTGTCTATTCCTTTGGTGGCCTGTGTGCCATGGTAGCCACCTCTGGCTTTTGATGGTGGTCGATTGCTATGTACTCGTTAACTGTAAGGCCCGATATGTGGTACTGTTCCAGATCTAGGTGTTTCCACCCAGACCCGGGGACGAAGCACATATCGTTCCCACCGCGACATATGACATAGCCATATGCCCCGGATTTCCAACATGATATCACAACATTACAGATACAAGGATACAACATCTCATACAATCGGCATACAACTTCCTTAATACAATATAACAGCGGAAGATACATGTCTGAGTACAGACTACAATCAAATTCCTAGTGGCAAAAGAAAAACATCGATCCCCATAACCACACGGGTCCAGGCCCTCCGCCGGGATCCGCCTAACTAGTCTTCGTCGAGTCTCCACGTGAAACATCGGTCACCATACCTGTTGTCGATCAAGAACCCTGAAAAGAGTTTGGGGGTAGTATCATGAGTACAGAGGTACTCAGCATCCAACTGTAGTGGTCATCTGAACCAGCAAGGACTTCATCACTCGTTATTCTAGGACAACTAGTAGTTTACGGTAAGGATGGGGTAAGTGGTGAGTTTGCTTCCGCACTAGCATTTATGAAGTGGCTAACGATCTAGAGAGTAAGGTAAGAAGCCAAGCATTCGATCAGGAAACGCCTCCAACAAGTCTTGCTATCATCTACTTACGCAATCATAACACCAATCCTATCCTTGTCCTCCTCTTCGCATCCCGACGAAGAAGAAGAAATCAAGGCACACGCACCCTTTGATCAAGTTATATTAAGATTATCTCAGTTGTTGTTGTCTATGAACAAGGAGTAGGTCTCAAGTCATCGTGGACACGGCTTCTCGAAAAGATTTATCCCTGCAGGGGTGTACCAACTGCCCATTACAAGGCTCCGCATGCACGCCCATCTCTCTCAGTTGCTACCCATGATAGGCAACCATTTTATGATTTAGTCCCAAGAGATCCGGAACGACAGGTCCCTCTAACTAACAACGCACAAATCTGGGTGGCCCCCGGGGAGTCGACACCCAATCCAAAGGCCGGTCGCGCGATCGGATCGGACTCTTCCGACTGGACGAGGTCGGGTTAGCTACCCAAACAGATGTGGGCAGCCCCCTAGATTCCAGGTGTGGACCAACAAAGAAACCATGTCTCCTCTGGCCCGAGTTGTTTAAAAATCTGTTGGGAGCTCACGAGTCACACACACGGTTTTCAAATGGTAAAACCAGCTTGGGCCACCTCTAGAAATGTTTGAAGCTAGATAGGTAAGAAAAGGGGACCCCATCAAATCCCACACGCGGTTAGGCACGCTCAGTCTTAAAACCAATACCCGGAACTCGGATCCTAGGTGACTCGAATGGAACAAAGCGTCGGGGCGGGATAGCCTAGACCTTCCATCCTTCGTCGAATATAGTCAACATTTATAATAATCATATCATCCATAACAATATAATAATGTGATATCCCAAACCAAGGAGTAACAGGGTAACATCGTAGCATCCTAAGCATGCATACTAAGCAGGGGCTGAGCAACGAGCAACAGTAACATAGCATTACAAGGTTTGCTGGGAAGGGACATGGTTGTATCGGTTTGAAAGAGGCTGTAAACATGTGGTGGGATCAAACATCGAGCCTATCCTAGACTAGCATGCAAACCGCTAGTTGAAATAGAATGGATCATAAGTAATGTATAGTCCTCTCCTGTTGATAAGTCGGGTTCCGAAGGTGTAGTCGATCGCAAGCTCGCATCGTCTCCGAGAGGTACCCGCGGAAGCACACAAGACGACAAACACTGGAAAGCAATCAACGAGCAAGCATCTATTACTACGAGGCAAACACGAGCAAGCATCAACAAGAAGGCAACACGAGACATCGCACCTACCGTCGAGAGCGGTTACTAACAGGTTAAGTGGAGTACTCGTCACACACGACGATACCGCACATTTAGAAAGGTTCAAGTTGTTTAGCTACAGGTGATCAATCAACGGTTATTAACATGGAAACTCAAGCAAGCACGGCATAGCACATAAACATGTCAAGAGGTGAAGCACAAAGTAAACTATCTATGCTAGTCAATTTAAGTGAGGCACAACCTAAACATGGCATAACACTAAGTGCCGCACGACAATTAAAAGATTTGGTACTGTTCTTCCCTGAACCATATTTTAGGTTGGTTAACAACAGCAAACAATAGCATAAACACAAAGTACACGAAAAACTGATCAAGTTACCTATAACGCACACTCCAAACGGAGTTACGGTTAAAAAGATATAAGCAAAACAAGTTACGGGCACAAACTGCCAACATCACGAAGCACACTTTAGAATAATGCATAAATAGGTTAATGGATGTAAACATGCTCACACATGATATGAAACTAAAGTAGACATGACAGGTAAGTCATGGCAAAAAGAATCATGCAAAAAGGCATCATAGATCAAAAGATATTAAGCAAACAACATGGCATCGCAAAGTAACAGACTTAGTGAAAAACTGAGGTGGCTGTCAAAAACAGCAGCATAGCAACTTTGGAGCTAAATATCTATATGACCAGGCTGCCGAGGTGGGCCAGGCTGGGCCGGCCGGCCTGCCACGGCGGCGTCCACGCGGGGAGGCCGAGCGGGCGGCTCCCGTGGCCGACCCCAGGCAGGCACCGGCGGCGGCGGCTGACAACGCCGACCAGCAGCCCGACGACGGAGGGGCGGCCTAGCGTAGGGGGCGTGGAGGGCATCGGATCTGGCGGCTCCGGCCAGATCCCGTCGGCTGCCGGCTCTGGAGGAGGCAGTGGGCGGCCGGCGAGCTCGGGGTTGGCCTCCCATGGCGCCTGGGTCCAGTGAAGACAGAGGAGAGGAGGGGGTGAGAGGGAAGGAAGAGGAAGGGAGAGGGAGAAGGAGGAGGGGTGCAGCGGCCTGGCAGGGGTGGCGGCTCGCCGGAGCCGGAGGTGCGGCGGGCGGCGGCTGCCCTCGGGCTGGCGGCGCGCGTGGGACTCCACGGGCAGAGGAGAGAGATGGCTAGGGAGCTGACGTGGCGCACTCCGGTGCGTCCGATCGCGGGATCGAACGGCCCGAAAAATCTGGGATCTGGGAGGCAAAACTGAGCAAAGTGGAGGGGGTGGCTGCAAATTTTGTGCTAGGGAAACCCTAGAAATGGGTGGGAGTGTGGTGGTCTTTATATAGCCCCGGTGGTTGGCAGTTTGCAAAAACATCCCCGGTTTTTCTCTCGCGCGCGTGGTGCTTACGTTTCTGACCGCCGGGGGTCCGCAATACCTTCGATTCGGGGAAAACTTCAAACTGCGCGATCAGTGCGTCGAGCCGGCGGCGTTCACCTCGCGCTGGAACCGTTCTGAGAACACTTTCCGGCGCGCTATAAAAAATCTCATTTAATTATTAAACGGGGTTTTTGTTCCGTTGGCTGCGGCTGGTCTCGTGCGGTTTTCACGACGGTGATCGGGTGAAACCCGGTGTCGCAAAGGTCGAGTGTCAGGGTGGCAAGGGTCGGTCTCCGTCCGATACGAGATAAGAGGAGAAAAAATAATCACCGATCGATAAATCGGGGATGCAAACACCGCAAACAAATCAGACAATCAAACAATTCACACCGAAAACAAAATTTTTAATTTTTGTGAAAACTGAGCTGTTACATTAACTTGGGATCGTGTCGTTGCCGGCTTTAGCAATAAAGCCGGGTCTAGCCTTATATTTAAAAAAAGTAGTGATGTGGGACATTTTACACACAAAAACCCATGGGTCAAACAACAAGGCATCCATTGGAAAAACATAAGCTAAATACCATTTTCTATTTATAAAACATACTCCACTAAATATTTAATTTGCTTTTAAAATACAAATTATTTCAAGTTTTATTTGTGAACAAGGGCCTCTTGTTGGCGTCCTGCCCCTGTGCCCGTAGTATATTCGTTGGATGAACAGGAAGTGAATTTGCCATCCAAACTAACACAATCCAACCCCAAAAAATCTGTCCATGACCGTAAAATAAGATCTTTGCAGCCTAGTCTATCTCCCGACGATAGAAGAGCGGGAGTTGCTGTAATCCGAAGGATCCCAATCCAGCGTGGAATTGTACACTGCCGACAGCTTCACGAACACCTCGTTCATGGACGGCCGCTGCCTGGGCTCCCTCGCCACGCACCGCAGCGCCAGCGACGCCACGGCCACGGCGAGGTCCAGCGGGTAGTCATCGTGCAGCCGCGGGTCCATGAACGCCCTCACCTTTTCGCGCGCGTCCTCGCCGTCGACGACCAGCCCCTCCGCGGACTCCCACAACAGCTTCTCCCCCCTTTTGTCGCCGCCGTCGAACGCTGCCTCCTTCCCGGAGAGCAGCTCGAGTAGGATGACGCCGAAGGCGAAAACGTCGAGCTTGGACGTGATGAGTCCGTGCTCCAGGTACTCCGGGGCCAGGTACCCCTGCGTGCCCACGACGTGGCGGGTAAGCTGCGCGTCGCCGCCGTCGCCGCCTGTGGGGACCGACCGCGCCAGCGCGAAGCTTGACACCTTCCCGCGGAGGTCCGCGTCGAGTAGCACGTTGCTGCTCTTGAGGTTCTTGTGCACGCACGGCGGGTTGGTGTAGTGGTGGAGGTAGTTGAGACCGTCGGCGACGTCGAACGCCGCCTGCACGCGCTGCTTCCACACGAGGGTGGTGCCGCCGCCGTGGAGCCAATCGCTGAGCGCGCCGTTTTCTGCGAACTCGAAGACGAGGTAGGTGTCGCCGCGGTGGACACAGAGGCCGGAGAGCCGGACAAGGCTGGAGTGGTTCACGCGCTTCAGGATGCCCACCTCGCCGCTCACATCGCCGGCCACCCGCTTCACGGCGGCCGCGTCGCCGTTGATCACTGCGCGGTACACGGACGCATCCTTGACCCTCCGGTCCTCCGAGAACCCCGCCGTCGCCTTCTCGAGCTCAGAGTACTTGTACACGGTCAGGGACTCCACCGCCGCGCGCGCGTCGCTGGACACGAACGCCGACGAAGACGAGGAAGTCGTAGTAGCCGTCGATGAATGCTTGCCTGACGCAAGAGCCTCGTAATCCGTCGACGAGGGCACGTCGACAACCACCTTCCCAGGGCGGGCGCTTTCCCCAACTTCAGGACGGGATCGCCGCCGCCGCCGGACACATAGCGCCAGTACAATAAGGCCCGCCAGCGCAAGAACGCCGACACCAACACCGACCCCGATGGCCACCCCCTTCCCGCTGCCCGAACCTCCAGAAGCCGGCGGCTGCTGGGCCTGCGGTGGCGCCGGTGCGGGCGGCGGCGCCGGTGACACGAGCATGTCCGGCGTGGGCGCGGTCTTGAGCGGGATGAGCAGCGTGGTGAAGGGGTAAATGTTCTCGCTGTCGGTGAGGTTGTTGGCGTGAAGCACGGCCTGGGCGTCGACGCGGAAGCGGTCGGCGATGGCGGCGATGCTGTCGCCCCACGTGACGAGGTAGGTGAGCAGGTGCCGGACCCCGGCGGCGGCTTGCGACGGCGACGGGCATGCGCAGCGGATCGGCACGGTGAGGTTGTTCCCGGCGACGAGGCTGCGGCTGTCGTGGTTGGGGTTCTGCTCGATGAGCGCCTGGCAGGTGGTGAGGCCCTGGTAGGTGATGTTGGCGATGATGAAGTAGGTCTCGTCACTGGACTCGATGGTGTAGGACGTGTTGTGCTGGTAGTAGCCCCGGGGCGCGCAGCCGCAGGCGAGCGGCGCGAGCACGAGGCGGGACTCAGCGACCGGTGAGACGGTGGGCACGGCGTTGGCGTCCGCGAGGTCGGCAGGGGTGGTGTTGAGGAGGTAGGAGATGGAGACGGGCGTGTCGTAGTACGGCGGGGAGGATCGGAAGACGACGTAGGAGGAGCAGGGGCGGGCCGCGGCGGTGGCGTTGCAGGTGTAGCCGACCACGGTGCTGCCGTTGGTGCCGTAGCAGTTATTCTGCGCGTTGGCCTCGTACTGCTGCTGCGCGCGCGCGACGCGGCACCGAGGCGCTGCGACGGCGAGCAGGACGAGGAGCGCGAGCGCGGCCTTGCCGGTGGCGAGCCCGCACGGGCGCGTCGGAGCAGCCATTGCTTCGGTTGAGCTTCCTGCAAAGGGGATGGGGTGGGCAGGGATCCAAGTTGGAGGTGTGGTGCGTTCGGTCGATGGGGTAATGTGAGGTGAGGTGAGGTGAGGTGCACTGACGGAGTCAAAGGTAGTTGCTTCTAGTTTCCGCTGCGGCAGGGCGAGGGATGTGCAGCTGGAGCCAGAATGCAGGTCAACTGCGATGAGTAGTCAAACCTTTCGCTGTCCTTTGAGAGTTCGAGTCCTTCATTTCTCTTCGTTAATAGTAGTAACAAGATAACGAACATTAGTGCTTGTTTGGTAACTTCAATCCCGGAGGGATCTCGGAGGATCTGGCTTTTTCCCGGGAAGGATTTTCCCTAGTCTGGAGGTCGGGAATAAAATCCCTGCGTTTTACACGTGATTCCTGAGATTCTCGGTCGGGACTGTTTCCTTGGGGATTTTCCACCCGAGCAGCCAAACAAGCCCTTATACGGAAGCTCAGGTATTGTGGTGCAAAAAGGATCTTCAATTGTTGTGATGGGATAGTTAGAACAACTTTTTTTCAATTCAATAAAAACAACTCGAACACGCCGATGCAAACGGGCGCACGTTTTGTTTTTGATTTATGTTCGTTCGTGTCGGTGTGTGAACTATTGTCGGCGTCTATCCATGCCTTTCTGGACGCGTTGTCGGATGGATACATTTCGTCTGCGCCAAAAGAAGGGCGCATCAAGTCAGATATAATTTTTTTTTAAACACGAAGAGAGCGAAGATCTGATCAGCTTAAAGGTTTCACCTTGACCTCTTCTTATAAAGATGTGCGGGCATCATTCGATGCGTGAGATGGGACTAAACATTTAGATAGGCGCTGTGTGTGGACGGTATTTTTTATGTTTTTTAAAATTTAAAAATAATATAGCAAAATTAATTTTAATTGATGTGACATACAGATTTAAATCGGATCATCATCGATTTAAATCAACACATCACATCTATTAAAACTATTCAAGCTATATTATTTAGACAATAGTTCACCCACGCTTTTCCTTATAAACAGCTACGGGCGTCCCTCGGTGCGAGAGGTGGGACTAAACATTTGGCGCCGACATTGTGTGTGGCCGACGAATAGGCCAGAGGAAGACAAGGGCGGGCGCTCACGCGTGTCCGCGCCGGCGCAAACAACCCTAAATTTGGGTCGGAAATGGGTTAGGATGGACAAGAAAACAGACGCATGTCCGTTTGCGCCAACGCATTGGGCCGCGATTTCTATCCACGCCTACGCAAATGGTCAGAAAAGTGCGATATGCGTCGGCGTATTGGAGTTGCCCTAAGGATCAAATCCAAGGTTTAACGCTTTGATTTTATTAAAAACGAATATTCTTTCATAAAGGTAGGGTATACGTGTGTGGAAGCGAAGGCAACTTCGTTAAATTTTAAGACTTGCCGAACCAAGATTAGTCTTTCGGAGATGCTCATAGGAATAGGGTATACATGTATGAAAGCGAAGACAACTTCATTAAATCTTAAGACTCGCCAAATCAAAATCAGTCTTTCGGAGGTGCTCACAGGGATAGGGTATACATGTATGAAAGCGAAGCCAACTTCCTAAAATCTCAAGACTCATCGAATCAAGATCAATCTCTCGGAGGTGCTCGGAAAAAAAACTGAAGTAAGCATCCAAAAACATGAAGAATGGACGGTATTCAAAACTTTGGATAGGAGACAAAACATTTCAATGGGAAATGAAATATTGGTTGTGAACGTGTGCGTTCGTACTGTCTCCTAAAAACACCACCGCTAAAAAACCCACTTCATATTGAATGTGCCCTAAATTATTAAATACGAAAAATAACATTTTTAGGGCTTAAAAGGGCAATTACAACATATGTCCAACATTTGGACAGTGTTAACTGAATTTCGTCTGTGTCTAAAGCCGAAGACTGCACGAACTAACGCCGATGTAGCGTTGTCCGGTCTCGTCGATGGAGAGGTGCAGGCCACCGAAGCCGGACGCGATCGACTCACCCCTGGAGCTCAACCCGCGCGGCGGCAGTTGGTCAATGGGTGGCCAGCGGCGCGGGTGGAGGCTGCGTGCGTGCGGTTCCGTTTTTTAGGCAGCCGCATCAACATGTGTTGAGCATATTTGCAATGTTTTTGGGCAGCTTAATTTTTTTAGGGCATAACCTTGTTTTTGAGCGGCTGTTGGAGCTTCATTTGTGCTACTTTTTAACCTATTCTTTTGGGCATGAACGCTTTTAGGCAGCTGTTAAATATGCTTTAAGGCTAACCATATATTACTAGTCTATGTTGTTATTTTTACAGTTAAAAGTATAATATTATGCAATATTTTATGTATTTGATTAAAAATTAGCCTTTGAAGCAATATTTGAAATGCAAAAATTCTAGATGGGAGTATGTCTCTGGCAAAAACTCGCGTTCAGTATTGCATCTGATCTGAGCCTCCATCTAGATGCAAGGAACTTTGGACACAGCGTGTGGTGACTGGCTTCATTAGCCAATCGCCGCGTTCAATATTCAAAGCAACTCTCGATGGTGGACGACGACCTGCACCTCCAAACACGGAGGGAAGAACGGTCCAACATGTATGTATGTACCCATCCCATGACACTGACGGGCGGCCGGAATAAACAAACGCCGATGTGGTTGCTAGCGACGGGAGTGGGACCATCTCTGAGCTCCGCGCCTTCGACGAAGCTCATGAGCCAACCCGGGAACAGCGACTGGCCTGACCAGCAAAATCTCTACTCATCTGCTGCTGTTGCGTACATCACTCCCTGAATTGGCTAAATTCAATTCGGTGCCACGACGAGTACATATTGGTTTAGCTAATTCTAAGTTTGGATAGAATTTTCTTCTTTAATTGAAAGTACGTGTTGCGTTTGTCATCCAAGGTAAAGATATATACTAGCAGCGGATGTACGACTTTGCTGCCCCATTTGCCAATTTTTTGTTAAATCAAACCATCATCAGTAGTGAACTGCCAAAAAAGATCATCATTCACTGGAATTGTCAAAAAGGATCATATGTACCATGACTGCAGGATTGCCAAGCGTAAAAAATTCAATGTATGTTTAAAAAGTTAATTATACATTAAAAAATCGTTCAATATATATAGCAAAAAGGTTCAACATGCATTAAGAAAAGTTAAAAGTGTATTAATAAAATATTTAATAATATAAAACTAAAAAAAGACACCAGAATAAAATGTGACAAGATAGTAAATGTGAAAAAATAAAAAATAAAAACAGAAAAATGAAACATGGGCCGGCCCACCTCACGCCGCTTACAATGCATACGTGCGTCATAGGATTTGCAGCAACTATGTCTAAAAACAAATCAACGAGTGGTTCGAATTGGGAGCCCCACAAAAATTATTTTTGGTGTGACGAGAGTGCATCCTCGATTATTTTTAAACGTGTATGAATTTTCGGGGTTTAATTGTTTTTCACTTTTATGGTTTTTCAGTTTTCACACGGTTTTTCATACATTTTGAGAGATAAAAATAATTGAAAAAAAACTTTTTATGCTGGAAAATGCTTTATTTTTATTTTTGTGAGAGGCACGATCGTGTCTTTCATGGATGCTTGCTTTCACGAAAGGTACGTATGTGCCTCTCGAAAAGGAAAAAAATAAGATTCTTACCGAGAGCCACGATGCCTTTCGAAAAGGCAAATGTGTTTTCTTTTTTCTCTAAGAGCGATGGTCGTGCCTCTCGTGGAGGCACAGGTTTGCGTTGTGCGTCACGCAATTTTTTTATTGAAACCTATTAACATGGTGATCTAGTTTCAAATATTTCATTGCGATTAATCCAACGGTAAAAACGGTTCGTAATTTGGATGCACGGTTTAAGAGATAAAATATAAAAAAAACAAATCTACAAAAAAAACTCTAGATTATCACAAGTGGTGCGCATGCAATGTGCCATTTTCAAAATGCAGAGAAGCTGGAAGTGTACGACGCATGGGGTACCGGTTATTCGATCGATTGTATGCAGTGGCGGCGTCAGGCCCCAGGCAGGCCGGGCTGCCGCCTGGGGCGTGGCTGCTATGTCCTTTGTTAACTGTAGCTACTGTAGCACTATTTTACACTGTAGCACTGTTATTTTACGAAGCCTGCCTGGGGCGTTACTAGATCCTAGCACCGCTACTGATTGTATGTACCCGTTCATCGCCTTTTTTTAGTTGCACAATGCTTTATTATTCAAAGGTTACACTGTGCTGGATACAGAGAGGACCATGGGGTATGCACCCTTGTCTAAAGAGTGAGCAAAACTAGCAATCATGTGAACCTCTTCATTGGATTCTCGCCCCTCAAGGGTAGTGAAGCGGTTGAAATCCGTCGACCTCCTCTTTATCTCTTTAATGATGCGACCATAGGTGCCTTGGTTGTTCTTCTTGGTGTCCTCGATGACATGTTTTGCATGAGAGGCGATCAAAAAATTGTAAAGCATAAGATCTTTAGCTTTTTTTCAAGGCAAACATAAAGGCTTTTGATTTTTTTAGCACTATAAAGGCTTTTGATTTTTTTTGAGGGGTAAGACACTTCTCATTTATTCAAATCTAAGTTTCTCGGGATACAAACTGGATCATGTGGGTCTATCACCCACAAGTGCCTACCCAAACCTAAACTAGTAGCAAACTTAACCAGGCGATGTGTATCCGGGTTATAATTTATCCCATAAAAAAAATTACATTCAGTAAAAAGACTCCTATTAGCTACAATCTCAGAGATGATCATGCTACTCTACCCCCCCAGCTTCTTCCTGGATATCTTTAATGGCGTTCTTTGCATCCCCAGATATGATTATCTTGTTGCAAAGCAAGTCTTGAGCCAGGCATTGGGCTTCTCTGGAAACACCACCGTGGATGAACCTTGGAATGTACCCAGATGGTCCAGGCACACAGCAGCTACAACCCCTCTCGTTCCATCCTTAGATAAGCCTTCGTCCACCCTAATGCGAACCCAACCTTGCTCAATTGCAGTCCATCCCCTCCCATTACGTCTCACCTGAATTGGCTCGCCGCCCTTCTAAGGAGTAACAGATTCATGTTTTCTCAAAAAGTTCTGGATAAATAGATGGATAGGTACGGGACTCTGGTGAACCCCTTCATGAATCAACTTGCGCCTAGCATACCAAATAGCCCACAAGAAAACAAAAACCTTTTGCCTCCCTCTGCCCCATAGACTCCAGAATTTCCACAATCCAAAGCTTCGATTCCTTGATCGCTACAAGGTGATCCAGAACTTTTAAAGGCTTTTGATAAGATCTTCAGCTAGAACAAAAGCCTTTGACAACCGCCGCCTCACACAAGAAAAAACTATTGAGCCCGTGAGCAGCAAATAGGCCCAAGCACCTCTCCCACACTGCTAGGCCGCCTGCCTAATCCAGCGCAACAGCACGACGTCCACCCGTTACGTCCCCGCCGCATCCTCCAACGAACTAACCTAAATCACGCCGCCCGGCCGTTCGTTCATTCCATCCAAAACCCAAACCTCACACCCACGCTCTTCCCAAGGCCGAACAGATAGATAGCATCTCCTCGAACACATCGCCTGGTACCTCCTACTCCTCGATGGCCACCGCGTCGCTCTCCGCTCTCTCCTCGGCGGCCGCCGCCGCCGGCAATCGCTTCGTCCTCTCATCACCGTCGCTCTCCTTCTCCTCCCGTCGCCGCGCGACCCCGCCCCACCTCCGCGCCGCCGCCATTCCAGGGGCGAGGAGATTCGCGGCGTCCGCGGCATTGGCCTCCCCTGTCGTGGCCACCATCGCGGTCGGCGACAAGTTGCCCGACGCCACGCTCTCCTACTTCGACCCGGCCGACGGCGAGCTGAAGACGGTCACGGTCGGCGAGCTCACGGCGGGGAAGAAGGCCGTGCTCTTCGCGGTCCCGGGCGCCTTCACCCCGACCTGCTCGCAGAAGCACCTGCCGGGGTTCGTGGAGAAGGCGGCCGAGCTCCGCGCCAAGGGGGTGGACACGGTGGCGTGCATCTCGGTGAACGACGCTTTCGTCATGAAGGCGTGGAAGGAGAGCCTCAGCCTTGGCGACGACGTGCAGCTTCTGTCGGACGGCAACCTCGAGCTCACCCGCGCGCTCGGCGTGGAGATGGACCTCTCCGACAAGCCCATGGGGCTCGGCGTGCGGTCCCGCCGATACGCTCTCCTTGCCGACGACGGCGTCGTCAAGGTGCTCAATCTCGAGGAGGGCGGCGCCTTCACCACCAGCAGCGCCGAGGAGATGCTCCAGGCGCTCTGAGCCAGCGTTTCTTCTTCATCTTGCCTGATGAGTTCATGCTGGCATTGCTCTTAAAACTTTTCGCCTAGTACTCCGGAGTAGCGAATAAATAATCCGACGAACTGTTGGTCGTGTGAGTGTCCTTCGATGCGTCGTCATCGTGGAGAGGGTTTTTATTTTTGTGAGCATTGCGTGCTGTCATCATGTGCTCGATGAAATGACTTGAATTTTCCAAAGCGTCTTACGTGTTCTTTACATTGCCAGTGGTAAAGCCTGAAGGTTTGCTGAAATGTCTACGGACAAAATCGTGTTGAGCTGGGACTGAAGGCAGCGAGAAGTACGGTTGAGATGAATGCTGTATCAAAGTCCTTTCACGGCGAGAGATGGAAATCTCTGATGTAGTTAAACATTGTGGGCCTGTTTGATTCCCATTGCAGAGCTTTCTTCATACAATCTAGTTGAGCAAATCCAAAAAGAAAACCAACATCTGCATGCCTGCATTGTAGCAATGGCCATTTAAAACATGTTATTTGGTTGCTCGCATATGTGCTTCAGCAAGGCTGTTTGGTTGCGTCTATGATCTACTCATCTCTTTCAGATGCGGTAATCTTGCCACCAGCAGCACAACAAAAACAAGAGCATAGAACAAGCACACAAGAACATCAACAACAAGAACAACAGAAGAACGTCAGACTAATTAGCAGTACTACATTAGTAGGTCATAAGCAGAGGTTGAGCGTCGTTGTGACAATTCCGGACCGTGCCTGCCGCCCCTTCCTAGATGATTTTTTGCCAAATACGCTTGCATTTTTGCTAATCGCTTGTGTAATCCTTCGGCGCCCCTAATTACCTCAGCCGCCCTGCGATCGCGCTTTGAGTCTTGGTCGTCCGATTTACCATGAGGAGTGCTGTTTCATGCGGTGGCATGCAGATCAACGACACGTTGTTTTGCACCTGGTAATTAATTTTTATCGTAATGACGGTGGGGCTGGGTTAGCTGCGCTGCGTAATATTACGTGTGATGTGTGCTGCCATGGGTGAGAAATCACACATTTACAGCGCGCGGCGTGGCAGGCCGGTCTACCTACTCGACGTGCAAGTTGCGATCGTCGTCGCTGCCATTTAAATGAGCTGCATGGTCGATGGCCGGTGGGCCTCGTCGAAAGAGCGCCTTGCGGTGTACGCGGGGTAGCGTTTCTTCCGCGGAGACTTGATTCGCCGGAAGTGCGCTTGTGGACCCTCCCGTTTTACTGTAGCCAATTGGCTGCCATGACGTAGATATTTCGGGCGGTCCGTGTGACGCCCCCAAATTCAATCCGTGTACAGTAATCATACATGCAGGGTACACGGCTGAGATTAGGGTGCCACGATGAGAATATCACAGCACAACACTAAACACAAAAAGATAAACCAATATGTTACAATAAAGGGGGATCACGCGGACCCGAATACATAAGTTATACAAGCCATAATATCTGATTTCAGACATAGTTAGTCAAGTTTTGCTTTAAGAAGGCTAGCACAAATAACATCAGAGATACAGATCGAAAAGGCAAGGCCTCCTGCCTGGGAGCCTCCGAAACTACTCCTGGTCCTGGTCAGCGGGGGTCTCGACGTAGTAGTATCCGCCTCCGGGGTACTCCTGCTCTTGGGCTCCAACGTCGACTGCAGCGGCCGATCAGGCAAAACATAAAGGGGGAAATAAAGCAAAGGTGAGTATCTAGCATACCCGCGAGTCTTACGTCCGCTACTAAGCACTATGCATTTGTATCAACGGAAAAGGGAGGCTGTATAAATAGTGGACTGCAAGATAGAAATCAGAATAAGGATACGAAGTTAGGCCTATCGAAGTCTAGCATCTTCCGACGATGTCTTGCAACATGAGGTAAGAATCAGCCAACAGTTTATATAAAACAATAAAGTAACAATGAAGCAGAAGTTGCTGCAACATTGTATAATAGTATGTTGTAATGATTAATAATAATAATGCCTCCGAGTTCCCTTCCTCGACTCCCTGCGAGGAAGAAGACCCGGAACTGTAAGAGCAAAGTTATAACCCCATGAGTTTTGGATATTGTTGGTCAAAACAGTAGAGGAACTAACAAGTTTTCTAGTGTGAAACATATGGTTAGGTTCCTGAAGTTATAGGTTGGTGATAAAGCTTCAACGAAGATTTATACTTTTACCGAAGCACATCCTCTGGAGTGAAGCTCATCACGGATGTCGACCCCTAAAAAGATAAGGAATCCTGAAGCTCGTCTCATCGAAGAAGATGATCAAGATGGCGCAAGACTTAGTTGTTTTTGCGTAGTTCTTTTTACTTCCTTGAGTCGTAGGAAAAACCGTACTATCAAGAGGGGTTTAGTAAAAGTACTCCGAAGGTTTTGATGAAAAGACTCAGATCGAATCTAAACCAGTGAGAAACCAGAGTTGAAGAAATCTCATGTGAGCTAGGTAATGCTTCACCAGCGAAGACTTTGTTCTTTCGGCTCTTGAAGCAGAACCAAGTCCGTGAGTCAGCTTTACTTGGACCTCAAGTAAAGTTCCGCCTTTGATTGGAAATATGACCGTTGGAGACAGGTGTCAAGCTGTCACATCGGGTCACTTCAGTCATTTCGCACCTAGGGATTTCCACCTATAAATACGCCACCCCAGCCCTCATTGGCGGGTTGGCTGCTCCAAGATTGATTCCCTACAAAGGAGAGAGAGAGGGCAACCCCACCGAAGCATATCAAAAACCCATCCACAGAAGCATAAGTCCTATTGATCTGAGTTGATTCATTATGACTTAGGAAGAAGTTTGCTAGCCTTTTTATCTTGGAGAACTGCAATTCTCCTAGACGGTTAGAGAGTTGTGTAGGAGATATGCCCTAGAGGCAATAATAAATGTTATTATTTATCCCCATGTTCCTAATTATGTTTATATTCCATGCTATAACTGCTATGGTTCTCGAGTCTGCAATAACCACGAGGCTCGGAGGAAGACTCATATGCACGTGTGGAATAATAAACGGATAAAAAATATATATTCCTAGTCTCGCCTCTAAGACTAGCTCAAGTGTTGCATGATGGTTCTGTTTTCCTGATCATGGGCATGACTATGCCGGCAATTTTGAGGGCACAATGTTAGAAGAACATTTGTGTTGAATCGACCCAGATTGATGTTATGCTATGAGATACATTCGTCACCAGTTAATGGATTATAACACAGAGAAAGTTGAGCGTTTGCATAATTCCTTAGACCATGAGAGTATCGAGTTCCTTCGTACTTGCTTCGTGAACTTTGGGGTTTGTTAAACGTCATCTGTAAAAGGGTGGCTATTACGGCGGCTTACGGGTTCACGGAAAAGTATGACAAGGAACTAGGTAGCTCAAGATTGGGATTTGCTCCTCCGTCGATGGAGAGATATTCTTCGGGCCCTCTCGGTGTTACGGTATCCACCATCGTCTGGCCAGACACAGTGTGATTTGATCACAGGGATGCCGGAACGCGGGAACGAGAAAAGAGAACAATACTAGTAACGAGGTAACTGGCATAGTGGACAAGTGTTGATCCACGGGGATGCCGATAAGTCTCACCTCGGGTATTTGTAACATATCACGAAGCAACAGGAATAGCACACGGCAACTGGAGGTTCACTCGAATATTTATTCGTGTGGGTATAGGGGTCAATATGGGTGTCCACGGCTCCGATGTTGATCATTGATCGGAAAGTGTTCCGGGTCATGTCTATACTTCACCGAACCTATAGGGTCACACGCTTAAGGGTCATCTATCTGCTGAATACTAGACAGGGAGTCTGAGAGAAAGTCACCGGAAAGGTTTCGGAGAAAACGGAAAAGTTCCGGAAAGAGAACACCGGAATAATTTCGGTAAAACCAAAAAGTTGTTTCGGAATATATCATTAAGTCAAAATGGTTTCGGCACACGCCTGGAAATTCTTGGAGGGTGCCAGAATTGTTCTGGGAACTTCTGGGATTTTTCCAGAGAGAAAAAACCGGAAATGTTCCGGAGCTGCCGGAACCGCTTTGGTTGCTTTTCGCAGATGAAAATCACTAATCCGGAATTGTTTCGGAACGCGTCCAAAATCCTTTTAGTGGGTACTGGAATTTTTCTAAGACCTACAGAAAAGTTTCGGATTTTACGGTCGCAGATAAATGTCTTCATGAATAGTGGATACACTATTCATGATGATGCAGGCGATGATGCAGCTTGCATGATGATGCAGGCGATGATGCAGCTTGCATGATGATGCAGGCGATGATGCAGCTTGCATGATGATGCAGGCGATGATGCAGCTTGCATGATGATGCAGGCGATGATGCAGCTTGCATGATGATGCAGGCAATGATGCAGTTTGGAGGGCATTTTGGGTTTTTCCCCATAGCCTCTCACCCTATAAATAGGGGTGGAGAGGGGTCTCTCAAATCTGATCCAAGTTCTCACTTGAACTCTCAACAAGTGCCATTGCATGATCTGGCTTTCTTCTCTCCCTCCCACGAAATAGTTTCGTAGAGCCGAAAGGCTGTCTAGGTTCCGGTAGGAACTAGTTCTGGACGGCGAAGCCCTGCCGGATAGATGACACCGTATGTGTGCAACCCCGTAGAGAGGTCGTAGTTTCGATCTTTTGCCCGAGGGGCTGTTCGAGGGTCCTCCCGAAGGGCTGTCCAAATTATCGTTCGAGTTTCAAGGGTCCTCCCGAAGGGCTGTCCGAGTTACCGATCGAGTTTCGAGGGGCCTCCCGAAGGGCTGTCCGTGACATCGTCCGAGGGACTGTCCGACCGCCTCTCGGAGCGCTGTCCGAGGAGCAGACGAGGGAGGACATCCTCGCGGTTGGGAGGTTGTAAATCCTAGCTGCGGGGGTCTGCACCAACGATCTACATCGACTCTACTTCCGCTGCGCTACGAGTCGGTAACGATCAGATCAAAACCTTGTATGCAGTCTCCATAGTGGTCCTGGGCTGTTCGTAGTGCGAAAATTTTTGTTTTCTGCCGCGTTCCCCTACAGTGGCATCAGAGCCGTGCTATGCGTAGATGCATGTTGCGATCTAGAATACATAGAGATGTATGGGTATTGCATAATATAATTTTAGAGTAGATCAGATCTATTGCTGAAAATTATTTATGCGGGTGGCAGATGAAATCTGTTACCCGATGTTCTTGTTGCTTCCCTGGAATTTGTGTATTTCTGATCTCAATAACAGTATGGTGGAGTTTCAAAGTTCTGGCAATCTGCGATCCTGATTGATCAAAGAAGTGCTAACAGTTCGTTGAATTCCACCATAGTTAGAGAAAGAAGAAATTCTGCAGACTAAAGGGCAATGCAGATATGATCTGCACGGGGATCACGCGTATGACGAAGTTCAGTATGGGGCTCGAGATTTTATTATCTCGTGTTTCATACACCCCGCAAAGTTAATCTAGCGACTTGAATAATCATGCTTGATGATAAACGTTGGTAGCTGCGGTTTAAGTCAAAACCTTAGAAGCCACGTAAAATAAAATTTTGCATAAACCGATTAGAGGCATCTAACTTGGTTTTGCAGGATGTGCATGTGATGTGGTATAGCAAAGCTCATATTAATTTGATTATGTATGAGATGACTATATAATGTAAATTTATTAACATGACCTGCGTGTCATGATTTGGCATGATGGCTGGAGCCATATGATTGTCACTTTAATGACCTGCGAGTCAACCTTATGTAATGCACTTATTTTATTAGCTATAGAGATAGCAATATTATTTGGTGCATCGACGAGGTGGTGGCAAACTTCGCGAAGGTGAACTCCGACGCAAATGCCAAAGACGAAGAAATACTTGACTTCTCCGTCAGAAGGGGCTATACCATATCATGCAATTATAAATTACCTGAGATGTTTATCCCTTAAGTTGCACCCTTCTTGATTGCGCGGTAGTCGCTTTTTATTAGGGTGATCTCTCACTTAAAATATCAAGTAGTTAGTGTTCTCCCAAATGTAGCACCGTCACAGCATCTATCCTTTCGGGGTGCGCCATGGATGCATGGGTACGAACGATTGGAGAAATGTAAGGCGGGTGAGGTCAGACCTCGCAGCAAGATCACTTGGTTGTCTTGACGTTCATGGCAGGATCGTCCTGAGCTCGGAACACATGCATCGAAAGATGAACAAGAGTCACATAGAGATGTGATCGGCAAGTTGGCCTACCAAATCAAAATCCTCGTCATGAGATGATGATTCTATGGCGTTGTATTGATATTTGGATCTTGAATCACTCATAAT
The DNA here is from genome assembly GCA_950022295.1 of Bromus sterilis. Taxonomy (NCBI): domain Eukaryota; kingdom Viridiplantae; phylum Streptophyta; class Magnoliopsida; order Poales; family Poaceae; genus Bromus; species Bromus sterilis. Next base: position 212,800,965 of record OX465599.1, read on the forward strand.
CAATTTTGAGAGATATTGATTTGAGTGGGAGCGCATTTTAGAATTAACTTGTTTAATTCTGAGTGCAATTAATTATGAACACTGTCTAAGTATAATTTGCTAATAGTTGTAGAATAATGGCTCGCGTTTCCACCTTCCCTATTAAAATTGAATAAGCTGTTAAATATCTGGTTAAAACTTTACGGTTGGTAACGTAATGCGAGGATTGTCCTCAAGAGTGCCGAGAAGGATTTTGTCCTATCGCATGCTTTCGGTGTCCTCCCGCTAATGCTATGGATGATGTGACTCTCGTCCTTCGATCCAAAAGCTAGAATTCCATTGTGGTCAAGTGCAATACGTTTGCTTCCATAAGACCCGAACTTCACAAGTTTGGGATAGTTATGTAATATTCATGGAACTGAAAATTGTTTTCAGATACAGACAAAGGCTAAAAGATATGAGATATCCAAAGCAATATCTGTTTGCAAAGTATTAGTACAGTGTTTACTGGGCATTTGACTGATAAGAGAGGGATCCAGAAGAACGCCTGTCATATGATGAAGGTGAATAAAACAAACAACTTAAAGAGAAAGGAAATGTCCAAAGGGTGTTAGTATGACTCACACGCCTAGGAAGTCCGGGGCTAACGCCACTCTTAAAGTTGGGTGCTTCTTCTGAGAGTAGGAGAAATATATTGAAAGTTAAACTGTTAAAAGTATAAGGGCAAAAAGAAAGAAGACTGGAATGTCCAGCTCATGTATAAAAGTCATGAAAGTTATTGATGTATGGAAGGCTGGTCAAAAATAAATAGTTCTTGGGAATTGTGATTAAACAGTTAGTCCATAATTCTTGGGTATTATGATTAAAAGTTGATCACAGGAATACCCGCTCGATTGCATTCTGTTGCAACTCGATGCAAGAACCACTACGGCCTAAAAGACTTGCCAGTAATGAGTTTTAGATACGCGCTGGGAACATAGTAAAAGTTACTATACCTTCCATCGGTGTATCACCATCTGTATTTATTTTCATAATTCGTTTTAGAGTTTTATACACTCTAGCCCATTGCATAAAGTATGTTGCAAGAAGGTTGTTCATAAAAGAACAATTGTTGTTCAGTATTATGAATAACATAAAGGGCCATGCTTCCATCGGGGATGGGATGTATGTTACGAATATTGATGGTAATATGATACATCCATAACAATGACGCTAAATGTCGAAAGACTAAAAGAATACCACATATGTGTGGCACTGCATTTGGTCACATTGGAGAAACCCGCATGGAGAAATTCCATAATGATGGATTTTGAAGTCATTTGATTATGAATCATCTCACACTTGCAACTTTCGTCCGAAAAGTTAAGTGACTGAAATACCGTTCACAGGCCATGAGGAACGAACAACAAACTTATTGGTGATCATACATTTGATGTGTGTAGTCCGATAAATGTTGTTAGTAGTGGATTTATCTATCTTCAGAAAAGACTCAAGTAGATATATGGATATTTACTTGATGAGACGTAAGTCTGGATCTTTTGAAATCATTCGAAAGGTTTTCAAAAATGAAGTGAAAGTTATTGTGACAAGAAAATTATGTTTCTACAATTTGATTGCAGAAAGGAATTTTTGAGTTACAAGTTTAGCCAATGTCTGATGAGTTGTGAAAAGAGTTTTCATAACTTGCACCTCCCGGAACACCACTGCAAGTGGAATGTCCTTGAAGATGTAATCAAACCATTTATGACATGGTAAGATCAAAGATGACATAAATCAATTTGCCATTATCCCTTTTAATGTAATGCTTTAGAGACTACGGCTTTTACACTTAAAGGAGCGCCATCAGGTCTGTTGAAATGACGCCATGGTATGGTACGCCCAACCATGTTTTATCTTTTCTTAACATTTGGAATATGGGGATTGTGTAAACTGTTTACAAACCTATTCCAAATCAGACAAGTGCTACTTTGTAGGTTATCCCAAATTATTGGGAATTCCTCCACCACTATACCGAGGCAAAAGGTTTTGCCACAAAGAACGGTATGCTTTTAAAGAGAATGGTTCTTGAAAAAAGGTGAGTGGGAGGACAGTGCAACTCGACGAGATAACAGTATCTTCGTCATCAGATCAAAGGAAAGGAACCTTGGAAGTGATTCCAGAGTTTCCTACTGCAACTGATACGGAAGCCTCTACATGAGATGTATGGACTTCGGTCAAACTTGCAACTGAGCCACGTAGGCAAAACTCGTGCAAACCTCTCAGGTGCGCAAACGAGATATTGTTGTTAGACAACAGCATACCTACGATAATCAAGGAAGCGATGATGGGCCCTGACTCCGGAATTGGCTAAATGCCAATACAAATCCGAGATAGTTTCCATATACGTAATTCAAGATTGTATCTTGATGGACCATTCGGAAGACTTAGAGTCTAACGAATATTAATGGAACTATAAACTGATACGGATAAAAATGTTTTATCCATAAAGCTCGACTTGTTGCTTATAACAATTTCAAGGAATTAACTACGGCGAGATTGTCTCTCCGTAGCGATGCTTAAAGTCGGTTCGGGTTAAACTAGCAATTAATACGTATTTCTTTCATGAGATATGAAACATGGATGCCAAAAGGATTTCCATGAGATGGAAATACTGCCTTGGAGATACAGTCCAAGGTATTTTGTCAGTCCAGAGGATGCTAGTAAGTATGCAAACTTCAGAGTTCCTGCGATGGACAAAAGAGAGCATAATGGAGTTGGAATCTTCGTTTTTGATGAAATAATCAAAAGAGTTTGATTTCATCGATGGATAACGAAGATGCTTGTGGCTACAAGAAAGTAAGTGGGAGCATAATAATATTTCTAAAAACCTTGTGTGCCTAACACATTGTTAATTGGAAATAATATAAATTTCTTGACACAAATTAAGACTTCATTGAAAATAGTTTTTAACCGAAGTGCTTGGGCTAAGTTGTCTTGATATTAGGCATAATTATCTACGAGATATAATTGCCTAATAGGGCTAAGCCAAAATACATATTGACAAGGTGCTAAAACAGTTTAGCGTTAAAAATGACAAGGAGTGATTCTTGCCAAAGTCACATGGAAAGAGTTTTTGCAAGACTCAGTGTCCCAAAACACTGATGAGCAAATTACATAATGGAGATTCCACACACCTTCGTGTTGGGATTAATCATGTATTCCATGGTATGTAAAACAACCAGATATGTCCAATACTCCAAAGTTGTTGCGAGTATAGATACCAAAGTGATCAAAGAACTGATCGTGGGACAACAGTGAAAAATGTCATTGAGTACTAAAGTAGCACTGATGACATGTTTTCTCGCAAGAAGAGATTATGAAGAACTTGTTGTAAGTAATTACATCGATACGGTTTTCATCAATGCTCCATGCGATTTTCGATTTGAGTTAAAGTTTTTGTGTGTGTAATACACAATATGGTGGCACAGTAAGTTGGAATTGTTCATAACAGGTTACTGTGGCGAAATTCTATAACAAATGGCTATGTATGTTGCTGCTTTAGAAGCAACAAAGAAAATGTTGAATCATATAGTTCATTCATGAACTTAGTATGGTTCCAATATGGCTTTGGTCAATGGAACACTATTGAAGATAGTTGCTCCATAGCTCAGTCTGAGGAATCAAGGTTCGACCAGTGATTCGCATATATACAAAGCCAAGTCCACACAAAATATGAATTTTGTGAAAGCGTGAAAACGCGAGGATATGCAAAGATACACACGGAGTTGAAGTTGTCAGATCCGTTGGACATCAGGCTATACCACATGTGAAGCATATTTTACACCAGTATGCCGTAGGTGTAAAGTGCATTAGCATTGACTAGATTATTGACTCTAGTGCAAGTGGGAGTCTGTAGGAGATATGCCCTAGAGGCAATAATAAATGTTATTATTTATCCCCATGTTCCTAATTATGTTTATATTCCATGCTATAACTGCTATGGTTCTCGAGTCTGCAATAACCACGAGGCTCGGAGGAAGACTCATATGCACGTGTGGAATAATAAACGGATAAAAAATATATATTCCTAGTCTCGCCTCTAAGACTAGCTCAAGTGTTGCATGATGGTTCTGTTTTCCTGATCATGGGCATGACTATGCCGGCAATTTTGAGGGCACAATGTTAGAAGAACATTTGTGTTGAATCGACCCAGATTGATGTTATGCTATGAGATACATTCGTCACCAGTTAATGGATTATAACACAGAGAAAGTTGAGCGTTTGCATAATTCCTTAGACCATGAGAGTATCGAGTTCCTTCGTACTTGCTTCGTGAACTTTGGGGTTTGTTAAACGTCATCTGTAAAAGGGTGGCTATTACGGCGGCTTACGGGTTCACGGAAAAGTATGACAAGGAACTAGGTAGCTCAAGATTGGGATTTGCTCCTCCGTCGATGGAGAGATATTCTTCGGGCCCTCTCGGTGTTACGGTATCCACCATCGTCTGGCCAGACACAGTGTGATTTGATCACAGGGATGCCGGAACGCGGGAACGAGAAAAGAGAACAATACTAGTAACGAGGTAACTGGCATAGTGGACAAGTGTTGATCCACGGGGATGCCGATAAGTCTCACCTCGGGTATTTGTAACATATCACGAAGCAACAGGAATAGCACACGGCAACTGGAGGTTCACTCGAATATTTATTCGTGTGGGTATAGGGGTCAATATGGGTGTCCACGGCTCCGATGTTGATCATTGATCGGAAAGTGTTCCGGGTCATGTCTATACTTCACCGAACCTATAGGGTCACACGCTTAAGGGTCATCTATCTGCTGAATACTAGACAGGGAGTCTGAGAGAAAGTCACCGGAAAGGTTTCGGAGAAAACGGAAAAGTTCCGGAAAGAGAACACCGGAATAATTTCGGTAAAACCAAAAAGTTGTTTCGGAATATATCATTAAGTCAAAATGGTTTCGGCACACGCCTGGAAATTCTTGGAGGGTGCCAGAATTGTTCTGGGAACTTCTGGGATTTTTCCAGAGAGAAAAAACCGGAAATGTTCCGGAGCTGCCGGAACCGCTTTGGTTGCTTTTCGCAGATGAAAATCACTAATCCGGAATTGTTTCGGAACGCGTCCAAAATCCTTTTAGTGGGTACTGGAATTTTTCTAAGACCTACAGAAAAGTTTCGGATTTTACGGTCGCAGATAAATGTCTTCATGAATAGTGGATACACTATTCATGATGATGCAGGCGATGATGCAGCTTGCATGATGATGCAGGCGATGATGCAGCTTGCATGATGATGCAGGCGATGATGCAGCTTGCATGATGATGCAGGCGATGATGCAGCTTGCATGATGATGCAGGCGATGATGCAGCTTGCATGATGATGCAGGCAATGATGCAGTTTGGAGGGCATTTTGGGTTTTTCCCCATAGCCTCTCACCCTATAAATAGGGGTGGAGAGGGGTCTCTCAAATCTGATCCAAGTTCTCACTTGAACTCTCAACAAGTGCCATTGCATGATCTGGCTTTCTTCTCTCCCTCCCACGAAATAGTTTCGTAGAGCCGAAAGGCTGTCTAGGTTCCGGTAGGAACTAGTTCTGGACGGCGAAGCCCTGCCGGATAGATGACACCGTATGTGTGCAACCCCGTAGAGAGGTCGTAGTTTCGATCTTTTGCCCGAGGGGCTGTTCGAGGGTCCTCCCGAAGGGCTGTCCAAATTATCGTTCGAGTTTCAAGGGTCCTCCCGAAGGGCTGTCCGAGTTACCGATCGAGTTTCGAGGGGCCTCCCGAAGGGCTGTCCGTGACATCGTCCGAGGGACTGTCCGACCGCCTCTCGGAGCGCTGTCCGAGGAGCAGACGAGGGAGGACATCCTCGCGGTTGGGAGGTTGTAAATCCTAGCTGCGGGGGTCTGCACCAACGATCTACATCGACTCTACTTCCGCTGCGCTACGAGTCGGTAACGATCAGATCAAAACCTTGTATGCAGTCTCCATAGTGGTCCTGGGCTGTTCGTAGTGCGAAAATTTTTGTTTTCTGCCGCGTTCCCCTACAAGTTGTTCTTCAGAGAGCGAAGAGTTATTGTCGCCTCGAAGTCCAGTTTGTCAAAGGTTTCGGTGATTTACTCAATAATCAACCACGAGTGAAGAACTGACCAAGCTCAAGGAGATTGGTGCAGTGGAGATACGGACGGAGAGAGGTTAGCTCCTGTGTTCAATCACAAGTCCCTCCAACCAGACGTAGCACTTTGCAGAGTGTGAACTGGTCGAACAAACATCGCCGAGTCAAGAGTTCGTTTTACTTTCCGCACTTACATTCAGTTTATCAATTGCTTCAGTGATATGCTTCAATGCAATTGATTCGATGCTTTTGATTCGCCATGCTATGCTTCAATCATGTTCTACTTCAATGTTTACCCTTCTGTTGATTCTCTTCGGTTACTGAGTTATGCTTCACTTCATAGTTTCATGTAAAATTTTGAAGTGATCATTCACCCCCTCCCCCTCTGATCACATACTTGGACTAACAATTGGTATCAGAGCTAGGCACTCTTTATTTGGATTAACCTCCTGGAGTGTTTTCAAGTATGTCTTCTAGTATGTCTTTCGCAGCTATTCGCTCTGGGGAACCTATTCCTATTTTCAATGGGAAGGACTACCCGTACTGGAAGGACAAGATGAAAAGAAATATCATGGCTATCAACTCAACTGCCTGGCAGGTTGTCTTGTATGGAGTCACTGTTGCCGATGAGAAGGAGATCACCCCTGAAGAAGCAACGCTGATTGATCTTGATTCTGTAGTTTGGGTTTTCATCACCAATCACTTGACACCTGAAAAGTATCATGAAGTGAAGAATATTCCAACTGCCAAAGGTGTCTGGGACTATCTTGAGAAGATTGGTGAAGGTGTTTCTACCCAGAAAGATGCCAGAATTGACACTCTTCGAAGCAAATTCTATCGCCTCAAGAGAAACGAGGGTGAAAAAGTCAGTTCCATTTACAGCAGACTCACAACTCTTGCTAATGAATTGATTTCCCTCGGTGTTGATGACATTACACCTCACTCTGTTGTGAGAACTCTGCTTCGCTCATTGGATGATTCGTTTGATCACATAGTGCTGATGATCAAGGAAAGGACTGATTTCAGACGTCTTGTTGCTGCTGATGTTCTTGAGAGACTCACTACCTTTGAAATGGAAGAAGAAGAGAAAAGAGACATAAATGGTTCTCGAAGGAGATCCCATGCCCTGAAAGCAAAAACTTCGCGTCATTCTTCACCCGAAGTCAGTTCTGCTTTAGGTGTCGAATCAGATGATCCCTCAAGCATTGGAAAAGATTTAGCACTGATCATGAGACGCTTCAATCGCTTTCAAAGAAAAAGCTTTTCTTCACCCAAGAAGAGTTATCCTTCAAGAAGCTCAAGTCATTCTTCCTACCGTTCATCCTCTAAAAGCTCTCCATCAAAGGACAATTGCTGTTACAAGTGCAAGAAACCAGGTCACTACATTGCTGATTGCCCTCTGTGGGAAGCTGAGAACAAATCGAAGCATTCACTCAGAGACTCTTCATCGAAGTCTCACAGATCCTCCAGAAGTCATGAGTCAAAGAGACATGATTCCAGTTCAAGAAGAGAAAAGAAGAAAGATTCTGATGACGATAAGAAGAAGAAGTATCATAAGAAGCGTGAGAGTTATTCATCGAAGAATTACTCGTCTCGTCGAAGCAGCTCTCACCGTGCCAAGGCCTATTTTGGAAATGACATGAACTTAGAAGATGAAGCCTCTGGTTCCGAAGCTGAACAAGACTCAAGGTCTGCTTCAGGGTACGAATCAGATGGTGTTGCTGGTTTGGCCTTCGCTTCGGCAGATGTTCAGTCAATGCTTCGAGCTCATTCTTCACCAACAACAGTAGTGAAGATGAAACTCCTGCATATTGCTTCATGGCCAAGGCAAAGGTATCTTCATCCAAGTCAAACTATGATACGTCTGATTGTTCTTCGTATGAAAGTGACTCAAGGATAAGCTATGCTAAACTTGCTAAAATTGCTTCAATTCAACAAGATGAACTTGATTCACTAAGCAAAACCATTAAGAAATCAGAAACGTTGTTGATCGATGAGATTGAGAAGAGTCAAACTTTAACTAATGAGCATGTTGCTCTGAAGGAGAAGTTTGAAGAATTATCCTCTCGGCATGATCTTCTTTCAGTTGATTATGAGAAGCTCACCTATGAATTTCTTCAGAGGAAAATGGCTCTCGAAAAACTGACAGAGGCTCATGAAGAATTGGAAAATGTTAATCTCTCTCTCATGGCTCAACAAGGTTCTGAATCAAATCATAAAACTGAATCACCTTGTTTGTATTGTTTGGAACGAAGCAAAACTGATTCCAAAGGGAAAACACCTATTGTTATTGATGACACTAATGCCTCCGATGAGGAAAATCCTGCTGTTACCGAGGAACTCCTCAGGTTGAAAAACTTATTTGAATCAGGCATGTTCAAAAGTGTGCAAGGACATCAATATCTCTGTGATATCCTGAGGAAGGCTCTCCTTCACAGGAATCCCAGGAATGAAGGTGTTGGTTTCGAGAGGAAGATAAATCCTGATGGCACATATTGGGAGCCTGAGCAGTATCCTAAGACTATTTGGGTCCTAGCGAAGGAGAAACCCATTGATATTGCCAACCTTTCAGGTTTCGACTGCAAAATGAACAAAGTCATTGTGGATGAATCACTTGATTCAGACTACAAACTCATGAAAGATGAACAGGGAAAAGTTTCAGCTGAGTATGTAGGTACTCCACCAAAGAATGGATTCTACAAGAGGCAGATATGGGTGCAGAAAGCACTTGTGGAAAAACTGCCTGCTAACCATTCTATGCAGGGAAAGTCTTCGGTACCACCGAATCATTTCTACTCTCTTGAGACGAGAAATGATCCATTGGTGACCGAATCAAATGTTCCGCAGAAGCAATACTATCGTACTGGTCGCCACACATATCGTCCTCATAATAATCATACTAAGATTGCATATGCTCATACTTATGCTAACCGTTCGCAGAGGACTTACATTTATGGTGTGCTAGATGGTTCACCGAAGCAATACACTCCTGTTCGATTTAATATTGCTTCGTCCAGTGCTTCAACGTCTTCTCAGTCACCTGCTCGTTTGTGGGTGGTTAAGAAGAACTAATTCTTCTGCAGGGCTATGTCACCGGTGGATCCGAATGGGTCATGGATAGTGGTTGTACCAATCATATGACCGGAGACAAGGAGTTGTTCACCGAAGAAAAACTATCTCAATCTTCTTTGAAGTTCATTACCTTCGGTGATAACAACAAAGGTAAAGTGTTAGGTTTGGGTAAGATTGCCATATAGAAGGATAAGCACATTGACAAGGTTATGCTAGTCCAATCACTTGGATATAATCTTATGTCTATTTCAAAGTTATGCGATATGGGTATGCTTGTGTTGTTTTCTGCTTCGCGTTGTGTTGTCTTTTCACAAGATGACTATTCGTTTGTCTTCGAGGGTTACCGAAAGGGAGATCTATACATTGTTGATTTTTCTTCGGGCCCTGCTGTATCCACTTGCTTAATGGCAAAAGCTTCATCTGGATGGTTATGGCATCGAAGACTTGGTCATGCAGGGATGAGAAATCTTCATAACTTAGTAAAGAAGAATCATGTTATCGGTCTTAGTGAAGTAAGATTCGATAAGGATCGTCTCTGTAGTGCTTGCGAAGCTGGTAAAATTACGAAGAAACATCATTCAGCGAAGACCATCATGACAACCACTCGTCCTCTTGAATTGCTTCATATGGATCTTTTTGGTCCTCAAAATTATGCAAGCTTGGGAGGAAACAAATATGGTCTAGTTATTGTTGATGACTTCTCTCGTTATACTTGGGTTTTCTTTTTGGATGACAAGAGCAAAGTGGTTGAAATCTTCAAGTCATTCGCAAAGAGAGCTCAAACAGAATATGAATTATCTCTGAAGCATATCCGAAGTGATAATGGAACTGAGTTCAAAAATACTCATATTGAAGATTTTCTTGATGATCATGGTTTTACGCATGAGTTCTCTGCTGCCTATACACCTCAACAGAATGGTGTAGTTGAAATGAAGAATAGAACTCTTATTGAGATGGCCAGAACTATGCTTGCTGAATACAAGACTCCTATTAGGTTCTGGGCCGAAGCAATCAATACTGCATGTCACATCATCAACAAGGTTTACCTTCACAAATTCTTGAAGAAAACTTCACATGAGCTTATCACTGGTAAAAAACCAAATGTCTCATATCTTAGAGTATTTGGTGCTCCATGCTTTATTAGAGATATGAATCATAGCTCCAAATTTGCCCCTAAGGCACATGAAGGTTTTCTTTTAGGTTATGGCTCAAACTCTCACACTTACAGAGTCTATAACTCTCACTTTGGGAAAGTTATGGAAACTGTGAATGTAAGGTTTGATGAAACTAATGGCTCTCAAAAGGAGCATTTGCCTCATGATCTAGATGAATCTCCTCTTGATGAAGTAATAAGGTCCATGGCTATTGGTGAGATTCGCCCTGTTGAAGCCAATCAACGTCAAGTTGTTAGGGATGATGATGGTCCAATGTTCCCACACATAGCCCGGGGCGCTGGAGATCAACATCCTGAAGCTAATGATGAACAGGACGAAGAAGGTCAAAGGAACGAAGGAAATGCTAATCCTGAAGGTAATGCTGAAGCTGAAGGTGAAGCTGATGCAGATCCTGAAGCAGAAGCTGAGCCTGAAGCATATGATACTACGTTATCACGAGTTCGAAGAAGAGTTGATGTGGATTCAATCCTCGAAGATATCAATCTACCAGGTCATCCCACTACTCGATCTCGCACTCGCTTGGCTAACTTCTGTGGAAACTTTTCCTTTGTCTCCATGCTAGAGCCTTCAAAATATGATGAAGCCATGAAGGACCCTGATTGGTTATTAGCTATGATGGAAGAACTTCACCAATTTGAAAGAAACAAGGTCTGGTCACTTGTTGAAAGGCCAGATCCCACGAAGCACAACGTTATTGGCACAAAGTGGATATTTCGCAACAAGCAAGATGAAGATGGTATTGTGGTAAGAAATAAGGCTAGATTGGTAGCACAAGGTTACACTCAAATCGAAGGCATTGACTTTGGTGAAACCTATGCTCCAGTAGCCCGTCTCGAATCCATTCGTGTCATGCTTGCTTTTGCTAACCACAAAAATATATTGCTATATCAAATGGATGTCAATAGTGCGTTTCTTAATGGTGAAATCGAAGAAGAAGTGTATGTTATGCAGCCTCCAGGTTTTGAAGACTCGAAGAATCCTGATATGGTGTACAGGCTTCACAAAGCTTTGTATGGACTGAAGCAAACACCTCGTGCTTGGTATGAAACATTGAAGGATTTCCTCCTGAAGAAAGGCTTCAAACCAGGAACAACTGACCCCACTCTTTTCACTCGATCATATAACAATGATCTATTTGTGTGTCAGATATATGTAGATGATATTATATTTGGCTGTACTAACACTGAAATCAGCGAAGAATTTGCAAGAATGATGTCGAAGAAATATGAGATGTCTATGATGGGAGAATTGAAGTTTTTCCTTGGACTTCAGATTCGACAACAGAAGAATGGCACCTTTATTTCACAAGATAAATACTTGAAGGATTGCCTGAAGAAGTTTGATCTTGCTGAATGCAAGACCATTAGAACTCCCATGCCTACTAATGGTTTTCTTGATGCAGATGAGAAAGGGAAACCCTTCGATCAGAAAAAGTTTCGGTCTATGATAGGTTCACTCTTATACTTATGTGCTTCTAGACCTGACATCATGCTATCAGTTTGTATTTGTGCTCGATTTCAGGCAAATCCGAAGGAATCGCATCATATAGCTGTGAAGAGAATTCTTCGATATCTAGCACATACTCCTTCTTTGGGACTTTGGTATCCCAAAGATACCCAGTTTAATTTGATTGGATATTCTGATTCAGACTGGGTTGGTGACAGGGTTGACAGGAAATCTACCTCAGGCACTTGTCATTTTCTTGGTAGATCTCTTGTGTGTTGGGCTTCAAAGAAACAGAACTGTGTCTCAATATCTACTGCTGAAGCTGAATACATTACTGCTGGCTCATGCTGCACTCAAATACTTTGGCTTAAGCAGACGCTGAAAGATTATGGTATTTATGTGAAGAAAATCCCTCTGCTTTGTGACAATGAGAGTGCCATCAAGATTGCTCACAATCCTGTGCAACACTCTCGAACGAAGCATATTGATATTCGTCATCATTTTCTTCGAGATCATGTTCAGCGCGAAGACATTGAGATTAGCCATGTAAGAACTGAAGATCAATTGGCAGATATTTTCACGAAGCCATTGGACGAGAAAAGGTTTTGTGCATTGAGATGTGAGCTAAACATCTTAGACTCACACAATGTTCAGTAAGATCAAAACTTTTCACTGTATATATTCACCTTCGTTTGTGTTTCTTTTTGTTTAGTTTCGCTTGAGTTTTCCTTCGTCCAAGTTTCGCTTCGTTTGCCATTTGCTTTCTGTTTTTAGTTTGCTTTATTTATTCGTTTCTTTTGTCCCCTATGCTTATCACTTTTAGCTTCGTTGTTGTTCTTCGAAGTGATAAGTTTCGGACCCTACCCCTCCATTCTGTTTCGCTTCCAATCTTTTCTATCTTGAATGTTAAGCACAATTGAAACGGAAAGCATATTGCTTCGAATGTCATTGAGTTCCGAATCAAATGCTTCCAACATTATCGAAGTTTTTGCTCTCGGTCGAGACTTATTCTTCGGCCGTTGAGTCCCCGTCTTTATCGGGTCGTTGAGATTCGCTCGCGATACGCCACTTCATCTTAGCCGTTGAATCGGAAGAGTCAGTCGCTGTGAATCGTTCGATCTGATCTGGTAACCGCTCTAGGTCTGGCCTATTTAAGGCGTTCCCCCATCGAAACAGTTGACCCACGTTCATTCTCTCGGACTTCTCCGTCTTCCACCTCGAGCATCCGCAGAGCTCTCGTCCCCGTCGTCGCCGTCGCCGCTTCACTGCCGGAACGCCGCCGCCGTGGACATTCCCCGTCGACGCAGAGCACTTCTCCGCTCCCCGTCGCCGTAGCCGCCTTGCGTCACCAAGTTAGGGTACGCACAGCCTTTTGGATCCAATCGTGTTCTCCGTGTTCTTCATCTAGGGTTTGGATCTAAGTTTTGTTAGGGTTTTTGTTTCTGTTTATAGGAATGTTTGATCCGTGTTGATCTTTGATCCTTGGGAAAGCTGTTCTTAGCATCAAAGTGATCCCATCTCCTCAGGTCAGTAGTTGAGACTCGATTTATTCCCTGGTTTGGATTGGGTTAGGTCCTGTTCTCGAACTGGTTCTAGCCAAATTCATAAACTGAGTTGCATCCAATCTTAGATTGATCTGGGCTCCTGTCAAAATTGATTTGTTTTTTGGTCGAAACCTTTGCCTGTGCTTATTCATTCCCTCTCCTTGTTTCCCTCTTGTCTATACTTCTAATCACAGGATGTCTGACGAAGAGGCTGCAATGGGGAATGAGTCTCCGATTGTTGAAGGACTGGAAAATTACCCAGAGCCACCGAAGCAGAAGGGCAAAGGAGGCAAAACTAAGGAAGTAAATAATGCCCGAGGCATACCCGAAGCCATTCGCCTCAAGATGGGCTATGACACCCCGCCAGAAGAGACAGATCATGATAGAAAGATTCGACTGCAAAGGATTCGAAGATATTGGGCTATTCGGTGGTACAAGTACAAAAGTATCCCAACTTAGAAGTGGGCAATGCAATTTGCTTTCAGCCCACCTTATCGATACACCACCACCATGTGCGCTCAGTACACTGCACCCAACCGGAAGAAGTACAACCCGAAGCCTCCGGCTGTCCCGCACCCAAATTCACTCAAGACCCCGAATGATTATCCTGAAGAGCAAGAGAGGCTTGCTATTCTGGCTGAGAAGAAGAGGATCAGAGAAGAGAAAAAGGCCAAAGCTCTTGCTGCTGCAGGGCTTGATGAAGCTGAACAATCGAAGCCTAAGAAGAGGCAAAAGCTTCGGAAGCTGAGTGATTCACCCCCTCCTGCTTCAGAAGAGGAGGCTGAACACGAAGCCGATGACGAAGCTGATGCAGTTGCACAGCTTGAAGACTCGATCGATGAAGATCCTGCTGATGAAGCAGATGATGAGTCAGAACACTCTCCCATTCCCCCAAGTCCAAAGAAGAAACTGATTCGGATGCCTCTGAAGAAGAAGGCTGGAGCGAAGCCAACTGCTCCTAAAGGTGTTAAGTTTCAAGAACCTACTGAACCTCCTGCTCCCAAGAGGAACATAGATTTGACGAACTTGGTAGTTGAGGCACCCCTGTCCTCTAAGCCTCCTCGCCGTCCAGTTCCAGCCGAGCAGAGGACCAAGGAACGGCATGACCCGAAGGCAAAGCCTGTGGCTAAGCCTACTGCTGTGCCCGAAGTCAAAGCTCCTGAGCATGCTAAAGCTCCGAAGCCGAAGACAACTGTGGCTAAGCCTGGTCAGACTTATGCACAAGTTGGCACAAAGAAGCTGTCAGAAGCTGAATTGCGGAAGAGAGACCGCATCGAAGCTGAACGTCTGCATGCCGAAGCTCAAGCCAAAGCTAAGGCTGAGAAAGAAGCCAAAGAGAAAGAGAGAGCTGATAGAGAAGCATCTGATCTTGAAAAGCAAAGGAAGGAGCTGGCCGAGGCAAACCAGCAAGCTGAAGCGAAGCGCAAGCTAGCTGAAGCTAAAGCACAAGAGGCTAAGGCTGCCGCCGAAGCCAAACAGCTTAGCGAAGCTGAAGCCAAACGCCAAGCTCAGTTGGATGTTCTTCGCACGAAGAAAGCTGAGAAAGCTACAAGGGCCGCTCAAAAGGAAGCCGCTGTGGACATGGCACCGAAGGACCTTCCCCCGAAGCCAGTCGCAGCTCCTGTCCCCGAAGCCCATGTTGAAGCTGAGCATAGTGAACACAATTTTCCAGATGCTAGAGAAGGTGAACTCTGGGACTGTTTGAGCCTGTATCAGGTATACTGTAAGCTTGCTGAAGCTGTATATCCCCAAGCTGTGGATATTGGGAATATCTACATTTCACCAAATCTTTCAGCCATGCTCGAAACTTTGTACAATCAGCTGAGAGATTTACATTCAAGGGACAGATCCGAAACTGCTAAGATTCTGAAATTCAAGAAGAAAGCAGATGATGAGTCTGATGAGGATTTCAAGACCGAAGCCATAGATGCTTCGAAGAAAATTGCTGTTGTTAATGAACAAACGAAGCAAAATATTCAAGTCTTTCAAGACAAGTTAAAGTCTGCCATTGAAGAATGTTGCAAGACTCACAATGCTTCAGTCATGGCTCTTGACTCAAAGAAGCGTGAAGCCATGCTCAAGCAATTAGCTTCACCACTTCCTATATTGCAACAAAGGAAGAGACGTCTCATTGCTGACACTGAAGAAGCTGATGAGGTGAGCTCTCATCCGGCCAAGAAGGCCTCAAGAAAGGTATCGCCCCCTCGATGCAGAATCATCAAGCTTGGAAAACCCACATCGAAGCCATCCGCCCCCGAAGTCGTTCCACCCCGTGCTCAAACTCCTCCTCCACCTCAACCCGCTCCTCAACCGTCTGCTCAAGACAATTTTGCGCCACAACCTTCTCCACCCCCTCAAGACATTCCTGAAAAGGATTACTCTTCAGCTCACTCTGCTGAGGAGTCTGAGGACAAAGAAGGCGAAGCCAAAGATCCAAATGCTGAAGCCGATGCAAATGCTGAAGTCGAAGCAGAAGCCGAAGAAAATGAGTTGGCCATCGTCACTCAACCACCAAGGCGAATCACAGATGCACGAAGGCACTGCATTCCTGCTCAAGACACACAGCTGGACTCAGTTTATCCCAGAGAGACTTTTCCCATATTCCTGGGAGAAGGATCTTCTTCAAGACATGGTCCTGAATTTGACATTGAAGTTCATCGCAAGAAGCTTCAATTCTTTGGCACTAGTCCATATGATTCACCAAGAACTGCTGATGACCTTCGATTCTGGACCGCCGAACAGCAAATCTTGTACACGAAGCTTTACTGCCAGAAAGGTGTTCTGTTCAGACACAGGTACTTGGACATGCACAGCCTTTCATCTGCAACATGCTTCCAAAACATCATGGAAACTATCGAAGCACAGAATCTGACTGGATTGTTTGCTATGGAAACTCCCTTCAACTCAGAGTTAGTGAAGCAATTCTATGCTACACTCTATGTCTCTGGAAACCCAGATGATACTAGCTCTTGGATACTTGAATGGATGATTCAAGGGAAAGTGTTCAGAATGCACACAGATGAATTCATGGAAATAGTGAACATCCCAAGGCACACAGGAGAAATTGCAAAGGTTCACATGTTACCAGATCCCACTGAAGCTGAATTTGCATCTCTACTGGATCCCGAAGTCACTGGAGATCACATGCCAGAAAACATTCGCCCGAAGCATCTGGTATTCATATCGAAGACTTGGTTTTATATCTTGTCAAACTCACTGATGCCTCTCAGTACTGCGAATGAAGAATCAAACATTCTCTATCCTACTCGTCATGCTTTAATGAAGCTCACCCATGGACATGTGTTTGACTTCGAGGATTGTTTTCTTCGATACATGGTACAAGCTGCAGAATTGGTAAATCAACTGAAGCCATATGCCCCTTGGCTGCAAGCCATTTGCAACCATGGACGCAGCGAAGATTACACTGCGAAGCATCACCCGAAGCTGTTCTGCCCTCCGGTCCGCGATACCATGAGTATCTTCAGGCGGCCAAATGATCCCTTCGCCACATATGTTGGAGTCAGACAGCATGTCAATGATCGCAATATGTCAAAGCGTTTTCAAAAAGAAGTGTACCACTTTGAAGTTGCCATTCGGAACCAACAGCTGCTTGAAAACTTCATCGAAGGAAATCAGCGCCAGATGCAACATCTATCAGATGAGATAAACAGAGTTGGTAACATTGCCTTGAACAACAACCAATACTTGAAGGTTTTGAAGCGTCATTCTTGGAAAGGCCTACGGAAATTCAACTCAGTGAAGAAACTTGAAGCCGATCGCATATTCAAGGAGTACCCACATGTGCAGAGGCACTTCTCAAGAAATGACTCGATTGATCGCCCCAACCCCAAGATTCCTTCACTGGACAAGATTGATGAAGTTCTCTTTGTCAACCCTGCTGAACAGATTCGCCCCGATACCTTCTCGGATGAAGACTCTCACACATCGAAGCACGAAGACGATCCTCTCGACGACAGCGACCTTGATTTGCTTCAAGCGCCGATGGACTTCGACGAGGAAGAGTCACCGTCTTCGACCGAAGGCGAAACTTCTGGAGATGCTTCTTCGTCAGGCGAAGACAATCAGCAGGGTCCCAGGGTTGCAGCTGACGCGTAAATGCTCTCGTTCTACCTCTCAACCTTTTGTCCAATTCTTGACAAAAGGGGGAGAAAGTAGCATCGATTGAGTTTAGATTCGCTGCGGGGTTTTGGGTTTTGATTCGATATCTTTTGCATGTGTTAAGTTACGACAAACATTCCATTCACTTCGATTGGGTTGTATCTTAACGTTTTACTTCGGTTGTGAACTGTTTCATCGTATATGTTAATAACCCCGTGCTTGCAATCTGCTTTCCTACATTTATCTTGCAGGTGGTTATTTTCCTTAAGTTCACAGGTCATTGGATGATTGCATATTCTTCAAGACAAATTATCTTTGTATTCAATTGATTCACTAAGATATGTGTTAGGCTTCCCATTGATGATATTCTTCAACAAGCATTTTTTCTTCGATTATACAAATCTTCAATGCTTGCATTCAGGGGGAGTCGTAAGCTTCATATCTTAGAGTTTGCTCTCAACTCAACTTAAATTCCATATCTTTTATCGATGCCTGTTTTGTCAACAATAGTCCAAAAAGGGGGAGATTGTAAGAGCAAAGTTATAACCCCATGAGTTTTGGATATTGTTGGTCAAAACAGTAGAGGAACTAACAAGTTTTCTAGTGTGAAACATATGGTTAGGTTCCTGAAGTTATAGGTTGGTGATAAAGCTTCAACGAAGATTTATACTTTTACCGAAGCACATCCTCTGGAGTGAAGCTCATCACGGATGTCGACCCCTAAAAAGATAAGGAATCCTGAAGCTCGTCTCATCGAAGAAGATGATCAAGATGGCGCAAGACTTAGTTGTTTTTGCGTAGTTCTTTTTACTTCCTTGAGTCGTAGGAAAAACCGTACTATCAAGAGGGGTTTAGTAAAAGTACTCCGAAGGTTTTGATGAAAAGACTCAGATCGAATCTAAACCAGTGAGAAACCAGAGTTGAAGAAATCTCATGTGAGCTAGGTAATGCTTCACCAGCGAAGACTTTGTTCTTTCGGCTCTTGAAGCAGAACCAAGTCCGTGAGTCAGCTTTACTTGGACCTCAAGTAAAGTTCCGCCTTTGATTGGAAATATGACCGTTGGAGACAGGTGTCAAGCTGTCACATCGGGTCACTTCCGTCATTTCGCACCTAGGGATTGCCACCTATAAATACGCCACCCCAGCCCTCATTGGCGGGTTGGCTGCTCCAAGATTGATTCCCTACAGAGGAGAGAGAGAGGGCAACCCCACCGAAGCATATCAAAAACCCATCCACAGAAGCATAAGTCCTATTGATCTGAGTTGATTCATTATGACTTAGGAAGAAGTTTGCTAGCCTTTTTATCTTGGAGAACTGCAATTCTCCTAGACGGTTAGAGAGTTGTTCTTCAGAGAGTGAAGAGTTATTGTCGCCTCGAAGTCCAGTTTGTCAAAGGTTTCGGTGATTTCCTCAATAATCAACCACGAGTGAAGAACTGACCAAGCTCAAGGAGATTGGTGCAGTGGAGATACGGACGGAGAGAGGTTAGCTCCTGTGTTCAATCACAAGTCCCTCAAACCAGACGTAGCACTTACATAGTGTGAACTGGTCGAACAAACATCGCCGAGTCAAGAGTTCGTTTTACTTTCCGCACTTACATTCAGTTTATCAATTGATTCAGTGATATGCTTCAATGCAATTGATTCGATGCTTTTGATTTGCCATGCTATGCTTCAATCATGTTCTACTTCAATGTTTACCCTTCTGTTGAATCTCTTCGGTTACTGAGTTATGCTTCACTTCATAGTTTCATGTAAAATTTTGAAGTGATCATTCACCCCATCCCCCTCTGATCACATACTTGGACTAACAGGAACCATACAGTTTAATAGTAATAGTTTCTAGTGGTAAGATCCAGCTTCAGCATAAAGCGTCCTGTTACCCTGGACACGGCTATTCGAATAGATTAATCTTCCCTGCAGGGGTGCACTGGCGTGACTCTACGACGCTCGGATCTCCAGGGTGGCGGGAACCTTGTTAGGGAACGCTCCACCAAAGCTATCCGACACAAAGTAGCCCATCCTTCGGCAATCAACAGAGAGGTCATCCGCCGGACTATATCCTATGTACGCTGGGCTTTGGACCCTAACCCGAACGTACTCCTGCACGGTGCGTGACTGGCCGGTGAAGCAAAATCAAAGCAAACACAAATACACCGCTCGAGCAAGAGAAGACAACACCACTTCCCGGCAATCAGCCCGCAGTACTGCTGACGTCTGAAGACCCTCGAACGAGACTACGATGCAGGGGAGCCCACACTCCTCGTCCCACGTGTAGGTAGTGCGTACAAGCCAAAAGGCTACTCAAGACATCCGCCGAAACATTTAGCATTTTAATTAACCTGCGTGACAACCGTTATCGTTGCCTCGACTTAACCGACCCGCGGTCAACGACAGCAGTCAGGACCACCAGTACATCGGTGCCTGCCCTGTCGTCCCACCAAGTCACTGCGGTTACCAACAAGGTGAACCGTCTCCTTACCTTGTCTCGCGTTTGCCCTTGATAGAGCTCGACTTTCGTGGTTTGGTAACTCTCGCGAGATACAAGTAGGGGTCTAGCATGCCAGTAACGTCGGTCGTACCCTTCGTTGGGTCGCCCGACTTCTTACCTTTAAGGACAACCGTTGTCCAGGACCCTATGGCGGCAAGACAAAGTCAGCCTCGAGTGGAGTACAAGGATTACTCCTGGATAGCTCACACTTGAGGTGACTAGGCATAACCCAGATAGGGGCCTTTGGCGGTCTGCTTTGTACCGTACCTGTGCAGTTGTATATATTGTATCCGTGTTCACCCCCCTGAGTGATCACGGCCAACTATCTAGTCCTAGCTAACAATGCGCAGGGTTCACTGCTGAATATATGCATAATTATAACAGGCAGCATAGGATAAGAAAGGTACATCAAGGGGCGACAAAATCAGGCTATGCAATTGAATATGTTTCTAATCATAGCAGCAACAGTAACAATGCCTAGTGCAAGAAAGTACGGAAAGGTAGGCGATATCTAGGGAAGAGAATGGCTCTGCTTGCCTGGAAGCACGACGGTAGGGGCAGGGTCGTCGACGAAGTAGTCGTACCCGGCGGCGGTGTAGTCGGCGGTAGCAGCGGGGTCTATCGGAGATAAGGGGGGAAGAAACAGTAAATACAAAGCAAGCAATGCAAACATATGAATGACATGGCAACTGTATCGATGTCGGTGTTCTAACGCAGTACGATGTATCAGGCTCGGAGCGGGAATTCATCCGGGGATGATATGCCAGCTCCGGGTAGTTACCGGACAGGGTGTCCAGAGGGGGAAGGTATCATGCCGGAGGTGTCGTGGGTACCGGACAAACATAAGGGGGGTGTATCCGTGTTAGTTGAACCATTCCGGACAACTTTCGTGTTCGGAATACATTCATCCGACAGGTTTTTACCGGCACCGGGAATTATCGACAGACAGTCCGGAGGGGGGGGGGAATGTCGATGATCGGTGCGTTAGGGGGGTGGGGTAGACATACGGATAGCCTATCCGTATTCGTTACATTTTTCTGATCAATTTTCATGTATAATTTTTTTCAATCCGAGTTACGGTTTAAAAGATATTTAAATTCAAAGTTTTAATCATTTTAAAAGATTTTCTGAATTTAATTTATTAATTAAATGCAACATTATCCACAGAGAGTTGACTGGTCAAACCTTACCAGTGGGTCCCACTGGTCAGCCTCTAAATTAATAAAAATGATTTAACTAAATTTAAATCATCCAGTAGACCCACATGTCATAGACTATTAGCATTTTTATTTATTTTAACTTAATTCCTTACAGGTGAGACCCAATTGTCAGTGAGAGACAACTAACAGTTTTATTAATTTAAACAAATGGCCTAGGGCCCACATGTCATAGACTCCCGTGCTAATTCCAGTTATACTAATCTGAGATGATTAATCAGGTGCGGGGGCCCACAGGTCATTGGCAAGAGGGGGGGGGGTTAGTTGCTAACCACCCCACTGTCAGGGTGGGGCCCACCGGGCAGTGTCACTGTGAGTTCGCCGGCGACGGCGGTGTCTCCGGCGATGGCCGTGCGCTGCGGACGACGCACCATTCGCGACGCTGTTTGCTCCATTGGGTTCCTGGGGATGCGCCGCGTCGAGTGGTGGCGACGACTCGGCCGGAAGTTCGCCGGAGCAGCGACGGCGATGAGCGTGGCGGCGGCCAGCAAACCGGCGAGGAGGAAACATTCGACTTAGGGTGCCATATTGCGTGCCGCTAGATCCTACGGAAACTACGCGGTGCGCTGCGTCGATTGGTGCTACGTGCGCGAGCTAGAATGGACCATGGTCAGAGCTACGTCGAGGCGGGCGGCGGCCGGAGTACGAACGAGGTGGACACGGCGGTGCAGTACACGGATGCGAGCGCTGGGAGTACGGGAAGCTGCGTGAGCTCACCGTGAGGCACAAGGAGGCCGGCGGGAGTTTAGTAGCGCAGGGTCTGGCCGGAATTCTCCTGCAACTCCGGCGGCGGCGCGGAAAGGTAACGGCTCGATGTGCTCGGTGTAGACCTCCCCGCGTTCGATTCGCTGCTCCGGGTGAAGAGGACGTCGTCGAGGAAGCCCCTGGACACGGTGCGGCAGGCTACGGTGGCGGTTGGCCGCGCGAGGGCGCAACGGCTGCGACGACGGCTTCGGTGGAGTTCTTCCCTGACGAGAGCGAGACGATGGGGTGGGTGGGGATTCGATCCAGTGGTCTAGGGTTAGGGTTGGGGTGCAAGGGGGCGTCCGGTTGACTATTATCCACGCTGGGGTCACCGTGGATGGCTGCCACGGCGATGGCCGCGGCCGTGGCCTCCCGGATGTGCGCCACGCCCCTCCCTGTACGGTAGGAAGAAGAAGGGGGCGGGGTGGGCTGAGGTGGGCCGGTTGGCCCAGGGGGAAGCATGGGGTGGGCTTCGCCCATGGGGTAGATTAGGTTCTTTTCATTTTTATTCCTTTTCTGTATTTTCTTTTCTGTTTTCATTTTGTTTAGTTGCCTAAGAATTTTTGTAAAACTTGTAACTTGCTCCATTATTTGTATTGCCATATGTAGCAATGCTACAAAAAGTTTGGTGATTAAAGAAATTCATTTGAATATTGTTGTTTATTTTAATAGGGACTTTTGTGCTGTTTTGCTACTGTTAATAATAGTTTGGAATTTTCCATAGCACTATAAATACCCATGACCACATTGCCATGGTCCCATGATTATTTGTGATTTTATAAAAGTAGTTCCAATATTTTTGGAAAAGATTTATTGTCACCATATTTTTAATATTCATCAAAAGGCATTTCACGGTTTGTTTGAAATTTATTTCAAATGGCTTGGACTTTAGTTGGCCAATGATGATCAAGGTCCATGGTTCATATTTGCTTGCAACAATATCAAAGGAGAATTTGAATTTGAACTGAACCAGTTGATCAAACAAAAGTTTTGAACAGTAGAGATGAACAGTAACCCTGATTACTGTTCACTGACAGTGAGGGTGTTACAAATCTCCCCCACTACAAGAATTCTCGTCTCGAGAATTTAAGTGGTAGAGGTGAAAAGATCGGGGTATTCTTCACGAAGACGATCTTCGCGTTCCCAAGTGGCTTCATATTTAGAATGATTCGACCACTGAACTTTGAGAAACTTCGTCGTCTTGTTGCGGGTTTTGCGTTCAGACTGATCAAGAATGCGGCTCGGATGTTCTTGATAAGTCAAGTCCTGTTGCAGCTTGATCATATCATGTTCCACTTCTCGAATAGGGTCCTTGAAGCAGCGTCGGAGTTGGGACACGTGGAATACATCGTGGACTTGGGAGAGGTTTGCCAGCAATTCCAAACGGTATGCCACCGGTCCACTTCTGGAAAGGATACGGAACGGGCAATGTAGCGAGGAGCTAATTTGCCTTTGATTCCGAAACGATGAGTGCCTCGCATCGGGGTGACACGGAGGTAAGCATATTCGCCAGGTTGATAGACCATTTCCTTGTGCTTGTCATAGTTGCTCTTCTGACGAGACTGAGCAGCCTTCAAGTGGTCACGGATAACGCGAACCTGATCTTCGGCATGCTGTATGATGTCCGGACCAATGAGAGTTCGTTCTCCAGTTTCTGACCAATTCAGAGGGGTTCGACACTTACGTCCATAGAGAACTTCAAAGGGTGCCATCTTCAGACTAGCTTGATAGCTATTGTTATACGAGAATTCAGCAAATGGAAGAGATTCCTCCCATTTCTTACCGAATGAGATGACACAAGCTCGAATCATGTCTTCAAGCACTTGATTCAATCGTTCGACTTGTCCTTGCGACTGGGGGTGATAAGCGGTGCTGAAATTCAGGTGAGTGCCCATAGATTCTTGGAAACTATCCCAAAATCTTGAGGTGAAAATACTGCCTCGGTCGGAACTGATCTCCAACGGAATACCGTGGAGCGACACGATTCTGGAAACATACAAGTCTGCCAACTGACTAGCAGAGATCGTCTCCTTGACTGGCAGAAAGTGGGCAACCTTGGAGAAGCGGTCGATGACGACAAAGATAGCATCGTGGCCTTTCTGCGATCGGGGAAATCCGGTGACGAAGTCCATCTCAATCTTGTCCCATTTCCATTCAGGAATAGAAAGCGGTTGCAGAGTTCCAGCAGGTCTTTGATGTTCTGCCTTGACGCAACGGCAAACGTCACATTCAGAAACATACCGGGCAATGTCTTGTTTCATGTTGGACCACCAGTACCGCTGACGAATGTCTTGGTACATCTTGGTACTACCAGGGTGGATCGAAAAAGGTGTATCATGAGCTTCTTTCATGACATCAGGGGCGTAATTCAGGTTTTCCTTCGCTACCGGAACCACTAAACGACCCTTGAAGTACACCGCATTATCATCATTTGCATCAATAGTGAAGAATGAGGGCTCCGCTGGCGACACGCCGCTTAATCTTCCAAATTTCAGAGTCATAATGTTGTACCGTCTTGATGCGGGTGTCGAGGTCTGGTTTGACCACCAGGGAGTTCACATAGCCCTGCGGAACAATTTCGATGTTCAGCTTGCGGAGCTCTTCATACAGAAGTGGTTGTTGTACTTGAACTTCAAGTTCACTAAAGTAGGCTTTGCGGCTGAGGGCATCAGCCACCACATTAGCTTTGCCAGGGGTGTAAGAAATTCCCATGTTGTAGTCGGCTATTGTCTCGAGCCATCTTTGCTGGCGGAGATTGAGGTCTGGTTGAGTAAACAGGTACTTCAGGCTTTGGTGGTCGGTGTAGATCTCGCAACGATTACCGACGAGGTAATGTCGCCACAGCTTCAATGCATAAAGTACCGCTGCCAATTCAAGATCATGTGTTGGATACTTATCTTCGTGAGCACGCAATTGACGAGAGCCATAAGCAATCACTTTGCGCTCTTGCATTAGGACACACCCTAATCCTTGACGAGATGCGTCGCAATATATCACGAAGTCCTTCTGAGTATCAGGGGGAGCTAGCACTGGGGGAGAAGTGAGCTTGTCCTTGAGGGCTTGGAAACTTTCCTGACATTTATCTGTCCACTCAAACTTGACGCCTTTGTGAAGCAGGTTAGTCAGAGGCCTGGCAATCTTGGAGAAGTTCTCGACGAAACGGCGGCAATAGCTGGCAAGGCCGAGGAAACTTCGGACTTGCTTGACAGTCTTGGGAGGAGTCCAGTCAAGAATAGCCTGGATACGTTCTGGGTTGACGGCAATGCCATCGTTGGAAATCACGTGACCAAGGTAGGTCACTTCAGGAAGCCAGAACTCACACTTAGAATACTTAGCGTAGAGTTTGTGTTCTCGAAGCTTCTCCAGTATAAGACGAAGATGTTCAGCATACTCCCCTTTGTTCTTGGAGTATATTAAGATATCATCCAGATAAACCACGACAAACTTGTCGAGGTATTCCATGAATATATAGTTCATCAACCGGGAAAAAGTGGCTGGAGCATTCATCAAGCCAAAGGACATGACAGTGTACTCATATGAACCATAACGAGTAATTAAAGCGGTCTTCGGAATGTCCTCTTCACGGACTCGGATCTGATGGTAACCCAACCTCAAGTCGAGTTTCGAAAACACCGTGGATCCAACAAGTTGATCATACAGATCGTTGATCCGGGGAAGTGGGTATTTGTTCTGGATGGTGGCTTGGTTGATGGGTCGGTAATCTTGGACCAAACGATTTGTTCCATCGCTCTTCTTAACAAAGAGCGAAGGTGCTCCCCAAGAAGAGGAACTTGGGCGAATGAATCCTTTATGAAGTGCTTCATCGATCTCCTTCTTCAGTTCAAGGAGGTGGTGAGGTGGCATCTTATAGGGACGCTTGGCAATAGGAACGGTGCCGGGTTTCAGGTCGATGACAAATTCAACCTCACGGATCGGGGGTATTCCCGGGAGTTCTTCTGGGAAGACGTCGGGAAAATCACGAACGACTGGAACGTTCTCAATCCCGTCAAGAGGTGAGACATTCAGAGCATTCATCATATAGATATGCGTCTCAGCATCACGGGTAATCCGGGTGGTGTGGTTAACAATCTCGCCGGAGGGGTGAAAAAGTTGGACAGAACTGGGGCCACAATACAGTGCGGCATCGTGGACTTTCAACCAATCCATGCCGAGAATGAGGTCTATGGTGGAAGACTTCAGGAGGATGGGGGAAGCAAGGAATTCAATTCCTTCAATTTCGACGATGGTTTTGGGCACTATCTTGGAGGTGTGGCAATGGCCTATTGGAGTGCGGACAACCATCGGTGGATCCATCTTTTCTACCATGAAGTTATGCGACAATGCAAATGCTTCCGACATGAATGAATGCGATGCTCCTGTATCAAATAAAACAGTAGCAGGTACTGAATTAACAAGAAGGGTACCCATCACGGTAGCAGGTTGCTCCTGAGCTTCTTCGACATTAATGTTGTAAGCATGTCCGCGAGTGTGAGAAGAAGACCCAGTGTTATAGTTGGGGGTCCTGTTGTTGCCACGGCCATTTCCACGACCAGCAGGGTGAACTACCAGTTGATTCTGTCGCTGGGGGCAGTCTCTTGAAAAGTGACCTGGCTGATGGCACTTGAAGCACAAGCCATCTTGAGGATGGAGGGGTGCAGTCTCAGTCTTAGGCTGTCTCGGCGGGGGCGGAGGTAGACGAGGTGCAACATACGACGGCCTTGGTGTAGGGGAAGGTGGACGATACACACTGTGTGGAAGCCAAACGCATTGCTTCTGTGCTGTGCCCGAAGATGAGCCAGCTTCACGGGGGTGCTTCAGCGAACCACCGAACTTAAGCTGAGCGGTCTCGAGAGTGATAGTCTGGTTCACCATGGTGGCGAAGTCGGGGAAGACGTGCAAAGCCAGTGCAAGCTGGAGATCTGGGTTGAGTCCATCACGGAACTTCTCTTGCCTACTTGCATCATTGGGGAGGTCACTTGCAGCATAGCGGGAGAGGCGGAGGAACTCCCTCTGATATGCCTCGACAGTTTTGTTGCCCTGAACGAGGTTGCGGAACTCGGCCTTCATCCGGTTCATAATCGCCTGGGGCACATAACGAGCACGGAAGGTAGTCTTGAAGTCATTCCAGGTGACGAAAGTCCCTTCAACTAGCGAGCCCTTGTAGGTGTCCCACCACTAATCAGCGGGACCACGCAGGAAATAGGACGCGAAGTTGACGTAATCAGCAACGCTCACATTAGCGAACTCCAGCTGTCGAGTGATGTCACGAAGCCAATCATCGGCATCCAGCGGCTGTTCAGGTTGGTGGAAGAGAGGGGGATTGAGACGCATGAAATCCCGCAGAGTAACCACAGGCGGTTGGTTCTGGTGCTGGTTCTGGTTCTGATTCTGGTTCTGGAGCTGATCTATGACTCCTTGCTTAAATACTTGGTTCATCTGAAACTGCTGCATCATCGCGGCCATGTAGTCCGGCGGCGGAGGTGGATCGTTGGCACCACGACCACGACCACCACGACCAACCATCCTGCTAGAATTTAACAGGGGTATTTCAGCGATGAGAATTTTAACGAGATACCGAAAACGAGTAAGAGATAAAGCGACAACAAAGAGGAGGCGCGGATATATAGGAGTAGTCATATAAGACATACACATCCACACATAGAATCAATCGAAAACCGGGCAGCGTAACGTCGCAGAAATTAAGGAAAAAGGACACACTAGGCGGCGCACAGACCGCGGTAAGGATTACACGACGCGACATAGATTCCACTATGTCAATCATGCCGCAAGAAAACTGTTGGCCACAGGAGTTAATGCCAGAGGACGCGCGGCCTGCCCAGAATGAGAATGGGATCCGCGGTCTGGGACCTGGGGTAGAACTCCTGCAACACGACTCAATCAATGGGGAAGCACCAAAACGCTGGATGGAATCAAGAGAACGTGATCCTAATGTCAGAGTTTGTAAAACTTACCAGCAAGGATAAGAGAGCAGATTCCCAGAGCATAGGTAAGGAGAAAAGGATCCTAATACCATAGATATCACACGTAGTGACATCGATGTGGGCCCGTAAGCCAAACATTAAGTTAGCAAAATAGTTTTTCAAAGTCTAGACTCAACTTCGACCAGGTAGTGGTGGGGTGGCTTCCTACAGGCAGTCGGCTCTGATACCAACTTGTGACGCCCCCAAAATCAATCCGTGTACATTAATCATACACGAAGGGTACACGACTGAGATTAGGGTGCCACGGTGAGAATATCACAGCACAACACTAAACACAAAAGGATAAACCAATATGTTACAATAAAGGGGGGTCACGCGGACCCGAATACATAAGTTATACAAGCCATAATATCTGATCTCAGACATAGTTAGTCAAGTTTTGCCTTAAGAAGGCTAGCACAAATAACATCAGAGATACAGATCGAAAAGGCAAGGCCTCCTGCCTGGGAGCCTCCGAAACTACTCCTGGTCCTGGTCAGCGGGGGTCTCGACGTAGCAGTATCCGCCTCCGGGGTACTCCTGCTCCTGGGCTCCAACGTCGACTGCAGCGGCCGATCAGGCAAAACATAAAGGGGGAAATAAAGCAAAGGTGAGTATCTAGCATACCCGCGAGTCTTACGTCCGCTACTAAGCATTATGCATTTGTATCAACGGAAAAGGGAGGCTGTATAAATAGTGTACTGCAAGATAGAAATCAGAATAAGGATAAGAAGCTAGGCCTATCGAAGTCTAGCATCTTCCGACGATGTCTTGCAGCATGAGGTAAGAATCAACCAACAATTTATATAAAACAATAAAGTAACAATGAAGCAGAAGTTGCTGCAACATTGTATAATAGTAAGTTATAATGATTAATAATAATAATGCCTCCGAGTTCCCTTCCTCGACTCCCTGCGAGGAAGAAGACCCGGAACCATACAGTTTAATAGTAATAGTTTCTAGTGGTAAGATCCAGCTTCAGCATAAAGCGTCCTGTTACCGTGGACACGGCTATTCGAATAGATTAATCTTCCCTGCAGGGGTGCACTGGCGTGACTCTACGACGCTCGGATCTCCAGGGTGGCGGGAACCTTGTTAGGAAACGCTCCAGAAAAGCTATCCGACACAAAGTAGCCCATCCTTCGGCAATCAACAGAGAGGTCATCCGCCGGACTATATCCTATGTACGCCGGGCTTTGGACCCTAACCCGAACGTACTCCTGCACGGTGCATGACTGGCCGGTGAAGCAAAATCAAAGCAAAGACAAATACACCGCTCGAGCAAGAGAAGACAACACCACTTCCCGGCAATCAGCCCGCGGTACTGCTGACGTCTGAAGACCCTCGAACGAGACTACGATGCAGGGGAGCCCACACTCCTCGTCCCACGTGTAGGTAGTGCGTACAAGCCAAAAGGCTACTCAAGACATCCGTCGAACCATTTAGCATTTTAATTAACCTGCGTGACAACCGTTATCGTTGCTTCGACTTAACTGACCCGCGGTCAACGACAGCAGTCAGGACCACCAGTACATCGTTGCCTGCCCTGTCGTCCCACCAAGTCACGGCGGTTACCAACAAGGTGAACCGTCTCCTTACCTTGTCTCGCGTTTGCCCTTGATAGAGCTCAACTTTCGTGGTTTGGTAACTCTCGCGAGATACGAGCAGGGGCCAAGCACGCCAGTAACGTCGGTCGTACCCTCCCTGTCGCTCCCGACAATATACCGCTCGCGGGCACCGTTGGGTCGCCCGACTTCTTACCTTTAAGGACAACCGCTGTCCAGGACCCTATGGCGGCAAGACAAAGTCAGCCTCGAGTGGAGTATAAGGATTACTCCTGGATAGCTCACACTTGAAGTGACTAGGCATAACCCAGATAGGGGCCTTTGGCGGTGTCTGCTTTGTACCGTACCTGTGCAGTTGTATATATTGTATTCGTGTTCACCCCCCTGAGTGATCACGGCCCGCTATCTAGTCCTAGGTAACAATGCGCAAGGTTCACTGCTGAATATATGCATAATTATAACAGGCAGCATAGGATAAGAAAGGTACATCAAGGGGCGACAAAATCAGGCTATGCAATTGAATAAGTTTGTAATCATAGCAGCAGAAGTAACAATGCCTAGTGCAAGAAAGTACGGAAAGATAGGCGATATCTAGGGAAGAGAATGGCTCTGCTTGCCTGGAAGCTCGACGGTAGGGGCAGGGTCGTCGACGAAGTAGTCGTACCTGGCGGCGGTGTAGTCGGCGGTAGCAGCGGGGTCTATCGGAGATAAGGGGGGGGGGGAAGAAACAGTAAATACAAAGCAAGCAATGCAAACATATGAATGACATGGCAAATGTACCGATGTCGATGTTCTAACGCAGTACGATGTATCGGGCTCGGAGCGGGAATTCATCCGGGGATGATATGCCACCTCCGGGTAGTTACCGGAAAGGGTGTCCAGAGGGGGAAGGTATCATGCCGGAGGTGTCGTGGGTACCGGACAAACATAAGGGGGGTGTATCCGTGTTAGTTGAACCATTCCGGACAACTTTCGTGTTCGGAATACATTCATCCGGCAGGTTTTTACCGGCACCGGGAATTATCGACAGACAGTCCGGAGGGGGGGAATGTCGATGATCGGTGTGTTAGGGGGGTGGGGTAGACATACGAATAGCGTATCCGTATTCATTATATTTTTCTGATCAATTTTCATGTATAAATTTTTTCAATCCGAGTTACGGTTTAAAAGATATTTAAATTCAAAATTTTAATCATTTTAAAAGATTTTCTGAATTTAATTTATTAATTAAATGCAACATTATCCACAGAGAGTTGACTGGTCAAACCTGACCAGTGGGTCCCACTGGTCAGCCTCTAAATTAATAAAAATGATTTAACTAAATTTAAATAATCCAGTAGACCCACATGTCATAGACTATTAGCATTTTTATTTATTTTAACTTAATTCCTTACAGGTGGGACCCAGTTGTTAGTGAGAGACAACTAACAATTTTATTAATTTAAACAAATGGCCTAGGGCCCACATGTCATAGACTCAAGTGCTAATTCCAGTTATACTAATCTGAGATGATTAATCAGGTGCGGGGGCCCACAGGTCATTGGCAAGAGGGGGGGGGGTTAGTTGCTAACCACCCCACTATCAGGGTGGGGCCCACGGGGCAGTGTCACTGTGAGTTCGCCGGCGACGGCGGTGTCTCCGGCGATGGCCGTGCGCTGCGGACGACGCACCATTCGCGACGCCGTTTGCTCCATTGGGTTCCTGGGGATGCGCCGCGTCGAGTGGTGGCGACGACTCGGCCGGAAGTTCGCCAGAGCAGCGACGGCGATGAGCGTGGCGGCGGCCAGCAAACCGGCGAGGAGGAAACATTCGACTTAGGGTGCCATTTTGCGTGCCGCTAGATCCTACGGAAACTGCGCGGTGCGCTGCGTCGATTGGTGCTACGTGCGCGAGCTAGAATGGACCATGGTCACAGCTACGTCGAGGCGGGCGGCGACCGGAGTACGAACGAGGTGGACACGACGGTGCAGTACACGGATGCGAGCGCTGGGAGTACGGGAAGCTGCGTGAGCTCATCGTGAGGCACAAGGAGGCCGGCGGGAGTTTAGTAGCGCAGGGTCTGGCCGGAATTCTCCTGCAACTCCGGCGGTGGCGCAGAAAGGGAACGGCTCGATGTGCTCGGTGTAGACCTCCCCGCGTTCGATTCGCTGCTCCGGGTGAAGAGGACGTCATCGAGGAAGCCCCTACACACGGTGCAGCAGGCTACGGTGGCCGTTGGCCGCGCGAGGGCGCGACGGCTGCGACGGCGGCTTCGGTGGAGTTCTTCCCCGACGAGAGCGAGACGATGGGGTGGGTGGGGATTCGATCCAGTGGTCTAGGGTTAGGGTTGGGGTGCAAGGGGGCGGCCGGTTGACTATTATCCACGCTGGGGTCACCGTGGATGGCTGCCACGGCGATGGCCGTGGCCTCCCGGATGTGCGCCACGCCCCTCCCTGTACGGTAGGAAGAAGAAGGGGGTGGGGTGGGCTGAGGTGGGCCGGTTGGCCCAGGGGGAAGCATGGGGTGGGCTTCGCCCATGGGGTAGATTAGGTTCTTTTTATTTTTATTCCTTTTCTGTATTTTATTTTCTGTTTTCATTTTGTTTAGTTGCCTAAGCATTTTTGTAAAACTTGTAACTTGCTCCATTATTTGTATTTCCATATGTAGCAATGCTACAAAAAGTTTGGTGATTAAAGAAACTTATTTGAATATTGTTGTTTATTTTAATAGGGCCTTTTGTGTTGTTTTGCTACTGTTAATAATAGTTTGGAATTTTCCATAGCACTATAAATACCCATGACCACATTGCCATGGTCCCATGATTATTTGTGATTTTATAAAAGTAGTTCCAATATTTTTGGAAAAGATTTATTGTCACCATATTTTTAATATTCATCAAAAGGTATTTCAGGGTTTGTTTGAATTTTATTTGAAATGGCTTGGACTTTAGTTGGCCAATGATGATCAAGGTCCATGGTTCATATTTGCTTGCAACAATATCAAAGGAGAATTCTAATTTGAACTGAACCAATTGATCAAACAAAAGTTTTGAACAGTAGAGATAAACAGTAACCCTAATCATTTACTGACAGCGAGGGTGTTACAGTCCGCACGCTCTTTCTTTCTCCCAATCTCATTCTTCACCGGTGGATCCCTCCTCTTCATGGCGGCACCTCGCACCGCCGCCTTCTACCCGGCCTCTTCCTGGCGCTCGAGGTGCAGCAACGTGGCCGCCGCCACTCCCAGGCGTCTTCCCGATGCTTGAGGTGCAACACCGTGGGCGCCGCCACGTTCTTGATCCATTCGGATCTGGCGCAGCGTGCCCCTCGCTCCTCCTGCCCAATCCCTCGATCCTCCCGGCCGTCGCCCCGGCCTTCGCATCTTGCTTCCCAGCCGCCGCACCTCATCTCCTCTCCTTCCACCTCCGTCACGTAGGAAGGAGAGGACGGCGGCGCTGGTGGGTGAAAGAAGGAAGGAGAAGAGGGCGGCCTCGACGGGAAGCAGAGAAGGAGGGGGATGAGGGCGCCGTTGAACTTGGGTGAGGATGGGATGGTGAGCTCCCTTTCTCTCTCCCTCTCTCTCTCTCTCTCTCTCTCTCTGTCTAACACAATGGCGTTCATCAGTTATGCAGGAGGTTATGTTATTTGGTGTGCAAGAGAGTAGTTATATTTACAAGATTCATTCTTCATGTCTTATATATGTCCTGTTCTTTAAACAATGTTCTTTAACTTTTGGATTGGTGCAGGTTCGAGGATGTTAATCTATCTGATAAATTGTTGCTGGGGATTAAGTATCCTACTGACATGTCTTAAGAATTTTAAGGATCTATCAGCTGCCAGGTAACTGTACTCACCTCCAAATTTTTTTTTTTTGCTTCAAATCGTTTAACTTCATGTTCATTTACTCACAAACCTCCTATGGGCGTCGAGCCTTGATCTGGAGGTCATTGTTAGAATAGGTATCCTTGATGATTCTGTCAATCTTTTTGGTATTTGCGAGTCCTAGCAAATTAAGAGATCATCTTTTGGCCTGTCCCTGTTTAGGATTTGAGATTATTAGTTTTGGTGCACTCTAATTAGATGTAGCTGTATTTGCATAATTATTTTCACTTCTTTCATTTGTTGACATACAGTTTGCTCGCTATACAAAATTTTCTCATTTTCTTTTAGTTGGCAACAATTGACTCCGTGTTTAACTTTTTTAGCCACATCAAGCATAAGAATCATGAAACTACAGAAGAAATTAGCCAAACAAAAAGCACATTCATGTATGCCTATACATGCTCAAACTTATTTGTGTCTTGACAGCTTAATAGGCCCAAGCGGGTGGAAGAGAGGCTGGCGGCCCTGCATCTGAGAGAGGAGAGTCCTGGTGCCTACATGGGGAAGAGGAGGGGTTGCGGCAGAGGAGGAGACCAGCGGCATGGTGAAGAGGAGGGGATCAAGGGAGAACAGAGGAGATGAGGAGGGGCTGCGGCAAAGGAGGAGACTCCTCCTGGTCGAATCCCCACCTTGGTGGCGACCTACAGAGAGGAGAGCGCGAGGTGCCAACACATGTGAGCTCTTTTTCCTCCTTTTCTCATCTTCCCTCCCTGTTCTGTGATACTATTATTTGATTTCTTGATTTATGGGTTTTCTAAATACATGTGTGCAGACCCGAGAAAAAGGAGAGGATAATTGTTGAGAAAGAGACCAGTTCGTCATTAGACTGCAGGATCTACCAGTATTACTTATTGACTTTTGCTTTCTTTGTTGATTCTTTCAAATAACTGAGTGCCAAGAGGGTAACGGTGATGGCGTGACTGCCGAGGACTCTGATGTGGCTGCAGGATCGGGCAAAAGTGACCAGTTGGGTGCTCGGCCGCCGATGGAATGAATCAGGGTGGCTAGAAGGGTGTGTTCCTATTCTCTCTAGATTTCTTCAAATACAGTAGATTACTTTTGAGTTAATTACCTATTTGATGGTTTCGTGTGCAACTGTACAATGAAGAAGTAGAAGTAGAATGCTACTGTGTGAGGTAGAAGTTATCATGATTATGTCTCTCTTGCATTTAAGGGATGGATCCAAATTCAACTTATCTAGCATGTGCATATTTAGAGAAGAGACATGACAGTGTGTGTTACAGTTTATAGCTAACTTGGTTCTTGAGGAAGTTTTCTAAATGATTACTAAAGAAAGTGTTCTTCCTCTTTTTCCCATTACTCAATAAGCATGCTAATATTTCTACTAAAAAAGAGTTTGATCATACTAATCGAGCTATGGATGAGTATTGTTGATATACTAAAAATGGTCCAACCTCTCTTCCTATCAAAATGAGCATTGTTCCACCCCATGTGCATCAAATAAAAGGTTTCCTCTTTGTAGATGTTGAATAACATATTGTTTTATAGTATACATCCAACATGATCTGCCAGCAAATAGATTTGGCGAGTTTCCGCCGGACTACGTATGAAAACTCCTTCTGCTGTATTAAATTAGCCCCCTGTTTTGGTCCTCTAATCGCTAGGGTTTTCATCTGGTTAGATCGATAGTATTTCCTCCCGTGTGTGGTTCTTTGGTGCCTATAGTTGATAATCGGATAGTGCTAGATGAAAGGTGTTGTTTTCTGGTGCTGCTAGGATTTCCATTGTTAACTGAAACGAGTGTTTGGCCGTGATATTTAGAGTTTCTGCATGAAGTAGTGTTGTTGTAGCAGTGAAATTTTTGTTGTGTGCTTATTTGTGTTTTGTTTCATAATCTTGTGACTCAAGAATAGATCCATAAGGTTTCATTAGTATTAGAAATATGTCACTGCAAAATTGTATGGAAGGTATAGAAATCTGTGACTGAAAAATCATAGGGAATAAGTAACAATAGTTTTTAGTGTTCAATTTTTTAATAATTAGTGACTGAAATTATTGATTACTTTCAGAAATTTGTATGAAAAAAGCTACAGTTTAGATTTGATTAGTTTCAGAAATTTGTATGACAAAAGCTACGGTACAGATTTGATTACTTCCAAAATTATGTAAAATATTTGTATTACATTACTTACATTTAATAGATATTTTTAACTACACAATAATAAAATACAATACGTAAAATGTATTTTATACTTTAGTTTATATACTATTAATTCAACTATTCATGTTTCATGCAATCAATCATTCAAAATATATTACAACTGGTTCCCGCGGCAACGCGCGGGGTATCATCTAGTAAGTATAAACTAGTAGAGGCATGGGACAGAGGCATCCCATGCCTCTGCTACACACCAGGGTGCTAACATGGCCAAAATATACAATCGACAAGTTCACCAGACAAAGTTCACCGCTAAGAATTAGATATAAATAGAGATAACATATAACAGGATCAGAGGGTTAAGGTGAAGTCGGCCACACAGGTTTGCCACGTGCAGCGCACTATGCACGATGATCCTATGGCGACGGCAGAAGTACTCCCACACCCTGCCAAGGACCATATGCCCCTCGTAGTTTTGGATTTGCACCCATAACTCGCACTACTTTGCGGCCAACGGGCGCACAACTCGGGGGGGGGGGGGGGGGTTGATCACCAACCACTACTCCATCACCTCCCTGAACTAGGGAGGGATGATGAGCATGTCCATGTATTCCTCGTCCTTGATCTCGATGTAGAAGCGGATGGGTTCCCTCACGCCCTGCTTGTGACCTGCCCTCGGCTTGCGCCCCACCATCTGAGGCACCCCCATGGCAGCCACCCTACCAGGGAGGTTAACCCTCCTGAGCTACTGGTTCATGGGGATAGTTTCCTCGGTCTCCTGAGCATCCTGCACAAGTGTGGGAGCATAAGCAATTACACTGATCAATGACAGTTGGTAAACATGCAGTGCTATGTTAAGATCATACACTACAATCTTTGAAATTGCCACTCACATTTGTCCTACACAAATCACCATGCTCATAAGCTCAACAGAACACATACATCTACACAAGCATGAACTCTATCTAAACTATCAGTGGCAAAGCACATGAACACAAGCATTGGACTCCATGGACCAAACTCCATCTAAACTATCAGTGGCAAAACACATGAACACAAGCATTGGACTCCATGGACCAAATTCCATGTACACTATCAGTGGTAGTGCACATAAACACAAGCCTTAGTGCAAAAGGGAAATGGGAATCGGTTCAAATCCGATCCAATTAGTGCAATGCCTAGTAGTACAGAGCAAACCCTAGAGGACATACACGAGCAAAGGGGAAAGAGAGGGGACGAGCACATTCCAGAGAAGCCGCCACTTGAGAAAAAAACGACAGGGGAGCAAACCTTGGAGAGAAGGAGGGGAAGCCCGATGATGAGCTGACATTGCCCACGACAATGCCGGTGCTGCTACTCCGTGGCGCGATGGAGGAGGACGACCCATCGCCCAAGCATCGAAGGTGCTCATTCGGCTCCACGTCCTCCACGACGTAGGGGACCTTCGGTGGTGGAAAATAAACCCTCGAGTTGGGGTAAAAATACCCCACTCGCGGTGCCAAATAGAGGCACCCCAGATGGGCCCTCCATCGCCGCCGATGACAACCCCTGCATCGACGGTGGATTGATGTTACGAGAGTTTACTTCTCGCCCCTTGTTGGTTACCCAAAGTGGAAGGTTGAGATGTAGCGTAGCAGCAAATTTCCCTCGGTGAAGATACCAAGGTTTGTCTCCAGTAGGACTCCGATAACGACAAGAAGGTGAAAACGGCGCCAAAGATTGGCGGTTGTCGTGGACCTGCACACACAACAGATAACTTTGCTCCCAACGAGTACAAAGGGGTTGTCAATCCCTCCAGCCTTGTTGTTTACACAGGATAAAATGCACGGGATAATAATGATAGTGATAGCAACGAAAAAGTAAATAAAGCAGTAAATTGATAGTGGGTGTAAACAGTGTTGGAAATATGGACCGGGGTCCTATGATGTTCACTAGTGATGTCTCTCTCCCAAAAGACGATAAAATAGCCATGCGATATAAACAAATTACAACTGGGCAATTGACAGAATTATGTGCGCAAACCAATGCTAATTATGCTATAAAGAAAGGAACAGGCTCAAAAGCACGGACGGTACGCCAAGACAAGTAGACCGAAATCCATCTGCATCTACCTACTAATCATCCACCTTGAGATATCTATCCAGAACATCTCGCTGGTATTAAGTTGCGAATCCCACCCAAAGTGAAAACTCAAAGCAACAGATAACTGCATTAAAGAACTTTGCGTAAAGTAAACAATCCTTGCACCCGCAAGTACAAGCGCCGTTGTTTTCCCCCTTGTGGCAACATCACATCCCCTAGACTTATGTTTCTGTCACTCAAGCTAGTCATCGGGGGGCATGAACCCACAATCATGCATAACGCTCCCTCTTGGAGTCAGTACCCACTACTTGGCCAAAGCAATAAACAGCAACGGAGAACATGCAAGAATTACTCAAGAACATAAATAAAAAAGAGGAGAATCAAATATATAACTCAAACACAATCTGAACATAATCTCATAATCCATCGGATCCCAGCAAACTCAGCATAGCAACAGCAGAAATATTACATAAGTGCCACGATGCTTATTGGCTTCTCGCCCTTCGTTGGTAGGCCCCAAGTGGAAGGCGTGATGCGGTACAGCAGCGAGTTTTCCCTCAGTAAAGATACCAAGGTTTGTCTCCAGTAGGACTCCAGAGATGATAAGTAGGTGTCAGCGGCGCAACTGACGCGGACCTGCACACAGACACAGATAACTTTGTTCCCAACGAAGTTCAGAGAGGTTGTCAATCTCTCCGGTCTTGTTGTTCACAAATGATAAAACGCAAGGGGATAATGATAGCAACTTGAAAGTAAATGCAGAAAAGTAAATATAGCTTGGAAACAATAATGAGGATATGGACCGGGATACGTGATGTTCGCTAGTGATGTCTCTCTCCCAAAAGACGATAAAAATTGCTATGCGAGGTAAAAAAAATACAGAAAGGCAATTGATAGGATTATGAACACACCGCAATGCTAACTATGCTACAAAAGAAAGGAAGAGGTTCAAAAGCACGGGCAGTACGCCAAAATAAGTAGACCGAAATCCATCTGCATCTACTACTAATCATCCACCTTGAGATATCTATCCAGAACATCTCGCTGGTATTAAGTTGCGAGCCCCACCCAAAGTGTAAACCCAAAGCAACAGACAACTGCATTAAAAAAGAACTTTGTGTAAAGTAAACAATCCTTGTAACCGCGGTTACAAGCATCTTTGTTTTCCCCCTTGTGGCAACAACACATCCCCTAGACTCATGTTTCTGTCACTCAAGCATGTCATCGGGGAGGCATGAACCCACAATCTAGCACAACGCTCCCTCTTGGAGTCACTACCTACTACTTGGCCAAAGCAATAAACAGCAACGGAGAGCATGCAAGAATTACTTAGGAACAAAAATACAAGAGATAAGAACCAAATATATCACTCTATCACAATCTGAACATAGTCTCATAATCCATCAGATCCGATCAAACTCAACATAGAAATAGCAGAAATATTACAACGTGCCTCGATCATGTAGGGCAGCTCACGAGGTCTAAACAATGAAGATCAAAGAGGGGAGGAGAACATCACATAGCTACTGATCACGGACCCATGGTCCAAGGAAAACTACTCACGAGACATCCGGGGAGCATCCATGGTGGAGAGGAGACTCCCGGAGGTCAATCCTCCCTCCGGCAGGGTGCCGGGAAGAGGTCTTCTGGTGCTCCCGATCTTGGAAGCGCGGCGGCGGCGGAACAGAGGAGAGTTCGCGGAATAGGGTTCTCGTTCTGGAGTTTTCCCGTGACGGGGGATAAATAGGCGAAGGGGGGGCAGCCAGAGGTGGACCAGGGGCCCCAGGCGCCCCCCTGGCGCCGCCAGGGGTGGGGCCGCGCCGGGTGGCCGCCTGGGCCCCCTGGCTCCCCTCTGGCCCCTCCCGGGCTCTTTTCGAAGCTTCCGTCACGCTGATTTTTTATCTGAATTTTCCCGAATTTTTCTCGCACTTTTTATATGGGGGAAAACTGAAATAGAAAAACAGCAGAAAACAGGAACTGGCACTGGGGTGCACTGAGTTAATAGGTTAGTCCAAATATGATCAAAAATGTATGGAAGTGTATCTAGATCATAGCAATATCACACAAAACATGCATGGAGCAAGCAGAAATTATCGATACGTTTTGGACGTATCAACATCCCCAAGCTTTATTCCTGCTCGTCCTCGAGTAGGTAAATGATAACAAGCATAATTTCTGTGGTGACATGCTAGCAACTATAAAAGAACTTTGAAAAGTAAAGCAATGAAGGTTAGAGATTCAATTCAAGTCATAACAGGCAAGAGTCTATATTAGCATTGAAACAAGTAACAAAAGAGCAAAAGGTGCAAGAGCTCTCGCTGTCCGTGACTCGAATGTCTCCAAATGGTGTTTGCGTGCAAGAAAGGAGGATAGGGAATACGAGAGAAAAAGGTATTTTTGTTGAGAAATCAATCTAATAAAGTTTCACACTTGGTACTCTTTGGAATCTTATCTTGACTCGTCCCCAGACCACTAGCCAGGTACAAGTCAATTTGATCCACTCCTTTTCGATATTTTGAGCACTCATGCAATGGATGAGCGTAAGCACGAGAGTTGACACTTAGGATGGCAAAGAGATAAGTATGGTGGAGGAAGACAAAAAGGATGAGAAAGGCTCACATCAATGTGGACAATCATAGGCAAGAGATGCCAAATGATAGATATGATGTGAGGAGTAGGGATTGCCATGCAATGGATGCGCATACGAGCTAGGAAGCTCTCCAAACTATATGCAAAAATATCATCTCTATGGAGTACAAGGATATAAAGGGAGTACTAGTGTGGATCTCTCAAAAGGATAGTAGTGTTGCCCCTTTCTCTCTTTTTATTTCTTTTTTCTCCTTTTTCTATTTTTTCTATTTTTTTGGTGGCCTCAATGGATCTTTCTATTTAACTCTCATTTGTCCTCTTTGGGATCTTTTATTGTGTCCACTTTGGGATCTTTTCCTCACTTAAGGGCAACACTCTATTTTACAAGAAGGTAAAGGAGATCTTTCACACTTTACAAGGTACTCAAAATCATAAAGAAGATGTAACTATCATGATGTATGCAATGTATGTCGCTGCCAGTGTAACAGGAACATGTATGACATGAAGATCAAGTCATGAAGAGGTGGATGTTGCATGGAAATGTAACTTGGAAAGGCTATGGAAATGCCTTGATAGGTAGGTATGGTGGATGTTTTGAGGAAGGATAAAGGGAGGCTTATGATGACAGAGCGTATCATGCCAAGGGTTTGGATGTACCGGCGAAGGTGGACACCAACTCTCGGAGTGAGAAGAAGGCAATGCACGGCACGGGAAAGGCTAGCAAAATATGGGAAGGTGGAAGTGTCAACTCTCAATACTTACATTAGTCCGAAGAACTCATGCACTTATTATCGGTAACTCTCAATCTAATGAGGAGGTTCACAAAGAGACAAGTACCCCGAGGAGGAGTGTATGGGAGTTTGGTTATCCTTGCGCATCCTCGACTCATGGTACGTGAGTGTACTCTAATATTCGACTCCTCAGAAGAGTAGTGATCCATCTAGTAGCTAGAATTCTCAACTAGTTTTGTAGGTTTTGAAAATAAACACGGATTTCCCAAAATACGACACCTATCACTAATAGGAAAGAGCTCTTGACACCAAAAGTCCAAACATTACTCACAACAATGCCTCAAAACTATTGCAAGCTACTACTAAAATTAAATAGCAACCTCAATTACCTACTTTCAAGACAAGACACAACTCAGTGAAACAACCAACTCTCTTAACAAGATAAACATGAAAACTAAAAAGAGTTGCAGAAACAAACTAAACAAAAGCCAAAGCTCTTGCTAAATACAAACTAAGACTAAAACTAAACATGGCAGTAGCTATGGAAAGATAAAGAACACACAACAGCAAAAAGATAGGCAGGAAAAATCCTATGATGTGTTCTAGATTTTAAAAGTGGAGCGTGTCTCTCTCCCACACAAAGTAAGAAAGGATCTAACTTGTTATGAACATCAAGCAAAGATAAAGAAAACTAAAAACAAAACCTAAGAGCGAGACGCTCCAAGCATAACACATAACACATGAAGTGATAAAAATATAGTGAGACAAAGGACGAACTGATGATTGTTGATGGAGAAGGGGATGCACGGGGGCATCCCCAAGCTTAGACGCTTGAGTCTCCTTGAATATTTATTGGGGATGCATGGGGGCATCCCCAAGCTTGAGCGCTTGAAACTCCTGGATCTTCTTTCATCATCTTCCATCGCACACTTGAAAACTCCCTTCATACATAACTCATCATAAGCTGATTAGAGAGGTTAGTACCCTTAATAAATAATTTTTCTCCACTGGATATAAAGATACTCTTGAAGAGATACTGTTTCTCAAGAGTGCCAAAAAGTTTTTGCAAAGAAAAAGCAAGCTTAAGGTTTGCAAAAGTAAGGAGAGACAAAACGTGGCAGAATCTGTGAAAAAACAGAACATCAGATAGTAAAGAATTTTTTAGGGATACTTCTACAACTCAAATCAGAAAATTCATAACATACGGAGGTTTCGTAATTGTATAGAGCATACTGTGTAAAAATTTCAGCTCAAAAAGATGAACTGGGATTTTTCTGGAATTTTTCTAGTAACGAGGACAGAATCTGTTTTCTGGACAGCATGTCACAACTTTTACTTACCTTGCCGTAAGAGGCTATAACTTGGCACAAAGCTGAAAAATAAAGATACAATGGTGTTGCTACAGTAGTAACAATCATCAAGACACAACAAAAGCAAAAATAAAAACCTAAATTCGTTGCGGGCTGCCTCCCGAAAGCGCTTCTTTAAAGCCATTAGCTAGGCATGAAGATTTTTAAAAGATGCTCTCATAAGAATATGAATTTGGAGCAAAAGAGAGCATAAAGAAGCAAATATGAGACACATTTAAGCCTAACCCACTTCCTATGCATAGGCATCTTGTAAGAAAATAAATCAAAGAAGCACAAAGTGACATGCAAAGGAAGGTAGAACAAGAACAACTTCAAAACTTTCAACATGAAGAGAGGTGTTTTTGTAACATGGAAGTTTCTATAACCAAACTTTCCTCTCTCAAAGTAATTTTCAGTAGCATCATGAACAACATCAAGAATATAACTATCACATAAATCATGTTGTTCATGACCTACAAGCACACGTGTATTTTTTTCAACACGGTTTTTAGGATGATAAGATAGATGCAACCCATCACATTGAGCCTTGATAAGAGCAAAATTCTCCGGAATAGTTGGATATTTCAAAAGGATAATAGGGAAATCAAGTTTGGGTGCAACAACAATAATTTCATGCTTAACATAAGGAACTATAGCAGGTTCATCTTCGTAGGCATCATCCATAGTGGCATCATGGCCATCAACAAAGCAAGTATCAAAATCATCAGAAAGAGAAGTATCAAGTGAGTCCTCGGAATCATAGGACTCCTCATCATAGCAATCATTGGCCTCTTCTTGGGCAGGAAACATTTTATTTTTTAAATCCTCAATATAAGAATTGGAAGTATAATTCTCGAAGCAATAAGCAAGAACTGGAAACTTTTCAGACTCGAAAATAGTATCGTGATACTTTTCAATCAAAGAAGCAATCTCATAGGCACCTTTAAAAGCAACAAACTCTTCAATCTTTTCAACATCAAAGTAATCATAAACACCTTTAGCATAAGAAGATAAGATCTCATTTTCATTAAACTCACATTGGAAAGGAAGGTGTTTATGATCTATATTAGAACAACAAGTAAAATCATAAATGTGGCACAAAAGTTTAGCATGGCAATAAGAAACATGTATTTGATCCCATAAGTGTTTCCCTTTCTGAGATAGGCGGTGCCGCGTATAATGAGCATGCTCATCCAATGATTTTCCCTCAACCAAGTCGGTTGGGTTTTTAGCGCGAGCACAAATTGATCGAAGACGATCCAAGTGAAACATGTCCATCCTACCATATTTGGGTGGTTCATCACCCATGGTGAGGATAGCATAAATAGGCAAAGCAAGAAAAAGGCAAAAGGTAGCAACTATTTTTGTGTTTTTTCATAAAGGACACTGAGATAAAAACTGAAAGGTAAACTAAAAAGACTAAAAAAAACAAAGGTAAAGGGTAGTGTGAAACTCCCCTATCTTAGCACTTGGAGTCCCCGGCAACGGCGCCAGAAATACTCTTGCTTATTGGCTTCTCGCCCTTCGTTGGTAGGCCCCAAGTGGAAGGCGTGATGCGGTACAACAGCGAGTTTTCCCTCAGTAAAGATACCAAGGTTTGTCTCCAGTAGGACTCCAGAGATGATAAGTAGGTGTGAGCGGCGCAACTGACGCGGACCTGCACACAGACACAGATAACTTTGTTCCCAACGAAGTTCAGAGAGGTTGTCAATCTCTCCGGTCTTGTTGTTCACAAAT
This sequence comes from Bromus sterilis, assembly GCA_950022295.1. Lineage (NCBI taxonomy): Eukaryota > Viridiplantae > Streptophyta > Magnoliopsida > Poales > Poaceae > Bromus > Bromus sterilis. The sequence goes on from OX465599.1 coordinate 212,844,874, forward strand.
GATAAAACGCAAGGGGATAATGATAGCAACTTGAAAGTAAATGCATAAAAGTAAATATAGCTTGGAAACAATAATGAGGATATGGACCGGGATACGTGATGTTCGCTAGTGATGTCTCTCTCCCAAAAGACGATAAAAATTGCTATGCGAGGTAAACAAATTACAGAAAGGAAATTGACAGGATTATGAACGCACCGCAATGCTAACTATGCTACAAAAGAAAGGAAGAGGTTCAAAAGCACGGGCAGTACGCCAAAATAAGTAGACCGAAATCCATCTGCATCTACTACTAATCATCCACCTTGAGATATCTATCCAGAACATCTCGCTGGTATTAAGTTGCGAGCCCCACCCAAAGTGTAAACCCAAAGCAACAGACAACTGCATTAAAAAAGAACTTTGCGTAAAGTAAACAATCCTTGTAACCGCGGTTACAAGCACCGTTGTCTTCCACCTTATGGCAACAACACATCCCCTAGACTCATGTTTCTGTCACTCAAGCATGTCATCGGGGAGGCATGAACCCACAATCTAGCACAACGCTCCCTCTTGGAGTCACTACCTACTACTTGGCCAAAGCAATAAACAGCAACGGAGAGCATGCAAGAATTACTTAGGAACAAAAATACAAGAGATAAGAACCAAATATATTACTCTATCACAATCTGAACATAGTCTCATAATCCATCAGATCCGATCAAACTCAACATAGCAATAGCAGAAATATTACAAAGGTGCCTCGATCAGGTAGGGCAGCTCACGAGGTCTAAACAATGAAGATCAACGAGGGGAGGAGAACATCACATAGCTACTGATCACGGACCCATGGTCCAAGGAAAACTACTCACGAGACATCCGGGGAGCATCCATGGTGGAGAGGAGACTCCCGGAGGTCAATCCTCCCTCCGGCAGGGTGCCGGGAAGAGGTCTTCTGGTGCTCCCGATCTTGGAAGCGCGGCGGCGGCGAAACAGAGGCGAGTTCGCGGAATAGGGTTCTCGTTCTGGAGTTTTCCCGTGACGGGGGATAAATAGGCGAAGGGGGTAGCCAGAGGTGGACCAGGGGCCCCAGGCGCCCCCCTGGCGCGGCCAGGGGTGGGGCCGCGCCGGGTGGCCGCCTGGGCCACCCTTCCTCCCTTCTGGCCCCTCCCGGGCTCTTCTTGAAGCTTCCGTCACGCTGATTTTTTATCTGAATTTTCCCGAATTTTTCTCGCACTTTTTATATGGGGGAAAACCGAAATAGAAAAACAACAGAAAATAGGAACTGGCACTGGGGTGCACTGATTTAATAGGTTAGTCCAAATATGATAAAAAATGTATGAAAGTGTATCTAGATCATAGAAATATCACACAAAACATGCATGGAGCAAGCAGAAATTATCGATACGTTTTGGACGTATCACACGATCATGTAGGGCAGCTCACGAGGTCTAATCCATGAAGAACAAAGAGGGGAGGAGAACATCACAGAGCTACTGATCATAGACCCATGGTCCAAGGTGGACTACTCACGGTTCACCCGGGAAGCATCCATGGTGGTGGAGAAGCTCCCGGAGGTGATTCCTCCCTCCGGCAGGGTGCCGGGAAGAGGTCTTCTGGTGCTCTCGATCTTGGAAGCGCGGCGGCGGCGGAACAGAGGAGAGATCGCGAAAAAGGGTTCCCCGTCTCGGGGTTTTTGCGTCACGAGGAATAAATAGGCGAAGGGGGGCCACCAGAAGTTGAGGTGGCCCCCTGGCGCGGCCCCACCCTAGGGCGCACCGGGAGGGTGCCTGGGGCCCTGGTGGGTCCCCTCTCCCCCCCTGGGTGATTCCGGAAGCTTCCTGTACGCTGATTTTTTTTATTGGATTTTCCTGAATTTTGGAGCACTTTTTATATGGGGGGAAACCTGAAATAGAAAAACAACAGAAAACAGGAACTGGCACTTGGGTGCACTGAGTTAATAGGTTAGTCCAAATATGATCAAAAGTGTATGGAAGTTCATCAATATCATATCAATATCACACAAAAGAGGCAGGGAGCAAGCAGAAATAATAGATACGTTTTGGACGTATCAACATCCGCAAGCTTAATTCCTGCTCGTCCTCGAGTAGGTAAATGATAAAAGCATAATTTTTGTGGTGACATGCTAACAACCATATAAGAACTTTTAAGTAAAGCAATCAAGGCATGTAATTGAAGTCAAGTCATAACAGGCAAGAGTCTATATTTAGTATTGAAACAAGCAACATAAGAACATAAAGGTGCAAGAGCTCTCGCTGTCCGTGACTCGAATGTCTCCAAATGGTGTTTGCGTGCAAGAAAGGGGATATGGATATACGAGAAAAAAGTATTTTTGTGTCTAGAACTCAATCTACTAAAGTTTCACACTTGGTCTTCTTTGGAATCTTATCTTGACTCATCCCCAGACCACTAGCGAGGTACAAGTCAAAATGATCCACTCCTTTTCGACATTTTGAGCACTGATGCAATGGATGAGCGTAAGCAAAAAAGTTGACACTTAGGATGGCAAAGAGAGAATATGGTGGAGGAGGAAGACAAAAAGGGTGTGAAAGGCTCACATCAATGAGGACAATCATAGGTGAGAGAAAGCCAAATGATAGATATGATGTGAGGAGTAGGGATTGCCATGCAACGGATGCACATATGAGCTAAGGTAAGCTCTCCAATGGAACTAGTGGGGGTGCATGCAACTTGCTTCCTCAAGAAGACCTAGAGCTTATTTGAGGAGGCTCATCATTGGAATATACAAGACAAGTTCTATAGTGTGAAGGTCCCCACACAGCTATATGCATAAATGATAATCTCTATGGAGTACAAGATATAAGAGGGAGTACGAGTGTGGATCTCTCAAAAGGAATAGTAGTGTGCCCCTTTCTCTCTTTTTATTTCTTTTTCTCTTTTTTCTTTTTTTTTGTATTTTTTTGGTGGCATCAATGGCTCTTCCTATTTCTCTCATTTGTCCTCTTTGGGATATTTTAATCACTTTAGGGGCAACACTCTATATATTACAAAAGGTATAGAAGATCTTTCACACTTTACAAAGTACTCAAATCATAAAGAAGATGTAACTATCATGATGTATGCAAATGTATGCCTGTGCCAGTGTGGCAGGATATGCAATGATACTAGCGCGTCATGTAGCAATGATCAGGGAAAAGCCCAACTAGCATGCGGCTCATCGATCAAGCAAGTAGCATGTATGACAAGAAGATCAAGTCATGAGAAGATGGATGTTGCATGGCCATATATCTTGGAAAGGCTATGGAAATGCTTTGATAGGTAGGTATGGTGGCTGTTTTGAGGAAGGATATAAGGAGGCTTATGATGACAGAGCGTATCGTGCCAAGGGTTTGGATGTACCGGCGAAGGTGGACGCCAACTCTCGGAGTGAGAAGAAAACAATGCACGACACAGGAAAGGCTAGCAAAATATGGGATTGTGGAATTGTCAACTTTCGAATACTCAGAATAGTCCGAAGAACTCATGCACTTATTATCGGTAACTCTCAATCTAATAAGGAGGTTTCACAAAGAGACAAGTACCCCGAGGAGGAGTGTATGGGGGTTTGGTTATCCTTGCGCATCCTCGACTCATGGTACGTGAGTGTACTCTAATATTCGATCCCTCCAATGAGTAGTGATCCATCTAGTAGCTAGAGTTCTCAACTAATTTGTAGGTTTTTGAAAATAAACACGGATTTCCCAAAATACGACATCTATCACTAATAGGCTAAAGCTCTTGAAACCAAAAGTCCAAAATTACTCAAAGCAATACCTCAAAACTTTTGCAAGTTACTACTACAAAAGAATAGATACCTCAATTACCCACTTCAAGTCAAGACACAAAACTCGGTGCAACAGGCAAACTCTCTAAACAAGATTAAACATGAAAACTCAAGAGAGTTCCAGCAACAAACTAAACAAAAGCTCTTTGAAAAGATAAACATGAATACTAAGAGCTAAACATGACAGTAGCTATGAAAAGGATAAAGAACACACACAACAAAGATAAGCATGAAAAATCCTATGTTGTGTTCTAGATTTTGAAAGTGGAGCGTGTTTCTCTCCCACACAAAGAAAGCTGGGTTCTAACTTGTTATGAACAGAAAGCAAGGCTAAAGAAAACTAAAAATAAAACCTAAGAGCGAGACGCTACAAGCATAGCACATAACGCATGAAGTGATAAAAATATAGTGAAACGAGAGACGAACTGATAATTGTTGATGGAGAAGGGGATGCACGGGGACATCCCCAAGCTTAGACGCTTGAGTCTCCTTGAATATTTCTTGGGGATGCACGGGGGCATCCCCAAGCTTGAGCTCTTGACACTCCTGAATCTTCTTTCATCATCTTCCCTCGCACACTTGAAAACTCCCTTCATACATAACTCGTCATAATCTGATTAGCGAGGTTAGTACCCATAATAAAATAATTTTTCCTCTACTGGAAACAAAGATATTCTTGAAGAGATACTGTTTCTCAAGATTTCCAAAAAGTTTTTGCAAAGAAAAAGCAAGCTTAAGGTTTGCAAAACGAAGAAAAGGCAAAACAGGACATAATCTATGAAAAACAGACCATCAGGTAGTAAAGAATTTTTTAGGGATACTTCTGCAACTCAAATCAAAAAACTCAGAACATAAGAAAGTTTCGTAATTGTATAGAGCACGCTGTGCTAAAAATTCAGCTCCAAAAGATTAAGTGGGATTTTTCTGTGATTTTTCTAGTCACGAGGACAGAATCTGTTTTCTGGACAGCATGTCACAAGTTTCACTTCCCTTGTCATATGAGGCTATAAAAGGCACAAAGCTTTAAAAGTAAAGATACAATGATGTTGCTACAGTAGTAACAATCATCAAGACCACTAAAAACATAAGAAAAACAAAAAGGAAATCCTAAATTCGTTGCAGGCTGCCTCCCGAAAGCGCTTCTTTAAAGCCATTAGCTAGGCTTAATGCAAATAGATCAATTATTTTCAAGAAAATAACCAGCCCATGTGACGGACTCAAAAGGCAACTTAATCTTTTTCCTAGGGAAGTGTTCCATCCCTTTCTTGATAGGGAATTGGAATTTTATAATCCCTTCTTTCATATCAATAATAGCACCCACAGTGCGAAGAAAAGGACGTCCCAAAATAATTGGACATGATGGTTCACATTCAATGTCCATAATAGTAAAATCAACGGGAACATAATAGTCATTGACAATGATAAGAACATCATCGATCTTCGCCAAAAGTTTCTTTACGGAAGAATCGACGAGACGAACACCAATAGAATAAGGATCAAAAGGTTTCAATTAAAATATATCATACATTCTTTTGGGCATAACAGAGGTACTAGCTCCAACATCACATAAAGCAAAGCAAGAAAAGTTATTCAACTTAATTTTAATCATAGGATCCCAACCATCTTCTAGCTTTCTAGGTATGGAGGCTTCTACCCTAAGCTTCTCCTCCCTAGCTTTGATGAGAGCATTAGTGATATGCTCCGTGAAGGCAAGATTAAGTGTGCTAGTGTGGGGGTCTCTAGACATCTTGTGAAGGAAACGAATAACTTCCGAAAGGGTGCAATTATCAAAATCTAGGTCACTACTATCAAGTAAAGTGGTAGTGGTGTCCTTTAGGCTCACTTGTTTGGTAGCTTCTATAGTCATAGGAATTTCTTCTTCTACAGTTGAGGTCATAGTATCACCATTAATAGGTCCTATGGGACTAGGGGTGTTGGAAATATGCCCTAGAGGCAATAATAAAATGTTATTATATATATATATTTCCACGTTCGTAATTAATGTTTATATTTCTGTGCTATAATTGCAATGACCCTGACTGTGAGATTCAGAAGAAAACTCATTTGTGGAAATGTAAACACCAAGATTTCCTGGTTTAGCCTCTAAGACCAGCTCATGTGCTAACTGATGATTACGTTTTCTTAATCATGGACATTGTTCTTGTAACAAGGATGTCAGTAGCAATGGGAACATATTGTTAGCAGAACAATGATGTTGAACCGACCCCAGTATTGAATGATATACTTAGAGATCACATCGTAACTACGTTATAAGTCATATCATGAAATGTTATCATATACGTAATTCCTTAGACCATGAGAGTATCGAGTTGCTTCACACAGGAAGACATGCTTTGGTTCTTAGATGAATCCTCCCGTAAATGGGAAGTAGTAAAATAAGTTCTGGGTATGTCAGATGGTGTGGCTAGTTACTGTGATAGTTCAAGAATGGGATTTGCTCCTTCACGATGAAGAAGATATTCACTTCGGGCCCACTCGGTATTACGGTATCCATTATAGTCTGGCCAGACGCATTGTGATTCAGTCACGGGGATACCGGAATACGATAACGACAAAATGGACAAACGAGCAAAGAGGATAACGAGTGGCTTGTGTTCAAGAAGTTGTTACACATGGGTGCCAAACATCTCTCCTCTAACTTTGTCATATATCACGAAGCAAAGGGAATGGTACATGAATAAACATAATGGTTCACTCGAAGTTTCTTCGTGTATGTGCGGGAGTCAACATGGGTGTCCATGGCTCCGCTGTTGATTATTGGCTATTGACGAAAGGCTGTTGACCTATGTCCGGAAGATGTTCTGAGTCATGTCCGCATTATACCGAACCTATTGGGTCACACACTTAACGAGCAGTAGTCTGTTAGAATACTAGTATGGTAGAAGGTTTAGTGGAAGCAAAGCAGAATAGTTCATACGGGTACCGGAAGTAGTTCCGGAGATTTATGGAATTGTTCATAAGGGCATCGGAAGTAGTTCTGGGTATTTAAGGTTATGTCCGGATCACTCTGGAGTAGTCCCAGGTGGTTCCGGAACATATGAGAATGGTACTGGGGAAGTCCTGGATCAACCGGAATAGTTTCCGGATAATCGTTGGGCGTCCCGACAACCTTCGCGGTCATTGGGTGGCTTAAACTGTAACTCGGATGGTCTTGGAAACTATCCGGATGGCTCCGGAACGTCCGAGAACGGTCTCGGAAGGTCCTGGAAGTGCTCCAGAAGTGTCCGGAATGTCCCGAAACGGTCCCGGTATGTCCCGGAAGGTCCTGGAAGCTTCTAGAAGGTCATGGAAGGTTCCGGAAGGTTCCGGGCAGTACCACCCACTCCCCTGCGCCCCTAGCCTTGGGGGGCAAGCCACCTAGGCTGCCCTGGCCGGCCAAGGGGGTGGGGGCGCACCAAGGGGAAGGAAACCTCCTCCAGGTGGAAATACCAAAACCCAGTATGGCAGGATTCCGGTGGGAAGGTGTGGGAAGGTTTGGAAGGCTTGGGAGTCCAAGTTGGACTCCCAATCCTCCTTGAGCTGCGCCCCAAGGGCCTCTTGGCCACCTATATAAAGTGGGGGAGGGGTGTGGGGCGCAACACAACTTGTCCCCAAGGCCTATGCGCCACCCTCCCTCCTCTAAACCCCGTTGCTCCACAATTAGACCCCGGTTTAGACGCTGTTCTAGATCGGAATCCGTTAGGGTTTTCTCCCTCTAGTTTTCTCGGTGGCGTTCATCTCTGGACGGAGGAGCGCTGCTGGATTGCTGCTACGGGATGTGTGGATACTAATGGAGGGGTCGTACCTTCGACCCTTCTTCGAGGAGCTTGTTCATGGGACTTGTCCGTAGAACTAGATCGCGGGACTTGTTCGTGGGATTGATCGAGGGACTATTCGTGGGAGAACTTGCGAGATCTACTTCCACTACGTCCACGAGCTTCACCAACTCTACTTCCGCTACATCGATTGGTGAGCCATGACCTAAAACCTTGTATGCAATCTTCTTGGATGATCTTGGGTTCTTGATTCGTAGGCCGAATTTTTTTGTTTTCTACTACGTTTCCCAACAGTGGTATCTGAGCGATCCTTGATTAGATGCATGTTTAGGTAGATCATATGTTGATATGAGGCATTGATTTTCTTGTTTGCTTCCCTATCATGTGATCTTTTCTTTGCTCGACGGCATGATGTGATTTTTCTACAAGGTTTGAGTTTTGCCATGATCCCTCTATGCTGCTCTTAGTATGCTGGTTGCCTTGATCATGGACTACATCAAATTCCTTGGATCTCATCCTAGTCTTGCTATAGAAAATTTTACATGAACGGGCTTGTGGATTTTATGAACTCAAATCCACACGGGGGTCACGCGTTTAACGAAGTTTGGCTTGTGGCATTAGTTGCTACACGCACCCCGTATGTTAAACTAGCAACAAAAGAAGTATCGTGTTTTTGTTTTGTCTAGGATTTCTCGTTTGCCTTGTAAACCTGCTTAACAACCACGATAAAAGTTGCAACAACCCATGTAGATGGCGATCTAACTCGTTTTTGCAGAGTATGCATGTGATGTGGTATAGCCTTCAAGATTTGCAATGTGTTTTGTATGAGATGCTATATGATGTAATATTTTTGCGGCCTGTGAGCCGTAGTACGGCATGATGACTGGAGTCATATGATTGTCACTTAATTATGGCCTGCGTGCCAGAACTGTTTATTAGCTCGAGGCAAAGCAATAGATAGATGCAAGGTGATGATCTACGATGCGGAGGTGGGCCCCGACGCACATGCCGGAAGCCGTGGTGATGTTCCCGGCGCCAAGGAGAAAGTTGGTGGACGCGGTGACTTCTACCACGACGGCGTGAAGACTACGAAGACTTCATGAAGCAAAGGGCTACATCATATCACATAATTTTATGAACTGCCTGTGATGTTTATCCCTTTGATGCACCCTTGTTTGATGCGCGGTAGTCGTATTTTATTAGGGTGATCTCTCGCAAAACAATATCAAGTTGATAGTGTTCTTCCAACTGTAGCACCGTCTATACTATGTTTCACACCGGAGCAGGTCATGTCACATGGGTGCACACGGTGTGACGCATAAAAGGCGGGTGTGTTAAAAGAACACACAGCACATTACACTTGGTTGTCTTGACGGTTTGGATAAAAGTTTGCTACCGGAACACGCCCATCGAAAGATGAACAAGAATCACCTTTGGCGTGATTGGCAAGTTGGCCTACCGGTCCAGTCTAAGTCATCAGTGATGTCACATCAATGGCGGACGATTGGGTCGGATCTTGAATCACTCCAGCATCAATTACGAGAGATATTGATCTGAGTGGGAGCGCACTTAGTAATTAAATTGATTAATCACAAGTGCAACTTAATTATGAACAAAGTCTTAGTATTTGCATTATCGTTGTAGAATAATGGCTCGCATTACCACCTTCCCAATTGATTTTGATTAACTGTTTTATCTGGTAAAAACTTTACGATTGGTACCGTATTGTGAGGACTATCCTCAATAGTGCCGAGAAGGACCATGTCCTATCGCAAATTTTTGATGCTCTCCCGCTGATGCTATGGATGATGTGACTTACGTCCATAATCCAAAATGCTAGAATTCCACCACAGCTAAGTGCATTGTCTTCACCACCATGAAACCCGAACTTCGAAACGTTTGGGATAGTTATGTTATATTCATGGAACTGAAAAATTGTTTTCAGTGATAAGACAATTGATGTAGGATATAAGATATCTAGTACAATGTCTGATTGTAAGCATTAGTGAAAATGTTCATTGTGCTCTAAACAAAACTGATAAGTGTGGGATCCAGAAGAACACTGATCATATGATGATGAGGATTAAGGGAAAGGAAGTTCCATAGGGTGTTAGTAAGACTTACACGCCGGAAAGTCCATGGCATGCGCCACCCTTGATCATGTATGATCTTCTGTGAGTAGGAGTGACATTGGAAATAGAACTATGATACGTATAAAGGCAAAAAGAAAGAAGACTGGAATATCCAGCTCAGAAATGAAAGTCATACGAAGTTATAGATGAATTCATTGCTGGTCAAAAGATGTAATTCTTGGGAATCATGATTAAGCGGTTAATCTTAATTCTTGTATATTGTGATTAAACTGTTGATCACTAGAATATCACTTCAATTGCATATTGTTGCAACTCGATGCAAGAAATACTATGGCCTTTATGACTAGCTAATGATGAGTTTTGACACGCTCGGGAACACGGTAAAAGGTTTACTATACCGTGTGTTGACTCTATGATTATCTTCATAATTCATTTTAGAGTTGAGTAAATTGTTACTACACTTTAGCCTTGTTGCAAAACATCATTTTGAATCATGTTTGTTGCAAGAGAGTTGTTCAAAGCTATGAATAACATAAAGGCCATACTTCTATTGTGAATAGGTTGTATGTTATGAATCTTGATAATAATGCTAAACATCCATAACACTGACGCTAAACGTCGCAAGACTGACAGAAATACCACATAGATGTGGCACTGCCGTTTATCACAAGTGACATAAAATGCATGTAGAATTTCCATAAGTGATGGACTTTCGAGTCATATGATTATGAATCACTTGACGCTTGCGATCTTTGTCTCGAAGTAATGTGACTAAAACACCGTTGATAGGTCATACATGAACGGGCAACTAAACCATTGGTAATCATACATGATGATGTGTGTAGTCCAATAAGTGTAGTTGTGTGCAGTGGATTCCCTATCTTCACTCATGAGTTGAAGTAGATATGTGGATATCTGTTCAATAGAGACATACGTCTGAAATCTTTGAAATGTTCAAGGAATTTTAGAGTGAAATAGAAATTCATTGTAACGAGAAAATAAAGCTTCTGCAAATTAGATTGTAGAAAGTAATATTTGAGTTACAAGTTTAGTGAACGTCTGATGAGTTGTGAAGAGTGTCATAACTTGCGTCTCCCGGAACATCACTATGAGTAAGATGTTCGAGAGATGTAATCAAGCCATGTATGACACGGTAAGATCAAATATGACGTTTATCAATTTGCCATTATACTCATTAAAAGTTATGCGTTAGTGACTACGGCTTTTACACTGAAAAGAGCATCATCAAATCTGTTGAAATGACACCATATTAGATGTGGTATGGACTGTTAAAACCATGTTGTCTTTTCTTAAAATTTGGGTATATAAGGCATATGTTTGACATACTCAAAACCCCAAATCAGATAAGTGCTACTTTGTTAAGGTTATGCCAAAAGTTTTGGTATTCCTCTATCACTACACAAAAGCAAAACTGTTTGCTGTTAAGAACAATGTGTTTTGAAGAAAATGGTTTCTTGCAAAATAGTGAGTGGGAGGACAGTGCAACTTGTTAAAGATTGTTGAATCTTCAAATAAGTGCGCAGCTGAACTACACAGGTTAGACAAAACTCGTACAAACATTCATGATATGTAAAACGAGATATTGTTGTTCGACAATGATAAACCTGTGATATACAAAGAAGCGTTGATGGCCCCTGACTCCGGGATTTGGCTAAATGCCAAATAATCCGAGATAGTATCCATGGAAGTAAGTCAAGTTTTGAACTTGGTAGACCCTCCGAAAGACTAAAAGTCTGAAGAATATATATATATATGGATCTATAATTGATTCGGATGAAATTGTTTTATCCATAAAGCTCAACTCGTTGGAAAATTGTTTTCTAGCAAGTTCAAAGGTTGACTACGGCGAAATAGTTTCGACCGTAGAGATGCTTTAGTCAGTTCGGGTTATATTAGCAATTACTACATGTCTCATTTATAGGATATGGTAGAATGAACGTCAAAACAACGTTCCTACACGGAAAAATAACAAAGGACGTATATGTGATACAACCGGAATGTTTTGTCGATTCAAAGGATGCTAAAATAGATGCAAGCCTTGGATGTCCAGTGATGGACTGAAGCTAGCACAATGGAGTTGGAATTTTCGTTATGATGAAATTGCCAAAAGAGTTTGTTGTCATCAGGAATAACGAAAATGCTTGAATATTCAAGAAAGTAAGTGGGAGCTGAATGATATTTCTAAAAACCTTATGTAGATGACATATTGTTGATTGGAAATGATATAAATTTCTTGACACGAATAAGGACTTCGTTGGAAATAGTTTTCAGTTGAAGAATTTGGGCTGATATAGCATTAGGATTGAGCACAATGATCTATGTAGATAGTAAGTGCCTGATCATGCTAAGACCAACATTACATGTTGACATGATACTAAAGTAGTTTAGTATGAAAACGCCAAGAAGAATGTTCTTGCCGAGGTCACGGTGAAAAATTATTTGCAGATATCAGTGTTCATGAACACAGATAAGCAAAAACACGTGAATTGAATTCCACTCACCTGTGTGTTTGGATTAATCATGTACACCATAATATGTAAAACGACCAGATATGTCCAACGCTCCAAAAGGTTGTGAGCAAGATACCAAAGTGATCAATATGTTGATCATTGGACAAACAGTGAAAAGTTAAACTTATGATAGATAAGATATGTTTCTCGGAAAAATGGAGAGAATGAAGAGCTCGTTGTAACAAGTTACACCAGCTGAATTTTGATGTAAACAATTACACCAATTCAGTCTTCATACTTACTCCGATCGATTTTCGATTTTAATTGGGATTATGTGTTTCACACATAAGGGTGGCACAGTATGAAGGAACTGTGTTAAAGTTAGATACTGTGGCGAATTCTATAACAGAGGCTAAGTATATTGTTGCTTAAAGAAGTAACAAGGGAGGGTATTTTGAATCATCAGTTCATTTATGAACATGGTATGGTTTCCTAGATGCTTGAAGCTCATGGAACATTGATGAATGATTTCATGACTTATTCTAAGGAACCAAGGTCCTACCAAATGATTCAAACATATACATAGCTAAACTGATAAAATTAGTGAATTTTATGATAGCGTGAAAACGCGAAGATATGCAAGATACAAACGTGCCCGAAACGTCAGATCCGAAGATGAGGTCTATACCACAAATGAGGCATTTATTACACCGGTATGCCATAGGTGTAAAGTGCTCAAGCACTGACAATATTATTGACTCTAGTGCAAGTGGGAGACTGTTGGAAATATGCCCTAGAGGCAATAATAAAATGTTATTATATATATATATTTCCACGTTCGTAATTAATGTTTATATTTCTGTGCTATAATTGCAATGACCCTGACTGTGAGATTCAGAAGAAAACTCATTTGTGGAAATGTAAACACCAAGAGTTCCTGGTTTAGCCTCTAAGACCAGCTCATGTGCTAACTGATGATTACGTTTTCTTAATCATGGACATTGTTCTTGTAACAAGGATGTCAGTAGCAATGGGAACATATTGTTAGCAGAACAATGATGTTGAACCGACCCCAATATTGAATGATATACTTAGAGATCACATCGTAACTACGTTATAAGTCATATCATGAAATTTTATCATATACGTAATTCCTTAGACCATGAGAGTATCGAGTTGCTTCACACAGGAAGACATGCTTTGGTTCTTAGATGAATCCTCCCGTAAATGGGAAGTAGTAAAATAAGTTCTGGGTATGTCAGATGGTGTGGCTAGTGACTGTGATAGTTCAAGAATGGGATTTGCTCCTTCACGATGAAGAAGATATTCACTTCGGGCCCACTCGGTATGACGGTATCCATTATAGTCTGGCCAGACGCATTGTGATTCAGTCACGGGGATACCGGAATACGATAACGACAAAATGGACAAACGAGCAAAGAGGATAACGAGTGGCTTGTGTTCAAGAAGTTGTTACACATGGGTGCCAAACATCTCTCCTCTAACTTTGTCATATATCACGAAGCAAAGGGAATGGTACATGAATAAACATAATGGTTCACTCGAAGTTTCTTCGTGTATGTGCGGGAGTCAACATGGGTGTCCATGGCTCCGCTGTTGATTATTGGCTATTGACGAAAGGCTGTTGACCTATGTCCGGAAGATGTTCTGAGTCATGTCCGCATTATACCGAACCTATTGGGTCACACACTTAACGAGCAGTAGTGTATTAGAATACTAGTATGGTAGAAGGTTTAGTGGAAGCAAAGCAGAATAGTTCATACGGGTACCGGAAGTAGTTCCGGAGATTTATGGAATTGTTCATAAGGGCATCGGAAGTAGTTCTGGGTATTTAAGGTTATGTCCGGATCACTCTGGAGTAGTCCCAGGTGGTTCTGGAACATATGAGAATGGTACTGGGGAAGTCCTGGATCAACCGGAATATTTTCCGGATAATCGCTGGGCGTCCCGACAACCTTCGCGGTCATCGGGTGGCTTAAACTGTAACTCGGATGATCTTGGAAACTATCCGGATGGCTCCAGAACGTCCGAGAACGGTCTCGGAAGGTCCTGGAAGTGCTCCAGAAGTGTCCGGAATGTCCCGAAACGGTCCCGGTATGTCCCGGATGGTCCTGGAAGCTTCTAGAAGGTCATGGAAGGTTCCGGAAGGTTCCGGGCAGTACCACCCACTCCCCTGCGCCCCTAGCCTTGGGGGGCAAGCCACCTAGGCTGCCCTGGCCGGCCAAGGGGGTGGGGGCGCACCAAGGGGAAGGAAACCTCCTCCAGGTGGAAATACCAAAACCCAGTATGGCAGGTTTCCGGTGGGAAGGTGTGGGAAGGTTTGGAAGGCTTGGGAGTCCAAGTTGGACTCCCAATCCTCCTTGAGCTGCGCCCCAAGGGCCTCTTGGCCACCTATATAAAGTGGGGGAGGGGTGGGGGGCGCAACACAACTTGTCCCCAAGGCCTATGCGCCACCCTCCCTCCTCTAAACCCCGTTGCTCCACAATTAGACCCCGGTTTAGACGCTGTTCTAGATCGGAATCCGTTAGGGTTTTCTCCCTCTAGTTTTCTCGGTGGCGTTCATCTCTGGACGGCGGAGCGCTGCTGGATTGCTGCTACGGGATGTGTGGATACTAATGGAGGGGTCGTACCTTCGACCCTTCTTCGAGGAGCTTGTTCATGGGACTTGTCCGTAGAACTAGATCGCGGGACTTGTTCGTGGGATTGATCGAGGGACTATTCGTGGGAGAACTTGCGAGATCTACTTCCACTACGTCCACGAGCTTCACCAACTCTACTTCCGCTACATCGGTTGGTGAGCCATGACCTAAAACTTTGTATGCAATCTTCTTGGATGATCTTGGGTTCTTGATTCGTAGGCCGAAATTTTTTGTTTTCTACTACGTTTCCCAACAAGGGGTGCATTGGATGCTAAGAGTTTGGATATCCTCAACCACTTGGATAGTAGCAACAGTATGGTGTGTAGGAAGGCTCTTAATTCTATCTTCTTCCTCCTTTTCTCTAGCCCGTGTCTCTTGAAGTTTAGCCATCATCCTAATGTTTTCATTAATTTGCAATTGGATAGCATTCATAGGAGTGACCTTCCTCTCCTCAAGGGGAGAAGTTATAATTTTAAGCAATTCTACTTCGTGGGCTAAATTTTCTACCTTTGACGAGAGGTTATCTAGTTTGTCTAGTTTTTCCTCTACACTCTTGTTGAAGGCTTTTTGGGTAGTGATAAAGTCTTTAAGCATACTCTCTAATTCAGAAGTTGAGTTTTTGGTGCTAGGGTAAGTGTTGTTCTTCCCATAGTTGTTGGAGGGGAACGGTCTAGGATTGCTACCAAAATTACTCCTATAAGCATAGTTATTGAAGTTGTTTCTAGAGATAAAGTTCACAACTACTTGATCTTGAGCAATTAAAGAATTTAAAGGAACATCATGAGGATCAATAGGAGATTTCTTGGTAAGTAGAGACATAATCAAGTCAACTTTTTCATTTAGGGAGGAGATATCCTCGACAGAGTTTCCCTTCCTACCTGTTGGAGCTCTTTCGTTGTGCCATTGGGAATAGTTGGTCATCATCTCATCGAGAAGTTTTGTGGCAGCACCGAGTGTAGTTGACATAAAGGTTCCTCCCGCGGCCGAATCTAGAAAGTTCCGCGAGGTAAAGTTCAAGCCTGCATAAAAAGTTTGGATAACCATCCAAGTAGTCAAACCATGCGTAGGGCAATTCTTAACAAGAGATTTCATGCGTTCCCAAGCTTGGGAAACGTGTTCATTATCCAATTGTTTAAAATTCATAATAAAGCTCCTCAATTGGATAATCTTAGCAGGGGGTAGTACTTCCCAATAAAAGCATCCTTGCACTTATCCCAAGAATCTATGTTATTCCTAGGCAAGGATTGAAACCAGATTTTAGCTTCATCCCTCAAGGAGAACGGAAACAGCTTAAGCTTAACAATATCACCATCTACTTCTTTGTACTTTTGCATATCACAAAGCTCAATAAAATTATTTAAGTGCAAAGCAGCATCATCTCTAGCACCAGAGAATTGATCTTTCATAACAAGGTTCAGCAAAGCAGGTTTAATCTCATAAGAAATTGCTGAAGTAGCAGGTGTAGCAATAGGAGTGCAGATAAAGCCACTGTTATTGTGACTAGTGAAGTCACACAACTTGGTGTTCTCAGAGGAACCCATAGTAGCAGCAAGAAAGATAACTATTTTTTTGATTTTTGATAAAGGACACTAAAGCAAAAACTGAAAGGTAAACTAACAAGACTAAAAAGCAAAGATAAAAGATAGTGTGCAACTCCCCTATCTTGAAGAGCGGAGTCCCCGGCAACGGCGCCAGAAATTGCTTTGATGTTACGAGAGTTTACTTCTCGCCCCTCGTTGGTTACCCAAAGTGGAAGGTTGAGATGTAGCGTAGCAGCAAATTTCCCTCGGTGAAGATACCAATGTTTGTCTCCAGTAGGACTCCGATAACGACAAGAAGGTGACAACGGCGCCAAAGATTGGCGGTTGTCATGGACCTGCACACACAATAGATAACTTTGCTCCCAACGAGTACAAAGGGGTTCTCAATCCCTCCAGCCTTGTTGTTTACAAAGGATAAAACACACGGGATAATAATGATAGTGATAGCAACGGAAAAGTAAATAAAGAAGTTAATTGATAGTGGGTGTAAACAGTGTTGGAAATATGGACCGGGGTCCTGTGATGTTCACTAGTGATGTCTCTCTCTCCCAAAAGACGATAAAATAGCCATGCGAGGTAAACAAATTACAGCTGGGCAATTGACAGGATTATGTGCGCAAACCAATGCTAATTATGCTATAAAGAAAGGAAGAGGCTCAAAAGCACGGGCGGTACGCCAAGACAAGTAGACCGAAATCCATCTGCATCTACCTACTAATCATCCACCCTGAGATATCTATCCAGAACATCTCGCTGGTATTAAGTTGTGAATCCCACCCAAAGTGTAAACTCATAGCAATAGACAACTGCATTAAAGAACTTTGCGTAAAGTAAATAATCCTTGCACCCGCAAGTACAAGAACCGTTGTTTTCCCCCTTGTGGCAACAACACATCCCCTAGATTCATGTTTCTGTCACTCAAGCTAGTCATCGGGGGGCATGAACCAACAATCATGCATAATGCTCCCTCTTGGAGTCACTACCTACTACTTGGCCAAAGCAATAAACAGCAACGGAGAACATGCAAGAATTACTCAAGAACATAAATATAAAAGAGGAGAATCAAATATATAACTCAAACACAATCTGAACATAATCTCATAATCCATCGGATCGCAGCAAACTCAGCATAGCAACAACAGAAATATTACGTAAGTGCCTCGATCATGTAGGTCAGCTCACGAGGTCTAATCCATGAAGAACAAAGAGGGGAGGAGAACATCACATAACTACTGATCATAGACCCATGCTCCAAGGTGGACTACTCGCGGTTCATCCGGGAAGCATCCATGGTGGTGGAGAAGCTCCCAGAGGTGATTCCTCCCTCCGGCAGGGTGTCAGGAAGAGGTATTCTGGTGCTCCCGATCTTGGAAGCGCGGTGGTGGCGGAACAGAGGAGAGATCGCGAAAAAAGGTTCCCCGTCTCAGGGTTTTTGCGTCACGGGGAATAAATAGGCGAAGGGGGGGGGCAGTCAGGGGGGCCACCAGGGGTCCAGGCGCCCCCCTGGCGCGGCCCCACCCTAGGGCAGGCCGGGAGGGCGCCTGGGGCCCTGGTGGGTCCCCTCTGCCCCCCCTCGGTGATTCCAGAAGATTCCTGTACGCTGATTTTTTATTGGATTTTTCCCGAATTTTTGGAGCACTTTTTATATGGGGGAAACCTGAAATAGAAAAACAACATAAAACAGGAACTGGCACTGGGGTGCACTGAGTTAATAGGTTAGTACAAATATGATCAATAGTGTAGGGAAGTTCATCAATATCATAGCAATATCACACAAAAGAGGCATGGAGCAAGCAGAAATTATAGATACGTTTTGGACGTATCATGGATCCGATGGTCGCTGCCCCGGCGCATTGACTAGATGGGGGGCCTGCTGCAGATGGTGGAGGGGGCGAGGAGCACCGCGCTTAGATTGCCTGTGTTGGCTAGGTGGGCCACCCACTACTCCTAGATGGGGTTTCCGCCGGCGATGGGCGAGACATTGCTGCGACGAACGAAGAGCAACATGCGAGATGGGAGACAGCAAAGAGTGAGAGAGAGGGGTGATGTGAAAGGGGTCGTGGGCGGTTATAGGAGAGGGAAAGGGAGTTAAGAGGCATCCCATTCATCCCCCACGCTTCCCGAGGCGAGATGCGAAACGACACAGGTGTCTCTCCTCGGCCTAGCTGGCAAAAAGCACCGATTAGACCAAGGGTGCTTTAAGTTTCGTGCAGGCACATATGTGGATGCAGCCCGGTGATACGTCCCAAAGGTATCTACAATTTCTTCTTGTTCCATGCTTATTTGGGTGACATTGCTACGTGTTTTGCTACACTTTCATACCTTTTTACACATATTTGGACTAACCTACTAACTCAGTGCACCTAGTGCCAGTTTCTGTCTGCTGATGTCTGTGAATTGTAGGTTTATACCCATATTTACAGTGCTCGGAAAATTCCATAATATATATATATATATAATATATAAATAGCA
This sequence comes from Bromus sterilis, assembly GCA_950022295.1. Taxonomy (NCBI): domain Eukaryota; kingdom Viridiplantae; phylum Streptophyta; class Magnoliopsida; order Poales; family Poaceae; genus Bromus; species Bromus sterilis. The sequence goes on from OX465599.1 coordinate 212,863,668, forward strand.
TTCCAGAATACTCTGGAAGCCCGACGGAGATCCGAAGGGGGGCCACCCCCCTCCCAGGTGGTCATGGGGCGCGGGCCCACCCTACGCCGCGCCAGGAGGCTCCTTGGAGGGGTGGGACCCCCCCTGGTGCCCTCTTTCGGCCTATATTTACTCCTCGGTAAGAAACCCTGAAAAGAGACCCCACATCACGAAATTTTCCACTGTTTCACCGCCGCCGCCGCGATCCTGAGAACGGGATCGCCAGAAGACCTTGTGCTGGCACCCTTCCGGAGGGAAGATTGATCTTTGGGAGCTTCTCCACCAGCATGAGCGCTTCCCTGATGTGCCATGAGTAGTCCCCCTTGGACCATGGGTCCATGACCAGTAGCTATTTGATGTATTCTATACAATCTTGTGCTTCAATCCTTAGCCCTTTTGAGCTTCCCTACATGATCAAGGCATCTATGTAATCTTTTCTGTTGTTGCTATGCTGTGTTTGCTGGAATCCGATGGATTATGAGATTATGTTCAAATTGTGATCAATTATATATTTGGTACTCCTTTTATATATTTGTTCTTGAGTAATTTTTTCATGTTCTCCGTTGCATTTTATTGCTTTGGCCAAGTAGTAGATAGTAACTCCAAGAGGGAGCGTTATGCTTGATTGTGGGTTCATGCCCCCCGATGTCTGGCTTGAGTGACAGAAACATGAGACTAGGGTGCTTGTAACTTCGATTGCAAGGATTGTTTATCTTACGCATAGTTTGTTAATGCAGTTGTCTGCTCCTTTGAGTTTATTCTTTGGGTGGGGCTTGCAACTTAATACCAGCTGATACGTCCCAAACGTATCTATAATTTCTGCTTGCTCCATGCATGTTTTGTGTGATATTGCTATGTTTTAGATACACTTTCATACACTTTTGATCATATTTGAACTAACCTATTAACTCAGTGCACCCCAGTGCCAGTTTCTGTTTTCTGTTGTTTTTGTATTTCAGGTTTTCCCATTATTAAAAGTGCTCAGAAAAATCCGGGAAAAATATATAAAAATCAGCGTTCTAGAAGAGTCCTCCAGCCGGAGGATGGAGCACTGGGGTGGCCCACAGCCCCCAGGCGCCCCACTGGCGCGGCCAGGGGCCCACCCGCGTCGGGTGGCCGCCTGGGCGACTGGTGGCCCCCCCGGTGCCCCCCTTTGGCTCCTATTTATTCTCCCATCGCGAAAACCCTGATTCCAGACCCCTTTTCTCCAGAAGAAATTCCGATCTCCGCCGCCATCGCCAACAAGCTTCGGGGACCAGAATTCCTGTGCCGGCACCCTTCCGGGACGGGGAAGTGCCCCCGGATTCATCTCCATCGACGTTGCTTCCTCCCTCCATGATGCAGGAGTAGTCCCTCCTTTGGGGCTGAGGTTTCTACCAGTAGCTATGTGTTCTTCTCTCTCTCCCAAGATGTGATCTTCGTTGTGATCATAGGCTATGTTAATCTGGGGTGATCCCATGATATTTCCCCTTCCTCTATGTATTGGATTGAAGTACTCACTTGATCTTATCTAGTATAATCCCCCAGACCAAGGTGACAGCGGTCTATTGGACATGGGTTAGAAGAATATTTTCATGAGTGATTTCCTCTTTTGTGTGTTGATTGAAGATTGAGAGTCTCTTGGTGCTTGTCTTTGACTATCCTTGAGATATGTTGTGGTGATTGTGGTACTCTCTTTGGATGGCTGCGGTGACATTGGGAAATCCATAGATTGAGAACTACGAACTCTGAGGTGTGCTTTTGTAGCCCTACATAATGGTTGTCCTCTCTTGACCACAAAGGAATGACATCCGGGTACGTCTCCATTGCATGTTTTATGGGAAATATCATGTGATTAGACTATGTTAATGTTGTTGTATGAAGCCTAGGCCTTGTTTCCACCATTGTTATACCGTTTGTGCTCACTTTTGTCACATGTTTGCTTGCTGCACTTTTTATTACAGATTTATATTACCTTGCTTTGCCACACCTATCACCCATATTTTATCATCTCTTCGCCGAACTAGTGCACCTATACAACTCCTAGTTGTATTAGGTGTGTTGGAGACACAAGAGACTTCTTGTATCTTAATTGCAGGGTTGCTTGAGAGAGACCATCTTCAACCTATACTTCCCTGAGTTCGATAAACCTTAGGTCATCCACTTGAGGGAAATTGTTGATGTCCTACAAACCTCTGCGCTTGGAGGCCCAACATAGTCTACAAGAATAGAAGCGTGCGTAGACATCACCAACGAGATGTTCTGGATTGATATCTCAAGGTGGATGATTAGTGAGTAGATGCTGATGAATAAACAGTATAATTGTCTTGGCGTACTGCCCATACGATTGAGCCTCTAAATTTCTTGTAGCATAATTAGCATTGCAGTCCATTTATAATTCTGTCAGTTTCCCAGCTGTAATTTGTTCCCCCGGCATAGATGTTTTATCGTCTTTTGGGAGAGAGACGCCACTAGTGAACATCATGGGACCCCGGTGCATATTTCCACCATTGTTTACACCTCCATCATTTAATGCTTTTATTTCCTTTCCATTACAATCACGATCATTATTTCCACCGTGTGTTTGATCCTTTGTAAACAACAAGACCGGAGAGATTGACAACCTCTCTGACTCATTGGGAGAAAAGTTATTTGCTTTTGTGTGCAGGTCCAGGTTAAGTGAGTGATTTCCGGTAAACGGTGCGTCACTTACTTCACCACATTCTTGTTGATCCTTGGAGTCCTCCTGGATCCTATAACCTTATAGTCCTCGTGTAAGGGAAATTAGCCGCTACTACATCTCAACCTTCCACATGGGGTAAGCAACGAGGATCACTACTTCAATGTCATCACCGGGCTACCAAACAATGCATGCCTCTTTCTTCTTTTGCGGTCCTGGTTGGACCTCATACGAGCAACCAAACACACCATGTATGCTTCATGGGATACGATGCACCTCCGCCTTCTTCCGCGCATCTTCTCTTTGTTGCGGCCGAATCTAACACACACACTCTCTCTCCTTCTTTCCTTTTTTCATCTCATGGTAAGACTCCCTCGAAGATTAGATCCAGATGTCAGAAAAACTTCATTTAGTCAATGTCAAAAGGCGATCATATGGTCACTGAACACAGCGAGAAGGACAGTCTCACGCGCGCGCGTGCACACACACACACACACACACACATACTACACCACGTTGTTCGATACTGGAGTGCAACAATCATGCACCCTGAACTAAGACAATTTGAACATCCCGCAGATTCTGGGACAGGTCATCGACAACCCATTCTCCAAAGTCGAGGTGTGAGCTGCGGTGCTTGTGTCCCGTGCTGAAAAAGCTTCGGGGGTTCATAGATGAATTCTAGAAAGTTTGTTGGGGATCATCAAGTTTGACAGCATGGTTGTATTCCAGTAATTTTATCACTTGGTGTGTGATAATTTTGATGATCTAAACGCATCACTGATAGCCCTTCTACCCAAGAATAATGTCGCATCGGATCTGGCGGCGATGGAGCCACTAGATAATCCATGTAATCCCACTCCCAGTGTTAGAAAGTGCAATTATGTTGTCAATTTGGAACAAAAGATACAAAACCAAAGAAAAAATTGCAAAGAACACAACCATTACAAGATTCATTGATAAGAATAAGCAAGAGAGGTAGTTACACCATGCTTGAGGCATCTATAGATTACCCAACCATTATGAGCGTCAATGCCGGAGAGGTAGCGCTTCATCGAGCGACCAAAGTCTAGGCAGTGTATCGGGGGAATCAAGGGGTCCACACTAGCGGTGAGTAGAGCGGGAGCGTCTCAAAGTGCACATGGCAATAGAGTGTGATCCACCATCTAACGAGGGTTGGTGAAAGAGAATCTTGAGGCTGGCGGTGATGAAGGATGGCAAAGGGCACTAGGGATTTGGGAGAGGAGAGCTAGGGATTTGTACGATTCAGATGTGGAGGAGGGAATTTAGCAAAGCGGCATACTGATGATGAATTTATCAAAAGAAATGCATGCAAGTGGGCCAACTGTTGTGTGCACCTATGTGTATGCATTGAGGATAAAAATGTCAGGGAAGAAAATTACAAGAATGAAACATAACAAAAATGTATCCAGTGAAAGTACAAATAAGAATGGTAATGTGAACCCGTTCCCCACAAATATGTGGAAAATCCATCTATTAGAAGATGGATATGAAGATAATTAATCCATGCAATATAATATGAGGATGGAAAGGTCTACCTCATCCTCGTTTCCCATTATGCTCTGTTATATTTTTTCAAACGGAGGCAAAATATTTTCCTTATCGATTAATTAAGAAGAAGATAATTATCCATTTAATTAATGGAAAACCAAGCAAAAACTGATACAAATCATCCACATGTGTACTACTCACAGAGCATGCAACCCCATAAACACATGATCAATCCGATAGACATATCCAACACGCAACGACCATCAACCCTCACACTGCTACAACACAAATAAGTCCCCAACAAAAATAACTCGATCAGATACCACTGGCATCCCAAATCCACGAACACAAGCCAGGCCATAAGGACACCCCAAGAGAGTGATGGCCAATCATCAAGCACTTCGAACGTCTTCCATGTAGCGTCACTCTTCTTACTTTTGCCCCTTAGAGCCTCCTCCACAATCGTTGTAATACCCTCAGTGTCAGGCATCTGTAAAACTTTTGTTAATATAATTCCCTGTGATTAGCAAGCCTCTAATCACCTTTGATCATGCCTTGTTCATCTCTGAATTCAAACAAACCCAAAATGCCTTTTGATGAATATTAAAAATTAGTGGAAATAAAACATTGTCCAATAATTGTGAAACCACTTTTGAAAAATCCCTAAAAACCAGTGAACCATGGTAAACCTGCATTGAGCATTTATTGCAATATCTAAATATTGCAAACAATTATTAACAGTAGAAAAACAGCACATAAAGCCATATTAAAATAAACAACAATATTCAAATGAATTTCTTTAATCCCCAAACTTTTTATAGCATTGCTACATGTGGCAATACAAATAATAGAGCAAGTTACAAGTTTTACAAAAATGCTTAAGCAACTAAAAAAATGCAAACATAAAAGAAAAAAGAAAAGAAAATACAGAAAAGGAATAAAAAGCAAAGAGGCTCATACCTCTGGTGCAGCAAGTGCATACTTCCCCCAGCCCAGCCCACCAGGCCCACCCAGATGCACCGCGCGATGGCTGCCACCGCGCTGCTACAGGACCCGCCTCGCCGTGATGTACTCCCCCTTCGACGCCCTGGCGAAACCCTAGCCCATTTCCCCCTCTCCTCGCGCCGCTCTCGTCGGGTAAAGTTTCTCCCGAGCCATCGCCGGCCGCCGTCGTGCCCACCATAGCCCGAGCCACCGTGTCCTTCCACCTCCTCGTCGTCGTCCTCATCATCACGCAGGAGGAATCGAGCTGAGTCGCGTCGTGGACACCGCCCCCTTCATTTTCCTCGCCGCCGGTCATCGCCTCGTCTACGCCCGATTCGCCGCCCCCGGTGCTCCATCGCGCCCGCTGCCTAGCCCTACGATCTCCTGGTGAGCTTCTCCGTCGTCCTCGTGTCTCTCCTAGTCCTCCCCGTCGATGTAGCCCGTGACGCCATTGGAGCCGAGCTCCGTCGCCGCCGTGCTTCGCGTAGCCGCGACCCCAGTGTGCGCGTTTTGCACCCGTGCGTGTCATTGCACTCCAAGAACGTCCAGGAACCTAAAGCACATACGCTAGCTCGATTTCGCGCGCTGGAACGTCGATTTCGTCTGAGCTAGTCTTCGGTCGGCCGCCGCGCTCGCCGCCGTGAGCGCTCCGGTGGGATTCCGGCCAAACCAAAGCCACCAAACGATGTGTCTCGGTCCCCCCGTTCGAACGCGCCCCTTTGCGCATCAAACCGTCGCCGGAAACGGCCAGAACAGCGACCTCGCCATGTTCTGTCCTCGCCGGCGTCGAGGTGTGCCACCGACAGGTGGGCCCAACCTGTCAGGAGTTTGGTTAACCCCTAATGGGCCAATGAAAGTGGGCCACCCCCTCTGTTAATTATCCAGTGATTAAAACAAATAAAAACTGTTAGGACTAACCCCACTGACTATGACATGTGGGCCCTCCCCACTTAACTCTCTGTTTAATTAAATTAACTGCTAATCTAAACATGTGTCTATGACACATGGGCCCCACCAGTCAGTTTAATTATTTAAAAGAATTAATAGAAATTCCAGTCTATGACATGTGGGTCTAGTGATTATTAGATTTAATTAAATGTTTTATTAGCATTGTGAGGCCGAACAGTGGGTCCCACTGGTCAGGTTTGACCAGTCAACCCTGTTTTGGATAATGTTTGGAATTTAATAATAAAATAATTCAGAAAATGATTTAAAATGGTTTAAACTTTAAAATTCAATATCTTTTAAACCGTAAGTCAGATTCAAATACTTTATACATGAAAATTGATCAGAAAATTGATCAGTGTGAGCTATCAAGGAGTAATCCTTGTACTCCACTCGTTGCTGACTCTGTATAGACGCTCTAGGTACCTGAGCCCCGGTTGTCCTTAAGGTAAGAAGTTGGGCGACCCAACGGTGCCCGCGAGCGGTATATTGTCGGGAGCGACAGGGGGGTACGACCGACGTTACTGGCGTGCTTGGCCCCTGCTCGTATCTCGCGAGAGTTACCAAACCACGAAAAAGTCGAGCCCTACCCAGAGCACACGCAAGACAAGGTAAGGAGACGGTTCACCTTGTCGGTAACCGCGCGCTTTGACGGGACGACAGGACAGGCCTAACGTTACCGGTGGGCCTTGTTGTTGTTCGTTGTCCGTTGTGTTGTTAGTCAGACAGCGATAACGGTTGTCTGCGAGATAATATTAAAATGCTAAATGGTTCGGCGGATGACTTGAGAGGCCGCAAAGGCCTGTACGCACTACCTACACGTGGGATTACGGTGTGGGCCCTCCGCGTCATAGTTCGTCCGAAAGCTCTTCAGACGTAAGCAGTACCACGGGCTGATAGCCGGGAAGCGGTCTTGTCTTATTTGCTGCAGCAGGTGTGTTTTGGATTTGCTTTTTCTTCACCGGCCAGTCTCGTACCGTGCAGGAGCGTGCAAGGGTGAGGGACCTAGACCCCTTGGCGCATAGGATATAGTCCGGCGGATGGCCTCTCTGCTGAGCCTAGGATGGGTTGCGATGTGTCGGATAGCCTCGGTGGGGCGTTCCCTAACAAGGTTCACGCCACCCTGGAGATCCGAGCGTGCAGGCTGAACAGTAGTGCAACCCTGCATGAAGTTTAATCTATTCGAATAGACGTGTCCACGGTAACAGGACACTTTATGCTGAAGCTGGATCTTACCACTACAAACTACTACTATTAAACTGTATGCTATTAAACTGTATGGTTCCGGGTTTTCTTCCTCGCAGGGAAGTCGAGGAGGGGAACTCGGAGGCATTATTATTATTACTCATTACAACTTATATTATACAAAGTTGCAGCAACTTCTGCTTCATTATTACTTTATGATTTATATAAACTGTTGGCTGTTTCTCTTCTCATGCTGCGAGACATCGTCAGAAGATGCTAGTCTTCGATAGGCCTAGCTTCTTACCCTTATTCTGATTTCTATCTTGCAGTCCACTATATACAGCCTCCCCTTTCCGTTGATACAAATTCATAATGCTTAGTAGCGGACGTAAGACTCGCGGGTATGCTAGATACTCACCTTTGCTTTATTTCCCCCTTTATGTTTTTCCTGATCGGCCGCTGCAGTCGACGTTGGAGCCCAGGAGCAGGAGTACCCCGGAGGCGGATACTACTACGTCGAGACCCCCGCTGACCAGGACCAGGAGTAGTTTCGGAGGCTCCCAGGCAGGAGGCCTTGCCTTTTCGATCTGTATCTCTGATGTTATTTGTGCTAGCCTTCTTAAGGCAAAACTTGACTAACTATGTCTATACTCAGATATTATGGTTTGTATAACTTATGTATTCAGGTCCGAGTGACCCCCCCCTTTATTGTAACATATTGGTTTATCCTTTTGTGTTTAGTGTTGTGCTGTGATATTCTCACCGTGGCACCCAAATCTCAGCCGTGTACCCTGCGTGTATGATTACTGTACACGGATTGATTTTGGGGGCGTCACAAGTTGGTATCAGAGCCGACTGCCTGTAGGAAGCCACCCCACCACTACCTGGTCGAAGTTGAGTCTAGACTTTGAAAAACTATTTTGCTAACTTAATGTTTGGCTTACGGGCCTTACCAAGTTGGGCCCTGAAGGCGACATTTCTCCTTACCTACGTGTGATATCTATGGTAGTAGGATCCTTTTCTCCTTACCTATGCTCTGGGAATCTGCTCTCTTATCCTTGCTGGTAAGTTTTACAAACTCTGACATTAGGATCACTTTCTCTTGATTCCATCCGGCGTTTTGGTGCTTCCCCATTGATTGAGTCGTGTCGCAGGAGTTCTACCCCAGGTCCCGGACCGCGGATCCCATTCTCATGCTGGGCAGGCCGCGCGTCCTCTGGCATTAACTCCTGTGGCCAACAGTTTTCTTGCGGCGTGATTGACATAGTGGAATCTATGTCGCGTCGTGTAATCCTTACCGCGGTCTGTGCGCCGCCTAGTGTGTCCTTTTTCCTTAATTTCTACGACGTTACGCTGCCCAATTTTCGATTGATTCTATGTGTGGATGTGTATTGTCTTATATGACTACTCCTATATATCCGCGCCTCCTCTTTGTTGTCGCTTTACCTATTACTCGTTTCCGGCATCTCGTAAAAATTCTCATCGCTGAAATACCCCTGTTAAATTCTAGTAGGATGGCTGGTCGTGGTGGTCGTGGTCGTGGTCGTGGTGCCAACGATCCACCTCCGCCGCCAGACTACATGGCCGCGATGATGCAGCAGTTTCAGATGAACCAGGTGTTCATGCAAGGAGTCATAGATCAGCTCCAGAACCAGAATCAGAACCAGAACCAGCACCAGAACCAACCGCCTGTGGTTACTCTTCGGGATTTCATGCGTCTCAATCCCCCTCTCTTCCACCAACCTGAACAGCCGCTGGATGCCGATGATTGGCTTCGTGACATCAACCGTCAGTTGGAGTTCGCTAATGTGAGCGCTGCTGATTACGTCAACTTCGTGTCCTATTTCCTACGTGGCCCCGCTGCCCAGTGGTGGGACACTTACAAGGGCTCGCTAGCTGAAGGGACTGGCGTCACCTGGAATGACTTCAAGACTGCCTTCCGTGCTTTTTATGTTCCCCAGGCGATTATGAACCGTATGAAGGCCGAGTTCCGCAACCTTGTCCAGGGCAACAAAACTATCGAGGCATACCAGAGGGAATTCCTCTGCCTCTCCCGCTATGCTGCAAGTGACCTCCCCAATGATGCAAGTAGGCAAGAGAAGTTCCGTGATGGACTCAACCCAGATCTCCAGCTTGCACTGGCTTTGCACGTCTTCCCCGACTTCGCCGCCATGGTGAACCAGACTATCACTCTTGAGACCGCTTAGCTTAAGTTCGGTGGTTCGCCGAAGCGCCCCCGTGATGCTGGCTCATCTTCGGGCACAACAGAGAAGCAACGCGTTTGGCTTCCACACAGTGTGTATCATCCACCTGCCCCGGCACCAAGGCCGTCTTATGTTGCACCTCGTCTGCCTCCGCCCCCGCCGAGACAGCCGGAGACTGAGACCGCACCCCTCCGTCCTCAAGATGGCCTGTGTTTCAAGTGTCGTCAGCCATGCCATATTTCCAGAGACTGTCCTCAGCGACAGAATCAACTGGTAGTTCACCCTGCTGTCCGCGGAAATGGTCGTGGCCACAATGGGACCCTCAACTATAATACTGGGTTCAATACTCATGCTCGTGGTCATGCTTACATTATTGATGTTGAAGCAGCTCAGGAACAGCCCGCTACTGTGATGTGTACCCTCCTCGTTAACTCAATACCTTCTACTGTTTTATTTGATACAGGAGCATCGCATTCATTTATGTCTGGAGCATTTGTATCTAAACATGGCATATATCACGAAAAGATGCATACTCCCTTGGCCGTAAAAACACCCGGCGGCATGTGTCACGTTGACATGCTGGCACCTAACATCACCGTCGAGATCGAAAGGATTGAGTTCCTTGTCTCCCCACATATTCTGAAAACATCCACCATTGACCTTATCTTGGGTATGGATTGGCTGAAAGCCCACGATGCCGCACTTTATTGTGGCACCAAGGTCATCCAACTCTTTCATCCTTCTGGAGCGATTGTGAGTCATACCGCCATTGTGCCGATGAATGCCGAAGGTCGTATATATGCTCTGAATGCCTTGAATGTCGCACCTCTCGAAGGGATAGAGAAAGTTCCCATCGTTTGTGATTTTACCGACGTATTCCCAGAAGAACTGCCGGGGATACCCCCGACCAGAGAAGTTGAATTCGTCATCGACTTGAAGCCCGACACCGTCCCTATTGCCAAGCGCCCATATAAGATGCCACCTCACCACCTCCTTGAATTGAAGAAGGAGATCGACACGGCCCTCGAGAAAGTCTTCATCCGTCCAAGTTCCTCTGCTTGGGGAGCACCTTCGCTCTTTGTCAAGAAGAGTGATGGCACGAACCGTTTGGTCCAAGATTACCGACCTATCAACCAGGCCACGATACAGAACAAGTACCCCCTCCTCGGATCAATGATCTCTATGATCAACTTGCTGGATCCATGGTGTTTTCAAAACTCGACTTAAGGTTGGGTTACCATCAGATCCGGGTCCGTGATGAGGACATCCCGAAGACCGCATTCATTACTCGCTATGGTTCATACGAGTACACCGTCATGTCATTTGGCTTCACCAATGCACCATCCACCTTCTCCCGATTGATGAACTATATATTCATGGAATATCTCGACAAGTTTGTCGTGGTTTATCTGGATGATATATTGATTTACTCCAAGACCGATGCAGAACATGCTGAACATCTTCGTCTTATACTGGAAAAGCTTCGAGAACACAAACTCTATGCTAAGTATTCTAAGTGTGAGTTCTGGCTTCCTGAAGTAACCTACTTTGGTCATGTGATTTCCAAGGATGGCGTTGCCGTCAACCCCGAACGTATCCAGGCTATTCTTGACTGGACTCCGCCCAGGACCGTCAAGCAAGTCAGAAGTTTCCTCGGCCTTGCCAGCTATTGCCGCCGTTTTGTTGAGAATTTCTCCAAGATTGCCAAGCCGCTGACTAATCTGCTTCACAAGGGCGTCAAGTTTGAGTGGACTGATAAATGTCAAGAAAGTTTTCAAGCTCTGAAGGACAAGCTCACTTCTCCCCCAGTGCTTGCTCCTCCTGATACTCAGAAGGACTTCGTAATTTATTGCGACGCGTCTCGTCAAGGATTACGCTGTGTCCTAATACAAGAGCACAAAGTGATTGCTTATGGCTCTCGCCAACTGCGTGCTCATGAAGATAAGTATCCAACACATGATCTTGAATTGGCAGCGGTAATTTATGCATTGAAGTTGTGGCGACATTACCTCATCGGTAACCGTTGCGAGATCTACACTGACCACCAAAGCCTGAAGTACCTGTTTACTCAGCCCGACCTGAATCTCCGCCAACAGAGATGGCTCGAGACAATAGCCGACTACAATATGAGAATTTCTTACACCCCAGGCAAAGCTAATGTGGTGTCCGATGCCTTAAGCCGCAAAGCCTATTGTAGTGAACTGGAAGTTCAAGTAGAGCAGCCACGTCTATATGAAGAGCTCCGAAAGCTGAACATCAAAATTGTTCCGTAGGGATATGTGAACTCCCTGGTGGTCAAACCAGACCTCGACACCCGCATCAAGACGGTACAACATTATGACTCTGACATTTGGAAGATTAAGCGTCGTGTCGCCAACGGAAAGCCCTCATTCTTCACTATTGATGTAAATGATGATAATGCGGTGTACTTCAAGGGTCGTTTAGTGGTTCCGGTAGCCAAGGCCAACCTTAATTACGCCTCTGATGTCATGAAAGAAGCTCATGATACACCTTTGTCGATTCACCCTGGTAGTACCAAGATGTACCAAGATATTCGTCAGCGGTACTGGTGGTCTAACATGAAACAAGACATTGCTCGTTATGTTGATGAGTGTGACGTTTGCCGTCGCGTGAAAGCCGAACGTCAAAGACCTGCTGGGACTCTGCAACCACTCTCTATTCCTGAATGGAAATGGGACAAGATTGAAATGGACTTCGTCACCGGATTTCCCCGATCACAGAAGGGTCATGATGCCATCTTTGTCGTCATCGACCGATTCTCCAAGGTTTCTCATTTTCTGCCTGTCAAGTAGACGATCTCTGCGAGCCAGTTGGCAGACTTGTATGTTTCCAGAATCGTGTCGCTCCATGGTATTCCGTTGGAGATCAGTTCCGACCGAGGCAGCATTTTCACCTCTAAGTTCTGGGATAGTTTCCAAGAAGCTATGGGCACTCACCTAAATTTCAGCACCGCTTATCACCCCCAGTCGCAAGGACAAGTTGAACGAGTCAACCAGGTGCTTGAAGATATGCTTCGAGCTTGTGTCATTTCATTCGGTAAGAAATGGGAGGAATATCTTCCATTTGCTAAATTCTCGTACAACAATAGCTATCAAGCTAGTCTGAAGATGGCACCCTTTGAAGTTCTATATGGACGTAAGTGTCGAACCCCTCTGAATTGGTCAGAAACTGGGGAACGAACTCTCATTGGTCCGAACATCATACAACACGCAGAAGATCAGGTTCACGTTATCCGTGACCACTTGAAGGCTGCTCAGTCCCGCCAGAAGAGCAACTTTGACCGCAAGCACAAGGAAATGGTCTATGAACCTGGCGAATATGCGTACCTCCGTGTCACTCCCATGAGGGGCACTCATCGTTTCGGGATCAAAGGAAAGTTAGCTCCTCGCTACATTGGCCCGTTCCGTATCCTTTCCAGAAGTGGACCGGTAGCGTACCGATTGGAATTGCCGTCCAACCTCTCCCATGTCCATGATGTATTCCACGTGTCGCAACTCCGTCGCTGCTTCAAGGACCCTATCCGCGAAGTGGAACATGATATGATTGAATTGCAACAGGACTTGACTTATCAAGAATATCCGAGCCGCATTCTTGATCAGTCTGAACGCAAGACCCGCAACAAGGCAACCAAGTTCCTCAAAGTTCAGTGGTCGAATCATTCTGAAGATGAAGCCACTTGGGAACGCGAAGATCGTCTTCGTGAAGAATACCCCGATCTTTTCCCCTCTACCGCTTAGCTTCTCGGGACGAGAATTCTTGTAGTGGGGGAGATTTGTAACACCCTCAGTGTCAGGCATCTGTAAATTTTTTGTTAATATAATTCTCTGTGATTAGCAAGCCTCTAATCACCTTTGATCATGCCTTGTTCATCTCTGAATTCAAACAAACCCAAAATGCCTTTTGATGAATATTAAAAATAAGTGGAAATAAAACATTGTCCAATAATTGTGAAACCACTTTTGAAAAATCCCTAAAAACCAGTGAACCATGGTAAACCTGCATTGAGCATTTATTGCAATATCTAAATATTGCAAACAATTATTAACAGTAGAAAAACAGCACATAAAGCCATATTAAAATAAACAACAATATTCAAATGAATTTCTTTAATCACCAAACTTTTTGTAGCATTGCTACATGTGGCAATACAGATAATAGAGCAAGTTACAAGTTTTACAAAAATGCTTAAGCAACTAAACAAAATGCAAACATAAAAGAAAACAGAAAAGAAAATACAAAAAGGAATAAAAAGCAAAGAGGCCCATACCTCTGGTGCAGCAAGTGCACAGTTCCCCTAGCCCAGCCCACCAGGCCCACCCAGACTCCCCTCCTCCCTCCTCTGTTCATGGTGTGCGTGGCGCCATGGCAGAGGTGCTCGATGCGATGCACCGCGCGATGGCTGCCACCGTGCTGCTACAGGACCCGCCTCCCCGTGATGTACTCCCCCTTCGACGCCCTGGCGAAACCCTAGCCCATTTCCCCCTCTCCTCGCCCCGCTCTCGTTGGGGAAAGTTTCTCCCGAGCCATCGCCGGCCGCCGTCGTGCCCACGCGCGGCCACTGACCACCATAGCCCGAGCCACAGTGTCCTTCCACCTCCTCGTCGTCGTCCTCATCATCACGTAGGAGGAATCGAGCTGAGTCGCGCCGTGGACACCGCCCCCTTCGTTTTCCTCGTCGCCGGTCGTCGCCTCGTCTACGCCCGATTCGCCGCCTCCGGTGCTCCATCGCGCCCGCTGCCTAGCCCTACGTGCTCCTGGTGAGCTTCTCCGTTGTCCTCGTGTCTCCCCTAGTCCTCCCCGTCGCTGTAGCCCGTGAAGCCATTGGATCCGAGCTCCGTCGCCGCCGTGCTTCGCGTAGCCGCGACCCCAGTGCGCGCGTTTTGCACCCGTGCGTGTCATTGGACTCCAAGAACGCCCAGGAACCTAAAGCACATACGCTAGCTCGATTTCGCGCGTTGGAACGTCGATTTCGTCTGAGCTAGTCTTCGGTCGGCGGCCGCGCTCGCCGCCGTGAGCGCTCCGGTGGGATTCTGGCCAAACCAAAGCCACCAAACGATGCGTCTCGGTCCCCCCGTTCGAACGCGCCCCTTTGCGCATCAAACCGTCGTCGGAAACGGCCGGAACGGTGACCTCGCCGTGTTCTATCCTCGCCGGCGTCGAGGTGTGCCACCGACAGGTGGGCCCAACCTGTCAGGAGTTTGGTTAACCCCTAATGGGCCAATGACAATGGGCCATCCCCCTCTGTTAATTATACAGTGATTAAAACAAATAAAAACTGTTAGGACTAACCCCACTTAGTATGACATGTGGGCCCTGCCCCACTTAACTCTATGTTTAATTAAATTAACTGCTAATCTAAACATGTGTCTATGACACATGGGCCCCACCAGTCAGTTTAATTATTTAAAAGAATTAATAGAAATTCCAGTCTATGACATGTGGGTCCAGTGATTATTAGATTTAATTAAATGTTTTATTAGCATTGTGAGGCTGACCAGTGGGTCCCACTGGTCAGGTTTGACCAGTCAACCCTGTTGTGGATAATGTTTGGAATTTAATAATAAAATAATTCAGAAAATGATTTAAAATGGTTTAAACTTTAAAATTCAATATCTTTTAAACCGTAAGTCAGATTCAAAAACTTTATACATGAAAATTGATCAAAAAACATAACGAATACGAATACGCTATCCGTATGTCTACCCCTCCCCCCTAACACACTGATCATCGACATTCCCCCCCTCCCTCCGGGCTGTCTGTCGATAATTCCCGGTGCCGGTAAAAACCTGCCGGATGAATTTATTCTGAACACGAAAGTTGTCCGGAATGGTTCAACTAACACAGATACACCACCCTTTTCTTTGTCGGAGGTCCACGACACCTCCGGCATGAACCCTTCCCCCTCCGGACACCCTGTCCGGTAATCACCGGGAGCCGGTATTTCATCCCCGAATGGACTCCCGCTCCGTGGAACGTGCATTGCACTGTGTTAGAACACCGTTAACATTGCATATGTCATGTCATTCATCTGTTTGCTATGCTTGGTTTGTATTTACTGTTTCTCCCCCCCTTTTATATCCGGTAGACCCCGCTGCTACCGCCGACTACACTGCTGCCGGGTACGACTACTTCGTCGACGACCCTACCCCTACCGTCGAGCTTCCAGGCAAGCAGAGTCATTCTCTTCCCCAGATATCGCCTACCTTTTCCGTACTTTCTTGACTAGGCATTGATACTGCTGCTGCTACGATTTCAATCCTATTCAATTGCATAGCCTGATTTTGTCGCCCCTTGATGTACCTCCTTTATCCTATGCTGCCTATTATAATTATGCATTATTCAGCAGTGAGCCCTGCACATTGTTAGCTAGGATTAGATAGCGGGCCGTGGCCACTCAGGGGAGTGACGCGGATACAACTTATTACAACTGCACAGGTACGGTACAATGCAGACACCGCCTAAGGCCCCCTAGCTCGGCTCTGCCGAGCCACCATCAAGTGTGAGCAATCAAGGAGTAATCTTTGTACTCCACTCGTTGCTGACTCTGTATACACGCTCTAGGTACCTGAGCCCCGGTTGTCCTTAAGGTAAGAAGTCGGGCGACCCAACGGTTCCCGCGAGCGGTATATTGTCGGGAGCGACAGGGAGGGTACGACCGACGTTACTGGCGTGCTTGGCCCCTGCTCGTATCTCGCGAGAGTTACCAAACCACGAAAAAGTCGAGCTCTACCAAGAGCACACGCGAGACAAGGTAAGGAGACGGTTCACCTTGTCGGTAACCGCGTGCTTTGACGGGACGATAGTGCAGGCCCCGACGTTACCGGTGGGCCTTGTTGCGGTTCGTTGTCCGTTGTGTTGTTAGTCAGACATCGATAACGGTTGTCTGCGAGATAATATTAAAATGCTAAATGGTTCGGCAGATGACTTGATAGGCCGCAAAGGCCTGTACGCACTACCTACATGTGGGATTACGGTGTGGGCCCTCCGCGTCGTAGTTCGTCCGAAAGCTCTTCAGACGTCAGTAGTACCACGGGCTGATAGCCGGGAAGCGGTCTTGTCTTATTTTCTGCAGCAGGTGTGTTTTGGATTTGCTTTTGCTTCACCGGCCAGTCTCGTACCGTGCAGGAGCGTGCAAGGGTGAGGGACCTAGACCCCTTGGCGCATAGGATATAGTCCGGCGGATGGCCTCTCTGCTGAGCCTAGGATGGGCTGCGATGTGTCGGATAGCCTCGGTGGGGCGTTCCCTAACAAGGTTCACGCCACCCTGGAGATCCGAGCGTGCAGGCTGAACAGTAGTGCACCCCTGCAGGGAGTTTAATCTATTCGAATAGCCGTGTCCACGGTAATAGGACGCTTTATGCTGAAGCTGGATCTTACCACTACAAACTACTACTATTAAACTGTATGCTATTAAACTGTATGGTTCCGGGTTTTCTTCCTCGCAGGGAAGTCGAGGAGGGGAACTCGGAGGCATTATTATTACTCATTACAACTTATATTATACAATGTTGCAGCAACTTCTGCTTCATTGTTACTTTATGCTTTATATAAACTGTTGGTTGTTTCTCTTCTCATGCTGCGAGACATCGTCAGAAGATGCTAGTCTTCGATAGGCCTAGCTTCTTACCCTTATTCTGATTTCTATCTTGCAGTCCAATATATACAGCCTCCCCTTTCTGTTGATACAAATGCATAATGCTTAGTAGCGGACGTAAGACTCGTGGGTATGCTAGATACTCACCTTTGCTTTATTTCCCCCTTTATGTTTTGCCTGATCGGCCGCTGCAGTCGACGTTGGAGCCCAGGAGCAGGAGTACCCCGGAGGCGGATACTACTACGTCGAGACCCCCGCTGACCAGGACCAGGAGTAGTTTCGGAGGCTCCCAGGCAGGAGGCCTTGCCTTTTCGATCTGTATCTCTGATGTTATTTGTGCTAGCCTTCTTAAGGCAAAACTTGACTAACTATGTCTGTACTCAGATATTATGGTTTGTATAACTTATGTATTCGGGTCCGAGTGACCCCCCCCCCCACTTTATTGTAACATATTGGTTTATCCTTTTGTGTTTAGTGTTGTGCTGTGATATTCTCACCGTGGCACCCTAATCTCAGCCGTGTACCCTGCGTGTATGATTACTGTACACGGATTGATTTTGGGGGCGTCACAATCGTCTAGCTAGATCTAGGGCTAACCCTCTCCAAACGTTCGAGCAAGGTGTGAATCTCTAATTCAAAGAGAATCTCATTAACCTTGTCACACGCGGATAACTTCCCAGCAGTCACGTGCGAGTGGGTGATCGCAACGTCGGATCCTCCATGATCCACATGCGCGAGCGACTGACAGGGATCGAAAGGACGAGGCGCCAACTGCCAAATGGTCACGTGTGAGTGGGTGGCTGCAACGCCGGATCCTCCGTGGTACACATGGACGATCGAATAACAAGGCTCCAAAGGACTAGGCACCAATATACCGACAATCATAAGCCAAAGGCACCATCAACACGATGGACTCATGCACCTACAGTTGCTTAGTCGCCAAGACACTCGCCGCACTAACATTCTGAACCAAATAAACCACCGACATAATAGGCTCTGATGCCTCCCGTTGCTCACATGATGAAGGAAAAACATATCCCTCACATGAGCCCTCCGATGAGTCCACCTCCAAATTCGCCACAACCAAAGGTAATGTAAGACTCAGGGATAGCTCTCGTAGCTCGGGCATGATCTACAACACTGGAGTCTCGATCACGGCAACAGACACGCCCTTAGTGGTAGGAAACATAGGGGGCATGAATGAAAGTGTCGGTGAATTTCCCCCAGCAAGAGGGGAGAAACATCCAGTCGCCGAACTAGGGATAACAGATGCCCAAGACCCTTGATGAAGCATCTTGAAGGGGAGCACGGATTTCATCGGACCCTCACATGGTGCTGGAGCAGGACGATGCACGGTACAAACAAGGGACACTGGCGGCATGGCAAGACATGCCATCG
This sequence comes from Bromus sterilis, assembly GCA_950022295.1. NCBI lineage: Eukaryota > Viridiplantae > Streptophyta > Magnoliopsida > Poales > Poaceae > Bromus > Bromus sterilis. The sequence goes on from OX465599.1 coordinate 212,882,188, forward strand.
AGCTTAGAGGATGCCACGGCTTCCGACATCCGCGCGCACGATGACCGTTCTTCAAGCAATGAGAACATCAGAAGCGGATCTCTGCACTCAATTTATATTTATGTATGTATGTATGTATGTTGATCTACACATTTTATATGTAAAATATTGTAATGTTGTTTCAAGCATAGTAAATTTTGATAATATTTAACGTATGAAAGTTATTTTATTATGGTTAAATTTTTGTGTATTAAATATTTAAGTATTCTTACATATTCAAACGATTGAGTCATGAAAATATCATCATAGAACTGTTTCCATCCTAAAACCAAAGTGTTTCCATATGCTAAGTAGGGATGAGGATGGAAAGGCACCCCTCGATGGGAGCAACCTGGTTGACATCCCTACAGAGCCTTCACACAACAAGTATATATGGTTACATAAGTCATCATTTTCTTAATATAGTGAAAACTGAAAAGTGTTTTTCATCAAAAAAGTTTAGTGATCCAGAATGCATTTTACTGAAGTTAAAATGCTCTTTTGTTATAGCTCACATCAAAATTGGTAAGATCTATGTGCCACCAAATTCTCATATCGCATATCAAATCAACATCGCCCAACGGTTGAGGCGAACTACCAGTAATATGAAGGTCATGTTGGTCAGACTATTAGAGCATCTACAATTAAACATGGCTAATCTGGTTTCTATACATTCGCGGATGCCATCACGGATGGAGTCGGATGATCCTCATATAGCATGTCTGGCAGCCATACACCTTAAATCTAGACCCTCAATTTCATGCAAATTCATGTACATCCATCATACAAGTTTAATGTTACGTAAAATACATAGTTCGAACATTAAATTTCATTTAAGCGCAACAGTTCAAACATTTGCTCTTTTATTTTCGTTGTGGGTTCACATATGCTCTACAAGAACACAGAGTAGATGCGTGTACACCTGATGATCTCGAAGAGTCCGATGCATCTATAGAAAATTGATAAGCTGCTCTGCATCTTGATGTTTCGTGATTTGGACTTGTTCTCCGGGCTTGTTAAAATCATTTGTTCTTGCTGCCCCGTCACCCTCGGCCCCGACAATCATAGTGGGCAAAATAACATATAACATGTCATCAGATGCCACAAAGTCTCGTATTCCCACATATCGTTATAGCTTCACGAACAATTCCTCAACATGCTTAGAGCACTCTCAATGCCCTCTCCACATCTTTCCTAGTTGATTCTTGAATTGTTGCAAAATGAATTTGTTTATTGCCTTGGGGTCAGATATGATCTTCACAAACGCCGTCCATTGAGGATAGATACCATCGACAAGATTGGCGTAGCACATTGATGTCGTTGTGAGAGCCAGACAATCCAAAGAAGGCATGCCAAATCCACAAGTCATGTGACTACTACTAGTATGATGATGGACTCTTTGGTGTAACATGTGTACATCCCACACAAACCTTTGAGGCAATCTTTCATTGACAATGCAAGGAATCAATTGAACCAAGCATACCTAGAAAACCTCTGTCTTCAATAGCTATCAACCTTTCTGTATCCTACACATTTGGTTCCCTCATATACTCTGCCCCAAATACTTCCACCATAATGCAAGCAAACTTCACAATGGTCTTCAGGCATGTGTTCTCCCCCCATCTGGATCATCTCACCAATAGCATTGATGGCAGTACCAAGTGCAAGCATCCTTATAGTAGGCGTGCATTTCTGCTTAGCAGAGAATGAGAATTCTCTGCAGCAATCCCTTAAGAGCTTGAAGTAGGGATCATGTGCCTCCACTCCCTCCATCACACGTAAGAATAAAGGTTTACGCATACGAAAGCGCCGACAAAGGCACTCAAGATGGAATGTTGGTTCTGGATCAAAGTAGCCCTTGTGTAGCAACCGTGCTCCAGACAGCCTATCCCGGTTCAAAAAATATTCCACCAAGGATCGAGCCCTTAAAATTCAGCACGTGTTTGACATCCTATCCACTTTCGGTTGAATGGTCATCATCACCGCTTCGGATGGCCTCGGGCCCCAACATTTGGCCTAACCGTTCTTCTGGCCATCCTCTGGAAAATATGGGAGGCCAGGAACGCTCGAGTCTTCAGGGGAGAGGTGCTCCCTTCCAAAGTGACCGTTCAAACAAAAAGGGGGGTGAGTCGGCGAGATCAAGGTCAAAAAGAGATTTGGTGCAATTTGATGTGAGGGCAATCTGCTTGATCCGACGCAATGGATGAGGATGGGCTTTTCCATATCCGCTTCAGAATTGTGTTGGATATGGACTGCCAAAAAAAATTGTGTTGAATATGAAGAGTAGTCAAAAATTAAGCTGTGACAGGACTGTGGCTGCACGAAAAACTGTGGATGTATCTGACTTGTGGAGTGGCTGCGCGTCCAAAACGTGCCACGTAGTGACATTAAAGCGCGCGAAAAGTGGCCTCGCGGTAGGTGCGATAGGGTACCCGCTAATTAGTTGCTCCCTGAGTATCGATCAATTCAAAAATTCTTTTTAACAGGGCAATCCGTCCCGGCGTATAGAAACAACACGAGGAGCTGCTCTTAGTTGCTTACAAACGACAAGAGTGCCAAAACCAAAAGGCTTAGAACCGAATAGGTCCAAAAAGAAGAAGAAATTAACACAATGCTACGATCAGGTGGTGCCAAGCGACATCGCAATGCTGGGCCTTGAAGTCGCAATCATGTTATGCATAACTGTTCCAACATAAGATGATTACCAGAATGTAGAAAGTTCTATTTCTTGGGTAGTTTCTATCTTTTCGTTGCAAATTACCATGACATGAGCAGAAAATAACGCAAGTAGCACACCCACAATACAAGCATCTCTAAACACAGAAACTAGGAAAAGACTTGCACCATTGCAGTACATAGAGATTACTTGCTGTGACAGGTAAAATAAAATTTATTCAGAGACTTCCGTAAATGATTGCTCAGGCAGAAGGCTTCTCCCACTTGAGGGGCTTCACTATCTCCCAAGTGAAGTCCGGGCCATCCCTGCCGAAGTGCCCATATGCCGCCGTCTTCAGGTAGCGCCCATTCCCACCCCTCTTCAGGTCAAGGTTGATGATGATCATGCCTGGCCTGAAGTCAAAGCTCTCCTTGACAATCTCAAGGATCTCCTTGTCAGGGATCTTGCCTGTGCCGTATGTGTCGACAAACACCGAGAGTGGTTCAGGCACACCGATAGCATACGAGACCTGGACAATGCAGCGGCGGGCAATGCCACTAGCGACAATGCTCTTCGCTGCCTGCCTTGCAACATATGCACCACTGCGATCAACCTTGGTTGGGTCCTTACCAGAGAAAGCGCCTCCCCCATGAGCTCCCCAGCCACCATAAGTGTCAATGATGATCTTCCTGCCAGTGAGACCAGCATCACCATGAGGTCCACCAATGACAAAGCGTCCAGATGGGTTGAGATGGAAAATGGTATTCTCATCAAGGTACTGCTCTGGGATGACAGGCTTAATCACATGCTCCTTCAGATCAGCAGCAATCTCATCGTTTGTCACTGTCTCATCATGCTGGGTAGAGATGAGCACAGTGTGGACACGAATAGGGACCATAGCACCATTGTCATTGTGATACTCTACAGTCACCTGGGTCTTGCCATCAGGCCTCAACCACGGGCAGGTGGCGTTCTTGCGGACCTCAGTGAGACGAGCACCAAGCTTTGTAGCAAGAACATGGCTGAGGGGCATGAACTCAGGAGTCTCATCAGTTGCATACCCAAACATATGCCCCTGGTCACCAGCGCCAATCTCCTCAGGTCGCTTGGTAAAGTGGCCATGGACACCCTGTGCAATATCAGGGGACTGCTGCTCAATGTTGACAAGTACCTTGCAGTGGTCAGCATCAAGGCCCACATCATTGGACACAAAACCAATGCCACGGCAAGTATCCCTGACAATCTTCTCATAGTCAACATTGGCCTTGGTAGTGATCTCACCAAAAACCATGACCATGTTGGTCTTGGTGCACGTCTCACAAGCAACCTTGCTGTCAGGGTCTTCAGCCAGGCATGCATCTAGCACAGCATCAGATATCTGGTCGCAGAGCTTGTCAGGATGCCCCTCATTGACAGACTCGGATGTGAAAAGGAAGGTCTCAACTTCAGCCATCTTCTTCGGTCTACATAAAAAGTGATAACTGATCAGTCTCTCGGAACAGAAATTGTGCCATAAGTACTGAAAAGACTCTAGAGGTTACAAACCTAGATTTAAATATAAAGATTTGACATACATCTAAATTAGTATAATAATGAAACTGAAACAAAAAGTCAATAAGCAATTTTATTTTCTCAAACTCATTACGGTCATGATCGTTGTACTGTGACCTGCTCATGGGTGTTAGCAGTTGTATGAATGTGCGCAAGACGTTCTCCATATATTGTAAAAAGTTGGCAGTAGAGATAAGAAATGAATATACTAGTCTACTTGATGGTAATCGAAGCAGAATAAAATTATCAAGTTGCACAACCAGGACACGATTCCAGGAATATAAGAATCGCCCGATGCACAAAACTCCCTAGACACAGCACTATAAATTCCATTCTCGACAGGTTAAGGACCTAAGAACAACAGAATCCACTATTATTCGAAACACAAGGTACCTGTCCAATTGCACTGTGACCAAACAACTACTCAGAATGCATTGTTGGGCACTAAATCTTACATAGTGGACCGGGGACATAAATCTCCGCGTAAAGAATAAGCACATTCGCATCACTACTAACGCTAATCCCAAGTACTCCATAGAGACAAAAGGGTTGTGAAATCCCCAATCACGGGGATCTAGCTAGTCACTGCGAACCTGCCGTTTCAATACCCAGGCGACAATTTTCACCGTTCTAGAGGACATGTTGACAAGAAAATAAGTGCAAATTTCACCACGAACAACAGGGTCCCCGAATCAGGAGACAGCCGTTTCTAAAGCACTAGGCGACAGGCACAACAGAACGCGTATCAGATCGGAACGAACGTAGCAACGGAAGCAAAAAGAAGCCACCTAGTAGATCGGGACGAGCGTAACAGAGGAAGCAAAATGAAGAAGTAAAAGAAGAAGAGCGGCGGGACAGAGGGAGGGGCGCATCACCTTGCTTGCTTGGGGCTGCGTCGGCGGCGGCGGCGGCGGGAGGCTAGGTGATGATGTCGACACTCGAGCACAGCACGGCGTAGGAAGGCCCGACCCGCTTCGTGGGCTCGGGGTTATATAGAAATCGGCGGAGGGGGCGGAAGCATGGGCCGTTGGATGGCATCGGATGGTCGGGATGGGAGACCCGACGACAGCGACTCGTACCCACCTAGCTGGTGTTAAGACGCGTGGCAGACTGGCAGTCGCTGGATGACACCTCTCGTGGGCAGTTTCAGAAAACTGTTAACGCTAATTGCGATGGGAGTATTAACTACTGGCCAATTTAAAGCTTTTCCGTTACTTGGGAAACTAATTTCGAATGTTAAGGAAACTAATTACTCTGGTAAAACGTGATTACATGCCATATATAGTTTGCTTTTTATTAAAAAATATATTCTTATTCCAAAGTTATTATATTCTCCCCAAACTATTTGATACTGATTTATTTACATACGGATATATATATATATATATATATATTTGTTTTAAGTCTAGATTCATCTGTATTAAGATAAATATGTGATAGGTTTCAGATACGTATGTATCTAGATGTATTTTAGTTTAGATACATTTGTATCTAGACTATCTGCGGAAGATTTATCTAGATAAGAGCGTATATCGATTTGTTCAAGTTCAAATTCATTCATATTTAGATAAATCTACGGTAGGTAATTTAAAACAAAGAAAGTATTTTGATCACGCACTAGTAACAAATGCAAGTATTAAGCACCCTTATCGTACACAATGTTGTGAAACTATGTCCAATAACTTTTGTCGGTCCAGTGGAAATCGGGGTACCTTGGGACCCCGCGAGGCAAGGCCACGCGAAGCCTCCTTGCCCCCCCCCTTCGAAGGCACAACCACGCTGAAAGGGCATGCACCCTTATGTTTGGTTTTGGTAATTGATGACAATCTTTATGGACTAATGGTTTCCTTCAGTTATACTTTAAGGTTTGTTCATAGGCAACTCTTGAAGATCATATGGTGGCTTCAAGGTTGTAGGATGAAGATTTCGTGTTGACCAAGGTGTTCTTCATGGAGCTATCCAAAGATTGGTTAAGGTGATGTGTGCAAGGTCAAGAGGAGCATCACGAAGATATCGTATGCTTAGAGCTTGCCGACCATTTGGTGATAATGGTTGTATGAAGATGTGCCTAAAAGAGGCTCACCCATAATGAGTATGGGGGAGCTATCTACAAGTCTTCATCGAGCCGGCGGAATCAAGGAAGATGTTCCAACTTGAGGCGGGCATGGTCGTCATCATCAAACTCAAGTGGATTATGCGCAAGACAAAGGTTTGACTAGTTAGGTGTCTAGTTTTCCGGTCTCTTGGTGGTAGTTAGGAGACCGTGTTATAGGCTAGGCCGAGTCGTTCGTGGAGAGCTCAAACCTTCTGCATACTTGGCATCATCTTTATTGGTTCTTGTTTGGCTTTTCTCTTTGTGAGTTTTGGAGCTTGTGGTCTTCTTCATGACAAGCTCGTGTTCATCGAAAACGGATTTCATATGCATCTTCTCTTATGATTTTCGATGCGGGAGATTTGCCGGTTATTCTTGGTTAGAGGTTTCACACCTCTATGTGTTTGGCATTTCTCCCTTGCCACTTTGAAATATTTCCAGTCGTGATTAGGCAGCTCTGTTCGTGAGCTTTCCATCAAGCTTGAGTTTGCCTTAATCGGAGTTCATTTGAAGATGTTGTGGCAGTTCAGGGTTTGCCTGTTTCATTTGGAGTTCATCTGTTGTGTGGCATGGGCTCCCTGGTTCTGCCAGGGCGGTAGTACCGCTCTTGGAGCGGTAGTACCGCGCCACGGTAGTACCGTGGGCGAGTACCGCACTCACTACCGTAAGTCCACTGGACTCTGCGGTAGTGGGCACGGTACTGGCCCCCGGTAGTACCGTGGGGCGGTAGTACCGCTCCCAGCGCGGTAGTACCGTGGACCAGTACCGCATCCACTACCGGATTCCCACTAGACTTTGCGGTAGTGGGGGCGGCACTGGGGTTCGATAGTACCGTGGGGCGGTAGTACCGCTCCCGGTGCGTTAGTACCGCACCACGGTAGTACTGCTCTCCGAGCGGTAGTACCGTGGTTGGTGGGCTGCCAACGGATTCCAACGGCTAGATTCGTGGGAGACTATAAAAGGGGGTCTTCTTCCTCCTTTGTCTTCACCGGTTTTGTGCAAGTTCTTCCCCCCATTGTTGACCTCTTTGAGCTTGCTTACTCCCTTTCCCTCCCATGATTCTTGCTCCTTTTTGAGGGAAAAGAGAGAGGAGGTCTAGATCCACATTCTCCACCAAGCCATCTCTCCTCTAAGTGAGGGGAACCTTGTGGATCTAGATCTTGGAGTTCCTTGTGTTCTCCTTGTTCTTCCTCTCATATTCATCCATAGCTTTTGTTGCTTTGGTGGGATTTGAGAGTTGGGGACTTGAGCACTTCGTGTGCTCTTGCCATTGCATTTGGTGCATCGGTTTGAGTTCTCTCCGAGGATTCTTTGTAGTGAGTGAAGTTGATAAGATAGCTACTCTTGAGTGCATAGACACTCTAGAGCTTGTACCTCGTGGGTGCGTTGGCACCTAGAGGCTTGTTGTTACGGAGCTCAATCATTGTGGTGGAAAGCTTCGGGACGCTACGGGAGCCTCCAATTCGGTTGTGGAGATTGCCCTGAGCATTTGTACGGGTTCGGTGACCGCCCCCAAGGGTTGCCATTTGTACGGGTTCGGTGACCGCCCTCAAGTGTCCTAATAGTGGAATCACGGCATCTTGCATTGGTAAGAGCGTGAGGAGAAATAGGGTGGCCCTCGTTGGCTTCGTGTGAGCATTGTGCTCCTCACTCTCTCCAAACGGAGACGTACTTCTCACAAGAGAAGGAACTTCGGTAACAAATCCTTGTCTCCATCGACTCCACTTGCGGTTATCTCTACCTTTACTTTGAGCAAGCTTATTACATTGTTTATCTTGTGCTTGCTCATATTATTGTACATTGCTTGTCCCATAGGTTGTGCTTCTAGTCAACCTATTTACTTGTGCACCTACTTTGTGATAGCCTTAGTGCTCTTGGTATATTTCTTGCTATCACATAGTTGTTTATCTTGCTTAGTATAAGTTGTTGGTGCACATAGTTGAGCCTAGCTTATTTAGGTTTCTTGCTTGGCAAATTAAACGTTAAGTTTTATTCCGCATTTGTTCAAGCCAAAACCGTAATTATTTTAAGCGCCTATTCACCCCCCCCTCTAGGCGACATCCATGTCCTTTCACACGCGGCAGACTTCCTTCATAAGGAAGCAACACTCCGACGGGTCCACCACTCCGCATCCACCGCAGAGATAACACACGCACCTGCAAGGCCGGCAGGCCCGAAGACCGTGCTGCCATCCCAGTGGCAGCGGGGATTGCCTCTTTGGTGATAAGGGGCAACGCCTGGTGCTGTGCCAAAGCTTCCACTTTTGGTGAAAGAAGACCATGGAGGCGCAACGTCCCAAGGAAGGTGTCATTGTCGAGCCCACCTCCACGTCATGGGCGGTGGCTTTTCCAGATCGAAGACCACTTTGGTCAGGATAAGGGCAGCTCATGTTCCCTTTCAAAATGATGTTGTGTGGAAACCTTTCCTGCCAATGTTTTCGGGGAAATAGGACCAATGCAACTATATAAGGGGTAGGGCCGCCACCGTAGAAGGGGATCCGAGGCCAATCACTTAGATCTCACCCAAACCACTCACGAGGGTAGTCCTCGACAAATATCATGGTTAGGTACCCTGGGTTGATTGAATGGGAAGGAGTGTGTAGTTGGTGATCTCGTTCTGGACCAAGGCAACTTTATGTGTTAGCAAATATCATGGTTAGCTAACAGGAGACATGGATTTACCCAGGTTCAGGGCCCTCGTTCGGTAAAACCCCTACTTCCGACTCGATGTATTATATGAAGGAGGCGATTACATTGGCGGTTCTGGCGAGATTTAGTAGGCCAGAGGTGTTGCGAGATGTATTGGATGACCTAGACGCCTCCTCTCCCAGCCTTTATATACTAGACTAGGTCTCGAGGAGTCCATCTAGGTTTACAGAGAGTTTCCTATTCTATGTAGCCTTGTACGCCAACTCTTGGACTCCATGTCGACGCAATCGTTGGTGCCTCAGGTGGGCTCAGCAGGTTGGTGTTGGGAATTCCGAGGCTTCTATCGGGCCACCAGTCTTGACACGCACCGGGTACCCTCACGAAGGGGAGTCGTGGGGGTATTCCCTCGTCAGTAGCCCTCGAGTGCTTGGGGGGCACGAAGGGTCGCACGAGGAATCCAATATGTTATATTTGTAAGTGTGTGTCATCATACAGGCTTTATATGACCAAGAATGTTCTTGTATCAATACCGCTCATATGATGATCGGAAAGTCGTGAGGGATGTTTAACTAAAGGTCCTGGGGCACTTGACGGATCGAGCCCCAGTAAATTTCTCGAGCGACAAATACCTCAGTAGTCCAATCAAGCTCGAGTCCCCCGACTCGACCTTGGCAAGGCTGGGGTCAGTAGGATTCCCACCGCGGAGGGCTTACTGATATGTCTCAAACGTATCGACTTTTCCAAACAATTTTGCTATTATTTTAACCTCATTCTTGCATGATTTGAACGAAACTAACCTGAATTGATGATGTTTTCAGCAAAGCTGCGTGTATGACTTTTTTATGTGCAGGAAAAGGGGAATTTAAGCATCTCATAAAATTCCAAGAAAATTCCCAGAAAATCCACACAGTAGAAGAGCCCCAGATCCAGAAGATGGGCAAGAGGGGGGCCACCCCTGGCCCTAACGGCCCGGTGGCGCGGCCTGTGTCGTGGTCATACAAAAGGTATACCCCTAGGCAAGGGAAACCAAGGGGTACCCTCAAGCCCTTGGTTCTCCAACACACTCAACAAAGTAAGATCAGTAAAAAACATGGAGCCTTAACGATCCTAGAGACGCAATTCCCAGCACCTCTACGAGTAAGATGTTACTCGGAGAACAGAAACCGCTTCCGAGTACATAGTCACTCGGAGGATCAACAAGATCCGAATAGGTCAGTACTCGGAAAAGAGGAGCGGCGAGCCATTCATCACTCGGAAGATGGAAACGCAACGGACGGGAAGCATTCAAGGCCGCGGGCGTTTCTCCTCCTTTATTAGCAGTAATGGGCAGACCGTTTCTTGTATTTAGTATGCATTCAATCCTGTAATTAAGACCCATTTAAGCTGAGGCATTAAGGGGGCAGAGGCGCACTCCATATAAGCCTCCCCCCTCCTCCAGTTTGGGCACGCGCAACATTTCCTCCCAGCCTTTGAGCAAAGAACACCCCAGTCAGCCTGGGACATGACTAAGGTTTTTTATCTCTACGGAGAGGCCTAACCTGTATAATTTCCCTGCGTCAACCCTCTCTACGTACATATTCATTTAACTCCTTTCATACCCCCTCTCTATTGTCAGGATTATATCCCTGACAGTTGGCGCCCACCGTGGGGCTGAGTTGATCAGCAATCGTAGAGATGGCACTTTGTTCGTCCTCTTCGCCGGTTCACGGCCCCGATCTCATCATCGGAGAGGTTTTCCGTTTCGGATCATTGGCTTTCGTCACTGATGATTCCGCCTGTTGGTGGATTCTCCGCTCCAGGCACAACTGTTGCCTTCAAGAGGCAGCGTCCACTTCCGGCCTAACGAGCCGGGGGCTCTGCGCCTCCAACTTTCGGCCCATCGCCAAGCACCTGCGCCGTTATCTGTCCGCCATAAGATGAAGCGCTCGGGCCGCCCGCGCTCATTATCGTGGCAACCAAGTCAAGATGCAGCAGGTGGCAGTCATTGACTCGGTGGAGTCAGCCCAGAAGGCCTTGGATGAATTGATCGCAAGAGAAGGCTCCACAACATCTCTTTTGCCTTTATTTGACTCAGTCAAAGAAGAAGGCATGGTGGCGTCTGACCTCGAGTCAGGCGCCGAGCAGGAGGGCAGCAGCGGTGCTCCAGTCGCAGTTGCAGAAGTATGCATGGCGGAAACCCCACCCTCTCAGCCATCACCAGCTCGGGATAATCATGCCCGAGATGAGGCTAACAGTCCATCCAGGGTTGATGTTCGGGAGCCATCCCGGCATATATCCGCTTTCCGAAGGTTAGAGCTTGGAGAAGCGAGACGGCAGCCCCGACTCCTCACTCAGGAGGAGCGGGAAGAAGCAGAAGCGGCCGAGCGGCTGCTAAACACCCCCATTGACACAAGCACTCCAGAAGGACGAGGCCTGGAGGCGGCCATATTAACTAATTTGGCCGAGCGAGAGCGCCTGGCCAAGCTAGAAAGCACCTTGGAGCGTCAAGCCCGGAAGGTAGCTCGGTTCAGGCAAAGCAGAACAAGTCGGCAATTGCGGGGCCCAGGCCGAGAACCTTTCCGAGCTATGGGTACCCCAGTAGAAAATCTCATAGAGGCAACTCGGATTCCAAACTCTCTGCAACCTAGTGGATCGGCAGCAGAAGAAATTCAGCACCTGGCATTTTTACTGCAAACCGCAGTAGATCAAAACGCTGCTGTCAGTCAATCACAGCAGCGAATCCATTCTCAAGTTCCCCCTGCAAGAACGTCACAATCGGTACATACGCCTTATGGAGAGGCGCGGAGAAACAGGAACAATTATCCTCGGCACAGAAATGAACCCCGAGGAGATCACCACCAAGATCAGTATCGGCATGAAGAGCACCGGAGGGCAGAAGCTCGCGGGACGGGTCGGGCCGCACCGCAAAGAGAGGAATTCCCTCGGCACCGGGATGACCGTCATTTTGATGTTGAAGACGATGCCCGAAGCCATCTGGTACAGAGCCGAGTCGACCGTGCTAGGTCACATCGCCAGGACCAGGCTCGTCCCTCAATGGCTACAGGGCCAGTTTGCTTCAGCGAAAGGATTCGGTCTACCCCTATTCCGCCTCACTTTAGGATAGCCCAGGGGGTGGATAAATACCGAGGTGATGCCAAACCTCAGACATGGTTAGATGATTACAGAATAGCCGTGCAAATCGGAGGAAGAGGGGACGAGATAGCTGTGACACCCTCAGAATCAGTAACAGTAATCACTACAGTGATTCCACTGTTAGTGATCATTACTGGTGATGATCAAGCCATGATCACCTTTGATCATAGCTCTGTCAATTTCCAACCCGGATAAATTTTTCAAATTGGGTAAATTATAAAACTTTGCTCCAAGAATTGTGGATGCCAGTCAATCAACATGATCAGGGTTAAACCAAGTCAACTCCTAGCCATTTGAATAATCACAAGTCAATGCTAATGATGGAACCAATGTGGTGGGGTTATCAAAATTGTTTTGAAAATTAATATGGAAATGGAAATCATAGATCAAACCAAAGTTGTGAAACCTATTAATAGAATTGCCTAGCCATCATAGGGCCATGTTAATATAGTAATGGATATTTTATTAAAGTGTTTTAGGAATAATATGAAATAAAAATAAATGCTTGGGAATTATTGAATTGCCATGGTAAATTTAATAAACAAGTAGGAATTTTAAATGCACTAAAAATTGTGAAACCATTTTTATTAAATACCTAATAATCAGTAGGTCATATAAAAGATAAATGATATTTTATTAACTTATTTAAATAATGCAGAAAAATATAAACAGTAGCAAAAATAGCTCAATTTAATATTTTGTGCATTGAATAAAATCTAGATGAATTTTATTGCGGGCCAAACTTTTTGTGGCATCATGTTAAAGTGTAACACTAATATAGGTGCAATTATAACATTTTACAAAAATCAAAACCTAGCTAAACTAAATACAAACAGAAAAGAAAATTTAAAAGAAACAAAAACAAAGAAAAATAAAAAATACCTATATCCCGCCTGGGGCGAGGCCCACCTAGCCCAGCCCCCCTCTCTCTCCCCTGTTACCCCTCCCCACCTGCCCCCTCCCTCTCTGTGTGCACGCACGCACCATGGCAGAGGAGCAGGGCGCCATGGCCCCCTCTACCTGCTCCCCTCCCCTCCCTCAACTGCCCCCCCTTTGGATGAGGATAAGGCCGAAGCCACCCACCCCTGGAGCTCCCATGTGCCCTTCCCTCTCCCTCCCCTGCTCTCCATCTTCTCGGGCCCGAGCTCGCACGTGCCCCGCCATGGGCGCGTCGCCATGCCTGCGCGGCCAACGGCCATCTACGGCCCAGCCGTGAGGTCCTGGAGCTCCCGAGCCTTCTTCCTCATCAACCCAAGCAATCTTCCGACGCCGAGCCGCCTCAGACGCCGCGAATCGTGCCTGCAAATCCCGCCGGCCGCCGTTGTCTTCCCCGTCGATTTCGTCGCCACCAGAGCCTCCTCGAGCCCATTGCTAGTCCCTACTTGCTCGCGGTGAGCCTCTCCTCGGTTCCCCTCTCGCCACGCCCGCTGTTGTGTGATGTGTCGCCCTTGTTGGGGTTCGCAGCAGAAAACACAAAATTTTCTAACTAGCGTTCCCATAACCCAAGATCTAGCTAGCCGTATTACCGTAACAGAAAGTAGTGCGGAAATAATATACCTCGGGGTGTAGTCCGTTGCGCGGGAAACGTTCCCGCAAACGTGGTTGATGTAGCCGATCAAGTTTCACAGCCCCTGGCTGTGTTGAGCACCCGGATGGGTGTAGTGCCACACGTGCAGCACCTCGTAGTACTCGCACACGTACGAGACTCGATGACGACCTCCGTTCTCCGATCCAGCAGAGGTGGCGGAAGCAGACCTCCGGACGGAGCTTTGGCAGCACGACGGCCTCCGATTCTAGCAGAGAAGCCTCAATTCCACTATAGACTCACACTAGGGAGTCCACCGTGAAAGAGATAAGGGAGGGGAGAAGACCGGAGAAAACCGATCTCAATTCGGAGTAATATTTATTTTCTCATGAATTTCTGTGTATTAAATATGTGCACCCTGGCTATCTATATATAGGCAGAGGGGAGGGAGTCAACCCCCCTCCCTTAGCAATGTGGGACTAAAGTCCCTTGCTAAGGGGGGTTGGCCGGCCAAGGGGGGAGGGGGCGCACCCCTCATGGGCCCTAGGGCCCATGGCGCCTCCCCCTTCTTTTTCTTTTTCTTTTTCCCTTTTAATTCCCCTAATGGGCCATTTTCTCCACTAAGGCCCATATCACATATTAATTAGAAATAAAATGATTTTAATTATTAATTCAATTAATTAATAACTAAAACATAATATTCCATCTCCCGGTGCTCCGGAACACCTTTCGGTTCACTCCGAACTTGTTTCGGTTCAACACGGTACTTCTCCGATATTGTTTCCTTTATTCTCTGGTTGCTCCGATGGTTCCGAAAAGGTCTCCGATTTCATCGAGCCCTTAAGTGTGTTACCCTACGGTCCGAGAACACTCCAGTCATGACCTCGCAGAGGCTATGGTCAATGATCATCAGCGGGACCTGGATGCCCATAATGACCCCTGTGCATTCCGGATATCAACACCGATTGGACCTTACGCCGTATAGCATTCCCTTTGTCAGCGATACTGGAGTGCTCCGAGATTCGATCAATGACATCCTATGTCTGGTTCAACCTCGTTCCGAACAAATCCTTATTCACTCGTTCCCGTGATATTCATCCCCGTGACCTAGTCACACGCTGCGCAGCTTTATGGATGGAATCTCACCGAGTGGGCCCCGAGTATCTATCCATTATATGGATTGACAAATCCCGCTCTTGTAACAATACTCCTCAACATATCTCCATGGAATACCTAAGATACAACCGTTATGACCCGCATATTTCAGTCAGGTGGTGGGATGTAAGTCAAAGCATCCGGGAAGATAGTGATTATGCACGTACTCACAGTCAAAGGAACGGTCTACCACGTTCTGTAATTACAACACTGAACCTTCATAAGATTTGATCATGCTGTAATGCTTACGTTGGGTAATGTTCACCACGTCACTTAACCAGTGAGGTGACCTCATAGTCAAGAGACTTAATTGTCCATGATCGCGAAACCACGATCATCATGTTGACCATGAACTAGTTATCGATGTAGAGGCTAACTAGGAACTCTGGGGGTTTCTATACCACACCTGCATTATTGTTTCACTGACACAGTTCTAGCACGGTATGAAACTGGTTATGAACTTGCCTAGATATATTGGAATAATCATATATCATTTGCCTCTAGAGCATATATCCAACAGCCCTCCCCATCGAACTGCGCTCCGGCAGCCGCTGCCGCCCGCCATGGCCACGAGCGTGCCTTGGCCGCGCTCTGCCTCGCGCCCGGCCACGCCCGAGCTCCCCTGCTCGCACCCCACGTGCCTCCCTGGCCACACACCCTCGCTTCCCCTCGCTGGAACGGCCTCACAGCCATGGCCCTCGCCGCCGGCGTGCACGCCGTGCCCGTGCTGTGGCGAAGCCACTGTCCAGTCGGGGCTAGCCCGTTTAAAAAAGAAGAAGAGAATAAAGGAATTAGAAAAGCAGATAAAACCCCCCCTCTAATAGTCATTTACATATGGTCCAGTAGCTTATTAGGTATTTTAAACCAATAAGCAATCCCTTAGTGCATGACACGTGGGCCCCACCAACAATTAGGCTAATTGATTAATTTGTTAGAAATGGCTCTATGACATGTGGGCCCCCTGATCTGTTAATTAAATAAAATGAATTTAAATGCCCCTCCCTATGACATGTAGGTCCCACTAGTCAGTTGACCAGTCAAATGCTCTGTTATGGATAAGGCTAATTTATTAAAAAAAGGGAAATTCAGAAAATGAATTAAAAAGATTAAAACTTTAAAATTAAATATCTTTTAAACCGTAATTCAGATTCAAAAACTTTATACATGAAAGTTGATCAGAAAAATACGTAGAATACGAATACGATATCCGTATTTCTACCACCTCCCTGTAACACAACGAACATCGAACCGTCCCCCTCCGGACTGTCTGTCCGATAAATTGTCCAGTACTGCTAAATTACCCGGATGAATTTATTTCGAACACGAAAGTTGTTCGGAATAGATCAACTAACCCGGATACACCACCCACACATGTGTCGGATGTCCATGACACCTCCGGCATGATACCTTCCCCTCCGGATCATCTGTCCGGTAATCACCCGGAGCCGGTAGTTCATCCCCAGATGAATTTCCGTTCCGAGCAACGTGCATTGCACAACGTTAGAACACCGTTAACATTGCATACGTCATGTTATTCATTTGTTTGTATATGCTTGCTTTGTATTTACTGTTTCTCCCCCCCTTAATCTCCGGTAGACCCCGCTGCTGCCGTCGACTACACCGCTGCTGAGTACGACTACTTCGTCGATGACCCTACCCCTACAGTCGAGCTTCCAGGCAAGCAGAGCCATTCTCTTCCCCAGATATCGCCTATCTTTCCGTACATTTCTTGCACTAGGCATTGTTACTGCTGCTGCTACGTTACAATCCTATTCAATTGCATAGCCTGGTTTTTTGTCGCCCCTTGATGTACCTTCCTTTAATCCTATGCTGCCTATTATTACTTATGCATTATTCAGCAGTAAAGCCTGCGCATTGTTAGCTAGGCTTAGAATAGAGGGTCGTGATCACTTTGGGAGTGATCGCGGAAACGATATATTACAACTGCAACAGGTACGGATCAATGAAGACGCCCTAGGGAACCTACAATGGCGAGACTCTGCCGAGTCGCTTCGAGTTTGGCTTACGAGTGGAATGGACTCGTATTTCACTCTCGTCGGCTCAGTAGCGTAGCATCACCGGGATGATATGAGGTTTACCTCTTTAGTTCATTCCGCTGATGTCTCTGTCAAACCTCTTTAAGTGTGCCATGAAGGGTGATACCTCCTGGTTTCACTTAATGGTAGGCACTCGAACCAACCGGTGTCCTTAAAGGTAAGAAGTCGGGTGACCCAACGGTGCCCGCGAGTGGAATTGCGACGGGACGACAGGGAGGGTACGACCAGTGTACCGGTGTGCTTGGCCCCTGATCGTTGGCCGCGAGAGTTACCAAACCACGAAAGTTGAGCTCCTCCAGGAGCACACGCGAGACAAGGTAAGGAGACGGTTCACCTTGTTGGTAGCCGCAGTGACTTGGTGGGACGACGGGGCAGGCACCGATGTACTGGTGGTCCTGGCTGCTGTCGTTGTCCGCGGGTCAGTTAAGTCGAGGCAACGATAACGGTTGTCATGCAGGTTAATTAAAATGCTAAATGGTTCGGCGGATGTCTTGAGTTGGCTATATGCCATGTACGCACTACCTACCCGTGGGAATTACGAGTTATGGGCTCCTCTGCTTCGTAGTGTCGTTCGAGGACTCTTCAGACGTCAGCAGTACTGCGGCCTGCGCCGGGAAGTGGTGTTGTATTATTTGCTCGCGCGGTGGTGTCTTATTTGGATTTGCTTTAACTTCACCGGCCAGCCTCGCACCGTGCAGAGTACGTCGGGGTTAGGGTACAAAGCCCCGCGTACATAGGATATAGTTCGGCGGATGACCTCTCTGTTGAGTTTGAAAGATGGGCTACGAAGTGTCGGATAGCCTCGGTGGAGCGTTCCCTAACAAGGTTCCTGCCACCCTGGAGATCCGTGCGTGTAGCGTAACACAAGTGCACCCCTGCAGGGAAGATTAATCTATTCGAATAGCCGTGTCCACGGTAACAGGAAGCTTTATGCTAAAGTTGGATCTTACCACTACAAACTATTATTATTAAACTGTATGGTTCCGGGTTTTCTTCCTCGCTGGGATGTCGAGGAGGGGATCTCGGAGGCATTGTTAATTATTACAACTTATTATTATACAATGCTGCAGCAACTTCTGCTGCATTGTTACTTTATGCTTTATATAAACTGTTGGCTGATTCTTACCTCATGCTGCAAGACATCGTTGGAAGATGCTAGTCTTCGATAGGCCTAGCTTCTTACCCTTGCTCTGGATTTCTTTCTTTCAGTCCACTATATACAACCTCTTCTTTCCGTTGATACAATGCATAATGCTTAGTAGCGGAAGTAAGACTCGCGGGTATGCTAGATACTCACCTGCTTTATTTCCCCCCTTTATTGTTTTGCCTAATCGGCCGCTGCAGTCGACGTTGGGCTGTGGAGTCCAGGAGCAGGAGATTCCCGATGCCGACCACCACAACAAGAAGATCCCCGATTCCTTCTACGACGTCGAGTTCCCCTTTGACCAGGAGTAGTTTGGAGGTTCCCAGGCAGGAGGCCTCGCCTTTTCGATCTGTTGTTTTTTGTGCTAGCCTTCTTAAGGCAACCTTGTATCCTTGTGTCTGTACTCAGATACTATTGCTTTCGCTAACTTTGTGCTCTCGAACTGTTGTATTCGAGCCCTCGTGGCCCCTGTCTTGTATTAAACAGCTTGTATTATTTTATTTGTAGAGTTGTGTTGTGATATCTCACCGTGAGTCCCTGATTTCGATCGTGTACCTTGCGTGTATGATTACTGGACACGGTCTGATTTTGGGGGTGTCACAAGTTGGTATCAGAGCCGACTGCCTGTAGGACACCCCTTCCAACTCCCCGGTCGAAGTTGAGTCTAGACTTTGCAAAACTACTTTGCTAACTTAATGTTTGGCTTACGGGCCCACATTGTTATCACCCCGTGTGATATCTTTGGTATTAGGATCTTTTTTCTCCGTACCTATGCTCTGGGACTCTGACCTCTTATCCTTGCTGGTAAGTTTTATTAACGCTGACTTTAGGTTCTCGTACCTCCTTCCTTCCGGAGAGCACTGCCTTCCCGATGATCGCCTGATTCACCTGAAGATCCCGACGATTACTCTCTGATAAATTCTCGAGAACCTGCGTGTTCATCGCCTTTGCAATCCCCTGCCACCGATAAGTCCGTACGGATAATTACATCCATCTCCCAATATGGAAATCATAATTTCCTTGTACTTAAGCGTCGAATTATTCAGATGCTTCTATCATCCGATGCCTTTGCATTCTTTCTCCTTCTGGTTGAGTGTCGATACTCACACCAGATTCTTTGCGAACCACCCGACCTTTGGTGGATTATTATCCGACTAATATTTCATGGCTTCTTCCATGTGTCAATAGGATTCATCATTTGTAATACCATCCTTGCCATTCGATGATTTGTGTTATGATCGACAACCTCCCTTGGCTCCCTGCCAGTACAACTTGGTCGTGTATATCGTGCTCTGCTTTCCCTTGGGAAAGATATACACCTGATACTTGTGTATCATCACAATTTCTTTTCCATTGGTCTGTTTAATCTTTCTTGTGATATAAATTATCTGAGCAGCGATGATTCCCTGCTTATGTAAACACCTCGGTGTACTACCTCGTCAGTAACCCTTGTTGCAATTGTTGATGAAATCTCGGTGACCACCGGGACGAGAACTTTGCCAATTGGTCCGCCTCGTATTAACGAGCAGGAAATGGTTCTCAATGTCCACTGCCCCTGGTACCGACATTGTTGCTGACATAGCTGACAAATTATTCTTTGACAACCTTGCGTCGTGATCGCATAACATGTTGCCACCCTCCCTATTCTTGGTGGGCCCATAACCCATAGTTCCACAGGACCGAAACCTGACTCTTGTCATCGACCTTGTGATATTCCGTCTGATATCAGACTCAGTGATTGTGTCTGATGATCGGGGCCCCTTTCCCATCTTCCGTCATCGGCATCGAATACGTGCCTATCCGCTTAAAACTTCTCACGATGTACTTCCCCGAGGTTAAACTCGGAAGGACTTTGTACCCCATAGCCTTGAGCAACCCCATTCGGTTGACCCGTTGTCGATCCGACCCCCCTTAAGCTTTATCTCTTAACCGGTTCGTAAGTACGATGAAGCCCTCGAAGAAAGGATAAAAACTCATCGAGAATCACCGATGCAGTACAGTGAAGGCCTCAACGTGAAGGATTAATTTCTTCGAGTAGGATAACAAGAACCAGAAGATTTGTTAGAAGGCGAAACCGAAACTCTACCCCTTACACTATTTTTAATTCTTGGGATGAGAATTCTTTGTAGTGGTGGAGATTTGTGACACCCTCAGAATCAGTAACAGTAATCACTACAGTGATTCCACTGTTTGTGATCATTACTGGTGATGATCAAGCCATGATCACCTTTGATCATAGATTTGTCAATTTCCAACCCGGATAAAATTTTCAAATTGGGTAAATTATAAAACTTTGCTCCAAGAATTGTGGATGCCAGTCAATCAACATGATCAGGGTTAAACCAAGTCAACTCCTAGCCATTTGAATAATCACAAGTCAATGCTAATGGTGGAACCAATGTGGTGGGGTTATCAAAATTATTTTGAAAATTAATATGGAAATGGAAATCATAGATCAAACCAAAGTTGTGAAACCTATTAATAGAATTGCCTAGCCATCATAGGGCCATGTTAATATAGTAATGGATATTTTATTAAAGTGTTTTAGGAATAATATGAAATAAAAATAAATGCTTGGGAATTATTGAATTGCCATGGGTAAATTTAATAAACAAGTAGGAATTTTAAATGCACTAAAAATTGTGAAACCATTTTTATTAAATACCTAATAATCAGTAGGTCATATAAAAGATAAATGACATTTTATTAACTTATTTAAATAATGCAGAAAAATATAAACAATAGCAAAAATAGCTCAATTTAATATTTTGTAGATTGAATAAAATCTAGATGAATTTTATTGCGGGCCAAACTTTTTGTGGCATCATGTTAAAGTGTACCACTAATATTGCAATTATAACATTTTACAAAAATCAAAACCTAGCTAAACTAAATACAAACAGAAAAGAAAATTTAAAAGAAACAAAAACAAAGAAAAATAAAAAAGACCTATATCCCGCCTGGGGCGAGGCCCACCTAGCCCATCCCCCCTCTCTCTCTCCCCTGTTCCCCCTCCCCACCTGCCCCCTCCCTCTCTCTGTGCGCGCACGCACCATGGCAGAGGAGCAGGGCGCCATGGCCCCCTCTATCTGCTCCCCTCCCCTCCCTCAACTGCCCCCATTTGGATGAGGATAAGGACGAAGCCACCCACCCCTGGAGCTCCCATGTGCCCTTCCCTCTCCCTCCCCCGCTCTCCATCTTCTCGGGCCCGAGCTCGCCCGTGCCCCGCCATGGGCGCGTCGCCATGCCTGCGCGGCCAACGACCATCTACGGCCCAGCCGTGATGTCCTGGAGCTCCCGAGCCTTCTTCCTTGTCAACCCAAGCAATCTTCCGACGCCAAGCCGCCTCAGACGCCGCGAATCGCGCCTGCAAATCCCGCCGGCCGCCGTTGTCTTCCCCGCCGATTTCATCGCCACCAGAGCCTCCTGGAGCCCATTGCCAGTCCCTACTTGCTCGCGGTGAGCCTCTCCTCGGTTCCCCTCTCGCCACGCCCGCTATTGTGTGCTATGTCGCCCTCCCCATCGAACTGCGCTCCGGCAGCCGCTGCCGCCCGCCATGGCCACGAGCGTGCCTTGGCCGCGCTCTGCCTCGCGCTCGGCCACGCCCGAGCTCCCCTGCTCGCACCCCACATGCCTCCCTGGCCACACACCCTCGCTTCCCCTCGCCGGAACGGCCTCATAGCCATGGCCCTCGCCGCCGGTGTGCACGTCGTGCCCGTGCTGTGGCGAAGCCACTGTCCAGTGGGGGCTAGCCCGTTTAAAAAAAAGAAGAGAATAAAGGAATTAGAAAAGCAGATAACCCCCCCCTCTAATAGTCATTTACATATGGTCCAGTAGCTTATTAGGTATTTTAAACCAATAAGCAATCCCTTAGTGCATGACACATGGGCCCCACCAACAATTAGGCTAATTGCTTAATTTGTTAGAAATGGCTCTATGACATGTGGGCCCCTTGATCTGTTAATTAAATAAATGAATTTAAATGCCCCTCCCTATGACATGTAGGTCCCACTGGTCAGTTGACCAGTCAAATGCTCTGTTATGGATAAGGCTAATTTATTAAAAAAAGGGAAATTCAGAAAATGAATTAAAAAGATTAAAACTTTAAAATTAAATATCTTTTAAACCGTAATTCAGATTCAAAAACTTTATACATGAAAGTTGATCAGAAAAATACGTAGAATACGAATACGCTATCCGTATGTCTACCACCTCCCTGTAACACAACGAACATCGAACCGCCCCCCTCCGGACCGTCTGTCTGATAAATTGTCCGGTACTGCTAAAGTACCCGAATGAATTTATTTCGAACACGAAAGTTGTTCGGAATAGATCAACTAACCCGGATACACCACCCACACATGTGTCGGATGTCCATGACACCTCCGGCATGATACCTTCCCCTCCGGATCATCTGTCCGGTAATCACCCGGAGCAGGTAGTTCATCCCCAGATGAATTTCCGTTCCGAGCAACGTGCATTGCACATCGTTAGAACAACGTTAACATTGAATACGTCATGTTATTCATCTGTTTGTATATGCTTGCTTTGAATTTACTGTTTCTCCCCCCTTAATCTCTGGTAGACCCCGCTGCTGCCGTCGACTACACCGCTGCTGAGTACGACTACTTCGTCGACGACCCTACCCCTACCGTCGAGCTTCCAGGCAAGCAGAGCCATTCTCTTCCCCAGATATCGCCTATCTTTCCGTACATATCTTGCACTAGGCATTGCTACTGCTGCTGCTACGTTACAATCATATTCAATTGCATAGCCTGATTTTTTGTCGCCCCTTGATGTACCTTCCTTTAATCCTATGCTGCCTATTATTACTTATGCATTATTCAGCAGTAAACCCTGCGCATTGTTAGCTAGGTTTAGAATAGATTGTCATGATCACTTTGGGAGTGATCGCGGAAACGATATATTACAACTGCAACAGGTACGGATCAATGCAGACGCCCTAGGGAACCTACAACGGCGAGACTCTGCCGAGTCGCTTCGAGTTTGGCTTACGAGTGGAATGGACTCATATTTCACTCTCATCGGCTCAGTAGCGTAGCATCACCGGGATGATATGAGGTTTACCTCTTTAGTTCATTCCGCTGATGTCTCTGTCAAAGCTCTTTAAGTGTGCCATCGAGGGTGATACCTCCTGGTTTCACTTAATGGTAGGCACTCGAACCAACCGGTGTCCTTATAGGTAAGAAGTCGGGTGACCAAACGGTGCCCGCGAGTGGTATTGCGACGGGACGACAGGGAGGGTACGACCAGTGTACCAGTGTGCTTGGCCCTTGATCGTTGGCCTCGAGAGTTACCAAACCACGAAAGTCGAGCTCCTCCAGGAGCACACGCGAGACAAGGTAAGGAGACGGTTCACCTTGTTGGTAGCCGCAGTGACTTGGTGGGACGACGGGGCAGGCACCGATGTACTGGTGGTCCTGGCTGCTGTCGTTGTCCGTGGGTCAGTTAAGTTGAGGCAACGATAACGGTTGTCACGCAGGTTAATTAAAATGCTAAATGGTTCGGCGGATGTCTTGAGTTGGATATATGCCATGTACGCACTACCTACCCGTGGGATTACGAGTTATGGGCTCCTCTGCTTCGTAGTGTCGTCCGAGGACTCTTCACACGTCAGCAGTACCGCGGCCTGCGCCGGGAAGTGGTGTTGTATTATTTGCTCGCGCGGTGCTGTCTTATTTGGATTTGCTTTAACTTCACCGGCCAACCTCGCACCGTGCAGGTGTACGTCGGGGTTAGGGTCCAAAGCCCCGCGTACATAGGATATAGTCCGGCGGATGACCTCTCTGTTGAGTTTGAAAGATGGGCTACGAAGTGCTGGATAGCCTCGGTGGAGCGTTCCCTAACAAGGTTCCTGCCACCCTGGAGATCCGTGCGTGTAGCGTAACACAAGTGCAACCCTGCAGGGAAGATTAATCTATTCGAATAGCCGTGTCCACGGTAACAGGACGCTTTATGCTAAAGTTGGATCTTACCACTACAAACTATTATTATTAAACTGTATGGTTCCGGGTTTTCTTCCTCGCTAGGATGTCGAGGAGGGGATCTCGGAGGCATTGATAATTATTATGACTTATTATTATACAATGCTGCAGCAACTTCTGCTGCATTGTTACTTTATGCTTTATATAAACTGTTGGCTGATTCTTACCTCATGCTGCAAGACATCGTCGGAAGATGCTAGTCTTCGATAGGCCTAGCTTCTTACCCTTGCTCTGGATTTCTGTCTTTCAGTACACTATATACAGCCTCTTCTTTCCGTTGATACAATGCATAATGCTTAGTAGCGGACGTAAGACTCTCGGGTATGGTAGATACTCACCTGCTTTATTTTTCCCCTTTATTGTTTTGCCTGATCGGCCGCTGCAGTCGACGTTGGAGCCGTGGAGTCCAGGAGCAGGAGATCCCCGATGCCGACCACCCAACATGAAGATCCCCGATGCCTTCTACGACGTCGAGTTCCCCTTTGACCAGGAGTATTTTGGTGGTTCCCAGGCAGGAGGCCTCGCCTTTTCGATCTGTTGTTGTTTGTGCTAGCCTTCTTAAGGCAACCTTGTATCCTTGTGTCTGTACTCAGATACTATTGCTTTCGCTAACTTTGTGCTCTCGAGCTGTTGTATTCGAGCCCTCGTGGCCCCTGGATTGTATTAAACAGCTTGTATTATTTTATTTGTAGAGTTGTGTTGTGATATCTCACCGTGAGTCCCTAATTTCGATCGTGTACCTTGTGTGTATGATTACTGTACACGGTCTGATTTTTGGGGCGTCACAATAGCTATGATGCACCTGCCATTGATGCTAGAAGGCTCAGCTCGGGCATGGTTGAATCAGCTCCCCCCTAGTAGCATCTGGATTTCGGAAGACCTTGAAAAAGTTTTCATCAAGTATTTTGAAGGGACTTACAAGAGGCCCGGGGGGGCTAACCGAGGTACAGTTGTGTGTCCAGAGCAACATTGAATCTACTCGGGATTATATCCAGAGATGGATCACACTTCATAACTCGGTTGAAGGAGTCTCCGAGTTCCAGGCCATTCATGCCTTCAAGCAAGGGGTCAAGTACAGAGATCTGAGCCTCAAGTTGGAAAGATCACCTCATGTCACCTCACTCGGAAGACTGATGGAGATAGCAAATAAGTACGCCAACGGTGAAGAGGAGATTCGGTAGAAGAACCAGCAGCACAGAGGAGGCAGCAGCTTGGCGCCTAACCCAAAACAGAAGACCAGAGGCAACAACAAGCGGAAAGCAGAAGATGCCCCAACAGACGCAGAGTTAGTCACAACAGCAAACACCTCAGGAATCCATGGCAAGGGTTAGACACGAAAGGAGTGGCAGCCGCGACAGAAAAAGCCGTCCAATGATGATGAAGTCCTGGATCAACCTTGTCCTCTTCACACTACCCGAGATGCCGAGGGAAAGTTAGTTATTCCAAAACATACAGCTCGGCAATGTCGCCTGATCAAAAGAGCATCTCAGAATGCAAGAACAGGTCCCCAGCAAGATAAAGATACCGGAAAAAAGAAAGCGCCCAGCCCAGACCTGGACAGCGAAGGCTTACCAAGAAAAGACGGAGTGTTAGTCATCTTCGCAGGACGGGAGTCGAAGAGGGTAGAAAAGATAAGGTTCAGAGAAGTCAATTCGGCAGCTCCGGCAGTTCCGAGTTACATGAAGTGGGCTGACACCCCAATTACTTTCGACCAGTCGGATCACCCTCCTCACATCCCTCACCCAGGAAGGCATGCTCTGATTGTTGATCCTTTGGTGGAAACAGGGAATGGCAACTTCAGGATGAGAAATGTCTTGATGGACGGTGGCAGTGGGATTAATATCCTATATGCAAGCACTCTGAAGAGCATGAACATCCCAATGTCCAAGCTCCGCAAAAGCTATCTCGAATTTCATGGGATAATCCCGGGGAAAAAGGCATACTCACTCGGAATGATCTCCCTCAATGTGGTCTTTGGTACTCCGAGTAACTTCCAGAAAGAAAAGATCACCTTTGAAGTGGCGGATTTTCCGAGTGCATATCATGCTCTACTCGGAAGACCAACTTATGCAAAATTCATGGCCATCCCATGTTACGTCTCTCTGAAACTAAATATGCCTGGCCCGCACGGCATGATCACTGTCTCGGGAGATTACAAGCCAGCCGAAGAACTATTGCAGAAGGGGTCTCTGATAGCCGACCAGCAAATGGCTGAGGTCGAGCTGGTCGAGTACAAAAAAACCGCTGACTCATCCGAGTTGCTGCAACCAAAGAAGACATTTTCATTTGAGTCAGCTGGACAGACCAAGAGGGTACAAATACATCCCACAGATAAACATTGCAACCGATTTGGATCCCCAATAGGAACTCGAGCTCGTCAACTTCCTCCGTGAGAATTGGGATATCTTTGCATGGAAGCCTGCTGATATGCCTGGAGTCCCAAGGGAGTTGGCCGAGCACAAGTTACATGTTGATCCGAAAGCAAGACCGGTGAAAGAGTCCCTTCACCGGTTCTCCTTTGAGAAAAGGAAGGCTATCGGACAGGAGATAGCTAGATTATTAGCAGCCGGATTCATTAGGGAAATCTTCCACTCCGAGTGGTTAGCGAATCTTGTAATGGTTCGGAAGAAAGATAAATCTTGGAGAACTTGTGTTGATTTCTGTCATATCAATAAAGTTTGTCCAAAAGACCATTTCCCTCTTCCTCGCATTGACCAGATTGTGGATTCCACATCGGGTTGCGAAAGATTATGTTTCCTCGATGCGTACTCGGGTTATCATCAAATCCGACTATACGAACGAGATGAGCTTAAAACAACATTCATAACCCCATTCGGATGTTTTTGTTATGTCACGATGCCATTCAGACTCAGAAACGCAGGCGCTACGTATCAACGCATGATGCAGAACTGCCTGATCTGGCAAATCGGCAGAAATGTGGAGGTCTACGTGGATGACATTGTGATCAAGTCGGTTAAAGGAAGTAGTTTGCTAGCCGACTTAGCTGAAACCTTTCAGAGCCTACAACATCAAGCTTAATCCTGAAAAATGTGTTTTTGGTGTGCCAGCGGGGAAGCTACTCGGATTCATGGTCTCCGAGCGTGGGATAGAAGCCAACCTGGAAAAAATTGCTGCAATCCAAAACATGAAGCCACCCAAGCAGCTTCGAGACGTCCAAAAGTTGACAAGCTGTCTCGCAGCACTCAGTCGGTTCATCTCCAGACTGGGAGATAAAGCCCTACCTCTCTACCATCTGATGAAAAAATCACCAAATTTTGTTTGGACGGAAGAAGCTCAAATGGCGTTTGAAGAGCTAAAGAAGCAACTGTCAACTCGGCCAGTCCTGGCAGCACCTCAAGAAAAAGAACCGCTCTCATTATATATTACAGCCACAAGCTGAGTTGTTAGCGTAGCTATAGTGGTGGAAAGAGAAGAAGAAGGAAATTCACAAAAGGTACAAAGACCGGTGTACTTCATCTCCGAAGTCCTCACACCATCCAAGCAGAGATATCCCCACTATCAGAAGTTGGCAATGGGAATTTACTTGGCATCACAGAAGCTTGCACATTACTTCCAGGATCATTCCATCACAGTGGTATCTGAAGCTCCCCTGGCAGAAATCATGAATAACATATACTCAACAGGCAGAATTGCAAAATGGAGTTTGGACTTACTGCCCTTTGACCTAAATTACCAAGCCAAAAAAGCAATCAAGTCCCAAGCATTGGTGGATTTCCTGGCCGAGTGGATCGAGGTCCAACATCCTCCACAGCCAACACTAGAGCATTGGACGATGTTTTTTGATGGATCCAAGATGTTAAACGAAGCAGGGGAAGGAGTGGTACTGGTTTCCCCAAGGAAAGACGAGATGAGATACGTGTTGGAGAACGGGGCAGAAAACAATAATTTTTCATGACCTATGCGTCCCGAACCCAAGACCTATGCTATGTCGATGCAAGTAACGGAGGGAATTGGTCACATACCAGTATGTAGTCCGTTAAGCGGGAAACGTTCCCGCGTGAACGTGGTTGATGTAGTCGTACCGGCAATCCCCGATACCGTGCAGATCCACGATGACTCCTGAGGCCACCGGTCCTTGAAGACCGACGACGGGATTACATCCCCGTCGGAACGTTGTCGGTGAAGACGTCGCGACACGGCCTCAACGAGGAAGGAGCACCACAAGTGTAGCGCCTCGCGGGATTGCACGCATACGGTGTACCCGACGTTCCCTCCGGGCTCCGAACCAAAAGAGCAGTGAAAAGAAGATGGATTCGGATCCCGATTCCAGCAGCACGACGACGTGCGTATGGTGGAGAAACCCCAACCAAGTGTAGACTCCAAACAAGGGGAGTCCACTCGAGGAGGGAGAAAGAGAGAGAAGAGAGACCTGAGAAACTTGTCTCAAATCAAAATTGTGTGAAGAAAAAAGGCACCCCCACCCCTCCTTATATAGTCCAAGGAGGGGTGCCACCCTCCCTCTCCTTCCCATGTGGGACTAAACCCTAGGGAGGGGGGGGGGTTTGGTGCGTCTAGGGGAGGTGGGCTCCCTCCCTTGGCGCCTTGGCCCAAGGGGGGGCTCCCTCCTTCCCCTAATGGCCTCTTTAGGCCCATATGCCTTTTAATTCATTTTTAATTATATTTAATCATATTTAATATTTAATTCTGTTAATTAAATAATAAAACATATTTAAACATTATTAAACATTATTTTTAACCTTTCAAAATATCCAGAACAACTTCCGGCACCTCCCGGAACAATTCCGATGTTCTCTCTTATTTCACCGATGATCCCGAATCAATCCTTATTGCGTCGAATACCCTTAAGCGTGACACCCTACGGTTCGGGAAACAGCAGACATGATCAGACACTCTCTGACCAATGACCATCATGTGGGATCTGGTTACAATCCTTGATGAGCCCCTGCGCTTCCATCGAATTAACTTCATCGTTTGAACCGTTAACGTTGAGTACTAATCCCTTTGTCATACGGTACTTTGTTTGTCCGAGGTTTGATCGTCGGCATCCAATATACCTAATTCATTCTCGTTACCGACAAACATGTTTACTCGTTCCCGTGATATTACAACCCCGTGACCTACATGATTGCACAATCTTTATGATGTAATATCATCGAGTGGGCCCAGAGTACCTATCCGTCACTCGGATGGAAAAATCTCATTTTGATCTATTTTCATACTCATCAACATATCTACTTCGGATACCCAAGATACACCTTGATGGTTACCATGTTTCAGTGTAACGGTTAATGCACTCAAAGCATCCTGGTAGATAGCAATTATGTATGATCATCACGGTCTTAAGGATCGGGTCACTACGTTTATAGTTATCGCAATGTTGAACTAGGTGACTGGATCACATTGCAACACTTCTGCTGGGTGTGTGTCCATCATGTCATTATCCCAATGACATGACCCCATTGTCAATAGACTGTTCACATCTCATGATCAGGAAACCTTGATCATCAATTTCCGAATGGACTAGTTTACTAGAGTTAACTAGGGACCTGGTTGTTTGTATACCACACGTGTATTAATGTTTCCGCTTAATACAGTTATAGCACAGTATAAAACTTATTATGAACTAATGGAATACGCCAATAAACATATTTTATTTGCCTCTAGGGCACATTCCCAACAGTCTCCCACTTGCACTAGAGTACAAATAATCTAGTTGCATTTTTCTGTGGATCATAACTCCATATCACGTATATGGTTATAGATCATGCTTGCTTGTGGAAAAGGTTGTATGAACGGTCTGGGTACCATTCAGATCCGTATGTCTTTTGCAAATCATTAATGTCACCTAGTTTGACATTACTTCATTATCCATTATAATGATGAGCTATATATATATATATATTCGGCGGTAGAGTGAGACTTCGTTTGTTTGTGTTTCAGCAATGACATCCGGTGGGTCACGCGGACTTTCCCATAGTCATGCACACTGAAACTCACTCAGTCAGAAGTCGAACTTCTTAAGCGAGAATATAACTCTTGCCACTTCTAAAGTAGCCATATCATTGTAGATTTAATCCTTAGTGCATTGTATGCAACTTTGATGTCTAACCATGTTTCTTTCAACTTAGGCATTTATTAGTATGATATCTCAATTTTCTAGGTTAGTGTCAGAACTTGAACCAGCATAACATTTATGGTCAAGTCCACTATCCTTTACAAATTAGAGATGTATCCTCAGTTCACCCCAGATACTGAAGGATAAACTGAACTCTTTGTTCAATGATTTACTCATAAATCATATCACAACATGTTCTTCTTACTAAGAACTTGGGTCACATTACGTCGAGTACAAAACTTTGGTTTTTATATGAAAGAACCTATGACAGAGGCATAAAGGATGTAGCACATCCATTTCTTTTATTTAACCATCATTTAACAATTGTTCTTGTACTGAGATTAACGCGATACTTCTTTTGGATATACAAGTAAGAACTACCTTCTTGACTTGTCCCATTCTGAACTTCTTCAGAATCTTATCCAGGAAAGTATTCCGACTCAATGATATTAAACACATTAATCTATCTTTATATATTTTCAATGCTTAACTTCATTCATGAAAGATTTTCAATACTCATGAATACCAACTACATCATTCACCATATGTTATATATGAGAATGTTGTCACGCTCCCACTCAAATATGTCAGCCACATATAAGACTAGGATAACATCCACATAGCTCCCACTCAAATATGTCACCCACATATTAAGTTCAGGATAATACTCCCATAGCTCCCACTCAAAATATGTCGTCCACATATTAGGTTTAGGATACTATTCAGCTCCCACTCAGTTTCATGCAAATGCATGTTTCCTCGATATTTTGTCTAAGTCCAAAATCCTTTGATCATCCATCAAATCGAGAATTCTGGTTACGAGACACTAGCATCCATATGTTTTCCAAAACCTTCTCGATGTACCAATTACAACCTTTCTTCAAATGCAGGATTTGAAGAAATCACGGTATTGATAACAATTTGGATCAATCGTAGTGATAATCCTATTGACTCAAGCATCGCTACTATTGTAGTCAACCTTTTGAATTTGTCAGAAATATCCTTCATGACAAATCGATCTTGATGTCTTCCTTTGATGTTCACATTTATTCCTTATAACCTTGAAGTTATTGAGAATATCAAGTAACCTCTTTACTCGATAAGATTCATGTAATCTTAAATGTAACTCAATATAGGATTCCATGACTCATAGTCATTTCTCGTACTTAGGTCCACCATCGCTTCTTCGTAGTTCGTAGGTATGTCTTGTTCCATTAACTTGACAAGTGAATCATGAATATTAATTTGCACAAGGGCAAATATGTATTCTTGAATCCTACTTTGTCCAGTAAAAGTTTCAACCGAAACACCATGATCATTATCATCATTTTCTCCTCTAATTGTAGAGCTTTGGTTTCGGAACACATTCCGTTGCGCTACTTTGACATCTGGAGGCAAGGTCAATTACCTTGTTTGAACTTTCACTTTCTTCCATTAACACATTCATCAAGAACACTTCTTGACAAACACCAAACTTAGCAACACAAGTTTTGCTCTTTGGTCCTGGTTGCGAAAGATGCATCCATAGTTGACTAAGGATACACTACAAAGATAATTTACCACATAAATTATTTTCCTAGAAACCATGACACACCATAACTTATATAGTGTTGGTTTCCACGAACTCAGATGGTTCCCTATACTAAAGTGAGTGTTTGCTTATTAAATTAATAACTCTTAAACAATAATAACGTAACTCGGTAAGAGATAACTTATACAATACACTATCCAATAGAGTATGATTATAATGTTCAGGCATATAACCAATATTGAAGTGTTCCAAGCATTGTAATTTGTGGAACAACTTTCACACAAGTACGTATGCCGAAGGCTAACTCAAAACATTTGTCTCTTTGATCAAATCTTAGAGACTTGTTTTTCTCGTTAATTTAGTGTAAGGCCCTATATGCGGTACTGGTCCAGATCTAGATGTTTCCATCCAGATCCGGGGACGAAGCACATATCGGTCCCACCGCGACATATGACATAGCCATATGCCCCGGATTTCCAACATGATATCACAACATTACAAATACAAGGATACAACATCTCATACAATTGGCATACAACTGCCTTAATACAATACGTCAGCGGAAGATACATGTCTGAGTACAGACTACAATCAATTGCCTAGCGGCAAAGAGAAAAACATCGATCCACATAACCACACGGGTCCAGGCCCTCCGCCGGGATCCGCCTAACTAGTCGTCGTCGAGTCTCCACGTGAAACGTCGATCACCTTATCTGTTGTCGATCAAGAACCCTGAAAAGAGTTTGGGGGTAGTATCATGAGTACAGAGGTACTCAGCATCCAACTGTAGTGGTCATCTGACCCAGCAAGGACTTCATCACTCGTCATTCTAGGACAACTAGTAGTTTACGGTAAGGATGGAATAAGTGGTGAGGTTGCTGCCGCACTAGAATTTATGAAGTGGCTAACGATCTAGAGAGTAAGATAAGAAGCCAAGCATTTGATGAGGAATCGCCTCCAACAAGTCTTGCTATCAACTACTACGCAAACATAACACCTATCCTATCCTTGTCCTGCTCTTCGCATCGCGACGAAGAAGAAGCAGTCAAGGAACACACACGTTGATTAAGTTATATTAAGATTATCTCAGTTGTTGTTGTCTATGAACAAGGAGTAGGTCTCAAGTCATCTATAACCGTGGACACGGCTTCTCGAAAAGATTTAACCCTGCAGGGGTGTACCAACTGCCCAATACAAGGCTCCGCACGCACGTCTCTCTCAGTTGCTACCCATCACAGGAAACCATTTTATGATTTAGTTCCGAGAGATCCGAAACGACAGGTCCCTCTAACTAACAACAAACAAATCCGGGTGGCCCCCGGGGAGTCGACACCCAATCGAAAAGCCGGCCACGCTCTCGGATCGGACTCTTCCGTATGGCTAAGGTCGGGGTTAGCCTCACCTATATAATAGGGGACTTCCCTAGGTCACCAGTGTGGACCAACAAAGGAACTCTGTCTCTGCTGGCCCGAGTTGTTTTAAATCCACTGGCTGCAGACCAGTTATGCATGCGGGTTTCAAATGATAAATCAGCTTGGGCCACCACTAGAAATGTTGGAAGCTAGGTAGGTAAGAAGAGAGGACCCCATAGTATCCCACACGCGGTTAGGCACGCTCAGTCTTAAAACCAATACCCGGAACTCGGATCCTAGGTGACTCGATTGGAACAAAGCGTCAGGGCGGGATAGCCTAGACCTTCCATCCTTCGTCGAATATAGTCAACATTATAATAATCATATCATCAATAACAATAATAATAATGTGATAGCCCAAACCAAGGAGTAACAGGGTAACATCGTAGCATCCTAAGAACGCATACTAAGCAGAGGTTGAGCAACGAGCAATAGTAACATAGCAGTACAAGGTTTGCTGGGAGGGGACATGGCTGTATCGGTTTGAAAGAGGCTGTAAACATGTGGTAGGATCAAACATCGAACCTATCCTAGACTAGCATGCAAACCGCTGGATGAAATAGAATGGATCATAAGTAATGCATAGTCCTTCCCTATTGATAAGTAGGGTTCTGAAGGTGTAGTTGATCGCAAGCTCGCATCGTCCCCGAGAGGTACCCGCGGAAGCACACAAGACGGTAAACATTGGAAAGCAGTCAACGAGCAAGCATCTATTACTGCAAAGCAAACACGAGCAAGCATCAACAATAAGGCAACACGAGACATCGCACCTACCGTCGAGAGCGGTTACTAACAGGTTAAGTGGAGTACTCGTCACACACGACGATACCGCACATTTAGAGAGGTTCAAGTTGTTTAGCTACAAGTGATCAACCAACGGTTGTTAACATGGCAAGGCACCCAAGCATGGCATGTCACACAATCATGGAAAAAGGTTAAGCACAAATTAAACTACCTATACTAGTCAAGTTAAGCGAGGCAACACCCTAAACATGGCATAACACTAAGTGCCTCACGATGATTAAAGGATTTGGTACTGTTCTGCCCTAAACCATATTTTAGGTTGGTTAACAGCAGCTAAAAACAGCATAAACACAAAGTACACGAAAAACTAATCAAGTTACATATAAAGAACACCCCAAACGGAGTTACGGTTAAAAAGATACAAGCAGAACAAGTTACGGGCACAATCTGCCAAAATCAGGAAGCACACTTTAGAGCATTGCACAAACAGGGTAATGAGTGCAAACATGCTCACAAATGATAGGAAATTAAAGTAGACATGTCAGGGAAGGCATGGCAAAAAGTATCATGCAAATAGGCATCATGAACAACTAGTTATAGCCCATGCAAAATGCAATAAAACATTACTGGTCTAGGACTTGGTGAAAATCACGAAAACATGGCAGAAACTATTATTTTTATGCTGTATAAACAGGGGTATAACTATATGCAAAAGTGCAGCAACATGACATAGCAATACATGGGCATGAATTAGACATGATGCTTACCAATATGCAATTGGAATCACCCAATTCTGATAAACGGCCGCGACACACTCGTCGACCGAAGTTGCAACAAAATATAAACAGCAACACACTAACATCAGGGTAGCTACTTTGGAACAAGATACAGTCATCATGCATCAAGCAAATATGGCATGTGAATGCATGGAACTAAAGTATAAACAATGCTTAACAGGATGCAAAAGGATTCACTCCATTCCGACGTAAGGTTGCGACGCAACCATCGCCCGAAGTTTCAATAAGACAACAGTTTCAGACAGACTTAACATCAGTTTAGCAGATTAACGATCTGGTGCCCTATTTGACCAACAATTACACAAGCAAGATGACATCGGATCAAGATGCTCACAAAAGATGGATTAAAGAGCACAGAGAGCACAACAATTGTAACATCCCAAAATTCTCCGAATTTTGGAATTTTAATCAAATTAAATAGATAATGATTGTTTTCTTGATGTGTTTGATTTTCTCTGGGATTTAAAACTTTTTGAGTTTATCGAATATTAAAAAGAGAGGGAATAAAAGGACTTTCCCTAATATTCATAATTGGTGTGTTTTGGAATTTATTATTTAAAATAAAACCAACAAAACAAAATGAGAGAAGGTAATATGACTCCTTCAACATATTAGAAGGTTGGAAAATGTTTTAAATCATTATTGAAATTCTTTTCAATATTCAAAACATTTTTCAACTCAAGGAAATTCAATTGAGAGGATATAAAATGACTTATCCCCTTTTTAATAAAGTTGGAAAATATTTAGAATATTACTTTGAAGTTTTTAAAATTTATTTGGAGTATTACAAATAACTCTAAAATTATTTTGGGGTTTTTAAAATGCTAAGAGAGTTTTTATTTCATTAAAATGATTTATTTAATATTTCAAAAGAGTTGAAAAATTATTCCAATGGGATATTTTTATTTTTCCAAATTATTTATTGTTATGAAAATTTTAAAATTTATATTTTATTATTTAGAAATGTTTTGTCAATGCTTTTGACCAAATAAAAATACTTTTAAATAATTTATTGGATTTTATTTGATTTATGAAAAGTATTTTATATTTAAATAAAGTATTTAGAAAATGTTTATATTTTTATTTTTCCTTTTTGGAAAATATATTAATTGCATAATTTTCTTTGTATTATTTGATGAGTTTAGAATTTTATTTCATACTTTTCGGTTGATTTGATTTAATTGTTTGAAGTTCGGTTTTAACGAAAAAGGAAAAAAATCCGCAGCCCGGCCCAACAGTTTTTCCTGCCCGCGAGCGCAATAAGAGCCCAACTCGGTTTGATTGTTTTTTTTTCTTTTTCTCTGGCTATATAGGAATTTCGTTTTTTCGATTTTTGGTTTTATTCTTTTTCTGGAAAACCTAATTCCGCAGGATCCGCCGCCGGGCCCCGCCACGTCACCGCCGCCACCGCCGCCTCCGCGCCGCCGCCTCTGCGCCGCCACCTGTGCGTCGCCGCAGCCGGCTGCCCGCCCGGGCTGCCGCGCCCCTGGAGCCATCGGCCACCGCACCGCCTGCGTGCCCGCCCGCCTCCCGCCGGGCAGCCGCGCCGCCGGCCACCACCCGGGCTGGCCATACCGCCCGCGCCACCGCCTGCGTGGCCACGGCCAGCCGGGCCGCGCCGCCCCGACGCCACCGGCCGCCGCCACCCCACGGCCCCGCGCGCCTCCCCACCCCACGTCGCCTCCACGGCCTCCTCACGCCGGAGCACGGCCGACCTCGCCGGAGAAGCCTCGCCGGAGTCAAACCGTTTCAGATCTGAGTCAAACTATCCCAGGGACCCGATTGCTTTTTCAGAAGATCTTTATTCGCGAACGAGTCCCTGTTGGCAGAAAACCCCCCGGCACCGTACCCGCAATATCTTCTACACCGTAAGTCGGATCGAGGTGAAACTTTTTCCTACGCACTTGTGTTGTTCTGTACTTTAGCATGGTATAAAGTTTTGCACACTTTGCACACTTTTGAATTAGAAGTTATTTCAAATTCAAATTCAAATCCCAGAAGCCATATCGTGTAAACCGTTGATCCAAATCGAGTGATTCTTTTTGCGTCGGATCACTCGTTCCATGTACTTTTTGTATATAGCATGTGTACACAAAAATTCATAAGTTTTTTGATCCGTTTAATTTCAAATTCAAATCAATGCTGCAATTGCTACGACCTGCGTTGTAGTATTCCGTTTCGCGTGATTCTTTTCTCATATTGGATCATATGAGACATCTTATCGGCAACATCCACATACCATTCATATTGCTAAGATATTTACCTTGATTTCATAATGCCTTGATCATAATCTTGTATCGACAAATCTTTATCTGTTGACTCTCTCGAGTTCACTTCCACCGATAACCTTCGAGCACATCGACCCCTTTGCACTTCAAAGCTTTTGTTTTGTTGTTTAAACCTTTGTGATTGTTTTGTTGATCTTGTGTTTTGTCCTTGTGGTGTGATTGCTTATTTGAGTTCTTTCGTTGACGATAGATTGCTCGGAGTGTGACGAGTAGAGTTGACTGGAACGTGAGAGCGAAGATCTTCATCGAATGTATAAGGAAAGTGATGCTTTGACCATACTCATACCTATATTTTCTATATGCAGTATGTTAAGAAATATCACCCTATTGCATGATAGGTAGTTTATTTTACTGTTGCTGCAAAACCAGTTAGGATAGCCACATGTCTTGACTTATCTACCGTAGATCAACCTAGCCGTGTTGTTGCTTTATTGCTATGCTTTGTAGACGTGGTTTGGGTTGTGTAAATTCATGGAGTGCATGTGAGCTATTTAATAATTTGTGTAGCAACATTATCATAATTAGAAATCACCTCTGGACGGGCAGGGAGTGCTTCTTGGGGGCTCGTGCCTTATCTAAGGGCGAGACCAGGTTGTACCCCTAATGGTTGGTTTGGTGGTTGACAGTACGTCATGGTGCTACCCTCTGAACGTAAGTGGGCGCCGTCCAGGCTCAAAAAGATCAGACATACTTGGTGACTAGGAGCTTACATGTACAGCCGCTGGCCATATGGGCTCTGGCTTAGTTGAGTATGATGTAGGAAACCTCTCCCGTGCAAAGCTAGCAGATGTAGATGTGATAGGTGGCATCGGCTTGCCGTTGGGTGTAGGTGACCTGTTCTAAAAGACTTCGGCTCAATCTTCGGGTTGAGTCCAGCGGGGAAAGTGTACTAACCTCAGCAGAGTAAAAACTAATCATGATTAGCCGTGTCCCCGGTTATGGACATCCTTGAGCTACTACACATTACTGTTACTGGAGGATCTTGACATATGAATCACCTTAATAATTTGAGTGGGCAAGATTAAATAAGGGTGTGGTGTTGGAACTGGTGTGCCCAGTTCATTCTTAAGTAGTAACTTCAACTTAAAATTTTGACTAGTTTAGTTCAGGAGAAAATTGTCTTTAAGCAAAAATAAACCATAAGCCTTTCCCTTGACTTACCTTGCATGTAGTTGTAGGTCCTTTATATAAACTTTTCCGTGTCACTTGCCGTACAAATCAGATGTACTGACCCGTTGTCGGGCTGTAACCTTCGGTGTTGCAGGATTATATACGACGAGTAAGAGGTACGATGTAGGGTTACGATGTCTATACTCAACTTGCCGGTAGAGTTGATGGACGCCACGAAGTTTTTATTGTTTTTCGCTGTATTTTATTTGTAAGCTAGCCTTGAGCTATGCAGGTATGTTTATTTGTAATACTGGATCTTCGATGTAATATATATATATATATGATATGTGGTTTATTATTGATATTAAATCGTGTACTGTGTGTGCTAGCTATTGATCCAGGGACTAGCACAGAATGCACAGAGACTCCGGTTTGTGAGGAACCGGGTCGTTACAAGAATACAAAAAAAGATTCACTTTGTTCCGACCTACGAGTCAACGGAAAATCGCTTTGCAAAATAGGTACAGTAGACAAAAATATAAAAGACTTAGCAGAAATTTCGAGGTGCCTAGAGAAAAAAAGGACCTTGGGCCCAGGCCTAACAGGCCGGCGGTGGCGCTGGAGAGGCCAACGTGCTGGCTAGGCCGCGCAGCAGGGGAGGCGGACCGGCCCACCTGGGCTTGATCGGCGGGGACGGCTGGATCGGGATCCTCCCGATCCCGACCGGCGGCAGCGCAGCGGTTCCGGCCACCGGCGGCTAGCGGCGCAACGCCGGCGCGGAGGCGAGGCAGCGGGGGCGCGCTACGAGGGAAGGCCAGAGGAGGGCGACGTTGCTCGGGTCCTGGTGGGGTCGTCCATGGGAGGCCGCGGGGCGAGCTTTGCTCCCCAGCCATGGAGGGCGTCGGCCGGTGGCTTCCCGTGCCTGCGAGGGGAACGGCGTGGTGAGAAGAGGAGGAGGGGCGCGGGGATGAGAAGGGAGAGGGGCGGCCTGGCCTGGTGGCGCGCGACGGCGCCAGAGTTTGGAGGCGGCGACGCTCTGAGGAGACGGGCGGCGCGCTCGGTGCGGCTGCCTGGGCGGGACCGTACGGCTGGGAGGTGGGAGGAGACCTCCAGGGGTGACGTGGCTGCATGGGAGCCCTCGGATCTCAGATCCGACGGCTTCGGGGGTGGCTAGGCTAGGGTTTCGGGATTTTTGGGGTGTTTTGGGCGAATTTGGAGGCAGATCTGAGGGGGTGGCTGCAATTTTGTGGATAGGGAAACCCTAGAAAGGGGTGGGAGTGTGGTGGTCTTTATATAGCCCAGGTGGCTGGCAGTTTGCAAAAACATCCCCGGTTTTTCTCTCGCGCGCGCGGTGTTTATGTTTCTGACCGCCGGGGGTCCGCAGTACCTCCGATTCGGGTAAAACTTTGAACTGCGCGATCAGCGCGTCGAGCCGGCGGCGTGCACCTCACGCTGGAACCGTTCTGAGAACAATTTTCGGCGTGCTAAAAAAATAACTCGTTTAATTATTAAACGGGGTTTTCGTTCAGTTGGCTGGGCTGGTCTCGTGCGGTTTTTCGCGACGGTGATCGGGCGAAACCCGGTGTCGCAAAGGTCGAGTGTCAGGGTGGCAAGAGTCGGTCTCCGTCCGGTACGAGATAAGAGGGGAAAAAATAATCGCCAATCGATAAATCGGGGATGCAAACACCGCAAACAAAGAAGGCAATCAAACAATTCTCGCCGAAAACAATTTTTTTAATTTTTGTGAAATTTGGGTTGTTACATTTAGTACCCGTCTTCATTCTGAAATCCCTTTGATCACATCAAACTATCCCAGACTCATGTTTCATTAGTGAATACACATATTCATCTAAGTCCACATCTGAAGTTTACGAATTAATGAAATTCACTACATGCTGAAATATGATACATCACTATGTATGATATGCAACAGTCATCGCAAACTCTGTTTTACCAGAATGCGAGGTTTCAGTCATCTCACCTAAAGAGGTATGGTTTGCATGTGTCAAGAGATCAAGTATCTCAAGACTTCATCAAACCAATCGTGACTTAAATGGTAGTGTCATTACTAACTTTGGATAATTCTTGGCATTACAATATTTCTTATAAATGATCAGACTACTACCATCAATATAAGAATAACTCATTCATAACCGTAATGTGACCATAAAAGATCATTCTTAAAAGGAGAACAACTGACTTTTTTCTCACTAATATGAATAATTGTCTTCGCGAGATGCAAGACACACTAATAAGGTTCACACTCAAACGATCATAAATTTATTCATATACTAATCAAATGATAGATGTAGAGGGAGAGTGTTGTCGATCATCAACTATCTTGATTACCGTCAGCACACATTGTCACCTCATCCCTTCCAGGCCACTCTTTAAGAAGTGAGTTCAAGCATCGAATACTTAATCAACCACAATCAGTGTTTTGTGGGGAAAGACATTTATAATCCGTGTATCAAATATACTTTCTCCGTCAATGACTATTCCTGCATTGGTTCTACCTTTAAAGTTCACAACTTTAACCATGAAATCATGAAAGGTGAACGATTCTCCTTCATGACATAGTCTAGACGCGGTCTTTGTAGCTGGGAGGAAGCGAATGCAACTCCCAAGTTATTGCAAAGTAACCAGTCATTCTGTAGTCCAAGTTGTACACAAGGTGTTCATGTATCTTATACATTTTCCAAGTGACTTTCTCAGCAGGTTGTTCCTTCCACCATGGTTGAAAGAAACCCCGTCCATATACTCATATTCCATTACTCTGATTTGTGACTTAGTGCTTTTAAGATCACATAGCACGTCATACGTGCTGGTGTCTTAATCATGCATTCACAATTCAGATTCCATAGAATGAAGTATGGTGTATCGAACAGTCATTGAATAAGAGACGATGAATACGATACTCATCATCATCTTCTTCAATTACGGAGTTATCCGGTGTATCTCCTAGAAGTTCTCGTATTATGTTTTAACAAGTCATTAGTAATGAGCATGTCTCTAACGGTGTTGGTACACATCAATGAAGTAAGACCCATTTTCCTTAAGTTCTACATCACACTAAAGAGCCATGGTTATAAACATTGCTTATGACATTATCTACAATGATATTTGCTAAGACATGAAGATTAAGTTCATAATAGGAGTTCATGTTTTAAACAATTCTGGAACTCCCACTCAGACAAACATCCCTCATAGTTTATTCTAAGTGAATACACAATCCTTGAGAACTATACCTCCCCCGTGTGACATGACCATCAGTATATTCTCAAGGTAGGCCATCATGCCAATCACATCATCCATGTGACTCATGCTCGATCTTTCGATCACTGTGTACCGAGGCCATATGTACATATGCCAGGCTCGCCACAATAACCTTAGTGATTATATGCCGCGTATGCAAGGCCATGTTTCTGGACATGCTAGGCTTGCTCCACCCATCTCATTTGAACGCTAATATGTTTGACACCCGTGTGACACGCGATGCCTCCATAATGGAGATCTTTCCAGATGGTGCTTCACTAAGGAAGGACACTTTGTTGGATTAGTGAGGGACCATCCTATAATGATACCGTCGTATATCCAATACAAGCAAAACAAGATGCTATAGTATAAATCATACTAACTATGATGCCCCCTGCAAATTAAAGTTTAGACGCCTCTACTTTATCTTTTGCAAGATTTACGTGGCTGATAGGGCTTTCGAGATAGAACCGTTTCTATGCCTATGAACATACAACCACAACACCAATCCCGCAATTGTCTCTATTACACCCCTATCGGGGCCCTCCGTTGCAACGTCTTCGCATCGCTAATGTTAGAGAGACAGACACCCCCCAACCACTTATATGGTACAAGCCATATGTCAAGCGTGGAACCAGTCTCGCATAAACGCGTAAGGTCGGTCGGGGCCGCTTCATCAGGACATTGCCGCAATGCTAAACGAGTACATGTGAGAGGCTAACAATTGGAGAATTGATGCCCACATACTAGATGTGTTCTATCCGTACAATACATCTACGCATAGCCTTGCTCTGATGCCACTGTTGGAGAACGGGGCAGAAAACAATAATTTTTCATGACCTACGCGTCCCGAACCCAAGACCTATGCTATGGCGATGCAAGTAACGGAGGGAATTGGTCACATACCAGTATGTAGTCCGTTAAGAGGGAAACGTTCCCGCGTGAACGTGGTTGATGTAGTCGTACCGGCAATCCCCGATGCCGCGCATATCCAAGATGACTCCCGAGGCCACCCGGTCCTTGAAGACCGACGACGGGATTACGTCCCCGTCGTAACGTTGTCGGTGAATACATCGCGACACGGCCTCAACGATGAAGGAGCACCACAAGTGTAGCGCGTCGCGGGATTACACGCATACGGTGTACCCGACGTTCCCTCCGGGCTCCGAACCAGAAGAGCAGCGGAAAGAAGATGGATTCGGATCCCGATTCCAGCAGCACGACGGCGTGCGTATGGTGGAGAAACCCCAACCAAGTGTAGACTCCAAACAAGGGGAGTCCACTCGAGGAGGGAGAAAGAGAGAGAAGAGAGATCTGAGAAACTTGTCTCAAATCAATATTGTGTGAACAAAAAAGGCACCCCCACCCCTCCTTATATAGGCCAAGGAGGGGTGCCACCCTCCCTCCCCTTCCCATGTGGGACTAAACCCTAGGTAGGGGGGTTTGGTGCGGCTAGGGGTGGTGGGCTCCCTCCCTTGGCGCCTTGGCCCAAGGGGGAGCTCCCTCCTTCCCCTAATGGGCCTCTTTAGGCCCATATGCCTTTTAATTCAT
Organism: Bromus sterilis; assembly: GCA_950022295.1. Classification (NCBI taxonomy): domain Eukaryota; kingdom Viridiplantae; phylum Streptophyta; class Magnoliopsida; order Poales; family Poaceae; genus Bromus; species Bromus sterilis. The sequence goes on from OX465599.1 coordinate 212,924,956, forward strand.
TTTTAATTATATTTAATCATATTTTAATATTTAATTCTGTTAATTAAATAATAAAACATATTTAAACATATTTAAACATTATTTTGAACCTTTCAAAATATCCAAAACAACTTTCGGCACCTCCCGAAACAATTCCGGTGTTCTCTCTTATTTCACCGATGATCCCGAATCAATCCTTATTGCGTCGAATGCCCTTAAGCGTGACACCCTACGGTTCGGGAAACAGCAGACATGATCAGACACTCTCTGACCAATGAACATCATGTGGGATCTGGTGACAATCCTTGATGAGCCCCTGCGCTTCCATCGAATTAACTTCATCGTTTGGACCGTTAAAGTTGAGTTCTGATCCCTTTGTCATACGGTACTTTGTTTGTCCGAGGTTTGATCGTCGGTATCGAATATACCTAATTCATTCTCATTACCGACAAACATGTTTACTCGTTCCCGTGATATTACAACCCCGTGACCTAGTCACATGATTGCACAATCTTTATGATGTAATATCACCGAGTGCGCCCAGAGTACCTACACGTCACTCGGATGGACAAATCTCGTTTTGATCTATTTGCATACTCATCAACATATCTACTTTGGAATACCCAAGATACACCTTTATGGTTACCATGTTTCAGTGTAACGGTTAATGCACTCAAAGGATCCTGGTAGATAGCAATTATGTATGATCATCACGGTCTTAAGGATCGGGTCACTACGTTTATAGTTATCACAATGTTGAACTATGTGACTGGATCACATTGCAACACTTTTGGTGCGTGTGTGTCCATCATGTCATTCTCCCAATGACATGACCCCATTGTCAATAGACTGTTCACATCTCATGATCAGGAAACCTTGATCATCAATTGCCCAATGGACTAGTTTACTAGAGTTAACTAGGGACCTGGTTGTTTGTATACCACACATGTATTAATGTTTCCGCTTAATACAGTTATAGCATAGTATAAAACTTATTATGAACTAATGGAATACGCCAATAAACATATTTTATTTGCCTCTAGGGCACATTCCCAACAATACGTCCTCCAAATACACTTCCCAGCAACGAATAACGAAGCCGAGTACGAAGCTCTTTTGTACGGCATGAGAATGGCCATTTCACTCGGAATTAGGAGACTCGTGATATTCGGAGATTCAGACCTAGTGATAAACCAAGTAATGAGAGAGTGGGACATACAGAGTGCAGCAATGACGACCTACTTCGTAGCAGTGAGAAAATTGGAGAAAAAATTTGATGGGCTAGAGCTCCATACATTCTAAGGGTTCAAAATCAGGCAGCAGATGACCTAGCCAAGTTGGGCTCTACTCGGGGTCAGATCCCGCCAGGAATTTATTTGGAGCACTTTCACTCTCCACCAGTCAAGGAAGACCCTTTCCTAGAAGCCGATCCAGATATGCTGCCTGACAAAAACATACCTAACAAGGAAGATATACCTGCAGTAGTTGACATGGTGTTTGACGTGGAGGTCACTCCTCCCAAGTGGACACTCCCAATCCTAGCTTATCTGCAAAAACAAGAGTTGGCCGATGACGAGATAGAAGCTAAGCAAGTTGTCCGCAAATCAAAGTCTTACTCGGTGATCAATGGGGATTTATACCGAAACAACATCACTCAGCTCCCCCAGCGATGCATCTCCGAGGAAGAAGGTCAATGTATCCTACAAGACATCCATGCGGGTGATTGCGGCCACCATGGCTCAAGTAGGAAGCTGGTAGAAAAAGCTTTCCGAGCTGGTTTCTTCTGGCCTCAAGCCATCAGCGATGCTCGGTACATCGTAGACCACTACGAGGGCTGTCAGTTTTATGCCAAGCAGCCACGCAAACCGGCCTCCGAGCTGAAGACAATCCCTCTAGCCTGGCCATTCGCAGTATGGGGACTGGACATGATCGGACCACTCAGAACAGGCAAACATGGTTTCACCCACATCTTGGTCGCAGTGGACAAGTTCACCAAATGGATAGAAGAAAAACCCATCAAAGCCCTCGACTCTGCCACAAAAGTCAGCTTTATGCAAGGCGTCATACATATCTTTGGCGTACCACATGACATCGTCACTGACAATGGGTCAAATTTCAACTCGGCCGAATTCAAGAAATTTTGTTGGAGCAACGACATTCAGGTCAACTTTTCCTTAGTTGGACACCCACAATCCAATGGACAGGTCAAGCGAGCAAACGGATTAATACTCAAAGGAATCAAAACCCGTCTGCTTCGGGAACTGAAGGAAGAAGCGGGTGCCTGGGTCGACGAACTCCCTTCGGTCTTGTGGGGATTGCGGACAACTCCCAATCGATCCACTCGGTCAACCCCCTTCTTCCTCGTTTACGGTTCAGAAGCAGTTCTCCCGAGTGACCTTAAGCACAATGCCCCCCGTGTAAGCCAGTACACCGAAGCTAAAGCCGAAGCAACACAACAAGATGGTGTTGATCTCTTGGAGGAAGAACGGAACCTAGATCTCACCCGCTCGGCGTTCTATCAGCAAGATCTTCTCTGATATCACGACCGACATGTTCGAGCTCGCTCATTTCAAGAAGGTGACATGGTACTTCGCATCAAGCAAACTTCGGATCACAAACTAGCTCCCCCATGGGAAGGTCCATATGTCATCTCCAGAGTCCTGCGCAATGGGTCTTATCGCTTGTACGATGTAACTAATAATGTAGAAGAGCCTCACGCATGGAACACCCAGTTATTGCGACGTTTCTATGCATGAGAATGTTTGTAAGACCTGAATAAAATATTATTTAGCACAAACAGTGCACCTTGCTCAATCTGTATATCATTTCATTCTTGTTACACAATCAGGTTTTCCTCCGAGCTGTGCGCAGCTCGGACGAGAACTTAGGAAAAATATTCTAAGTGCTTACGACAACCCAAGAGGCTTGGGGAAGCACAACATCATCTGCATTGAGGATCTTGTCCACAAGATCATCAATAGAAAATTTTCTAAGTACCCTCCAAGTCTCAGGAGACTTGGGGGCTGCTTAAAGTTATAAAATCAGGTTTTCTTCCGAGCTGTGTCCAGCTCGGACGAGAACTCACAATCAGGTTCTCATCCGAGCTGTGCGCAGCTCGGATGACAACTTAGAAAAAATATTCTAAGTGCTTACCAAAACCCAAGAGACTTGGGGAAGCCCAACATCATCTGCATTGAGGATCTGGTCCACAAGATCATCAATAGAATTTTTTTATAAGTACCCTTCAAGTCTCAGGAGACTTGGGGGCTGCTTAAAGTTATAAAATCAGGTTTTCTTCCGAGCTGTGTCCAGCTCGGACGAGAAATCATAATCAGGTTCTCATTCGAGTTGTGCGCATCTCGGACGACAACTTAGAAAAAATATTCTAAGTGCGTACAGGGAGCACTAGTCATGTGCAGCCGGCTTACAAAGAAGTCCTGACTCCTGGATAACCCAATAATCTATCTCAAGTACGATAAGATGAGGCATGTTGAATCCAGAGTCGACTTCTATATGAGCCTTTATATTTTCTTTCTGCATACATTAGCATCATCACATATCCTTTTCATTTTTCATTCAAAAGATATATCTTGAGCATTAACCGGTGTGACTCGGTATGGCACAAAAGATGCTCATACTAACTCATGGGGACTATAGCTCAAAAAATTCTCTATGACTAGGTATAACACAAAAGATGCTCGTACCGACTCATGGGGAATACACCTTTTTCATTGCATCTTCTGCATATATAAAGTTGACTTCGGTCCCGACGGCTCTCACCATACATATAAAGTCGACTTCGGTCGCGACGGCTCTTGCCATACATATGAATATCGACATTTGTCGAACCGGCCCTCGCCAACTTATTTGTAAGCTGGGAATAAAACCCATCGTGTCATATCTATGTGACTTGGCAGATTCAAAGATAGACCTATGTGACTCGGCACTGCACACAGATGCAGACACCGACTCATGTGGACTATACTTCAAGGTTTCTGCTCAAAAGAAGACTCGGTACATCACCCAGTTGAGTATACCGACTCTTGGGGAGTAACACTTCAAAATATTCTTTAGAAAATATGGAAGAAATTTTAAGTCCCAGGTTGCTACAGGCAAGACAACCCGACACTTGGGGGCTACACTACTTCGAAGCAAGTTTCATAAACACAAATTCTTCTTTGACGACCCGTACGACATGTAAACATGACCATACCATCTCATGGGGGATACAAGTCGATCAGTCCTATGAGTCGATTAACAGATACTAAACTATTCTGAATCGACTCAGGGGGCTACAGATACATACACTATCATAAATGTTCGGCTCTCATACACTCCGATAAAACATTTCAAGTCAGGAATAAAATCGACTCATGAACTCATGGACTCAATGAAAGTTCATAAATTTCTTTCATCAAACCAACTGGGTCTTACATCAAAGTAGGCAACCTTACAAGCAAAAGCCAAACTCGGCAATATACTACTAAGAAGAGAAACCCACAGCTTCAGACATCTTCTTCGGAGTCGTCTTCATCCTCCGTTGAAGCTTCTTCTTCACTAAGAAGTTCTTCATCGCTGGAGCTCTCCACACAACAGCAGGCTCGGTCTCCATCCGAGTCAAAGATCCTAGCTGACAAGGTGTATTCACCATCAAATTTGAAGATAATGGTGTCACCTCGAGAAATATTCCTGGAGCGAAGAAAATTTTTCCAACCTTTCTCACAAAACATGGTGCCATGGTTAGAAAAACTAACTGTCACCCAGACAGGTCCATGAGGACATCCATCAGATCGGAGCCAAAGGCCCGAAGGTGTCGAGTCAACCACAAGTTGAGAAAAAGATTCAGGAAGTTTGATCCAGCGTCGAATCGTCCGGATATGAACCAAGAACTCACTCCTCTAAGGAGAAGAAGGGGGAGATTCAGAAGGAGAGGCAGCACGAGTACTTCTTCCTCTACCTCTGCCACGGCCACGACCTCTACCACGGACACGACCATGACCACGGCCGCGACCTCGAGTACTTGCACGGGGAACGGGCTCGTTGGATTCCAAATGAGAAGAGGCTTCTAGCTTAGGTTCCATGGGGAAAACAGGAAGAGGAAGAGGAAGATGGATGCGCTTGAAAGATCAAACTATCCAAAGGGATATTTATAGTAGATTCATGGGGAGGATCAATTAATGCCATAAATAAATCGGGATAATTATCCATGGTAGATAGCATTTATGGAAAGACTCCTCGATTCCCACTACAAACATCAATGCCTCTAACCGACATTTCGGGCAGAGTGATCATAAAAACCAAACCGGATCTTTGACCAAAGGTCAAAGGAAAAATCTTCAAGTAAAAGGAAATGAAAAGCTAAAAAAGAGTTAGGCGTCGACTTCTAGTAAAGCATCAGATGATAGCTGACTCAACGAGAAAGGCCGACTTCATGGAGACAGAGGAATTGAAGCAAAATTGAAGAGAGACGACTATGATTCCCAATCAACGTCAACCATATAGTCGGTCCCTAATCCATAAAGAGCCGGTGGCAATGAAGAAGATAAAGAAGATTGCTGTGAAGACTAAAGCATCACAACAATCCTGGGGGCTAATGTCGGGGGGGGGGGGGGGGTGGATCAGGCCCATAGACCCGGCATTAGGAACCTCCGGGCCGACTTACATATGAAGGCCCACAAAGAAGACCCGACCAAGAGTCTGACGTGCCAAGCGTGAAGATTGAAGACCTAGAAGGAATTTGACTTACCTTGTGTAGCACGTAGAAAACTTGTAAAGTAGAATAGAACTCCACATCGTGTAGGAGTCGGACTCTAGGAATCCCGGGACACGACACCTTTATAAGCCGAGGACCACGGGAGCCAGAGCGAGAACTTACCTCAAGCCAGGTTGAGACAACTCGCTCCATAGCCTAGATCTCCACGAGACTAAGGTTGTGAAACATCATCACTATAATCGATACGGTCGACTCTTCCAATTGAGGAGTCGATCCCCCTATAGTCAAAAAGCAGGAGTAGGTCTTTACCGCACCGACGGGGCCGAACCTGGGTAACTCGCCGAGTCCTGTGCCTATGTCGACCCTCTCCTTGAATTCGCCTCGCAGCAAAGGTCCCATGATAAGTCCGACTCTACGGACATCTGTCGTGACTTTCCCACGACAAGCACACAAGAAGGAAACACTGGAAAAGGGAAATCGACGAGCAAGCATATATTACTACGAATCAATCACGACCAAGCATCAACAAGAATTCAACACGAGAAAACGCACTACGGTATCGCATTTATCGTCAAGAGCGGTTACTAACAGGTTAAGTGGAGTACTCGTCACACACGACGATACCGCACATTTATCACGGTTTAAGTTGCTTAGCTACACAATACGAGAAAAGGTTATTAACATGGCATCCCACTCAAGCATGGCATAGCACACAAACATGACAAGAGGTGAAGCATAAGGTAAACTATCTATGATAGTCAACTTAAGTGAGGCAACACCCTAAACATGGCATAACACTAAGTACCCCATGATGATTACAACATTTGGTACTGTTCTTCCCTAAACCGTATTTTAGGTTGGTTCACAACAGAAAACAATGGCATAAACACAAAGTACATGAAATTCTAGTCAAGTTATATGTAAAGAACACCCCAAACGGAGTTACGGTTAAAAAGATACAAGCATCACAAGTTATGAACACAGGCTGTTAACATCGGGTAGAACACTTGGAGTAATGCATCAATAAGCTATTGAATGCAAACATGCACCAAAATGATGTGTGAATCAACAGTACACATGACAATCATGACATGGCATCAAAGTTTCATGTATATGAGCATCAGGAACAAGTAATTGTAACCCATGAAAAAAGCTAAATAATACTACTGGTCTAGGGACTTGGCGAAAAACAAAGGCATGGGAAACTCTTATAAACATGTTATATAAACAGTAGAAAAAGCATTATCAAACAAGCTCCAAATTGAACATGCAATACATCTACAGCAATCCTACACGATGCTCATGAGTTCACACATAGCACTTGTGGTCAAAGGACCCATGGATGAATAAGTATTAAGCATGCAAGACAACTATATTATATTCCATACTTAGTGAATAAAATAGTCACTAAAGCAAAACTGTCAATAGGCCTTATGGATGTGACACAATCATCAATCAAACTGTGAATAAAATAACAACAGCGGCACTAAACAATCTGGTGCCCACTTCAACAGTGATTTACGTCAACTAGATGGCCTCAAAACAATTAAGTCACTAAAGAAAAACAGTACATCACACTAAAATGAGCACTTTTTATTTTGGGGGCAACCTCATACGGTCTACGATTCTTACGAAATTCTAGTCGCAAAACAGTACACAGCAGTAGTACACATGACTTAGCAAAAAAGAAAGAAAAACACTAAGGAAAAAAGGGGCGGCGTCTCGGGCCTCACCTAGTGGGACGAGGCCCATGAGCCAGAGGAGGCGGCTGGTGGCGCTGGATAGTGCAGCCTCGCCCAAGGAAGAGGATCGTCGTGGGCCGTGGGCGCGGTGATGGCCCGGTCAGGGCACGCTTCTGCAGGCCGTTGGCCCACGTGGCCACGCCAGTTGGTGCCGGCCATCGTCCCGACAGGAACTGGCAGCGACGGTGCTGGGTCGCCGGCGAGGCAGGAGAGGCGAGGAGCGTCCACGACCGCACGCTGGAGGCGACGGGGAGGCAGACCCGATCGCGGCGTCGCCGGATCCAGACGCGGCGGGGTCAGGAGGGGCAGGGTGGACGGGATCAGGAGGCGGCAAAGTCCCGAGCTCCCGACGCGGCGGCGCTCCATGGCGGTGCGGCGGCGCTCCAGGGTGGCCGGCGGCGACCTACAGCAGAGGCAGAGGGGAATGAGGAGAGAAGGCGGAGAGGTGGCGGTGACGTGCGAGCTCACCGGGCGGCACAACGGTGACAGCCGGCGACGAGCGACGGCGGCGCGACGCTGCGGGCAGTCGCGGCCCAGATCGGGCTCGGGTGGCGCCGAAGCGGGCTGGGGAGGCCCTGCGGGGCCTAGTTCCCTGTGTTGCGGTGGTGGAGGCGGTTGGAGGCGACATGGCCGGATTTGGGCCGTCAGATCCCAGATCTGACGATCTGGATCAGAGGCGAGCTAGGGTTTAGAATCTGGGGGTCTAGATGGGCAGATCTGGAAATTATGAGGGGGTGGCTGCATTTTTTACAAGGAGGAAACCCTAGAAGGGCTAGGAGAGAGTGGTGGTCTATTTATAGGCTGGCCTGGATGGCAGATTTACGCAAACGCTATCGAGTTTTCTCTCTCGCGTCCTCTACTCCACATTTCTGACCGCCGGGAGTCCATACGACCTCCGATTCGCGAAAAATCTTGAACCACGCACTCAGCACGGCGAGCTCGTCAGTCCTACCTCACTTCGATACCGTTCCGAGAACATTTTTCCTACGGTCAATAAAATAATCCGTTTATGAAATAAATGTGGTTTTCGTTCCGATGCCGATGGTTGGTCCTGTGCCAGAAGTTGCGACGATGATCGGGTGAAACCCGGTGTCGCAAAAGGTCGTTTTCCATGGTGGAAAGATTCGGTCACGCATGCCGGTACGAGAAGGAGGGGGAAATATAATCACCGACTAAAAAATCGATGAAGCAAATACTGCAAACAATTCTAGCAATCAACAAAATGAAGCAACATACAATTTTTTTAATTTCGATGAAAAGATCGGGCTGTTACAATACAACACCACAACAAGGGATCTCGTCCCGAGATCCTAGACGATCCGGGGGAGAGGAGGGGAGAGAAAACAGAGTCGATGTTCCTCAACACCACCAACAAGGGACTCTATCCATGTCGTACGATGACCTGCCGTCGAGAAAACTTTCCTTAGAGAGATGGCGACGTCAAAAAACGAAACCATCGACATAGATCAATAGGAAGAACGATAGATCAAAGCGACGATCAAGGAAAGCATTCTCATGTAAATCGTGAGGATACTGGGCAAGAGCACTGATGCCAACAGACGAACAAGATGTTTACCCAGAGTCGGAAGAACTAAAGGTACTATAGCATTTCCCAAACCACGATATCGGAATCGAGACAATACGCTGCAAGCAAGGCATTGTAACTGTACCGAAACTCCACTTACTCGAGATCCTAGAGTTTTGAAGGGGGTTAAGGCGAGAATTAAAAAACTTACGACACTTCTCCTGACCAAAGCATGGGTAAGGAGGAAAAACAATCCTACTCTCCGATAACTAACCTAGTAACTAAAAAATATTTTTGTCTAGCCTCAACTTCGACCAGAAAAGGGATCCGACGGTCGGTAAGGCTCTGATACCAAGTTGTACGGCCCGATATGCGGTACTGTTCCAGATCTAGATGTTTCCATCCAGATCTGAGGACGAAGCACATATCGGTCCCACTGCGACATATGACACTGCCATATGCCCCGGATTTCCATCATGATATCACAACATTACAACTACATTGATACAACACCTAATACAATCAACATACAATTTCCTTAATACAATACATCAGCGAAAGATACACGTCTGAGTACAGACTACAATCAAATGCCTAGTGGCAAAGGTAAAACACACCATTCCCACATCCACACGGGTCCAGGCTCTCCGCCAGGATCCGCCTCACTAGTCGTCGTCGAGTCTCCGCGAAGGCGCCCAGAAGAAGGATCGCCGAGCTCCTCTTAAGTCCAAGATCGTTTGCATAACGTGCATAAAAGCTAAAAGAAGGGGTGAGCTATATCAATAAGTCTTGTAACTTAACTTCTCACGGTAAGATGGGGGTAGTGGTTGAGGTTGCAGCCGCACTAGCATTATATAGGTGGCTTACGATCTATTTAGAGTAAAATGAGAACCAAGCATTCAATGAGGAATCGCCTCCAACAAGTCTTGCTATAAGCTACTTACGCAAACATAACACCTATCCTATCCTTGTCCTCCCCTTCGCATCCCTACGAAGAAGAAGAAGTTAAGGCACACACACGTTGATCAATTTATTAAGATTATCTCCGTTGTAGTTGTCTATGAACAAGGAGTATATCTCAAGTCATCCATAACCGTGGACACGGCTTCTCGAAAAGATTTAACCCTGCAGGTGTGTACCCACTGCCCATTACAAGGCTCCGCATGCACGCCCATCTCTCTCAGTTTCTACCCATCACAGGAAACCGTTTTATGATTTAGTTTCGAGAGATCCGAAACGGCAGGTCCCTCTAACTAACAACGCACAAATCCAGGTGGCCCTCGCAGAGTCGACACCCAACCCAAAAGCGGTCGAGCTCTCGGATCAGACTCTTCTGTATGGCTAAGGTCGGGGTTAGCCTCGCCTGAACTCAGGGGCTTCCCTAGCTCACCAGTGTGGACCAACAAAGGAACTCTGTCTCTTCTGGCCCGAGTTGTTTAAAGTCTGCTGGCCGCGGAACCAGACACACACACGGTTTCAAATGATAAATCAGCTTGGGCCACCACTAGAAATATTTGGAGCTAGATAGGTAATAAGAAGGGACCCCGTAGCACCACACACGCGTATAGGCACGCTCGTCAAGAGACACAATACCCGGAACTCGGGTCCTAGGTGACTCGAATGGAACAAAGCATCGGGGCGGGATAGCCTGGACCTTCCATCCTTCGTCGAATATAGTCAACATTATAATAATCACATAATCCACAATAATATAATAGTGTGATAGCCCAATCCAAGGAGTAACGGGATAACAGTTGATAGCATCCTAAGCATGCATACTAAGAAGTGGTTAAGCAAGCAAGGTACATGGCCAAACAAGGGTTTTCTAGGATGTGGAGGAACATGGCTGTTTGGTTTATTTGAGAGGCACAAATATGAGGTGGTAGGATCAAGCAATCGTCCTATCCTATGCCTAGGCCTAAGTGAGCTGAAAGTTGTTAGCATGATATATGCTCCCCCTTACCTGATAAGAAGACGAAACCGAAGTTATAGTCGATCGCAAGCTCACAGCGTCTCCGAGAATAACCGCGGGAGCACACAAGAAGGAAACACTAGAAAAGGCAATCGACGAACAAGCATATATTACTACGAAGAAATCACGAGCAAGCATCAACAAGAAGGCAACACGAGACAACGCACTACGGTATCACATCTAGCGTCGAGAGGGGTTACTAACAGGTTAAGTGGAGTACTCGTCACACACGACGATACCGCACATTTATCACGGTTCAAGTTGTTTAGCTACACAATATGAGCAAGGTTATTAACATGGCATCCCACTCAATCATGTCATAGCACATAAACATGACAAGAGGTGAAGCATAAGGTAAACTATCTATGCTAGTAAAATTAAGTGAGCAACACCCTAAACATGGCATAACACTAAGTACCCCATGATGATTAAAGCATTTGGTACTGTTCTGCCCTAAAACATATTTTAGATTGGTTAACAACAACACACAATGTTATAAACACAAAGTACATGAAATTCCAGTCAATTTACATGTAAAGAACACCCCAAACGGAGTTACGGTTAAAAAGATACAAGCATCACAAGTTATGAACACAGGCTGTTAACATCGGGTAGCACACTTGGGAGTAATGCATCAACAAGCTAAGGAATGCAAACATGCACCAAAATGATGTGGATCAACAGTAGACATGACAATCATGACATGGCATCAAAGTTTCATGTATATGGGCATCAGGAACAAGTAGTTGTAACCCATGAAAAAAGCTAAATAATACTACTGGTCTAGGGACTTCGTGAAAAACAGAGGCATGGCAAATTGTTATAAACATGCTATATAAACAGTAGCAAAAGAATTATCAAACAAGCTCCAAAATGAACATGCAATACATCTATAGCAAGCCTACATGATGCTCATGAGTTCACACATAGCACTTGTGGTCAAAGGACCCATGGAAAAATAAGTATTAAGCATGCAAGACAGCTAAATTATATTCCGGCCTTAGTGAAATCTCAGTGTATGTGACAGAAAACAGCTGGGTTGCAATTTGGGAGCTCAATAACTATATGAACAGCAACCATATCATGGAAAATCAAAGCATGGCATCAAATTACAGACAACAAGGAGCAAATAATTAAATTGGAGCTATAGCATATGAAGCATGAATCAATAGTTACAAGGCAGCAAAGTAGCAACTTTATACAACCAGCAACACATAATATCAGGGTCACCACTTTGGATCAAAAATAAAATAGCTACAACATGTAAACATCGCAAAGGTATGCATCGAATTGAAGTACCCATGATGCTTAACACATACAAGAAAGAATCAATAGCATAGGCCTCATGGATATGACACAATCATCATTCAAACTTTGATTAAAATAACAACAGCAGCAGTAAACAATCTGGTGCCCACATCAACAGTGATTTACATCAACTAGATGGCCTCAAAACAATTAAGTCACTAAAGAAAAACAGTAGAGGACACAAAACTGAGCACTTTTCATTTTGGTGGCAACCTCATACGGTCTACGGTTCTTACGTGATTCTAGTCGCAAAACAGTACACATCAACACTAAGGAAAAAAGGAGCGGCGGCTCAGGCCTCACCTAGTGGGACAAGGCCCATGAGGCAGATGAGGCGACTCGTGGCGCTGGATAGGGAAGCCTCGCCCAAGGAAGAGGATGGTCATAAGCCGTGGGCATGGTGATGGGCCGCTCGGGGCGTGCCTCTGCAGGCCGTTGGCCCACGTGGCCACGACGGTTGGTGGCAGCTGTCGTTCCGACGGGAACTGGCGGCGGCGGCGCTGGGTCGCCGGCAAGGCAGGCGGGGCGAGGAGTGGTCGCAACGGCATGCTGGAGGTGACGAGGAGGCGGACCCGAGCGCGGGGTCGCCGGATCCAGGCGCGGCGGAGTCAGTAGGGGCAGGGTCGGCGGGATCAGGAGGAGGCGAAGTCCCGAGCTCCCGACGCGGCGGCGCTCCATGACGTTGCGGCGGCGCTCCAGGGTGGCCAACAGCGACCTGCGACAGAGGCAGAGGGTGATGAGGAGAGAAGGCGGAGAGGTGGCGGTGACGTGCGGGCTCACCGGGCGGCGCATCGGTGACGGCCGGTGACGAGCGACGGCGGTGCGACGCTGCGGGCGGCCGCGGCCTGGATCGTGCCCGGGGATCGCCGAAGCGGGCTGGGGAGGCCCTGCGGGGCCTGGTTCCCTGTGCTGCGGTGGTGGAGGCGGTTGGAGGCGATGTGGCCAGATCTGGGCCGTCAGATCCCAGATCTGACGATCTGGATCACAGGCGAGCGAGGGTTTCGAATATGCGGGTCTAGATGGGCAGATCTGGTAATTCTGAGGGGGTGGCTACAATTTTTACAAGGGGGAAACCCTATATGGGCTAGGAGAGAGTGGTGGTCTATTTATAGGCTGGCCTAGATGGAAGGTTTACGCAAACGCCCTCGAGTTTTCTCTCTCGCGTCTTGTACTCCACGTTTCTAACTGCCGGGAGTCCATACGACCTCCGATTCAGGAAAAATCTTGAAACCACGCGCTCAGCGCGGCGAGCCCATATGTCCTACCTCACTTCGATACCGTTCGGAGAACATTTTTCCGACGCCCAATAAAATAATCCATTTATTAAATAAATGGTGTTTTCGTTCCGATTGCGATGGTTGGTCATGTGCCGGAAGTTGCGATGATGATCGGGTGAAACCCGGTGTCACAAAAGGTTGTGTGCCATGGTGGAAAGGTTCGGTCACGCATGCCTGTACGAGAAGGAGTGGGAAATATAATCACCGACTAATAAAACAGTGAAGCATATACTGCAAAAAATTCTAGCAATCAACAACATGAAGTAACAAACAATTTTTTTAATTTGGGTGAAAATCCCGGGCTGTTAAAATACAACACCACCAATAAGGGATCTCGTCCCGAGATGCTAGATGGTCCGGGGGAGAGGAGGGGAGAGAAAACAGAGTTGACGTTCCTCAACACCACCAACAAGGGACTCTGCTCCATGTCGTGCGATGACCTGTCATCGAGAAAACTTTCCGTAGAGAGATGGCGACTGATACGGTGAGGATAGTTCTCACTCCTCGTTTGTTACCCCAAGTGGAAGGTGAGATGTAGCGTAGCAGAAAATTTTCCCTATGTAGACGATAGGGTTTGTCTCCCGTAGGACTCGCAGAAATACAAGAAGGTGGTAAAGTGAACAATGGCGCCCTTCACAACCGAGGGTTGCTAACTTCACCTGGACCTGCACACAGATAGAAATAACTTTGCTCCCAACGAGTACAGAGGAGTTGTCAATTCCTCCGGCCTTGCTGTTTACAAAGGATTAACGCAAGAGATTATAATGATAGTGATAGCAACTGGAAAGTAAAGACTGAAAATAAACAGTAATGTGAAGATGGACCGGGGTCCCGTGATTTTCACTAGTGATGTCTCTCTCCCAAAAGACGATAAAAGTGCTAGCGAGGTAAACAAATAACAGTTGGGCAATTGACAGTATTATGAAGGCACCGCAATGCTAACTATGCTGCAAAGAAAGGAAGGGATCAAAAGCAATGGGAAGTACGACAAGGTAAGTAGACCGAAATCCATCTGCATCTACTACGAATCATCCACCTTGAGATATCTATCCAGAACATCTCGCTGGTATTAAGTTGCGAATCCCACCCAAAGTGTAAATCCAAAGCAACAGACAACTGCATTAAAAGAACTTTGCGTAAAGTAAACAATCCTTGCATCCGCAGATACAAGCACCGTTGTTTTATCCCTGGTGGCAACAACACATCCCCTAGTCTCATGTTTTTGTCACTCAAGCTAGACATCAAGGGGATGAACCCACAATCAAGCATAACACTCCCTCTTGGAGTTGCAACAAATCACTTGGCCAAAGTAAAATACGGCAACGGAGAACATGCAAGAATTTACTCAAGAACAAAACATAAAAGAGAAGAACCAAATATATTACTCATCACAATCTGAACATAGTCTCATAATCCATCAGATCCCAACAAACTCAGCATAGCAATGGCAGAAAACTACAAAGGTGCCTCGATCATGTGAGGCAGCTCACGAGGTCTTGAAAGTGGAGGCACAAAGAGGGGAGAGGAACATCACATAGCTACTGGTCACGGACCCATGGTCCAAGGGGAACTACTCACGGTACATACGGGAGGTGTCCATGGCTATGGATGGTCTCCCGGAGGGGGTAGCTTCTCCCGGCAGGGTGCCGCAACAGCTTCTCCAGGAAGCCCCGATCTTGAAGCGGCGGCTGCAGCGGTACAGAGGCGAGATCGCGGAAAAGAGATCGATATTAGGGGTTTCCACCCCGAGGGCTAAATATAGGCGCAGGGGGTGTCGAGGGGACCCACCAGGCAGCCAGGAGGCCTCCTGGCGCGGCCTAGGGTGGGGCCGCGCCAGGGACCCTCCTGGTCTCCTGGTGGTGGCCCCCCTCCGCTGCCTTGGTTATTCCTGAAGCTTCTGGGTCGTTGATTTTTTATCTGATTTTTCCGGATTTTTGGAGCACTTTTAATGGCCGGAAAACCTGAAATACAAAAACAGCAGAAAACAACAACTGGCAGCTGGGTGCACTGGGTTAATAGATTAGTCGAAATATGCTCAAAAGTGTATGAAAGTTCAAGCAAAACATGACAAAGTCACACAAAACATGCATGGAGCAAGCAGAAATTATAGATACGTTTGGGACGTATCAGTGACGTCAAAAAACAAAACCATCGAGAGATCAAGAGGAAGAACGATAGTTCAAAGTGACGATCAAGGAAAGCATTCTCATGTAAATCATGAGGATACTGGGCAAGAGGACTGAAGCCAACAGACGACCAAGATTTTTACCCAGAGTCGGAAGAACTAAAGGTACTACAGGATTTCCCAAACCACGATATTGGAATAGAGACAATACGCTACAAGAAAGGCATTGTAATGGTTCCGAAACTCCACTTACTCGAGATCCTAGAGTTTTGAAGGGGGAGAAGGCGAGAATTAAAAAACTTATGACACTTGTTCTGACCAGAGCATGGGTAAGGAGGAAAAAGAATCCTACTCTCCGATAACTAACTTAGTAACTACAAAATAGTTTTTGTATAGACTCAATTTCGACCAGCAAAGGGATCCTACGGTCGGTAAGGCTCTGATACCAAGTGTTAAGGCCCGATATGCGGTAGTGTTCCAAATCTAGATGTTTCCATCCAGATCCGGGGACGAAGCACATATCGGTCCCACCGCGACATTTGACACTTCCATATGCCCCGGATTTTTGACATGATATCACAACATTACAACTACATGGATACAACATCTCATACAATTGGCATACAATTGCCTTAATACAATACATTAGTGGAAGATACACGTCTGAGTACAGACTACAATCAAATGCCTAGTGGCAAAGGTAAAACACACCATTCCCACATCCACACGGGTCCAGGCTCTCCGCCGGGATTCGCCTAACTAGTCGCCGTCGAGTCTCCGTGAAGGCGCCCAGAAGAAGGATCGTCGAGCTCCTCTGAATTCCAAGATCGTTTGCATAACATGCGTAAAAGAGAAAGGAAGGGGTGAGCTATATCAACAAGTCTTTTAACTAACTTCTCACGGTAAGATGGGGGTAGTGGTTGAGGTTGCAGCCGCACTAGCATTATATAAGTGGCTAACGATCTATTTAGTGTAAGATCAGAACCAAGCATTCGACGAGGAATCGCCTCCAACAAGTCTTGCTATCAGCTACTTACACAAACATCACACCTATCCTATCCTTTTCCTGCCCTTCGCATCCCGACGAAGAAGAAGTAGTCAAGGCACACACACGTTGATCAAGTTATTAAGATTATATCAGTTGTTGTTGTCTATGAACAAGGAGTAGGTCTCAAGTTGTCCATAACCGTGGACACGGTTTCTCGAAAAGATTTAACCCTGCAGGGGTGTACCAACTTCCCATTACAAGGCTCCGCACGCACGCCCATATCTCTCAGTTGCTACCAATCACAGGCAACCATTTTATGATTTAGTTCCAAGAGATCTGAAACGACAGGTCCCTCTAACTAACAACGCACAAATCTGGGTGGCCCCCTGGGAGTCGACACCCAACCCAAAAGCCGGCCGCGCTCTCGGATCGTACTCTTCCGTATGGCAAAGGTCGGGGTTAGCCTCATCTGAACTCACGAGCTTCCCTAGATCACCAGTGTGGACCAACAAAGGAACTATGTCTCTATTGGCCCGAGTTGTTTAAAGTCTGCTGGCCGCGGAACCAGACACACACACGGCTTCAAATGATATATCAGCTTGGGCCACCACTATAAATGTTTGGAGCTAGATAGGTAAGAAGAGGGGACCCCATAGCATCCCACACGCGGTTAGGCACGCTCGTCAAGAGACACAATACCCGAAACTCGGGTCCTAGGTGACTCAAATGGAACAAAGCATCGGGGCGGGATAGCCTGGACCTTCCATCCTTCGTCGAATATAGTCAACATTATAATAATCACATAATGCACAATAATATAATAGTGTGATATCCCAATCCAAGGGGTAACAGGATAACAGTTGATAGCATCCTAAGAATGCATACTAAGTAGTGGTTAAGCAAGCAAGGTACATGGCCAACCTGATATTGATAGGTGATTTTGGACAAGGAATAACTGCAAGCATTGAAATATAACTTTTTAGGGGTTTTCGATATAAGCAACAATAAGATAAAAGCAAGCAAAGTAAATAGTACTGAGGAGCAACAAGTGGCCCAATCCTTTTGAGCAAAGGATAAGCCTGACAACTGAACTTTTAAAGACTAAAGCGTTCTTGAGGACACATGGGGAGGTAGTCACGTGCTTTCGCCATACTCCGTATCGATAACAAGTGTTGTGCTGATAAGTGTTGAGTGTGTGGATCTATGCTAGCACACCTTCTAGACTAAGATAAGTGCACTCTTCAGATTAAACATCTTGCAAGCATTCGCAAATACAAGATAGAAATTAAGGCAAAGCCTAACCACAGCAATAATATCAAGGATCCGTTAGTCCCTTGTGCAAAAGTGTGCAAACTGGGGTTCATGTTTCTGTCACTCCGGCAACCCACCGTAAGCATTCTTAATACACAATGTATTCCCCTAGGTCCTTAGTAAGGCGAAGTGTTGAGTGTTCGACTCACACAACACCACTAAGAAAATAACAACACAACTTAAATATCAAACAACACAAATTACTTCAACATCATATGACTACGAACAACTAGACTTCTCCCATGTCCTCAAGAACTAAATTAACTACTCACAAGAAATAAAAGAGATCATGATCAGAGGTGATAAATATATGATAAACAATCTGGACATAATGATATTTCTCCAAAAAAACCCAATAGCATTCACCACAAAGTAGTAATCAACACCGGTAGAGTAGAGAGGATAGATAGTACGGATTAGAACACAAGATAAACTTGTGAGATGAGATTGGATGGTGGTGGAGATGCTGCTGATGTTGGGGATGATGTTGATGATGATCTCGATGATGCCCGTGACGATGGTGATGACGATGGCGATGATCTCCCCTTCTGGGAGGTGATCTCCTCGGCGGAATCTGCCCGCCGGAGAGCCCTTTTCTTCTCTGTAGGTTTCTGCCACGGAGCGGCGGCGGAACTCCGTAAAAGCTTCTCCCATTTAGGTTTTCGCGTAATGAGGAGTATATAGGCCAGAGGGGGGAGCCTGGAGTGGCCCCAGGTCTCCAGGCGCCCTCCCGGTGCGGCCAGGGGTGGGGCCGCGCCAGGTGGCCGCCTGGGGCTCCTGTGGCCCCCCTCTGGCCCCTCTTCGGCGTGTCTTCGTTATTCTTCTGGAAAATACCCTCCGTCGATTTTTAGGTAATTTGGAGGTATTCTTCTTCAGCAACTCAGCGTCCACTTTTTACCGTTGAATCATGCGCCTGCTGCTTCGGCACCGAAAAGTTTCAAACTATGTAAAATAAGCGAAAACAACATAAGAACATCATCGTAATATGAAATATATCAATGAATAAGGATGAATTACGATATAAAATAGTGATGCAATTTGGACGTATCAACTCCCCCAAGCTTAGACCTCGCTTGTCCCCAAGCGAAAACTGAGCTCGGTAAACCCGTGCACAAGTTTAGAGAGTGAAGTGTCGATAAATAAAATAAGGACAGGAAGCATCATGATCTTTTCACCAAACTCAAACATCCTAAACAACAATTTCCAACTCATAAAGCCCTTATGAAAGAGTAATAACAATTATAATCAAAAGTAGGGCTAAGGAAACTCATCAAATCATGGCAAACAAGTCCTTTGGTCAAAGAAGAACTAATAACTTTTACCTTTGCTCTTTCTCTTTATATTTTGAAGAGATAATTTGGAACTTTTTGAAAGAACAAGCTATTAGTCATGAAGTGCAACTGCTAACAAAAAGGAAGATGTTTGCTTGGCAAATGCTTTTGCAAATAACTTACTTATCAAGAGATAATGTCAATAATGATATGGCATGACGAAACTTTAATGCAACATTATATTGATGAATCTTCATCAGCATCAAGTGTCTGTTCTCATTGGAAAAGGAGGAAGTAGGGAAAACTGACTCAACATAAAAGTAAAGGAAAAAGCCTTGTTAAAGATAAGCAGGGAAAACTCAAGTGTTATCCTTAAATCAAACAGAATGAAAACAAATTTTGAGAGGTGCATGATTTGTCAACGAATGCTAATAGATACCTCAATTGCTTCTCAGATTGGACAAGTTTCGAGGAACGGCTCCCAAACGGGGACGATCACATCCCCGCAATCTCCTTTGTTTACCACTGCCAAAGTTTTCTGTTTTCTAATGAACAAAGAGTGAAGGAGGGTATGTTTGTTGTATTATCTTTTGTGAGATGGGCGCACTCATGCCAGCTCCTCCTCGTATTAGGGGTTTGCAGATTAGACACGCAATCCCGGGGTAAAACTTGTCCAACTTAAGAAGGTCATGAATTAACTACTACTTCCTCATGAGCTAAAACAGGGGCACAAAATAGAAGATTTTGAACATCTAAGGATAACACAAAAATTCTATGCTTTAGGAGTGGTAGTGGAATACCACGAATAGGAAGGTATGGTGGACTCATATGGAAGATACTGGTTTCAGGGTATGGACGTACAAGCAGAATTCCGCTTAGTACAGAGGTTTGGCTAGCAAAGGCTTTGAGAGAACGGACAATTGATGATGACTTGGATGCAAAGCAATATAAAGCATAAACATTAAAACAAGCATAGCACATCAAGCTGTCTTCCTTGTCAACATAACACTACAAGCATAATAACAAAGAAGGTTTTGGCTATGTCCCTACTTTGAGAAAAAATAACATGCTTGTTGTTATGACCAAAGCTATGTTTGCCAAGATTAAATAATTTTTTCAAAGCCATACCTGATATAAGGTCAATACTCCCCATAAGAATCATCATGAGATCGATTGCGTGAAGAGAATACCGAGTGCTGCGAAGGGATCAATAGACTTCTCATTAATATTCCATCATAGATGACTCCACACTCACGGATACATAACTCTCCAAAAGGAGTGATAGACCTCAATGCAAACACCTATTTTATAAGATAACTTCCCTAGACATGATACGACTCTACTTGACTCTAAAAGACATAGATAAAGATAAAAATACCGGGCACTCCCCCAAGCTTGGAACAAGCTAAGGGGATGCCATTACCCGAGGAGATTTACTCCTCATCCTTGTTCTTGTTGGTCACGTACTCCTTGGCGAAGCGCTTCCATGGCAGCTGTTCTCCAGTCTCAAAGGACATTCCCGTCTCCAGGATCCTGCACTCAGCACCCAAACCCATGTGCAGAAACTTTAGTTCATACTCACAGTTCTGGTTCTGCAGATCATAGATCTGTGCTTGAAGTTCATAAACTTTTTCTTCTAGTGCGGCCAAACTTGACCACATCTCCTTCATCTCCTTCTTTTGGGAAGCATCTATCTTGTTCATGATGTCGAAGTTAGCTTCAACACCACGCTCCACCATCTTCTTGAACTTGAAGACCTCATGTTCCATCTCCTTTAGCCGCTCCTCGGTGCTCCCCTCCTTGACTGGTCCCTTCAGTTCCTCCTTGTGGAAGTCACCATCCTCCACACGAAGGATCTGGGGGTTCTTCTTCACCTCAACGAGATAAGGGTTGATGGCGTTGACGACGAACTTGTCCTTCGGGGAACTTGGGGAATCCATGGCACCTAGGTCTAGCTGAAAGCTTTCCTGGCAGAAACCGCTCGAAAAGAAAACACACGAAATCGCGAGATAAGTTGCCGGAACGATCCGGGCAAATATATAGCAAAAATTTCTGCATAGAAAGGAACGTAACGAGCCAAAGCGGGGTCGGAGACAGACTCCGGGGTGCCCAGGCGGCCTCCCGGCGCGGCCAGGGGTGGGGCCGCGCCAGGGGGGTGCCTGGGCCCCCTGGAGCTGGTCTCCGGCTCCACTTCGGCCTCAAATTTTCTATATTTTGCAAAAACTCATAATCTGGAACTTTTATGGCGGTTTCGCAATGTTTCCTTACCGTAATACATACCTTTCTTTGTTCTGCTTCTGCTGGTGTCTGAAACAGGGCTGCAACATGTTCTTCATGAGTTGTTGCGTATACCAAATCCACATCAACATTGACAGGATCTCCTGCTATGTAATGCTTAAGTCTTTGCCCATTCACCACTTGGGGTTTGGTGCCTTCGAAATTGTTAATCTTGATCGCACCCGAGTGGTAGACTTCCTCAATATGAAATGGCCCTTCCCACCTGGAAATTAGTTTACCTGGAGAAAACCTGAAACGGGATTTAAACAACAAAACTTTATCACCAACATTAAATTCACGTTTCAGAATCCTCCTATCGTGCCACTTCTTTACCTTTTCCTTGAACATTTTAGCGCTCTCGTAAGTTTCACTTCTCCACTCATCTAGAGAAGTGAAGTTCATGAGACGCTTTTCAGAAGCTAATTTCAGGTCAGCATTAAGCTCTCTAATAGCCCAGAAAGCTTTGTGTTCTAATTCTAATGGCAGATGGAAAGCCTTGCCATAGACCATCTTATAGGGAGACATGCCCATGAGGTTTTTGTAAGCAGTTCTATACGCCCACAAGACATCTCCTAACTTATTCGACCAATCTTTTCTATTTCTATTGACTGTCATCTATAAGATCAACTTGATCTCTCTATTGGTGAGCTCAACTTGCCCACTAGTTTGAGGGTGGTACGGTGAAGCAATTCTATGATTGACATCGTACTTGGCCAAAGCTTTTCTAAAAGCTCCATGTGTAAAGTGCGAACCCACATCAGTCATGAGGTACCTGGGTAATCCAAACCTAGGAAAATCAAAGATGTCTTGTGATCAGCACTTTCAGTGGGGATTGCCTCTACCCACTTGGTTACATAGTCAACAGCAACTAAAATGTGGGTGTACTTGTGCGAGGAAGTGATACGTCCAAAACGTATCTATAATTTCTGCTTGCTCCATGCATGTTTTGTGTGATATTGCTATGATCTAGATACACTTTCATACACTTTTGATCATATTTGGACTAACCTATTAACTCAGTGCACCACAGTGTCAGTTCCTGTTTTCTGCTGTTTTTATATTTCAGTTTTCCCCCATATAAAAAGTGCTCCAAAAATTCGGGAAAAATCAGATAAAAAATCAGCGCAGAAGAACCTTCCAGATGAACCTAGGTGGGGCCAGAGGGCCATCACCAGGGGCCCATGCCAGAGGGCCGCGCCAGGGGGGCGCCTGGACCCCTGGTGGCCCCCCTGGCTGGCCCCCTTCGCCTATATATTCTCCGTGACGAGAAACCCTCGAGAGAAGAACCCTTTTTCGCGATCTCGCCTCTATTCCGCCGCCGCGCTTCCGAGATCGGGAGCACCAGCAGACCTCTTCCCGGCACCCAGCCGGAGGGAGGGCCGACCTCCGGCTGTCTCCTCTCCACCATGGATGCTTCCCGGATGTGCCGTGAGTAGTTTCCTTTGGACCATGGGTCCGTGATCAGTATCTATGTGATGTTCTCCTCCCCTCTTTGTTCTTCATGGTTTAGACCTTGTGAGCTGCCCTACATGATCGAGGCACTTTTGTAATCTTTCTGCTGTTGCTATGCTGAGTTTGATGGGATCTGATGGATTATGAGATTATGTTCAGATTGTGATTGAGTAATATATTTGGTTGTTATCTCTTATATTTTTGTTCTTACATAATTCTTGCATGTTCTCCGTTGATTTTTATTGCTTTGGCCAAGTAGTAGGTAGTAACCCCAAGAGGGAACGTTATGCTCGATTGTGGGTTCATGCCCCCTGATGACACGCCTGAGTGACAGAAACATGAGTCTAGGGGATGTGCTGTTGCCACAAGGGGGAAAACAACGGTGCTTGTAACCGCGGTTGCAAGGATTGTTTACTTTACGCAAAGTGCTTTTTAATGCAGTTGTCTGTTGCTTTGGGTTTACACTTTGGGTGGGGCTCGCAACTTAATACCAGCAAGATGTTCTGGATAGATATCTCAAGGTGGATGATTAGTAGTAGATGCAGTTGGATTTCGGTCTACTTATTTTGGCGTTCTGCCCATGCTTTTGAGCCTCTTCCTTTCTTTTGTAGCATAGTTAGCATTGCGGTGCGTTCATAATCCTGTCAATTTCCCTTCTGTAATTTGTTCACCTCGCATAACAGTTTTATCGTCTTTTTGGAGAGAGACATCACTAGTGAACATCACGTATCCTGGTCCATATCTTCATCACTGTTTCCATGCTCATGTACTTTTCTGCTTTTACTTTCAGTTGCTATCATTATCCCTTGTGTTTGATCCTTTGTGAACAACAAGACCCGAGAGATTGACAACCTCTTTGAACTTCGTTGGGAACAAAGTTATTTGTGTCTGTGTGCAGGTTGGCGTCAGTTGCGCCGCTGACACCTACTTATCATCTCCAGAGTCCTACTGGAGACAAACCTTGGTATCTTTACTGAGGGAAATTTGCTGCTGTGCTACATCACACCTTCCACTTGGGGTTTACCAACAAAGGGCGAGAAATCACTATCATCACCTCACACATCAGGAAGGAAAAGGACCCATAAAATCAAAACCCCAGCAATCGAAGGGCTCAATCACTAGAGGGTAATTCATAGGCATCTCATTCCTTCTGCTAATATTACCAACTCTCTAACACTTATCACAGGATAAAACATAATTTCTAGCATCCTTAAAGAGAGTAGGACAATGAAAACCTGATTGAAGAACCTTATGTGCGGTCCTCTCACCGGCATGATGTCCTCCATACGGACTATCCTGACATTTTTTGAGAATGTCCTTCTGCTCGTGTTCCGGTATGCATCTTCTCACGATCCCATCTGGACCATCTTTGAAAAGATGTGGGTCATCCCAAAAGTAATGCCTCAAATCATAAAAGAACTTCTTCCTTTTCTGAAATGTTAAACCCGGAGGCAAAAACTTTGCAACGATAAAGTTAGCATAATCTGCAAACCAAGGATCGGACAAAGATTCTACTTTTAGAACAGCTAGTTGTTCGTCTAGAAAACTGTCGTTGACTGGACTGGGATCATGCGGTATATCTTCCATCCTTGAAAGATTATCCGCCACCGGATTTTCTGCTCCTTTCCTATCGACAATCTGGAAATCAAATTCTTGAAGAAGGAGTACCCATCGAATGATCCTTGGTTTGGCATCCTTCTTCTCCATAAGATACTTAATGGCAGCATGGTCAGTATGAACATTAATCTTAGAATCAACAATATACTGCCTAAACTTATCACAAGCAAACACTAATACTAAGAATTCCTTCTCGGTAGTAGCATAATTCTTTTGAGCACTATCAAGGGTTTTTCTAGCATAATATATAATATTCAACTTCTTATCAACCCTCTGCCCTAAAACAGCTCCAACAGCAAAATCACTAGCATCACACATAATTTCAAAAGGTAAATTCCAATCAGGTGGTTGTACTATAGGAGCAGTTATTAAAGCTTTCTTAAGAACTTCGAAGGTTTCCTTACAATCTTCATCAAAAACAAAAGGAACGTCCTTCTGGAGAAGATTAGTGAGGGGTCTCGAAGTCTTAGAAAAGTCTTTAATAAATCTTCTATAGAAACCAGCATGACCGAGAAAACTACGAATACCTTTGATGTCCCTTGGGTAGGGCATCCTTTCAATTTCTTCGATCTTGGCCCTGTCCACCTCAATTCCCCTCTCGGAAATCTTGTGGCCAAGAACAATTCCCTCGTTCACCATAAAGTGGCACTTCTCCCAGTTAAGCACCAAATTCGTCTCCTCACATCTCTGCAAAACTTTATTAAGGTTGTGGAGACAATGGTCAAAAGAGGTTCCATAGAGGGAGAAATCGTCCATGAATACCTCCACAATTTCTTCACAAAAACCATGGAAGATAGCAGACATACATCCTTGAAAAGTAGCAGGGGCATTACATAAACCAAAAGGCATACGCCTGTAAGCATAAGTACCATAGGGACAACTAAATGTGGTCTTCTCTTGATCAGTAGTGTTAACATGAATTTGAGAGAAGCCAGAATAACCATCGAGATAACAAAAGTGAGTATTTTTGGATAACCTTTCAAGCATCTGGTCGATGAACGACAACGGGTAGTGGTCCTTCCTGGTTGCCTTGTTCAGCTTCCTGTAATGAATACACATTCTATATCCAATAATAATTCTCTGAGGTATTAGTTCATTCTTATCATTAGGAACCACAGTTGTTCCTCCTTTCTTTGGAACACAATGAACCGGGCTTACCCACTTAATATCAGCTATAGGGTAGATAATACCTGCGGCTAGAAGCTTGAGAATCTCAGTCCTTACAACATCCATCATTTTCGGATTCAACCGTCGTTGATGATCAACAAATGGTTTAGCATCAGGCTCAAGGTTGATGGTATGTTGACAAATAGACGGACTAATCCCCTTAAGGTCATCAAGGGTATAGCCAATTGCACCTCGATGTTTGCGAAGTACTTCCAATAGTCGCTCTTCTTCATACCCTGAAAGGTTAGAATTGATAATAACATGATATATTTTCTTTTCACCTAAATAAGCATATTTGAGCGAATCAGGAAGAGGTTTAAGATCAAACACTGGATCTTCTTTTGGTTTCGATAAAATTCCCAAAGGCTCAACTGGAAGGTTGTGCTTTAGGATAGCAAGTTGTCTTAAGAATATTTCGTCCAACTCATTCCTCTCCTACATATGCAAATCATTCTCGTGGTCCTCCATATATTGCTGCAAAGGATCATTAGGAGGAATAGCAATGGAAGCAATATCTTCAATAATCTTATCATTACTAGGCAAATTAGTACCACGAGGCTGCTTGGAGAACTTAGAAAAATTAAATTCATATGGCTCACCATTGATTTCAACAGAAACTTTACCTTTCTTGCAATCTATTATAGCTCCACAAGTTCTGAGAAAAGGTCTACCGAAAATAATAGGACAAAAATTATCCCTTACTGAACCAAGTACTTGAAAGTCGGTAGGATATTTTACCTTTCCGCATAAAACTTCAACGTCTCTCACAATTCCGATAGGAGAGATAGTTGCTCTGTTTGCAAGATGCATAGTAACATCAACTTATTTAAGTTCACAAGGTGAAATTTCACCCATGATCTCTTGATAAAGTGAGTATGGGATAGCACTAGCACTCGATCCCAAATCGCATAGCTCATAATAATTGTGATCTCCTATTTTAACAGATACTACTGGAGTACCTGAAATTGGGCCTTTATTCTTGGCTGTGACAAGGTTAGTGGAAATAGCACACAAATTTATATTGGAATCTAAAGCATCATTAGTAATAAGATCCTTAACCAATGCAACTCGAGGATCGACCTTAATCTGGTCCTCAGGCTCATCAATTCTTCTCTCACTCTTGTTCATTATACCAATCTGAAGCTTTATCTGTAAGCGATACGGAGAACAATTTGTTCATGACAAACTCCTTTGATACACCTGCAAGCTTAAATAGTGAACATAGTTGTGATAAATATAGCAAGTGTTCACTCGGATGTCTGTCTCCTGCATAGTGATTAGCCAAAACACAATCGATAATACCAGCTGGTATTTTATAAGGCACAATTTCAGTAGGGGGAGGTACAACCACCACAGATGTGGGGTGTTTCCCCATAAGCAACAATCCAATAGCTAGGTTGTCCATACGGACAAAGAGCAGCAACAACAAAATAAAAATAAAAATTTCCTTAACAACTTCACTTACCAATAGCGCTATGCTCCCCGTCAATGGCGCCGTAAAACTTTACTTGATGACCCTCAACGTAAAGGGATCTATTGCAGCGTTTTCGATAAGTAAGAGTGTCGAACCCAACGAGGAGCGAAAGGTATTGATAGGTGATTTTGTACAAGGAATAACTACAAGAACTGAAAGATAACTTTTTAGGGGTTTACGATATAAGCAACAATAAGATAAAAGCAAGCAAAGTAAATAGTACTGAGGAGCAGAAAGTGGCCCAATCCTTTTGAGCAAAGGATAAGCCTGACAACTGAACTTATAAAGACTAAAGCGTTCTTGAGGACACATGGGGAGGTAGTCACGTGCTTTCGCCATACTCCGTATCGATAACAAGTGTTGTGCTGATAAGTGTTGAGTGGGTGGATCTATGCTAGCACACCTTCTAGACTAAGATAAGTGCACTCTTATGATTAAACATCTTGCAAGCATTCGCAAATACAAGATAGAAATTAAGGCAAAGCCTAACCACAGCAATAAGATCAAGGATCCGTTAGTCCCTTGTGCAAAAGTGTGCAAACTGGGGTTCATGTTTCTGTCACTCCGGCAACCCACCATAAGCTTTCTTAATACACAATGTATTCCCCTAGGTCCTTAATAAGGCGAAGTGTTTAGTGTTCGACTCACACAACACCACTAAGAAAATAACAACACAACTTAAATATCAAACAACACAAATTACTTCAACATCATATGACTACGAACAACTAGACTTCTCCCATGTCCTCAAGAACTAAAGTAACTACTCACAAGAAATAAAAGAGATCATGATCAGAGGTGATAAATATATGATCAAAAATCTGGACATAATGATATTTCTCCAACAAAACCCAATAGAATTCACCACAAAGTAGTAATCAACACCGGTAGAGTAGAGAGGATAGATAGTACGGATTAGAACACAAGATAAACTTGTCAGATGAGATTGGATGGTGGTGGAGATGCTGCTGATGTTGGGGATGATGTTGATGATGATCTCGATGATGCCTGTGACGATGGTGATGACGATGGCGATGATCTCCCCTTCCGGGAGGTGATCTCCTCGGCGGAATCTGCCCGCCGGAGAGTCCTTTTCTTCTCTGTAGGTTTCCGCCACGGAGCGGCGGCGGAACTCCGTAAAATATTCTCCCATTTAGGTTTTCGCGTAACGAGGAGTATATAGGCCAGAGGGGGGAGCCGGGAGTGGCCCCAGGGCTCCAGGCGCCCTCCCGGTGCGGCCATGGGTGGGGCCGCGCCAGGTGGCCGCCTGGGGCTCCTGTGGCCCCCCTCTGGCCCCTCTTCGGCGTGTCTTCGTTATTCTTCTGGAAAATACCCTCCGTCGATTTTCAGGTAATTTGGAGGTATTCTTCTTCAGCAACTCAGCGTCCACTTTTTACCGTTGAATCCTGCGCCTGCTGATTCGGCACCGGAAAGTTGCAAACTATGTAAAATAAGCCAAAACAACATAAGAACATCATCGTAATATGAAATATATCAATGAATAAGGATGAATTACGATATAAAATAGTGATGCAATTTGGACGTATCAACTCCCCCAAGGTTAGACCTCGCTTGTCCCCAAGCGAAAACTGAGCTCGGTAAACCTGTCCACAAGTTTAGAGAGTGAAGTTTCGATAAATAAAATACGGACATGAAGCATCATGATCTTTTCACCAAACTCAAACATCCTAAACAACAATTTCCAACTCATAAAGCCCTTATGAAAGAGTAATAACAATTATAATCAAAAGTAGGGCTAAGGAAACTCATCAAATCATGGCAAAAAAGTCCTTTGGTCAAAGAAGAAATAATAACTTTTACCTTTGCTCTTTCTCTTTATATTTTGAAGAGATAATTTGGAACTTTTTGAAAGAACAAGCTATTAGTCATGAAGTGCAAATGCTAACACAAAGGAAGATGTTTGCTAGGCAAATGCTTTTGCAAACAACTTACTTATCAAGAGATAATGTCAACAATGATATGGCATGACGAAACTTTAATGCAACATTATATTGATGAATCTTCATCAGCATCAAGTGTCTGTTCTCATTGGAAAAGGAGGAAGTAGGGAAAACTGACTCAACATAAAAGTAAAGGAAAAAGCCTTGTTAAAGGTAAGCAGGGAAAACTCAAGTGCTATCCTTAAATCAAACAGAATGAAAACAAGTTTTGAGAGGTGCATGATTTGTCAACGAATGCTAATAGATACCTCAATTGCTTCTTAGATTGGACAAGTTTCGAGGAACGGCTCCCAAACGGGGACGATCACATCCCCGCAATCTCCTTTGTTTACCACTGCCAAAGTTTTCTGATTTCTAATGAACAAAGAGTGAAGGAGGGTATGTTTGTTGTATTATCTTTTGTGAGATGGGCGCACTCATGCCAGCTCCTCCTCGTATTATGGGTTTGCAGATTAGACACGCAATCCCGGGGTAAAACTTGTCCAACTTAAGAAGGTCATGAATTAACTACTACTTCCTCATGAGCTAAAACAGGGGCACAAAATAGAAGATTTTGAACATCTAAGGATAACACAAAAATTCTATGCTTTAGGAGTGGTAGTGGAATACCACGAATAGGAAGGTATGGTGGACTCATATGGAAGATACTGGTTTCAGGCTATGGACGTACAAGCAGAATTCCGCTTAGTACAGAGGTTTGGCTAGCAAAGGCTTTGAGAGAACGGACAATTGATGATGACTTGGATGCAAAGCAATATAAAGCATAAACATTAAAACAAGCATAGCACATCAAGCTGTCTTCCTTGTCAACATAACACTACAAGCATAATAACAAAGAAGGTTTTGGCTATGTCCCTACTTTGAGAAAAATAACATGCTTGTTGTTATGACCAAAGCTATGTTTGCCAAGATTAAATAATTTTTTCAAAGCCATACCTGATATAAGGTCAATACTCCCCATAAGAATCATCATGAGGTTGATTGCGTGAAGAGAATACTGAGTGCAGCGAAGGGATCAATAGACTTCTCATTAATATTCCATCATAGATGACTCCACACTCACGGATACATAACTCTCCAAAAGGAGTGATAGACCTCAATGCAAACACCTATTTTATAAGATAACTTCCCTAGACATGATACGACTCTACTTGACTCTAAAAGACATAGATAAAGATAAAAATACCGGGCACTCCCCCAAGCTTGGAACAAGCTAAGGGGATGCCATTACCCGAGGAGATTTACTCCTCATCCTTGTTCTTGTTGGTCACGTACTCCTTGGCGAAGCGCTTCCATGGCAGTTGTTCTCCAGTCTCAAAGGACATTCCCGTCTCCAGGATCCTGCACTCAGCACCCAAACCCATGTGCAGAAACTTTAGTTCATACTCACAGTTCTGGTTCTGCAGATCATAGATCTGTCCTTGAAGTTCATAAACTTTTTCTTCTAGTGCGGCCAAACTTGACCACATCTCCTTCATCTCCTTCTTTTGGGAAGCATCTATCTTGTTCATGATGTCGAAGTTAGCTTCAACACCACGCTCCACCATCTTCTTGAACTTGAAGACCTCATGTTCCATCTCCTTCAGCCGCTCCTCGGTGCTCCCCTCCTTGACTGGTCCCTTCAGATCCTCCTTGTGGAAGTCACCATCCTCCACACGAAGGATCTGGGGGTGCTTCTTCACCTCAGCGAGATAAGGGTTGATGACGTTGACGACGAACTTGTCCTTCGGGGAACTTGGGGAATCCATGGCACCTAGGTCTAGCTGAAAGCTTTCCTAGCAGAAACATCTCGAAAAGAAAACACACGAAATCGCGAGATACGTTGTCGGAACGATCCGGGCAAATATATAGCAAAAATTTCTGCATAGAAAGGAAGGTAACGAGCCAAAGCGGGGTCGGAGACAGACTCCGGGGTGCCCAGGCGGCCTCCCGGCGCGGCCAGGGGTGGGGCCGCGCCAGGGGGGTGCCTGGGCCCCATGGAACTGGTCTCCGGATCCACTTCGGCCTCAAATTTTCTATATTTTGCAAAAACTCATAATCTGGAACTTTTATGACGGTTTCGCAATGTTTCCTTACCGTAATACATACCTTTCTTTATTCTGCTTCTGCTGGTGTCTGAAACAGGGCTGCAACATGTTCTTCATGAGTTGTTGTGTATACCAAATCCACATCAACATTGACATGATCTCCTGCTATGTAATGCTTATGTCTTTGCCCATTCACCACTTGGGGTTTGGTGCCTTCGAAATTGTTAATCTTGATCGCACCCGAGTGGTAGACTTCCTCAATATGAAATGGCCCTTCCCACCTGGAAATTAGTTTACCTGGAGAAAACCTGAAACGGGATTTAAACAACAAAACTTTATCACCAACATTAAATTTGCGTTTCAGAATCCTCCTATCGTGCCACTTCTTTACCTTTTCCTTGAAAATTTTAGCGCTCTCGTAAGTTTCACTTCTCCACTCATCTAGAGAAGTCAAGTTCATGAGACGCTTTTCACCAGCTAATTTCGGGTCAGCATTAAGCTCTCTAATAGCCCAGAAAGCTTTGTGTTCTAATTCTAATGGCAGATGGCAAGCCTTGCCATAGACCATCTTATAGGGAGACATGCCCATGGGGTTTTTATAAGAAGTTCTATACGCCCACAAGACATCTCCTAACTTATTCGACCAATCTTTTATATTTGTATTGACTGTCATCTGTAAGATCAACTTGATCTCTCTATTGGTGAGCTCAACTTGCCCACTAGTTTGAGGGTGGTACGGTGAAGCAATTCTATGATTGACATCGTACTTGGCCAAAGCTTTTCTAAAAGCTCCATGTGTAAAGTGCGAACCCCCATCAGTCATGAGGTACCTGGGTACTCCAAACCTAGGAAAATCAAATATGTCTTGTGATCAGCACTTTCAGTGGGGATTGCCTCTACCCACTTGGTTACATAATCAACAGCAACTAAAATGTGGGTGTACTTGTGCGAGGAAGTGATACGTCCAAAACGTATCTATAATTTCTTCTTGCTCCATGCATGTTTTGTGTGATATTGCTATGATCTAGATACACTTTCATACACTTTTGATCATATTTGGACTAACCTATTAACTCAGTGCACCACAGTGCCAGTTCCTGTTTTCTGCTGTTTTTCTATTTCAGTTTTCCCCCATATAAAAAGTGCTCCAAAAATTCGGGAAAAATCAGATAAAAAATCAGCGCAGAAGAACCTTCCAGATGAACCTAGGTGGGGCCAGAGGGCCACCTCCAGGGGCCCATGCCAGAGGGCCGCGCCTGGACCCCTGGTGGCCCCCCTGGCTGGCCCCCTTCGCCTATATATTCTCCGTGACGAGAAACCCTCGAGAGAAGAACCCTTTTTCGCGATCTCCCCTCTGTTCCTCCGCCGCCGCGCTTCTGAGATCGGGAGCACCAGCAGACCTCTTCCCGGCACCCTGCCGGAGGGAGGGCCGACCTCCGGGAGTCTCCTCTCCACCCTGGATGCTTCCCGGATGTGCCGTGGGTAGTTTTCTTTGGACCATGGGTCCGTGATCAGTATCTATGTGATGTTCTCCTACCCTCTTTGTTCTTCATGGTTTAGACCTCGTGAGCTTCCCTACATGATCGAGGCACTTTTGTAATCTTTCTGCTGTTGCTATGCTGAGTAAGATGGGATCTGATGGATTATGAGATTATGTTCAGATTGTGATTGAGTAATATATTTGGTTGTTATCTCTTATATTTCTGTTCTTAAGTAATTCTTGCATGTTCTCTGTTGCTGTTTATTGCTTTGGCCAAGTAGTAGGTAGTAACCCCAAGAGGGAACGTTATGCTCGATTGTGGGTTCATGCCCCCTGATGACACGCTTGAGTGACAGAAACATGAGTCTAGGCGATGTGTTGTTGCCATAAGGGGGAAAACAACGGTGCTTGTAACCGCGGTTGCAAGGATTGTTTACTTTACGCAAAGTGCTTTTTAATGCAGTTGTCTGTTGCTTTGGGTTTACACTTTGGGCGGGGCTCGCAACTTAATACCAGCAAGATGTTCTAGATAGATATCTCAAGGTGGATGATTAGTAGTAGATGCAGTTGGATTTCGGTCTACTTATTTTGGCGTTCTGCCCATGCTTTTGAGCCTCTTCCTTTCTTTTGTAGCATAGTTAGCATTGCGGTGCGTTCATAATCCTGTCAATTTCCCTTCTGTAATTTGTTCACCTCGCATAGCAGTTTTATCGTCTTTTGGGAGAGAGACATCACTAGTGAACATCACGTATCCCAGTCCATATCTTCATCACTGTTTCCATGCTCATGTACTTTTCTGCTTTTACTTTCAGTTGCTATCACTATCCCTTGTGTTTGATCCTTTGTGAACAACAAGACCGGAGAGATTGACAACCTCTCTGAACTTCGTTGGGAACAAAGTTATTTGTGTCTGTGTGCAGGTCGGCGTCAGTTGCGCCTCTGACACCTACTTATCATCTCCGGAGTCCTACTGGAGACAAACCTTGGTATCTTTACTGAGGGAAATTTGCTGCTGTGCTACATCACACCTTCCACTTGGGGTTTACCAACGAAGGGCGAGAAATCACTATCCTCACCTCACACATCAGGAAGGAAAAGGACCCTTAAAATCAAAACCCCAGCAATCAAAGGGCTCAATCACTAGAGGGTAATTCATAGGCATCTCATTCCTTCTGCTAATATTACCAACTCTCTGACACTTATCACACGATAAAACATAATTTCTAGCATCCTTAAAGAGAGTAGGACAAAAAAAACTGATTGAAGAACCTTATGTGCGGTCCTCTCACCGGCATGATGTCCTCCATACGGACTATCCTGACATTGTTTGAGAATGTCCTTCTGCTCGTGTTCCGGTATGCATCGTCTCACGATCCCATCTGGACCTTCTTTGAAAAGATGTGGGTCATCCCAAAAGTAACGCCTCAAATCATGAAAGAACTTCTTCCTTTTCTAAAATGTTAAACCCGGAGGCAAAAACTTTGCAACGATAAAGTTAGCATAATATGCAAACCAAGGATCGGTGAGAGATTCTACTTTTAGAACAGCTAGTTGTTCGTTGGAAAACTGTCGTTGACTGGAATGGGATCATGCGGTATATCTTCCATCCTTGAAAGATTATCCGCCACCGGATTTTCTGCTCCTTTCCTATCGACAATCTGCAAATCAAATGCTTGAAGAAGGAGTACCCATCGAATGAGCCTTGGTTTGGCATCCTTCTTCTCCATAAGATACTTAATGGCAGCATGGTCAGTATGAACAATAATCTTAGAATCAACAATATACTGCCTAAACTTATCACAAGCAAACACTACTACTAAGAATTCCTTCTCGGTAGTAGCATAATTCTTTTGAGCACTATCAAGGGTTTTGCTAGCATAATATATAACATTCAACTTCTTATCAACCCTCTGCCCTAAAACAGCTCCAACAGCAAAATCACTAGCATCACACATAATTTCAAAAGGTAAATTCCAATCAGGTGGTTGTACTATAGGAGCAGTTATTAAAGCTTTCTTAAGAACTTCGAAGGCTTCCTTACAATCTTCATCAAAAACAAAAGGAACGTCCTTCTGGAGAAGATTAGTGAGGGGTCTCGAAGTCTTAGAAAAGTCTTTAATAAATCTTCTATAGAAACCAGCATGACCGAGAAAACTATGAATACCTTTGATGTCCCTTGGGTAGGGCATCCTTTCAATTGCTTCAATCTTGGCCCTGTCCACCTCAATTCCCCTCTCGGAAATCTTTTGGCCAAGAACAATTCCCTCGTTCACCATAAAGTGGCACTTCTCCCAGTTAAGCACCAAATTCGTCTCCTCACATCTCTGCAAAACTTTATTAAGGTTGTGGAGACAATGGTCAAAATAGGTTCCATAGACGGAGAAATCGTCCATGAATACCTCCACAATTTCTTCACAAAAACCATGAAAGGTAGCAGACATACATCTTTGAAAAGTAGCAGGGGCATTACATAAACCAAAAGGCATACGCCTGTAAGCATAAGTACCATAGGTACAACTAAAAGTGGTCTTCTCTTGATCAGCAGTGTTAACATGAATTTGAGAGAAGCCAGAATAACCATCAAGATAACAAAAGTGAGTATTTTTGGATAACCTTTCAAGCATCTGGTCGATGAACGACAACCGGTAGGGGTCCTTCCTCGTTGCCTTGTTCAGCTTCATGTAATGAATACACATTCTATATCCAATAATAATTCTCTGAGGTATTAGTTCATTCTTATCATTAGGAACCACAGTTGTTCCTCCTTTCTTTGGAACACAATGAACCGGGCTTACCCACTTACTATCAGCT
Organism: Bromus sterilis; assembly: GCA_950022295.1. NCBI lineage: Eukaryota > Viridiplantae > Streptophyta > Magnoliopsida > Poales > Poaceae > Bromus > Bromus sterilis. Next base: position 212,960,433 of record OX465599.1, read on the forward strand.
ATAGGGTAGATAATACCTGCGGCTAGAATCTTGAGAATCTCAGTCCTTACAACATCCATCATTTTCGGATTCAACCGTCGTTGATGATCAGCAAATGGTTTAGCATCAGGCTCAAGGTTGATGGTATGTTGACAAATAGACGGACTAATCCCCTTAAGGTCATCAAGGGTATAGCCAATTGCACCTTGATGTTTGTGAAGTACTTCCAATAGTCACTCTTCTTCATACCCTGAAAGGTTAGAATTGATAATAACATGATATATTTTCTTTTCACCTAAATAAGCATATTTGAGCGAATCAGGAAGAGGTTTAAGATCAAACACTGGATCTTCTTTTGGTTTCGATAAAATTCCCAAAGGCTCAACTGGAAGGTTGTGCTTTAGGATAGCAAGTTATCTTAAGAATATTTCATCCAGCTCATTCCTCTCCTACATATGCAAATCATTCTCGTGGTCCTCCATATATTGCTGCAAAGGATCATTAGGAGGAATAGCAATGGAAGCAATATCTTCAATAATCTTATCATTACTAGGCAAATTAGTACCACGAGGCTGCTTGGAGAACTTAGAAAAATTAAATTCATATGGCTCACCATTGATTTCAACAGAAACTTTACCTTTCTTGCAATCTATTATAGCTCCACAAGTTCTGAGAAAAGGTCTACCGAAAATAATAGGACAAAAATTATCCCTTACTGAAACAAGTACTTGAAAGTCGATAGGATATTTTACCTTTCCGCATAAAACTTCAACGTCTCTCACAATTCCGATAGGAGAGATAGTTGCTCTGTTTGCAAGATGCATAGTAACATCAACTTCTTCAAGTTCACAAGGTGAAATTTCACCCATGATATCTTGATAAAGTGAGTATGGGATAGCACTAGCACTCGATCCCAAATCGCATAGCCCATAATAATTTTGATCTCCTATTTTAACAGATACTACTGGAGTACCTGAAATTGGGCCTTTATTCTTGGCTGTGACAAGGTTAGTGGAAACAGCACAAAAATTTATATTGGAATCTAAAGCATCATTAGTAATAAGATCCTTAACCAATGCAACTCGAGGATCGACCTTAATCTGGTCCTCAGGCTCATCAATTCTTCTCTCACTCTTGTTCATTATGCCTGTCATGAAGGAGTGCTCCCTTATTCTTACGGGAAAAGGGGGATTTTCATATATAACTGCAGGCACAATAGGGCCAGCAACATGAATATCAATAGATGATTCTTTGAAGGGTTTATGATGCTGATTCTTCTTCTTCTTGGAAGAGTCAATATGAGAGGCAAAGTCCTTACAAAAATCAATCATCAGATGGGAATCAAGACCAATCTTAGAGCAAAAGGTATTAAAATAATCAGTTTTCACATAGCTCTCTATATAATCATGCTCATAATTTATAGTGGGTTCAATACCTTTATCTATTTCCCAATCTTCGGTATTCTTCTAGATCCTTTCAAGGAGATCCCATCTTTCTTCAATGCTTTTCGTCTGAAATACACTAGAGGAGGCATCCAACATCTCCTTATCCTGACGAGAAAGTCTAGCATAAAAGTTTGTAAGTATAGTTTTCTTGGGGAGCTCATGAATAGGACATTTAAGCATTAGAGATTTCAATCTCCCCCAAGCTTGAGCGATGCTTTATCCTTCACGAGACCTAAAGTTATAGATATAATTCCTGTCTCGATGAATTTCATGAAGAGGATAAAACTTGGTATAAAAGAGAGACATAAGCTCTTGCCAATCAAGCAAATGAGAGTTATCGAGAAGCTTATACCAATCTGAAGCTTTATATGTAAGCGATACGGAGAACAATTTCTTCATGACAAACTCCTTTGATACACCTGCAAGCTTAAATAGTGAACATAGTTGTGATAAATATAGCAAGTGTTCACTGGGATCTCTGTCTCCTGCATAGCGATTAGCCAAAACACAATCGATAATACCAGCTAGTATTTTATAAGGCACAATTTCAGTAGGGGGAGGTACAACCACCACAGATGTGGGGTGTTTCCCCATAAGCAACAATCCAATAGCTAGGTTGTCCATACGGACAAAGAGCAGCAACAACAAAATAAAAAAAAAATTCCTTAACAGCTTCACTTACCAATAGCGCTATGCTCCCCGGCAATGGCGCCAGAAAACGTTCCTTGATGACCCTCAACGTAAAGGGATCTATTGCAGCGTTTTCGATAAGTAAGAGTGTCGAACCCAACGAGGAGCGAAAGGTATTGATAGGTGATTTTGTACAAGGAATAACTGCAAGCACTGAAAGATAACTTTTTAGGGGTTTACGATATAAGCAACAATAAGATAAAAGCAAGCAAAGTAAATAGTATTGAGGAGCAGCAAGTGGCCCAATCCTTTTGAGCAAAGGATAAGCCTAACAAATGAACTTATAAATACTAAAGCGTTCTTGAGGACACATGGGGAGGTAGTCACGTGCTTTCGCCATACTCCGTATCGATAACAAGTATTGTGTTGATAAGTGTTGAGTGGGTGGATCTATGCTAGCACACCTTCTAGACTAAGATAAGTGCACTCTTATGATTAAACATCTTGCAAGCATCCGCAAATACAAGATAGAAATTAAGGCAAAGCCTAACCACAACAATAAGATCAAGGATTCGTTAGTCCCTTGTGCAAAAGTGTGCAAACTGGGGTTCAGGTTTCTATCACTCCGGCAACCCATCGTAAGCATTCTTAATACATAATGTATTCCCCTAGGTCCTTAATAAGGCGAAGTGTTGAGTGTTCGACTCACACAACACCACTAGGAAAATAACAACACAAGTTAAATATCAAACAACACAAATTACTTCAACATCATATGACTACTAACAACTAGACTTCTCCCATGTCCTTAAGAACTAAAGTAACTACTCAAAAGACATAAAAGAGAACATGATCAGAGGTGATAAATATATGATAAACAAGACATAAAAGAGATCATGATCAGAGGTGATAAATATATGATAAACAATCTGGACATAATGATATTTCTCCAACAAAACTCAATAGCATTCGCCACAGAGTAGTAATCAACACCGGTATAGTAGAGAGGATAGATAGTACGGATTACAACACAAGATAAACTTGTGAGGTGAGATTGGATGGTGGTGGAGTTGGTGCTGATGTTGGGGATGATGTTGATGATGATCTCGATGATGCCTGTGACGATGGTGATGACGATGGCGATGATCTCCCCTTCCGGGAAGTGATCTCCTCGGCGGAATCTGCCCGCCGGAGAGCCCTTTTCTTCTGTGTAGCTTTCCTCCACGGAGTGGCGGTGGAACTCCGTAAAAGCTTCTCCCATTTAGGTTTTCGCGTAACGAGGAGTATATAGGCCAGAGGGGGGAGCCGGGAGTGGCCCCAAGGCTCCAGGCGCCCTCCCGGCGCGACCAGGGGTGGGGCCGCGCCAGGTGGCCGCCTGAGGCTCCTGTGGCCCCCTCTGGCCCCTCTTCGGCGTGTCTTCGTTATTCTTCTGGAAGATATCCTCCGTCGATTTTCAGGTAATTTTGAGGTATTCTTCTTCAGCAACTCAGCATCCACTTTTTACCGCTAAATCCTGCTCCTGCTGCTTCGGCACCGGAAAGTTGCAAACTGTGTATAATAAGCCAAAACAACATAAGAACATCATCTTAATATGAAATATATCAATGAATAAGGATGAATTATGATATAAAATAGTGATGCAATTTGGACGTATCACATGGTTGTTTGGGTTTGAGAGGCATAAATATGAGGTGGTAGGATCATGCAATCGTTCTATCCTATGCCTAGGCACAAGTGATCTAAAAGTTATAAGCATGATATATGCTCCCCCTTAACTAATGAGAAGACGAAACCGAAGTTGTAGTTGATCGCAAGCTCGCAGCATCTCCGAGAATAACCGTGGGAGCACACAAGAAGGAAACACTGGAAAAGGCAATCGACGAGCAAGCATCTATTACTACGAAGCAATTACAATAAAGCATCAACAAGAAGGCAACACGAGACAATGCACTACGGTATCGCATCTATCGTCGAGAGCGGTTACTAACAGGTTAAGTGGAGTACTCGTCACACACGACGATACCGCACATTTATCACAGTTCAAGTTGTTTAGCTACACAATATGAGCAAAGTTTATTAACATGGCATCCCAATCAAGCATGTCATAGCACACAAACATTACAAGAGGTGAATCATAAGGTAAACTATCTATTCTAGTCAAATAAAGTGAGGCAACACCCTAAACATGGCATAACACTAAGTATCCCATGATGATTAAAGCATTTGGTACTGTTCTGCCCTAAACCATAGTTTAGGTTGGTTAACAACAGCAAACAATGGCATAAACACAAAGTATATAAAATTCTACTCAAGTTACATGTAAAGAACACCCCAAACAGAGTTACGGTTAAAAAGACACAAGCATCACAAGTTATGAACACAGGCTGTTAACATCGGGTAGCACACTTGGGAGTAATGCATCAACAAACTACTTAATGCAAACATGCACCAAAATGGTGTGGATCAACACTAGACATGACAAGCATGACATGGCATCAAAGTTTCATGTATATGAGCATCAGGAACAAGTAATTGTAACCCATGAAAAAAGCTAAATAATACTACTAGTCTAGGGACTTAGTGAAAAACAGAGGCATGTCAAACTGTTATAAACATGCTATATAAATAGTAGCAAAAGCATTATCAAACAAGCTCCAAAATGAACATGCAATACATCTACAACAAGCCTACATGATGCTCATGAGTTCACACATAGCACTTCTGGTCAAAGGACCCATGGATCAATAAGTATTAAGCATGCAAGAAAACTATATTATATTCCAGACTTAGTGAAATCTCAGGGTATGTGACAGAAAACAGCAGGGTTGCACTTTGGGAGCTCAATAACTATATGAACAACAACCATATCATGGAAAATCAAAGCATGGCATCAAATTACAGACAACAAGGAGAAAATAATTACATTGGAGCTATAGCATATGAAGCATGGATCAATAGTAATAAGGCAACAAAGTAGCAACTTTATACAAACAGAAACACATAATATCAGGGTCACCACTTTGGATCAAGAAATAAAATAGCTAAATCAGGTAAACAAGGCAAAAGGATGCATCAAATTGAAGTACACATGATGCTTAACACATACAAGAAAGAATCAATAGCATAGGCCTCATGGATGTGACACAATCATCAATCAAACTTTGAATAAAATAACAACAGCAGCAGTAAACAATCTGGTCCCCACTTCAACAGTGATTTACATCAAATAGATGGACTCAAAACAATTAAGTCATTAAAGCAAAACAGTAGAGCACAAAAAACTGAGCACTTTTCATTTTGGGGGCAACCTCATACGGTCTACGGTTCTTACGCAATTCTAGTCGCAAAATAGTACACAGCAGCAGTACACGGGACTTAGAAAAAGAGAAAGAAAAACACTAAGGAATAAAAGAGGGGCGGCGGCTCGGGCCTCACCTAGTGGGCGGAGGCCCATGAGGCAGAGGAGGCGACTGGTGGCGCTGGATAGGGCAGCCTCGCCCAAGGAAGAGGATGGTCGTGGGCCGTGGGCGCGGTGATGGGCCGCTCGGGGCGCGCCTCTGCAGGCCGTTGGCCCACGTGGCCACGCTGGTTGGTGGCGGTCGTCGTCCCGACGGGAACTGGAGGCAGCGGCGCTAGGTCTCCGGCGAGGCAGGCGGGACGAGGAGCGGCCGCGACGGCACGCTGGAGGCGACGGGGAGGCGGACCCGAGCACGGTGTCACCGGATCCAAGCACGGCGGGGTCACGAGAGGCAGGGTCGACGGGATCAGGAGGTGGCGAACTGCCGAGCTCCTGATACGGCGACGCTCCATGGCGGCGCGGCGGCTCTCCAAGGTGGCTGGTGGCGACCTGCGGCAGAGGCAGAGGGGGATGAGGAGAGAAGGCGAAGAGGTGGCGGTGACGTGCGGGCTAACCGGGTGGCTAGGCGGTGACGGCCGGGGACGAGCGACGATGGCGCGACGATGCGGGCGGCGTCCCGGGCGTCGCCGAAGCGGGCTGGGGTGGCCCTGCGGGGCCCGGTTCCATGTGCTGAGGTGGTGGAGGCGGTTGGAGGCGACGTTGCCAAATCTGGGTCGTCAGATCCCAGATCTGACGGTTTGGATCAGAGGCGAGCTAGGGTTTCGAATCTGGGGGTCTAGATGCGCAGATCTGGCAATTGTGAGGTGGGTGGCTGCAAATTTTACAAGGGGGAAACCCTAGAAGGGCTAGGAGAGAGTTGTGGTCTATTTATAGGCTCGCCTGGATGGCAGGTTTACGCATACGCCCTCGAGTTTTCTCTCGCGTCCGGTACTCCACGTTTCTGACCGCTGGGAGTCCATACGACCTCCGATCAGGCAAAATCTCGAACCACGCACTCAGTGCGGCGAGCCCGTCGGTCCTACCTCACTTCGATACCGTTCCGAGAACATTTTTCTGACGCCCAATAAAATAATTTGTTTATTAAATAAATGGGGTTTTCATTCCAATGGCGATGGTTGATTTTGTGCCGGAAGTTGCGATGATGATCAGGTTAAACCCGGTGTCGCAAAATGTCATGTGCCATGGTGGAAAGGTTCGGTCACGCATGCCGGTACGAGAAGGAGGGGGAATGTAATCACCAACTAATAAATCGGTGAAGCAAATACTTCAAACAATTCTAGCAATCAACAAAATGAAGAAACAAACAATTTTTTTAATTTGGGTGAAAATCCCGGGATGTTACATAAACTAACAAAACTAAAAAGCAAAGGTAAAAGATAGTGTGCAACTGCCCTATCTTGAAGAGTGGAATCCCCGGCAACGGCGCCAGAAATACACTTGATGCTGACTCCTCGTTGGTTACCTCAAGCGGAAGGTTGAGAGTAGCGTAGTGTAATTTCCCTCAGTGAAGATACCAAGGTTTGTCTCCCGTAGGATTCCGGCAACGACATCTAGGCGGTTTGGCAAGTGAGGCGTCGTATCACTTGCTTCGCCTGGACCTGCACACAAATACAAATAACTCTGCTCCCAACGAGTACAGAGAGGATGTCAATCTCTCCAGCCTTGTTGTTTACAAAGGGTCAAACGCAACAGATAAAAGGTAGTGATAGCTAAACTAGAAAGTAAAAGCAGGAAGTAAATTGAGTGTGTAACAATGGTGGAAATATGGACCGGGGTCCCATGATGTTCACTAGTGATGTCTCTCTCCCAAAACACGGTAAAACTTCTATGCGAGAAAAACAGCAGAAAACGGGAACTGGCACTGGGGTGCACTAAGTTAATAGGTTAGTCCAAATATGATCAAAAGTGTATGAAAGTGTATCCAAAAAATAGCAATATCACACAAAACATGCATGGAGCAAGCATAAATTATAGATACATTTGGGACGTATCACAAAGCCATAAGTTGACGGCAAAACTCATGTTTCCAATAGTGTCTAGGTGATAGGTCCAAAACGCATCTATAATTTCTGCTTGCTCCATGCCTCTTTTGTGTGATATTGCTATGTTATTGATGAACTTTCATACACTTTTGATCATATTTGGACTAACCTATTAACTCGGTGCACCCCAGTGCCAGTTCCTGTTTTCTTCTGTTTTCCTATTTCAGGTTTCCCCCATATTAAAAGTGCTCCAAAAATTTGGGAAAATCCAATAAAAAACAGCGCTTCGGAAGCTTCGGGAATCACTGAGGGGGGCCAGAGGGGACCCACCAGGGCCCCAGGGCCCCAGGCGCCCTCCCGGCGCGCCCTAGGGTGGGGCCGCGCCAGGGGGGTACCTGGACCCCTGGTAGCCCCCCTGGATGCCCCCCTTCGCCCATATATTCTCCGTGACGCGAAACCCCCGAAAGAAGAACCCTTTTTCGCGATCTCTCCTCTGTTCCGCTGCCGCCGCGCTTCCAAGATCGGGAGCACCACGAGACCTCTTCCCGGCACCCTGCCGGAGGGAGGAACCACCTCCGGGAGCTTCTCCACCACCTTGGATGCTTCCCGGATGAACTGTCAGTAGTCCACCTTGGACCATGGGTCTATGATCAGTAGCTATGTGATGTTCTCCTCCCCTCTTTGTTCTTCATGGATTAGACCTCGTGAGCTGCCCTATATGATCGAGGCACATATGTAATCTTTCTTCTATTGCTATGTTGAGTTTGCTGGGATCCAATGGATTATGAGACTATGTTTAGATTGTGTTTGAGTAATATATTTGATTCTCCTCTTTTATATTTATGTTCTTGAGTAATTCTTGCATGTTCTCCGTTGTTGTTTATGGCTTTGGCCAAGTAGTAGGTAGTGACTCCAAGAGGGAGCGTTATGCATGATTGTGGGTTCATGCCCCCCGATGACTAGCTTGAGTGACAGAAACATGAGTCTAGGGGATGCGTTGTTGCCACAAGGGAGAAAACAATGGTGCTTGTACTTGCGGGTGCAAGGATTGTTTACTTTACGCAAAGTTCTTTAATGCAGTTGTCTGTTGCTTTGAGTGTACACTTTGGGTGGGATTCGCAACTCAATACCAGCGAGATGTTCTGGATAGATATCTCAAGGTGGATGATTAGTAGGTAGATGCGGATGGATTTCGGTCTACTTGTCTTGGCGTACCGCCCATTCTTTTGAGCCTCTTCCTTTCTTTATAGCATAGTTAGCATTGGTTTGCGCACATAATCCTGTAAATTTCCTAGCTGTAATTTTGTTTACCTCGCATGGCTATATTATCGTATTTTGGGAGGGAGACATCACTTGTGAACATCATAGGACCCCGGTCCATATTTCCAATACTGTTTACACCCACTATTTATTTACTGCTTTATTTACTTTTCCATTGCTATCACTATGATTATTATCCCGTGTGTTTGATCCTTTGTAAACAACAAGGCCAGAGGGATTGACAACCTCTCTGAACTCGTTGGGAGCAAAGTTATCTGTTGTGTGTGCAGGTCAAGGAGAAGCAAGTGATTCTATTCAAACGGCGCATCACTTGCCGAACCACCTACTTATCGTTGTTGGAGTCCTACTGGTCGATCCTTAACCTTGGTATCTTTACCAAGGGAAATTGCCGCTATCTACATCTCAACCTTCCACTTTGGGTACCCAACGAGGGAGCGAGAAATCGTACCATCAAAAGAAATTTCTGGCGCCGTTGCCGGGGACTCCGCACTTCAAGATAGGGGAGTTGCACACTATCTTTTATCTTTGCTTTTTAGTCTTGTTAGTTTACTTTTCAGTTTTTGCTTTAGTGTCCTTTATCAAAAATCAAAAAGATATTTATCTTTCTTGCTGCTGCTATGGGTTCCTCCGAGAACACCAAGTTGTGTGACTTCACTAGTCATAACAACAGTGACTTTATCTGCACTCCTATTGCTACACCTGCCACTTCAGCACCTTCTTATGAGATTAAACCTGCTTTGCTGAACCTTATTATGAAAGATCAATTATCCGGTGCTGGAGATGATGCTTCTTTGCACTTAAATAATTTTATTGAGCTCTGTGATATGCAAAAGTACAAAGAAGTAGATGGTGATATTGTTAAGCTTAAGCTTTTTCCTTTCTCCTTGAGAGGAGGAGCTAAAATACGGTTTCAATCCTTGCCTAGGAATAGCATAGATTCTTGGGATAAGTGCAAGGATGCTTTTATTGGGAAGTACTACCCCCCTGCTAAGATTATCCAATTGAGGAGTTATATTATGAATTTTAAGCAATTGGATAATGAACACGTTGCCCAAGCTTGGGAACACATGAAATATCTTGTTAAGAATTGCCCTATGCATGGTTTGACTACTTGGATGGTTATCCAAACTTTTTATGCAGGCTTGAACTTTACCTCACGGAACCTTCTAGATTCGTCCACGGGAGGAACCTTTATTTCAACAATGCTTGGTGCTGCCACAAAACTACTCGATGAGATGATGACCAATTATTCCCAATGGCACACCGAAAGAGCTCCAACAGGTAGGAAGGTAAAATCTGTCGAGGAGATCACCTCCCTAAATGAAAAAGTTGACTTGATTATGTCTCTACTTACCAAGCAATCTCCTATTGATCCTCATGATGTTCCTTTAAATTCTTTGATTGCTCAAGATCAAGTAGATCTGAACTTTATCTCTAGAAACAACTTCAATAACAATGCTTATAGGAGTAATTTTGGTAGCAATCCTAGACCGTTCCCCTCCAATAACTATGGGAACAACAACACTTATCCTAGCACCAAGAACTCCACTTCTGAACTAGAGAGTATGCTTAAAGACTTCATCACTACCCAAAAGGCCTTCAACAAGAGTGTAGAGGAAAAACTAGACAAATTAGATAATCTCTCGTCGAAGGTAGACAATTTAGCCCATGAAGTAGAATTGCTTAAAATTAGAACTTCTCCTCTTGAGGAGAGGAAGGTCACTCCTATGAACGCTATCCAAGTGCAAATTAATGAAAACATTAGGATGATGGCTAAACTTAAAGAGAGATGGGCTAGAGAAAAGGAGGAAGAAGATAGAATTAAGAGCCTTCCTACACACCATACCATTGCTACTATCCAAGTGGTTGAGGATATCCAAACTCTTAGCACCCAATGCACCCCTAGTCCCATTGTCATTGACCTATTAATGGTGATGCTATGACCTCAACCGTAGAAGAAGAAACTCCTATGACTATAGAAGCTACCAAATAAGTGAGCCTAAAGTACACCACTACCACTTTAATTGATATTAGTGACCTTAATTTTGATAATTGCACCCTTTCTGAAGTTATTCGTTTCCTTCGCAAGATGTCTAGAGACCCCCACACTAGCACACTTCATCTTTCCTTCACGGAGCATATCACTAATGCTCTCATTAAAGCTAGGGAGGATAAGCTTAGGGTAGAAGCCTCCATACCTAGAAAGCTAGAAGATAGTTGGGATCCTATGATTAAAATTAAGTTGAATAACTTCTCTTGCTATGCTTTATGTGATGTTGGAGCTAGTACCTCTGTTATGCCCAAAAGAATGTATGACACTTTTGAATTAAATCCTAGTTGGGATCCTATGATTAAAATTAAGTTGAATAACTTCTCTTGCTATGTTTTATGTGATTTTGGAGCTAGTACCTCCGTTATGCCCAAAAGAATGTATGATATTTTTGAATTAAAGCCTTTTGATCCTTGTTCTTTTGGTGTTCGTCTTGTTGATTCTTCCGTAAAGAAACCTTTGGGGAAGATCGATGATGTTCTTATCATTGTCAATGACAATTATGTTCCCGTTGATTTTTCTATTATGGACATTGAATGTGAACCTTCTTGTCCAATTATTTTGGAACGTCCTTTTCTTTGCACAGTGGGTGCTGTTATTGATATGAAAGAAGGGATTATAAAATTCTAATTCCCTCTCAATAAAGGGATGGAACACTTCCCTAGGAAAAATATTAAGTTGTCTTTTGAGTCTTTCACACGGGCTAGTTATTTTCTTGATAAGACTTGATCTATTAGCATTAAGCCTAGCTAATGGCTTTAAAGAAGCGCTTTCGGGAGGCAGCCCGCAACGAATTTAGGTTTTCCTTTTTGTTTTTCTTCTGTTTTTAGTGTTCTTGATGATTGTTACTACTGTAGCAACATCATTGTATCTTTACTTTTCAAGCTTTGTGCCAATTATAGCCTCTTATGACAAGGGAAGTGAAAGTTGTGACATGCTGTCCAGAAAACAGATTTTGTCCTCGTGACGGGAAAAATCACATAAAAATCACAGTTCATCTTTTTGAGCTGAATATTTTCTACAGCGTGCTATATACAATTACGGAACTTTCGTATGTTCTGAGTTTTTTGATTTGAGTTGCAGAAGTTTCCCTTAAAAATTATTTACTACCTGCTGGTCTGTTTTTCACATATTCTGTCCTGTTTTCCCTTTTCTTCGTTTTGCAAACCTTAAGATTTTTTTTTCTTTGCAAAAACTTTTTGTAAATCTTGAGAAACAGTATATCTTCAAGAATATCCTTATTTCCAGTAGAGAAAATTTTATTTTATTATGGGTACTAACCTTGCTAATCAGATTATGATGAGTTATGTATGAAGGGAGTTTTCAAGTGTGCGAGGGAAGATGATAAAAGAAGATTCAGGAGTTTCAAACGATCAAGCTTGGGGATGCCCCCATGCATCCCCAAGAAATATTCAAGGAGACTCAAGCGTCTAAGCTTGGGTATGCCCCCGTGCATCCCCTTCTCCATCAACAATTATCAGTTCGTCTTTCGTTTCACTATATTTTTATCACTTGATGTGTTATGTGCTATGCTTGGAGCCTCTCGCTCTTAGGTTTTATTTTTAGTTTTCTTTAGCTTTGCTTGCTGTTCATAACAAGTTAGAACCTAGCTTTCTTTGTGTGGGAAAGAAACACGCTCCACTTTCAAAATCTAGAACACAACATAGGATTCTTCATGCTTATCTTTGTTGTGTGTGTTCTTTATCTTTTTCATAGCTACTGCCATGTTTAGATCTTAGTTTTCATGATTATCTTTTTTTAAAGAGCTTTTGTTTAGTTTGTTGCTGGAAATCTCTTGAGTTTTCATATTTATCTTGTTTAGAGAGTTTGTCTGTTGCACTGAGTTGTGTGTCTTGACTTGGAGTAGGTAATTGAGGTTGCTATTCTTTTGTAGTAGTAACTTGCAATAGTTTTGAGGTATTGTTTTGAGTAATGTTTGGAATTTTGGTGTCAAGAGCTTTAGCCTATTAGTGATAGATGTCGTATTTTGGGCAATCCGTGTTTATTTTCAAAACTTACAAATTAGTTGAGAACTTTAGCTACTAGATGGATCACTACTCTTCTAAGGGATCGAATATTAGAGTATACTCATGTACCATGAGTCGAGGATGCGCAAGGATAACCAAACCCCCATACACTCCTCCTCGGGGTACTTGTCTCTTTGTGAACCTCCTTATTAGATTGAGAGTTAACGATAATAAGTGCACGAGTTCTTCGGACTAATGTGAGTATTCGAAAGTTGACACTTCCACCTTCCCATATTTTTCTAGCCTCTCCTGTGCCGTGCATTGCTTTATTCTCACTCCGAAAGTTGGCATCCACCTTCGCCGGTACATCCAAACCCTTGGCATGATACGCTCGGTCATCATAAACCCCCTTATATCCTTTCTCAAAACAGCCACCATACCTACCTATCAAGGCATTTCCATAGCCTTTCCAATATACATTGCCATGCAACATCCACCTTATCATGACTTGATCTTTATGTCATACATGCTACTTGCTTGATCGATGAGCCGCATTCTACTTGGGCCTTGCCCTAATCATTGGTACATGACGCGCTAGTATCATTGCATATACCGCTACACTGGCAGAGGCATACATTTGCATACTTCATGATAGTTACATCTTCTTTATGATTTGAGTACTTTTGTAAAGTGTGGAAGATCTTCTATACTTTTTGTAATATATAGAGTGTTGCCCCTAAAGTGAGGAAAAGATCCCAAAGTGTACAAATTAAAAGATCCTAAATAGGACAAAATTAAAAGATCCCAAAGAGGACAAATGAGAGAAATAGAAAGAGCCATTCAGGCCACCAAAAAAATACAAAAAAATAGAAGAAGAAAAAAGAGAAAAATAAATAAAAAGAGAGAAGGGGGCACACTACTATTCCTTTTCAGAGATCCACACTCGTACTCCATCTTATATCTTGTACTCCATAGAGATTATCATTCATGCATATAGCTATGTGGGGACCTTCACACTATAGAACTTGGCTTGTATATTCCAATGATGATCCTCCTCAAATGAGCTCTAGGTCTTCTTGGGCAAGCAAGTTGGATGCACCCCCCACTACTTCCATTGGAGAGCTTACCTTAGCTCATATGTGCACCCGTTGCATGGCAATCCCTACTCCTCACATCATATCTATCATTTGGCTTTCTCTCTCCTATGATTGTCCTCATTGATGTGAGCCTTTCACACCTTTTTGTCTTCCTCCTCCACCATATTATCTCTTTGCCATCCTAAGTGTCAACTTTCTTGCTTACGCTCATCCATTGCATGAGTGCTTAAAATGTCGAAAAGGAGTGGATCATTTTGACTTGTACCTGGCTAGTGGTATGGGGATGAGTCAAGATAAGATTCCAAAGAAGACCAAGTGTGAAACTTTAGTAGATTGAGTTCTCAACACAAAAATACGTTTTCTTGTATATCCCTATCCCCTTTCTTGCATGCAAACACCATTTGGAGACATTCGAGTCACGGACAGTGAGAGCTCTTGCACCCTTATGTTCTTGTGTTGCTTGTTTCAATGTTAAATATAGACTCTTGCCTGTTATGACTTGAATTGAATTACATGCCTTGATTTCTTTACTTAAAACTTCTTATATGGTTGATAGCATGTCACCACAGAAATTATGCTTTTTATCATTTACCTACTCGAGGACGAGCGGGAATTAAGCTTGGGGATGTTGATACGTCCAAAACGTATCTATAATTTCTGCTTGCTCCATGCCTCTTTTGTGTGATATTGCTATGTTATTGATGAACTTCCATACACTTTTGATCATATTTCGACTAACCTATTAACTCAGTGCACCCGAGTGCGAGTTCCTGTTTTCTGCTATTTTTCTAATTCAGGTTTCCCGCATATTAAAAGTGCTCCAAAAATTCGGGAAAAATCCAATAAAAAATCAGCGCTTTGGAAGCTTCGGGAATCACCGAGGGGGCCCAGAGGGGACCCACCAGGGCCCCAGACGCCCTCCCGGCACGCCCTAGGGTGGGACCGCGCCAGGGGGCCGCCTGGACCCCTGGTGGCCCCCCTGGCTGCCCCCTTCGCCCATATATTCTCCGTGACATGAAACCTCCAAAAGAAGAACCTTTTTCGCGATCTCTCCTCTATTCCGCCGCCGCCGCGCTTCCAAGATTGGGAGCACCAGGAGACCTCTTCCCGGCACCCTGCCGGAGGGAGGAACCACCTCCAGGAGCTTCTCCACCACCATGGATGCTTCCCGGATGAACCGTGAGTAGTCCACCTTGGACCATGGGTCTATGATTAGTAGCTATGTGATGTTCTCCTCCCCTCTTTGTTCTTCATGGATTAGACCTCGTGAGCTGCCCTATATGATCGAGGCACATATGTAATATTTCTGCTGTTGCTATGTTGAGTTTGCTGGGATCCGATGGATTGTGAGACTATGTTTAGATTGTGTTTGAGTAATATATTTGATTCTCCTCTTTTATATTTCTGTTCTTGAGTAATTCTTGCATGTTCTCCGTTGCTGTTTATTGCTTTGGCCAAGTAGTAGGTAGTGACTCCAAGAGGGAGCGTTATGCATGATTGTGGGTTCATGCCCGCCGATGACTAGCTTGAGTGACAGAAACATGAGTCTAGGGGATGTGTTGTTGCCACAAGGGAGAAAACAACGGCGCTTGTACTTGCGGGTGCAAGGAGTGTTTACTTTACGCAAAGTTCTTTAATGCAGTTGTCTGTTCCTTTGAGTTTACACTTTGGGTGAGATTTGCAACTTAATACCAGCGAGATGTTCTGGATAGATATCTCAAGGTGGATGATTAGTAGGTAGATGCGGATGGATTTCGGTCTACTTGTCTTGGCGTACCGCCCATGCTTTTGGGCCTCTTCCTTTCTTTATAGCATAGTTAGCATTGGTTTGCGCACATAATCCTGTCAATTGCCCAGCTGTAATTTGTTTACCTCGCATGGCTATTTTATCGTCTTTTGGGAGAGAGACATCACTAGTGAACATCATAGGACCCCGGTTGTAACACCCTCACTGTCAGATGAACAGTAATCACCATTACTGTTCCCCAGCACTGTTCAAAACTTTTGTCTGATCAATGTGGTTCATCTCAAACTTGATATTTTGCTTTGTTGTTCTTGGATGCAATGTGATCATGGATCTGGATCATCAGGAATCAAAACAAGTCCAAGCCATTTGAATTGAAATTCAAACAAACCCTAAATGCATGTTGATGAATATTAAAAAATATTGTGACAATAAAATATTTTCCAAAATCTTGGAACCACTTTTATTAAATCCCAAATAATCATGGGACCATGCCCATGTGATCATTGGTATTTATTGGGCTACTGAAAATTCCAAACAAATAATAACAGTAGCAATTCCAGGCCAATTACTCATTTGGTAATAAAATAAAATATCAAACGAGTTTGAAAAACTCTCAAACTTTTTGGAGCACTTAGGTATGGTGTAACCATATTTATAGGACCAGTACCACATTTTACAAAAATGCTAAAAATAGCCAAACAAAATAAAACAGAACAGAAAAGAAAAGAAATACAAAAGTATAAAAAAAATGCAATCTGTCGCCTGGGGGCGAAGCCCACTCCAGCCAACCCCTCCCCTCTCTCCATCGGGCCGGCCCACTCCCCACCGAAACCAGCCCACCCCAGCCCACCCGGAGCCTCTCCCTCCCCTGTTCACCTCACCCCCCCCCCCCCCCCCGTGGCCATGGCGACCGCGCCATGCTCGACGCCGTCGAGCCGGACCAGCTCGGTGGGTCGCTACAAGCCGGGGCCAGGTAGGATAAGACCTCCCCCCCGAACCCTAGATCTCACCTGCCCTTCGCCTCGTCGTTCTTCCCCCCCCCCCCCCGCGCTCGATCCCGTGACCACCAGAGCACCACCGCGAGCGGACCTCGCCGGAACGCGCGGCCACCGGAGCCCATCCACCTCCTCGCCGTGTCCAGGGGCTTCGCCGATGACTACCTCGTCCGCCCGCGCTAGCAATCGGCACTGGGACGCGCCGCACGTCGCGAATCGCGAGCTTCTTCCACCTCGGGCCGGGCCGCCATTGACGACCAGGAGCTCGGCACTGACCTCCCTCGCGCCCGCTGCCTCCACTACCCGCCTCGCAGTAAGCACACCCATGTTTTCCCCCATGTTCCCCCCCATATTGCGGCCCGTAGCCGTCGCTCAGCTGTACGGTGCTCCGGCCGCCGTGGCCTTCGTCGTAGCCGCCGCCACGGTTGTCCCCGTCGTCCGTGGAGTACGGAAGCGGACGCGCGCGAAGCGCCGCATTCGATTCCCCCTTACGCTCGCCTTTTTGTTCGTCGGGAACGCCCGGTGGGCTCACCGCCGTGCCCCTGGCCATTGACGCCGGCGTGCTCGGCCCAGGCACGGGCGCGGGCACGGTTTAAACCGGGGGCAACCCCCCCCCCCCTAATAGCCCCCCCCAGCCACTGACCTCTGGGTCCCACCCAGAGGATTAGCCCCTAACCCCCTATTTAAAATAAAACCAGTGAAATAAACCCCCCCCCCTGAGTATGACACCTGGGCCCCCCTTGTCAGAGTTTTATAAATAAAATAAATTTGATTTATTATTAGAGTATGACATGTAGGCCCCACTGGATTAATTAGATTTAATTAAACCATTTTTATAAATACTGTGTATGACAGTGGGGTCCCACTGGTCTGTTTGACCAGTCAACCTTATGGATAATGTTGGAATAAATATTAAAAGAAATTCCAAAATTCATTTAAAATGGTTTATATTTGGAAATTCAATATCTTTTAAACCGTAATTCAGATGAAAATAATTTGTATATCAAAATTGATCAGAAAAATATAACGAATACGGATACGCTATCCGTATGTCTGCCACACCCCCCTAACACACCGATCATCGACATTCCCCCCCTCCGGACTGTCTGTCGATAATTTCCGGTACCGATAAAAGTACCCGGATGAATTTATTCCGAACACGAAAGTTGTCCGGAATGGTTCAACTAACACGGATACACCCCCCTTATGTTTGTCCGGTACCCACGACACCTCCGGCATGAACCCTTCCCCCTCCGGACACCCTGTTCGGTAATCACCCGGAGCCGGTAGTTCATCCCCGGATGAATTCCCGCTCCGAGCAACGTGCATTGCACTGCGTTAGAACACCGTTAACATTTCATCTGTCATGTCATGCATATGTTCGTATATTATTGCTGTGTATTTACTGTTTCCTCCCCCCTTAATCTCCGATAGACCCCGCTGCTACCGCCGACTACACCGCTGCCGGGTACGACTACTTCGTCGACGACCCTGCCCCTACCGTCGTGCTTCCAGGCAAGCAGAGCCATTCTCTTCCCCAGATATCGCCTACCTTTCCGTAAATTTCTTGCACTAGGCATTGTTACTGCTGCTGCTACGTTATACTCCTATTCAATTGCATAGCCTGATTTTGTCGCCCCTTGATGTACCTTTCCTTTATCCTATGCTGCCTATTATTACTTATGCATTATTCAGCAGTGAGCCCTGCGCATTGTTAGCTAGGATTAAATAGCGGGCCGTGATCACTATGGGAGTGAACACGGATACAATATATACAACTGCACAGGTACGGTACAATGCAGACACCGCCAAAGGCCCCTATCTGGGTTATGCCTAGTCACCTCAAGTGTGAGCTATCCGGGAGTAATCCTTGTACTCCACTCGAGGCTGACTTTGTCTTGCCGCCATAGGGTTCTGAACAGCGGTTGTCCTTAAAGGTAAGAAAGTCGGGCGACCCAACGGTGTCCGCGAGAGGTATATCGTCGGGAACGACAGGGAGGGTACGACCGACGTTACTGGCGTGCTTGGCCCCTGCTCGTATCTCGCGAGAGTTACCAAACCACGAAAGTCGAGCTCTACCAAGGGCACACGCGAGACAAGGTAAGGAGACGGTTCACCTTGTTGGTAACCGCAGTGACTTGGTGGGACGACAGGGCAGGCACCGATGTACTGGTGGTCCTGGCTGCTGTCGTTGACCGCGGGTCGGTTAAGTCGAGGCAACGATAACGGTTGTCACGCAGGCTAATTAAAATGCTAAATGGTTCGGCGGATGTCTTGAGTAGCCTTTTGGCTTGTACGCACTACCTACACGTGGGATAAGGAGTGTGGGCTCCCCTGCATCGTAGTCTCGTTCGAGGGTCTTCAGACGTCAGCAGTACCGCGGGCTGATTGCCGGGAAGTGGTGTTGTCTTCTCTTTGCTGCAGCAGGTGTGTTTGTATTTGCTTTGATTTTGCTTCACCGGCCAGTCACGCACCGTGCAGGAGTACGTTCGGGTTAGGGTCCAAAGCCCGGCGTACATAGGATATAGTCCGGCGGATGACCTCTCTGTTGATTGCCGAACGATGGGCTACTTTGTGTCGGATAGCTTTGGTGGAGCGTTCCCTAACAAGGTTCCCGCCACCCTGGAGATCCGAGCGTAATAGAGTCACGCCAGTGCACCCCTGCAGGGAAGATTAATCTATCGATAGCCGTGTCCACGGTAACAGGACGCTTTATGCTGAAGCTGGATCTTACCACTAGAAACTATTATTATTAAACTGTATGGTTCCGGGTCTTCTTCCTCGCAGGGAGTCGAGGAGGGGAACTCGGAGGCATTATTATTATTGTTAATCATTACAACTTATATTATACAATGTTGCAGCAACTTCTGCTTCGTTGTTACTTTATGGCTTTATATAAACTGTTGGCTGATTCTTACCTCATGCTGCAAGACATCGTCGGAAGATGCTAGTCTTCGATAGGCCTAGCTTCTTACCCTTATTCTGATTTCTATCTTGCAGTCCACTATATACAGCCTCTTCTTTCCGTTGATACAATGCATAATGCTTAGTAGCGGACGTAAGACTCGCGGGTATACTAGATACTCACCTGCTTTATTTCCTTTACTGTTTTGCCTGATCGGCCGCTGCAGTCGACGTTGGAGCCCAGGAGCAGGAGTACCCCGGAGGCGGATACTACTACGTCGAGACCCCCGCTGACCAGGACCAGGAGTAGTTTCGGAGGCTCCCAGGCAGGAGGCCTTGCCTTTTCGATCTGTATCTCTGATGTTATTTGTGCTAGCCTTCTTAAGGCAAAACTTGACTAACTATGTCTGTACTCAGATATTATGGCTTGTATAACTTATGTATTCGGGTCCGCGTGACCCCCCTTTATTGTAACATATTGGTTTATCCTTTTGTGTTTAGTGTTGTGCTGTGATATTCTCACCGTGGCACCCTAATCTCAGTCGTGTACCTTGCGTGTATGATTACTGTACACGGATTGATTTTGGGGGCGTCACAAGTTGGTATCAGAGCCGACTGCCTGTAGGAAGCCCCCCCCCCACCACTACCTGGTCAAAGTTGAGTCTAGACTTTGAAAAACTATTTTGCTAACTTAATATTTGGCTTACGGGCCCACATCGATGTCACTACGTGTGATATCTATGGTATTAGGATCCTTTTCTCCTTACCTATGTTCTGGGAATCTGCTCTCTTATCCTTGCTGGTAAGTTTTACAAAATCTGACATTCGGATCACGTTCTCTTGATTCCACCCGGCGTTTTTGGTGATTCCCCCATTGATTGAGTCGTGTCGCAGGCGTCGTACGCCAGATCCCAGACCGCGGATCCCATTCTCATTCTGGGCAGGCCGCGCTTTCTCTGGCATCAACTCCTGTGGCCAACAGTTTTCTTGCGGCGTGATTGACATAGTGGAATCTATGTCGCGTCGTGTAATCCTAACCGCGGTCTGCGCGCCGCCTAGTGTGTCCTTTTTCCTTAATTTTTACGACGTTACGCTGCCCGATTTCCGATCGATTCTATGTGTGGATGTGTATGTCTGATATGACTACTCCTATATATCCGCGCCTCCTCTTTGTTGTCGCTTTACCTCTTACTCGTTTCCGGTATCTCATTAAAATGTTCATCGCTGAAATACCCCTGTTAAATTCTAGCAGGATGGCTGGTCGTGGTGGTCGTGGTCGTGGTCGTGGTGCCAACGATCCACCTCCGCCGTCGGACTACATGGCCGCGATGATGCAGCAGTTTCAGATGAACCAAGTTTTTATGCAAGGAGTCATAGATCAGCTCCAGAATCAGAACCAGAACCAGCACCAGCATCAGCCGCCTGTGGTTACTCTGCGGGATTTCATGCGCCTTAATCCCCCTCTCTTCCACCAGCCTGAACAGCCGCTGGATGCTGATGATTGGCTTCGTGACATCACTCGACAGCTGGAGTTCGCTAATGTGAGCGCTGCTGATTACGTCAACTTTGCGTCCTATTTCCTGCGTGGCCCCGCTGCTCAGTGGTGGGACACTTACAAGGGCTCGCTAGCTGAAGGGACTGTCGTCACCTGGAATGAGTTCAAGTCTGCCTTCCGTGCTCGTTATGTCCCCCAGGCAATTATGAACCGTATGAAGGCCGAGTTCCGCAACCTCGTTCAGGGCAACAAAACTGTCGAGGCATACCAGAGGGAATTCCTCCGCCTCTCCCGCTATGTTGCAAGTGACCTCCCCAATGATGCAAGTAGGCAAGAGAAGTTCCGTGATGGACTCAACCCAAATCTCTAGCTTGCACTTGCTTTGCACGTCTTCCCCGACTTCGCCACCATGGTGAACCAGACTATCACTCTTGAGACCGCGTAGCTTAAGTTCGGTGGTTCGCCGAAGCGCCCCCGTGATGCTGGCTCATCTTCGGGCACAGCACAGAAACAACGCGTTTGGCTTCCACACAATGTGTTCCGTCCAAATGCCCCTGTACCAAGGCCGTCGTATGTTGCACCTCGTCTGCCTCCGCCCCCGCCGAGACAGCCGAAGACTGAGACTGCACCCCTCCGTCCTCAGGATGGCCTGTGTTTCAAGTGCCATCAGCCAGGTCACTTTTCCAGAGACTGCCCCCAGCGACAGAGTCAACTGGTAGTTCACCCTGCTGGACGTGGAAATGGCCGTGGCAACAACAGGACCCCCAACTATAACACTGGGTCTTCTGCTCACACTCGCGGACATGCTTACAACATTAATGTCGAAGAAGCTCAGGAGCAACCTGCTACCGTGATGGGTACCCTTCTTGTTAATTCAGTACCTGCTACTGTTTTATTTGATACAGGAGCATCGCATTCATTCATGTCGGAAGCATTTGCATTGTCGCATAACTTCATGGTAGAAAAGATGGATCCACCGATGGTTGTCCGCACTCCGATAGGTCATTGCCACACCTCCAAGATAGTGCCCAAAACCATCGTCGAAATTGAAGGAATTGAGTTCCTTGCTTCCCCCATTCTCCTGAAGTCTTCCACTATAGACCTCCTTCTGGGCATGGATTGGTTGAAAGTCCACGATGCCGCACTTTATTGTGGCACCAGTTCTGTCCAACTTTTTCACCCCTCCGGCGAGATTGTTAACCACACCACCCGAATTACCCAAGATGCGGAAACACAGATATATATGATGAATGCGCTGAATATCTCACCTCTTGACGGGATTGAGAACGTTCCAGTCATTCGTGATTTTCCCGACGTCTTCCCAGAAGAACTCTCGGGAATACCCCCGATCCGAGAGGTTGAATTTGTCATCGACCTGAAGCCTGGCACCGTCCCTATTGCCAAGCGTCCCTATAAGATGCCACCTCACCACCTCATTGAACTGAAGAAGGAGATCGACAAAGCACTTCACAAAGGATTCATTCGCCCAAGTTCCTCTTCTTGGGGAGCACCTTCGCTCTTTGTCAAGAAGAGTGATGGCACGAACCGTTTGGTCCAAGATTACCGACCTATCAACCAGGCCACGATACAGAACAAGTACCCCCTCCCTCGGATCAACGATCTGTATGATCAACTTGCTGGATCCACGGTGTTTTCGAAACTTGACTTGAGGTTGGGTTACCATCAGATCCGAGTCCGTGAAGAGGACATTCCGAAGACCGCTTTCATTACTCGCTATGGTTCATACGAGTACACTGTCATGTCCTTTGGCTTGACGAATGCTCCAGCCACTTTCTCCCGATTGATGAACAATATATATTCATGGAATACCTCGACAAGTTTGTCGTGGTTTACCTGGATGATATCTTAATATACTCCAAGAATAAAGAGGAGCATGCTGAACATCTTCGCCTTATACTGGAAAAGCTTCGAGAACACAAACTCTACGCTAAGTACTCTAAGTGTGAGTTCTGGCTTCCTGAAGTGACCTACCTTGGTCACGTGATTTCCAAGGATGGCATTGCCGTCAACCCAGAACGTATCCAGGCTATTCTTGACTGGACTCCTCACAAGACTGTCAAGCAAGTCAGAAGTTTCCTCGGACTCGCCAGCTATTGCCGCTGTTTCGTCGAGAACTTTTCCAAGATTGCCAGGCCTCTGACTAATCTGCTTCACAAAGGGGTCAAGTTTGAGTGGACAGATAAATTTCAGGAAAGTTTCCAGGCCCTCAAGGACAAGCTCACTTCTCCCCCAGTGCTAGCTCCCCCTGATACTCAGAAGGACTTCGTGATTTATTGCGACGCGTCTCGTCAAGGATTAGGCTGTGTCCTAATGCAAGAGCGCAAAGTGATTGCTTATGGCTCTCGTCAATAGCGTGCTCACGAAGATAAGTATCCAACACATGATCTTGAATTGGCAGCAGTAATTTATGCATTGAAGCTGTGGCGACATTACCTCGTCGGTAATCGTTGCGAGATCTACACCGACCACCAAAGCCTGAAGTACTTGTTTACTCAACCCGACCTGAATCTCCGCCAGCAGAGATGGCTCGAGACAATAGCCGACTACAACATGGGAATTTCTTACACCCCTGGCAAAGCTAATGTGGTGGCCGATGCTTTAAGCCGTAAATCTTACTTTAGTGAACTTGAAGTTCAAGTACAACAACCACTTCTGTATGAAGACTTTCAAAAGTTAAACCTCGAGATTTTTCCTCAAGGTTATGCAAATAACCTGGTTATCGAACCGGATCTCGTCAAATCCGTCAAGGGTATACAGTTTTATGATGATTTCGTACACAAGATTAAGCGCGATATCGCCAAAGGGAGACCATCACCCTTCACCGTTGATAGCAAAGGTGCGGCGTTCTACCAGAACCGTTTAGTGGTTACTCATAGCAAGGGCAGGCATGAGAACCTGGATATGACCCCGAAGGTCCATATTTCCAATACTGTTTACACCCACTATTTATTTACTGCTTTATTTACTTTTCCGTTGCTATCACTATCATTATTATCCCGTGCGTTTGATCCTTTGTAAACAACAAGGCCGGAGGGACTGACAACCTCTCTGAACTCGTTGGGAGAAAATTTATCTGTTGTTTGTGCAGGTCCATGAGAAGCAAGTGATTCTTTTCAAACGGCGCATCACTTGCCGAACCACCTACTTATCTTTGTTGGAGTCCTACTGGTCGATCCTCAACCTTGGTATCTTTACCAAGGGAAATTGCCGCTATCTACATCTCAACCTTCCACTTTGGGTTAAAAACGAGGGGTCGAGAAATCGTACCATCACTAGGGTTGGCCACAAGGGGGGAGGAAGCTTCCTCGTATGCGCCTCCCCCACATAGGCCTCTTTGGTCCAAGTGATTCCTCCCCACTTAGGACATCCAAGTGAGAGGGGGCCATTGATATTAATTCTAAAAAAATTCTAGAATTCACAAGAAATAAATATTAACATATTTAGACCATCCCGGAACTTTTTTGGTCCTCCGGGTTTACGCGGTTTTCTCAAAATTCTTCCCAGTACTTTACCGGTGCCCCGAAACGATTCTGATTTTCTATCCGAATAAATCTCAATCACTCCGAAACTTTTCTGATGTGTAATAATCGTGCTCCTATCACTCTAATACTCAACAAATCCACCACCATTAAGTGTCTGACCCCATAGGTTCGATATGATACAGACATGAAACGAAAACTTTCTTTCTCGCGGAAAAATAACTGATAGCGGAGCCATGGACACCCATAAAGGTTTCCATACCTACACGAATATAAATTCGATTGGACGGTAATATTAATATGCCAGTACTATTTGCTTCACGATATTATACAAAACCAGAGGTGAGAACTTTTAGGTATTCATGTGATTAACCATTAACCACTATAACAAGTCATCCTGCTTCTTGTTTTGTTTCATTTTTCTCGTTCAGTATTCTAGTATCCCTTGTGACCAACTCGCGATGTCTGGCTAGACGATGTTGAATACTGTAATACTGAGAGGGCTCAAAGAAGTACCTCTCCATCGTTAGAGGAGCAAATTCCCAACGTGAATCGTTAATTCCCTTTACATACTTTCAGGTATGCAGGAGCAAAGGCGTTATTGCGACACCTGATACGAATGGTGTTGGGATAGATTCAAAGCCCACCTTCCGGTATGAAGTTACGAAACATTCTTATGGTCATTAAGGACATGTGCATATTAACTTTAGATGATTTTACTCATAACATGGCAACGGTGTGATATTAAAATAAATCATACAATTGGGTCGTTCCATCACTCTTGTTCTGGAAACAATGTGCTCCCATGTGTGACCGCATATTCAATTCCCTATGATTAGGAAAACATGACATCCATAACACATAGGTTAGTCCTAGAGGCAATACTAAGAACATTTTGTGTTTGTACTCCACACCTGCATATGGGCTATCCTCCGAAGGTAGTTAACATGCACTTGGAAAACCTCCGCATAAGCCATTGTAGTTATAGCACAGAAATATAAACATTCAAATGAACCTGGAATTATAGTAGTACATTTTATTATTGCCTCTAGGGCACAATTCCAACATTCCAGAGAGCTCCAGCCTCTCGGTATGACAGATATCACTAATTATATGGTTGTGAAGGCTTTGCTCCATTCTCTGCATGACTCCTTCAACCATCTTCTTATGGTGATAAAGCAGAGAAGTGATTACAAAGAACTCACTCCCATTGATATTATCGAGAGGCTGAACACCCATGAGATGAAAGAATAGGAAAAACATGATATAAATGGCACTTACCGGACAAGTCTTTTTTAGGGGTTACCTAACAAGTCATGCACTGAAGGCTAAGGCTATTGGTGATTCTTCCTCTGAGAAGAATTATGTATGTGACCCTAATGATCCTGAGATAATAGGCAAAGATCTCGCTCTTGTCAGGAAGCATTTCAATCTCTTTCAGAAGACAAGCTGGTCTCCAAAGACGAATTCTTCATCAAAGCATTCCCCTCATCCCCGATGCACAACGTGGTATCGCTCCCCAATAAAACACATCCTACAAATGCAAGACGCCTAGGAATTTTATCGATGATTTCCCTCCGTGAGAAATTAAAGCTAAGGAAAAGTACTCGAAGAGTAAATCCAACAGTAAGCCACACAAGTCTAACAAAATTTACGAGTCCAAGTCAAGAAAATATAAAAAATAGATTTCGATGACGACGAGAAAATAAGAAGTATCACAAGAAGCGAGAGAGTTCCTCCTCGAAGACCCATTCATCTCGCAGAAAGAATTAGCACCGCATAAGATCTTCATGGGAATGGAAACGAATTCTGAAGATGATGCCCTTGAGTCCAAAGAAGAATCCAAGCAGAGTTCTGGTTCTGGGTCTGATTATGTTGTTCTTGGGATTGCTCCGCTTATACTCCAGTATCGAGCTCATTCTTCACCAATGACTCTAGTGATGATGAAGCTCTTGCCTACTACTTCATGGCTAAGTCCTCCAAGGTATCACCCAACAAACCATCCTATGATACTTCTGATAGCTCATCCTTTGAAACTGGTGCTAAAATCGGCTAACTCAAAACTTGCTAAAATTGATGCTAATCAACAAGATGGACTAGATAGTCAAGGTGAAATAATTGAGAGATCCGAAGACTTTCTATCGATAAAATGGAAAAGAATTAAAATCTGAGTAATGAACATTCTGTTCTGAAGGAAAAGTTTAAATATTTTCACTCGTCATGATCTTCTTTCAGTTGACTATGAGAAGCTTACCTATGATTTCCTTCAAAGGAAGATAGATCTAGAGAAACTTAAAGAGACAAGTGAAGAGTTGGAGAAAGATAACATTTTTCTCATGCATCAACAAATTAATAGTGATAAAAAATATATTCCACCATGCTTAACTTGTATTGAGAGAGATAAGAATGATTCTATCGCTAACTCCTCGAAAGGCATAGAGACAATTGTTATTGATGATACTAATCCCTCGCACGAGGAAAATCTTGTTGTCACCAAGGAACTCCTCAGGTCGAAGTGTGTGTTTGAAACAAGAATGTAAAAAAGTATACAAGGACATCAATACCTATTTGACATTCTTAGAAAAGAAATCCTTCATAGGAATCCTCGCAAGGAAGGTGTGGGTTTTGAGAGGAAACTTAATGTTGATGGTTCCTATTGGAAACCTGAGCAGTATCCCAAAACTCAATGGGTTCTTGCTAAGGATAAACCTCTTGATATTTCTAATATTTCAGGTTATCTTTGCAAGATTGACACCAAAGTAGATTAGTCATTTAACTCCAAATGTAAGTTGTTTCAGAATCAACTTGGCGAGGTGTTTGCTTGTTATATTTGTACTAACTATAGGAATGGCCCTCCAGAATTTGGGTGCTCAAATCTCTCTTGGAGAAAATACTCGTTAACTTTTATCTGTAGGGAAAACCCTTGGCACCAAGGAAAAATAATTCTCGTCGTGAGAAAAATGGTCACCTGGTGAACGATATGTTTCATCCTCATAAGGGTCATGAGATTAATTCCTGTATCCATTACTATCATAAATCTGCATGCAACTTTTCTCCGTATACCTACTCATATGCTAACCCCTCGCAGAAGAGGAATTATGATCGCAATGCTAATGTTTCTACCCGTACCAATGCTACTAGTCCTATGAACTCTGTTTTTTCTTCTCGTCGCCTACTTAGATGTGGGTGGTTAAGAAGAACTAATTCTTCTACAGGACTATGTCTCAGGTGGATCCGAATGGGTCAAGGACAGTGGATGCACTAATCATATCCCCGGAGGCAAAGGGTTGTTCACTGATGATAAACTCAAACCTTCTACTCAGAAGTATATTACTTTTGGTGGCAACAATAAAGGCAAGGTACTCGGTCTGGGTAAGATAGCTATACCAAGGATAAGCATACTGATAATTGCATGATGGTTAAGTCCCTAGGATTTAATCGCATGTCTATCTCTAAGTTATGTGATATGGGAATGCTTGTATTATTGTTTGCTACTCGTTGTGTAGTTTTCTCTCACAGAGATTACACATTCATATTCGAACGCACTAGGAAAGAAGTTTTTCATATTATGGATTTATCTAATGGCCCAGTTGTTGCTACATGTTTGATTAAAAATTCTACAGAAGGTTGATTGTAGCATCGAAGAGTAGGTCATGCAGGAATGAGGAATTGCATACTCTTGTGAAGGATAATCACATCATTGATCTCAATGAAGTGAAGTTTGATAAAGATCGCCTCAGTGTAGCCTATGTGGTTTGAAAGCCCACAAAGAAAAATCATTCTACAAAGACAATCATGAACACTACACATCTGTTGGAAATCCTTCATAATTATTTATTTGGTCCTCAGAAGTACGCAAAATTTGAGGTAACAAGTATGACCTCATAATTTTCGATGAATTTTCTCGCTTCACATCGGTTTTCTTTCTTGATGATAAATCCAGGGTTGTGGATATAATTCAAATCTTTCACCAAGAGAGCCCAGAATGAATATGATCTCACACTCAAGCATGTTTAGAAGTGATAATGGCACTGAGTTCAAGAATACATACATCAGATAATTTCTTGATGGATATGGTATTATGCATGAGTTCTCAGCCGCATATACTTCTCAACAAAATGGAGTCGTTGAGAGGAAAACGTAACTCTTATTGAAATGGAGAGAAATATGCTAGCAGAATACAAGACCCAGATCAGATTTTGGGTTGATGCCATAAATATTGCTTGTCATATCATCAATAGGGTTTATCTACGCAAATTCTCGAAGAAAACTTCATATGAACTGATCATTAGTAACAAACCTGATGTTTTGTACCTTAGAGAATTTGTGCTCCATGCTTTAGTAGAGATATGGATCATAGCTCTAAGTTTGCACCTAAGGCCCATGAGGATTTTCTTCTCTGTTATGGTGAAAATTCTCACGCGTACAAAGTTTATAGCTCCCACTTTTGTAAAGTTATGGAAACTTTAAATGTGAGGTTTGACAAGAGTAATGGATCTCAAAAGGATCTCTTTCTTGATGAGTTAGATGAACCTCCGCTTGACGAAGTTATTCGATCAATGGCAATTGGGGATATTCACCCTATCGAGACAAATGTTGCATGAAACGTTCCGGATGATGATTTCCTTCCATTCGATCAGAGGAGAATGTTGATCCCGAAGAAACTCATGAGGACGAAGAGGAACCCCAGCATGAAAAAAATGTTATTCCAGAAGATAATGATGTAGTTCCCTAGGGGAATGCAACACCTCATCCTCATGTGGTGAGAAGAGTTGATGTTGACATGATCCTCAATGACATTGCTCAACCAGGTTCAACTACTCACTCTCGTACTCGACTGGCTACTTTTGTGGTCATATTTATTTTGACTCTATGATAGAGCCTTCAAAGTTCGATCAAGCTATGAGAGATCCAAATTGGATTATTTCTATGAAAGAGGAACTTCAACAGTTTGAGAGAAATAAAGTATGGAGTCTAGTGGATAGACCAAATCCAAGGAAGCGTAATGTTATTAGCATTAAGTGGATATTTTAGAATACACAAGATGAAGACGGTATTATTGTTCTTAATAAGGCGAGACTTGTTGCTCAAGGCTACACACAAGTTGAAGCTATTGACTTTAGTG
Source organism: Bromus sterilis (assembly GCA_950022295.1). Classification (NCBI taxonomy): domain Eukaryota; kingdom Viridiplantae; phylum Streptophyta; class Magnoliopsida; order Poales; family Poaceae; genus Bromus; species Bromus sterilis. Next base: position 212,989,988 of record OX465599.1, read on the forward strand.
ATATTTATGCTCCCGTGGCACGCTTTGAATCCATTAGCATTTTACTCGCTTATGCAAATTACAATGGTATCTTGCTATATCAAATGGATGTAAAGAGTGCATTCCTCAATGGTAATATCGACGAGGACATTTATTTTATCCAACCACTAGGTTTTGAAGATCCCAAGAATCTAAATAAGGTGTACATGTTACACAAGGCACTATATGGGCTAAAGCAAACTCCTCGTGCTTCGTGTGATTCCTTGAAGGAATTTCTCCTCATGAAGGGATTCAATCTTGGATCCATTGCCCCTACTCTGTTCACTCGATCATTTAACGTTGATCTATTTGTGTGTCAAATATATTTGGATGATATCATATTTGGTTGCACTAATAATGAGTGCTGCGAAGTGCTTGCGAGAATGATGTTCGATAAGTATCAGATGTCTATGTTGTGTGAATTGAAGTTCTTCCTCGGACTTCAAATCCGTCAAGAGGAAAATGAGAATTTTATCTTACAAGAAAAATACTTGAAGAATTGTCTGAAGAAGTTCAAGATGATTGATTGCAACACCTTTGGCTGTTACACAATGCCCATGATCAGGAAAACAAATCACCATCAATACATGAGTTAGTCCTAGAGGCATGACTACGGATCTATTTGTTGTTTATGTTCCCGTCCATGCAATTGGGTTTTCACTCAATCTCATATTCAATAATCTTTGTAATTATAGCATAAGAATATAAACTTAATTTCAACCATAGAAATATAATAATGAATTGATTATTGCATCCATGGCATATTTTCAACATTAATGGGTTTGTCCCCTTTGCGAGAGGGAAAATGAGATGGACCCACATCTTTTCTTTGGTTGTAGCTTCATGTTGAGGGCATGGAGAAGGAACAAGGCATGGCTTGGGTTGACTTCTTTGTACCTTTTCTATGTGGACCGCCATGAGGAACATAAATTTTTGTGGACAAGCATGCCGGCCTCCAATGTTGCAAACTGAAAGGCGATGGCTTCCCTAACCATGCTCGCATGTTGGAGTGTATGAAACGAGAGAAACACTCGTGTCTTCTAGAAGATACCAGCACCTCACTACATCATGAAGCTCATCAATAAAGAGGCTAAGACTGATTCATCGCGGGAGAAAAAAATGAGTAACTTAATGTTGGCAGAGTAAAACCTTTGATATGCTTTTGTTTGATGATGTAGTGCTCTCGCTTGTTGAGATTCAGCTATATAAACTCTCTGCTCAATTTAATGAATGAGGCCACACAAAAAAGACTCCATTTCAAAATTAAAGAGAAACAAAAGTATTTTGACTAACCATAATTTATTGAACATGTTGCCAATTCCATGGAAAAAAATGGATCATCTTTTCCACATACGTCTACTGACTCGCTTTGTGTGGAATGGTTTTAGTCTGGGTGATTTTTCATGTAATTTTCACATATTGGGACCTTTAGGATTGACCATTTTGTAAATACTAGGAAGCTGGTGTTAATGGGGTTTCCACTGTTCTACAGACTACGTGAAACACTACGAATAATTCCTAATTCTTGAGTGTTAAATGTCTAATCATTTTTGTTACTCTGTATTAGATCATTGTATACGCATTGCAAAGGGATTATTAATATTTTAGTATGTTAATTCATGATTTATTTTTTCATATCAGTGTGATTGGATAAAATACAAAATTTTACTTGATAAATCCGTGTTTAATAAATATTTATTGATATATTAAAGAAAACATAATTTTACTTTAATAGGTCAATAAGAAACAATGCAGTTGATGAGGCTTTTAAGACAAAACGATAAAATTGGAGATGGAATGAAAAAGAAAATGAATATCAAATAGAGAAAAGGAAGAAAGTACAGAAGATTGGATGAAGTACGAGTGGATGAAATAACCTTACAGTTTTTCTATGTACAAGTGATTATGGTGATTGGTTATTGAATTAATTTTCAATCAAATTTGGGGGAAAACATAATCAGCTGCGGTGCGGATAACAATTTTTTTTTCTTTTGCTGCATCGCGAAGATGGAGACCTATGCAACTCAGGATAAATGATTGAAGTTTGTATGGATGCCAGTTTGCGTGCTCGGTTTGATGGGTGTTTTTGTGGAGCAGTGGTGTGCCTTCTCTTCTGCTTCCCGTTGTTGTTTCAGTAGATGGATGCAAATGTATATTAGAGAGAGGACCCGGAAAAGCTGAAGAATTTGATGTTTGCTCACACATGCCTGGACGTTTTTTTCTTTCTTATACTATTAGTACAGTATTACATTGGACTTGGAGGCAGACATGCTGCTCCGCTTAATCACGGCACGTACTTGCTACAAGCAAAAAAGAACACCACAAATACACATGCAGTGACCTTACACTGCATTTGGCTTTCTTTTACAACAGCACATTCAAGGGAATGCTGCAATACTATCACTCTCCAAAGGTGAAGGAAAACAAGAGAGAAATCAAGAGAAGACTGCGTGATCTTTACTTTTAAGCTGGTTATGCACGGCCAACTAATTTTGCTGATTTCTCAGGGAACTGTGAATTGCAGGCGGAATGATTCCCACATTCTTTCAGTTGTGACTTATGACTGAGGGACGATTGTGCCAACATAGCCAACACCGACGACGAAGAAAGCCATCGACTGGAAGAAAAGGTATATGAAGAAATTGTCCTTCCCGAACGCGACATCATACCATCCACATGAGAAGAGGAAGGCTCCCACACCGAGTTCCGGAACATTTAACCTGAAATTTATATCTGAAAATTAGTTACCGAAAGCTGAGGAATAGAAGCTCCAGAACATTTAACCTTAAATTTTCATCTCTGAAAATTAGTTGCCAAAAGCTGATGGGCAAAAGAGGTGGCAAAATATGTGTGATTGTCTTATTTTTTCAGTACCTCTCCCATATCCTCATGAATGACTTCCTGGCTGATGCCTTGTTAGCAGATTTCATCTTCATAACGTTGCCGAGCTTCTCAGTGACAACCCATTCGTTCGCCCTGCCTGCCTCTAACAAGCCAATCAATGTGGCCTTGGTTCTATGCAGCGACATGACATTTTCAAAGAGGATCCAGAAGAAAAGCAAGTGAAAAGACCTGCCAAAATTGATACATTTTCGTCAAGTCAACACACAGTTTGATCAAATCCTGCTCATAATTGAACGATCAATACTTGCTGATTATTTTCTTCGTGAACATTGTTTTTTACTGGCTATAATATAATTACCTGGGAGTTCCAACAGAATTGAGAAGGGTGATGATTGTGGGGATGTAGACGCAACCCCACTTTGGTATATGAACCTCCGGGACAAAGATGGTTGTCGGGATGATAATGCAGTAGAAGGTGAAGGTCACGATGTGCGCAACAATCTTGCGTACCAAGAAGAAGTTGTAGATGACATGAAACTTCTTCCAGATTGTCACTTTCTGCAGACACACCAAGATCAATAGCATCTGGGTTAGCAACATAGTTAAGATGTTTGGCCTGAAATAAATTGGTATTGATGGTGTTGGGGCAGACCTTGTTTGTCACAATCTCCAATAGCATCTTCCTGAACAGGTTTGCTGGACCACAGGACCATCTGTGCTGCTGAAACCGGAAGGCTTTGAAAGTGCTGGGTAGTTCACTCTTAACCTGAAAAATGCGGCAGAATTTTGGTTAACTCCAAAAAAAATTCAATATTAAGTTCCTTCTACTGTTGTCTCATCAGAAATAAAATAAAAGTTGGGAACATAGTTGTGAAAGAGAAGTGTGGAAGGATGTGGCTTGTGTGTTATCTGAATCTGATGGTGGTGCTCATGATTGATCAATGTACCTGAACATCGCCGAGGTAGACAAACTTCCATCCCTTGAGGCTGGCCCGGATAGCCAGATCCATGTCTTCCACGGTGGTCCGGTCCTTCCAGCCTCCCGCTTCATTCACTGCAGCAATGCGCCACACACCGGCGGTTCCTGGTAGAAGAGAAATTGTTGTTAGATTCCATTCCATGGATAAATTACCAAGGTCATCGGAAATGACATCAAAGACCCTAATGGGATCTCACCGTTGAATCCGAAGAAGGCGCAGACAGAGGAGCTCACTTCCTGCTCCACTTTGAAGTGGTAATCCAAGGACATCTCCTGCATCCTTGTCATCAAGCATTCATCTGCATTCACTGATCACCAACAACAGCAAGCAAACTCACTCAGCATCGTTCTTCAAGATGATTCTTGACAATAGAAAAAAAATGCTCAAGTAAAAAGCCACTGCCAGGCCAACTTTTGACTGTTGCACTTGACATTTTACATAGCTAGGAGTATTACACAGTTGCTCGCCTTCTTTTTACTGTTACTGGGATTGAAAAATGTTTTGCGGGGTTCTGTTCGGTTACTTCAACTGTAGGACACTGATAAAGTTGGACCGAACAGAGGATGTGGGCACACTGCACTGACATGCCCGGCTCGAATAAAAAGTAAATCTTGGAGCTTATGGCGAACATTTTGCAGATCTTGGAGGTTTATAGGGAGGACCGGAGGACTTTGCAGTGTTTGCAGGAGGGACACATCACGGGATCACGGCACAATTCAAGCCGGCCGGCGCTAATCTCTCTCTGGCCGCATCCAAAACTGAATCTAGGATAGGATGGCATTGGCATCATGTAATGATGATGTAAACACTGAGAATCTCAGATACAACCGCACTGATGGATGGCTTGGAGTACCCAATATACTACTACAGTACTACTACAATTTCCGTAACATATTTCTATTGTTCTGTGCGAGGACAAATCTTGGGCGTTAGGACACGACACGCCTGCCTGCACTGCATCAACTGCAGTACAAGTGACAACAAGCCATGGTCGACGGGCCCACCCCGTGCCTACGGGTCACCGACGACGTAGGACCCGCAGGTCATGTACAGGCGGACCGCACCACGTGGACGCGAAGATCTGTCCAGTGGCCCACGTTACAAACCGGGAAAAGCACAGATAAATCCTACTAGTAGCAGCAATTGAGCAGATGTGCCACGCATCACTCACTATTGGGATCACCGACGACGATCCTCGGCCGCGTTTAGATCGTGCGCGCGATCGGATCGGCAAGAAACTCCGACCGAACCGGAGTAACTCCGGCCGGCCGGCCGACCGACCGACAGGACAGCCGCCTCGGGGAAGAAGATCCAGGCACGAGGCGCGCCGCACGCAACAGTGTCCCGTCCCTCCAAAGGACTTAACTTGTCATCCCTTCCAACCGTACCATGGCGGCATGGCCAAGCGTCACTGCACGCAACCCCCACCCGCTAGATCTAGCAGAGTCTAGTACTACCACGCTAGTACCAAGTTATGAGCAGGGCATAAACACTCTGCAACCATTTCTTTTAGTGTTAAAAGGAAACTTCAATCTTCTTCAGGTGTCCAGCACTCCAGCTAATAGTTCCCAGTGGCTGGCTTTTCTTTTGGGCGAGACAGCGCAGTTGGGTGAGTTTGTTGGGCTTGGACGCATCCTACCCTAAAGCTTGCTTCCAACCCAGGAAACTGGCATCCTGATTCCTAGACTAAATTGCGCTGAAACCTTTGGAACTCTGCTTTGCACGGTGCCCTCTGTCTTTTTCTTTCTATCTTTGATTTAGCATTTTTTTTAACCTACAAGATGCCAAACCCCCTTTTGTTCCTCCTAACTCGTAAGGCACGCCACTGAAGCTGTACTCGTAATAGTATATGTGAATTATGATAACACGGTGTCGGTGTGGTGGTGGGGGGAACTGAACTTACCAAACCTCCATCGTGCCTGGACGAGGGCGATCTCCGGGTTGTGGTGGAGGTAGGGGATGGTGCGGTGGAGGAAGTCGGGGTCGGGCTGGAAGTCGGCGTCGAATATGACCACGTACTCGCACTCTCGCACGTACCCGTGCTTCATGCCTTGCTTGAGCGCGCCGGCCTTGTACCCCTTGCGATCCTCCCGGATCTGGTACGTGATATTGATCCCCTTGTGCGCCCACCGCTCGCACTCCATCCGAACCATTTCCTGCACGATTATGCATGATTAGCTCTAGTTCACATGCACATTTCATATTCGCAATGACGATGCAATTATTGGGACGTCAAATTTCCACACACACAAAAAAAAATGATCACTTCTCATATACTCCAATCATGACAGTATCCTTCTTTTACTTTAGGAGAGCAAGCACTATAATTTTGTCCAGCCACAAAAAATAAACACTATAATCTTGTCAGCAAGTAGCCTAGTAATACAATACTATTAACATACTCTCTCCGTTTCTTTTTACTCCGCATATAAGGTTTGGTCAAAGTCAAATTTGATAAAGTTTGACCTAATTTATACTAAAAAGTATCAACATCTACGGCATCAAAACTATACCATATGAAAATTAATATCATAGTGATTCTAATGATATTGATTTCATATTGTGGATGTTGATAGATTTTTCTACAAAATTGGTCAAACTTTGTTAAGTTTGACTTTGACCAAATCTTATACGCGGAGTAAAAAGAAACGGAGGGAGTAATATCATTGTTGGCCTTTTCCTAACCATGGAAAGTGAGTGTAGAAAACCGTCTCTTAATGACATCATTACATTTGTTGTGGACCCCTGATAAACCAAACCCACAAGAGAAATGAGCTTGGGACAAGGAGTGTAGTAGAAGCAAACAAAGGTGGATTAGGCTGGGCCAAGCGCTGACCGTGGCTAGAGTGTAAAACTAATGAGAAGCCAAACATGCCTTGACACGACTGACGGACTCCACCCATGCCCATGCTTAATTACTTGAATCCTGTCCAGCAATGGCGAGGATCACGTACCCACCAAGGACCAACTCCATACGGTGGGTAACTTGATTGCACATTTAACGGCGCGTCTCCTCACATGCCCTGCACATGCTTTCCAGCGGCGGCAACGGGGAATAACCAGCCAGAGGCCAGGGTCGCCCCGCGCAGAGGGTTTGCTTTGCTTTGCTTTACTTTGCTTCCGATTAATTTATTTCATTTTATTTTTACTATCAATACCTAATAAGAAATGAAATAAAAGAAAATAGTCTGACAAGTGGATCCGGCGTTAAATTAAATAAAAAGATAAGATAATGGCCACTTGTGGCTCGTCGGTCAAACCGTTGGAGCATTTAATGCGCACCCAATCCCGAATTAACAACGCAGGACCCCAGCGCCCGCCTCGCCCCGCCAAAATCATTGGGACTCGTTCCTTCGCGCGGCAAACAAGCCCAGATTTTTCCCCTCTTTCCTTCTCTCGATTACCGTGACTGCCATTCTTGTTAAGCCCAGTTTGGAGGCTAGATAAAAATGGAAAACGGCGGTTTTGATCTTTGCCCCACCCCTGATTCCCGATCACGGAGAGACAGGCCTATAAACGCTCACTACTCTTACTTGGCCACCGACAGGCGCAAGCGTGTCAACTAGGAGAGCTCCTAAACACAAATGTTAAAACAGCCCAGCCCAGAATTGTGTTGTTTTTTACACAAGCACATGGCTAGATTTGCTAGGTGAAACAGAGAATTATTGCAAACTGTCTGACTAAACGATGCCCAAATCTCGCTTGGTCACTCTCTCACCACACCAACACAAGTATAGTCGAAGCCCTGTGGTGTGACCGCGACCGTGAGGCAACGTGTCTAAAAGACAAGGCCGGTCGGAGCCTGGCACTGCAGGATGCCCCCGCGTTACGGCTTTTCCCTTCCCTTTGGGAAAAATAAAAGGGTTGGTGGGGGAAGAGGGAGAGGGAATCCCGGGAGCTTCGAGCTTCGAGTAGATAGATAGATTGGGGCTGAGGACTGAGAGAGTCACCGACAGGTGAACATGAGGCTCCATAATTACCAAAGCCGGTACTGCTGCTGCTAGTACTTGTACTGTGAGCCACGAGAGAGGGTGACCGGAGGAGATAAGATCTCACCTTGACGATGGGGTCCGTGGAATCGTCCAGCACCTGCACCACCAGCCGATCCGACGGCCACGACAGCCCGCACACAGCGCCGATCGACAGCTGATACACCTACACGTATGCACAAAACAAATGGTTATTATTAACACTCTGCAGTAACGTTGCAAGAACCGATGAGACAAGCTTGGCCATGGCAATGGTCTCTAGGGATGCAAATGTACGTACCTCCCGCTCGTTGAACATGGGGATCTGGACAAGCACGACCGGGAAGGCGGCGCTGCCCAGCTCGGGGTCGTCGTCCTCGCAGATGGGGTCGCATTTGTACCGGCGGTCGGGCCGGCGGCCCAGGAGCTTCACACCGACGATGACCACCGCCATGTAGAGCCGCTCCAGGAACAGCAGCACCGACATCCCCAGGCACAGCGCCACGGCCAGCTGCAGCAGCGGCACGATCACCGGCGCCCGCACCTGCGACCACGCATTCGGCAGCCCCACCGCCGCGTCCATCGCTCGCTCGCCTCACCCCTTTGCTAAGAAGAAGAAGCTAGATCCCGTCGCCGGCGGCCGGGACGAGGCAATGCCGCGCGCGAGGGCGACCTTGCTAGCTCAGCTTAGCTTAGCTAGGAGCTAGCTAGCGTGCTATGGGTTGCGGGGTGTTGTCTGGCCAGTGTGGAGCGAGCTGGGGATGGGGAGCTTTGGGGGATGGAGTGTGTGTGCGAGTGTGTGCGGGGTTTTATAAAAGGGGTGCGAGGCGCAGTAGCACATGTAGTAGGGTTTTGTGTGGACTAGTATGAGCTACGGATTCCATTTCCAAGGAGTGTAAAATGAGTAGGACAGAATAGAAATAGAGTGGCGTGGTGAACTGGTGATAGGTGGTAAAGCGGGGGGATTTAACAGTGCAAAGCGCTGCAGGAGGAGGCCATGATTTGTCGGGTGGGGTCGGGGAGAGAGTGTCGGTGGTGCGCCGCGGGGTTGAAGATACAACTTGGAACAAACGGGCTGAGGTCATGTGTCACAAGGTCAGTTAAGTGGTTATTGCTTGCACCCGTACTGTGAGTGAGTGAGTGAGTTGGGCTGGTTTCGTTTGTGGATGGGTGGATACTGTGCAGCTTTTGGGAGGGATTTGCTTTTTAGCCAAAAGGAACACCAAAGCAAATCAAGAGCAAAGAGGGGAAATTGAGGAATCCTGTTCCTAGTTTGGTTTGGTGCCACATGTTTCATGCACTCTCAGCAGTTGGGGAAATTGTAACAAGAATTGTTGAGAAACACCAAGTACAATGTAGGTAAACATGTACTCTTAAGGCAAACATGCGCGCACACCACCATTGCTTGCACGCGCTCACACGATATTTATCTGTGGAAAATTGACGTCGTGGAGTTTCAAAATTGCAATAGATGTCTTTGTATCCATGGAAACATTACTTGCCACCAAGTACAATGTAGGTGAATATGATGTACCCTCAAGGCAAACATGCGCGCACACCACCACCCTTTGCACACGCTCACACAATATATGTGGATTTTTTTTTAAATCATGGGGTTTGAAAATTGATAAAGTTGTTATAGGTGTTTATGTATCTATGGAAACCTCACTTCTATTGAACCACACAATGCATCAAACAGAAGTATGATTCGTGATGGGTTAAGATATGATAACTTCCCTAACAATCTTTTGTCTCAGGAAAGATTTTTATATAAACCGTTAGTATGTTGGGCAATACCACAAGACATAGTTATGTTGTATTTAACTTTAGGTCAAGACATAGTTATGTTGTATTTAAGTTTGACCAATCTTCTTTCCATCGGTAGATTTGTCACCTATGTGAAAATGTAAAGAAAGAGAAAAATAATTTAAAAAGCCTGGGTTTTGAATTATTTTTTTGATATTTTGGCCTTTTATATAAAGGTGCAAAAAATCGATGATGATCCTGGTAGGATGGATCGAGGGATCGAAAGTATTATAGAGGTGAGCCCACGAAGAGTTTATTCATGTTTGTATCCTCATGTAGAGAGGTAATTGTAAGACCTGATATGCGGTACTGTTTCAGATCTGGACGTTTGTAACAGCCCAAAACTAACAAAACCCTGAAAATTTTGCACTTTTATTTTTCCCATTGGCGATAAAATTTTGCACATTTATTCTTGCAATAATCCATGTGAAAGAGAAATGGCATTTCTCGGATCATGTAAAAGGATTTTTCCCTTTTCTTTTCTTTGCTTTCATTTCTTTCTTTGGTTCCTTGCCATTTTTCTCCAAGCCACTCTGTTGATCCCCTCATTGAAACCTTCTGCAAATAAATTATGTTTTACCATGATTTATCCTTTGCCCAACTTTCAGGATTTTTTTTGCCTTTTCAGAAAATGGGGTTGTAATTTAAATGGCTTTAAAATAAATTTAATAGCCATTTTTATTACTTCAATATTTTTGACCCAATTCATTTTCTAAATAATCCTATAATTGCTAAGGATTCATAATCATATTGTTATATGATTTTATTATGTCCTCTGCTATTTCTTTTATTGCTTTTCTTGCTCTCATTTTATTAAATGTGTAAAATGCAGGAAAGTCACAGAGTGCCATTGGGCCTCTCTCTTCTCCAACCAGCCCATCATCCCAACCCAATCCTCAAAACCCCCTAGCCCAAACCGAGATCCTCCTCTCCCTTTTTTTCTGCACATGGAGGTCCTCTCGCTCACGCACATGGCGTGAGCAGGGAGGGAGATGCCCCTGCCCTGCCGATTCTGCCCTCCTTGCCCCCTTTTAGCCCCTCTCCTCTCGCCCCCACAACCCTAGCCCCTCTCCTCTTCCTCCCCCCAGCGCCGCCATCTCCTCCTCCCCCTCCTTTCTTTTCTTCTTCAACCTCGCTTCCTTCTCTCGGTCCCGAGTCGCCATGGACAGGGAGGTCCATGGAACCTTGTCGACGAGCCCCTGCAGCTGACCGTCGTCACCGTGTGAACTCATCCTCATCGTGTCCAAGACGATCGCCGGCGTCCCCCTCGAACCGCGCGTCAACCACGTCCTCTTCCCACAGGTCGGCGTCGTCCTCTTCACCGCGGCCTCCCCTGCGTCATCGTCGACGTCGACTTGCACTTCCCCAAGCCGATCGACTCCAGCAACAATCCCCGTTGTGAGCTCTCTCCTCCATCCCCTTCATCTCTCGGTAGAAAACGCAGGTCCCCGCGTTCGTTCCGTGTAGTTGCCTTGGTCGCCGTTCTCTGCCTCCGCAGTCGTCGTGTCGCCGGCTCGCTCCCGTCCGTCCGAGAGCGCAACCGGAGCGCGAGCAGATCACGCGCCAGACCTCGGCAGCCTCCCGTTGTCTCCCTGACTGCCTAGCCACGCCCAACCATGTGTTTCCCGTCCGCTCGCCATGCTCGTCATCCTCCATGTCCCCTGTTGTCGTCACCATGATCGCCCAACTCGACGCCGACAAGCTCCCGTGTGTGCGTGCGTGGTCGGGTCGTGCCCTTGCTCGAGCCTTGGACAACCCCGTGCGCTCCTATTTCATTTGCAGTAGCGCTGCTCGCGACCTTCGCCGGCGCACTGAAGAATTCTTCAGTTTCATCATGTGTCCGTTTCTTCAGTTCTGGTTCAGAGTTGCGCCAACACTTGCTTCTTTAAGCTTCGGTTTCGATCTTTGACGTAGACCTATCAGTGGTGTAGCGGTGTTGGTTCTCTAGTTGTATTTGTGAGGGCATGGGATCAAATCCTAGGTAGCCCTTTTTATTTCTGTTTTGCAGCGCGGCGCCTCTGTTCGTCAGGTTCAGTTCAGTGCAGTTTTCTTCAGAGTAGCATCGCGCCTAGTTTTTTTTATCTTCCATCAGATCCGGTATCTAGCGAGATTGGCAGCGTGGCCCAGTGGTTTGTGGAACGAACTGAACCCCAGGTTTTTTTGCCCCTTTTCTTTTTGCTGCTGCTAGCTAGTGGGCTCGGCCCACTCCATTTCTCTTGCCCGTGGGCACTCCTCAGCGAGTTGCTCGCGAGGTTATTGGGCCTCTCTGTCCGAGAGCATCCTAGAGGTTTTTTTTCTTTTCTTTTTTTCTTTTTCCTTTTCTGTTATCATTCTTTTGCCATTTTTTTGCAATGCTTGTGCTATGTGCATCCTTTGCCCCAAATATATCGTGCCATATATCATTTTGGGGTAGAAAAACATGGGGAACACCATGGTGTTGTCCATTTTGTTATATGGGATTGCATCATTTTGGTGATGATGTACTTTTGCACCTGAACCCCTCGCGTGTTGCTTTTGGTTTCCCGTGTTTCGAGCACCGTAGTTCCGCGATAACCGTAGCTTGCCGGTAGCGTAGTCTTGTGCTTTATTTTATTGCTTGCAATAGATTGCATTAGGCACATCATAACATTGCCATGTCATATTGCATTTATTTAATTTAATGAATCCCATCTCGAGGTCCATCTTCGTGAGTGGGCAATTAATTCTTGTTCATGTCTTGTTCGAATCTTTGCATATTCCATGATCATGCATCATAACAATTATAACATAAGGATTCTTCGAATCCGTAAATCACCCTACCTAATGCATATGAAGGTTGTCGGTAGCATTGCACCCTTGCTTCCCGATGCTTCATTTAAAACTTGCCTACCCTTATGTCCATGCCATGCTATTAAAGTGACATGCATCATACTTGGTCATTCTTGATTGTTCATTGCTTACTCGTGATTGCTCCGTAGTGATAGTGGTATTCCGTTGATTGCTTTCCAGTGTTTAATTCTTGTGTGCTCCCGCGGGTACCTTCGGAGACGATGCGAGCTTGCGATCAACTACACCTTCGGAACCCGACTTATCAACAGGCAAGGACTATACATTACTTATGATCCATTCTATTTCAACCAGCGGTTTGCATGCTAGTCTAGGTTAGGTTCGATGTTTGATCCTACCACATGTTTACAGCCTCTTTCAAACCGATACAGCCATGTCCCTTCCCAACAAAACTTGTACTGCTATGTTACTATTGCTCGTTGCTCAGCCCCTGCTTAGTATGCATGCTTAGGATGCTACGATGTTACCCTGTTACTCCTTGGTTGGGCTATCACATTATTATATTGTTGTTGATGATATGATTATTGTAATGTTGACTATATTCGACGAAGGATGGAAGGTCTAGGCTATCCCGCCCCGACGCTTTGTTCCATTTGAGTCACCTAGGACCCGAGTTCCAGGTATTTGTTTTGAGACTAAGCGTGCCTAATCGCGTGTGGGATTTCATGGGGTCCCCTTTTCTTACCTACCTAGATTCAAACATTTCTAGTGGTGGCTCAAGCTGATTTACCATGTGAAACCCGTGTGTGTGCTGGTCAGCTGCCAGTAGTTTTCAAACAACTCGGGCCAGCGGAGACAGAGTTCCTCTGTTGGTCCACACTTGGTGAGCTAGGGGTCCCCTGATGTCAGGTGTGATTTCCCGACCTTAGCCGTACGGAAGAGTCCGATCCGAGAGCGTGGCAGGCTTTTGGATTGGGTGTCGACTACCGGGGGGCCACCCGGATCTGCGTGTTGTTAGATAGAAGGACCTGTCGTTTCGGATCTCTCGGAACTAAATCATAAAATGGTTGCCTCTAACGGGTAGCAACTGAGAGAGATGGGCGAGCATGCAACGCCTCGTAATGGGCAGTTGGTACACCCCTGCAGGGTTAAATCTTTTTGAGAAGTCGTTTCCGCGGTTATGGACGACTTGAGACCTACTCCTTGTTCATAGAAAACTACAACTGAGATAATCTTAATATAACTTGATCAACGTGTGTGTGCCTTGACTGCTTCTTCTTCGTCGGGATGCGAAGAGGAGGACAAGGATATGATAGGTGTTATGTGTGCGTAAGTAGCTGATAGCAAGACTTGTTGGAGGCGATTCCTCATCGAATGCTTGACTTCTTACCTTACTCTCTAGATCGTTAGCCAATTCATAAATGCTAGTGCGGCAGCAACCTCGCCACTTACCCCATCCTTACCGTAAACTACTAGTTGTCCTAGAATGACGAGTGATGAAGTCCTTGCTAGGTCATTTGACCACTACAGTTGGATGCTGAGTACTTCTGTACTCATGATACTACCCACAAACTCTTTTCAGGGTTCTTGATCGACAACAGGTATGGTGACCGACGTTTCACGTGGAGACTCGACGACGACTAGTTAGGCGGATCTCGGCGGAGGGCCTGGACCCGTGTGGTTATGGGATCGATGTTTTTCTCGTTGCCACTAGGCATTTGGTTGTAGTATGTACTCAGACATGTATCTTCCGCTGTTGTATTGTATTAAGGCAGTTGTATGCCGATTGTATGATATGTTGTATCCTTGTATTTGTAATGTTGTGATATCATGTTGGAAATCCGGGGCATATGGCTATGTCATATGTCGCGGTGAGACCGATATGTGCTTCGTCCCCGGATCTGGATGGAAACATCTAGATCTGGAACAGTATCGCATATCGGGCCTTATAACGTTTCCGTCCAGACCCGAGGACTAAGCACATATCGGACCCACCGCGACATATGACGAAGTCATATGTCTCGGATTTCAACATGATATCACAGCATTACAACTACAAGGATAGAACATCTCATACAATCGACATAGAACTGCCTTAATAAAATACATCAGTGGAAGATACATGTCTGAGTACAGACTGCAATCAAATTCCTAGTGGCAAAGAGAAAATCATCGATCCCCATAACCACACGGGTCCAGATTTTGGGTGGGCTAGATTCCGAAGATAAGAGGGGAATCCTTGAGTCCGGCTAGCAGCGCATGTGGCATTTTATAAATACACCCGACGAAGTCGGAATTACACCGACTACTATGTCTGGCACATCCGATCGTTCACCACGCGCTCCCTACAGCATAACTACGTCGTCACCACGTTTCACGCCACTACAAGAAATATGCTAATACACGACGCTACATTTTCGTCGCTACATCATCATGGTTTTTAATTCACGACGATCTTACGATGAAAAACTAAGCGTCGAAAACGAGGCGTCAAAAACTGGAAGCAACGACGTTTTGGTCGAAATCGTCGTAACTTTCACGACGATTTCTTGATCGTCGTAACCTTTACGACGATCCTAAATCGTCGTTGGCAATCTAACTCAATCCTGCGTGGCAGTCCTACGTGGCAAAATTGCGATGAAATCAAAACGTCGTGGCTGAACTCAGCCCAACCCATTTCAATTGATCACATGGGCTGGTTTTGAATTCTTAGACTTCTCTTATTGGGCCTTGGCCTTTTTTCAGATCTTAGCCTATTTACAACACATTTTTCTTTTATATAGAAAATAGGTAAACTGATCAGGTGGGTCCCAGTTGTCAGGTTCTGGTAAGTGGGTCCTAGTTGTCAGGTTCTGGTAAGTGGATCCCACTTTTCGAGATCATATTCTTCATACAATTTAACAGTAAATAAAATAACCATTATTTAAATTAACAGTAATACAACAACCCCTTCAAATACAACAACCAGATTCAGTGTGAAACTCCTGCTGTACAAATAACAATAGAAGCTCTACAAGTGTATCACAATTACAACGATAGTACAATGCCCATCCAGTTACGTGTGTAATAACAAATTCTACAAGCGACTTCAATCTTCAGCATGCAGCACCTTCCATAACGATAAAAAACTGGCACATCCTCCTGTCATATGAACCACTCACCATAGTCAGGACTGGGCTATTTTACATGAATCAGCACAAAAGAATCAAAATAACTAGAGTGATAACACAATTTCAGTTAGTACCATGCTTTTTGTTCTCAAGATAAATAAAATGATAGTCATTCATACAAGAAAGCAGAGAGAATATGAATATGCATGGCACAAGGTAAAACTCATTATGACAGAAAAGTATTTTGGAGCATGCATTCATGCTATCTGTGTTAGCAATAGTCATAACTTACTGCAACCATGCCCAAATTATTCCAGCAAGAAAAATTCATGTAAGCATGCAATTTTACAAACAACGGTGTCCAAACTATTTATAAGAAATTTTATAAACAACCTTGTCAAATCCATGTAAGCAAGCAATTCATTCACAAAATAAACCATCAAAATTAATGGTACATCTTAAGACATGAACAATGGCATGTACAAGCCAGCGCTGGAAGAGTCAAGTTCCAGCAGAATCCTCCTAAGCTGAGCAACCCTAATCTGCATCCATGACACTAAATCATTAGGTGGACCAAACACAACAAGTAGGAATATAATCAAACAGTAGCCATGCGTTAGATCAATAGTTATCGATCCTGAAAGATAGATGGCTCTTAAAACTCTTATTGTATACATCACGTACCTTTCACTAGACATACTATGTATAAATCAGATGGCTCTCTTTCGGTTGTATACCACAAAGTCGGAGTTTCTTTCCGGTTATCAAGCACAACACAGGATATAAGCTGCAACACCTACATCTGAACCTAAGAAATTTTCATCTTAAATGATATGAAGATAGCTGTCAGAATCAAACATCTTTAAAATAATCAAAGAAGGCTGCCCCTGTGGTCCAGAAATTGTTGCGCCAGAAATTTGGTGAAATTATGATAGGCAAGACATTGCGATCATTCGCGGTTTACAAAATAGGTGTGATGTGCAATTTTTAATTATGTATGATGTATGTAGCATCATAAAGCATAGATCAATTAGTACAAAACTTGTTCAGACAGAAGCAATATATCAAGACATTATCCAACAAAGTAAATGTGATCCAACAGAGAGGCGAAGAGGTCACCTTGCGCCACAGGGGGGCTTCCTGATGCTGAAGTTGAGCACCTTTGTGGGCATCCTAACGGTTCCATCACCAACAGTTGAATGTCCTTGGCTCCCTTCACGACAACTACTGGTCGCTGATGGTCACCTCAACCTCCTGACAGTGATCTACTTGATGACATCCAGGAAGCTGACTCTGTTGATGACCCTCTTGTGCATCTGCATCTCAAACCTGTACCAGATGTTGGTACCTGATTAGCAACCAAGTCATGTCTCTATAATGAACTCACACATGGAGGTGCATGCTGACAAATTGAGGAAAGGTCCATGGCTCTGTAAAATGTAAGCATATGTCTATATACCAATAAAGGAACTGTATCGGGTGCTATATTCTATGTACGGATCTGTTTTTTGAAAGAACTAAAAAAGGTGTAATCTCGTTGTATACCCGAGTGAGACAGAAGTGCACAATCAGGAGATAAAGGGAAATCTGAGTATTAGATTTAAACAAGACAACGACCAGAGTTAATTTCTTGAGAACAGATACCAAAAGTGAAAGATGTGAAGTGCAGCAACAGCTTGCGCAATGTGAGAAGTGGTGTCTTGTATAAAGATCATACAGTCAGATAAAAAGTCTCAAAAGTTTGCAGCTATTCAAGAAATTCAGATCTAGTGCGCAATTAAAAATTAACTAAGATTATGTAGCTTCAATGTATAGTTTATAACTAGTAAATAGCATGTACTTTGCACATCAACTATCATAAAGAAACATATGCCTAAGTTGAGTACGTGTGCTGAACCTATAGATATTTTTTTCCAAAATATAGAGATATCGTTACACCTTATTGCACATACTATTATTATTTAATTGCATGTAAGGGCATCTACATTGGTGGACATTGATTCAGTCACTTACAGAGAAAAATAAAAAAATTGTAGGGAATTAAAAAAAAATCCAAGCGTTCACTCTTTCACTGGTAAGCGCTTCAGAGGCGCTAAACACGGATTAAAAAAATAAAGAAAAAAAGCCTAGTGCTTAAAGCATTATTTGACAGCGGTGCCATACGCCATACGCCAGGAATTGTGGATCGAATTGTCGATCGTTCGGGAATTAATGCCTAGCGCTTTTCGCTAGCACCCTTTTTGTAGGTAGAAAAAATATGTTCAATGTAACTAATTAGCTCTATGCGAGTTTTGACTTTAATTTAAGAATGAACCACATGTTTTCTTAGATAACACAAAATTAGTAACTAAATAGAGAACGGACACGCCACGTACGTGCAGACAGCAAGTTTTAATCACGTATAGCCATATAGGGCAGGTTTGTACTCTTCGAGAAAAGAAAAGAATATAAAGCAAGAAAGTGACTACGAACAGAATGTGAACCCACGCAAATAATACAAAGCATCCTAAAATTGTACAAGGTTAGTCAACTGTAAAGTCCAAGTCGACACAAGGAATTGGAGTACTTTATCTTAGGCATACTAAGCAAAATCAAAATCCAATTACCATAGACTCATAGAAACCAGAATATTCCTCGTTTCTTCCAAACCACTACATGTTGCTTAACCACTAAGATTCATAGATGCGTCAGTTAATTAACATTGTTGGAAATCTGGTTCCTTGGGCAGTTTACTGTTCAAATAGTATAGGGGGATGGGTAAAACTCTGTGTCGGTGCAGGCAAACAAACTACCTTGTGGAGCCAGCGTCCCCAGCCATATCTCTCCCGCATCTACACCTGCTCCAACTGTGAAGAAAGAAATTTTAAGCAAAGAAGGACCAAATCACATAGAGCACAATAGACTACAGAGGAGAGGGGTAGAGTGCCTTACCATTGCCGGAATCGAATAAGAAGAAGTGCGGGAGGCGTGGATGTGAAGGTGGATCCGCTTGGAGTCGGGGCTCTGCTGGTGCAGCAGCTCACACAACGTCTCCATCTCCCTCTCCCTCTCCAGTATGAACTGGGCCACCTTGAGCAACACTTGGTGCACATAGCCGTCGTCGAACATCTGCATCCCGAGCAGTTCACGGCGAGAGAGAGATGAGCTAGGCGAGGAAGGAGGATAATAGGTGAAGAGGAAGAAAGGGAAGGGCTCACCGATGTTGATGGCGCCAAGTCGGATCTAGTGGGCGAGACGTCAAAGACGTGGATCTGGCGAGACGAAGACGACATCGGCGTAGAACCAGTTGTGAGAAGTCACCGACGTGGATCCAGGAGGCCTGCTTCCATGGCGCCGTCGATCGGCATGCTAGCCTTCCCACTGCCCAGAACACACACCCCCCTTCCATGGCGTCACCATGGAGTCGCTGGGACGGCGCCGGTTGAGGGAGAGAGTGGAGGTGAGGGCGTCTGTGGGATGGAGTGGTGAGGTGGGAGGGCGGCTGCGGAAGACTGGATAGGTTGGGCGGCGGCCGGGGGGCGGAGAAGTGAAGGGGTGGGCGTGGTTGAGTGTGGAGGGTTCGAGAGAAGTGGGGGCGGGGCGGTTGTGGGATTAGGGTTAACCTGGGCCGTTGGATCATAGACAGATCAACGATGTTTGTTCATGATCCGTGGGATCCATGTTTCAACCAATCATATTACAACACTGTTTAAAATTGTTTATGTAAAATAAAAACTCAATAAACTCTATGCTTGTGGTTAATTTTTTCCACATAAATCTTTGAAAATTTATATTCATTTATCGTACAAGTCATTAAAATATACAGAAGGAGGACAATAAAAAGTTTTCATTTTTATAACTAAAAAGATATTTTTTTTCATTGTTGTGTATCGAAAACAGGGTTTTTTGTAAAGAAACTATCAAATATATGATAAATAATTTTACCAAAATATTTAAAAAAAACTATTGGACCATAATTTATGTATAATTGACCAAATAGTTGTATGTAAAAATGATGAATCTGTGTCCATTCATCGGGAGCCGGGTCAAATTTGAACGATAGATGCTTCATCGTTTCCTCAAGGTTTTTTTCCAAAAATCAATTTTAGGCACCTGAGTAGCCATATTAAATTAATTACATCCAATTAAGAAATTTACACAGTATTATAGAGATGACTTTGACATGTAGTACTCCCCCTCCCTTTTCGCATATAGAGATGACAGGATAACCTTAGGAATTCCTAAAGCACATCAATTGAACCGATTATACGTTTAAATAAAATAGTAAAAGTCAGGGGGAGAAGGGAGCTCTGGCGGCGCGAAGGAGGAAGGGTTGGCGGCGGATCTGGCTCCGGATGGTTCGGCGAGGGAGGGACGACGGCGACGGAAATATGGTTTGGGCTAGGGTTTGGGAGGCCGCCCGCGTGGTGAGAGGGACTTAACCAAAAATTTCGATTGTCAGGGAGGGAAAGTGGGAGCTTTGGAGGGAAATTTTCAGTAAAGAATAAAAAAATATAAGTAAATGTAAACTTTTTCAACAGATTTAGTAGAAAATTGGTCAAATTTCAACTACATGTATTTAATATTGCACGAAAAAATTATTTTTCATTTTCCGAGTATCAAAAAATGGGATTTTTTGAAGAAACTACCAGATATTAGTTGAGAAATTTGACATGCTACTTTTTGAAAATATTAGATCACATTTTATGTAGAATTGACCAAATGGTTGCATGCAAAGTATTTTTCATAATAAATGTGGGACCAAACCATTTTTCAAAAATAAATTGACCACTTTTTATGTACAAATAATTAAATGGTTGCACGTAAAAATATTTTCATCCACCTCTCATCAAATTAACAAATTTCTACCGATTCAGCTAGAACCAGATCAAATTTGAACTGTAGGTGCTTATAAGTTTTCTCGTTATATTTTTTTAAATTCTAGGTACAAAGGCTCCTATTTCATCATTGATCTTACAACGAATTTGCAAGATTCCACCTACGTTAATGAACGGTCATGCCGACCGTTTTGACCCTGTTTTGCAATTGCCTTTAAAAATTCAAAAAAAAATAAAAAAATGTTAAATCTTCATGTTGCTACAACATTTGTGTCCTTGTGACCAGAAAAAATAACAAACATGGAATACATTAAACATCTTTAAAAATGTTCTCAGAAATGAGTTATTTTGTATGGAGATCCATGGTTTTCGAGTCAAGTAACCAATGCTATAGATACATTCATGGCATAAGTTGTTTAAATGATCTCATATTTTGCACAAGTGTATATATTGGAATGTCAAACAATGTTGACGAAGGAAGTTTTCTTTTCTTTTTTCAAAAAAATAATATTTTATTTTCCAAGTGTCAAAAGCAGGGTTTTTTTGTGAAGAACAAATATTTTTTACAAAAATGGACCAAACCATTTGTCAAAAATATTTGACCACATTTTATGTACAAATAATCAAATGGTTGCATGTAAAAATCTTTCCATCCACTTCTCGTCAAATTGACAATTTTCTACCAATTTAGTTGGAACCAGTTCAAATTTGAATTGTAGGTGCTTAATAGTTTGCTCATTTTTTTACAAAACAGATTTCTAGGTACAAAAGCCCCTATTTCATCAAAGATCTTATAATTTTTTTGCAAGATTTCACCTATGTCAATGAACGGTCATGCCCGTCGTTTTGACCGCATTTTGAAACACACCACAAACCAGCCCAATAGCAAGCGTGGAGGATAAAATACCAGCCCAATATATAAGAAAGATTAAAAAGATAGCCCAACAGAAAAGTTATATAAAAAACAGTTCAGTACATGGGTGAGGTGGGATAGAATGGACCCACGCGTGACATGTCAACATAGTTAGCACATTTTACTACGTTTTATAATCGTCGTAAAAGTTATGACGATCTTATCTTATGCGGTTACGACGTTCTTGACTCACATCGTCGTAATTTATATATGGATTTGATCCTCTCAAATGGTTCACGACCATCTCGGGTGAAATTGTCATAGATTTATGACGAATTCAGCCACGACCTTTTTAAAAACGTCATGTATGAGCATATTTCTTGTAGTGCGCATAACAGAGAATGTTAAATATCGCCCGATAAAATAATCTGTTTATTAAATAAACGAGGTTTTTTGCACCGATGGAGATTGTTGGTCTTGTGCCGGAAGTTGTGACGGTACTCGGGTGGAACCCGGTGTCGCAAAAGGTCGTGTGCCATAGTGGAAGGGTCGGTCACGCATACCTGTACGAGAAGGAGGGGGAAATATATTCACCAATTAATAAATTGGCGAAGCAAATACTACAAACAATTCTAACAATCAACAAAATAAAACAACAAGCAAATTTTTTAATTAGGGTGGAATTTCCGGGCTATTACAATACAACAACACCAACAAGGGATCTCGTCCCGAGATCCAGGACGATCCGAGGGAGAGGGGGGAGAGAGAAGAGAGACGACGTTCTTCAACACCACCAACAAGGGACTCTGCTCCATGTCGACGACGTTCTTCAACACCACCAACAAGGGACTCTATCCATGTCGACGACAAACTTCCGTCGAGATAAATTTCCGCAGAGAGACAGCAACGTCGGAGAACGAAACCATCAGGTGTCAAGAGGAAGAACGACAGCGAGAACCAGATCAAAAGGATAGTGTTACCACTCAAGATCGTGAAGACACTAGACAAGAGGATGGAGGGCAAGGAATGACCATGATGTTATCCGGAGTTGGAGAAGGTAAAGGTACTACATGAATTCCCAAACCTGATATCGGATTCGAGACAATACGCTGCAAGCAAGGCATTGTAGCGATTCTGAAACTCCACACACTCGGGATCCTAAAGTTTGAAGGGGGTAAGGCGAGAATTAAAACACTTACGACACTTGTCCTGACTAGATCAAGGATAAGGAGTAAAAAGATTCCTACTCTCCGATTACTAACTTAGTAACTACAAAATAGTTTTTGTCTAGACTCGACTTCGACCAAAAAGGGATCCTACGGTTGGTAAGGCTCTTATACCAAGTTGTAAGACCCGATATGCGGTACTGTTTCAGATCTGGACGTTTCCGTCCAGACCCAAGGACGAAGCACATATCGGACCCACCGCGACATATGACGAAGCCATGTGTCTCGGATTTCACATGATATCACAACATTACATCTACAAGGATACAACATCTCATACAATCGGCATACAACTGCCTTAATAAAATACATCAGCGGAAGATACATGTCTGAGTACAGACTGTAATCAAATGCCTTGTGGCAAAGAGAAAATCATCGATCCCCATAACCATAGGGGTCCAGATTTTGGGTGGGCTAGATTCCGAAGATAAGAGGAGAATCCTGCAGTCTGGCTAGCAGCGCATGTGGCATTTTATAAATACACCCGACGTTCACCTACCTGACGAAGTCAGAACTACACCGGCTACTATGTCGGGCACATCCGATCGTTCACCTACCCGACGGAGTCGGAATCACACGAAATTCAAACCACGCGCTCCCTACAGCATGACTATGTCGTCACCACGTTTCACGCATAACAGAGAACATCAACTATCGCCTGATAAAATAATCCGTTTATTAAATAAACGGGGTTTTTCCCACCGATGGCGATGGTTGGTCTTGTGTCAAAAGTTGCGACGGTGCTCGGGTGGAAACCGGTGTCACAAAAGGTCGGGTGTCATGGTGGAAGGGTCGGTGACGCATACCGGTACGAGAAGGAGAGGAAAATATATTCACCAATTAATAAATTGGTTAAGCAAATACTACAAATAATTCTAACAATCAAAAAATTAAAGCAACAAGCAATTTTTTTAATTAGGGTGGAATTTCCGGGTTGTTACAGTAATACCCTAATTTTGCATTATTTTTTATTACAAGGGAAGAATACCTCGTGAGAGGGGTTACAATGTGTCTAATGCTACCGATATTGATGATATAACTCGATATATAGCTATCCTTAGCCTCATCTTATATATGGGGCGAGGCCTAGGGTTGGATGCTTGAGCACATCTATAGCTAGATTGGGAAAAAACATGGAGTCCTCTTCTTGTGCGTCAAGTTTATGAAGCTTTTGGAAGGAGAGTCTTGTTGTGCAGGAAGGCATGCCGAGGCTAACATTGAAGATTATTAGGTCGGCTCATCGTCTGGTCTTCCCATGTACGGGTCATCCCCGATATATCACGTGATACGTCGCTAACGTATCTATAATTTTTGCTTGTTTCGTGCTCCTTTTGGTGATATTGTTACATGTTTTGATGCACTTCCATACCATTTGCAACATATTTGGACTAACCTATTAACCTAGTGCCCAGTGCCAGTTTCTTTCTATTTTTGTCCGTGCAATGCAAAAATTAGCTGAAAAATCAAAGTGCCCGGAAAAATCCAGAAAAAATCCAAAAGTTTATTTTTCATCGAAAGACGCCAAAAGCCCGAAGGGTAGCCAGAGGGGGCCACCCCTGGCGAGGCGAACACACGGTGCTGCCAGGGGCCGACCGCTCCCCTTGACCGCCTGGCCAGGTGGAATCACCCCAGGTGCCCCCCTTTGGCATATATTTATGCCCCATTCCAGAAACCATCGAGGAGAAATATTTTTCACGATCTACGCCACTGTTCCTCCGCCACCGCGGTTCCAAGAACGGGATCAATAGAAGTTCATGTCCCAGCACCCTGCCGAAGGGCCCTCCATCACCATGATTGCCTCTGAGATGATCCGTGAGTAGTCCTGTTGACACACGAACACATCACGTGTACCCTCGACGCTGAGGGTGATGCACCGCAGCTCACGCTGAAAGAGATGTTGACGCTAAAACGCGCCTTTACACGAACACGTCACGTGTACCCGCGGCGCCGAGGGAGATGCTCCACAGCTCGCACTGTGGGAGGCCTGCCGGAAGCGCGATACGCTAAACAGTCCGGCGGGCGCTTTTGACACCAGACGCCCCAAGCCCTCGGGAGGGACCCCGTCAGAGAACTCGACGACGATTGGCTGCTCTAGGTCATCCTGAACGCCCCTGAAGATTCGCGATTCGTCTTCCTTCAAGAACAAGAGTAGACGAAGAATGAGAAGAAAGATACAAGGGTAGGGATAGACGAACACGAAAAAGATATAGAAGTGTTTTGTGTTTGTTCGATTGTGTGTTGATTGCAATCAGCCGTCACCTCATGTATATATGAGGGGGTTGGTCTTCCCGTACAAGTTAAGGACTCGGGCTAGCCTTCCTGCACAAGAAAAAGGACACGAGCCTCCTTCCAAATCATCAATAGAGCGGAACTCAGAATCCCTTCCAAAACCAGCACAACTTGGTCCAACTCGGAGTCCACTCGATCGCGTTCCGTAAATATTCCTTCTGAGCAATCCGGTTCCTGGTGCGATCGGCGCTTTCCGCTTTAGAGTTGGAACCACTCGGTAAAACCACTCATTAGAACCACTCGGCACTATGTTTTCCGAGTAACGAATAACTCGGCACGGTTTGGCTTCAGAATAACGAGTAAAAGCACTCGGTATGTACCTCCGACTTGGCTACAGTTTGGTATTTGCTTCTGGTAACGAGTAAAAGCACTCGGTATGTACCTCTAACTTGGCTACAGCTTGGTATTTGCTTCCGAGTAACAAGTAAAAACACTCGGTATGTGCCTCCGACTTGGCTACAGTTTTGTATTGCTTCAGAGTAACGAGTAAAGGCACTCGATAAAAGCGCTCGGTATGTACCTCCGACTTGGATACATCTTGGTATTTGCTTCCGAGTAACGAGTAAAAGCACTTGGTAAAAGCACTCGATACAGCTTAGTAATTACTTCCGAGTAATAAGTAACTCGGTACATTATGGCTTCCGAGTAACTAGTAACCCGGTTCACTCTAGCTTCCGAGTAATAAATAACTCGGTACCTCCTGTATCTTCCGAGTAATAAGTAACTCGGTACGTTATTGATTCCGAGTAACACATAGCTCGGATTTGGCTACAGCTCTGTTCTGATTGTAACTCGGTAGTTCCTCCTTTGAGATAGCAGTAACTCGGAGGCTCAATCTTCGGGGTTGGCATTGACTCGGAAGCTTCCGGTTTAGCAATCTCATATAAGTCTATGGTCGTGCCAAAAATGGGTGTCAACACATGCCCCCCTGTTTTCCGACAAAACTTCTGCGCCGAAAATTAACTTGCCCATGCTTGTTCTAAGGACGATGTCAACACTCCATCGCGCATGCATTTTCTTGGGGCAATACTTGCATATCGGCTATGCTTGTTCTTAGGGCGATAGTTGTATATCGGCCATGTTTTCAAACTGGCTATCTCATGAGTCAAACTTCCTCAAATATTTGTTGTCTTGATAACACAAGTGTCTCCATGAATGCATCCCATGGTGTAACCTGCCTAATCTTCTCAACTTGGGTCCTGCAAATAAGAAAGACATATTTGTTCTAGCCAGCCATCTGGCTTGCACTAGATCTCTCATATTAGTGGCCGAAGCAATGAGCTTTAGATCGGCCTCTCCCATATTGGATACAACTCGGCAGCTCCCATATTGGCATGATTAGACATCGTTTTTTAGAAATATGAAATATGCCACAATCAACATGATAACCAGATGCTTGCTATGCCAACTCATTTACTCTCCAATTGTCATGTTTAGATATATGATCAATGATAAATTAACTCAAAGTAGAAATTATATCTAGGCATTTAACAAGATAACATTAAGCGATTCGTCAAATCATATGAAATCCATAGATATTCGATGCATAATTAAATAATGAATCACCAAAAGCCTCAATATGTGTAGCACCTATAACAAGAAAAAGCTCTAAACCCGAATAATACATATGCAACTTCGAATGTTTGTGCAACAATATTCTAAACATGATGAGGCTTCAAAACAGCACCATGAGGAGATATAAAAGCAATACCAAAACCTTGGCCGTTTCTACAAACTAAACCACCAACATATAATATCCATGGCACTCATGAGACACGGTTTATATCAATATTATGCTCATTAATAAAAATGACAATGATTTGGCTTCTCATAGATTCAAATTAGCTATATTGTACCTAGCCAAAGCATAATCCCACTCACCAATTCTGCAACTGATGAATTGTTCTATGCAACATTTTTTCAATGCACGTACACCTTGTCTCAATCTCCAACATGACTAAGGACTATGTTTAGAAAATCACACCGGCCATGTTTAGATACACTCTTAGGACAATAAAAACATCGGCCATTAGCATAAATGACATGTAGAATTTATCCACCAAATCATATATAGCCTAAATAAACAAATGAAATAACAAGCCAAAGATTTCGGCCTTTTGAATTAGAAACCATATGTAACTAACCAAATGTATAGTGACTTGGTAATACCCCCTCATGATGTAAGAAACTGTACTTCATCCACGAATCATAAACCCATGAAGGGTAACCAATCATACCTGGGGATGAACTCCATGGTGAAGACATCAATGGCATGGTTGAAGAATATGAATGACGTGCCAACCGAGGATTATCTTTCGGAGATGAAAACCTTGGGATTAATCTCTTATGAGATGTTTTCTCCTTCTTCTTTACGGTTGTACTTCTCACAATAGAAGTTTGCACATCATTTTTTACTTGATCACTTTTCTTAGGAACCCATGCCAAATTCTTCTTCTCAAGTTCCCGTGCACTAAGCTTCTACAATTTCCTTTTTTGCCAACATTAAAAACCGAGTGGCCGAGTAACAAAGGACTCGGCCGATCTCCCTTCCCGAGTAGTGAGCAACTCTGATGGTTTCCCATTCCGAGTAGCAGGTAAGTCGGACGGTCTCCCTGCCCGAGTAGCGGGTAACTCGGATGGCTTTCCAGTTTCTTCTCGTGCCCGAGTAACGAGTGACTCGGACTACCTTGCAACTCGGAAGTTTCAGTGACTCGGAGATTTTTGTAACTCGGATTGCCTTGTGACTCGGAGGTTCCTGTAACTCATATCAGAATGCTGCTTCACCTCCTCTTTCTTGTTTGCATCACCTGGCAATTCTTTTCCGACTTCGTGCACTCTCAACTCCTTCTCTTCAGATTTAGCATCTTGATTTTGATCATTTTCTTGCGCATCTTCTTTGCATTATTAGATAATGTCAACACTTTAATTGGCTCTTTATTATTTGAAATAAAATCTGAAGTGGCACACTTACGACCATCCTTTTTTATACGATATACTTGCTTGGCCATCTCTTCCTTCTTTCTTGAGCTCCGGACCGATTCTTTTTGAGTGAAACGGTCTTGTTTATGCAATTGTTTATCAAATGTTGGCCTTCTTGGAGCCGATAATCTTGATGAGATGATTCAAAATAAGATGGATAATGTGCCCTTGTATCACACCCTTCCCATGATGGATATGGATTCATATAAGCATAGGGAGGTATCCATGACATTGGTACTGGCTGCCCAGAAAAAGGATATGAATATGATATATTGAAATTTCCCCTCCGCCAATACCGGTCTTTAGATTTGCGCCTAAGGGGTGATCTTGATGATTTTGAAACACTTGGCTGATGAGCAATATTCTCCTCACTCATCTTCTGATATTTTTCCAACAACTGCGCGAAAGTGACTTTCGGCTTTCTACCCTTGTGCTTATTTCGTCCTTTACTTTCTTTTGTTTTCATTGCATCGATCTTATGATTTTCTTGTTGCCCCCGAGTGTTTGGCGTCTTCATCATAACGTTGATGGAACACTCACCTTCAGGATTGCTTGATTGAACAATTTCTCTTGCCCCATCTCCTTCAGCGTGTACCCGTCCATCTCGGGATGAATCAGCTTGTAACTGAGTTAATATATGATCGATATTGTTGTTAACTGGTTGTCCATCACTTTGTGCTTCAACAATTTCCAATCGTCCTTCGATGGCCGATTGTGTAGCTTGATGAAGCAGGTTGCAATCATTGATTTTCTCCAAGAACGAATTCTGCATTTTCTCTTGTCTTGCCAACTCGCCATGGTAATCTTCTATGATGATTGGATTAGTCAGTGAGGTACCAACAGTATTATCACATATGTCTGAACTGGAGGTACATTTATCATCTCTTAGCCGACATGAGAATACCGGCTTTGGTGTCAATAAACCGAGTGATGCCGACTCATTGATATCCAACTAAGTTCCGAGTAGTAACTCGGTTCCGAGTAACGCTTCTTGGTTGTCATTCAACTCGGTTTCGAGCTGTGTTGTCTTGATGTCATCCAACTCGGTCCCGAGTAAAACTGACTGGATGTCATTCAGCTCAGTTCCGAGTAGCGCCAACTCAGTTAAGAGTGGTGTTTTGTTCTTTTCTTTCGATTTTCCTGAATCGTCCATCTTGAAGGACTTTGCACCTGACTTTATATATCTACAACCAAAATAACTACAGAATATACGTCTCATCTAAGACCAAATGCTAGCCAGGCATGAAATAAACAAAGCTGTCCATATGAACATAAAGTTTATCCGACATGATGGGAACAACTTTAACTGCAATAAATTGTCATTCTTAGCTTTTATGAATGGCACCATATATTGAGCAGCATTATTAGTGACAAGTTTATTTATTTCAAACAGATTACTCATCTCAATTGGTCTTTCTAAATTAATTATAACCTTGCTAACGGGTGCATCAACAATATAATCTTGACCGAGTTGGGATTCTAGTAAACTGTCTACTTGGTATACCTTTGTGAAGACATCGGGAGAACTTGATGCTAGTATGAGAACAATACTTTGCCCCTCCTCTGGATAAATCTCCAATGCCTCATCTTCATTTTCTTAATCTTGTGCCGAGTCACTTGGATAATGTGTCTCCTTCGAGTTGGCTGCAACTCGACGCTTGTTTCTGAGTTGGCTGTGACTTGGCGCATATTTTTGAGTTGCTTGTAACTTGGCAGTTGTCTCCGAGTAGCCTGTAACTTGGAGAGTGGTGTGCAGCTCGGTATGTTCTTCCAAGTTGTGTCGAGCAGTTCCGAGCTAGCTGCAACTCGGTCGTTCCGAGTTGGACTGAGAAGTCCTAAATTATCAGCAACTCGGTTGCTCTGAGTCCTCAGCTGATCTAGATGTAACTCGGTCATCATTGGTTCTTCACTCTAACTCGGATGCTTGTCTTTGATCCGGAACTCATCGGGTATCTCGTTGATGAAGTTTTCCTCTCTCATCTCCGAGTTATAAGTGATTCGGTGAGCGTTATGTAACTCGGTAAGTACCTTTTCATCTGTTGGCTCGATGGACTTTGTAGGTACGCCCGAGTTGCTATTGCCTGAACTTCTTAGTTTGGCTTTTGTAGAGCTAGTAGCATTACTCGGCTTGTATTTTATCTGTTTATTGGACTCGCTGCCTATATTGTATGACTCGGTTGTAGGAGATGTAGTCTCATTTGTATTGGTTTCAACTGATTCAAAAGTATTAACTGAGTCAATCTTGTCTTGCTGATTCGCTTGAAAAGTTTCCGTTTCATCTTGCCCCAACATCACACAAGGCTAACATGGTTACTACTCGGAGGAAAGAGCTTGATGAATTCTTGCAAATATCCCTCTTGACGCTTCCTTTTGAGTGCCTCAAACTCCTCCTCACGCTTCTTATTTAGTGCTTCATAGATTTGTTGATATTCTCAGGGTAAATCCTCAAGAGTGAGTGCTTCTTTTTCTTTAGACCCTGCCCAACTTGGAGAAGTCCCCCCCCGAGTCTTTGAATTTCTTTCGGCCATTGGTTGCCGAAATTTTGCAACTGTGCAGGGTGTTGCAACTCGGAGCTTTGCACTTGTGCAATATATTGTAACTCGGAATTGTGCACTTGTGCAGGGTATTGTAACTCGGAGATCTGCACTGTTGTAGAATCAATTGCCAACACTTTGTCCTCTTGCAGAACTCTGGCTTTTATTTCTTCATAATCAACAACCATCCCCTTTTTATATTGCTCAAGGCAAAGAGCAATAATCTTGTATCTTGGGCTAATCTTTTTATCGCATCTAGAGCCCTCTCATATCGTTCAATGTTAGGCACATATGCTCCTGTATCCACTCGGCCATAATCACAAAAGTGAGCCGAGTTACGAATATTTGCATATGACATTGAACAGTTAATATCATGAGATGTAGTGCATGATGGTTGATGGTAATTGGCCGAATAACTAGTGCTAGCATGGGCAATACCCCTATCCATCAGCATATTCAAAGATGAATTAACATACTGTGAGTTAGGTGCCGATGAATAAAAGGGTGAAACACTTTGTGGCATATTACTGAAAGTTTCCACATGGGGTGTTTCAACTTGATTAACCGAACTCAACATGTTGCTCACCGGCATAAAAAATTCTGGGGTTGCCGATGTATGAGAGTTGGGATCCATAAGTTGCATGTCACTATTATGTAAATTCCAAGCTTCTCCAACAGCATAACAAGTCGGCATTTTCTCGTATGGATTAGCCGACATGACACATCCATTGGAAGATCTAGCGACACGGACATAATGGCTATTTGCATCTACGTAAGGAGATTGATGATACATGTTACCGATGTAGATTGCAACAACTTGATGACGATCTTTTCGTAGCAAGAACGGGCTGGAGACCGTTCAAAGCCTTCGTTCCCAGCAGAGTCGCCAAAAAGTGTGTTGACGCTAAAACGCGCCTTTACACGAACACGTCACGTTGGCCAAGTAGTAGGTAGTAACTCCAAGAGTAATATATTTGGTTCTTATCTTTTATATTTTTGTTCCTAAGTAATTCTTGCATGTTCTCTGTTGCTGTTTATTGCTTTGGCCAAGTAGTAGGTAGTAACTCCAAGAGGGAACGTTATGCTCAATTGTGGGTTCATGCCCCCTGATGACACGCTTGAGTGACAGAAACATGAGTCTAGGGGATGTGCTGTTGCCACAAGGGGGAAAACAACGGTGCTTGTAACCGCGGTTGCAAGGATTGTTTACTTTACTCAAAGTGCTTTTCATGCAATTGTCTGTTGCTTTGGGTTTACACTTTGGGTGGGACTCGCAACTTAATACCAGCGAGATGTTCTGGATAGATATCTCAAGGTGGATGATTAGTAGTAGATGCAGTTGGATTTCGGTCTAACTATTTTGGCGTACTGCCCATGCTTTTGAGCCTCTTCCTTTCTTTTGTAGCATAGTTAGCATTGCGGTGTGTTTATAATCCTGTCAATTGCCCATCAATAATTTTTTTACCTTGCATAGCAGTTTTATCGTCTTTTGGGAGAGAGACATCACTAGCGAACATCACGGGACCCCGGTCCATATTCTCATCATTGTTTACACGCTTATTTACTTTTCAGTTGCTATCATTATCATTATCCCTTGTGTTTTGATCCTTTGTAAACAACAAGACCGGAGAGATTGAAAACGTCTCTGAACTTCGTTGGGAGCAAAGTTATTTGTGTCTGTGTGCAGGTCTAGGAGAAGCAAGTGATTATCTTCAAACCGCGCATCACTTGCCGAACCACCTACTTATCATTATCGGAGTCCTACTGGTCGATCGCAACCTCGGTATCTTCACCGAGAGAAACTTGCCGCTACGCTGCATCTCACCTTCCACTTGGGGTAACCAACGAAGGGCGAGAAGCAATTATCATCTCTCGTGTATCAAGCAAATTTCTGGCGCCGTTACCGCGGACTCCGAGTGCTAAGATAGGGGAGTTGCCCACTACCTTTTACCTTTAATTTTTAGTCTTGTTAGTTTACATTTCAGCTTTTATCTTTGTGTCCTTTATAAAAAATTACAAAAAAAAATCTGTCACCCTTGCTACTACTATGGATTCCACTGAAAACACCAAGTTGTGTGACTTCACTAGTCACAACAACAAATACTTTATCTTCACTCCTATTGCCACACTTGCCACTTCAGCTACCTCTTATGAAATTAAACCTGCTTTGCTAAACCTTGTTATGAGAGATCAATTCTCTAGTGCTGGAGATGCTGCTGCTTTACACTTGAATAATTTTCTTGAATTATGTGATATGCAAAAGTATAAAGAAGTAGAAGGTGATGTTGTTAAGCTCAAGCTTTTTCCTTTCTTTTTGAGGGAAGGAGCTAAAATCTGGTTTCAATCTTTGCCTAGGAATAACATAGATTCTTGGGATAAGTGCAAAGATGCTTTTATTGGGAAGTATTACCCACCTGCTAAAATTATCCAATTGAGAAGTAACATTATGAATTTTTAAGCATTTGGATAATGAACACGTTGCCCAAGCTTGGGAACGTATGAAATCTCTTGTTAAGAAATGCCCTACACATGGTTTGACTACATGGATGGTTATCCAGACCTTTTATGTAGGCTTGAACTTTACCTCGTGGAACATGTTAGATTCGGCCGCGGGAGGAACCTTTATGTCAACTACACTTGGTGCTGCCACAAAGATGCTCGATGAGATGATGACCAACTATTCCCAATGGCACACCGAACGCGCTCCAACAGGTAGGAAGGTAAACTCTGTCGAGGAGATTACCTCCCTAAATGAAAAATTTGACTTAATCATGTCTCTACTTACTAAGCAACCCTCTATTGATCCTCATGATGTTCCTTTAAATTCTTTGGTTGCTCAGGAGCAAGTAGATGTGAACTTTATTGCTAGAAACAAATTCAACAACAATGCTTATAGGGGCAATTTTGCTAGCAATCCTAGACCGTTTCCATCCAACTATGGGAACAACAACACTTATCCTAGCAACAAGAACCACACCTCTGAACTAGAATGTATGCTTAGAGACTTTATCACTACCCAAAAATCCTTCAACAAGAATGTAGAAGAGAAATTAGCTAAGTTAGATAATCTCTCTTTGAAGGTAGATAGCTTAGCCCTTGATGTTGAGATGCTGAAAATTAGAACCTCTCCCCTTGAAGAGAGGAGGCCACTCCTATTAATGCTGTCCAGTTACAAATTATTGAAAATATTAAGATGATGGCTAAACTTAAAGAAAGATGGGCTAGAGAAAAAGAGGAAGATGATAGAATTAAGAGCCTTCCTACACACCACACAGTTGCCACTATCCAAATTGTTGAGGATACCGAAACTATTAGCACCCAATGCACTCCTGGTCCCATTGGACCTATTAATGGTGATGCTAATACCTCAATCGTAGAAGAAGAAACTCCTATGAACATAGAGGGTTTCAAACAAGTGAGCCTAGATGACACTACTACCACCTTTGATAGTAGTGATATTAATTTTGATAGTTGCACCCTCTCAGAAGTTATTAGCTTGCTACACAAAATGTCTAGAGACCCCCACACTAGCACAGTTAATCTTGCATTCACGGAGGATATCACAAATGCTCTTATCAAAGCTAGGGAGGAGAAGCTTAGGATAGAAGCCTCCATACCTAGGAAGCTAGATGATGGTTGGGACCTTATGATAAAAATTAAATTAAATAATTTCTCTTGCTATGCTTTATGTGACGTTGGAGCTAGTACTTACGTCATGCCCAAAAGAATGTACGATATGTTTGAATTGAAACCTTTTGATTCTTGTTATTTTGGTGTTCGTCTTGTTGATTCTTCCGTAAAGAAACCTTTGGGGAATTGATACGTCCAAAACGTATCTATAATTTCTGCTTGCTCCATGCATGTTTTGTGTGATATTGCTATGATCTAGATACACTTTCATACATTTTTGATCATATTTGGACTAACCTATTAACTCAGTGCACCCCAGTGCCAGTTCCTATTTTTTGCTGTTTTTCTATTTCAGTTTTCCCCCATATAAAAAGTGCCAGAAAAATTTCGGGAAAAATATAGGAAAAATCAGCGTACAGGAAGCTTCGAGAAGAGCCCGGGAGGGGCCAGAGGGGAGCCAGGGGGGCCCAAGAGGCCACCCGGCGCGGCCCCACCCCTGGCCGTGCCAAGGGGGCGCCTGGGGCCCCTGGTCCACCTCTGGCTGCCCCCCTTCGCCTATTTATTCTCCGTCATGGGAAAACTCAAGAAGAGGAACCCTATTCCGCAAACTCGCCTCTATTACGCCGCCGCCGCGCTTCCGAAGATCGGGAGCACCAGAAGACCTCTTCCCGGCACCCTGCCGGAGGGAGGATTGACCTCCGGGAGTCTCCTCTCCACCATGGATGCTCCCCGGATGTCTCGTGAGTAGTTTTCCTTGGACCATGGGTCCGTGATCAGTAGCTATGTGATGTTCTCCTCCCCTCTTTGATCTTCATTGTTTAGACCTCATGAGCTGCCCTACATGATCGAGGCACCTTTGTAATATTTCTGTTGTTGCTATGTTGAGTTTGGAGGGATCTGATGGATTATGAGATTATGTTCAGATTGTGATAGAGTAATATATTTGGTTTTTATCTCTTATATTTTTGTTCCTAAGTAATTCTTGCATGTTCTCCGTTGCTGTTTATTGCTTTGGCCAAGTAGTAGGTAGTGACTCCAAGAGGGAACGTTGTGCTAGATTGTGGGTTCATGCCCCCCGATGACACGCTTGAGTGACAGAAACATGAGTCTAGGGGATGTGTTGTTGCCACAAGGGGGAAAACAACGGTGCTTGTAACCGCGGTTACAAGGATTGTTTACCTTACGCAGAGTTCTTTTTAATGCAGTTGTCTGTTGCTTTGGGTTTACACTTTGGGTGGGGCTCGCAACTTAATACCAGCGAGATGTTCTGGATAGATATCTCAAGGTGGATGATTAGTAGTAGATGCAGATGGATTTCGGTCTACTTATTTTGGCGTACTGCCCGTGCTTTTGAGCCTCTTCCTTTCTTTTGTAGCATAGTTAGCATTGCGGTGCGTTCATAATCCTGTCAATTGCCCTTCTGTAATTTGTTTACCTCGCATAGCAATTTTATCGTCTTTTGGGAGAGAGACATCACTAGTGAACATCACGTATCCCGTTCCATATCCTCATTATTATTTCCAAGCTTTATTTACTTTACTGCTTTTACTTGCTATCATTATCCCTTGCGTTTTATCCTTTGTGAACAACAAGACCGGAGAGATTGACAACCTCTCTGAACTTCGTTGGGAACAAAGTTATCTGTGTCGGTGTGCAGGTCCGCGTCAGTTGCGCCGCTGACACCTACTTATCATCTCTGGAGTCCTACTGGAGACAAACCTTGGTATCTTCACCGAGGGAAAACTGCTGCTGCACTACATCTTAAACCTTCCACTTGGGGTAACCAACGAAGGGCGAGAAGCCATCAAGCAAAGTTTTCTGGCGCCGTTGCCGAGGACTCCGAGTGCTAAGATAGGGGAGTTGCACACTACCCTTTACCTTTGTTTTTTAGTCTTGTTAGTTTACCTTTCTGTTCTTTTATCTCAGTGTCCTTTATGAAAAACGACAAAAATAGTTGCTACCTTTTGCCTTTGTCTTGCTTTGCCTATTTATGCTATCCTCACCATGGGTGATGAACCACCCAAATATGGTAGGATGGACATGTTTCACTTGGACAGTCTTCGATCAATTTGTGCTCGCGCTAAAAACCCAACCGACTTGGTTGAGGGAAAATCATTGGATGATCATGCTCATTATACGCGGCACCGCCTATCTCAAAAAGGGAAACACTTATGGGATCAAATACATGTTTCTTATTGCCATGCTATACTTTTGTGCCACATTTATGATTTTACTTGCTGTTCTCATATAGATCATAAACATCTTCCTTTCCAATGTGAGTTTAATGAAAATGAGATCTTATCTTCTTATGCTAAAGGTGTTTATGATTACTTTGATGTTGAAAATATTGAAGAGTTTGTTGCTTTTAAAGGTGCCTATGAGATTGCTTCTTTGATTGAAAAGTATCACGATACTATTTTCGAGTCTGAATACTTTGCTGTTCTTGCTTATTGCTTCGAGAATTATACTTCCAATTCTTATATTGAGGATTTTAAAAATAAAATGTTTGCTGCCCAAGAAGAAGCCAATGATTGCTTTGAGGAGGAATCCCATGATTCCGAGGACTCACTTGAAATATCCCTTTCTGAAATTTTTGATACTTTCTTTGTTGATGGCCAAGATGCCACTATGGATGATGCTGACAAAAATGAACTCTCTATAGTTCCTTATGTTAAGCATGAAATTGTTTCTATTGCACCCACACTTGATTGTCCTATTATCCTTTTGAAATCTCCAACTCCGGAGAATTTTCCTCTTATCAAATCTCAATATGTTGGGTTGCATTTATCTTATGATCCTAAAACCGCGTTGAAAATAATACACGTGTGCTCGTAGGTCATGAACAATATGATTTATGTGATATTTATATTCTTGATGTTGTTCATGATAGTACTGAAAATTATTTTGAGAGAGGAAAGTTTGGTTGTAGAAACTTCCATATTACTAAAACTACTCTCTTTATGTTGAAAGTTTTGAAGATGTTCTTTCCACCTTCCTATGTTGGTTTCTTTGTGCTTCTTTGATTTATTTTATTACAATTTACCTATGCATAGGAAGTGGGTTCGGCTTAAATGTGTTTCATTTTTGCTTCTTGATGCTCTCTTTTGCTTCGAATCCTTATTCTTATGAGAGCACCTTTTAAAATCTTTATGCCTAGCTAATGGCTCTAAAGAAGCGCTTTCGGGAGGCAGCCCGCAACGAATTTAGTTTTTTTTTTGTTTTTTTTTGTGTCTTGATGTTTGTTACTACTGTAGCAACATCATTGTATCTTTATTTTTCAGCTTTGTGCCAAGTTATAGCCTCTTACGGGAAGGGAAGTAAAAGTTGTGACATGCTGTCCAGAAAACAGATTCTGTCCTCGTGACCAGAAAAATTCCAGAAAAATCCCAGTTCATCTTTTTGAGCTGTAATTTTTACACAGTATGATCTATACAATTACGAAACTTCCGTATGTTTTGAGTTTTTCGATTTGAGTTCATAAGCTCCCCTAAAAAATTCTTTACTATCTGCTGTTCTGTTTTTCACAGATTCTGCCATGTTTTGTCTCTCCTAACTTTTGCAAACCTTAAGCTTGGTTTTTCTTTGAAAAAACTTTTTGGCACTCTTGAGAAACAGTAGATCTTCAAGAATATCTTTATATCTAGTGGGAAAAATTATTTATTAAGGGTACTAACCTCTCTAATCAGCTTATGATGAGTTATGTATGAAGGGAGTTTTCAAGTGTGCGATAGAAGATGATGAAAGGAGATCCAGGAGTGTCAAGCGCTCAATCTTTGGGATGCCCCCATGCATCCACAATAAATATACAAGGAGACTCCAGTGTCTAAGCTTGGGTATGCCCCCGTGCATCCCCTTCTCCATCAAAAATCATCAGTTCGTCCTTCGTCTCATTATATTTTTATCACTTCATGCGTTATGTGCTATGCTTGGAGCGTCTCGCTCTTAGGTTTTGTTTTTAGTTTTCTTTAGCTTTGCTTGCTGTTCATAACAAGTTAGATCCCTTGTTACTTTGTGTGGGAGATAAACACGCTCCACTTTCAAAATCTAGAACACATCATAGGATTTTTCCTGCTTATCTTTTGGCTGTTGTGTGTTATTTATCTTTTCGTAGCTACTGCCATGTTTAGTGTTAGTCTTAGTTTGTCTTTAGCAAGAGCCTTGGCTTTTGTTTAGTTTGTTGCTGGAACTATTTTTAGTTTTCATGTTTATCTTGTTAACGAGAGTTGGTTGTTGCACTGAGTTGTGTCTTGTTTGGAGAAGTAGGTAATTGAGGTTGCTATTTAATTTTAGTAGTGACTTGCAATAGTTTTGAGGTATTGATGTGAGTAATGTTTGAACTTTTGGTGTCAAGAGCTCTTGCCTATTAGTGATAGGTGTCGTATTTTGGGCAATTCCGTGTGTATTTTCAAAACCTAAAAAACTAGTTGAGAACTCTAGCTACTAGATGGATCACTACTCTTCTGAGGAGTCGAATATCAGAGAACACTCACGTACCATGAGTCGAGGATGCGCAAGGATAACCAAACCCCCATACACTCCTCCTCGGGGTACTTGTCTCTTTGTGAACCTCCTTATTATATTGAGAGTTACCGATAATAAGTGCATGAGTTCTTCGGACTAATGTAAGTATTGAAAGTTGACACTTCCACCTTCCCATATTTTTCTAGCCTCTCCCGTCCCGTGCATTGCCTTCTTATCACTCCGAGAGTTGGTGTCCACCTTCGCCGGTACTTCCAAACCCTTGGCATGATACACTCTGTCATCATAAGCCTCCTTATATGTTCCCTCAAAACAGCCACCATACCTACCTATCAAGGCATTTCCATAGCCTTTCCGAGTTATATTGCCATGCAACTTCCACCTCTTCATGACTTGATCTTCATGTCATACATGTTCCTGCTACACTGGCAGCGGCATACATTGCATACATCATGATAGTTACATCTTCTTTATGTTTTGAGTACCTTGTAAAGTGTGAAAGATCTCCTTTACCTTCTTGTAAAATAGAGTGTTGCCCTTAAGTGAGGAAAAGATCCCAAAGTGGACACATTAAAAGATCCCAAAGACGACAAATGAGAGTTAAATAGAAAGAGCCATTGAGGCCACAAAAAAATACAAAAAATAGAAAAAAGAGAAAAAAAGAAATAAAAAGAGAGAAAGGGGCAACACTACTATCCTTTTGAGAGATCCACACTAGTACCCCCTTTATATCCTTGTACTCCATAGAGATGATCATTATGCATATAGCTATGTGGGGACCTTCAGACTATAGAACTTGGCTTGCATATTCCAAGGATGAGCCTCCTCAAACGAGCTCTAGGTCTTCATGAGCGAGCAAGTTAGACGCACCCCCACTAGTTCCTTTGGAGAGCTTCTTAGCTCGTATGTGCATCTGTTGCATGGCAATCCCTACTCCTCACATCATATCTATCATTTGGCATCTCTTGCCTATGATTTTCCTCATTGATGTGAGCCTTTCTCATCCCTTTTGTCTTCCTCCTGCACCTTATTTCTCTCTTTGCCATCTTAAGTGTCAACTCTCGTGCTTACGCTCATCCATTGCATGAGTGCTCAAAATATCGAAAAGGAGTGGATCAAATTGACTTGTACCTGGCTAGTGGTCTGGGGACGAGTCAAGATAAGATTCCACAGAAGACTAAGTGTGAAACTTTAATAGATTGAGTTCTCAACACAAAAAATACTTTTTCTCGTATTCCCTATCCCCCTTCTTGCACGCAAACACCATATGGAGACATTCGAGTCACGGACAGCGAGAGCTCTTGCACCTAATGTTCTTTTGTTACTTGTTTCAATGCTAATATAGACTCTTGCATGTTATGACTTGAATTGAATCTCTAACCTTGATTGGTTTACTTTTCAAAGTTCTTTTATGGTTGCTAGCATGTCACCACAGAAATTATGCTGTTATCATTTACCTACTCGAGGACGAGCAGGAATTAAGCTTGGGGATGTTGATACGTCCAAAACGTATCTATAATTTCTGCTTGCTCCATGCATGTTTTGTGTGATATTGCTATGATCTAGATACACTTTCATACATTTTTGATCATATTTGGACTAACCTATTAACTCAGTGCACCCCAGTGCCAGTTCCTGTTTTCTGCTGTTTTTCTATTTCAGTTTTCCCCCATATAAAAAGTGCCAGAAAAATTTCAGGAAAAATACAGGAAAAATCAGCGTACAAGAAGCTTCGAGAAGAGCCCGGGAGGGGCCAGAGGGGAGCCAGGGGGGACCAGGAGGCCACCCGGCGCGGCCCCACCCCTGGCCGCGCCAGGGGGGCGCCTGGGGCCCCTGGTCCACCTCTGGCTGCCCCCCTTCGCCTATTTATTCTCCGTCACGGGAAAACTCAAGAAGAGGAACCCTATTCCGCAGCTCGCCTCTGTTCCGCCGCCGCCGCGCTTCCGAAGATCGGGAGCACCAGAAGACCTCTTCCCGGCACCCTGCCGGAGGGAGGATTGACCTCCGGGAGTCTCCTCTCCACCATGGATGCTCCCCGGATGTCTCGTGAGTAGTTTTCCTTGGACCATGGGTCCGTGATCAGTAGCTATGTGATGTTCTCCTCCCCTCTTTGATCTTCATTGTTTTAGACCTCGTGAGATGCTCTACATGATCGAGGCACCTTTGTAATATTTCTGTTGTTGCTATGTTGAGTTTGGAGGGATCTGATGGATTATGAGATTATGTTCAGATTGTGATAGAGTAATATATTTGGTTTTTATCTCTTATATTTTTGTTCCTAAGTAATTCTTGCATGTTCTCCGTTGCTGTTTATTGCTTTGGCCAAGTAGTAGGTAGTGACTCCAAGAGGGAACGTTGTGCTAGATTGTGGGTTCATGCCCCCCGATGACACGCTTGAGTGACAGAAACATGAGTCTAGGGGATGTTCTGTTGCCACAAGGGGGAAAACAACGGTGCTTGTAACCGCGGTTACAAGGATTGTTTACTTTACGCAGAGTTCTTTTTAATGCAGTTGTCTGTTGCTTTGGGTTTACACTTTGGGTGGGGCTCGCAACTTAATACAAGCGAGATGTTCTGGATAGATATCTCAAGGTGGATGATTAGTAGTAGATGCAGATGGATTTCGGTCTACTTATTTGGCGTACTGCCCGTGCTTTTGAGCCTCTTCCTTTCTTTTGTAGCATAGTTAGCATTGCGGTGCGTTCATAATCCTGTCAATTGCCCTTCTGTAATTTGTTTACCTCGCATAGCAATTTTATCGTCTTTTGGGAGAGAGACATCACTAGTGAACATCACGTATCCCGGTCCATATCCTCATTATTATTTCCAAGCTTTATTTACTTTACTGCTTTTACTTGCTATCATTATCCCTTGCTTTTTATCCTTTGTGAACAACAAGACCGGAGAGATTGACATCCTCTCTGAACTTCGTTGGGAACAAAGTTATCTGTGTCTATGTACAGGTCCGCGTCAGTTGC
Source organism: Bromus sterilis (assembly GCA_950022295.1). Taxonomy (NCBI): domain Eukaryota; kingdom Viridiplantae; phylum Streptophyta; class Magnoliopsida; order Poales; family Poaceae; genus Bromus; species Bromus sterilis. The sequence goes on from OX465599.1 coordinate 213,031,265, forward strand.
GCCGCTGACACCTACTTATCATCTCTGGAGTCCTACTGGAGACAAACCTTGGTATCTTCACCGAGGGAAAACTGCTGCTGCACTACATCTCAAACCTTCCACTTGGGGTAACCAACGAAGGGCGAGAAGCCATCAGGAATATCGATGATGTTCTTATCATTGTCAATGACAACTATGTTCCCGTTGATTTTATTATTATGGATATAGAGTGTGAACCTTTGTGTCAAATTATTTTGGGACGTCCTTTTCTTTGCACCGTTGGTGCTGTTATTGACATGAAAGAGGGGAATATAAAGTTTCAATTCCCTCTCAAAAAGGGAATGGAACACTTCCCTAGAAATAAAATCAAGTTACCATTTGAGTCCGTTACACGGGCTAGTTATGCCTAGCTTAAAGGCGTAAAAGAAAGCGCTTGTTGGGAGGCAACCCAAGATGTTTTTAATTATGTTTTTAGTGGCCCTGATGATTTTTACTACCGTAGCAACATCATTGTATCTTTATTTTCAAGCTTTGTGCCAAGTTATAGCCTCTTATGATAAGAGAAGCAAAAGTTGTGACATGCTGTCCAGAAAACAGATTTTGTCTTCTTGACAGAAAAAATCGGATCAAATCACCTGTTCATCTTTTTGAGCTGAATGTTTTACACAACATGCTCTATACAATTGTTAAACTTTCGTATGTTCTGAGTTTTTTTATTTGAGTTGCAGAAGTACCCCGAAACAATTCTCTACTACCTGTTGTCCTGTTTTTCACAGATTCTGCCACGTTTTATCTCTCCTTTCTTTTGCAAACCTTAAGCTTGCTTTTTCTTTGCAAAAACCTTTTGGAAATCTTGAGAAACAGTAGCTCTTCAAGAATATATTTATATCCAGTGGGGAAAAATTATTTTATTAAGGGTACTAACCTCTCTAATCAGCTTATGATGAGTTATGTATGAAGTGAGTTTTCAAGTGTGAGATTGAAGATGATGAAAGAAAATTCGGGAGTGTCAAGCGCTCAAGCTTGGGGATGCCCCCATGCATCCCCAATAAATATTCAAGGAGACTCAAGCGTCTAAGCTTGGGGATGCCCCCGTGCATCCCCTTCTCCATCAGCAATCATCAGTTCGTCCTTTGTCTCACTATATTTTTATCACTTCATGTGTTATGTGCTATGCCTGGAGTGTCTCGCTCTTAGGTTTTATTTTTAGTTTTTTTAGCTATGCTTGATGTTCATAACAAGTTAGACCCCATCTTACTTTGTGTGGGAGAGAAACACGCTCCACTCCAATCTAGAACACATCATAGGATTTTTCATGCTTATCTTTTTGCTGTTGTGTGTTCTTTATCTTTTCGTAGCTGCTGCCATGTTCCTGATCTTTTCGTAGCTGCTGCCTTGTTTAGTTTTAGTCTTAGTTTGTATTTAGCAAAAGCATTGGCTTTTCTTTAGTTTGTTGCTCGAACTCTCTTTAGTTTTCATGTTTATCTTGTTAAGAGAGTTGGTTCTTGCACTGAGTTGTGTCTTGTCTTGAAAGTAGGTGATTGAGGTTGCTATTTAATTTTTGTAGTAACTTGCAATAGTTTTGAGGTATTGATGTGATTAATGTTTGAAATTTTGGTGTCAAGAGCTCTAGCCTATTAGTAATAGGTGTCGTATTTTGGGAAATCCGTGTGCATTTTTCAAAACCTACAAAACTAGTTGAGAACTCTAGCTACTAGATGGATCGCTAATATTTGGAGGGATCGGATATTAGAGTACACTCACGTACCATGAGTCGAGGATGCGCAAGGATAACCAAACCCCCATACACTTTTCCTTGGGGTACTTGTCTCTTTGTGAACCTCCTTATTAGATTGAGAGTTACCGATAATAAATGCATGAGTTCTTCGGATTAATGTAAGTATTGAAAGTTGACACTTCCACCTCCTCATATTTGCTAGCCTGTCCCGTGCCGTGCATTGCTTTCTTCTCACTCCGAGAGTTGGCATCCACCTTCGCCGGTACATCCAAACCCTTGGCATGATACGCTCTGTTAACATAAACCTCCTTATATCCTTCCTCAAAACAACCACCAAACCTACCTATCAAGGCATTTCCATAGCCTTTCCGAGATATATTGTCATGCAACATCCACCTCTTCATGACTTGATCTTCATGTCATACATGTTCCTGCTACACTGGCAGCGGCATACATTGCATACATCATGATGGCTACATCTTTTTTATGATTTGAGTACCTTGTAAAGTGTGAAAGATCTTCTATACCCTCTTGTAAATTATAGTGTTGCCCTTAAGTGAGGAAAAGATCCCAAAGTGGACAAAATATAAAGATCCCAAATAGGACAAATGAGAGTTAAATAGAAAGAGCCATTGAGGCCACCAAAAAATACAAAAAAAGAGAAAAAAGGAAAACAAAAAGAGAGAAAGGGGCAACACTACTATCCTTTTGAAAGATCCACACTAGTACTCCCTCTTATCCTTGTACTCCATAGAGATGATCATTCATGCATATAGCTATCTGGGGAACTTCACACTATAGAACTTGGCTTGCATATTCCAAAGATGAGCCTCCTCAAAAGAGCTCTAGGTCTTCATGAGCGAGCAAGTTAGATGCACCCCACTAGTTCCATTGGAGATCTTTTTAGCTCATATGTTCATCCGTTGCATGGAAATCCCTACTCCTCACATCATATCTATCATTTGGCCTTCTCGCCTATGATTGTCCTCATTGATGTGAGCCTTTCCCACCCCTTTTTTGTCTTCCTCCTCCACCATATTTCTCTCTTTTCCATCCTAAGTGTCAACTCTCGTGCTTACGCTCATCCATTGCATGAATGCTCAAAATATCGAAAAGGAGCTGATCAAATTGACTTGTACCTGGCTAGTGGTATGGGGACGAGTCAAGATAAGATTCCAAAGAAGACCAAGTGTGAAACTTTAGTAGATTGAGTTCTCAACAAAAATACTTTTTTCTCGTATTCCCTATCCCCCTTCTTGCACACAAGCACCATTTGGAGACATTCGAGTCACGGACAGCGAGATCTCTTGCACCTAATGTTCTTTTGTTGCTTGTTTCAATGATAATATAGACTCTTGCATGTTTTGACTTGAATTGAATCACATACCTTGATTGCTTTACTTTCCAAAGTTCTTATATGGTTGCTAGAATGTCACCACAGAAATTATGCTTGTTATCATTTACCTACTCGAGGACGAGCAGGAATTAAGCTTGGGGACGTCGATACGTCCGCTTTGGCCAAGTAGTAGGTAGTAACTCCATGAGGGAACGTTATGCTCGATTGTGGGTTCATGCCCCCTGATGACACGCTTGAGTGACAGAAACACAAGTCTAGGGGATGTGCTATTGTCACAAGGGGGAAAACAACGGTGCTTGTAACCGTGGTTGCAATGATTGTTTACTTTACGCAAAATGCTTTTAATGCGTTGTCTGTTGCTTTGGGTGGGACTCACAACTTAATACCAGCAAGATGTTCTGGATAGATATCTCAAGGTGGATGATTAGTAGTAGATGCAGTTGGATTTCGGTCTTCTTATTTTGGCGTACTGCCCATGCTTTTGACCCTCTTCCTTTCTTTTGTAGCATAGTTAGCATTGCGGTGCGTTTATAATCCTGTCAATTGCCCATTTGTAATTTGTTTACCTCGCATAGCAGTTTTATCGTCTTTTGGGAGAGAGACCTCACTAGTGAACATCAGGGGACCCCGGTCCAGATTCTCATCATTGTTTACACGCTTATTTACTTTTCTTCGTTTACTTTTCAGTTGTTATCATTATCATTATCCCTTGTGTTTTGATCCTTTGTAAACAACAAGACCGGAGAGATTGACAACCTCTCTGAACTTCGTTGGGAGCAAAGTTATTTGTGTCTGTGTGCAGGTCTAGGAGAAGCAAGTGATTATCTCCTAATGGCGCATCACTTGCCGAACCACCTACTTATCATTATCAGAGTCCTACTGGTCGATCTCAACCTCGGTATCTTCACCGAGAGAAATTTGTCGCTACGCTGCATCTCACCTTCCACTTTGGGTAACAAACGAAGGGCGAGAAGAAATTATCATCTCTTGCGTATCAACAGTCTGGCGGGCTATTTTGACACTAGGCACCCCAAGTCCTCGAGAGGGACCCCGTCAGAGAACTCGACGAAGATTGGCTCCTCTAGGTCGTCTTGAACACCCCTAAAGCTTCGCGATTTGTCTTCCTGCAAGAACAAAAGTGGACGAAGAACGAGAAGAAATATACAAGGGTAGGGATAGATAAATACGAAAAATATATAGAAGGGTTTTGTGTTTGTTCGATTGCGTGTTGATTGCAATCGGCCGTCACGTCATGTATATATGAGGGGGTTGGTCTTCCCGTACAAGGCAAGGACTCGGGCTAGCCTTCCCACACTAGAAAAAGGACTCGGGCCTCCTTCCAAATCATCAATAGAGCGGAACTCGGAATCCCTTGCAAAACCGACACGACTTGGTCCAACTCGGAGTCCACTGGATCGCTTTCCGTAAAGATTCCTTCTGAGCAATCCGGTTCCTGGTGCGATCGGTGCTTTCCGCTTCAGAGTTGGAACCACTCGGTAGAACCACTCGGCACTATGTTTTCCGAGTAACGAACGACTCGGCACGGTTTGACTTCAGAGTAACGAGTAAAAGCACTCGATAACAGCACTCGGTAATAGCACTCAGTAGAAGCACTCGATATGTACCTCTGACCTGGCTACATCTTTGTATTTGCTTCCGAGTAACGAGTAAAAGCACTCGGTAAAAGCACTCGGTATGTACCTCCGACTTGGCTACAACTTGGTATTTTCTGCCGAGTAACGAGTAAAAGCACTCGGTAAAAGCACTCGCTAGAATCACTCGGTATGTACCGCCGACTTGGCTACAACTTGGTATTTGCTTCATATTAACGAGTAAAGGCACTAGGTAAAAGCGCTCGGTATGTACTTCCGACTTGGCTACAACTTGGTATTTGCTTCCGAGTAACGAGTAAAAGCACTTGGTAAAAGCACTCGGCACAGCTTAGTACTTGCTTCCAAGTAATAAGTAACTTGGTACACTATGGCCTCCGAGTAACTAGTAACCTCGGTTCACTGTAGCTTCCGAGTAACAAATAACTCGGCATCTCCTGTAGCTTCCGAGTAATAAGTAACTCGGTACGTTATTGCTTCCGAGTAACACATAGCTCGGTTTTGGCTGCAGCTCGGTACTGATTGTAACTCGGTAGTTCCTCCTTTGAGGCAGTAGTAACTCAGAGGCTCACTCTTTGGGGTTGGAATTGACTCTGAAGCTTCCGGTTTGGCAATCTCATATAAGTCTATGGCGATGCCAAAAACGGGTGTCAACACATGCCCCCTTGTTTTTCGGAAAAACTTGTGCGCCAAAAAATAACTTGCTCATGCTTGCTCTAAGGACGATGTCAACAGTCCATCGGCCATGCATTTTCTTGGGGCGATACTTGCATATGTCCATGCTTGTTCTTAGGTAGATAGTTGTACATCGGCCATGTTTTCAAACTGGCTATCTCATGAGTCAAACTTCCTCAAATATTTGTTGTCTTGATAACACAAGTGTCTCCATGAATGCATCCCATGGTGTAACCTTCCTGATCTTCTCAACTTGGATCATGAAAATAAGAAAGACATATTTGTTCCAGCATGCCATCTGGCTTGCACTAGATCGCTCATTAGTGGCCGAAGCAATGAGATTTAGATCGGCCCCTCCCATATTGGCTACAACTCGGCAGCTCCCATATTGGCAAGATTAGACATCGGTTTTTTAGAAATATGAAATATGCCACAATCAACATGATAACCAGATGCTTGCTATGCCAACTCATTTACTCTCCAATTGTCATGTCTAGATATATGATCAATGCTAAAATAACTCAAAGTAGAAATTATATCTAGGAATTTATCAAGATAAGATTAAGCGATTCGTCAAATCATATGAAATCCATAGATATTCGATGCATAATTAAATAACGAATCACCAAAAGCCTCAATATGTCTAGCACCTATAACAAGAAAAATCTCTAAAACCGAATAATACATATTCAACTTTGAATGTTTGTGCAACAATATTCTAAACATGACGAGGCTTCAAAACAACACCATGAGGAGATATAAAAGCAATACCAAAACCTTGGCCGTTTCTACAAACTAAACCACCAACATATAATCTCCATGGCACTAATGAGACAAGGTTTATATCAATATTATGGTCATTAATAGAAACGACAATGATTTGGCTTCTCATAGATTCAAATTAGCTTTATCATACATAGCCAAAGCATAATCCCACTCACCAATTCTACAACTTATGAATTGGTCTATGCAACATTTTTTGAATGCACGTACACCTTGTCTCAATCTCCAACAAGACTAAGGACGATGTTTAGAAAATCACACCGGGCATGTTTAGATACACTCTTAGGACGATAAAAACATCGGCCATTAGCATAAATGACATGTAGAATTCATCCACCAAAGTATACATAGCCGAAATAAAAAAATTAAATAACAAGCCAAATATTTTGGCCTTTTGAATTAGCAACAAGATGTAACTAACCAAATGTATAGTGACTTGGTAATACCCCCTCATGATGTAAGAAACTATATTGCATCCATGGATCATAAACCCATGAAGGGTAACCAATCATACCTGGGGATGAACTCCATGGTGAAGACATCAATGGCATGGTTGAAGAATATGAATGACAAGCCGACCGAGGATTATCTTTTGGATATGAAAACCTTTGGCTTAATCTCTTATGATATGCTTTCTCCTTATTCTTTATGGTTGTACTTGTCACAACAGAAGTTTGCACATCATTTTTTACTTGATCACTTTTCTTAGGAAACCATGCCAAATTCTTCTTCTCAAGATCCCATGCACTAAGCTTATGCAATTTCCCGTGCACTAAGCTTCTTTATCGCAGCTAGAGCCCTCTCTTCTCATGCAATGTTAGGCACACATGCTCCTGTATCCATTTGGCCATAATCACCAAAGTGAGCTGAGTTACGAATATTTTCATATTTCATTGAACAGTTAATATCATGAGATGTAGTGCATGATGGTTGATGGTAATTAGACGAATAACTAGTGCTAGCATGGCCATTTCCCCTATCCATCAGCATATTCAAAGATGAATTAACATACTGCGAGTTAGGTGCCGATGAATAAAAGGGTGAAACACTTCGTGGCATATTATTGAAAGTTTCTACATGGGGTGTTTCAACTTGATTAACCGAACTCAACATGTTGCTCACTGGCATAAAAAATCATGGGGTTCTCGATGCATAAGAGTTGGGATCCATAAGTTGCATGTCACTATTATGTAAATTCCAAGCTTCTCCAACAAAATAACAAGTCCGCATTTGCTCGTAAGGATTAGCTAACATGTGATACATCCCAAATGTATCTACTTTTCCAAACACTTTTGCTATTGTTTTGCCCTCATTCTTGCATGATTTGAACCAAACTAACCTGAACTGACGCTGTTTTCAGCAGAGCTGCATGTATGGTTTTATTGTGTGCAGGAAAATGGATTTTTGGACATCTTAGAAAATTCCCAGAAAAACACAAAAAATCCACGCACCTGGAGGGACCAAGGACCAGAAGGTCGGCCAGAGGGGAGCCAGGGGGCCCCAGGCGCCCAGCTGGCGCGGCCACCCCCCTGGCCGCACCGGGAGGCCGCATGGGTGGGTCACACCCCCTCTGGTGACCTACCTAGGCCCCTATTTATTCTTGTGACGAGGAAACTCTGAAACAGAAGTCATTTTTCCAGAACCCGTCGTGGAGCCGCCGCCACCCTCTATTCTTCCTTGGGAGGGCTAATCTGGAGGCTGATTTGGCCTCCGGAGAGGGGAGATCATCGCCATCGTCATCTCCATCATCAATCGATAATCCCTCCATGACTTCTCTTCACATGTGTGAGTAATTCCCTGCTGTAGGCAAAGGGGATGGTAGGGATTGGATGAGTTTGATCATGTAATAGTTCGTCAGATTGTTGGGGGCATGTTGCCTATCATCTACTTTGGTGTTTATCATCTTTTCTACAACTTGTTGCTCTTAATGCTTGTCACTTTGGGCCCGAGTGCCATTTTTTCAGATCTGAACCACTTATGTTTTCATGAGTATATTTATGTTTGAGATCCTTTCTATGAGTTGTATGCACCTATTATGGTCCGGAACCGGCGATCCCAAAGGTGACAGCTTGGGACACCAAAGGGGATGGTCCATAATTTGAGGATTTCGTGTATCCATTGAGTTTATTGCCTTGTTCCGGTGTTCTTTGACAGGAACACCTTAATCTCCATAAGTTCCCTTTGGCCCCATTCTTAGCGGGATGGTAGGACAAAAGATGTTGTGCAAGTTCTTATTGCAAGCACGCACAACTAACTACCGGATACATGCCTGATGTTTGATATTTGCCAAGATGATCATTGCTTTTCTGTGTGCCTTTCCCCGTGTTAGAATCTATTACATGTTCACTCCTATTCATGCAGCGCCCAACCATCCATCTCCCTAGCCTACAGTATTTTCAATCCTGCTCGTTACTACTAGTTTACTTCTGTTGTTTTACTTTTGCCGTTATCACCATCGTTACCACTATCATACCACAGTTGCTATTAATACTTTGTTGCAAGCAAGTATATTTCAGGTGCGGTTGAATTGACAACTCAACTGTCAAAGCTTATAAATACTCTTTGGCTACCCTTGTGTCGAATCAATAAATTGGGTTAACTTACCCGTGAGAACACTACAATCGATCCCTTACAGTTCAGGGTCATCAACATGACACATCCACTGGCAGATCTAGCAACACCGACATAATGGCTATTTGCATCTACATAAGGAGATTGATGATAAATGTTACCGATGTCGATTCTAACAACTTGATGACGATATTTTCGTAGCAAGAACAGGCTGGAGAACGTTCAAAGCCTTCGTCCCCAGCAGAGTCGCCAAAAAGTGTGTTGACGCTAAAACGCGCTTTTACACGAACACGTCACGTGTACCCGCGGCGCCGAGGGAGATGCTCCGCATCTCGCACCGTGGGAGGATTGCCGGAAGCGCGATACGCAAGACAGTTCGGCCGGATCTTTTGACACCAGACGCCCCAAGCCCTAGGGAGGGACCCCGTTAGAGAACTCGGCGATGATTGGCTGCTCTAGGTTGTCCTGAACGCCCCTAAAGCTTCGTAATTCGTCTTCCTGCAAGAACAAAAGTAGACGAAGAACGAGAAGAAAGATACAAGGGTAGGGATAGATGAACAGGAAAAAGATATATAAGTGTTTTGTGTTTGTTCGATTGTGTGTTGATTGCAATCGGCTGTCACCTCATGTATATATGAGGGGGTTGGTCTTCCTGTACAAGGCAATGACTCAAGCTAGCCTTCCCGCACAAGAAAAAGGACTCAGGCCTCCTTCCAAATCATCAATAGAGCGGAACTCGGAATCCCTTCCAAAACCGGCACAACTTGGTCCAACTCGGAGTCCACTCAATCGCGTTCCGTAAAGATTCCTTCTGAGCAATCCGCTTCCTGGTGCGATTGGCGCTTTCCGCTTTAGAGTTGGAACCACTCGGTAGAACCACTCGGCACTATGTTTTCCGAGTAACAAACGACTCGACAAGGTTTGACTTCAGAGTAACGAGTAAAAGCACTCGGTAACACTACTCGGTAGAAGCACTCGGTATGTACCTCCGACTTGGCTACATCTTGGTATTTGCTTCCGAGTAACGAGTAAAAGCACTCGGTAAAATCACTCGGTATGTACCTCCGACTTGTCTACAACTTGGTATTTTCTTCCGAGTAACGAGTAAAAGCACTCGGTATGTACCTCCGTCTTGGCTACAGCTTGGTATTGGCTTCGGAGTACCGAGTAAAGGCACTCGGTAAAAGCGCTCGGTATGTACCTTCGACTTGGCTACAACTTGGTATTTGCTTCCGAGTAACGAGTAAAAGCACTCGGTACAGCTTGGTACTTGCTTCTGAGTAATAAGTAACTCGGTACACTATGGTTTTCGGGTAACTAGGAACCCGGTTCACTGTAGCTTCCGAGTAACAAATAACTCAGTATCTCCTGTAGCTTCCGAGTAATAAGTAACTCGGTACGTTATTGCTTCCGAGTAACACATCGCTCGGTTTTGGCTGTAGCTCGGTACTGATTGTAAGTCGGTGGTTCCTCCTTTGAGACAAAAGTAATTCGGAGGCTCAATCTTCGGGGTTGGCATTGACTCGGAAGCTTCCGGTTTAGCAATCTAATATAAGTCTATGGCCGTGCCAAAAATGGGTGTCAACAGGAGACCTGACCGAAAGCGCGATACACAAGCAATCTGATTGGTGATTTTGAAGAACCCGAAACCCCACACGCCCGGGAGGGACCCCGTCTGGACGCACGACAGCTATGGGCTGCCTTACGTCAACCTTATCACCCCTAGAGCTCTCTCGGATCATTGTCCTACAAGAACAAGAAAAAAATGAAAAACAAGAAAGAATAACGTGGAAAAGTACACGAAAATTAGGGTTTAGATGTGTTTGCGATTATGTGTTGTTTCAATCGGCCGTCACCTCATCTATTTATGAGGGGGTTGGGATTTCCTTGCAATAAAACGAGTCCTTCTCCCGTCAAATCTACCAAAATCCCGAGAAAATTCAGACTCCTCGCGGGGAAGTCGGACGATCCAGACGATAGGTCGGACGGTCCGAATAATTACCACCGAAACCCACTTAGGGTCCTAATTGTTCGGACGGTCCGAGGTCCAGCTCGTATGGTCCGACGACAGGTCGAACGATCCGACCTCAAGGTCGAACGGTCCGAATAATTATCACTGAAACCCCTTTCGGGTCCTAATTGTTCAGACGGTCCGAGGTCTAGCCCGGAAGGTCCGACATGATTTTTTCAGTGTTGCATTGTTTTGGCCGTAACTTCTTCATACTAACTCAGATTTTGATGTTTCAAATATCAAAATCGACCGGCTCGATGAGACCAAGCCTCTTCATGTAATTTTTTTTCCATTTGATGATGTCCTGAAGGCCTAATTGGCAGAATAGTACTCCGAATGCTAGGATCTTATTGCTTCAAACATAGTTTCGGCCTTCGAGATGAAATTGGATGACGATGGCCCGAACTACAAAGACATTCACATAGGCAATAGCCAACCTTTTCATGTAGAACACTTCTTCATTTGAGGTCACTTTATATAGGTTAATTGTTGTGCCAAAAACTGGTGCCAACACATGCCCCCCTGTTTTTCGGCAAAACTTGTGTGCCAAAAAAGAATTTGCACCACAAAGGGTCTAAGGACAATGTCAACACTCCATCGGCCATGCATATTCTTAGGGCGATAAACATATATTGGCCATGTTTTGTTCTTAGGGCGATAATCACATATCGGCCATTGCCTATTCAAGCTTCTTGCCACACACTTGGTTGGTACTTCTTCAAATACTTGCCATTGAGAACTTTAGGTAGCAACGTTCCTTATATAGAGTCCACCAAATAAGAATTTTTGGGAACTATTCTTGTAATCTTGAAAAGACATTCCCAACTTGGCGACCAATTCCCGAATTTTCTATCCTTTGAACCGATTGGCAGAACCACCTTCCACACAAGCTCTCCAACCTGAAAATTCTTTAACCTCACTTTTTTTGTTGTAAGCTCTAGCCACCCTCAATTTATATTTTTCTATTGCTTTCAACGCAGCCAAAAGCTTATTAGTGACCTCATCAATATTATTGATCGTCGAATTATAAAAGTCCACCGCTGATAAATCATTTTGCTTGGCTATCCTCAAGGCATTCAAATTAACTTCCACGGGTAAAATAGCTTCTTGGCCATATACGAGCTCATATGGAGTTACCTTCGTAGCACCATGCCTTGAATCCTATGTGCCCACAAAGCTTCAGACAATAGCTCATGCCATCTCCTTGGATTACCTTCAATCTTCTTCTTGATGAGCTTGATCAATATCTTATTACTAGACTCATCTTGTCCATTAGCTTGGGCATAATACGGGGAGGAATCGAGCAACTTTATATTATAAGATTCAGCAAATTCTCTAACTTGATGTGCCATGAAAGACGAACCTTTATCCATAGTCAATTTTTTAGGGATGCCGAATCTATGAATAATATGCTCGGTTATAAATTTAATTACCTTCACATGCGTCATATTCCTGAGAGGTACTGCTTCAGACCACTTGGTTAATTAATCAGTTGCCACAAACACAAACCGATGCCCCTTTGAAGAGGAAGGATGAATTTGTCCAATAAAATCTAATCCCCAACCTCTGAAAGGCCACGACTTGATAATAGGATGTAACATAGCAGCAGGAGCCAACTGAATATCACCAAACTTTGGACAAGCTTCAAATCCTAATACTTGAAGCAATCATTAATCATTGTCGGCCAATAAAATCCAGCACGTCGCAATAAGCACTTCATCTTCGGAGCCGACTGATGAGTACCACATATTCCTTCATGTACCTCTCCCATAGCAACTCTCACTTGATCCTCATCCAATAATTTTAAAGAAACATCATCAACTGTTTGGCGATAAGGATCATCATCCCTCAATTCGTATTTAAAATCCATACACTGAACAGTCCTATCAACCCTTTCATTAGGATTACGCAGATAATCAATAATGGGCTTCCTCCAATCTTGATTTTTCACCTGCACTAGATTTTCCATTAGTGTCCGAAGTAGTAAAGTCTAATTCGGCCTCTTCCATGCTGGAAAGAAAAGACATCGGTTCTTGCGAGATATAAAACATGCACTACTAGAATCTGCTGGTTTGCAATCAGCCAGAGCTGACGGCAAAGGCACGGATAATCGACGGCAATGTCTTTGCCGTCAGTGTACCGATGGCAAAGAAGCTGGCCACGATTTTATCGGAAAACGTGTGCTTTGTCGTCAGCCCAAAATCGACCGACGGCAAAGCCGTTGCCGTCAGCCAACTAGCCCAGGCTGACGGAAACCTTGGCTGCCGGCAACGATGCAAGCCGAGGCCCGTTAGGGGGTTAACAACAGGCTTTGCAGTCAGCCGGCTACCTAGCTATCGGCAAACCGTCCTGCCAGGTGGGTCATCGGTGTTAGGCCCGTCATCAAGCCCGACATTTGGGTCTCCTCTTTTCCGTCATCCTGCCATATAGCTGACGGCAATGCCGAAAACTTGGGCACTTAGAGTTGCCTGATTTTACAGGTTGCCGCCACGTGTCCTGCGTTGCCGTCGGCTGGCTGACGGCAAATGCCTAGCCTGTTTTTTAAATTTGTTTTCTGTTAATTCCCTGCATTTGCAAAATCATTTATATAAACAGGAATTCATATATATTATGTACCTAAACAACACCCATCAAGTGCATCACATCACACAAGTGTATCACACATCACAAAATCCAACACAAATTGTAACGTAAACAAATTACAGTGCATCACAAGTCCATCACAAAGAGTAACACATAGACAAAAGTACTTTCATTATCCAACACTACATGAGAAACGAGTCCAACACTACATACACAAGGTAGTTCATCACACTGTCCAACACTACATGAGAAAAGAGTCTAGTTGAGCATCCTTCCATATGCATATATCAAAATCTGCAAAATGAAGAGATATTGATGTTATGGAAATGAAAGAATACAATAAGCAGAAAAAAATCTAAATTAAGCTAAGCAACTAGAATAAGAAGAATAAGAGGAAGAAGATGGAGAAAAATAAAGAAGAGAAAAAGGAAGAATAAGAAGATTTGTTCTTCTTAGTCTATCTTTTTCTCCTCCTTCTTCTTCTCTTCTTTCTTCATCTCTTCTTTATTCTTCTATTCTTTATTCTCTTTAAGCTTTATAAACTAATTATGTCATTTTTGAGCTCTAATACCAACTTATTATGCTATTTTTTGCTTTATCAAGTAATTATGTCATGTTTGTACCATATAAGCAAAGTCTATATCATTTTTGAGGTAAGTAAGATAATTATGTATTTTTTTGCTTAACTAGCATTTACTAAGCTAACTAAACCATGGCATAATCTAAATTGAGCTAACCAATAAGAAGAATAAGAAGGAGAAGAATGACTTACCAAAGGCCAAGTCACGGAGGAGAAGCACCATCTCGGTTGGTTGTCGGGTTGGTTGGGCTCTCACCAGGAGAAGTATCGGGATCGTGGGATGCAACTCTGGAATGAAGCTGCAACAAGGCAAGAGTTGAAATATGTGGTTAGCAACGCGACAGACAATGTTATAAGACCGTGCAAGGTTGGTCACTGAAAGGGAACTCCCCATTCCCACCGAAAAATGCATCGACGGAGGGGGCGGCAAACCTTGCTTGTCACACATAGCTTGCAAATTAGTTTTTGAGGAGTCAAAGAAATAGCCTTGCTTCTCACGCATAGCCTTGCTTCTCACACAACTGACTTACCGCAACGAAATCGTGCATGGCCTTCATATGGGCATTATTGTGTGCCAACTCCTCCTCAAGCAACCTCTGTGTATTTTGGTCCCTCTCCTCCAACAAGAGCCTGGTGGCCTCCCTCTCCTTCTCAAGTGCGGCCTGCAACCACTCCTCAAAAGGAATTGTTATCATCCATCCAAGGACAAATGAACAAAAGAAATAATGAAGGAAAACTAACCTCGATGGCAAGATCAACTGGCCTCGCGCGTTGCCGTGTTACAGGAGCCGAGCTCGTTTGGCTCGCCTTGATCTGAGATAGAGTCTCAGTGATAGGGAGGAAGCCATCACACATGTCCATTGTGCCGTGACTCTTACCACCACCAGAGATCATCAACACCTCCACATCCATAGGATTCAGGCTCGGGTCAAAGTCAGGCCCGCGCAGTTGTTTGACCACCGCAGAATAAGTCGTCATCTTTTTCTAGGCGGACCAACTTGTGTACGCCGACGGCCCACCCCCCTCGGAATATGGTGTCTCCGTCTTGTACAAGCCCTTATGGGCCATGCCAAACACGGCGTATCCCTGAGGCTCGGGCTGGTTATGGTGTTTGGCCTACAAGAAAAGGCAAAGAATTAGTCCAAAAAATCTTGCACAAATGAATTAATGATGAAAGAAAACAAGGCACACATACCCATTTTTGGCGTATTGCTTGATGTTGGCATTGCCTTGGTGGTGTGGCACACCAACCAATTGGACACGACGGTCCTTGGCCACATTGTGGGTGGTCAACCAAGCCTCTGTGCACCACTTGTCCACTATCATCTCCCAACAATCGATCTTATCGTCCAACCATCTCAGGGGCACATATGAATGTAAGTTAATGAAGAATGAAACTAAGTATTGTAACTAAATAGACCTAACTAGCCCTAACAAAACTAATAAAGAATGTAACTAAGGAATGTAAGTACCTACATGTACTCGGGCTTATCAGGGTAAAGCTTTCAATAACCAGCCTTCCTCTTCGGCTCCCCTTGCTTAGCGTACCAATCTCGAACGTCCTGAACACGCATCTCGTGCCTCGCGTTATTCAATAACCTCTTGCACTCTTTCTCGAGGTTCTTCTTGGCCGCCTCCTCCGTCCCCTCCTCGACCCTATGGTAACTCTACAATTATGCCATATAGATGCACAGATGAATAATGAAATGATTTGGAAGGAAATAACAAGATATAACATTGTATACTTTTTATTGGGTAAAATAATAGTTACCCAAAAATCAGCCAACACCTTGTCGGCCACGCTCACGCAAAGAACAATGTTCACATGTGTGTTTTCCGGGATCAGAGCGGCTTGGTAGTGCTCCCACTTGAGTCCTGGCTCGGGAACCATACCCTCACCAGGCAACTGCACTATCCCGGGAAAGTGCTCCCTAAGCAAAGCACCAAGGAAGCAGTATGGATTCCGGGTATTCTCCGGGTAATTCCACCCCCTGCATAATGAGAAGGCAAAGACATTAGCTACTTGGTGAAACATAATGATATAAGGTACACAATATATATCAACTTACTTCTCGCCATAGGGCGCAATCAACGCCCTGTAATGGAACTCCAATCGGTCTGTAACTCGTGTCATACCACGTTGGTAGACCGACTTAATGGCAGACGGGCTTCGCCTCTCTCCCGCAGCCCCCTCAGCCTCCGCCTCAGCCCCCTCGCCGTCCCCCCAACCCCCCACTCCTCGTGTGCGGGTGTCCGCTCCTGGACGGGAGGATCCTGCATCGGTGTCCGCTCCTGGATGGGAGGATCCCGCAGCGGCGACACCCTCATCTGCAGGGGTGAAGTGGCTGAGACTGAAGTAGCTGAGGGTGGTGGCGACCGGCTCCTATCAGCCTGCCTCCCTCTCCCACGAACACCTCCTATATCTCTCTTCTTTCCCCCTCCTCTCCCACGGGGCTCCTCGGCAAAGCTCTTCAACAACTCTCTCCGTAGCTGCCCAGGTGGTATCCTCAACTTATCCCCGCCTGCCATGTCTCACCACCTGCAACGATAAATAGTTAAATAATTAGTACAAATTCAAGGAAAATAATTAAACGAACAATAATAAATACATGAATAATTAAACAAAGAATTGAATAATTAAATAACAATGTTTGGAAGCATACAAAGTACTAATATTCGGGATCATCTGTCTCTTCTCCATGGTCAATTGAAGCATAATCATCATCAATATCACACATGTCATCATGAATGACATCGTCATCAAGTTCAGGGACATCATGTGGAAGGCCTGTTTGTAACCGATCAAGCATTGATGGCTCATCCGCATTGGTAATCTCTTCTACTTCCACTTCTTCCTCATCATCACGTGATTCTTGTTCCTCCGTGTTCAGGGTGGACGTAGAGCAGTTGCGGAAAGAACATCTCACACCACAGTATTCTTGGAACAATTCTCCATCATATTTTATTGGGTCAATTTGAGGTTCATAATCGTCTTCATTTGGGGGAGGTGGTCTAAGGTGCCTCCTACCTTTTCAAGAAGTTCATACTCGAGAATGGATTCTTTTTCGATTGCAACACCATTCGAGAATTGTGTGACGTATCGACTGTATCAATTAATAACAGTTGTTAGACAGAAAACTTGTTAAAAGTTGCGAAACAATGTACCAAGAACTTTCTCGATGTACGGCCGAACTTTTGTTAAGTTGTTCAATATATACATCGTTAGTGTGCGCCACTCCTGGACACACATCAACTTTGGTTTTCCCACACCAGAAGGTGCGAGCTTCCCTTTGAAGAGGCTGAGATTGGATTCACGTTGTTTGGGGTCGCCAACATTGTACCGACGCTTTGGATTATGCAAGCTGGGAATAGTGGCATCATAGTGGGTTGTTACGAAGTTTGCTGCCTCCTCGGTAACGAACACCTCGGCCATTGATGCTTCAATTCTACGTTTATTTTTACATTTTTCTCGAAGTGTCTTCTACATTCTTTTAGTTGCGTAGCACCAACGATTTTGCACAGGGCCACCCAATCTTGCCTCGGTCGGGAGATCCGAAATCATGTGTTGCATCGGATTAAAGAAGCCCGGTGGAAAAATCTTTTCTAACCTCCAGAACAACTCAGGCGCCAACTCTTCCATGTCATCTATCACGGCACGCGACAACTCTTTAGCACAAAGAACATGGAAGAAATAACTCAACTCTTCTAATACTAGCCATTCAGCCTCGGGGATATAGCCGCGCAACATCACCGATATTATCCGCTCAAGCCATATGTGGCAATCATGACTCTTGAGCCCAATTTTTTTTATTTTTTCAATGCTCGCTCCCCTCGCTAGATTCGTAGCATACCCATTGGGGAACAACAACTTTTTTTGCACCCACAAAAGGATTTCCCTTATTGCTCCCTTCTCAAGATTGTACCAGGCAGGTGGTTTGGACCAATTTTTCCTTCCTTTCGGTTATCGCATGTTTAGTGATTTCCTATCACATAGAGTCTCCTGGTCAACTCTGGCCTTTGTATTATCTTTGCCCTTATCAGTGCCGAAAAATGTGCCAAGAAGGGACTCTGCGATATTCTTTTCAGTGTGCATCATGTCAATGTTGTGTGGAAGTAAGAGGTCTTCGAAGTAGGGGAGATCCCAGATGCATGGCTTGTGGGTCCAAGCGTGTTCCTCATTATAACCCAAGAAATACCCTGGACGGTTTGGATTAGGCTCCATAGATTTTAACTGTTCATGTATTTCTGTGCCCGTCAACGCGGGTGGTGCCGAGTGTTCGACAACTTTACCTTTCGTGAAATTCTTCTTGTCATTTCTAAATGGATGGTCCAAAGACAGGAACTGTCTATGCAAGTCAAAGCAGGAATACTTGCCACCCGCCGGTAACCAATGAAACTTAAGGGCTGCCTTGCATTGTGGGCATGGGAACCTTCCATGCATACACCACGGAACGAAAAGTACAAATGCCGGCAGATCATGCAACGAGTATTGGTACCAAACATACATTTGAAAGTTCTCTTTCTTAGCTGCGTCGTATGTCTTGACCCCATTCACCCAAGCTTCTTCAAGTCATCCATCAATGGTTGCATTACACACTCATATTCTTCCCCGGATATTTTGACCCTGGAACTATCAACGTTAGAAAGATGTGCTTTCTTTGCATAATGGACGATGGTGGAAGATTGAGGGGAATGACAAATACATGCCAACAACTATATTGGGTAGCCGTCATACCAAAAGGATTGAACCCATCAAGGCCGATGGTGATTCGGCAATTCCTCGTCTCTTTAGATTTTTTCCTTATGTTTAGGATCGAATGCCTTCCATGTGTCACCATTCGAAGGGTGTACCAACATCGGATCTCCTTTTTCATCTAATTCTTTCCTAATTCCATGTTTGTGCCATGTCATCTGTTTTGCTTTTTCTTCGAGCATGTAAAGTCGTTGAAGTCTTGGTAGGATCGGTAGATACCGTAGAACACTCATGTGGATTTTGCTCTGCGTCTTCTCACCTTCACCATTTTCTACCTCAACATATCTGGATAACTTGCAAAATGGACAATATGTTTCGTTCGCATACTCTTTCCTAAATAAGGCACATCCTTTCTCACAAGCATGTATCTGCTCATACGACATCTTTAGTGCACTAAGGATTTTGTCTGACGCGTATAGGTTTGAAGGCATAATATGACCTTTGGGTAGAAAGTGCCCAAACAGGGTCATCATTGAGTCAAACAGGTCTCTTCCAATGTTGAATTGGGCTTTCAGAGCCATTACTTGTGCAACGACATCTAGATGAGAAATCTTAGTGTGCTCATGAAGAGGATGTTTTGAAGACTCCAACATGGCATAGAAGGCCTTCACGGATTCCTCCATCTCTTCGTCCTTGTTCCGAGCATCATCAAAGTCATTCACCATGTCTTCAATCCCTGTACCATAATCATTGGTGCGCCGACTTAACACCTGGTCTCTGTTACGTTGGGCCGACTCACCATTAAATGTCCACAAGGTACAGCCAGGAGTAAAACCACGCATATGCAGGTGTTTACCCATTACTTCCTTTGTTTGTCGCGAATAATTCTTGCACTTAGTGCAGGGGCACCATGTTTTTGGCTGGCCTTTAGAAATTGTCGTTTGCAGGAATTCATAGGTCTTGCTCAACCATTCATCGGTCATCTCTCTCTAACTAGGGTGACCAGTGTACATCCATTCATGATCAGTCATTCTAGCAAGCTAACTATATAGTATCCACATATAAACAATATAAATAATCAGTTCATCAAGTATGTCAAATTAATTATGGCCATTTTTTAATTATGGTTAATGCATTGGGATGCACGGCATGCACACCTACCAGCTAGTAGGTAAATATGGGTCCTAATCCCACCCGAGTATGTGTAGATTGGGTCGTTTCCCATGCTCTGCTCCCGATCCAACGCAAAATTTCGGCAGCACCTCCCCGTTGTTCTCCTGATACATGTCTCGGCAACTAATCGAGAGGATGTGTACCCGGAGAACAACAAGGAGGCGTTGTCGAAACTCTGCATTGGATCCGGAGCGAAGCATGGAAAAACGACCCAATCTACACATACCCGGGTTGTCCATGGATAACGTTGGACAATTGGAAATAATCGCTGTTATAAATATGAAAATGCATGCATATTTATAACCGTCACCCTTTTGAATGGGAGACACATATTGGTTACGCAACGACTCTTAGCTAGTGTCATTGGCACAAAGACCGGAAATAAACAACCTAATACTAACAATAAACATGGAGGCAAAAGCCTAGCTACCTGGTGCCGATGATGAGAGAGTGAAGGAGAGGTAGCCGATGGAAGGAGAAAGGGGGCACCGGCGATGACCTGCGGGAAGGAGGGGGAACTACAAAGCTATAGGTTAGTTGACGACAAAGAGGGAGGCCAGGGGATCAAACGACTAACGATATAAAAAATGTAACTACATCTTCTAATGAATTCTTTCAAAAACAAATTCTTTTCTTTCCTTTCTTTTATTTTCTTTATATCCTTTCTTTTATTTCCTTTATTTTATTCCTTTATTTCCTTTCCTTTCTTTCATTTCCTTTCCTTTCTTTCCTTTCTTTTATTTTCTGTCTTCCCTTCCCTTTATTATAACTACATCTAATTAAATATTTACTAACTAACTATATAAAACTAACTAACAACAACAACCTATCTAGCACCTAAAACTATATAAACCTAACTAAACAGATCCTATAACTAACAACTAACTATAACAAATAATTTCCTAACTAAAATTTCCTGGTAAATACCAATAAACCTATATAACTAACTATATAAACCTAACTAAACAGGTCCTATAACTAACAACTAACTATAAATAACTAAATAAACCTAACTAAAATTTACTAGTAACTACAAATTGAAAAAAAAGTAAAAAAAATTACAGAGAGGAAGACGGGAAGGGAGGCGGGCGGCAGCGCACCTTGGCGGGGACGGCGACCGTCGCGGCGGCGGAGACGGCTCGGGGCGGTGTGGGGAAGGCTCGGGGCGGGGGAGGGGCAACGACGAGCATGGCGGGACGACGACGATCGGGGCGGGACGAGGCGACGACGGCGGCTCGGGGTGGGGCGAGGAGACGATGACCGAGGCGGGACAACGGCGGCGACTTGGGGCGGGGATGGCGACGGTGGCGTCTCCTGTGTGGGTGAGATGCAAGAGATGCACGACTGGCTAGGTCAGAGAGGAGAGGGGCCTCGTGGGGGGGGGGGGTAACCCCCGGATTTCCCGTCAGCTATCTGACGGCAAATCTTGACGACATAGCTGGCTTCCATTAGGTGGGACTCGAATGTGGGCCCGAAACCCTTTCTATGCCGTCCGCACAGCTTTGCTGTCAGCCTTTTCCATCTATGCCATCAGCCAGCTAACAACTTAGAACTAGCTGACGGCAAAGCATGTCTATGCCGTCAGCCCTGTGAATATGCTGACGGCAAAGCCCAAAGCTGACGGCAAACTAGTTTTTTCCACTAGTGATGCCACGATCAACATGGTAACCGGATGCTTGTTGTGCCAATTCGTTTGCTTTCCAATTGTCATGTCTAGGTATATGAGCAATACTAAAATGATCTAAAGTAAAAACTACATCTAGACATTTATCAAGATAAACATTGAGTGATTCATCAAAGCATTTAAACACTCCAAAAACTTGTTGCACTACCAATAACAAATCACCAAAACCCTCAATATGTGTAGCACCTATATCAAGCAACATCTTTAAGCCGAATAACAATGCTTCATATTCGTCCTGATTATTGGTGCAAAAATATTCAAAACGACATGATGCCTCAAAAACAGCACCATGAGGAGATATATAAACAACACCAACACATTGGCCATTTCTACAAACTGAACCATCAAAATATAATATCCATGGTACTAATGAAACAAGCTTTATATCAATATCATGCTCACTATCAATCCGATGTTCAACTATAAAATCCGCAATAATTTGGCCTTTTATAGATTTCAAAGATTCTTAAGCCAAATCATATTGAATCAAAGCATAAGCCCACTTGCCAATTCTGCCACTGAGAATTTGTCTATGCTACATTTATTTAATAACTTCAGTTTGACAAGCTACTACGCAATTACTACGCACTAGAATATGTCTGAGTTTTGTGCAAGCATAATATAAACATAAGCATATTTTCTCAATGAAGGTATACCTTGTTTCGTCAACCAAAAGGCGACTCACATAAGTCATAACCTGTTCCTTTCCTTCGGTCTCTTGAGCCAAAACAGCTCCAATAACACCTTCCTCCATCGCAATATAAAGTCTAAATGGCGCTCCATGCTTAGGAGCTTTCAACACCGGAGGAGTGCATAAGTATTTCTTGATAATATCAAATGCCTCTTGCTATTTTGCACCCCAAGTAAAATCAGTGTCATTCTTTAAACAAAGTATAGGAATAAACACATCAATCTTCCCTGAGAAATTAGCGACGAATCTCCTCAAATAATTAATTTTTCCAAGGAACTTCTGCATATCTCTCTTGCACTTTGGAGCCTCCACATTTTGTATAGCTTCTATCTTCTTGGGATCCATTTCTATACCGTCCTCATGAATAATGAAACCCAACAATTTACGAGCCAATACAACAAAAGCACACTTCAAATGATTCATCTTCAGTCCATATTTCTTCATCCTCTCAAAATCTAAACGCAAATGGCTAAGTGAGATTCAAAAGCATCTGACTTAACAACAATATCATCAATATAGACCTCAAGTATGACACCAAGTATATCATGAAAAATTAAATTTATGGCCCCTTGATACGTGGCACCGACATTCTTCAAATCAAAAGTCATTACCACCCATTAAAATAAAGCACCGAAATCGGGGCACCGAAAAGCAGTTTTGGAGATATCCTCTTCGGCTATAAAAATCTGATTATATCCCGCATTACCATCCAAAAAGCTAATAACTTTCTGACCAGAAGCTTCACTAATAAGCATATCGGTAGTGGCATGGGATACTCATCTTTGGGTATAGATCTATTCAAATCTCTGAAATCAATACACGACCTCACCTTGTTGGACCCTTTCTTCTCCACACGCACAACATTAGAAATCCATTCAGCATACCTGCAAGGTCTAATAAAATTAGCCTTGAGCAATCGACCGATCTCTTCCTTGATGCGGTCATATATTTTAGGATTAAATTTTCTAGTCGTTTGCTTATAAGGCATAAAACCTTTTTTATATGCAATCGATGTTCAACTAACTCTTTGCTCAAACCCGGCATCTCATGATACTCCAATGCAAAGCAACAAATATATTCTTTCAACAACTCGATTATTTTAACTTTACAATCGGCTTTCAGATTTTTGTTCACAAACGTCGGCCTCAGAATTGAACCATCCTCTATGTCTATCTCCTCTAATGGATCAGCCGACGCGAAACCTTGTCCTAGTTTATCCATGTCTTCCAACTGTTCTATGGATTCAAACATATCGTTCCCTTTGGACCGATAGTCTTCAAGAGGCTTCTGCAACCATTCAGAGTTAGAATCCATTTAAATACATCATTCCTTGGACCCGGTTACCACAAACTGGCTTTAAATACACAGGCATGAAACCATCCTTTGTGGCGCTAAGAAAATCGAACTCTGAAAAGTCGCGCCCTGTCAAGCAAGTAGCGTGTGGATGTTGTCAATCCACAGATGCATCAGCCAAAGCTACACAGGCTGAATTGTTAGCATGAATGACCTCTACCTCATCATGAACCCACTGAATCAAAACTGGTGCATAGTAGATAGCACACACTGATTTGCATGAACGCAATCATGGTCTAATATAACATTGTAATTACCTTGAACCTCAACGACAAAAAATGCAGCAGCCAAAGTTTTGCTTCCCACTGTAAGCTCAACATACATAACACCTTTGGCCTCAGTTTTTTATTTCCTTCGAATACATTGAGCACCATATTGGTCTTTATCAATTCTGCATCATTCAAACCCAACTTTTTGAAGACCTAATAGGGCATAAGATTCACAATAGCCCCGCCGTCAACAAGCATGCTAGATACCGGTGATCCATTAATATGACCTTTAAGGAACAACGGCCTCAAGTGCATCACCAGTTCGTTTGGCTTCTCGAATATAGAATTTTTGGGGCCAAAATCCAAATGAGCCACCTCCCCTTCTTCATCTACGGCATGAAATTCAGTGGGTAGGTAGAACACCATATTAATATCCATACTTTCATGAACAGGCGTAGGCTCATAATCTAGAAACTCCTCCTCCTCATGCATATCCGCCGATTACGATGTATTCTCAAGTGAAGGAGAAGCGATAGGTGGTGTGGACGATACAATAGCACTTGCATCATCCTCTCTTGGAACTATCGGTGTTGTAAGATCCACTGTGTTATCTATTTTTTAGGCCTCCACACCTTCGCTGTGGACACCATGGGACGTTCTACGTTGAACCACTCGTCCCATAGTTTTTTCCGCCTCTTTCTCTACCTTATCATGGTTCCTCATGTGCTGCAATCTCCTCTTTTTTGAGTTGGATAATCTGGGAGGACACCATTTAGACTAAGTATACTTGGAATCCCTAAGCTTGACCTCACTTGCACTTGCTTCATGATCATTATCCATAGGACCCTGCGAAACAGCCACCACATCATCACTTGAAATAGACGGATCATCAATAACAATCATCTCTTTGATTTTTAGCATCTCAGTGCCCACCATAACGGTTTTGACACCAAGGCTATCTTCTTTTTTCTTAGAGGAATCTGGAAGTACAACACTTGGTGACTTTGCACGCCACATTTTCTCTCTAGCCTCCTTTGGATGTTTCTGCATTGAATGATTGACACCATAACTCAACCAGTCTTGTATGGGGTAAGAAATCCTCCCGGGCACGGACCTCCTAGGAGTTTCCCACCCATAATGAAAAGCATAAGGATCCATTGGGGGATGCTCCCATCTACCATCAAAGCCTCCTGCATAGTATGGTGCATAAGGGGGTGGCGCATAAGGGGATGACGCCTTCCATGGGGCTAGCGCTCATGACCCGTATGGCCTTGCTTCACGGTGAAATTCCTGCTTAGGAGGTGACCTTCATTGTTTCTGTGATGACCGGTTAGAGCTAGAACTGGCCGCTCGGTTGGAATACTTGGAAAGCAACATGTCAAAGGTTGGCTTGATCTTTTTGCGTTGTGCTTTAGCTTCATTTGTCTTCCACTTGCCAACCTCCAGACTCTTGGGCTTGACAAATTTGACACGAGTATTCTCTTGCACTTGCGGTCGCCCCTCGGGTGTAGGATTCTTGATGGTGATCTTAATAATCTCTCCACCACCGGGTTGCTTGTCAAGCACCACTTTCCTCTCGGAGACCTTGCTACCATCCTTGCATTTCCTGGATTCACCAATGACCACATTGACTTTGTTAGCTGATTCGGCTATGTCGGGCCGAATTAACATCTTCATCCCCTCTAAGTCCATAGTGTTCATTGGGAAGGGCTACTTATCAATTTGCATCTCAAAAAAAATTCAATCGTCTATCATTAATGGCCGATTGTATGTATCGTTGAAAAACATTGCAAACATTAGTAGCATGAGAAAAAGAATTATGATACTTGCAATATGCACGCCATTTTAGCTTCTCAAAAGGTGGTAAAGCATAAGGTATTTTAATAAACTTAGCTTGCAGCAAAGCATCAAAAATTCAATCAAATTTAGCAATGTTAAAAGTAAACTTCACATCATAATCACGATTCTTATGAACCGGCTTTAAATCTTGACATGTAAAAGGCTTGGCCTTGGAGGGACAAACAAACTCAGCGGTATAGACATTAGCTTCATCGTTCGGATGATCACTATCATATTCAACCATATTCACCTGAGGACGATCAATCTTATATCTATGCATCTCGTTATTTTCTTTGCCTCGGCTCTCCTGAATCAAAGCTCTTTACTGAACTGGTCCGACACTCATGAACTCGTATCCCTCTAATTTATCTTTCAAGTGGGTTCGTAAGCCATTGAGAACTAAGTCGGCCATATCGCGCTCTGTCATCACCAAATTGTAGCATCGGTTTCGTGTATTTCTAAACCTTTTGATATTATCAGATACCGATTCATCAGGCTTTTGCTTAACAGATGTAAGATGAGATAACCTTAATTCAATTTCTCCGGCATAAAAGTGCTCATGGAATTTCTACTCTGAGTGGAACCAAGTATGTATAGATTTAGGAGCTAAAACTGAAAACCATGAAAAAGCAGTACCGGTCTGAGATAATGAGAACAAGCGCACTTTATGATGTTCATGATTAGCCTCGCCTGATTGAGCCAGATACTGACTAATATGTTCCCATGTGGACTCATTATCTACCCCATTGAATTTGGAAAACTCAGGTACTCGGTAACCAGGAGGAGACGACTGTAAATCATAATAGTCGGGATAAGGTTTGGTGTAAGTCCTAGGTTTTGGCATCAACCCGAACCTATCATAAGCCATCTGGTCTAATTCTTTCCTAAATTTGGCTACCATATCATCCATGGCATATGATTGAGAAGGAACAAATGAAGAATTAGCTATAGCCTCAGATTGCAACAAGAAATGAAAAGTAAACTAACAAGACTAAAAAGAAAAGGTAAAAGATAGCGTGCAACTCCCCTATCTTGAAGACTGGAGTCCCCGGCAACAGCGCCAGAAACTCTCTTGATGGCACCGATTAGTGCTCCTCGTTGTTTACACCAAGTGGAAGGTTGAGATGTAGACAGCGGTGAATTTCCCTTACACGACGATTGTAAGGTTTATCGTATCCAGGAGGACTCCAAGGATCAACAAGAAGGTGGTCAAACGAGCAACTCACCGTTTGAATAGAAATTACTCAATTGAGATGGACCTGCACACAAAAGTAAATAACTTTGCTCCCAATGAGCCAGAGAGGTTGTCAATCTCTCCGGTCTTGTTGGATCAAAACACAAGGGGAAATATTAGTGGTGACTGCAATTGACAGGAAATAAAAGTAGTAAAGGTGAAGGGTGTAAACTATGGTGGAAATATGGACCGGGGTCCCTGATACGTCCCAAATGTATCTATAATTTCTTCTTGTTCCATGCTCATTTGGGTGACATTGCTATGTGTTTAGCTACACTTTCATACCTTTTTTACACATATTTGGACTAACCTACTAACTCAGTGCACCCAGTGCCAGTTTCTGTCAGATGATGTCTGTGAATTGCAGGTTTTTACCCATATTTAAAGATCTCCAAAAGTTTGAATAATAATATATAAAAAATCTGCGCATCGAAAGACTCCCGGAGCCCGAAGTGGGGCTAGAGGTGGGCCAGGCCTCACCCAGGCGGCCAGGTGGCGTGGCCCCACCCCTGGCCGCGCTAGGAGGGCGCTTGGGCGGGGGCCACCTCCCTTGGTGCCCCCTTCGGCCTATATTTACACCCCATTCCAGAAACCCTCAAGAGGAACCCCACATCATTATTTTCACCTCTGTTCTGCCGCCGCCTCGCTTCCAAGACCGGGAGCACAAGAAGACCTCTTCCCGGCACCCTACCAGAGGCAGGATTGACCTCCGAGAGCTTCTCCACCACCATGAGCGCTTCCCGGATGTGCCGTGAGTAGTCCCCCTTGGACCATGGGTCCATGACCAGTAGCTATGTGATGTCTTCTCGCCAATCTTGTGCTTCAATTCTTTGCCCTTGTGGGCTGCCTTACATGATCAAGGCATCTATGTAATTTTCCTGCTGTTGCTATGCTGTGTTTGCTGGAATCCGATGGATTATGAGATTATGTTCAGATTGTGATGAGTTATATATTTGGTTCTCCTTTTATATTTTGTTCTTAAGTAATTCTTGCATGTTCTCTGTTGCCTTTTATTGCTTTGGCCAAGTAGTAGATAGTAACTCCAAGCGGGAGCATTTATGCTTGATTGTGGGTTCATGCCCCCCGATGTCTAGCTTGAGTGACAGAAACATGAGACTAGGGGATGTGATGTTGCCACCAGGGAGAAAACAACGGTGCTTGTAACCGCGGTTGCAAGGATTGTTTACCTTACGCAAAGTTTGTTAATGCTGTTGTATGTTGCTTTGGGTTTACACTTTGGGTGGGGCTCGCAACTTAATACCAGCGAGATGTTCTGGATATATATCTCAAGGTGGATGATTAGTAAGTAGATGCTGATGGATAAATAGTCTACTTGTCTTCGCATGCTTCCCATACTTTGGAGCCTCTATTTGTAGCATAATTAGCATTGCGGTGCGTTTATAATTATGTCAATTGCCTAGCTATAATTTGTTTACCCAGCTTAGCTATTTTATCGTCTTTTGGGAGAGAGAAATCACTAGTGAACATCATGGGACCCCGGTCCATATTTCCACAATTGTTTACACCTCAACTATTTACTGCTTTTATTTCCTTTCAGTTGCAATCACCATCATTATTTACACCGTGCGTTTGATCCTTTGTAAACAATAAGGCCGGAGAGATTGAGAAATGTTACATGTGTCGTGTGTAGGTCCAGGTCAAGTAAGCAACCTCAAGGGTGTAAACGGCGCCATTGTTTCCTTGACACCTACTTGCAGAATTCGGAGTCCTCCTGGTACGATAACCTTGGTATCTTCATCGAGTGAAATTTACTGCTACGCTACATCTCAACCTTCCACTTGGGGTAACCAACGAGGAGTGAGAAGCTATCAAGCTAATTTCTGGCTTCGTTGCCAGGGACTCCAATCTTGAAGATAGGGGAGTTGCACGCTATCTTTTACCTTTGATTTTTAGTGTTTCTAGTGTACTTTCAAGTTTTTTCTTTTCCTTGTGTGTCTTATATGAAAAACCAAAAAATATTTGCTACCTTTTTCCTTTTTCTTTCTCTGCCTAGTGATGCTATATTTACCATGGGTGTGGAACCACCCAAATATGGTAGGATGGACATGTTTCACTTGGATCATCTTTGATCAATTTGTGCTCGCGCTAAAAACCCAACTGACTTGGTTGAAAGAAAATCATTGGATGAGCATGCTCCTTATACGCGGCACCGCTTATCTCAGAAAGGGAAACACTTATCGGATCAAATACATACTTCTTATTGATATGCTGAGTGTTTGTGCTACATTTATGATTTTACTTGATGTTCTAGAAAAAATCACAAACACCTTCCCTTCCAATGTGAATTAAATGTAAATGAGATCCTATATTCTTATGATAAAGGTGTTTATGATTACTTTGATGTTGAAAAGATTGAAGAGTTTGTTGCTTTTAAGGGTGCTTATGAGATTGCTTCTTTGATTGAAAAGTATTACGATACTATTCACAAGTCTAAAAATCTTGCAATGCTTCAATATTTCTTTGAGAATTATGTTTGCAATGATTATATTGAGGATTTAAAAAATAAATGTTTGCTGCCCAAGAAGAGGCCCATTATTGCTATGATGAGGAATCTTATGATTCCGAGGACTCACTTGATACATCCCTTTCTGATAAACTTAATACTTGCTTTGTTGATGGCCAAGATTCCACTATGGATGATGCTTACAAAGATGAACTTGCTATAGTTCCTTATGTTAAGCATGAAATTGTTGCTATTGCACCCACACATGATTGTCCTATTATCCTTTTGAAGTCTCCAACTCATATTCCAGAGAATTTTGTTCTTATTAAGGCTCATAGTGATGGGTTGCTGATATCTTCTCGCCCCTCGTTGGTTACCCAAATGGAAGGTTGAGATGTAGACAAAAACAAATTTCCCTCGGTGAAGATACCAAGTTTTGTCTCCAGTAGGACTCCGACAACGACAGGAAGGTGACAACGGCGCCAGTAATTAGGCGGTTGACGTGGACCTGCACACACAACATATAACTTTGCTCCCAACGAGTACAGAGAGGCTGTCAATCCCTCCGGCCTTGTTGTTTAAAAAGGATCAAACACACGGGATAATAATGATAGCGATAGCAACCGAAAAGGAAATAAAGCAGAAAATAAATAGCGGGTGTAAACAGTGGTGGAAATAGTGACCTGGGTCCCATGATGTTCACTAGTGATGTCTCTTTCCCAAAAGACTATAAAATAGCCATGCAAGGTAAACAAATTACAGCTAGGAAATTGACAGGATTATGTGCGCAAACCAATGCTAACTATGCTACAAAGAAAGGAAGAGGCTCAAAAGCTTGGGCGGTACGCCAAGACAAGTAGACCGAAATCCATCTGCATCTACCTACTAATCATTCACCTTGAGATATCTATCCAGAACATCTCGCTGGTATTAAGTTGTGTATCCCACCCAAAGTGTAAAATCAAAGAAACAGACAACTGCATTAAAGAACTTTGCATAAAGTAAACAATCCTTGCACCCGCAAGTACAAGCACCGTTGTTTTCCCCCTTGTGGCAATAGCACATCCCCTAGACTCATGTTTCTGTCACTCAAGCTAGTCATCAGGGGGCATGAACCCACAATCATGCATAACACTCCCTCTTGGAGTTACTACCTACTACTTGGCCAAAGCAATAAACAGCGGAGAACATGCAAGAATTACTCTAGAACATAAATATAAAAGAGGAGAATCAAATATATTACTCAAACACAATCTAAACATTGTCTCATAATCCATCAGATCCCAGCAAACTCAGCATAGCAACAGCAGAAAGATTACATATGTGCCTCGATCATGTAGGGCAGCTCACGAGGTCTAAACCATGAAGAACAAAGAGGGGAGGAGAACATCACATAGCTACTGATCATGGACCCATGGTCCAAGGTGGACTACTCACGGTTCGTCCGGGAAGCATCCATGGTGGTGGAGAAGCTGCCGGAGGTGGTTCCTCCCTCCGGCAGGGTGCCAGGAAGAGGGCTCCTGGTGCTCCCGATCTTGGAAGCGTTGCGGCGGTGGAACAGAGGAGAGATCGCGAAAAGGGTTATGTCTTCGAGGGTTTCGGGACGAGAGAGATATATAGGCGAAGGGGGGCAGCCAGAGGTGGACCAGAGGCCCCAGGCGCCCCCCTGGCGCGGCGGGGGTGGCCGCGCCAGGTGGCTGCCTAGGCCACCCCTGGCTCCCCTCTGGACCCACTTTGGCTCTTCCCGAAGCTTCCTGTACGCTGATTTTTCCTATATTTTTCCCGGAATTTTTCTGGCACTTTAAGTAATGGGAAAACCTGAAATACAAAAAGAGCAGAAAACAGGAACTGGCACTGGGGTGCACTGAGTTAATAGGTTAGTCCAAATATGATCGAAAGTGTATGGAAGTGCATCAATATCATAGCAATATCACACAAAAGATGCATGGAGCAAGGAGAAATTATAGATACGTTTTGGACGTATCAGTTGAATTTATCTTATGTTGCTAAAGACCGTGTTGAAAACTATACACGTGTTCGTGTAGGTCATGAACAACATGCTTTATGTGATAGTTATATTCTTGATGTTGTTCATGATGCTACTAAAAATTATTTGGAGAGAGGAAAGTTTGGCTGTAGAAACTTTCATGTTACAAAATACCTCTCTTTATTATGAAATTTTTGAAGTTGTTCTTCTCTTACCTTCCTATGCTTGTTACTTTGTGCTTTCATGATTTATTTCTTTACAAGTTACCAATGCATAGGAAGTGGGTTAGGCTGAAATATGTTTTGCATTTGCTTCTTGATGCTTTCTTTTGCTTCAAATCCTTATTCTTATGAGAAGCATCTTTTATAATCATCATGCCTAGCTAAAAGGCATAAGAGAAAGCGCTTATTGGGAGGCAACCCAAAATGTTTTTACTTTCTGTTTTAGTGGTATTGATGCTTGTTACTACTATAGAAACATATCATTGTATCTTTTTTAAGCTTTGTGCCAAGTTTTAGCCTCCGATTGCCAGAAAGTTCAAAAGTTGTGACATGCTGTCCAGAAACAGATTATGTCTGCTTGACGAAAAAAATCATGATAAATCACGAGGTAATATTTTTGATCTAATTTTTTGGACAATATGCTATATACAATTATGTTTCTGGCTCATGTTCTGAGTTTTTCCATTTGAGTTGCAGAA
Organism: Bromus sterilis; assembly: GCA_950022295.1. Classification (NCBI taxonomy): domain Eukaryota; kingdom Viridiplantae; phylum Streptophyta; class Magnoliopsida; order Poales; family Poaceae; genus Bromus; species Bromus sterilis. The sequence goes on from OX465599.1 coordinate 213,063,179, forward strand.
GTACCCCAAAAAAATTATTTACTTCCTGCTGGTATGTTTTTCACAGATTCTGCCACGTTTTGCGTTTTCACCGTTTTCAAATATTAAGCTTGCTTTTTCTTTGCAAAACCTTTTTGGAATTCATGATAAACAATATCTCTTCATGAAAATTTTATTTCCAGTGGAATTTATTTATTTATTTATGGGTACTAACCACTCGAATCAACTTATGATGAGTTTCGTATGAAGGGAGTTTCCAAGTATGCGATGGAAGATGATGAAAGAAGATCCGGGAGTTTCAAAAGCTCAAGCTTGGGAATGCACCCATGCATACCCAAGAAATATCCAAGGAGACTCAAGCATCTAAGCTTGGGGATGCCCCTGTGCATCCCCTTCTCCATCAACAGTCATCAGTTCATCCTTCTCCATGCTATATTTTTATCTCTTCATGTGTTATGTGTTATGCTTGGAGCGTCTTGCATTTACTTTTTAGTTTGTTTTAGTTTTGCTTCCTGTTCATAACAAGTTGGACCCAAGCCTTCATTATTTGGGAGAGAAACACGCTGCAGTCTACCCTCGAACCCAACATAGGTTTGCATGCTTATCTTTTTGTTTGTTCTTTATCTTTTCATAGCCGCTGCCATGCTTAGCTCTTAGTTTTCATGCTTATATTTTTAAGAGCTTTTATTTAGGTTGCTTTTGGAACTCTCTTGAGTTATCATGCTTATATTGTTTAGAGAGTTGGCTTGTTGCAGTGAGTTGTGTGTCTTGCATGAGTAGGTAATTGAGCTTGCTATTATAAGTGTAGTAGTAACTTGCAATAGTCTTGAGGTATTGATTTGAGTAATGTTAGGAATTTTGGTGCCATGAGCTTGAGCCTATTAGTGATAGGTGTCGTATTTTGGGCAATCCGTGTTTCTTTTCGAAAACTACAAAAATTAGTTGAGAACTCTAGCTACTAGATTGATCGCTAACCTCTGGAGGGGTTGGAATATATAGAGTACCCTCACGTACCATGGGTCGAGGATGCGCAAGGATAACAAAACCCCCATACACTCCTCCTCGGGGTAGTTGTCTCTTTGTGAACCTATTGATTAGATAGAGAGTTACCAATAATATGTGCATGAGTTCTTCGGACTAATGCGAGTATTGAAAGTTGACACTTCCACCTCCTCATATTTGCTAGCCTCTCCCGTGCCGTGCATTGCTTTATTATCAGTCCGAGAGTTGGCGTCCACCTTCGCCGATACATCGAAACCCTTGGCATGATACGCTCTGTCATCATAAACGTCCTTATATCCTTCCTCAAAACAGACACCATACCTACCTATCAAGGCATTTCCATAGCCTTTCCAAGATACATTGCCATGCAACATCCACCATTCATGACTTGATCTGCATGTCGTACATGGTTTTTCTTGATTGAGGAGCCACATGTTAGTTGGGTCTTTCCCTCATAATTTCTACATGACGCGCTAGTATCATTGGATATCCTGCTACACTGGCAGAGACATACATTTGCATACATCATGATAGTTTTTCAGTTTTCTTTATGTTGAGTACTTCTTGTAAAGTGTGAAGATCTTCTTTAAATCCTAGTAAAATATAGAGTGTTATCCTTAAGTTAGGAAAAGATCCCAAAGAGAACAAAATAAAAAATCCCAAAAGAGGACAAATGAGAGATAAATAGAAAGAGCCAATGAGGCCACAAAGATTCAAAAAATAGAAAAAAGAAATAAAAAAGAAATAAAAAGAGAGAAGGGGGCAACACTTGGTCTCCTTTGGAATTTTATTTTGACTCGTACTCCATTGTCATATTTTTACTCCATAGAGATATTCATATCATTCATGCATAACTATGTGGGGATCCTTACACTATAGAACTTGGCTTGCATATTCCAAGGATGAGCATCCTTAAATGAGCTCTAGGTCTTCATGAGCAAGAAAGTTGGATGCACCCCCACTAGTTCCATTGGAGAGCTTAACTTAGCTCATATGTGCATCCATTGCATGGAAATCCCTACCCCTCTCATCATATCTATCATTTGGATTTCTGTCGGCTATGATTGTCCTCATTGATGTGAGCCTTTCACACCTTTTTTTGTCTTCCTTCCCCATCATTATTCTATTTTCCATCCTAGGTGCCAACATATCTTGCTCGCAATCATCCATTGCATGAGTGGTCAAAGTCAAAAGGGAGAGGATCATTTTGACTTGTGCCTGACTAGTGGTCCAGGGACGAGTCAAAATAAGATTCCAAAGGAGACCAAGTGTGAAGTTTTAGTAGATTGAGTTCTCAATTAAACTATATAGTATTTTTATGCTCTAAACCCATCTCCCACTTCTTGCACGCAAACACCATTTGGAGACATTCGAGTTATGCATAGTGAGAGTTCTTGCACCTTTATGTTTTTACTTTGCTAGTTTCAATACTAGATATAGACTCTTGCTTGTTATTATCTCGACTTAAATTGCATATCTTACTTTCTTTACTTTGAATTTCTTATATGTGTGTTAGCATGTCACCACAGAAATTATATGTGTTATCATTTGCCTACTCCAGGACGAGCAGGTATTAAGCTTGGGGATGTTGATACGTCCCAAACGTATCTATAATTTATGTGTGTTCCATGCTCATTTGAGTGACATTACTATGTGTTTTGCTACAATTTCATACCGTTTACACATATTTGGACTAACCTACTAACTCAGTGCACCCAATGCCAGTTTTTGTCTGCTGATGTTTGTGAATTCCAGGTTTTACCCATATTTACAGAGCTCCAATAATTCCAATAAAAATATATAAAAAATCAGCGCATCGGAAGACTCCAGAAGCCCGAACTAGGGCCAGAGGGGGGCCAGGCCCCACCGAGGCAGCCAGGTGGCGCGGCCCCACCCCTGGTCGTGTCAGGAGGGTGACTGGGCGAGGCCACCTCCCCTGGTGCCCCCCTTCGGACTATATTTACACCCCATTATAGAAACCCTCGAGAGGAACCCTGCATCCTAATTTTCACCTCTATTCCGCTGCCGCCTTGCTTCCAAGATCGGGAGCACCAGAAGACCTCTTCCCGGCACCCTACCAGAGGGAGGATTGACCTCCGGGAGATTATCCACCACCATGAGCGCCTACCGGATGTGTCGTGAGTAGTCCCCATTGGACCATGGGTCCATGAACAATAGCTATATGATGTCTTCTCTCCAATCTTGTGCTTCAATTCTTAGCCCTTGTGAGCTGCCCTACATGATCAAGGCATCTATGTAATTTTCCTGTTGTTGCTATGCTGTGTTTGCTAGGATCCGATAGATTATGAGATTATTTTAAGATTGTGATGAGTTATATATTTGGTTCTATTTTTATATTTTGTCCTTGAGTAATTCTTGCATGTTCTTAGTTGCTTTTTATTGCTTTGGCCAAGTAGTAGATAGTAACTCCAAGAGGGAGCGTTTATGCTTGATTGTGGGTTCATGCCCCCACGATGTCTAGCTTGAGTGACAGAAACATGAGACTAGGGGATGTGTTGTTTCCACCAGGGAGAAAACAACGGTGCTTGTAACCGCGGTTGCAAGGATTGTTTACCTTGCACAAAGTTTGTTAATGCAGTTGTCTGTTGCTTTGGGTTTACACTTTGGGTGGGGCTCGCAACTTAATACCAGCGAGATATTCTGGATAGATGTCTCAAGGTGGATGATTAGTGAGTAGATGTTGTTGGATTACGGCCTACTTGTCTTGGTGTACTGCCCATACTTTTGGGCCTCTAACTTTCTTTGTAGAATAATTAGCATTGCGATGCGTTTATAATTTTGTCAATTGCCCAGCTGTAATTTGTTTACCCAGCTTAGCTATTTTATCGTATTTTGGGAGAGAGACATCACTAGTGAGCATCATGGGACCCCGATCCATATTTCCACCACTGTTTACACCTCGAATATTTACTGTTTCTATTTCCTTTCAGTTGCAATCACAATCATTATTTCCATCGTGCGTCTGTTCCTTTGTAAACGGCAAGGCCGGAGAGATTGACAACCTTTCTGAACTTGTTGGGAGCAAAGTTACTTGTCTCGTGTGCAGTTCTATGTCAAGTAAGCAACCTCAAGGTTGTAAACGGCGCCATTGTTTCCTTGCCACCTACTTATAGAATTCAGAGTCCTCCTGGTACGATAACCTTGGTATCTTCACCGAGGGAAATTTGCCGCTACGCTACATCTCAACCTTCCACTTGGGGTAACCAACGAGGAGCGAGAAGCTATCGGTCCCACGACTTTCACTCGTGATGTCTCTCTCCTAAAAGACGATAAATAACTATGATGGGTGAACAAATTACGGCTGGGCAATTGACAGAATTATAAACGCACTGCAATCCTAATTATAGTACAAGAAAGCTAGAGGCTCAATCGTATGGGAATTACACCAAAACGAGTACACCGTTTATGCATCAGCATCTTCTCACTGATTATCCTCCTTGAGATATTTATACAAAACATCTCGCTGGTATTAAGTTGCGAACCCAGCCAAACTGTAGGCTCAAAGCAATAGAGAACTGCATTAACACTCTATGCATAATGTAAGTAATCCTTGCAACCGCAGTTACAAGCACCGTTATTTTCTCCCTGGTGGAAACAACACATCCCCTTGTCTCATATTTTTGTCACTCAAGCTAGACATTGTGGGGCATGAACCCACAATCATGCATAACGCTCCCTCTTGGAGTTATTATCTACTACTTGGACAAAGCAATAAAAAGCAACGGAGAACATGTAAGAATACTCAACAACTAATACATAAAAGGTAAACCAAATATATTACTCATCACAATCTGAACATAATCTCATAATCCGTCGGATCCCAGAAAACACAGCATAGCAACACAGAAACTAATAAAAAGTGCCTTGATCATGTAGGGAAGCTCACAAGGTCTAAGAATTGAGGCACAAGATTGGAGAGAACACATCATCTACAACTGATCATGGACCCATGGTCCAAGGGGCACTACTCACGGCAAATCCGGGAGGCGATCATGGTGAAGGAGAGGCCTCTGGAGGTAAATACTCCCTCTGATAGGGTGCAGGGATATGTTCTTCAGGTGATCCCGAGATCGGGATTGCTGCGGCGACGGAACAATGGTGTAATTTGCGTAATGGGGGTCCTCCCTAGTGTAACAGCCCAGTTTTTGCAAAAATCAAAATTTTTGTTTTCGGTGTGATTTGTTTGATTGTCTGATTTGTTTGCGGTGTTTGCATCCCCGATTTATCGATCGACGATTATTCCCCCCCCCCTCTTATCTCGTATCGGACGGAGACCGACCCTTGCCACCCTGACACTCGAGCTTTGCGACACCGGGTTTCACCCGATCACCGTCGCGAAAACCGCACGAGACTAGTCGCAGCCAACGGAACGAAAAAACCCCGTTTAATAATTTAACGGGTTATTTTTATAGCGCGCCAGAAAGTGTTTTCGGAACGGTTCCAGCGCGAGGTGAACGCCTTCGGCTCGACGCGCTGATCGCGCAGTTCGAAGTTTTACCCGAATCGGAGGTCCTGCGGACCCCCGGCGGTCAGAAAACTTGAGCACCGCGCGCGCGAGATAAAAACCGATGATGTTTTTGCAAACTGCCAGCCACCGGGGCTATATAAAGACCACCACACTCCCACCCATTTCTAGGGTTTCCCTAGCCACAAAATTGCAGCCACACCCCCAGATCTGCTCCAATTTTCGCATTTAGTCTTTTTTTCCCAAAATCCAGCCAGATCCATCCTGGACCGTCCGATCTCGCGATCCGACGGCCCAGGGAGCTCCCCCAACCCAGCATCTCTCTCCATCTCTCCTCTCCCTCCCGTGGAGGCTCCACGCCCGCGCGCCGCCAGCCGAGGCCGCCGCTGGCAGCAGCGCCCCCGGCCGCCACCTCTCCTCTCCTCCTTCCCTCTCTCCCCTCTCCTTTCTTCCCCTAACCTCTTCCTCTTCTCTGTCCAGGGAGCCGCCGTGGTCTCCATGTCCGGCGGGAGCAAGCAGCCATGGCAGGCCCGAGCCGCTTCGTGCCGCCACTAGATCCGCGCCGCGCAGCCCCTTCGAACCACGCCGACGGCCAGATCCGGCCCTCCGCGCCCCCACAAGCTCGCCGCGCGGGCCACCTCGCCGGAGCGCCGCCAACCGGCTGCCTCCTGGCCGACGGGATCGAGCCGGTGCCCCTCCACGCGTGGAATGCCAGGTGGGCCGGCCTCAGCCCCAGGCCCAGCCGGCGCCTCCCAAGCCCAAGCCAGCCCCGAGCCAGCCAGGCCAGATGGGCCAATTTCGGCCCATGGTGAGAAGAGGCCCCCATCTGTTTTTTTTTATTTTGCGCAGGACTTCAAATTTTCACTAAGTCTGGAATGTTTGTGCTGCTGATTCGATTCCGCGTTGACGATAGCAAGCGATCCATAGCCCGTATGACTTCGCTCCCAAAAGACGAATTGTTTAAAATTGCGTGCTCTAGCTTTCATATTTTGTGAGTATTTGCATTTGAGCTCATCTTGATTGTGTAATTGTGTGCTAATGTGTGCATCAGGCCGTTAAACTGCTACTTTTCCTGTTAGATGCTGCTGTTACTATTTTTTTGCAACTTTGCATGATGATTGTAACAAATCCATGAGGCCTATTGCATTGATTCCTTTTGCGTTGCGTTAAGCAATGTTTCTACTTCAGTTTCATGCATTCACGTGCCGTATTTTCTTGCTGAATCATGTTTATATCTTGCTCCAAAGTGGTGATCCTGGTGTTAATGTGCTGCTGTTGCTGAAACTGTTATTTTGTTGCAACTTCGGTCGACGAGTGTGTCGCGACCGTTTATCGGAATTGAGTGATTCCAATTGCATATTGTTAAGCATCATGTCTACTTTCATTACATGTATTGCCTTGCCATGATATGCTTGCTGGTCATATAGTTATTTAGCTCCAAAGTTGCTATGCTGCTGTTTTTGACAGCCACCTCTGTTTTTCTCTAAGTCTGTTACTTTGCGATGCCATGTTGTTTGCTTAATATCTTTTGATCTATGATGCCTTTTTGCATGATTATTTTTTCCATGACTTCCATGTCACGTATACTTTAGTTGCAAGTCATTTGTGAGCATGTTTACATTCATTATGTTGTTTATGCATTGCTCTAAAGTGTGCTTCGTGATGTTGGCAGTTTGTGCCCGTAATTTGTTTTGCTTATATCTTTTTAGCTGTAACTCCGTTTGGGGTGTTCTTTATATGTAACTTGATTAGTTTTTCGTGTACTTTGTGTTTATGCTATTGTTTTCTGTTGTTAACAACCTAAAATATGGTTTAGGACAGAACGGTACCAATTCTTTTAATTGTCGTGCGGCACTTAGTGTTATGCCATGTTTAGGTTGTGCCTCACTTAAATTGACTAGCGTAGATAGTTTACTTTGTGCTTCACCTTTTTACATGTTTGTGTGATATGCCATGCTTGCTTGAGTTGCCATGTTAATAACCGTTGGTTGATAACCTGTAGCTAAGCAACTTGAACCACCGTAAACGTGCCGTATCGTCGTGTGTGACGAGTACTCCACTTAAATTGTTAGTAACCGCTCCCGACGGTAGGTGCGATGTCTCGTGTTACTTCTTGTTGATGCTTGCTCGTGTTTGCCTCGTAGTAATAGATGCTTGCTCGTTGATTGCTTTCCAGTGTTTATCGTCTTGTGTGCTTCCGCGGGTACCTCTCGGAGACGATGCGAGTTTGCGATCAACTACACCTTCGGAACCCGACTTATCAACAGGCAAGGATTATACATTACTTATGATCCATTCTCTTTCAACCAGCGGTTTTCATGCTAGTATAGGTTAGGTTCGATGTTTGATCCTACCACATGTTTACAACATTTTTCAAACCGATACAGCCATGTCCCCTCCCAGCAAACCTTGTACTGCTATGTTACTGTTGCTCGTTGCTCAGCCCCTGCTTAGTATGCATGCTTAGGATGCTACGGTGTTACCCTGTTACTCTTTGGGTTGGGATATCACATTATTATATTGTTATTGATGATATGATTATTATAATGTTGATTATATTCGACGAAGTATGGAAGGTCTAGGCTATCCCGCCCCGACGCTTTGTTCCATTCGAGTCACCTAGGATCCGAGTTGCGGGTATTGGTTTTAAGACTGAGCGTGCCTAACCGCATGTGGGATTTTATGGGGTCCCCTTTTCTTACCTACCTAGCTTCAAGCATTTCTAGTGGTGGCCCAAGCTGATTTACCATTTGAAACCGTGTGTGTGCTGGTCGTACGCCAGTTGTTTACAAACCAACCTGGACCAGCGAGGACTTAGTTCCCTTGCTGGCCCACTTTGTCCGGCTGAGGACCCGGTGTCCCATGTGTGATTAACCGGCTATCCAAACCTGCGACAGACGGTAGAGACCAGATCGAGAGAGCGGCCGGCTCCTGAGATGGATGTCGACTCACCGGGGGCCACCCGGATTTTTTCGTTGTTAGTTAGAGGGACCTGTCGTTTCGGATCTCTTGGAACTAAATCATAAAATGGTTGCCTATGATGGGTAGCAACTAAGAATGATGGACGTGCGTGCGGAGCCTCGTAATGGGCAGTTGGTACACCCCTGCAGGGTTAAATCTTTTCGAGAAGCCGTGTCCACGGTTATGGACGACTTGAGACCTACTCCTTGTTCATAGACAACAACAACTGAGATAATCTTAATATAACTTGATCAACGTGTGTGTGCCTTGACTGCTTCTTCTTCGTCGGGATGCGAAGAGGAGGACAAGGATAGGATAGGTGTTATGATTGCGTAAGTAGCTGATAGCAAGACTTGTTGGAGGCGATTCCTCATCGAATGCTTGGATTCTTACCTTACTCTCTAGATCGTTAGCCACTTCATAAATGCTAGTGCGGCAGCAACCTCACCACTTACCCCTTCCTTACCGTAAACTACTAGTTGTCCTAGAATGACGAGTGATGAAGTCCTTGGTGGGTCAGATGACCACTACAGTTGGATGTTGAGTACCTTTGTACTCATGATACTACCCCAAACTCTTTTCAAGGTTCTTGATCGACAACAGGTATGGTGATCGACGTTTCACGTGGAGACTCGACGACGACTAGTTAGGCGGATCCCGGCGGAGGGCCTGGACCCGTGTGGTTATGGGACCGATGTTTTTCTCTTTGCCAGTAGGCTTTCGATTGTAGTCTTTACTCAGACATGTATCTTCCACTGTTGTATTGTATTAAGGCAGTTGTATGCCGATTGTATGAGATGTTGTATCCTTGTATCTGTAATGTTGTGATATCATGTTGGAAATCCAGGGCATATGGCTTTGTCATATGTCGCGGTGGGACTGATATGTGCTTCGTCCCCGGATCTGGATGGAAACATCTAGATCTAGAACAGTACCGCATATCGGGCCTTACACCTAGGTTTTTCGAGCAAGGGTGATATATAGGAGAAAGGAGAACACGAGGGGGGCCCACCTGACCAAGCGGCCAGGTGGCGCGGCCCCACCCCTGGCCGCGCCTGGAGGCCACCTAGCTAGGGGGTGGGTCCCCTCCGGCCTTCTGGAGTCTTCAAGGCTGTGATTTTTTATGTGAATTTTCTGTATTTTTTCGAGCACTTTAATATTTGGCAATTTCCTGCAATGCACGGGAAACAACAGACAGAAACTGGCACTGGGGCACCGAGTTAGTAGGTTAGTCCAAATATGTTGTAAGAGGTATGAAAGTGTATCAAAACACATAGAAATATCACCAATATAAGCATGAAACAAGCAGAAATTATAGATACATTTGAGACGTATGAATTTCCCAGCTGTAATTTGTTCACCCATCATAGTTGTTTACCGTCTTTTGGGAGAGAGACATCACTAGTGAGCGTCTTGACACCCTGGTCCATATTCTTATCATAAATACACACCACTACTATTTACTTTTTTATTTCCTTTTTGCTGAATTACTATTTCCCCTTTGCGTTTAACATTTGTAAATACCAAGGTCGGAGAGATTGGCAACCTCTCTCAACTCGTTGGGGAAAAGTTAGTTGTGTCTTGTGTGCAAGTCCACAACAGTCGTCAACTTACGCGCCATATTTCTGATGTGTTGCCACCTACTTGTTGACTTAAGAATCCTATTGGAGACATATACCTTAGTATCTTCACCAAGGGAAATTTTTGATATCTACATCATATCCTTCCACTTGGGTAACCAACGAGGAGGTGTTATCTACACCCATCAAGCAAATTTCTGACGCCGTTGCTGGGGATTCCAAGCTTCAAGATAGGGGAGTTGCATGCTACCTTTTATCTTTGCTTTTTAGTTTTGTTAGTTTACCTTTCAGTGTTTATCTTTGCTTGTGTGTCTTATGTCCAAAAAAGTATCTTGTTTTAGTTTGTTCGTCTTGTTGTTGCCAGTATGTCTAGTTCTTCTGTCTTTGATGCTTTGCCTGAAGCTGAAATCATAATTTTTAGGCAAAAGAATGGTGAAAACTTGAAGAAAGGTTGGGATAGATTGTCTGAAGCCCATAAAATAATCATACCTTGGATACCTATGAAAATTCTGCTTAGAACTTTTTATTATGGTGTCTTTAGGTGGTGTAAACACTCTTTAGACTTAATAGTTGGACGAGATTTTTTAGAGTGTGAAGAGACTAAACCTCTCAATATTATAAATGGTTTTTCTAGTTTCTTCGTTTGTGATCATGGAGTTGATGCTATCATAGATTGATGCTTTGAAGTTGAAGGAGATAGAGAGACCCACACAAGGTGGTCAATATCTTTTAGAAATAGAAGATGATTGGGAACCTATAAGGCCCGATATGTGGTACTTTTCCAGATCTAGATGTTTCCATTGAGATCCGGGGACGAAGCACATATCGGTCCCACCGCGAGATATGACAATGTCATATGCCCCGGATTTCCAACATCATATCACAACATTACAGCTACAAGGATACAACATCTCATACAATCGGCATACAACTGCCTTAATACAATACATCAGCGGAAGGTACAAGTCTGAGTACAGACTACAATCAAATGCCTAGTGGCAAAGATAAAACACACCATTCCCGTAACCACATGGGTACAGGCTCTCCGCCAGGATCCACCTAACTAGTCGTCGCCGAGTCTCCTCGAAGGCGTCTAGAAGAAGGGTCGTCGAGTTCAACTGAAGTCCAAGGTCGTTTGCATAACGTGCGTAAAAGAGAAAAAAGGGGTGAGCTATATCAACAAGTCTTGTAACTAACTTCTCACGGTAAGATGGTGGTAGTGGTGAGGTTGCAGACGCACTAGCAATATATGAGTGGCTAACGGTCTATTTTAGAGTACGGTGAGAACCAAGCATTCAATGAGGAATCGCCTCCAACAAGTCTTGCTATCAGCTACTTATGCAATCATAACACCTATCCTATCCTTGTCCTCCTCTTCACATCCCGACGAAGAAGAAGCAGTCAAGGAACATACACATTGATCAAGTTATTAAGATTATCTCAGTTGATGTTGTCTATGAACAAGGAGTAGGTCTCAAGTCGTCCATAACCGTGGACACGGCTTCTCAAAAAGATTTAACCCTGCAGGGGTGTACCAACTGCCCATTACAAGGCTCCGCACGCACGCCCATCTCTCTCAGTTTCTACCTATCACAGGCAGCCATTTTATGATTTAGTCCCGAGAGATCCGGAACGACAGGTCCCTCTAACTGCCAACGCACAAATCAGGGTGGCCCCCGGGGAGTCGACACCCAATCCAAGAGACGGCCGCGCCCTCGGATCAGACTCTTCCGTATGGCTAAGGTCGGGGTTAGCCTCACCTGAACAACAGGGGACTTCCCTAGCTCACCAGTGTGAACCAACAGAGAAACCATGTCTCCGCTGGCTCGGGTTGTTTAAAAACTACGAGGGGATCCTACCAAGCACACACACGGGGTTTCAAATGGTAAATCAGATCGGGCCACCACTAGAAATGTTTGAAGCTAGGTAGGTAAGAAAAGGGGACCCCATAGTATCCCACACGCGGTTAGGCACGCTTGTCAAGAGACACAATACCCGGAACTCGGGTCCTAGGTGACTCGAGTGGAATAAAGCGTCAGGGCGGGATAGACTAGACCTTCCATCCTTCGTCGAATATAGTCAACATTATAATAATCATATCATCCACAACAATATAATAATGTGATAGCCCAATCCAAGGAGCAACATGATAAACAGTTGATAACATCCTAGCATGCATACTAAGCAGTGGCTGAGCAGCGAGCAATAGTAACATAGCCGAACAAGGTTTGCTGGGATGTGGAGGACATGGATGTTTGGGTTTATTTGAGAGGCATGAATATGAAGTGGTAGGATCAAGCAATCGTTCAATCCTACACCTAGGCGTGAGTGAGCTTAAATTTATAAGCATGATATATGCTCCCCCTTAACTGATGAGAAGACGAAACCGAAGGTGTAGTCGATCGCAAGCTCGCATCGTCTCCGAGAGGTACCCGCGGAAGCACACAAGAAGGAAACACTGGAAAAGGCAATCGACGATCAAGCATCTATTACTACGAAGCAATCACAAGAAAGCATCAACAAGAAGACAACACGAGACAATGCGATACGATACGGGTCTACCGTCGACAGCGGTTACTAACAGGTTAAGTGGAGTATTCGTCACACACGACGATACCGCACATTTAGAATGGTTCAAGTTGTTTAGCTACACAACATGAGCCAAAGTTGTTAACATGGAATCTCACTCAAGCATGGCATAGCACACAAACATGGCAAGAAGTGAAGCACAAAGTAAACTATCTAATCTAGTCACCTTAAGTGGGGGTAAAATCTATACATGGAAAACTATTACAGGCCCCACGATGATTAACAGTTTTACTAATGTCCTTCCCTAAACCACATTTTAATATTTTTATTAGCAATAAAGAGCAGCATATTCACATCCTACATGAAATTCTAGTCAAGTTACATGTAAGGAACATTTTAATCGGAGCAACGGTTGAAAAGATACGACATATTTCAATTATGGTGGCATGCGTCATAATTAGCAAATAAATAGCATGTAAACAAGTTCAAACATGGAAAAGAGCAATATTTTAGTAATCTACGCGAAAAACGGAAAAACTTACATGTAGAACTCGTCTCTATCCGACAAGCGGTTTAAAAGATATAACACTAACAAAAAATACAACACAATCTGCAATTTTATTTGCCCGGAAAATAACTAAAACCAGTCGGGCCAAAACTAACAGAACTGGGCTGAACAAAAGGGCGCGGCCTAACTAACCATTGCATTGGGCGCCACACGGAAAATGGGCCAAGCCCAACACGAAACAACAACAAAAATGGGTTAGAGGGGCGCTCACCTCGCGGGCTGAGGCCCAGCTCGGTGTGGTGGGCGTAGCTTAGCCAGTGCTCGCCCACGGGCGAGAGATAGCGCCTGGCCGGGGCGAGCTGAGCTGGGGCGCTGCTGCGCCAGAGGCTTCGGTCCGGCCCACCTGGGCGCGTCGGTTGGTGGAGCCAGCCAGCCAGGTCGGGCTCTCTCCCGATCCCGCACGGGGAGGCCGACGGCGGCGCTTGGTGGCTTGACGGCCAGCGAGCAGTGGAGCTCCGAGGAGAGGCGGAGGGACCAAAGGGAGTGGCGGCGACGGGGATCCACCGGATCTGGTGGAGCGCCGGTTGGCGGCGGCCTTGGGCGCGGGGCCGAGCTCCGGCTCGAGCTTGCCCTTGGCACGGCGGCGGTGGCGCGCGGGTTACGGCGTGCGGCCGGTGACTCTCCGGCGATGGCGCTCGACGGCGGGGTCGAGGACGGGCGGCAGAGGAGCGGGCCTCCAGGCCCAGATCGGGGCCCTGCCGGTCCCGACGGCGAGGTGGGAGGCTGGAGGCTGCTCTGGAGGGTTTGGGGTGACGCGGCACCTCCAGAACCGCCCGATCTTTGATCTGACGGCCAGGAGCTCCTGGGGGCTAGGGTTTCGGGGTAAGTGGAGCTGTGGGCAGAATTTGGTGGCAAATCTAGGGGGTGGCTACAATTTTAGATTAGGGGGAACCCTAGAAGGGCTAGGGGAGAGAGGTGGTCTTTATATAGGCTGGCCTGGGTGGCAGGTTTATGCAAACGCCCTCGGGTCTTCTCTCTCGCGTTCGGTACTCCACGTTTCTGATCGCCGGGAGTCCATACGACCTCCAATTTGGATGAAATCTCGAACCACGCACTCAGCGCTGCGAGCCCGTCAGTCCTACATCACTTCGATACCGTTACGAGAACATTTTCCAGCACCCAATAAAATAATCCTTTTAATTATTAAATGGGGTTTTTCGTTCCGATGGCGATGGTTGGTCCTGTGCCGGAAGTTGCGACGGTGATCGGGTGAACCCAGTGTTGCAAAGGTCGTGTGCCATTTGGGAAAAAGTTTAGTCACGCATGCCAGTACGAGAAAGAGGGGGAAATATTCACCGATTAATAATTCGGCGAAGAAAATACTTCAAACAATTCTAGCAAGCAACAGACAATTTTTTTAATTAGGGTGGAATTTCCAGGCTGTTACAGAACCCTACATTAGGATTAGCATATTTAACCAAGACTTTCTTTCTTATTGTGATATTGGATCCATGGTGTCCATTATGCCGAAAACTGTTTATGATTATTTAAAGCTTGAGAGTATGGTTGATTTTCCCTTCTATCATGAACATGCTAATGGTGATATTTATAAAATTGCAGGGAAGGTTAATAATATCCAAATTCAATTCCGGAATAAATACGATGCGGTTGATTTCATAATTTTGGGATCAAATAACGAACGGAACATAGTTCTTGGAAGAACTTCCTTAAGTCTATGAAGTGCTTCATTGATATAAGGAAGGGACATATAAGTTTTCGTGGAAAGGTCAAAGGTAAGTATGTTTTCCCAAAGTGAAAGAAGAAGAGCTCGTTGAAGAGCTATTTTCTTATTTTGATGATCCTTATGATGGCTCTATTGATGAAACTTGATCTTTTGCTTTGTTCCTAGCTAAAAGGCGTAAAAGAAAGCGCTTATTGGGAGGCAACCCAAAATGATTTTACTTTCAGTTTTAGTGTGTCTTGGTGTTTTTTACTACTATAGCAACACCATTGTATCTTTATTTGAAGCCTTGTCCCAAGTTTTAGCCTCTAATGATGTGGGAAGCAAAAGTTGTGACATGTTGTCCAGAAAAAAGATTATGTTTGCTTCATTAAAAAAATCTTCAAAAATCACCAGATCATCTTTCGATATGAAGTTTTCACACAACATGCTCTATATAATTTCCAAACTTTCGTTAGTTTTGAGTTTTCTGATTTGATCTACAGAAGTGCCTCGAAAAAAATCAGTATCACCTGATGTTCAGTTTTCCCAGATTTCTGTCTTGTTTTGCACTTTCATCTTTTGGGCACTTTTTCCATGGTTTTTCTTCGCAACGACCTTAAACAAAGTTGGGAAAAAGTAGCTAATGTTTAAATTGAGTGTTCCAACAGTACCCAAGTGAAACTTTATTATTTATTGGCACTAACAGTAATAGCTCTAATCAGTTTATGAGAACTTCTGTGTGAAGGAAGTTTGCAAGTGTTACGAAGGGAGATGATGAAAGAAGATCAAGGAGTGCCAAAAGCTTAAGCTTCGGGATGCCCCCGGCACTCCCCAAGAATTATTCAAGGAGCTCTAAGCTTGGGTATGCTGATACATCTCAAACGTATCAACTTTTCCAAACACTTTTGCCATTGTTTTGGAGTCATTCTTGCATAATTTGAATGAAACTAACCTGGACTGACGATGTTTTCAGTAGAGCTGCCTGTATGTTTGATTTTTGTGCAGGAAAGGTGAAAATTGAAGAATCTCAGAAAATTCCCGAATCTTTTGTTCCAGAAGACTCCCAGAGCCAGAAGATGACCTGGAAGGGTCCACCAATGGCCCAGGCGGCCAGAGGGTGTGGACGCTCCCCTGGCCGCGCCAAACAGACACCTGGAACTGTGGGGCCTCTCCCGAGGCCCCCCTTTGGCCCTTATATTTACTCGCGAGACAGAAACCCTGAAAGAGACGCCCATACTCCAGTTTCCGTCGCCGATCTGCCGCCACCTCTCTGTTCTTCCTCGGGAGAGCTAATCTGGAGGCTGCTTTGGCCTCCAGTGAGGGGAATTCGTCGCCATCGTCATCACCATCACCACTCCATCATCCCTCCATGATTTCCCCATCCATGTGTGAGTAATTCCCTACTGTAGGCAAAGGGGGTGGTAGGATTGGATGAGATTGATCATGTAATAGTTCGTCAGATTTTTGGGGGCTTGTTGCCTATCATCTACTTTGGTGTTTACCATCTTTGTTGAACTTTGTTGCTCTTAATGCTCGACACTTTGGGCCCAAATGCCATGAATTCAGATCTGGACACTATTTATTTTCATGAGTATATTTGTGTTGTTGATCTTATCTACATGTTGTATGCACCTGTTATAGTCCGGAACCGGCGATCTCAATGGTGACATCTTGGGACACCAAAGGGGATGGACTATAACTTGAGGATTACATGTATCCATAGATTGTTAATGCTTTGTTCCGGTGCTCTTTGACAGGAGCACATTAATCTCCATAAGTTCCTTTTGGCCCCGTTGGTAGCGGGGTGGTAGGGCAAAAGATGTTGAGCAAGTTCTTATGGCAAGCACAAACAACTACCCTTGGGATACATGCCTAATGTTTGATATATGCGTAGATGATCATTACTTTTCTGTGAGGCTTGCCCCGTGTTAAATCTATTACATGTTATATCTCATCCATGTAGCGCCCAATCATCCATCCCTTAGCCTACAGTGTTTTAATCCTGCTTGTTACTAGTTGCTTTAGTTTGTTGTTTTTACTTTCGCTCTTTGCTACCACTATTTCCGTCGTCGCCGTTACTACTAATAAATTGTTGCCAATCAAGTATCTTTCAGGTGCGGTTGAATTGACAACTCAACTGTCAAAGCTTATAAATATCCTTTGGCTCCCCTTGTGTCGAATCTATAAATTGGGTTATTCTTACCCGCGAAGACTGTTGCGATCCCCTACACTCGTGGCTCATCAGATGCCCCCGTGCATCCCCTTCTTCATCAACAATTGTAAGTTTGTCCTTCTTAGCACTATATTTTCATTGCTTCACATGTTATGTGCTTTGCTTGGAGCGTCTTTCTCTTTACTTTTCAGTTTAGTTTTCTTTAGTTTTATTTTGTTTGTTGGTCATAACAAGTTGGATCCTAGCATGCCTTGTTTGGGAGAGAAACACACTTTAATTTTGCCTAGAATGCTCATAGTTTTCATTCCTACCTTTTTAGTGTTCAATCTTTATTTCTAGCTTGCTGCCATGTGTATCTCTTGTATTTGATGTTTATTTCTTTATAAAGAGCTGAAAATCGGAATTTCTAGAACTCTCTTGAGTTTTATGTACATCTTGTTTGGAGAGTTGACCTTGTTGTACTAGGTGTGCATCTTACTTTGAGTAGGTAATCAAGGTTGCTAGGTTGAGTTAAGTAGTAACTTCCAATAGTTTTAAGGTGTTGATACAAGTAATGTTTGAACTTATGGGTGTCAAGAGCTCAAGCCTATTAGTTAGAGGTGTCGTATTTTGTCTCAACGTGCTTATTATCGAAAACTACAAAAAATGGTTCAAAACTCTAGCTACTAATATGATCACTAATCTTTGCGGGATTGTAAACGAGTACCCTAACCAAACGCCCATACACTCCTCTTAGGGTGCTTGAATATTTGTGATCCTCCTCATTAGATTGAGTGTTATCGATAATAATTGAATGAGTTCCTTTGACTGATGCAAATATTCGATTGTTGGCACTTCCACCATCCATATTTTGCTGGCCTCTTCGGTACTGTGCATTGCCCTTTCTCATCTCGAGAGTTGGTGCAAACTTCGCCGGTGCATCCAAATCCATGGAATGGTACGATATGTCATACATAAGCCTCATCATATCTTCCTCTAAACATCCATCATACCTGCCTATCATGGCATTTCCATAGCCATTCCAAGATACATTGCCATGCAACATCCATCCTTCTCATGACTTGATGTGATCCTTCATCGTCATGCATGCTTTTTCTTAATAGTAAAGCCTCATGATAGTTGGGCTTTGCCCTTACATCATTTTTCTACATGACGCACTAGTATCATTACATATCCTGCTACACTGGCAGAGGCATACCTTGCATACATCATGATATAGTTTCAGTTTTATTATGAGTACATTGTACAAGTGCGGTGATCATGATCATCTTTGTATATATAGAGTGTTTCCCTTAATGTGAGGAAAGGAACCCAAAGAGGACAAAATTAAAAGATCCCAAAAGAGGACACATGAAAAGATCCCAAAAAGACAAATGAGATATTTAGATAAAAATAGCCATGGAGGCCACAAAAATAAAAAAAAGGAGAAAAAGAGAAAAAGAAAATAAAAAGGGAGAAGGGGGCAACACTACTATTATTCTTTTAAAATCCTCCTCAAATGAGCTCTAGGTCTTATTGAGCGAGCAAGTTGGATGCACCCCCACTAGCTCCATTGGGGAGCTTACCTGTCACAGCCTGGGATTTTCACCCAAATTAAAAAATTGCTTGTTGCTTTGTTTTGTTAATTGTTAGGATAATTTGTATTATTTGTTTCGCCAATTTATTAATTGGTGAATTGTATTTCCCCCTCCTTCTAGTACCGGCATGCGCGACCAAACCATCCCACCACCTCACACAACCCTTTTGCGACATCGGGTTTCACACGGGCACCATCCCAACTTCCGGCACAAGACCAACCCTCGCCATCGGAACGAAAAACCTCATTTATTTAATGAATGGTTATTTTATCAGGCGGTGTTTTGAATTTTGTGCGATTCTGACTTTGTCGAGTAGGTAAGCGATTGGATGTGTCAGGCATAGTAGCTGGTGTAATTCCATGGGCGTATTTATAAAATTTCACGCGGGCCGCCAACCGAGCAACAAGGTTTCTCTCTTATCTGCTAATCTTAGCTCACCTGAAAAACCAGGCCCAAAATATCATCTAACCAGCCCATTTTGTAGCCCATTTGACCCTCCCTAAGTACCTACCATAAATAGACAAGCCTCCTTCCAAATCTGACTAACCCTAGCCTTACCTCCCTTAATTTTCGCGCAAGCACTCTCCCCCACCGCCACCTCGCACAGCCTAGCCTTGCCCTCATCCAGATCTGGCCAGCTATCCCACCTGCGATCTGCACCATCGGATCTGGGGATCCAACGAACCGGAGGCTGCCACGTCACCAGTTGGACCCAAGTTCTGGAGGAGCTCCTCCTACCGAGACGCATCCACACCCGAGCCTCACCGTCCCGAGCGCCGCCCGTCACCACCGCATCGGTCGCCGCCCGAGCCGCCGCACCACCCCGGTGAGCTGCCTCCCCGCCCCGCAGGTCACCTCCTCGCCCCTCTGCGCCTCCACTTCTTCTCTGTCCCTTCTCTTTCCCTCAGCTTCTCTCCCTCGCAGCCAAGCCACCATGGACATGCAAGACCTCGTGGTCAGCTAGATCCGCACCGCGACGCCTCCTGTAGCTCCCTGATACGTGCCAGACGTATCTATAATTTCTGCTTGCTCATAGTGCACTTTTGATCATATTTGGACTAACCTATTAACTCAGTGCATCACAGTGCCAGTTTTTGTTTTCTGCTATTTTTGTATTTTCAGGTTTTCCCATTACTTAAAGTGCCAGAAAAAATCCGGGAAAAATATATAAGAAATTAGCGATGTGGAAGCTTCCAGATGCCCAAAGGGGGGGAGGGGGCCCACCAGGCGTCCAGGCGCCCTGGGGGCGCGGCCTAGGGTGGGGCCGTGCTGGGAGGCCGCCTGGACTCCCTAGTCGCCCCCTGGCTGGCCCCCTTCGCCTATATTTACCTCTCGTCCCGAAACCCCCGAGGGAAGAACCCTTTTTTGCGATCTCCCCTCTGTTTCGCCGCCGCCGCGCTTCCAAGATCAGGGCTGCCAGGAGACTCTGTCCAGGCACCCTGCCGGAGGGAGGATTGACCTCCGGGAGCTTCTCCACCACCATGGACGCTTCCTAGATGAGCCGTGAGTATTCCACCTTGGACCATGGGTCCATGATCAGTAGCTATGTGATATCCTCTCCCCCTCTTTGTTCTTCATTTATTAGACCTTGTGAGCTGCCCTACATGATCAAGGCACATATGTAATTCTTCTACTGTTGCTATGCTGAGTTTGCTGGGATCTGATGGATTATGAGATTATGTTCAGATTGTGATGAGTAATATATTTGGTTCTTCTCCTTTTATATTTATGTTCTTGAGTAATTCTTGAATGTTCTCCGTTGCTTTTTATTACTTTGGGCAAGTGATTGATTGCAACAACAAGAGGGAGCGTTATGCATGATTGTGGGTTCATGCCCCCTGATGACTAGCTTGAGTGACAGAAAATGAGTCTAGGGTATATGCTATTGCCACAAGGGGGAAAACAACGGTGCTTGTACTTGCGGGTGCAAGGATTATTTACTTTACGCAAAGTTCTTTTAATGCAGTTGTCTGTTGCTTTGGGTTTACACTTTGGGTGGGGCTCACAACTTAATACCAGCGAGATGTTTTGGATAGATATCTCAAGGTGGATGATTAGTGAGTAGATGCATATGGATTTCGGTCTACTTATCTTGGTGTACTGGCCATTCTTTTGAGCCTCTTCCTTTCTTTTGTAGCATAGTTAGCATTGCGGTGCGTTTTTAATCCTGTCAATTTTCCGGCTATAATTTGTTCACCTCGCATAGTTGTTTATCGTCTTTTGGGAGAGAGACATCGCTAGTGAACTTCATGGGACCCCGGTCCATATTTCCACCACTGTTTAGACCCTCAATTTACTTCATGTTTTACTTTCTAGTCGCAGTTACTATTACATTTATCTCTTGCGTTTGAACCTTTGTAAACGACAGGGCCGGAGGGATTGACAACCCCTCTGTACTCGTTGGGAGCAAAGTTATTTGTATCTGTGTGCAGGTCCACGTCAACTCTCATGCAATCAAGTAATTTCTAGCGCCGTTGTCACCTACTTGTCGTCGTCGTAGTCCTACTGGAGAGAAACCTTGGTATCTTCACCGAGGTAAATTACCGCTACGCTACATATCAACCTTACACTTGGGGTAGCCAACGAGGAGCACTACTTCAGTGCCATCAAGAGTAATTTCTGGCGCCGTTTTCGGGGACTTCACTCTTCAAAATAGGGGAGTTGCACACTATCTTTTATCTTTGCTTTCTAGTCTTATTAGTTTATCTTTCAGTTTTTGTCTGAGTGTCCTTTATCAAAAACCACAAAAAATTGTGTGTCCTTCTTGCTGCTACTATTATGGGTACCACTGAAAACACCAAGTTGTGTGAATTCACTAGTCACAACAACAATGAATTTGCACTCCTATTGCTACACCTTCCACTTCAGCATCTTCTTTTGAAATTAAACTTGCTTTGCTTACTCTTATTATGAAAGAACAATTCTCCGGTGCTGGGGATGATGCTGCTGAATAATTTTGTTGAGCTTTGTAATATGCAAAAGTATAAAGAAGTAGATGGTGATATTGTTAAGCTTAAGATTTCTGCTTTCTGCTTGAGAGGAGGAGCTAAATTTTGGTTTCAATCCTTTCCTAGGAATAACATAGATTCTTGGGATAAGTGCAAGGATGCTTTTAGTGAGAAGTACTACCCATCTGCTAAGATTATCCAATTGAGGAGTAATATTATGAATTTTAAGCAATTGGATAATGAACACGTTGCCCAAGCCTGGGAATGTATGAAATCTCTTGTTAAGAATTTCCCTACGCATGGTTTGACTACTTGGATGGTTATCCAGACTTTTTATGCAGGCTTGAACTTTACCTCATGGAACCTGTTAGATTCGGCCGCGGGAAGAACCTTTATGTCAACAACACTTGGTGCTTCCACAAAATTACTAGATGAGATGATGACCAACTATTCCCAATGGAACATCGATAGAGCTCGAACGGGTAGGAAGGTAAACTCCGTCGAGGAGATCTCCTCCCGAAATGAAAAAGTTGACTTGATCATTTCTTTACTTACCAAGAAAGCTCCTATTGATCCTCATGATGTTCCTTTAAATTCATCGGTTTCTCAAGAACAAGTAGATGTGAACTTTATCTCTAGAAACAACTTCAACAACAATGCTTATGTGAGTAAATTTGGTAGCAATCCTAAACCGTTCCAATCCAACAACTATGGTAACAACAACACTTATCCTAGTACCAAGAACTCCACTTCTGAATTAGAAAGCATGATTAAGGACTTTATAAATACCCAAAAATCCTTCAACAAGAGTGTAGAAGAGAAATTAGAGAAATTACATAGTCTCTCTTTAAAGGTAGGCAACATAGCCCTTGATGGTGAGATGCTTAAAATAAGGACTTCTCCCCTCGAGGAGAGGAAGACTACTCCTATGAATGCCATTCAAGTGAAAATTAATGAATACATTAGGATGATGGCTAAACTTAAAGATAGATGGGCTAGAGAAAATGAGGAAGACGATAGAATTAAGAGCCTTCCCACACACCATACCATTGCTACTATCCAAGTTCTTGAGGATATCCAAACTCTTAGCACCCAACACACCCCTAGTCCCATTGGACCTATTAATGGTGATGCTATTACCTCAACCATAGAAGAAGAAACTCCTATGAACATAGAGGCTTTCAAACAAGTAAGACTAAATGATATCACTACCACTTTCCTTGATAGTAGTGACCTTGATTTTGATAGTTGTACCCTTTCTGAAGTTATTAGTTCACTACACAAAATGTCTAGAGACCCCCACACTAGCATACTAAATCTTCCCTTCACGGAGCATATCACCAATGCTCTCATTAATGCCAGGGAGGAGAAGCTTATGTTTGAAGCCTCCATACCTAGAAAGCTAGAAGATGGTTGGGATCCTATGATCAAAATTAAATTGAATAACTTCTCTTACTTTGCTTTATGTGATGTTGGAGCTAGTACCTCCGTTATGCCCAAAAGAATGTACGATATGTTTGAATTCAAACCTTTTGATCCTTGTTCTTTTGGTTTTCGTCTTATTGATTCTTCCGTAAAGAAACCTTTGGGTAATATTTAAGATGTTCTTATTATTGTCAATGATAATTATGTTCCCGTTGATATTACTATTATGGACATTGAGTGCGAACCCTTATGTCCAATTATTTTGGGATGTCCTTTTCTTCGCACCGTTGGTGCTGTCATTGATATGAAAGAAGGGAATATGAAAGAAGGGAATATGAAAGTGCAATATATCGAACAGAGGGGGGGTGAATGGGAGATTTTCAAATATCTTGAGGAATTTCGATTTCCTCAGGACTGAGGTAATACAAAATTGAGGAAACTAAAACACGAGGAAGAACAGATGCGCTACTAAAGCGAAGGCGAGACAAGAACTCAACCTATTGCATAGCTAAAGTAAGACCGAAGCAAGAACTGAGGAATCAATGCTTGGTAAACTCAGAAAGTAAGGCATCAGGATAAGTCATCAGTGCGTAAACTTAAAGGCTGAGGTTGAAGAAATAGCACCAGGGCACTGAAGACAGAGACTTGATGAACCAGTTCGAGTTGCTGTGACAACTCTATGTCTGGTTGGAGAGGCTGAGATTGAACTCAGAAGACATAGTCTTCACCTTATTCTCCTTGAACTAAAGTCCTCAGACTCCGTCCAATAACTCAAGTGAGTCTTCAAGGTAGACTCCCGAAACCTTCACAGACTCAGTCACTCAGGGAAGTCACAATTGCATCTTGACTTCCTCAGACTGAAGACTTCTACACCGGCTGGAAGATCACATTCTTCAAGAGTAAAAAGCCTCGGATCACTCGAACCGACTTCCTCATAAATGCTCAACTACTGAGGCTGGTGGTTTTCCTCACTTAGGTTCTTCAGTTTCTTCAATGAGGTGGGTTGCTCTCAGATGACAAGTTTTAGTTTTTCTCTCGGAGCAGCCAACCCACAAATGGGGATGGGGTGGCTATTTATAGCCGCGGAGCAACCCCAGGTGAAAGGACATAAATTCCCATGCATGAAATTACTTCCATGCCCACCCTTCAGACCGTTGGCTGGATCGGTACCAGCACTCTCCACGTGACATGTGGCACGGTCGGAATCTCTCTCTCATTCTTCAGGCGAACTGCACTGGCAGTTTCCTGACTCCTCAACCGAAGACAAACTCCTCAGTGTCCTGAAGAACATCGTCTCAGACACCCGAGGAATTGAACTTCTACTGCAGGAGATTTCTCTGGGTTTTCTTCAGGATTTCTAATTGAGCACTTCCTAAGAAATACAGAACTCATTTTCCTCAACCCCTCCAACAGTGCAGTTTTTTCCTACGACTCAAGAAGTATAAAAAGTCTTAGCGTAGACTACGCTTCAACTTCGTCTTCAGCGCGAACGTCTTCAGGATCTTGTACTGCTTCAGCTTCAGCCGAACGGTTCAGGATCCTGATTCCTCGGGATTTCGCACAACTTTAGTCTTCAGGAAACACACCAATTTCTCCCATGTTCCTCAACATTTTGGGGGGGGGGTCGACAACGGTGGTTAACCTCATCCTCAGGGACTGTTTTCCTGTGTATACTCACAAACACATCAGTCCCTTAACCAGTTTGTCATCAAATACTCCAAATCCTCAAAGGGGGCACTAGATGCACTTACAATCTCCCCCTTTTTGGTGATTTAATGACAATCAGGTTAAAGCTTCAACGGGATAAAATAAATAATTTTGAGGAAAAACTTGTAGAAAACAATTCATTGTTTTCGGATATAGAGATGCTCCCCCTGAGAATATGCATGTTTTGAAGACTTGATATAATTATTGAAAAACATGAGGAGCTCCCCCTATATCCCGGATTATTTGAAACAGTGCATCATATGGAATAATTGAGAAATCAAACATAGCACTGAGTGTGGTGGTTGTTGAGGAATGTCATGAGTAATAGATAAACTTGAAGAATATCATGAGGTAACTTAAAGGTAGCATAAACCAAAAAATATCAGTATACAACTCATTACAAAAATGATCAGAAGAACGAGAGTTGTAACTGAGGAACCCCATGAGAACCGGCTTGAAGACTATCAAATTTCTCCCCTTTCTCATTAAATGAACAAAAAGGAGAGACTAGAGCTAACATCCCAAAAATCGTGCCTTAGGGCTGAGCATCAGGTCGAAGGCACGCCATTGCAGTGTGAGGACAAGCCACAGTGTCTTCAACTTCTTCAGGCGAGATTTCTTGAGCTGAAGAAAAGAAGTCCATCGCCAGAGGTGGTGTCTTGCTCTTTGTAAACTAACGTGGAGGTCGAATCTCAGGAAGCAGGGGTTGTCTGAGGCCAAGCTTGGCGAGATCTTCAGGAGTGATAACTTCAGTCAGAAGATCATCAAGTCGCTGATAGGCATGATGAGCATACTGATGAACTTTCTTCTGAGTTGTATGCATTTGCGCCATATAGCTGAGAATGTCTCCGATCTGACGCTTCGTCCAGTCATGATTCCGATCCACCTTCTGATGCAGACTAATGAGGAGCTCACGATCAGTCATCAGGCGAGCTTGAGTGGTTTCCTCAGTGGAGGCATGTGTGCGTTCCTCATGCGTGGTGCGGGACTGAGTCTGACGAATATTTCCACCAAGCTAGTCCTGAGGAAGTACTTCTTCATAGAAAGGTGATTTTCCCTTGGCATTAGCATCAAGAGTGTGTTGAAGTACTTCAACGGGAGGAACATACGGGCGATGATTAGCCTGATCAGGCTAGAAGTTGATGCCAGTCTTGGTGCAGATGAGCTTCATAATCCATGGAGCGTATGGCTTCAGAATATGAGGATTCTGAGCAGCATCCACCAACGTCCTGAAGAAGAAGTCTGAGACATTAATGAGAGCCGACATGCAGATGATGTACATAATGTTCTTCATGATGCCAAAAACTTCCTCAGCAGTTGATTCATAACCCTTGATGGGCAGAACGACTTAGCCAATATGCGGTACATTGTGCTGGGCAGATACTGAAGCTCAGAGACTAGGAACTTGGTTCGGGGGGGAGCTTCAGGGGCTTGCGGCTTCATCAGCATATTCATCAGGTCATCCCGAAGAAGTGGAGCACCGTATGTGCTGGGACTGAGGCGTCAGAAGGAGGGAGCTGAAGAATCTCCACAATCTCAGGTACTGAGGCAGTGTAGTGCTAATGCTGAGTCATCCATTCAAGCACCCAGGTGTTGATATATTTGGGGTCCCCTGAGACATATAGAGTTGCATAAAACTTAAGCACTAATTCTTCATTCCAGTGGATAGACTCAGAGCAGAACTGAAGCAGCTTGGCATGAAACAGATGCTGCAGCGCACTGTTGAAGCAAGGAATGTCCTCCATATCCAAATGAGGAATATGTTTATGAGGAAAAAACTTTTGGGCCATGTAGAGGACGGAGGAATAATAGGTCTTCTGAGTAGCTGTCCAGAACCTCAGGAGCTTGCTTGGCGGAGGATAATGATACGGATTCTGTATGCCAGGATGAAAGAAGCTCATGGCATTGAAGAATGCATCAGTGTTGAAGTGAGGGCGTGCATCAGCATCAAGATTGCGATAGAATGGTTTCTTCTGCTTTGGGCACAGAGAAATAGCTGAGGCAGTCTCCTGATGAGCTGGTGAGGCTGAAGCAGAGGGTGGCGGCTGTGGAGAAGCATGATCTTCAGCATGCGAAACAGGCACAGTTTTTGGCGAAGTGGCTGGTGCTGAGGGAGATGTAACTGGTCGATCCTCAGAGCGATCTGGTGCAGCCTCAGTGTCAACATTGGTGCTATGCTCGGCTTCAGCTTCAGCTGCGGGGGGAGAAGTCTCAGGCTCAGCAGTTGTTGTAGCCGCAGTATAAGTGTCATCAGCAGCATTTTGGGGTGCACTTGTGGCTTCAGGTTCATCAGCATCAGAAGCCGAGGACGATGCACCAACAAAGTCTTCAGACTGCTGAGAGGTATCAGGAAGCACCTCAGTCAGAGTGGGGGAGTGAGGATCGAGGGAAAAGATAGTATGAGTGGGAGAGTTTGCCAGCTCAAATTCCTCATCATGGACACGAGGAGTACCATGATCCTCAATATCAACATCCATGTCTTCAATCTCAGTGATGATCGGTGGAGGTGGACACTAAGGTGTTGGAACAATAGGTGTAGCAGCAGATGAGACCAGTTCCTTTGACGGTGGAGTGAAGACAATGATGCTACACTGAGTATTGGTATGCGGAGTTGAAGCATCAGTGGAGTGAATTGTGGTTTCAGCTGCCCTTGATTCTGGGGGAGCAGAGGAGAGTGGTGTGGCATCAATGGGCTACTCAACAGTGGTCTCCAGGGTGGGCTTCTTCGCAACAGGTGGAGTGGAGGGTGGGGCATCGGGCATGCGCTTGAGGCCTTTGGTGGGATCCGCAGGCACAGTATCAGTAGGGGCTGAGGAAGCAGGGGGTGCTGAGGCAGCGGGCTGCCGAAGCTTCATCAATTTTTGCATCTGCTGAGACATCCGTTCCTTGGATTTGCCGATGTAGGCACAGTTGGCGGCATACTCAGTGTTGAGTCGATGAACCTCACATTGATGCTCGATGAACTCCTGAGGAGTAACATCCGTGACAGGTTTCTTTTTGAACTCACTGTGTACTTTCTTCAGTTGAGCCTTCAACTCTTTCTGAAGATCACGTTGATGTATATCATTGATGAGGAACTGTTGAACGTAGAACTTGATGTCTTTAGGTATGTCCAAATCATCAAGAGGAGTATCAGGCTTGACGGACCAAATTTCAATGTACTCCAGGATCTTCTTGGGATCAAGGAGAAGGGGGATTTCAGAACCCGTTGCTTCAGCTTTGCGCCTGGCTGCAGCACGCACATACTCAATCTTTTGTTCTTCAGTGTCTACGAAGCCCGCCAAATCTTCAAATTCATCTTCATCATCAGAACTCTGAGTATTATGATGAATGGCGCCACACATAGCAGTTTTCTTTGGTGAGGTTCATGGGCCGCGTTGAAGGACAATTTTGGTCTTCAGCTGAGGCTGAGGCATTGTGGCTGAGGCATTGTGCCAGACTCATCAGTGCGAATTCTTGAGGCAGGGGCAGCACCGTCCGTGCGTTGGCATGAGGAACCTGGAGCATGAGGCTGTGCTGAGGACTTCTTTGAGGGCTTGATGCCAGGGGCTTTTCTGCGATGCTGAGCTGGAGGTTGTGGCCTAGGTTGAGGCTGAGTCTGAGGTGGAATCTGCGCTGAGGCAGCTAAGTCACGGACCAGATCACGAGCGAGATGAGTCGTTCGCTTGAGATAACGATGATAAGCATCAGGGAAATCATCACGGGTCTTCATGGTTGAAGGATGAGGATCAACACCCGGTGCAGGAGGAGGACGAGCCTTGATGCTCAAAGTCTTCAGGGGTGGATTGACTGCGAATGATTCTTCATGCTCAGGATTGATCCATTCATAGGCAGCCCATCGTTTAGCCCATTCCCACGTGATTTTCTGAAACCTTTTCTTTCTTTCACCCGCGGTTTCACGTTCGGGATTCTTCGGCTTCTCATAGAGCTCAGGAGGCAGGTCTTTAGCAGTATCAGTGAGCTTACTGAGGAATGGTACGTTCGAGCTGAGCTACAAATGAAGTGAGACTATGAGAACCATACGATTCCTCAGCAGACATGTACCTGTGATAGAATTAAGTTGCGAGGGAAGTGGGGTACGGTTATATGCGTTCATGAGGAATAGGATGAGGAAATCAAGTAATGAGGCATATGTATAGGTCTCAGAAAGCTAGCAATACTATTGAGGAATGTAGTGGCATGAAGAGACGGGAGGATTCTTGAAGACACAACAGTACTGAGGAATAAGTAACTTAAGACATAAGCGTACCAGGACTGAGGCGAATGCTGAGGAACCGCGAGTCAGTCTTCCCCAGTGACGGTGAACTCTGGCGACGTTAGCACGAGAGCTTGAGGAGCTCAAGGGCGGCGGCGCGTGAGGGAGAGGAGAGGTGGGGGAAAATGACCGTGGGGTGGATGTTTATTTATAGATGGGTGAAAGCTGAGGGGTTGCGATATTTGTGGACAAGATTTCCCCTGACGGTTGGGATCCTCAGTGGTTATCAAAATTTTGGATAAGCACGACGTGCGGTAAAATCGCAACAAAATAAAGAAAATCGTAACTGATAATCCTCAATTTTGGGAACCTGAGGACAAAAATGTTGAGGATGAAGACAGAAGGTCTCAGGATGAGAATACATGATTTCCAGACGAACGCATATGAGATAGAAAGAATAGATAAGTGAGCACAGAGGGACGGGTCCGATCACATTCACCTAGATGAAGAAGCAAATGCCGAGGAACAAAAACTATAGGTGAACGTTGTTGAGGACAAACACGATAATCATCAGGATGAAGACTTCAACTGAGGAAACAGAGGATCAAAAAATCCCGAGGAATTTGGTCGGTGGCGCTACCCACCTTATAGGGAATGAGACACTTGATACCATACAATTGTCGTATGGATCTTGAGTCAATTCCACGTTAATTTCTTCACACTTAGCAAGGTAGTTCCTCATGAATTGAGGAGTACGACGCATCGTGTGTTGTACATCAGGATTCTTCAATATTGTTTAAGTGTTAGGATGTGTGTCCATTCACTGAACGTTTGAGGAATCTAGGATATTTAGCTCACACCTCAGAGTGCTAAAACGCTTCTCATCCAAAGGCTTAGTGAATATATCAGCAAGTTGGTCTTCAGTATTCACGTGGCTCATGATGATGTCTTCCTTCCATACATGATCCCGAAGAAAGTGATACTGAATCTCAATGTGTTACGTCCTCAAGTGTTGTACTGGATTCTGAGAAATCTTAATGGCACTCTCATTCAAATAGTAGTGGTATTTTCTTCAGGTTGATGTCGTAGTCCTTCAGAGTTTGCTTCATCCAAAGAAGTTGTGAGCAGCTTGCACCAGCAGCGATGTATTCAGCTTCAGCAGTGGAGAGGGAGACGCAGTTCTGCTTCTTCGATGACCAGCACACCAGAGAGCGTCCGAGAAAATGACAAGTTCCTGAGGTAGACTTCCGATCCACTCGATCTCCAGCATAATCTGAGTCTGAGTACACAAAGAGATCCAGCTGTGTGCCTTTTGGATACCATAAGCCTATCGTAGGGGTGTGAGCCAAATATCGAAGAATTCGTTTCACCGCTTGGTGATGCGATTCCTTAGGTGCCGCTTGGAATCAGGCACACATGCAAACGCTCAACATTATATCAGGCCTAGATGCACATAGATATAGCAGAGAACCTATCATGGAACGGTATACCTTTTGATCGTAGTCCTTGCCATTTTCATCAGGGCCTACTTGCCCATTTGTAGGCATCGGTGTCTTGATACCCTTGCAGTCTTGCAGCCCAAATTTCTTCAGGCACTCCTTGAGGTACTTCTCCTGAGAGATGAAGATGTCGTTGCGTTGTTGACGAATTTGAAGCCCTCAGAAGATCTTCAGTTCACCCATCATGGACATCTGATACTGTTCACTCATCAAGAATGCAAATTCTACACTGTATTTCTTGTTAGTGCATCCAAATATATTGTCATCAACATAAATTTGACATATGAATAATGCATCATCATATTGTTTTGTGAAAAGAGTTGGATCGAGGGAACCATATTTGAAGCCCTTGCTAATGAGGAAGTCTCTTAGTGTGTCATACCAAGCCCGAGGGGCTTGCTTTAGTCCATATAGGGCTTTCTTCAATCTGTACACCATATCAGGTTTGTTTGCGTCTTCAAAACCTGGGGGTTGGGCAACATATACTTCTTCCTCGATATTACCATTGAGGAATGCACTTTTCACATCCATTTGATATAACTTGATATTATGATGGTTAGTGAATGCAAGCATAATACGAATGGACTCAAGTCTAGCTACAGGAGCGAAGGTTTCACCGAAGTCGATTCCTTCGACTTGTGTGTATCCTTGTGCTACGAGATGAGCTTTGTTTCTGATGACTTGTCCATCTTCATCGAGTTTGTTGCGGTAGATCCACTTCGTTCCGTTGACATTGTGAACTCGAGGATCAGGCCGTTTGACTAATTCCCAAACATCATTCAGTTTGAACTGAAGAAGTTCGTCTTGCATCGCCTGAATCCATTCCGCTTCTTGGAATGCCTCGGTGACTTTGGTGGGCTCTGAAATTGATACAAGGGAGAAATGCCCACAAAAGTTAGCTATACGATTAGCTCTTGCACGAGTGAGAGGACCTGGTAGATTGACGCCGGCGAGGATTCTGTCCAGTTGAACTTCATTCGCCACGCGAGGAATACGAGTAAGATGATCTTGAGGCACATCGTCATCACAGTTATCAGATTCATTTTCATCAGCTTCATGTGCTTCAGGGGTCTCCGGAGCCTCAGGATCAGGATCATCATCAGGATTATTTGCATCAAGATTTGGATGTTCTTCAGGAGTAGGAGGTATGTGCGTTTCTTCAGGATGATCCATAGGGATGATATCACCAGCACCCATCTTCTTGATCTGTTCTTCAGGTGGAGCTTAATCTAGATCATGTGGCAGGTGCTCTCTTTGCGAGCCGTCAGATTCATCAAACCTCACATCTACAGTCTCAGCAATTTTATGATGACTAATATTGTAGACTCTGTAGGTGTGCGAGTTGATACCATAACCAAGCATGAAATCCTCCCATGTTTTGGGTGCAAACTTGGATTGGTGATGAGGATCACGAATCCAGCATGGTGCACCGAATACTTTGAAGTAACTCACATTGGGTTTCTTACCGACCATTAGCTCATATGATGTCTTCTTGAAGAACTTGTGAAGATACACTCGATGGACGATGTGACATGCAGTGTTGATTGCTTCAGCCCACCACATGAGTGGGGTTTTGTACTCATCCAGCATTGTTCGAGCCATCTCGATGAGAGTTTGGTTCTTCCTCTCAACAACTCCATTTTGCTGAGGAGTGTATGGTGCTGAGAACTCATGAGTAATTCCCAAATCGTTGAGGAATTATTCCACACTGATGTTCTTGAACTCAGTGCCGTTGTCGCTACGAATGTGCTTGATCTTCATGTTGTAGTTGTTCATGACTCGCTGGGCGAAGCGCTTTAAGATTGTTGGGGTTTCTGACTTATAGAGAAGAAAATGCACCCAAGTGTATCGTGAGAAGTCATCAACAATAACAAGACCATACATACTACCTCCAAAGCTTGAATACTTTGGAGGACCGAATAGATCCATGTGAAGCAATTCCAGAGGTCTTGTAGTCGTCATGATGGTCTTCGCTGGATGCGGGGACTTGGTCATCTTTCCGGCTTCGCATGCACCACAAAGCCGGTCCTTTGAGAATCTCATTTCCTCAATCCCGAGGACATGTTTCTTCAGAACCAGTTTCTGGAGATTCCTCATTCCGGCGTGGCCGAGTCTTCGATGCCATAGCCAGCACTCTGAGGCTCGAGCCATGAGGCATGTAGCAACCTGAGGACCTTCAGAAAAATCTACAATATACAGATCAACTTTCCTAACTCCACTGAAGAGAATGGAGTTATCGCCAACCATATAGACTACACAACCATATTTTCCGAAGAAAACAACGAGATCAAGATCACAGAGCATAGAGACAAACATCAAGTTGTATCCGAGGGATTCAACAAGCATGACTTTGTCTATGTGTTAGTCTTGAGAGATAGCAACTCTGCCGAGACCCAATACCTTACTTTTACCTTTATCAGCAAAGGTGATGGTTTTCTTCGAGGAAGGACTCAGAGATGATTCCATGAGAAGGCTTCTGTCACCAGTCATGTGGTTTGTGCATCCACTGTCCATCACCCATTCAGTCTTTCCCTGCAAAGGAATTAGTATCTCATACAACAAGTTATGAGCCAGTCTCAGTTCGAAGAATTTATGATTCCTCAGAATTAATTCCTCGGGATGTTCCTCAGGATTAATTCTATGAAACCAAACGATATAAATCTCCTTCAACTGACTCAAATGATGTTGTCCTGGGCATATAATCTGCAGAATTTATGATTGCCTCAGGACATGTCCCTGCAAATATGATCAGTTCCTCTTTACCACCCACATCTTAATGGGTGGTTTTGAAGTGTATGAGGACTGGTGAGAAGGGGTAGACCTAATGGGACGTGAGGTGGT
Source organism: Bromus sterilis (assembly GCA_950022295.1). Lineage (NCBI taxonomy): Eukaryota > Viridiplantae > Streptophyta > Magnoliopsida > Poales > Poaceae > Bromus > Bromus sterilis. The sequence goes on from OX465599.1 coordinate 213,096,312, forward strand.
GGTATCAGGATAAACAAACGAATAAGCATTCTTATGCGGGGCTTCCCTGTGAACAAAATGGTTAGCTGATACATAATGATAATCATTTCCATTTGTGATATCGTCCTCAGATGATACCCTCAGCTCATTTGCATCTGAATTCACAGGGAGGTTAGTGATGAGGTTCTTCTGAACCCAGATTTTCTTGACTGGAGAACCGTTCCTGCAGTTAGTTTCGATGTATCTGGCGAATACCTCACCATTAACATCCTTATACAGTTTATAGTTTGAGTCAAAAGACTCAATCACCACATCTGAGGAAACAGTATCATAACCAGATAAAGTGTAGGGATCAGGAGGAGGCATCTTTTCCAGAACCCAGGTGGTCTTTGGGTATTGTTCAGGTTTCCAGTAAGAACCACCAGGGTTGAGTTTCCGAGTGAACGTGACACCTTCTTTCCTCGGATTCCTGTTGAGAATCTGTTTCTTGAGGATGTCATAAAGAATCTAATGCCCTTTCAGACTCTTGAACATACCGGTTTCCAGTAGACTCTTCAACCTAGCTTTTTCTTCAGCAATGTCTATGGTATCCTCAAATGAGGGGTTAGATACCACAGAAGCAATAGAAATAACAGAGTCTGAAGACATTGAAGAACTACGCACAGATGAAATACGGTCATGTTCAATGCATTTTAAACAGGGATGATTAAATCCTTCTTGTGGCATGATGATTTGTTGGGAGAGGAGTGAATCATTTTCTTTCCTCATATCGTCATGAGACATCTTCACGCGCTCAAGTTCTTGCTTCCTCATGAGGAACTCATGAGCCAGCTTCTCATGATCGGCGAGGAGTGCCTCATGACAACTGAATAAGTCATCAAACTTTGACTGAAGAATTTCTGATTCATCAGTCAATTTTTGAGTCTTCGTCATTTCCTCAACCAACATATCATCACTCTTGTTTAGTGAAATCTGAATCTTTTCAAGTGCATGTTGTTTCTTAAATGCAAGTTTAGCAAGTTTAGCATATTTTTTATCAGGTTCTTCATCAGAGGGATCATCCGATGATGAGTAAATATATACCTTAGAGGACTTAGCCATGAAGCAGAAGGCATGGGTGGTGTCTTCAGCTTCATTATCAACATGTGATGGATCAGATTCCTCTGTGCTGAAGATTGACTTGGAGACAAGCGACGTGGCAAGAGCCAGACCAGCCACACCCTCAGATTCTTCAGATTCATCTTCCTCAGCATCAGGATCAGAACGAGATTCTTCAGAGTCCAATTCTTTGCCGAGGTATGCGCGAGCCTTACGGGAGTTGTTGTTCCTGTATCCAGCAGACTTTGAGGATCTTGAGGACTTCTTGTTTGTCTTTTCATCAGAACTGTCATCTTTCTCTTTCTTCTTCTTCTTCTTCTTTAGTTTAGCTTCCTTTTCCCAAAGAGAACACTCAGCGATGTAATGCCCATGTTTCTTGCATTTGTGGCAGACTCTATTTCTTGTCTCAACAGAGTCATCATCTTTGCTTTTTCTTGAGGAAGATCTTGAGGAATTGCTGAATCGATTCTTCTTCGTGAATCTTTGGAACTTTCTGGTGAGGAGAGCGAGTTCCCGGCTGAGGGTTTCAGGATCATCAGAATCAACCTCAGACTCTTCATCAGAGAACACTTTTCGGGCCTTAGCTTTTAGCGCGCGGGCTTTAGGCGTGGAGCTGTACAAGTCTCGTTTTTCAGAGAGCTTCAGTTCATGAGCATTGAGGCGCTCGAGAATGTCAGCAGGATCCAGAGTCTTGAAATCAGGCCTTTCTTTAATCATCAGCGATAGGAACTCAAACGAGTCATCCAGTGACCTCAGTAGTTTCTTCACCACTTCATAATCTGTGATATCAGCAGCACCCAGTGCTTGAAGTTCATTGGATATGTCAGTGAGTCTGTCAAAGGTTTGTTGCACGTGCTCGTTGTCCAGCCTCTTGAACCTGTTGAAGAGACTGCAAAGTGTATCAACTGGAGAGTCTCGTTGAGTAGAGACTCCTTCATTAACTTTTGACAGTCTTGTCCATATCTTCTTTGCAGTATCTAGACCACTGATACGGTTGAACTGAGCTTTGTTGAAGTGACCACCAATAATGCTTCGAGCTTTTGCATCAAGCTACCAGTTCTTCTTGACAACTTCAGGAGCAGTCATCAGAGTAGCTTCAGGAATGCCTTCATCAACGATATCCCATAGATCCTTGTCAATGGCTTCAAGATGCATGCTCATATTGTTCTTCCAGTACGGGTAGTCTGTCCCGTCGAAGATGGGGCAGTTTGAGGCAACGCTTGATACGTCTCAAACGTATCTATAATTTCTGCTTGCTCCATGCATGTTTTGTGTGATATTGCTATGCTTTTGATACACTTTCATATATCTTTATAACATATTTTGGAACTAACCTATTAATGATCGCAAGAGTGCACAAGTTTTTGTTTTTATACTTTATATGTAGGAATTACTTGGATAAAGGAAAGATCACAAAAGGAAGCCTTGTAAGAGTTGGACTCTAACTTTCCCGAAATTTGTCCCCACTAGACAGGTTTTAAAGATATCCTCGGAAACGCTAGAAGACAACCTCAAACGGAAAAACTTAAAACTACAAAGTTGTAGGGAATATTTTTCCGGTGGATTTAGACATAAAATTCGACCCAATCGGAGTTCGGATGCTTCCATAAACCCAGAAATACAGAAGACGCAATCTGGATGACGGGAATCCGAGAGTCTATATAAAGAGAGGAAACCTAGGTCAAAGGGCACCACGAAATTTCCTCCCCCTTGGAAGCCGTCTTGAGGGGGAGATCAATCTCCAGAGCAGCACCATCTCCATGGAAGATGAAGGGGCCAAGGGCCGCTGCTCCCAAGGGACGTGGCCACCGCCGTGGCCGTGGCCGTGGCCGTCGCCTCCGCCGTGGCCGCCGCCGCCGCCATCTCCTTCATCTTCTCCGGGTTGCACCTCTCCATCAACAATTCTCCCTCTCACCATGTCCATGTGTGAGTAGTTCCCCTCGGGGCTAAGGCTTATATCTTGATCTATGTGGTTTCTCTATCTCCCATGATGTGATCTTTGTCGTGATCATAGGCTATGTTAATCTAGGTTGATCCCATGATATTTCCTCTTCCTCTATGTATTGGATTGATGTACTCAATTGATCTTATCTAGTATAATCTCCGAGACCAAGATGACAGCGGTCTATTGAAAATGGGTTAGAAGAATATTATCATGAGTGATTTCCTCTTTTGTGTGTGGATTGAAGATTGAGAGTCTCTTGGTGCTTGTCTTTGACTACCCTTTAGATATGTTGTGATGATTGTGGTACTCTTTTTGGATGGCCGCGGTGACATTGGGAAATCCATAGATTGAGAACTACGAACTCTGAGGTGGGCTTTTATATCCCTACACAATTCTCGTCCTCTCTTGACCACAAAGGAATGACCTCCGAGTACGTCTCCATTGCATGTTTTATGGGAAATATCATGTGATTAGACTATGTTAATGTTGTTGGGAGTTGCCACTATTTAAAGTATGAAGCCTAGGCCTTATTTCCATCATTGTTACACCGTTTGCGCTCACTTTTGTTACTTGTTTCTTTGCTGCACTTTTTATTACAGATTTATATTACTTCGTTTTATCACACCTATCACCCATATTTTACCATCTCTTCGCCGAACTAGTGCACCTATACAACTCCTAGTTGTATTAGGTGTGTTGGGGACACAAGAGACTTCTTGTATCTTAATTGCAGGGTTGCTTGAGAGAGACCATCTTCAAACCTCTACTTCCCTGAGTTCAATAAACCTTAGGTCATCCACTTGAGGGAAATTTTTGTTGTCCTACAAACCTCTACGCTTGGAGGCCCAACATAGTCTACAAGAATAGAAGCGTGCGTAGACATCAACACTCATTGTACTTGAGGTCGACATAACTAAAACTCCAGGTGGTTAAACCGAATCACACAGAACAAGGGAGTACCTTGCTCTGATACCAATTGAAAGTGCAATATATCGACCAGAGGGGGGTGAATGGGGGATTTTCAAATATCTTGAGAAATTTCGATTTCCTCAGGACTGAGGCAATACGAAATTGAGGAAACTCAAACACGAGGAAGAACAGATGCGCTACTAAAGCGAAGGCGAAACAGTAACTCAACCTATTGCATAGCTAAAGTAAGACCGAAGCAAGAACTGAGGAATCAGTGCATGGTAAACTCAGAAAGTAAGGCATCAGGATAAATCATCAGTGCATAAAATTAAAGGCTGAGGTTGAAGAAATAGCACCAGGGCACTGAAGACATAGACTTGATGAACCAGTTCGAGTTGCTGTGACAACTCTACGTCTGGTTGGAGAGGCTGAGATTGAACTCAGAAGACATAGTCTTCACCTTATTCTCCTTGAACTAATGTCCTCAGACTCTGTCCAATAACTCAGGTGAGTCTTCAAGGTAGAATCCCGAAACATTCACAGACTCAGTCACTCAGGGAAGTCACAATTGCATCCTGACTTCCTCAGACTGAACACTTCTACACCGGCTGGAAGATCACAGTCTTTAAGACTAAAAAGCCTCGGATCACTCGAACCGACTTCCTCAGAAATGCTCAACTACTCAGGATGGTGGTTTTCCTCACTTAGGTTCTTCAGTTTCCTCAATGAGGTGGGTTGCTCTCAGATGACAAGTGTCAGTTTTTCTCTCGGAGCAGCCAACCCACAAATGGGGCTGGGGGTGGATATTTATAGCCGCGGAGCAACCCCAGGTGAAAGGACATAAATGCCCATGCATGAAATTACTTCCATGCCCACCCTTCGGACCGTTGGCTGGATCGGTACCAACACTCTCCACGTGACATGTGGCACGGTCGGAATCTCTCTCTCATTCTTCAGGTGAACTACACTGGCAGTTTCCTGACTCCTCAACCGAAAACAAACTCCTCAGTGTCCTGAAGAACATCGTCTCAGACACCCGAGGAATTGAACTTCTACTGCAGGATATTTCTCTGGGTTTTCTTCAGGATTTCTAATTGAGCACCTCCTCAGAAATACATAACTCATTTTCCTCAACCCCTTCAACAGTGCAGTGTTTTCCTACAACTCAAGAAGTATAAAAAGTCTTAGCGTAGAATATGCTTCAACTTCGTCTTCAGCGTGAACGTCTTCAGGATCTTGTACTGCTTCAACTTCAGCCGAACGCTTTAGGATCCTGATTCCTCAGGATTTCGCACAACTTCAGTCTTCAGGAAACACACTGATTTCTCCCATGTTCCTCAACATTTTGGGGGTTCGACAACGGTGGTAAACCTCATCCTCAGGGACTGTTTTCCTGTGTATACTCACAAACACATCAGTCCCTTAACCGTTTTGTCATCAAATACTCCAAAACCACAAAGGCAGCACTAGATGCACTTACAGAATATAAAATTCCAGTTCCCTCTCAAGAAGGGCATGTAACACTTACTTCCCTCGGAAGAAGATTAAGTTACCTTTTGAGCCCATTACACGGGCTAGCTATTCTCTTACACTTGATAAAACTTTATATTTCTGCTTCGGGCCTAGCTTAAAGGGGTAAAAGAAAGCGCTTGTGGGAGGCAACCCAAGATGGTTTTCCTTCTGTTTTTAGTGGTCTTGATAATTTTTACTACTGTAGCAAAATCATTGTATCTTTATTTTCAAGCTTTGTGCCAAGTTTAGCCTCCGATTGCAAGAAAGATTATGTCCCTTGACGGAAAAGTTCGGCTAAAATCACCATATCATATTTTTGATCTGAATTGTTTTGAAAGCGTTCTCTATACAATTAGATTTCGAGCATCTCTTCCGAGTTTTTTTATTGAGTTGCAGAAGTACCCCAAAAAAAATTATTTACTACCTGTTGGCCTGTTTTTCACAGATTCTGCCCTGTTTTGCACTCTCCCACTTTTGCAAATCTTGCGCTAGTTTTTTCTTTGCAAATTTTTTTTGGGGATCTTGAGAAACAGTAGGTCTTCAAGAATATCTTTATTTCCAGTAGAGGAAAATTATTTTATTATGGGTACTAACCTCTCTAATCAGCTTATGATGAGTTATGTATGAAGGGAATTTTCAAGTGTGCGAGGGAAGATGATGAAAGAAGATCCGGGAGTGTCAAACGCTCAAGCTTGGGGAAGCCCCCATGCACCCCCAAGAAATATAAAAGGAGACTCAAGCATCTAAGCTTGGGGATGCCCCCGTGCATCCCCTTCTCCATCAACAATTATCAGTTCGTCCTTCGTTCCACTATATTTTTATCACTTCATGCGTTATGTGCTATGCTTGGAGCGTCTTGCTCTTTACTTTTTAGTTTTCTTTAGCTTTGCTTGCTGTTCATAAAAAGTTAGAACCCAACTTTCTTTGTGTGGGAGAGAAACACGCTCCACTACAAACTAGAACACATCATAGGATTTTCATGCTTATCTTTCTTTGTTGTGTGTGTTCTTTATCTTTTTGTAGCTGCTGTCACGCTTAGCTCTTAGCTTTCATGTTTATTTATTTTTAAGAGCTTTTCTTTAGTTTGTTGCTGGAACTCTCTTGAGTTTTCATGTTTATCTTGTTTATAGAGTTTCCATGTTGCACTGAGTTGTGTGTCTTGACTTGAAGTAGGTAATTGAGGTTGCTATTCAATTGTAGTAGTAACTTGCAATAGTTTTGTGGTATTGTTTTGAGTAATGTTTGAACTTTTGGTATCAAGAGCTTTAGCCTATAGTAATAGATGTGATATTTTGGGAAATTTGTGTTTATTTTCGAAAAACTACAAAAACTAGTTGAGAACTCTGGCTACTAGATGGATCACTAATCTTTGGAGGGATCGGATATCAGAGTACACTCACGTACCATGAGTCGAGGAAGCGCAAGGATAACCAAACCCACTTACACTCCTCCTCGGGGTACTTGTCTCTTTGTGCATCTCCTTATTAGATTGAGAGTTACCGATAATAAGTGCATGAGTTCTTCGGACTAATGTAAGTATTCGAATGTTGACACTTCCACCTCCTCATATTTTGGTAGCCTCTTAAGTACCGTGCATTGCCTTTTTCTCATCTCGAGTGTTGGCGCATACTTCGCCGGTGCATCCAAACCCTTGGCATGATACTATCTATCATAATAAACCTCCTTATATCCTTCCTCAAAACAGCCACCATACCTACCTATCAAGGCATTTCCATAGCCTTTCTGAGATATATTGCCATGCAACATCCACCTTCTCATGACTTGATCATCATGTCATACATTCTTTTGCTTGATCGATGAGCCGCATGCTAGTTGGGACTTTCCCTAATAATTGCTACATGACGCGCTAGTATCATTGCATATCCTGCTACACTGGCAGATGCATACATTTGCATACATTATGATAGCTTCATCTTCTTTATGTCAAGTACTTTTGTAAAGTGAGAAAGATCTTCCATACTTCTTGTAATATAGAGTGTTGCCCCTAAAGTGAGGAAAAAATCCCAAAGAGGAAGAATTTAAAATATTCCATGGAGGAAAAATTTAAAAGATCCCAAAGAGGACAAATGAGAGTTACATAGAAAGAGCCATTGAGGCCACCAAAAAATAGAAAAATAGAAAAAAGAGAAAAATAAAATAAAAAGAGAGAAAGGGGCACACTTCTATTCCTTTTGAGAGATCCACACTCGTACTCCCTCTTATATTTGTTACTCCATCGAGATCATCATTCATGCATATAGCTATGTGGGGAACTTTACACTATAGAACTTGGCTTGTATATTCTAATGATGAGCGTCCTCAAATGAGCTATAGGTCTTCTTGAGCAAGCAAGTTGGATGCACCCACCCACTAGTTCCATTGGAGAGCTTTCAATAGCTCACATGTGCATCCGTTGCATGGCAATCCCTACTCCTCACATCATATATATCATTTGGCTTTCTCTCGCCTATGATTTTCCTCATTGATGTGAGCCTTTCACACCTATTTGTCTTCATCCTCCATCATTTCTCATCCTAAGTGTCAACTTTCTTGCTTACGCTCATGTATTGCATGAGTGCTCAAAAAGTCGAAAGGGATTGGATCAGTTGGACTTGTACCTGTCTAGTGGTCTGGGGACGAGTCAAGATAAAAGTCCAAAGAAGACTAAGTGTGAAACTTTAGTAGATTGAGATCTCAACCAAAATAAATAGTATTTTTTTACTCTCTCGTAATCCCATCTCCCATTTCTTGCACGCAAACACCATTTGGAGACATTCGAGTCACGGACAGCGAGAGCTCTTGCACCATTATGTTCTTATGTTGCTTGTTTCAATGCTAATATAGACTCTTGCTTGTTATGAGTTGAATTGAATTACATGACTTGCTTGCCTTACTTAAAAGTTCTTATAGGGTTGGTAGCATGTCACCATAGAAATTATGTTTGTTATCATTTACCTACTCGAGGACGAGCAGGAATTAAGCTTAGCAATGTTGATACGTTCCAAACGTATCTATAATTTCTTCTTGATCCATGCATGTTTTGGGTGATATTGCTATACTTTTGATGCACTTTCATAACCTTTTGATCATATTTGGACTAACCTATTAAATCAGTGCATCACAGTGCCAGTTTCGGTTTTCTGCTATTTTTGTATTTCATCTTTTCCCATTACTTAAAGTGCCAGAAAAATTCCGGGGAAATATATCAAAATTCAGCGACGCGAAAGCTTCCAGATGCCCAAGGGGGGCCAGGGGGCCCCACTAGGCGTCTAGGCGCCCTGGGGGCGCGACCTAGGGTGGGGCCGCGCCGGGAGGCCGCCTGGACTCCCTGGTGGCCCCCTGGCTGCCCCCCCTTCGCCTATATTTACCTCTCGTCCCAAAACCCCCAAGGACAGAACCCTTTTTCGCGACCTCCCTTCTGTTCCGCCGCCGGCACGCTTCCAAGATCGGGTCTGCCAGGAGACTCTGTCCCGGCACCCTGCCGGAGGGAGGATTGACCTTCGGGAGCTTCTCCACCACCATGGACGCTTCCCGAATGACCCGTGGGTAGTCCACCTTGGACCATGGGTCCATGATCAGTAGCTATGTGATGTCCTCTCCCCCTATTTGTTCTTCAATTATTAGACCTTGTGAGCTGCCCTACATGATCAAGGCACATATGTAATTTTTCTATTGTTGCTATCCTAAGTTTGCTGGGATCTAATGGATTATGAGATTATGTTCAGATTGTGATGTGTAATATATTTGGTCCTTCTCCTTATATATTTATGTTCTTGAGTAATTCTTGCATGTTCTCCGTTGCTTTTTATTACTTTGGCCAAGTGATTGATTGCAACTCCAAGAGGGAGCGTTATGCATGATTGTGGGTTCATGCCCCCTGATGAATAGCTTGATTGAAAGAAACATGAGTCTAGGGGATGTGTTGTTGCCGCAAGGGGGAAAACAACGGTGCTTGTACTTGCGGGTGCAAGGATTGTTTACTTTACGCATAGTTCTTTTATGGCAGTTGTCTGTTTCTTTGAGTATACACTTTGGGTGCGGCTCGCAACTTAATACCAGCGAGATGTTCTGGATAGATATCTCAAGGTGGATGATTAGTGAGTAGATGGATGGATTTCAGTCTACTTTTCTTGGCGTACTGCCCATGCTTTTGAGCATCTTCCTTTCTTTTGTAGCATAGTTAGCATTGCGGTGCGTTTTTAATCCTGTCAATTGCTTAAAGGATCGATACGGTCAACTAGAGGGGGGTGAATAGGTGACTAACAAATTTTAGATTTATTACCAAATTTTAGGGTTAGGCGGATAAAAACAATTCTCTAGATGAGCTAGATGAAACAACCCTAGGTGGCAAGCAAGCTTAAGACCAGTATGCTAGGCAACAATTACAATAGCAAGCCAACATGCATACAAGGTTAGAACGAGTAAAGTGCGGAAAGGATAAACCACAAGTGACGAGGAGACGCGGCGGTTTGTTTTACCGAAGTTCACACTCCTTTGAGGGAGTGCTAATCTCCGTTGGAGCGGTGCTCAAGATTGAGAGCGCTACCAACTACGTAGCTCACCGTATTCTCCCTTTTCGAGTCACCCCCAACGAATGAGCCTCGAATCACTCGGGGTTGGTCTTGAAGGTGACCACCACACCTTTACAGACTTCCCGGAGCACACCACAAGCAAGGAAGCTTCCGGGACGGACACCTAGCCTCCTAGGAGCCAAAGCTCCAAGAGTAACAAGTCAACGGTGAAGAAATCTTGAGGGGAACTAAAAACGGTTTGGTGGAAGTGTAGATCGGGTGAATCTCCTCCGGATCCCAAATTATTGGAGAGTTTGATTGGGGGAGCAAGGAGGAATCCAAGCTTTTGAGGTTTGGCAATGGTGAGGAGCTTGGGGAGAAGATTAGGAAGCAAGGAGGAAGAAGAGGGGGGTTTTATACCCCCTCCCCCAAATCTTCCCGTTGGACTCGGGGGACCCCGGGCACCCGGGGTGGTCAGAGAGCTCCTCCATGGGGGCCAGGCACCCGGGGGTCCAGGACCCCGGGCACTCGGAGTACTCAGAGAGTACCAGCATGTGGGACCGGGCACCCGGGGGTCTAGGATCCCGGGCACCCGGGGAGGTCAGGGAGGATTGGGACTTCTCCCTGACAGACCACCACTCTGATGCCTCCAGGCCCTATACATCCTAAACTAATCCAAAAACACCGTGACCCCTCTTAATAGTGCAGCATGCCTACGACTCAAAAGGAACCGAAAAAAAACTTCCGAGTCCAAGAGCACGCCATCTTCTCCTTTTTGGTTATAGAGGGGACACCCGCATCCGTAGATTCCACCAAGAACCTAATGAACTGAGATACACTAGAAAACTGTCATTAGTCCTCGCAAATCGTATTGTAATCAATACCAAAACCGCAATCAGGGGAAATTGCACTTTCAATCTCCCCCTTTTTGGTGCATTGATGACAATACGACTTGCCCATGTGAGAGAGATAGATAAATCTTAGTGAGAGGTAATGAAAAAAACTACATGACAAGCATGTAAAAACATAAACATCACAAACTCACAAAGATACTAGATAGCACATCTCACACAAGGTCTCAACATAAATAGTACGACATAAAGAGAGCGATAAAGGGAAACACACACAGCACACAAGCATCAATCCTACTAGAACACTTCTCCCCCTTTGGCATCAAGACACCAAAAGGGAAAAACGTGATGCTAACGCAAGAACTAGACTCGGGGAGGAGCACTGCCAGCATTGTCATCCTCATCCTCAGGAACGTAGGCAGCACACGGGTTCGCATAGTCTATCGCCACACTGTCCTGATCCTCAGACCCTGCAGGTTGAGGCTCGCCTGTCTCAAGAGCTTTGGCACCCTTCTGCTCACGGAGAGCCCGCTTGCTGAGGTTCACCTCCTACACCTGACGCAGAGAAGAGGAGCGGCACATCTTGAACAAATTGTTGAACCCTGCGAAGAACATATTCTTCTCCTTCTTAGAGAAAGAAGGAGAAGACATCACTGTATGAGCTAAACCGGCAGGATCCATCTCAGGTGCAGCTCGTGAGGAGGAAGCACTAGCACTTGCAGACGATGGAGCAGGCTTGGCCTTCTTGCCACAACCAGATCAGGGTGAACAATAGGCTTGAACTTCGTGTTGCGCACTGGCAGACAGATAGGAAAACGGCGCGCAAGACTTTCGCGGTTCGGATGCTTGCGCTCAATCAGCGCCTGAATGAAGGGAGCATAGACGACCGCCTTCTTCTCGAAAACACAAGCCCTCATCTCCTCAAACATGAAATCCAGCACATCAATCTTGGTCCTCTCATGAGCATAGACCAAAAGATCAATAGCAGTGCCCCAGAACTCATCAGAAGAACCAGCCTTGGGGGACAGGGACACCCGAAATATCTGACGAAGAGCATGGTACAGAGGAATCATGCCTTTGGTGCGTCCAATGGTGCCTGAACTGCTATACGCAAATGCAAGAGCCTGTTTGGTGCAACTGTGCTGAACAACAGTGGCATAGCCATCCTCAGGCTCAGGAAAGAACTCATACCCAGTAATAGCAGCAAGATCATTCATGGAACCACTGAGAACTTTGTTGCCCGAGCGCCACTTGAAGGAACGGGCAAAGTCATTCTCAAAGTACACCGTAGCATAGAACTGAAGAATGAGATCCTCATTGTAGGCCCGGTTGTATGATACGAACCGGATCAGCCCCATATCCTCCAACACACTGTAGACCTCGGGAAAAGATACAGTGTCACTGATGTACTCAAGGTCCAAGTCACGGTGCGGAGCAATCTTGACCTTCATGGGCTTGAGAATCTCAGAGAACACACGCTGCTGAAAGATATTCTGAAATTTCCAATCCACCTCATCACGGGCAGCAACATATGGATCAATACGACGCAGTCTGCGGTACTATGGCCTTGGCAGCTTGTTCAGATCATCAAGAGCATCAATGTTGTTGTCATTATCAGGCTCTTCCTCTTCCTCTTCCTCATCAGCACTTGGTTCATTGGTCACATAAGTCTCTTCCTCATTGTCATCACTGCTAGTCCCCTAAACAATAGGAGCCCGTACACGTGCACGCTTCGCACGGTCGCAAAGAGCAGAGGAGCTGGAGCCACGCTCCTGGCGAACAAACTGTCCCTTCCTGCTTACATCACGGACCTTCTTAGCACGGCGAGCTCCAACAGTGCCTCCTGAGTCATCTAACAGCAAGCAATGGATACGAGGATAAGTGCAAGGGTCCATGCAATAAAACATAAAAATAGGGACAATATGACATGATAGGAAAATGTTGAACCTGGGGACCCCGGGTACCCGGAGTCAAAGTACCGGGTGCCCGGGGTACTCAGGGCACCTCCAGGTACAGACCGGGTGCCCGGTGTCTGGAGAACGGGTGCCCGGGGTAGCTACCAGCGCGAGACTGGGTGCCCGGGGTGGACACCGGGTGCCCGGGATAGCTACAGCGGGCACACTAGTTGCCAGATTCTAGGCACAAACATAATCTTCACAACCATATTCCCCATCTACGACTTCTAGCATGCATCATAGTCAAAAAGCTACACCAAAAAGGGAGGAGCACGCGTTTTGACTACTAGGAAATGGAGGAGGGGCGAAAACTACCGGAGGAGCCGGCCATGTCGACGGGGAGGGCCTCCGGGGAGGAGATCCGGGTGCCCGGAGGGATCCAGACGGCGAGGGGCGTGGATCCCCTGGAGGAGGCGGCGGCAGCAAGGGGTTGGGGCGTGGGGAGAATGGTGGGAATGAACCCTAACTCCCCACGGTCCCCTCAGATGTAGAGCCGCACGCCTAACCCCGGGTGCCCGGGATGTGAGACCGGGTGCCCGGGGCCCCGGGTGCCCGGTCGAGTGACCGGGTGCCCGGGATGGTCAGAGGGTTTTCTCAAGGACAGGGGACACTCCCCCTGTTCCTGTGCTCACAACTTCTCCAACCATGCCTCTAGATTTCCTAGCTACGGGAGCATGATGCAAAACATAAAAAACTGGAACCCTTGCACAAGATAAGAACTAGGTTGTAGGAAAGAAGGCTTGGGATAGATCGCACACACTAGGTCGTAGGCAATTAGGCACAAATAACCCAAGAGTCTAAATGACTCGAAAAACAGCACAACACACTAAAGCGGAAAAAAGGCGGTGACCCGAGGGTCACCATGTTTGAGCAAATGTGGTACGGAACCGCGAAGATTTTAACCTTGGGCCCGTCTCCACTACTCATCTTTGAAGCACAAGTGCCATATAAAATGGCGGATGTGAAAGATTTTGATCGATTTATGCACAAGTAGGGTTATGTCGGAGTAATTGAGAGAATTCTACTCCCCTACTTATGTGCCTACACCTAAGCAAGATATAGTAAAGCTAGTGTGTGTATGAAAGATCATCAACCCATGTTAATAAGATCCTCGATGTTTAGCTCATGCCTTAACTCACGGAACCTTGCTTCATCAAGTGGCTTCGTGAAAATATCCGCTAGTTGCTTCTCGGTGCCCACATGAAAGAGTTCAATGTCTTCTCGTGCCACATGATCCCGAAGAAAATGATGATGAATATCAATATGCTTGGTTCGGCTATGTTGCACGGGATTATCCGCAATCTTGATTGCACTTTCATTGTCACATAATAGAGGCACTTTGTCACATTTGACACCATAATCCATCAAAGTTTGCCTCATCCATAATAATTGGGCACAACAACTTCCCGTAGCAATGTACTCGGCTTCGGCGGTTGAAAGAGAAACACAATTTTGCTTCTTGGAGGACCAACTCACTAAGGACCTCCCGAGGAATTGACATGAGCCGGATGTGGACTTACGATCCACCTTGTCACCAGCCCAATCCGAATCTGAATATCCCACCAACTTGAAGGAAGATCCTTTGGGGTACCAAAGTCCTAAGTTTGGGGTATAAACCAAATATCGAAGGATCCGTTTCACGGCCATGTAATGGCTTTCTTTGGGGGCGGATTGAAATCTTGCACACATACACACACTTAACATAATATCCGGCCTAGATGCACAAAGGTAAAGCAAAGAACCGATCATAGAGCGGTATACCTTTTGATCCACATCTTTACCATTGGGATCTAGATCAAGTTGGCCATTGGTTGGCATTGGAGTCTTCATAGGCTTGGCATCCATCATATCAAATCGTTTGAGCATGTCTTGAATATACTTTGCTTGGTTAATAAAAGTCCCTCCCCTTAATTGCTTGACTTTAAATCCGAGGAAGAACTTCAACTCACCCATCATAGACATGGCAAACTCCTTGGTCATAAGATTTTGAAACTCAACATTGCAAGCATGATTAGTAGACCCAAAAATAATATCATCAACATATATTTGGCATACAAACAAATCTCCTTTTACTCTCTTAGTAAAGAGAGTGGTATCTATCAACCCCATCTCGAACCCCTTCTCGTTTAGAAACGTCGTAAGGTGATCATACCAAGCGCGAGGTGCTTTCTTAAGACCATACCAAGATTTATGAAGCCGATAAACGTGATTGGGACGTTCGGGGTCTTCAAAACCGAGAGGTTGCTTGACATACACCAATTCACTTAAAGGACCATTTATAAATGCACTCTTAACATCCATTTGATATAACTTAAAATCATGATGAGAGGCATAAGCAAGTAAGATGCGAATGGACTCAAGATGGGCAACGGGAGCAAAGGTTTCACCAAAATCCAAACCTTTGATTTGGGTGAATCCTTGTGCCACTAAACTTGCCTTGTTACGAGTGACTTGTCCATGCTCATCTTGCTTGTTCTTGAAAACCCATTTGGTCCCAATGACATTATGATTTTCCTTGGGCCTAGCAACGAGCGACCACACCTTGTTGCGAGAGAAATTGTTGAGTTCTTCAAGCATAGCTCCTACCCAATCCGGATCATCAAGAGCTTCTTCTACCTTAAGAGGCTCAATACAAGAGACAAACGAGTGATGTTCACAAAAGTTTGCCAAACGTTTACGAGTAGTTAACCCTTTTGAGATGCTTCCAAGGATGTTGTCGGTGGAGTGTTGAAGCGTTTGAAGTCTCAAAACCGCTTTTTGTCTCTTCTTTTCAAGTTCTTCTTCACTAGGTTGAATTCTTCGTGGAGAAACTCGAACTTGCTTCCTCTTTGCTTGTGGAGAGACAACTTCTTGAACTTGATCTTGATCACTTTTATGAGCTTGATCTTGGGTCTCTACAATAGGTTCATCACCATTTGATTGAGCTTGCCCTTGATCTTGCTCGGTAGCTTGAGGGACCTAATCTTGCTCTTGGATAGGTGCTTGTTCTCCCGAAACATCTTGTTCTTGTGGTGGCGGTGATGACTTCCCTTGAGGAGAATCCTTAAGAGGGGCTCTTACCCCTTCTTCGATTACTTGGACTTGGGGTGTTTCTTGTGGAAGAATGTGGCCTATCCCCATGGTCCTTATAACTTGAGAAGGAGCCTCATCACCTACAACACTTGGAACAATTGGTTTGGTTTGGGAGCCGTTATCCTCATCAAAATCCACATTCGATGACTCCTCAATACATCCGGTGGATTTATTGAGAACTCGATACGCATGGGAGTTTGAAGCATATCCAACAAATATTCCCTCGTATGTTTTTGCTTCGAATTTAGCTAACGGGTTTTCTTGTTGAGAATGAAACACTTACAACCGAATACATGGAAGTACTTGACATTTGGCTTCTTCCCGATTAGGAGTTCATATGGTGTTTTGTTCTTGAGCTTGCGGAGATATAGCCTATTAGAGGCATGACACGCGGTGTTGATGGCTTCGGCCAAAAGCTTGTATGGAGACTTGTACTCATCAAGCATTGTCCTTGCCATCTCAATAAGAGTCCTATTCTTCCTCTCCGCAACACCATTTTGTTGAGTATAGGCCGCGGAATATTGATGTTTGATCCCCTCAACACTCAAGAACTCATCCATTGTGTAATTCTTGAACTCGGTACCATTGTCACTTCGAATAGCCATGATCTCACATTTGTGTTGACGTTGAGATTCTTTGGCAAATGATATAAAGGTCTCTTGAGTCTCATCTTTGGTCTTGAGAAAGAAAACCCATGTATATCTTGTATAGTCGTCGACAATGACAAGGCAATACCTCCTGCCACCCAAGCTATCATAGGATGGAGGCCCAAAGAGGTCCAAATGAAGGAGCTCAAGAGGCCTCGTCGATGTGATGATAGTCTTCATCTTGTGTTGCTTCTCATGTTGCTTTCCGGCAATGCAAGCACTACAAACACGATCTTTGGCAAAAGAAACATCGCTTAGTCCAACAATGTGATCCCCCTTTATAAGGGATTGTAAATTTCTCATACCAACGTGGGCTAGCCTCCGGTGCCATAGCCACCCCACGTCGGCCTTGGCCATTAGACATGTTTTAGGTGAGTGCTCTCTTTTGAGAAATCAACCACATAAAGGTTGCCTTCAACATTCCCAACAAAGACCACTTTGAGAGTATCCCTTTTAAAGACGGTCACATGGAATTCACTAAAAAGTGAGTCATAACCAGCACGTGCCAATTGGATAGTGGAAAGTAGATTGTAATGAAGGGATTTGACAAGAGTGACATTCTTGAGTGAAGAATCACTCGAGATGACAAACTTCCCTAACCCCAATACCTTTCCCTTGCTATTGTCGCCAAAGGAGATGTCCGAGGATGACTTGAGCGAGTCAACGAAATCCACGAGTATATCCTTGCCTCCGGTCATATGATTGGTGCAACCACTATAAATCACCCATTGTGTTCCACCGGAGGCATAGTCCTGCAACCATCAAGCTTTGTTTTTAGGTCCCCATTTTTCAATGGGTCCTAGAGAGTTAGCAACAAGGGTCTTAGGAACCCAAATAGTCCATGCATAATCATCATAATTAGTGCCGACAAATTTAGCAAAAGTATAGCCATCATTCCTTCTCAAAAGGACATAAGATGGATTGTTCATGCCGGTATAATTAGAAGAGGGAACCATCTCCTTTGAGATGACTTCCTCTCCAACCTTCTCCTTCTCCTTTTCCTTCTCCTTGTGCCCTTCTTGCACAAATGTGATTTGTTGTTGTGGAGAAGTAGCTTGGTGCTTCTTCTTCTTGTTCTTGTTCTTCCTTTTCTTTTGAGAGGGATCAAAACCGATTCCCTCCTTGGCCACACATTCCTTTTGATTACTCAAAAGCTCATTCAAGTTCTTTTCGCCTTGAATAAAAGACACGATACCTTTCTCAAGTTGATCTTTCAACTTTTTGTTCTCAACAAGTAGGGATGCATAATCAATGGAGTTAGAAGCACATGCATCATTAGGAGAGAAAGTAGAAAGAGACTTAAGAGTTGAAGCCTTAAGTTGGTTGTAAGACTCGGTGAGAGTTATAAGCTCCCCTTTTATGAGCTTTTGGCTCTTTTCAAGGAGTTTATACTCCTCACCGAGTTCACCATGAGCAACTTTAAGCTTAGCAATTTTATCCAAGAGATCGTGTTTAATTTCAAGAGAGAGTTCTAGGGCATCATTGACTTTAACAAAGTCTATCTCATGTGAAGTGACGGTTTCCTCAAGTGAGGCTTTCATGGTTTCTACTTCAAGGAGATTTTGCTCAAGGAGATCATTTCTTTCATTTTCCTCCATTAAGAGGGTTTCCACATTTCCGATGTAGTCATCACGTTCGGGGAGTGACCTCATCATGTTGATGAAACGAGCAAGGGATTCTCCCTTAAGTGTCTTCATGAAAGCCAATGAGGCTTCCTCGCTATAATCTACACCATCATCTTCACACTCGTTATCCAACTCCTCTTGCGAAGGGTTGGTAGTGGTAGATGATGGCTTAGGGTTGATAGACTTTGATATTACCTCTCTTGCCATGAGGCATCGGTTGACGATGGTCTTGTTCTCGTTGGGGGAGTCGAAGAGGCTTGATGAGGTGGAGGAGGACTTGGAATGCATGGCAATAGCGGACATGCCCTTGTGCTCATCATCATCACCATCTTCTTCATCCTCGGATAGGTACTCTTCATGAACAAGAGCTTTGTCACCACGCCTCTTGGCAAACTTGTTGAATCTCTTCTTCTTGAGAATAAGCTTCTCGGATTTCTCTTCTATTCTTTCATATGGACAATCCGCAACGAAATGCTTTGGACTATCGCAATTGTAGCACTTTCTTCTTCCAAACGTTTTTCCCTTAAAGTTGTTACTTACTTTGTTTCCCAAAGTCCCCATGGTGCCCACATATTTTCTGACCAAAAGAGCCAAATCTTATTCAAAGTCATTTGCCGGGCACGAGGAAACATCTTCATCTTCACAGTAATCTTCCACTTCTTCCACCTCCACAATCTTCGAGGGGGAAGCCACCTTCTTGGCCTTCAAGGCGAGGTTGTTGGTGCTATTCATCCCTTGAACAAGGTCATGGGTTTGCTTGGACTTTGACTTCAACAAGGACTTGGTGGTGAAAGATGACACAATTTGATTTGGAGTCAATTGGTCAAAATCCATGCGTTGATGGATCATGGTGACCATTGTGTCATCCGTCAGAATCATGGCACTCAAGAACTTATCCTTGATGAAATTGTCATCGGCCCATGTGCAACCATAGTTCCTTAAATCCAAAACGATGGACTTGAGTCTACGGAAAACTTGATCCGCAGACTCACCATCTTTCCTCACGAACATGTTGACCTCCGTCTTGAGAATTGCCAGACGAGATGTCTGCACACTAACATCTCCTTCAAAGATTTCACAGAGAGTTTCCCAAATTTCTTTGGCCATCTTCAAGAGAGCAATGGAGTCTTGATAGTCTTCGGGAACGGCCCTCCTGAGCATGTGACAGGCGATATCATTGAGTTTCTCATCAACCTCTTCTCTTGGAGATAAGCTTGATGGATCTTCAGGATGATGGCCTCTCAAGATGACCCACCACACTTGTGTGGAGGCACTCCGAACATGTGACTCCATAGCTAATTTCAATTTACCAAACTTGTCAGGATTCAAGAGGGGGCGTCCCCAGTATGATTAATATGCGGCATAGGAATATGAGGACGAGCATATGAAGGAGCAACAACATTATAAGACGGTGCAGAGGTGTGTGGTGGTGGTGTGGGTGTCTCCTTTACTCCATCAACATCCAAAGTGGCGTTTGGACGAAATGTTGATGAGGTAGAAGGACTTTGCGAAAAAGAAGCAAGTTTCTTGTCGAATTCATCACGAACCAATGCCTTCATCGACATTTCCATGGAGCTTTTAAAGGACTCCATGAAAGAGGTGAATTCGGACATGGTTAGTGATATGGAGGAGCTAGGTCCTCCACTCTCTTGGTGTGTTGTTTGTGTAGCGGGTGGGTTAGCAATGGGTGCACCAAGTGCTCCCCCATCCGCGGGAATGTTTTCACCTTGATCCCCTAGATCGACCATATTCTCTTAGGCGGTAAAGCCCTTAATAAGATCCCAAAGCTCTGATACCAATTGAAAGGATCGATACGGTCAACTAGAGGGGGGGTGAATAGGTGACTAACAAATTTAAGCTTTATTACTGAAATTTAGGGTTAGGCGGATAAAAACAATTCTCTAGATGAGCTAGATGAAACAACCCTAGGTGGCAAGCAAGCTTAAGACCAGTATGCTAGGAAACAATTACAATAGCAAGCCAACATGCATACAAGGTTAGAACGAGTAAAGTGCGGAAAGGATAAACCACAAGTGACGAGAAGGCGCGGCGGTTTGTTTGACCGAAGTTCACACTCCTTTGAGGGAGTGCTAATCTCCGTTGGAGCGGTGCTCAAGATTGAGAGCGCTACCAACAACGTAGCTCACCGTATTCTCCCTTTTCGAGTCACCCCCAACGGATGAGCCTCGAATCACTCGGGGTTGGTCTTGAAGGCGATCACCACACCTTTACAGACTTCCCGGAGCACACCACAAGCAAGGAAGCTTCTGGGACGGACACTTAGCCGCCTAGGAGCCAAAGCTCCAAGAGTAACAAGTCAACGGTGAAGAAATCTTGAGGGGAACTAAAAACGGTTTGGTGGAAGTGTAGATCAGGTGAATCTCCTCCGGATCCCAAAGTATTGGAGAGTTTAGTTGGGGGAGCAAGGAGGAATCCAAGCTTTTGAGGTTTGGCAATGGTGAGGAGCTTGGGGAGAAGATTAGGAAGCAAAGAGGAAGAAGAGGGGGTTTTTATACCCCCTACCCCAAATCTGCCCGTTGGACTCGGGGGACCCCGGGCACCCGGGGTAAAGACCCCAGGCACCCCGGGTGGTCAGAGAGCTCCTCCATGGGGGCCGGGCACCCGGGGGTCCAGGACCCCGGGCACCCGGAGTACTCAGAGAGTACCAGCATGCGGGACCGGGCACCCGGGGGTCCAGGACCCCGGGCACCCGGAGTACTCAGAGAGTACCAGCATGTGGGACCGGGCACCCGGGGGTCCAGGACCCCCGGCACCCGGGGAGGTCAGGGAGGATTGGGACTTCTCCCTGACATACCACCACTCTTATGCCTCCAGGCCCTATACATCCTAAACTAATCCAAAAACACTGTGACCCCTCTTAATAGTGCAGCATGGCTACGACTCAAAAGGAACCGAAAAAAAACTTCCGAGTCCAAGAGCACGCCATCTTCTCCTTTTTGGTTAGAGAGGGGACACCCGCATCCGTAGATGCCACCGAGAACCTAATGACCTGAGATACACTATAAAACTGTCATTAGTCCTCGCAAATCGTATTGTAATTAATACCAAAACCGCAATCAGGGGCAATTGCACTTTCAATTGCCCAGCTGTCATTTGTTCACCTCGCATAGCTGTTTACGTCTTTTGGGAGAGAGACATCGCTAGTAAACTTCATGGGACCCCGGACAATATTTAAACCACTGTTTAGACCCTCAATTTACTTCCTGTTTTAATTTCTAGTCGCAATTACTATTATCTTTATCTCTCGCGTTTGACCCTTTGTAAACGACAAGGCCGAAGGGATTGACAACCCATCTGTACTCGTTGGGAGCAAAGTTATTTGTATCTATGTGCAGGTCCATGACAACTCTCGTGCTATCAAGTAATTTCTAGCGCCGTTGTCACCTACTTGTCGTCGTCGGAGTCCTATTGGAGAGAAACCTTGGTATCTTCACCGAGGGAAATTAACGCTACGCTACATCTCAACCTTCTAGTTGAGGTAGCCAACGAGGAGCACTACTTCAGTGCCATCACTCCCCGGTGACCAGATCTGGCGAGTTCCCCGACCTCCCCTTGCCCAGCGCCATCGCTCCGCTTATCGTCGGCCGGCAACCGTCGTCGCCACCGCTCGGCCCTGTCCAGGATGAGCGTGAACCAAGAAGACTCGTCCCCAGCAGGCTGGCACGCAGCGTGGCCCAGCCACAACCCCGTGGACTAGCCCAGCGGCCTCAGTCGCGCTATCCCTCGCCCAGGGCGAGGAGCCGCTACCCCGCACCCACCCGCCAGTTGGGCCTTGGCCCGTATGGTGAGCGCTCCCTTTTCCCTTCTTCTGCTGTGGTACATGGTCTTGGCCTAGATCTCTCCTGTTATAGTGCGCCCGTAGGCATTGTTTAGTTTTCCAGCGCTCAACTTGTGTAGGCCCGTTTAGAGCAGATTCGGCCTAGTAGACGAATAGTATATTTTTCTAAGCATTTATATTGCAGATTGTGTTCATAACTTCTGATGCTTGTATCTTTTTAACCGTAACTCCGTTTGGGGTGTTCTTTACATTGACTAGAATTTTATGCAGATTATGATTGTGCTATTGTTTGCTGCTGTTAACCAATCTAAAATATGATTTAGGGCAGAACAGTACCAAATTCTTTAATTGTCGTGGGGGTACTTAGTGATATGCCATGTTTAGGATTTTTACCTCATTTAAATTGATTAGTATAGGTAGTTTACTTTATGCTTAACCTCTTGCCATGATTTTGTGATGTGCCATGATTATGTGAGATGCCATGTTAACAACCTCTGCTCATGTTGTGTAGCTAAACAAATTGAATCGATGATAAATGTGTGGTATTGTCGTGTGTGACCGATACTTCACTTAACCTGTTAGTAACCGCTCTCGGCGGTAGATATGTATTGTAGTGTGTTGTCTCGCTTTAGTAACAACTTGATCTTGTTTCTTGTTGGTGATTGCTTCGTAGTAATAGATGCTTGCTCGTCAATTGCCTTTCCAGTGTTTCCTTCTTGTGTGCTCCCGCGATTACTCTCGGAGACGATGCGAGCTTGCGATCGACTACACCTTTGGAATCCGACTTATCAACATGCAAGGACTATACATTACTTATGATCCATTCTATTTAACCAGCGGTTTGCATGCTAGTCTAGGTTAGGTTCGATGTTTGATCCTACCACATGTTTACATCCTCTCTTAAACCGATACAGCCATGTCCCCTCCCAGCAAACCATGTACTGCTATGTTACTATTGCTCGTTGCTCATCCCCTGCTTAGTATGCATGCTTATGATGCTACGAATGTTACCAACTTTTACTCCTTGGATTGGGGTATCATACTATCATATATTTGTGGATGATGTGATTAATATGATGTTGACTATATTCGATGAAGGATGGAAGGTCCAGGATGTCCCGCCTCGATGCTTTGTTCCATTCGATTCATCTAGGACCCGAGTTCCGGGTATTGTATCTCTTGACGAGCGTGCTTAACCGCGTGTGGGATTTTGTGGGGTCCCCTTTTCTTACCTACCTAGATTCAAACATTTCTAGAGGTGTCCCAAGTTGATTT
Source organism: Bromus sterilis (assembly GCA_950022295.1). Taxonomy (NCBI): domain Eukaryota; kingdom Viridiplantae; phylum Streptophyta; class Magnoliopsida; order Poales; family Poaceae; genus Bromus; species Bromus sterilis. The sequence continues at coordinate 213,119,490 of OX465599.1, forward strand.
TCCATTTGAAAACCGTGTTTGTGCCTGTCGGGTCGCTCCTGGAAGACTTTTTCTTAAAACAAATCGGGCCACTGGGAACATGGTTTTCCTGTTAGTCCACTTGATCAGCTAGGACACGGGCCTCAGTGAGTGCACCTGTAATCCGACATGCGTTAGCCGGAAGAGTCCGATCCAAGAGTGCAGACGACTTTGGATTGGGTGTCGACTCCCCGGGGGCACCCGGATTTGTTCGTTGTTAGTTAGAGGGATTATGACGTCCGGTTCTCTCAGAACAACTCTTCAATGAGCATCTTTAACGGTCCCGAGTGAGAGAGCTTGGCGTACATGCGGATCCTTGTAATGGGCATTTGGTACACCCCTACAGGGTAAAGTCGTGTCCACGGTTATGGACGACTTGGGACCTACTCCTTGTTTAGATAACATCAACTGAATCATAGCTAAAACTTGATCAACGTGTGTGTGCCTTGACCGCTTCTTCTTCATCGGGTGATGAAGGGGAGGACAAGGATTGGATAGGTGTTATGTTTGCGCAAGTAGCTGATAGCAGACTTGTTGGAGGCGATTCCCCATCGAATGCTTGGTTTCTTATCTTACTCTCTAGATCGTTAGCCACTTCATAAATGCTAGTGCGGCAACAACCTCACCACTATCCCTTCCTTATCGTGAACTACTAGTTATCCTAGAGTGACGAGTGATGAAGTCCTTGCTGGGTCAGTTGACCACTACAGGATGATGCTGAGTACTTCTGTATTCATGATAATACCCCCAAACTCTTTTCAGGGTTCTTGATCGACAACAGGTATGGTGATCGACGTTTCACATGGAGACTCGATGACGACTAGTTAGGCGGATCCCGATGGAGAGCCTGGACCCGTGTGGTTATGGGGACGGTGTATTTTCTCTTTGCCACTAGGCCTTTGATTGTAGTCTGTACTCAGACATATATCTTCCACTGATGTATTGTATTAAGCCAGTTGTATGCCGATTGTATGAGGTGTTGTATCCCTGTAGCTGTAATGTTGTGGTATCATGTTGAAATCCGAGACATATGGCTTTGTCATATGTCGCGGTGGGTTCGATATGTACTTCGTCATCGGATCTGGATGGAAACATCCATATCTGAAACAGTACCGCATATCTGGTCTTACATTCCCATAGCTCATATGTGCATCCGTTGCATGGCAATCCCTACTCCAGATATCATATGTATCATTTGGCTTTCTCTCACCTATCATTGTCCTCATTGATGTGAACCTTTATCACTTTTAGACTTCCACCTCCATCATTTATTCTATTAGCCATCCTAGGTGCCAACTCATTTTTCTTGCGCTTATTCATTGCATGAGTGCTCAAAGTCAAAAGGGAGAGGATCAAACTGACTTGTACCTGGCCGATGGTTTAGGGATGAGTCATAATAAGATTCCAAAGAGACTATGTGTGAAAATTAGTAGATTCAATTCTCGACAACTAATAAGTATTTTTATGCTCTAAACCCATCTCCCAGTTTCTGTACAGGAATATGATTGGAGACATTTCATTCACGGACAGTGAGAGCTCTTGGACCTTCATGTTCTTACTTTACTAGTTTCAATACTAGATATAGAATCTTGCTTGTTATTATCTTTTATGGAATTACATATCTTTCCTGCTGCACTTCAAAGTTCTACTTATGTTGGTAGCATGTCACCACAAAAAATATCTTTGTTGTCATTTATTAACTCGAGGACGAGCAGGAATTAAGCTTGGGGATGTTGATACGTCCCTAACGTATCTATAGTTTTTGCTCGTTCCATGCTTCTTTTGATGACATTGTTACATGTTTTGATGCACTTTCATACCATTTCCAACATATTTGGGACTAACCTATTAACCTAGTGTACAGTGCTAGTTTTTGTCTGTTTTTGTCCGTGCAATGCAGAAAATAGCTGAAAAATCAAAGTGATCGAAAAAATCCAGAAAAATTCCAAAAAATATTTTTCACCAAAAGACTCCAGAAGCCCGAACGGCATCCAGAGGGCGCCAACCCCTTGTGAGGCGACCACATGGCGCGCCTAGGGGCAGGTTGCCCCCCTGTCCATGTGGGACCACCCCTGGTGCCCCTCTTTAGCATATATATATAGGGTGCGTCTATTCTACAACTGATTGTAGAATAGTATTCTACAATAGAAAACCTTTATAAGGCAATTTCTTAGAAAAAAAACATGCCCACGTTCCAGCCCCACTTCTCTCTCTCCTCCTCTCGATCCATTCTCCCTCGCAACCGTCGCCTCCCTACCGCACCGCCAGCCTTCGGCCCGCCTCCTCCCACACCGGCCTGCTACGACCTCTTGCTTCGGCCGCCTCCCGCTCAAATCTCCTGCCACCACGTCCGCTGCGGCCTCCTGCGCCAGGCGCCTGCTACCGCGACCGCGACGGGCTCTCGCATCGGCCGCCTCCTCCCGCGCCCCCTTCCTATCGGCTACCGCAGCTGCCACGGCCTCCGACTCCGGCCGCCTCCTCCCGCGCCCCCGCGGCCAACCTGCTACCGCGGCCGCCACGGCCTGCGACGCCGGCCGCCTCCTCCCGCACCCCCTGGCCTACCTGCCCCGGCGACCTCGACCCCACCTTCCACCTCCGGCAGCCGCCCAGTCCCCATCATCAGATCTCCGGCAAGCCCAGGTACGCATGGCCCTGCCCCTCCCCCACCACCCCCTGGGGCCCGAGCTCCTCACAATCATCTCCGTCTTCTTCCCTTTTGATCTTCTCTCTTGATTCCATGTGCAGGTCGAACGCGGCCGCGCACTCGGGCTCTCGCGAGGTGAGATAGGCCGCCTATGATAGGCTTCACCATTCCTAACCTCATCGATGGATGTCGTCTCGGCGGTGATTGGCCTCCAGCCGCTGCGCCTTGCAGCGTCCACGCTCGGCCAGCCTTGCACAATGTTGTTTTTTGTTACAGTTCTGATCCTAGTGTTTCTGTAAACGAAAATTTAGATTGTGCAAGTCAATGGATGATGAGGCAGATTTAAGTGTCAATGGTTGTATATCTTGTACACTAATTTCCATCTGTTCATTTCTTTTTTTCTCATCATTTGTACTATTGTTACTATCCGAAATTTTGACAAGATCTGGTTAAATAAATAGAAGTATACACCTTTGCAACAAAATAGACCAACAACATATGTATAAAACAGTAATATCGTAAGCAGTACAATAATCTCACTGTAAGAAATACAAAAATAATATCGAGAGCAGTGCAAAAAATATGTATAAAGCAGTACAAACTACAAGTTTAAAATAGAAGCACTACATAACTTCTTATTATCGGGCAGTACCACTAAATCATCCTCGGCAGTACCATCAGTTCATTTTGGCAGTATAATTTAATTATTTTTAGCAGTACAAAAAAATTCGCGCAATGCAAAACTCATATTCAATAGAAGTACAAGATACATGTCGAGGGAGCTAGGTTATGTAAAAATAATTTACGAGCAGTGCAATTTATTCATTTTGAGCAATACAAAAACAATTGTCGGGCAGTATGAAACTCGTATTCCACAGAAGTACAAGGCAAAGTTATGCTCTTTAAAAAAATCCGAGTAATACAATTATAATATTATCAGGGAGTACGAAAATCATATACCGCAGAAGTACAAGGCACGTGTGGAGGGGATTTGAGTTCTTTGGAAAATTTATGGGCAGTACAATTTAATCATTTTGAGCAGTACAAGAAATTCTTTATTGTCGGGCAGTACGAAACTCATATTCACAGAAGTACAATGCTATGTTTCCTTGGAACAAGAAAAATCTCGATATTTTGAATATTGTTCAAAAACCGCGAAGAATTGGAAAATGTTAAAACAGGAAAAAGTTGCTAAATTTCAGTACCTTTCCAACGCCATATCATTTGCATCATTCCGAGCTCCGATGAATATCAATGATCATCTTTTAATAAAACTGAATTTTAGTATTTGGAAAATTGTTCAAAAACTATGCATAATTTGGGAAAACTTAAAACACTGAAACGTTTCTAACTTTCAGTAGCTTTCCAACGGTATATCATTTACTCTATTCCGAGAAGTGGTTAAAAAATTAATATCAAATTACTCTTTGTCTATTTTGAATGAATTTCGGTATTTTCAAAACTGCTAAAAAATTATGTAAAATTTCAAAAACCTTAATACATGAAAAAGATGGAAAATTTCAATAGCTTTCCAACGCCAAATAATTTGCATCATTCTGGGGTCTGAAAATTATCAATAATCATATTTTAATAAAACTGATTTTTAGTATTTTCAAAACTGTTCAAAAAATATGCAAAATTTGTTAAACATTAAAACATAAAAACGTTTGGAAATTTCAGTAGCTTTCCAACTGTATATCGTTTGCGCAATTCCGAGAAGTGGGTAAAAAATTGCGTTCGAAACACTTTTCAATCAGTTTTTTATGATTTCTGTTTTTTGAAAATTCATAACAAAGAATATAAAAATTAGGAAAAAGTCGCAATACAAAAAAGTTGGGAATTTTTTGTAGCTTTCCAACGGCATATCATTTGTGCAATTCCGATAAATGGTTTAGAATCTACGAGCGAATTACTACACATAGACAGAACAGCAGTACCGACTTAACGTAAAAGCAGTACGGCAGTGTATTACAAAAGAAGTACGAGATCGTCATCTCGAGGCAGTACGAGATTATTGCAGAATATTATTCTATCATCGATTGTAGAATATATATATATATATATATATATATATATATACGTCCCATTCCAGAGACTCTCGAGGAGGACACTTTCGCGCGATCTACGCCACTGTTTCGCCGCCGCCGTGATTCCAAGATCGGGATCAACAGAAGTTCTTGTCCCGACACCCTGCCTGAGGGAGGATTAATCTTTGAAGGCCCCTTCATCACCATGATTGCCTCCGGGATGCTCAGTGCGTACTCCCTCCTTGGACCACGGGTCCATGGCAGCAAGCTGGTTGATGTATTCTCTCCAATCTTGTGCTTCATTATCTAGACCTTGTGAGTTGCCTAACATGATCAAGGCATATTTGTTATAATTTCTATGTTGTTATGTTGTGTTTGCTGGGATCGGATGGATTATGAGATTATGTTCAGATTGTGTTAGTAATATATTTAGTTTTCTTTTATATTGTTTTCTTGAGAAATCATGCATGTTCTCCGTTATAGTTTGTTGATTTGGCCAAGTAGTAAGTTGTAACTCCAAGAGGGAGTGTTATGCTAGAAAAAGGGTTCATTCTCCTGATGTGTGGCTTGAGTGACAGAAAAATGGGACTAGGGAATGCATTGTTGACATTAGGGGTAAAACAGTGGTGCTTGTGACTTCGTGTTGCAAGGATTGCTTACATTACGCATAGAGTGTTAATGAAATTGTCTGTTGCTTTGAGTTCGCAAAATTAGTTGTGGCTCGCAACTTAATACCCGCAAGTAGTTCTGGATAGATATCTCAAGGTGGATAATTAGTATGTAAATATTGATGAATAAATGATCTACTTGTTTTGGTGTAATGCCATACGATTGATCCTTTTACTTTATGTAGCATAATTAGCATTGCAATGCGTTTATAATTATGTGAATCGCCCAACTTTAATTTGTTCACCCAGCATAGTTCTTACCATAATTTGAGAGAGAGAGACATCACTTGTGAGCATCATGACACCCCGATCCATATTCTCATCATAAGTACACACCACTACTACTTACTTCTTTATTTCCTTTTCGCTGCATTATTATTTCCCGTTTGCGTTTTAACTTTGTAAATGGCAAGGCTAGAGAGATTGACAACCTCTCTAACTCGTTGTTAGGAAAGTTAGTTGTGTCTTGTGTGCATGTTCACTACAGCCGTAAACTTACGCGCCATATTTCTGATGTCGTTACCACCTACTTGTTGACTTTAGAATCATACTAAAGACATAAACATTGGTATCTTAACTGACGGAAATTTGTTTTTATCTACATCATAACCTTCCACTTAGGGTAACCAACAAGGAGATGTTATGTACACCCATCATCAAAGTTTGGATAGACTTGTCTCGAGCTTGTTGCTTTTGAAAATGCAAATCCGAACAGGCTCCTCTCGTAGCGTAAAAATATCTATGCTCCATCTATTGCGACTGGGCAATGGTTCGGCCTCTTATGTATTTTCTTCCTTTTTCTCCTGAAATGTGGTAGACCAATTTTCTAACTGTCTTGTCAGACCTCTCCGCTGTTGGTCCCCATGTTGACCGGGAAATCGGAGCGCATGCCTACCATCATTAAATGTTTTCACTTTATCATGGAAAAACGAATTGACGTGTTAGCCTAGCACGTCTTGTCCCATCACTGCTTGGGGACAAAGAATACTTTGAACCGATTATGTGTCTTTCGTGGTCGACGACACCTCAATTTTCGCGATCGTCATCATGTGTAGTGGGAAACCACAAAGGATAGTTGAGGCACATGCCACACTACCATAATTACCGCTTCGTTTAGCCATCAAAAATCTATGGCGGGGTGACCCTTTAACTCTTTACCTTGCGCGCCTTCATGTTTTTCCTATGCATCTGCTCATCCATTGTTGCAAGATTTTATTTAAAATGACATTTCTCTCTTATCCCTTCTCACTCGACTGTTCAATGTCGCATGGAGGTGGACCTCGTTTTCATGACACGGGGCATGCACGCGATCGAGGACGAGGAGGAAGTTGTGCTGGCACCATTGTCGAAGAACGTGGGAAGGACGTCGTGAGCACTTCCTTTAACGACAAAAGGAGGAATAAGGATAAGGCAATTGGAACGAGACCTCGCACCTCAAGGAGCTCATGACCGTGTGGGCTCCTAACAAAGAAGTAGAGACTAACATGGAAGGTGTTGGGAGAAGAGCAGATCCCCGATCCAAATGGATAAGACATGCACTAGTACCGAGCGCAGCTATGCACACAGTTTTTTACTCCCTTCGCATATGATTTTTGTAACCGTGTGCCCAAATGGGTGGGTGATGAGTGCTGCCATCGCTAACAGGCAGCAAAAACAGTGTGCGATCATGTGGTCACCCCCCACAATTTTGAAAGCAACACTCGTGTGTGGTTGTGATGTAATCACCCACAATTTCAGCTTCCCAATTGTGTGCAATATGCATATATCCCTGATGATTCCATATAAAGAACAGTGGCCGAATAGGTCTTACATCCCTCACGACTGGTTATGCACAGACGTGTGCATTCATAGTTGCATTGCACACGATCATGTTTCTTACTTGTTTGTATTGTTATGTTCATTGCACACACTCAATTTTCTTGAACCGTGTCCTTTGCAATGATGAGCGATTTCTATTATTTTTATTTTATTTAAAACATTCAAAACATATATTAAATACATGCAATTGGAAGGCGGATAACACTATTCATATCACACAATTTTATTGTTGTGCGCATGGCACACATCGATCGGTACATAGTATTTTGATCACTCAGTGATCATTATAAAGGTATACATTGAAGCGGAGCTATAGGTTATGTGCCATAGATTTCGGAAGCCCTCCTCTCTCCTCTCCTGGCACTGATGGATGGAGTGGGAAAGGATGGGGGTGCGTCCGTGTTTAGCTATAGGTTATGTTTCCCTTTTATCCCTCTTGGCCAATAATTTCGCATCTAGATCCAGAATTGTCCTCGTCTTCGATTATGTTCTTCTTTCCCGAGTCCTTGTTGAGGACATCATAGTGGAATAGCAATAAGTGGCCGATGACGGCTCCTATGTTGTTGTGATCCCGCCAGATCCATGGTTCTATCTAACTTCGTTTATTGACACTTCGTTTCCTAGTCCCTACTTTCCTTGTTGTAGATTGAGAAGAAAGCTGATGATTGCAAGCGACACCGGTCTCATCCCACCCTTCTACTTGTTCTTCCTGTTGGAAAAGTGGAGATGGGTTTTTGTTTGGACGAGTGCTTCTATAATAAGGTCGATTTTCCCCTGGGTTTGCTGAAAGATCATCTCCTATTCTTCTTCCTTGAAAGCCATCATGATGGTGGGTGCAGGGGAGAAGAAACATGGAGGCCGCGATTTACTTCTAGGAAAATAGTTTCATCTCCACCGGTGTTGTGTTGGGGTTCGCAGCGGAAAACACAAATTTTTCCTAACTAGCGTTTCCCATAACCCAAGATCTAGATGGCCGTATTACCGTAACGGAAAGGGTTGCGGAATAACATACCTCGGGGTGTAGTCCATTGCGCGGGAAACATTCCCGCAAATGTGGTTGATGTAATCGAACGAAGTTCACATCCCCCTCGCTGTGTTAGCACCCGGATGGGTGTAGTGCCACACATGTAGCACCTCATAGTACTCGCACACGTACGAGAATCGATGACGACCTTCGTTCTCCGATCCAGCGAAGGTGATGGAAGTAGACCTCCTGAATCGGAGTTTCGGCAGCACGACGGCCTCCGTGTAGCAGAGATGCATGAGTCCCACTATAGGATCCAAACAAGGGTATCCCAACGTGGAAGAGACGAGGAATGGGAGAAGACCGGAGAAAACCGATCTCAATTCAGAGTAATATTTATTTTCTCACGAATTTATGTGTCTTTAAAAAGTCCACCTTACATGTCTTTATATAGGGCGAGGGGAGGGAGTCAACCCCCCTCCCTTAGCAATGTGGGACTAAAGTCCCTATGCTAAAGGGGGTGGCCAGCCAAGGGAGGAGGGGGGCACCCCTCATGAGCCCTAGGGCCCATGGCGCCTCCCTCTCTCTCTCTCTCTCTTTCGTTTTCCCTTTTATTCCCCTAATGGGCCTTTTTCATAAATAAGGCCCGTTGCACTTTTTAATAATAAATAAAGTGTTTTTAATTATAAATTCAATTAATTAATTAATTAACATATTATTCCTTCTCCCGGTGATCCGGAACACCTTCCGGCTCACTCCGAAACTCCTTCGGGTCAACACGGAACTTTTCCGGTGCTGCTTCCTTTATTCTCCGGTAACTCCAATAGTTCCGAAATGGTCTCCGATTTCATCGAGCCCTTAAGTGTGTTACCCTACGGTCCAAGAACATTCCAGTCATGACCGAGATGAGGCTACGGTCAATGATCATCAGCGAGACCTGGATGCCCATAATGACCCCCTGTGCATTCCAGATATCCAAACCGATTAGACCTTACGTCGTATAGTATTCCCTTTGTCATCGATACTAGATTAGTCCGAGATTCGATCAATGACATCCTATGTCTGGTTCAACCTCATTACCGACAAATCCTTATTCACTCGTTCCGTGATATTCATCCCCGTGACCTAGTCACACGCTGCGCAACTTTATGGATGGAATTTCACCGAGTGAGCCCTGAGTATCTATCCATCACATGGATTGACAAATCCCGCTCTTGTAACTATACTCCTCAACATATTCAACGGAATACCCAAGATACAACCGTTATGGCCAACATATTTCAGTCAGGCGGTGGGATGTAACTCAAAGCATCCAAGAAGATAGCAATTATGCAAGTACTCACGGTCAAAGGAATGGTCTACTACGTTCTGTAATTACAACACTGAACCTTCATAAGTTTGATCGTGTTTTAATGCTTACGTTGGGTAATGTTCATCACGTCATTCATCCAATGAGGTGACCTCATAGCCAATTGACTTAATTGTCCATGATCGCGAAACAACGACCATCATGTTGACCATGAACTAGTTATTGATATAGAGGCTAACTAGGAACGTTGGGTGTTTCTATACCACACATGTACCATTGTTTCAAAGTTACAGTTCTATCACGGTATGAAACTAGTTATGAACTTGCTTAGATATATTGGAATAATCATATATTATTTGCCTCTAGAGCATATATCCAACAGTCTCCCACTTGCACTAGAGTGCTAATAATCTAGCCGCATTTTCTGATCATAATCATCTGATCATATAAGTGTTCATTGATCATGCTTACTCATGGAAGAGGTTTCGTCAACGATCTACACTAATTCAGATTCGTATGTTTCCTTTGCAACTGTTATTGGTCAACTAGTTTGACATACCACTCATTATCATATAATGGTTGGATATAAGTTTCGCGTGAGAGTGAGACTATTATTTCACAATATCCTCCAATGACCTTTTGGTTCAGTCTTTAGAAGACTCATCCATGGTCATATATACTGGGAAATACACTCAGCCAGAAGTCTAAACTTCTTACGCTAAACTTTATCCATACGTGTACTATCTTAAGTAGTTTTATGTTTGTAGTGTTTTGAATTGTGAATCTCTGGCTCACTTTTCTTTCATATCTTTGGTGATGTCTCTAATTTTATATAGACCCATAATATGGCTTGCAATTTTAATCTTGCATTACATTCAAGTCTATTATACTTTCTATTATTTAGAGCATTTTCCTCATTATTCCTCATATAATGAATGCATGGACCTTATTCAGATTCTATGTTTTTACTCCTAAAGCACATCGGAATCTGTTCTTCTTTCAAGACCTTTTGAGTCATTCTTTTGTTGGATTCACATGACATGTTTTATGGTAGAATCATATGCCAAAGAGCATATAAGATAACATGTCCAAGTACATGGTGCATCTCTATTCTTCCATCAATACATTGCTTGTGATATTTGAATTTTCATCCGTTATATAAATTCTAGCTACAAGAACCTGTTTCTTGTCTAGAACATTATTCCTACCTTTACTTTGGTTCATTATTCGTATCTTAGTCTATCATTATAGATTTCACCATGTAATTTGTTAGTACTTCACATAAAAGAAGATTCTTGTAATCTTGCGTTTTATCTGCCTTATGTACATGTATATGAGACGATTCTCTATATACACAAATCAATGCATGTCCATATATATATACATATATATATATATATGGACCGGCTATATATATATACAGCCGGTCTATTCTGACATCGTTGTCAGAATAACTATTCTGAAAACATTTCGAACGGCATCGTATCGCAAAAGAGAACCGCACTGCTGAATTCGAAGCACTGCAGCTCGGGTAAAACAGAAACGCATGCACCGTTTTCGCTTCAACTTTTTAACCGTTTGTCGGAATTGTGCGTATCATATACCGTTGGATTCGTATTGAAATTGAGCATCTTCCGTGTGTTGAACACTTCTTCTAATTCCTAACGAATTAAGAGCGGTTTCGAAAACGGTGCGGCGACAAACTTTTGCAGCGGGCGTATTTTCGCGATTTCTCTTAAACCGTTCATCGGAATGATGCAAATGATATACCGTTAGAAATATATCGACCAGGCCCTCCATCCATATGTATAACACTTTGTCTAATTCCTCACGGTTTGAGAGGACTTTGAAATGTAAAAAAATGCAGCCACTCTGTTTTTGGTTTTCGGATCTCGTAGAGAGTCAAACTATTTAACTGTTTGTCAAAACAATGCGTATGATACACCATTGGATTCGTATGGAGTAGGAGCATCTTCGACATGTTGAACACTTTTTGAGATTCTGCACCGTTTTGAATCAATTTAGAAAACTGTGGCGCTGCCCTCTTGTGGACAGCGGGGCGTTTTTGCGTAAAAAAATCGATTCGTTCGTCCGATCGATGCAATTGATACACGGTTGGATAGATATCGTCGAGGCGCTCCATTTTCATACGCATGCGGTAGGAGGAACACGCGGGGCGGGGGTGGGGGGCCGTCGGGTTCAGGGCATGGGGGCTGGTGGTGCACCGTCGGGGCCAGGGCAGGGGGGTTGGTGGTGCGCCGCCGGGGCCAGAGTCGAGGGCTGGAGGTGCACCGCCCGGTCCATGGGCGGGGCTGGAGCTGCGCCGCCGGGGTCGTGGGCAGGGGGCGCGGGGTGGAGTTGAGCCGCCGGTGGATGGGAGGAAGAAGGTGGGCTGCGGGTGGGGACAAGTGGTGGGTCGGTGTGGGGCGTGGCACGACACAAAAGCAGTGGGTGAGGCTCGGTTTCTTCGTGAAATTTTGGTGGTTCGGGTGCGGCTGTTTGGGTGCGTGGTTCGGCCGCGACCGCGGTGCGCTGTCGCGCTAGAAAGTGTGTTAGGGGGGAGGTGTTGTTAGAATATATATATATATATATATATATATATATATATATATATATACAGCCGGTCTATTCTGACATCGATGTCAGAATAACTATTCGGACAAAATTCCGAACTGCAGTATTTTCGCAAAGAGAACCGCACTGCTGAATTCGGAGCACTACAGTTCGGGTAAAACAGAACCGCATGCACCGTTTTTGCCATAACTTTTTAACCGTTGGTCAGAATTGAGCGTATGATACACTGTTGGATTCGTATGGAAAAAGAGCATCTTCCGTATGTTGAACACTTCCCCCGATTCTTCACGAATTAAGAGCAGATTCGAAAATGGTGCGGCGACCCACTTTCACACCTGCAGTTTTTTCGCGATTTCTCTTAAACCGTCCATCGGAATGATGCAAATGATATACCGTTGGAAATATATCGATCAAGTGCTCCATCCATATGTAGAACACTTTGTCTAATTCGCTACGGATTTGAGAGAAATCAAGCCGCAAAAAAACGCAGCAACTCTGTTTTTCGTTTTCGGATATTGTAGAGAGTAGAACTTTTTAACCGCTTGTCCGATCGATGCGTATGATACACCGTTGGATTTGTTTGGAGTAGTAGATTAATCCATATGTTGAACACTTTTCCATATTCCACACGGTTTTGAAGTAATTTGAAAAACGGTGTTGCTGCCCTCTTTTGGACAGCGGGAGTTTTTGCTTAAATTTGTTTGAGTCGATCGTCCGATTGATGCAACTGATACACCATTGGACAGCTATCGTCGAGGCGCTCCATTTGTATGTAAAACACATCCTCTAATTCCTTACGGTTAAAAAGTTTCGTCGATTTTAGTAAATCGCGGAACTCCGTTCTTCGCGGACCCGAAATCGACGACGTGAACTGCATTCGCCGGGGCAACCGCACTGCATTATCGCCAGACAGAACGCACGTCTTTTTTGCGGAACAAAAAATCGGCGAGTGAACTGCATCCACGGGGCACCCGATTGCATCCGACAGACAAGCGCACTACATTATCGCAAAACAGAATTGCACGTGTTTTTCGCGGATCCGAAATCGGCGAAGCGAACTGCATATGATTTTGCATTCGACGTGCAACCGCGCTGCATTACCGGTAAACAAAAATGCACGTGTTTTTCGTGGAACGGAAATCAGCGAAGTGAATACATCAGCCGGAAAACCACACCGCATTTGTCAACAGAGAGCACTGCAAGTTTTTTTGTTATTTATCAAAATCACGCAGTTCGGTTTGGAAAGTTAAATCACAACACATACCGCAATGAACTGCACATTTTTTTTATTTTTTTGCAACACAAAACGCAGCGAACTGCAAATTTACCTTATTTTTTGCATTTCATATAAAAAATAAGTCAACACCGTTACTCTATGATGCAATTTCCCTCATCGTACAAAGATGAATCACGACGCCCGAAAGAATGAACCACAAGGCTTCGTACAAATGAACTGCATAAATTTTGGCTTGCATCTAGCTCGGGCAGACGCAACCAGGAGTGGAACCGGAAAAGGAGCTTCGGGTGCGGGAGGCCAGAGCGTAGAGGGCCGCAGCCGGCAGCGGGCGGACGGGCATAGACGGCCGAGCAAAGCCATGGCGCGTGCACGAGCGCATCCGGGGCCTCCTTGTCGCGGCGCCCCGCGCGAGATGGAGGGGGAGGATCCCGGCGACGTGCCCTGCATGGCCAGCGAGGGGGAGAGGTGGCGGCGCGGATCCATACGGAGACGCCTCGCCGGCCAGCGTGAGGGAGAGGAGGCGGCGCGGATCCCGGCGGCGGCGCCCGGCGGCCAGCGTGGAGGAGAGGAGGCGGCCTGCTCTTTGCGCATCCATGGGCAGCGAGGTGGAGTCGTGGCGGCCGGGGCTGTCGGCTTGCGCGCGGTGGGGAGCAGGGGCGACCTGTGCGCGGCGGATCCAGGACGGCGAGGCGCAGCCGTGGCGTGGTGGCCGGGGCTGCCGGCGGGAGCGGCCTGGAGGAGGTTGGTGTGTGGGGTGGATAAGGTTTGACCATGCGGGAGTGGGTGGGTGATGGAGAAGACAACGTTATGGGTGGGGTGGGTGCTTTTTTTCTTTTTGTTCGTGCGCTGCGGGATCGGTATTCCATCTGTTTAATTAGTGTTGTTAGAATAAGGCAATGTTGTTAAAATAAGGTCTTAAGGGGTGTTGTTAGAATAGACCCACCATATATATATATATATAAATATATATATATATAGCCGGTCTATTCTGACATCGATGTCAGAATAACTATTCTGACAACATTCTGAACTGCAATATTTTCGTAAAGAGAACCGCACTGCTGAATTCGGAGCACTGTAGCTCGGGTAAAAACGAACCACATGCAGTATTTTCGCGATAACTTTTTAACCGTTTGTCGGAATTGAGCGTATGATACACCGTTGGATTTTTATGGAGAAGGAGCATCTTCCGTATGTTGAACACTTCCCCTGATTCTTCACGGATTAAGAGCAGTTTCGAAAATGATGCGGCGACCCACTTTCACAACTGCAGTTTTTTCGCGATTTCTCTTAAATCGTTCATGGGAATGATGCAAATGATATACTGTTGGAAAGATATCAATCAGGCGATCTATCCATATGTAGAACACTCTGTCTAATTCGCTACGGATTTGAGAGAAATCTAGCCGCAAAAAAACGCAGCAACTCTATTTTTCTTTTATGGATCTTGTAGAGAGTAGAACTTTTTAACCGCTTCTCTGATCGATGCGTATGATACACCGTTGGATTCTTCTGGAGTAGTACATCAATCCATATGTTGAACACTTTTTCATATTCCACACGGTTTTGAAGTAATTTGAAAAACGGTGTTGCTGCTCTCTTTTGGACAGCGGGAGTTTTTACGTAAATTCGTTTGACTCGTTCGTCCGATTGATGCAATTGATACACCATTGGATAGCTGTCGTTGAGGCGCTCCATTTGTATGTAAAACACGTCCTCTAATTCCGTACTGTTTAAAAGTTGTGTCGATTTTAGTAAATCGCGGAACTCCGTTCTTCGCGGACCAAGAATCGACGACGTGAACTGCATTCGCCGGAAACCGCACCGCATCCGACAGTCAAGCGCACTGCATTATCGCCAAACAGAATTGCGCGTGTTTTTCGCGGAACAAAAAATCGGCGAGTGAACTGCATCCGCGGGGCACCCGATTGCTTTTGTCAACAGAAAGAATTGCACATGATTTTTGTCAACGAGCGTGCACCGCAAGGGCGAGGCGAGTGAACTGTATTTTTTTCAAAAAAATTACGAACTATTGTGATACAATACTACTGGAAGTGAACCTCAATATTTTACGAAAGTGAACCGCAATATTTTTTTTGTACACCGATGTCATGCGCACTGGACTACAAAAGATGAGAGTAGTGAGCTGCACAAATCTTAGCACCACACCCAATTTTTCCTGGATTGTCTAAAGCAAACCGCAATATTTTTATACAAATAAACCGAAAATGATCTTCAATAATTACAGAACTGCAAAAAGCTAATTGACACACATGTACCACATGTACTGTACATGCTCCACATCATAATACGAAGCAACCATGAACTGTAAATAGAAAAAAAAGAACTACATACATCAAAGTCATGAACCGCAAATATATATAAAAAAGGCAGCCTTCTGTGAGAGAACACACAGGCGAGTGCACATAGATGCACACCGCACCACACAAGCACACCGTGCGAACTGCACACGAACTGGGAGGTGGAGGTCCTGTTCTTCGCCTCGTTCATGCATTTTTAGAAGATAGAGGAAATCCCGGGCAGCCGGAAGGCGTTGCAGGGGGATGCAGCAGGAAGAATCCCCGCCGGAAATAGACGGGGGACGGGCGGCGCAAAGGACGAGTGGCGCAGACGGTCCTGGGGGGGGCGGTTGCCAGCCAGATCCGTCACGGGGGGAGGGGTTGGCGCCGTGGTCATCGGGGTGGGAGCGGGAGTGGCTAGGAGGGGCGGGAGGGGGTGGTGGCCGCCGGATCCGTCGCCGGGAGGCGCTTGTGGGAGGGGGTGCGGCGCGCTTAGGCGGCCGTGGCGGCGACGCACGGCTGGGCCAGGGGCGGCTGGCGCTCGATGGGAGGTGCGTGGTGGGGCGCTGGCCGCGGAGACGGCGGGGACGCGGTAGGTGGGGAGGTTACGGCGGCGCGGGGGGGGGAGGGGGCGGGGAGGGGGGTTGGTGGGGGGAGGTAGGTGGAGGTCCGACGGCGCAGAGATTGCTCCCGTGCGGGGGCGCGAGGGAAAAAGAGAGAGAGGTCGTGGGGGATATGGAGGTGGGTGGAAGAGAGGGTGGGTGGGGTTTTTTTTTGTTCGGGTAGCTTTTGTAGCTACAGGTTAGATCGGGGTGTTGTTAGAATAAAGATTAGTTGTTAGATTAAGGTCGTAAGGGGTATATATATATACTTCACACAAATCAATGCATACATGTTTAAGACAATGATCATGCTCCCACTCAAATATTTCCATCATATACCCATACATTTGTGGTCCAGCTTTCATCAAGTTAACGTTTTTATTCTTATGCCTTACATAAAAATAATACTCTTAAAGCTCCCACTCGGAAAAATCCCTCTACATTCTAAGTTTCTTGGAAATCTTCAAAGATCCCACTAAGTTTCATGAAACTACAGGCCCACTCAATATTTTGGTCATTACAAGATCACTTGATCAAATCAAGGTTGAGGGTTTCCTTTCTTGAGGTACTATAGTCCATCCTTGAACGAAATGAAATTTCGTCATGCCTATTGCAATTCACTTTCAAATCCTGGGTTTGAAAGAGACGCAATTCCAGGCTATGGCCAAATTGTAGTGTAAATGAAATATTTTATAGATTAAAGCATTTCTACGTTTCCGTAGTGTAACACCCTCGATGTTTGTAACAGTAATCACTCCTGATAATGATAATTGTTGTTGCTAATCATGCCTTGATCATCATGGTTCAAATCAAAATCTAAAATCCCTTTTTCTTGATAATAAAAACAACAATTGTCCAAAAATCAAAATTTAAAATCTAAAATCAAATCAAAACCTTGTCCAAAAATTGTGAAACCAATTTTGTTAAATGCATAAAAATCAGTGGACCATGTTAAACCAAACTTGGGTATTTATTGCAATAAATAAATATTCAAACAATTCAAAACAGTAGCAAAACAGTGGCATTTAATTCCTTTTAGATAAAACAACAATGCAAATGATTTTATAATACCACCAAACTTTTGTGGCACCTTAGTAATATACAACAATGAAATTAGGACCAAATCCATATGCTATAAAAATGTAAAAGTAGATAAAACAAATACAAAAGAAATAAAGCAAAAAAGAAAAAGAAACAAAAAAGAACTAAACCTATCTAACGCCCATGGGCGAGCACCCCCCCCCCCCATCTCCTCTCCCCCCTCGGCCCAACCGGCCCAACCCCACCACCCCCACTCATCTCCCTCCCATGTTCCCCCTCCATGTTGTGGAGGCCATCGGGTTGTGCCATGGCGATGGGCTTTGCCGTGTCGCCCATCGGCGGCAAGCCGGCGAGGATAAGGGCCCCCCAGGCGCCCTCATGCCCCTGGACGAACCCTAACCCTAACCCATCACCCCATTCCCCTCCCGCTAGCTCTCTGCCTTCGTTCCCGTCGCTGCCCGCACCCGCCATGGGCGCCCGCCGGTGAACTCGCGCGGCCACCGTGCCCCCTCACCCCCGTCGAGCTTTCCGTTGGACTCGTCATCGACACCTACGTCTTCCAGGACAAGGAGCCGCGCCAAGGCGCAACGAGCTCGCCGAATCGAGCCATCGTCTTCCTCTGCCGCAGCGAGGTCGCCGTTGGATCCCCGCCGCCAAACGCCCTCCCCACGCCCGCTACCTCCTCGACGTGCTCCACAGTGAGCGTGGCCTCGTCTCCCCCCTCCCCGTACATGGTTTGCTGCACTAGGTCGCCGTCCCCACTGAAACATGCTCCGGCCGCCGCCGTGATGGCCATGGTCGTGCTCCCCGTGCCGCTTAGCTTGCGCCAGTGGCACCGTTGTGCTCCCGCTGCGCCCTAGACCCCGATTCGCCAGGTTGCGTTTTCAAAAACTCATCAGAACCGCGTTCCCGTCGTCGCCCGAAAGGCAGCCGCCGCAGACCTCGTCGCCGGCATGGTTTCCGGCCACCCCCGGTGCCGCCGCCACCACCACCACCATTCGCCTCGTCGTCGCCCCCTGGTTCAAATGGACCCAGCCCTGCTCCAAGCCGTGGCCGGAATCGTGCGCAGACTCGACCTCGTCGGCGTACTGTCGCCGGCGATTCGCCGGTGATCTCCCTGAGCCACCGCCATGTGGGCCCCGTTCGTCGGATACTTGATTAACACTAAACCCCACCCCCCCCCCCCCCCCCGACACTGACTTGTGGGTCCAGCGCCCCTAACCATCCTATTAATTAAACAGAAATAGAAATAAGCCCTGCACCTATGACATGTGGGTCCAGTGCTTAGATAACCCTTTGAATTAATTAAAATGCTTAATTAGGCCCTGTGTCAGTTACACCTAGGTCCCACCTGTAAGCAATGAGTTTAAATAAAATGGAAATGGAATATTTCACTAACAAGTGGGCCCATGTGTTGTTTTTAATTAATAAAATGATTTAGATTTTTACTGTGTATGACATGTGGGTCCTAGATGTCAGTTGACTGGTCAACCCTCCCTTTTGTGGATAATGTTGATTAAAAGAATTAAATAAATCCATAAATCCTTTTTAAATGATTAAAACTTCAGAAATTAATATCTTTTAAACCGTATGTCATATTCAAAAAACTTTATACATGAAAATTGATCAGAAAAATATAACGAATACGAATACGCTATCCGTATGTCTACCACACCCCTCTAACACAACGAACCTCGACATTCCCCCCCCCCCTCTGATTGCACTGTCCGGTAATTGCCCGGAGCCGGTAAAACTTTCCTTATGAAATTGTTCTGAAAATGAAAGTTGTTCCGAATGGTTCAACTAACACGGATACACTATCCACATGTCTGTCAGATGTCTCTAACACTGCAGACATGGAACCCTTTCCCCTCCGGATCATTGGTCCGGTAATCAACCGGTACCGATGAGTCATCCCCGGATAAATTCCCGCTCTGACTAAAATACTTAACACAGCGTTAGAGCCCCGTTGCCTTATATATGCTATGTCATACAATTGTATTGCTATTATTGTTGTGTAATTATTGTTTCTCCCCCCTTTATTCTCCGATAGACCTCGTTGCTTCCGTCGTCGACACCGTTGCCGAGTACGACTACTTCGTCGACGATCTTACCCCTACTACCGAGCTTCCAGGCAAGCAGAGCCATTCTCTTCCCCAGATATCGCCTATCTTTCCGTACATTTCTTGCAC
The DNA here is from genome assembly GCA_950022295.1 of Bromus sterilis. Taxonomy (NCBI): domain Eukaryota; kingdom Viridiplantae; phylum Streptophyta; class Magnoliopsida; order Poales; family Poaceae; genus Bromus; species Bromus sterilis. The sequence continues at coordinate 213,138,884 of OX465599.1, forward strand.
TAGGCATTGTTACTACTGCTGCTACGTTGCTTACCTATTCAATTGCACAACCTGTCATTATCACCCCTTTATGTACCTTCCTTTGTCCTATTCTGCCTTATAAATATATATATTCTATTCAGCAGTAAACCCTGCGCATTGTTAACTAGGTTTAGAATAGCGGGTCGTGATCACTCTGGGAGTAATCGCGGAAACGATATATTGCAACTGCAACAGGTACGGATCAATGCAGACGCCTTAGGGAACCTACAACGGCGAGACTCTGCCGAGTCGCTTCGAGTTTGACTTACGAGTGGACGGACTCGTATTTCACTCTCGTCGGCTCAGTAGCGTAGCATCACTGGGATGATACGAGGGTATTCCTCTTTAGTTCATTCCGCTGGTGTCTCGGCACCACCGGGGTGATACGAGAATATTCCTCTTATTTCATTCCGCTGATGTCTCGGTCGAACCTCTTCAAGTGTACCATCGAGGGTGATTCCTCCTGGTTTCACTTGATGGTAGTCACTCGAATCAACCGGTGTCCTTACAGGTAAGGAGTCGGGTGACCCAACGGTGCCCGCGCAGGGTATCTTAGCGGAACGATAGGTCAGGTGTATTACACCGGTGTGCGGCGGGCCTGCTACTGTTCGTGGCCGACAGATATCCTGTTGTACGAAAGTCGACCTCTTCGGAGCAAACGCAAGACAAGGTAAGGAGACGGTTCACCTTGTTGGTAACCGCACGAGTTAGTGGGACGTCAGGGCAGGCACCAATGTTACTGGTGGACCTGGCTGCTGTCGTTGTCCGCGACTCACCCGGATAGGGGCAACGATAACGGTTGTCCCGACATATAATAATACAATGCTAAATGGTTCGGTGGATGACTTGAGAGGCCCGTTGGTCTGTACGCACTACCTTCACGTGGGATAAGGAGTTATGGGCTCCCCTGCGTCGTAGTTTGTCCGAAAGCTCTTCAGACGTCAGCAGTATCGCGGTCTGATTTCTGGGAAGCGGTGTGTCTTCTTCGCTCGAGCGGTGTATTTGGATTTGCTTTTGCTTCACCGGCCAGCCTCGCACCGTGCAGGAGCGTGCAAGGGTGAGGGACCTAGACCCCTTGGCGCATAGGATATAGTCCGACGGATGGCCTCTCTGTTGAGCCTAGGTTGGGTTGCGGCGTGTCGGATAGCTTTGGTGGAGCGTTCCCTAACAAGGTGCCCGCCAACCTGGAGATCCGAGCGTGCAGGCTGAACAGTAGTGCACCCCTGCAGGGAGTTTAATCTATTTGAATAGTCGTTTCCACGGTAACAGGACGCTTTATGCTGAAGCTGGATCTTACCACTACAAAATATTATTATTAAACTGTATGGTTCCGGGTTTTCTTCCTCGCTGGGATGTCGAGGAAGGGATCTCGGAGGCATTGTTAATTATTACAACTTACTATTATACAATGCTGCAGCAACTTCTGCTGCATTGTTACTTTATGTTTTATATAAATTGTTGGCTATTCTCTCCTGATGTTGCAAGACTCGTCGGAAGGTGCTGGTCTTCGATAGGCCTAGCTTCTTATCCTTGCTCTGACTTCTATCTTGTAGTCCACTATATACAGCCTCCCCTTTCCATTTGATACATATGCATAAATGCTTAGTAGCGGACGTAAGACTCGCGGGTATGCTAGATACTCACCTTTGCTTTATTTCCCTTTTTTTTATTTTGCCTGATCGGCCGCTGCAGTCGACGTTGGAGTCCAGGAGCAGGAGATCCTCGATGCCTTCCACCGCAACATGAAGATCCCCGATGCCTTCTATGACGTCGAGTTCCCCTTTGACCAGGAGTAGTTTGGAGGTTCCCAGGAAGGAGGCCTCGCCTTTTCGATATGTTTTTATTTGTGCTAGCCTTCTTGAGGCAACCTTGTATTCTTGTGTATGTACTCAGATACTATTGCTTCCGCTAACTTTGTGCTCTCGAGTTGTTATATTCGAGCCCTCGTGGCCCCTGGCTTGTATTAAACAGCTTGTATTATTTTATTTGTAGAGTTGTGTTGTGATATCTCACCATGAGTCCCTGATCTCGATCGTGTACCTTGCGTGTATGATAACTGTACACGGCTTGATTTTGGGGGTGTCACACGTAGTCAATCATTATTTAACTTTGGTCATAACAGTTTTATGAGCCAAATAATGCCTTATGTCTGTTACATTATTCTCAATAACTTTCAAGTTTATCGGGAATATGAAATAATCGATTTATTTCACAGGACGTGAGCCGTCCTATATGCAACTCAATATTATTTCATTTATCCGCATGTTCTAAGCTACCATCATTCCTTTGTATCTCAAGAAATTTTATTCCTTTTGTTTCATTAAGAAGACTCGTGATTATTGTTCTATACAGAACGTATTCATGATAACCTTCTCAATTCAACTAAGGCTTCAACTCATATACCAATATCATCATATATGGCATATTCCCTCCTTTTACGGTGTTGTTACAGCAGAACATGCTTCCGTTGCAATACTCTGATATTATGAAGGCAAGGTCTAGTACCCTAGTCAAAGTTTCCACTACCTCCAATTGGGTATGTGTCGAGAACCTTCTTCTCGCATTACCAATTAAGAAATACAAGTTTTGCTATTCGGCAAAAACGTGTAATTTCAATTGCTTGTTATTTCAATACAAAGAAAATATTTCTTTAGAAACTTTCTAACACCATCATTTATGGAGCTATCTTGTCTCGTTAGATTCGGGATGGTTACCTAATTCATGAAGTGGGTGTTTTAACTTAATGAATTAAACAACCCTGTTCGATAATAGTTTTAATGCAAGGGGAAAGAACATTTAGACCAAACTACGGTTTAGTATGACTACAAATGTTTTAAGTAGTCTAGCACTTTAAACTTCCATCGTAATTTGTGGTATAATTTCCACAAGTCTCCCATTATGTCAATATTAATACTTATCACTTAGATCATAGCGTAGTGATTTGTATCCTTGTATTCTACTTCACACTTTGATTCCTGAATCTCAGTTTTATGATCTCAATTGAATACAATGTTCAATTAATCATATGAAGTATTTAATGATAACACACGTGCCCATTTAGTACATCATTTATGTATAATGATTGGCACAAGTTCTACTTGCTAGAAATTTGTCATGGTCATATTTAATGCATAAGTTTGTAGATTGCTCATCCAATGACTTCATCAATAATGAATTCATCTTATGCAATTAAAACATGACTTACTTTTCAATAGCCATCTTACTAGATAATAAATGCACAAGTTAATAGATCATGTATCTAATGACTTTTCATGCAATTAAGTCTAATCATGACATTTGACTTGTTGTAATCAACACAACTTTATCATTAAACATTGAATATCAATTGACATTAATAGCAGTATTATAAATGCTTTCTATCATAATATAAATCAAGACGTAATCAAAATATAAGCACACTTTATTCATTTAACCAGAACAACTCACTTTTCTCATTACATGAATAACTTTGTCTCGCGAGATGCAAGACACTCAACTAAGTGTTCATACTATAATGATTACATAAGATTTATCGAATACTAAAAGTATTTCCTATGATAGATATCTTGGTGGAGTTCATGTTGGCCATCAACTGTCTTTGTTGCATAAAAATCCTTGACTTCATCTCTTCCCGTCCATGCAACGGCAGGTCCTGTTTTCATAAAACAGAATAAGTATCAGATACTCATTAACTGCAAGTGTTGTATAAAAGGAACAAGCATTTATAAAGTATATACCTTCTGCATCGACAACTTTTCCTTCAATGGGTTCAACCTCTAGATACTGAAGTCTATCCATGAAGTTAGAGAACTCGAGGCTTTCACCTCTGCCGACATAGCCATGTACATGGTCGGTATAGCTCGATGGAAGCGAGTGCAACACCGTGTATATCACAGACTCATCTGTGGTCCAATAGTCAAAGTCATCTACGAGGCTCAGATGTATCTCATGCATCTTGGCCAGGTGTGCTTTCAGACAATAGCCCTCTTCCATCTTTGTAGAAAGAAACTCACTTTCTAACTCAAATTTGGCAACTCTGGACTGATGTAAGTATAATGACTTCAGCTGGTCTATCATGTCATACGTGTCCAAATCCGCATATAGGTGACGTAAGATTTTCAGGATGGATGTTTCTATGACACTTTTAGATATGGTGTATGTCCTTCGACGATTCTGATAATCAGTCGCTGCCCATTCATCCATGTCGTTTGCTGGAGGATTTCCCACATGCTCTTTTTTTACGAATGAAAGGTCTTCTCTCTTGAGCACATCCCTAAGGCGTAAGTACCAACTAATGAAATTTGACCCATCCTCTCTAAGTCTTTCACCATGTAGGAAAGTAATCAATTCATGATACTGAGACATTTCCATTTTCTACAAACATAATTGCAAGGAACACAATTAAGACTATTTCACAACAATGATTTCATATAATCACATTATAAATGACCTCGCACTAAAACAATCATCCCTAAGAAGTTTTAGTGATTACATGATCCAAATTCACTGTCCGCCCTCGAATATCACATGGCTGACGGATCAGTTTCAAAGGTAGACAACAACTTGTGTGATCACATTAGGTATGTAACTCATGCTCGATCTTTCGATCTCTAGTATTCCGAGGCCATATCTGCATATGCTAGGCTCGCCAAATTAACCTCAGTGTTATATGCTGCTCAGCAAGGCCATATCTGCATATGCTAGGCTTGCCGAACCCAACCTCATGCGAACTTCGTTTAATATGTGTGACACCCGATATGTAAAGAATGTCGGCCATATGGGAGAACCTTCCAGGTAGTGCACACTTTGGTAGAATACTTGTGTTTGGTATTTGTTAAGGGATCATCTTATCACATGATACCGTCGTGTATCCTATACTAGCAAGTTTTAAGATGTTTGTCCATGGTGCACTAAGTCTACATTGACTCCATTTGAGTTTGTTTTATCATGATGAACGTTTACTACTTTCTAGTAACACATAGCAAAGCTATGACTACATCACAATCAAACAAACGTTAGCCCCCACTTAGCAATACAAAGTTTAGACGATTCTAATTGTATATTGCATGTTTTATGTGGCTGCTAGGGCTTTCATAGTTAAACATGTTTTAACCTACGAGTCAACCACAACGCTGACTATACGATTGTATCTATTACACCCCGTACGGGGACCTCCATCGCAAATGCCACATCTGCTAAAGTAGAGAGACAGACACCCCCTCAGAGCCACTTTATACGGTACAAGCCGCATGTCAAGTGTGGAACTAGTCTCGCGTAAGAGTACGCGTAAGGTCGGTCGGGGGCCGCTTCATCAAAAGATGCCGCAGATGTGAACAAGTACACATGGGAGGGTAACAATCATACAATCAACGCCCACATCCCGATGTGTTCTATCCGTACAGTAATACTAAGCAAAGACCTAGCTCCGATACCACTGTTGGGATTCGCAGCGAAAAACACAAAAATTTCCTAACTAGCGTTTCCCATAACCCAAGATCTAGCTAGCCGTATTACCGTAGAAGAAAGGGTTGCGGAATAACATACCTCGAGGTGTAGTCCGTTGCGCGGGAAATGTTCCAGCAAACGTGGTTGATGTAGTCGAACGAAGTTCACAGCCCCTTGGTTTTGTTAGCACCCGGATGGGTGTAGTGCCACACGTGTAGCACCTCGTAGTACTCGCACACGTATGAGACTCGATGACGAACTCCGTTCTCTGATCCAGCAAAGGTGGCGGAAGTAGACCTCCGGAACCAGAGTTTCGGCAGCACGACGTCCTCCGTGCAGCAGAGATGCCTCAATCTCACTATAGGCTCCAAACAAGGGGAGCCCACCGTGGAAGAGACGAGGAAGGGGAGAAGACCGGAGAAAACCGATCTCAATACGGAGTAATATTTATTTTCTCACGAATTTCTGTGTCTTTAAAAAGTCTGACAGTGCAATCTTGCCCTTAGTTGTATTTTGATGTTGATGACAATATACATATAGAGGACTAATAATGTTTGCCAAGTATATCTCAGGTTTTAGTCCTCGGTTCGTTGTGGTGGTGGATCAAGGACCATTTGATCTTATCAAATTGCTCAAGATATGGAACCAATGAAGTTGAAGCGTAAGCTTTTCGGTTATTCTTGAGTATAGGGATCCCCGGAGTATTAAGAGGGGATCAGTGGGTTTGTGTTTAAGATTTGCTCAAAGCTAATTAAAGCAAAAACATTCCGACACAGAATTGAAGCTAAAATGTAAAAATCAGATCACTGCTTTCGGACGTCCGACATACATCGGACGTCCGACAATTCAAAGTCTCGGACGTCTGACACACTTCGGACGTCCGACATCTCATATGCAGGTTTCCAGTTGGAGAGGTCAGTGGGCATGCAAATTCATCGGAAGTCCGACATGTTTCAGACGTCCGACCCCTCGGACGTCTGAACCCTGCCGGACGTCCAATATGCCACTGGTCTTTTCTTTGTGTGTTGCATGTTGTGCTCCCTTTGAACATTGCGGACGTCCGACCTGGTTTGGACGTCCGACATTTGGACTTTCGGACGTCCGACCCCTGACGGACGACCGACCCCTGACGGACGTCCGACACTTGCACAACTTTTTTCCCCAACGGCCATTTCGTCCCTTGGGCTATAAATACCCCCTCACTCCCACTTGTGAGGGTTGACCACTTCATTTGCAAACACCCAAGAACACAAGTGCCCCCTCTCACTCTCTCCCTCACCAAATCTCAGATCCCGGAGAGTTCCTTGAGAGTTCTTGACGGATCTTTCACCTAGTGATAGATCCGCCCCTTCCCCATCTTTCAACCAAAGCAAATCGTGTTTTGAGCAAGTCTTGAGCATTCTCCATTGATCTTGTTACTCTTGGAGGTTGGAGACTCCTAGGAGGTTAGGAGTTCTTTGGAGAGGAATCGACCATTGTGATTACCCCCGTTGAGTTTGTGAGGGTTTGGTGAACACCTTTAAGGTCAACCGGTAATGGTTGGGAATCGCCTTTGTGGTGATATCTCAAGGGGAATAGAGTGAGCCTTCGTGGCATTGGTGTGCCTTCGTGGTTTCACCCACTCTCTTCGAACGGTGAGTAGCTTCCCTCCAAGGAAGTGAACATCGGGATACATCGTTTTCTTCGCATCATTCGGTTATCCCTACTCTTTCCCCTTATTACTTGTGCTACAGTATTATTTGCCCCTCAATTTCTTTTGCATATTGTGCTTATTGTTCATCTCGTCTTAGCTAGGTCAACCTTGCAATTGTAGGCACACCTTTATCTTCCGCATTATTGCCTAAAATTGTTAAGTAGTTATAAAATTTGTAATAAGACCTATTCACCCCCCCCCTCTAAATCTATCTCGATCCTTTCAAAGTCCACCCTACATGTCTTTATATAGGGGGAGGGGAGGGAGTCAACCCCCCTCCCTTAGCAATGTGGGACTAAAGTCCCTTTGCTAAGGGGGTGGCCGGCCAAGGGAGGAGGGGGTGCACCCCTCATCGGCCCTAGGGCCCATGGCGCCTCCCTCTCTCTCTCTCTTTTTCTTTTTCCCTTTTATTTCCCCTAATGGGCCTTTTTTATAAATAAGTCCCATTTCACTTTTTAATAATAAATAAAATGTTTTGAATTATTAATTCAATTAATTAATAACTAAAACATATTATTCCTTCTCCCGATGATCCGGAACACCTTCCGGCTCACTCTGAAACTCTTCGGGTCAACAAGGAACTTTTCCGATGATGCTTCCTTTATTCTTGGTGACTCCAATAGTTCCGAAAAGGTCTCCGATTTCATCGAGCCCTTAAGTGTGTTACCCTACGGTCCGAGAACACTCCAGTCATGACCGAGATGAGGCTACGTTCAATGATCATCAGCGGGACCTGGATGCCCATAATGACCCCCTGTGCATTCCGGATATCAAAACTGATTGGACCTTACGTCGTATAGCATTCCCTTTGTCATCGATACTAGATTAGTCCGAGATTCGATCAATGACATCCTATGTCTGGTTCAACCTCGTTACCAACAAATCCTTATTCACTCGTTCCGTGATATTCATCCCCGTGACCTAGTCACACGCTGCGCAGCTTTATGGATGGAATCTCACCGAGTGGGCCCTGAGTATCTATCCATCACATGGATTGAAAAATACCGCTCTTGTAACAATACTCCTCAACATATCTCAACGGAATACCCAAGATACAACCGTTATGGCCAGCATATTTCAGTCAGGCGGTGGGATGTAAGTGAAAGCATCCGAGAAGATAGCAATTATGCAAGTACTCACGGTCAAAGGAACGGTCTACTACGTTCTTTAATTACAACACTGAACCTTCATAAGTTTGATCATGCTGTAATGCTTACGTTGGGTAATGTTCATCACGTCATTCATCCAATGAGGTGACCTCATAGCCAACTGACTTAATTGTACATGATCGCGAAACAACGATCATCATGTTGACCATGAACTAGTTATTGATATAGAGTCTAACTAGGAACGTTGGGTGTTTCTATACCACACCTGTACCATTGTTTCACTAATAAAGTTCTAGCACGATATGAAACTGGTTATGAACTTGCTTAGATATATTGGAATAATCATATATTATTTGCCTCTAGAGTTTATATCCAACATGTTGTTGGTCAAGCTGTGGTACCTTCTTTTGCTACCCGCTCCAAGGCCCCCGCAGGTGAATCTTCTAGCCAAAAGGTGGTTGTGTGGAGTGATGTCATCTCATTAAAGCAGGTTCAAGTCCATCTCTTCTTTCTCTGTTATTAGGAGGATTGGTGGCGCCCTAGCTGTCCCAAATGGTTTCGTCCCCGGCGACGGCGGGTGTGTATTGATGTTGTTGCTATTGTTTGAACTCAGTTGTAATTTTAGATCTATGGATAGGGTCTTTTCAGCATGTTTTAGGGACATTTTTGTGCTTTCCTGTTTTCCTTTGGGTTCCTTTGTAAGATGCCCTGTACCAATCGCTTGAGAGTTAACGAAGCATCTCAGGGCTTCGAGCCTCTACCTATGTTAAAGAAAATTGATTTGGAATGTTTTTCATGCAGAATGTGAAAATAAACGCGTAATATTTGGCCTTCCTTGCATTGGTTGTAATCTTTACTAAATTTATGCGTGGTCCACGACACAAGGTATAGGGTATGGATTCTATTTTTCTGTTTTCCTTTGGGTTCCTTTGTAAGATGCCATGTACCACCGCTTAAGAGTGAATGAAGCATCTCAGGGCTTCGAGTCCTACCTATGTTTAAAAAAATGTTGATTTGGAATGTTTTTCATGTGGCGTGTGAAAATAAACGTGTAATATTTGGCCTTCCTTGCATTGGTTGTAATCTACTCTAAATTTATGCGTGTTCCACGACACAAGGTATAGGGTATGGATTTTATTTTTCTATTTTTTTAAGTTTAGGTTGAATTTGTCCTCACAAACCAATGAGATGGTACAATGCCCCGGATACAATATTTGGAGGAGTAAATTAGAAAAAATTAAATTAGTTTGATGGAGAGTGTGTGTAGGCAATAGTTTAGAAGGAGAAAGTGGACTTTCTTCATTAGGTGGTGTCTTAGCTAGATGTTGTGGCGATTGTCACACTTCTTTTCATCCGTCTTTACAGGAAATTTGGAGTTTTTTCTGTCACTAATTTACTTTAAAATTGTTCGATAGACTATATAGATTTCAAATAATTTATTTCCCTGTCTCGAGTTTATAAGGAGGTTACCATTTTTGATGAAAAAAAGGGGCCTACGGTTGTGTAGCTAATTGTAAAAAAAAAAACAGAAAATAATTTGTTGACATGGATATAGTAATATTGAGGACACCCCACAAATAATAACATTCTTGACATTTTCCTTTCAGTTTAAAATGTAGTCTGAACTCGTGATTCGTGAGGTCATTCATTTTTTAATTTTTGCGGGGACTCGTGAGGTCACTTCCTACGGCCTTGCCATCCGGTTGTCCCTATGCACGCACTTGTACTCCATAGCTATTTTTAGGGTGGAAGTGGACCTAAGCAAAACTTGAGTGAGGACACGTCGATTGGGACGTTTACGCTGAACGATACAAGATTTAGCTGTACTGTATGCTTGTAGGAATATCAATGGGATCTACCCTAGGCTCTTGGCTTCACCAACCGCTGGTTTGCCGCAAAACCTTGGTAAGCAGCATGCAGCAATATGATCGTCGGTTAGCCCGATCTGGAGCAAGGAGAGGCATCGATCATGTAGTAGTAACCTGACGTTCCGATTCCAGATTAAGATCCAGGAATCGAGCAGGCAAGTTGCGACAATAAAACGATGTACGACCTGACGACATGCGGGTTTAGGGTACTAAAATGCAGGAAATTTCCGGCCATTTGCTGGGCGAAAACGGGATCAAAAGGCATTATTTTTCTCGCGACTGGATCGCTTTATGTCAGCGTCGTCCCCTAGAGCGTGCATTAAGGGCCGGAGGAGGTGTTTCCCCTTGGTCCGGCCACACGCGGCTTAATCTCGTCGTCGACTCGACACCGGCGCCGCTTCCCGCGGCACAACATGCGCGCGGCTTTTATATATCGACCTTGCTTCTTCTGAAACATTATTCAATCAATCATCATGGGTGGCTTTGCTAAAAGCACAGTGCTCGCTCGCTCGCTAGTGATAAGCGGAGGGAGATTGATTGATTGACCGGCAGTCTAATAACCCCACCACCACCATGGATCCACGACGGCGCGGCAAGAGAAGAGGAGAGGAGATTGATTGATTTGTTTATTATGCGCTCAAGAGCTGAATTTAAGTGTTCTGACCACAGGGCATGTGCTTCGCCTGCAGTTCTGGCCTATACAGGGAGGCGACAGTAAGAAAATACAACAAAAAGAAATCTACAAGTAGTTCCACGAGGAGTATATCCCTGTACAATCGTCGGTGAAGACTGGGTCCAGGTGGTGCCATTTTTTCTTCCTACTTTAGCCTACACTTGTCATGCTCTGATTATTACTACTCCAGTTCATTACAGATTAGTCCATCATCTTGTAGTTTCAGCTCGACTAACTAATGGGCCCTGGTGCTAGTGGGGTCTATGGGCTGGATTCCTTGCACCCCCCGAAACAGTAAATCCTATCTGGACACGGTCCACAATATGTTGGGCTAGTCTAGGTGAGCACCCCCCAGCACACACCACCCACAAAAATAAAAGCAAAGCCTTCATTGCAGCTTAAAATTAGCTGAAGCTCCACATCAATAAATAGTTAAAAAAAACATTCAAAGTACGCAAACAGAAACATTGTGCTTTCGGGTAATTCACTTGATTGATACGACAAATACTACAGAGAACTCTGACTTGGAAACAATTTTTGGGTCACATGTTTTTCGAGTAAATCTTTACGGTAGATTGAGATTTTTTTCTATAATATATGTTTGTTTTGTGTGTCACCAACGTTGAGCCCCACACAAGTTTCTTCTCTCCTATTGCTTCTTTTGCTGAAGACGACATACAAAGGAAGGAGGCAGGAACACTGCCATTGCATTATGGAAACAAGAAAGTTTCCCGGTTAATTAGAGAAAAATAAAGCAAACATCATGTACCCACAATCTACACATATATACAAAAAATCAAAGTGTTCCATTAGAAGATTCCCTTGACATTGCCCACTTCATCGTCGTCGTCACTTATTGTATCCTCAGCTTGGCGACATGACTTCACTTCAACCATATCGAAGTGAAGAAACCTCAACAAAGTATCGACATCACACCCTTCAAAGTCACCACGAACGGGTACCACCACAACAATTGGACAACTTCTACACAAATCGCCCACCCATGGTCCCTCATCTTGTAACCTAATGGACCACAAATGAAAGTTGGACAATGAAGATAGTTTGGCGATCCAAAGCGATGTATATCTATGAAGAACCACTACACCAACACAATGGTTTGGGCTTACCCCCCCCCCCCAAGCTTTCATGGAAGATGAAGAAACAAAGTTGTGGTGATTGATGCCTCATAGTGGTACATGATACCCACAAGACTCTTCATCGTTGCCTCTATCAACAATGAACCAAAGTTATCCATCGACGTAGACAAACACACCCCTCAACACACAAATTCTAAAGTTGAGTAGCAACAACTACCTATAAATTGCCTTGACTGCATCTTGCCGCAACCACCACAACATGTCAATCGAGATTTATCCATGGGACCCATCCGCCACACGCCCCAAGGCCCGAGCTAGAAATTAGGGAAATACGCCAACTGTGTTGTAACCCAAAGCTCTGAATCCGCATCAAAGCTATCCATTGAAGATCAAAATGCATCTTGGTCCATAATGTAGTTTTGATATTCATGACACATATTTATAGGGTTAATGTGTTTGATAAGTATTTCAACAATCATTAGTTCCTTCAAATGTGGTTGACATAGTGAAAGGATCGAATCAGTTGACTAGAAATGGGGCGAATAGGAGAACATTAATTTTATATTTATTGCCCATTTTTGGGAATGTGTGTATAAATTAAGTTCTCTAGATATGCAAGCTATGATGAGAACACCATATATGGTGTCGGGACCCGAAATCCGAGTTATGAAATTCTAGATGTATTCAATCATATGGAAAGCTGAGACTCGTACCCAGACTCAACGTCATACAATAGATGTCTATATGTACCTTATACTCCCGGAGAGCCTGAAACGATGGATGGCATTCCTAGTGAACATGGTTATCACTGCAATTGCCGATCAAATGCTAGCAAGTACATAACAAAGTTTCCATCCCGATCATAAAGTCATGGGATTCGAGCCGACGCGGTGGTATAACGGTTGATGCTATGCAATTGAACTGGAGCCTTAGCACTTGTCATGGTGTGATAAACTCTCGATATCATAGTGCATGTATCGCTCGATGTGATATGAGCCGGTTAGTCATTGTTGTTCTTGTTTCTTTAGTCCCCTTAGTAGTCCCTATACCGGTCATGTTTCTTGGATTATTTACAAGCGGTATTCAAGCTCTTATTTTTGCAACATTAGCTGCAGCCTATATAGGTGAATCCATTGGGGGGTCATCATTGAATTGACTAGTTTTGGAAATAGTATTTTTTTTCCATCTTAGCTCAATTCATGCATGGTTCCAAATAATCCGTTTGATGTAAAAAATAGTGAGAAATGCGTATGAATATAGAGCCAAGAGTTGTAGGAGAGTGTCGGGAGAATTACCCCCGGGTAGAGTCACCCAGGGGAAACAAGTCATCAAGGCGAAGATCACCGACCTGATGGTCACCAATCTAATCAAAGCCGAGTTGATCAAGAGTAAGCAAGAAGTGGGCCGAACTGTTCAGGTCGGAGGGCGATTGCCCCAAAGAGGGCGCAATCGGCCTCACCAGGAAGCATTCGGCCGAAGTAAACAGAGCAACATCCGAGCAGAATCATAGGTCGGACATCCGGTACAAGAGCATTCAATACGCAATCCCTGAAGATCGGGACTGTCAGAGGCGTGCGGTCTCCTCCAGCACCGATCACGCGGACAGGCCGACAGGCCTAGGTCTCTAGCTCCACTGTTCAGTAGCGAGGTCTACAGAGTAGCAGCATGGTGAGCCGCAAGTCTACACCGGGTCATCCGGGAGAACACGATGTGAGATCCCTAGCTCGTCTGAGGCTGACGGCTGGGCCCTCCCTTTTGTAAATTTACCTTTGTACCCCGGGCTCGGCCTATAAGAGCCCCGGGTACCCCTCCTGCGTGAGGGACGATGGAGCACTTATTGCAATCTCACCCACAACAGAGAGAGCCAGGAGAGAGTTGTGCTTAGAGCCCTCTTCTCCTTCATCTCAAATAGCTCAAGGAGCATTCATTGTAGCCAGAGTTATTGCATATAGCTAGCTCGGCAGGACTAGGGGTGTTATCTCTACGGAGAGCCCCGAACCTGGGTACATTGTGGTGTCTCACCATGTGTTCCCATTCTCGATTCCGGTACCAGCGACACTAACCTCGGTCTGTCCCCCTCTTTAGCCATCCCCATGGCATATGCCATTACATATCGACGACAGTTGGCGCCCACCGTGGGGCAGGCCGAGGCGTCGACTGGAGTTCTGATCCGGACGGGACCATCATCTGCATCACCTCGCCTCTGGCCTGGTCATGAGAAGCGGAGCGTGGGACTACGTCATCGACAACGCCTCGCGGTTTAGGGCAGGAATGCCTCTGCCGCGCGGCACCATCATTCCTTTCGGCGGACATCGCGTTTTCGTCGCGGCACTTCCTGATGTTTTTTCCAGGAAGGTACGGGTGTTTTCTGAGCTCACGGATCCGTTGCCAGGCGGGTCGGATGCCGTGGGAACAGGGGGCACGACTGCGCACATCCGTGTGGACGTTATGATGGCGGGAGCGTCTTGTCGCAACAGCTCTACTTTAGTGACCCGAGCCGCGAGGGAAGCAACCACGGCACCCGCAGGCCCAAGCGACCCATCGGATGTGCTCAACACTCCAGTAGCTCTTCATGCCGATCCAGCTGTGGCTCATGCCGAGCTATAGAAGGCGCGTTAGGCTTTGAAGGAGCGGTCAGATCGGATCGACGCTGAAAAGCGCCGAATGGAGGCATCAGTTCAGGAGTACAATGTGGCGCATGGTATCAGGCAGCCTGTTATCCCACCCCCAGTGATTGATGAGCTCCGAGCTGCAGGCCGAGAGGTCGGAAGAGAGCTGGGAGGGGCCCAACAACCAGTGGCATCCATCATCTCCATTCCGAAGATCTCATATAGTTCTCCTGTGAAGAACATGAGAGCTGCCGAGCAGATCGCCACCGAGCTGGAGCACTTGGAAGGAGAAGAGATGTGGGAGAGGACGCGCCGAATGCGTGACCTCATAACCACAGCAAACCAGCAGCAGAAGGAGGCCACCGAGCAACAAGGGCCAGTGGCGTCAAAGTCAGTTCGGGCAACTGCGGGTGCAAACCAGCCGAATGCGCCACCTTGGAAGAAGAGGTAGGCATCTTCGTCGCATGGCAGTTTGCACCGCAGTGGGAGGAATCAAGGGGCTACGGGAGGCAGTCGGAAGGATGAGCCAGCAGTCAACAGCAGGCGCAATGAGCAACCGGCGGCATCAGTCCGGCAGGCAATAAGTCAGCGTTTAGGTCCCCGAGCAATCGCGGATTATGATCCAAGACACTGAATCGAGCAGTTGCAGTAGGATAAGCAACCGGAAGACGATGTGCCAGCGGGTCCAACATGCTTTGGTCCACGCATTCGGCAAGAGAAGTTCCCTAAAGGCTTCACACTGCCCAGGGACACTGATACGTCCAAAACGTATCTATAATTTCTGCTTGCTCCATGCCTCTTTTGTGTGATATTGCTATGTTATTGATGAACTTCCATACACTTTTGATCATATTTGGACTAACCTATTAACTTAGTGCACCCCAGTGCCAGTTCCTGTTTTCTGTTGTTTTTCTATTTCAGGTTTCCCCCATATTAAAAGTGATCCAAAAATTTGGGAAAATCCAAAAAAAAATCAGCGCTTTGGAATCTTCGGGAATCACCGAGGAGGGCCAGAGGGGACCCACCAGGGCCCCAGGCGCCCTCCCGGCGCGCCCTAGGGTGGGGCCGCGCCAGGGGGCCGCCTGGACCCCTGGTGGCCCCCCTGGCTGCCCCCCCTTCGCCCATATATTTTCCGTGACGCGAAACCCCCGAAGGAGGAACCCTTTTTCGCAATCTCTCCTTTGTTCCTCCGCCACCGCGCTTCCAAGATTGGGAGCACCAGGAGACCTCTTCCCGGCACCCTGCCGGAGGGAGGAACCACCTCCGGGAGCTTCTCCACCACCATGGATGCTTCCCGGATGAACCGTGAGTAGTCCACCTTGGAACATGGGTCTATGATCAGTAGCTATGTGATGTTCTCCTCCCCTTCTTTGTCCTTCATGGTTTAGACCTCGTGAGCTGCCCCACATGATCGAGGCACATATGTAATCTTTCTGTTGTTGCTATGTTGAGTTTGCTGGGATCCGATGGATTATGAGACTATGTTCAGATTGTGTTTGAGTAATATATTTGATTCTCCTCTTTTATATTTATGTTCTTGAGTAATTCTTGCATGTTCTCCGTTGTTGTTTATTGCTTTGGCCAAGTAGTAGGTAGTGACTCCAAGAGAGAGCGTTATGCATGATTGTGGGTTCATGCCCCCCGATGACTAGCTTGAGTGACAGAAACATGAGTCTAGGGGATGTGTTGTTGCCACAAGGGAGAAAACAATGGTGCTTGTACTTGCGGGTGCAAGGATTGTTTACTTTGCGCAAAGTTCTTTAATGCAGTTGTCTGTTGCTTTGAGTTTACACTTTGGGTGGGATTCGCAACTTAATACCAACGAGATTTTCTGTATAGATATCTCAAGGTGGATGATTAGTAGGTAGATGCAGATGGATTTCGGTCTACTTGTCTTGGAGCAGTGTTGGATTAGGCGGCGCCTAGGCAGCGCTTAAGCACGCTTAGGCACTAGGCGATGGATAAATGCCTCGCCTAGGGCATAAGCGCAACTCTAGGCAGTCCAACCAAGAAATCTTCCTCTCCAATAATAAATTATACCATATTTAACTGATGAACTATATGGTGCATAGTGCAATGGAAATTGTTGTTAGTTTATTCATTGACATTCTACTTATTAATCTACACAGACATATAATAACCCAAGTATGCACCTAGTGGTGAAAACATATGCCCGCCTAGGCAGCGCCTAGGGCGCTTAAGCTTCGCCTAAGCGCTAGGCGAATGCCAACCGCCTCGCTTACGCCTAGCGCCTTTTCCAACCTTGTCTTGGAGTACCGCCCATGCTTTTGAGCCTCTTTCTTTCTTTATAGCATAGTTAGCATTGGTTTGCGCACATAATCATGTCAATTGTCCAGCTGTAATTTGTTTACCTTGCATGGCTATTTTATCTTCTTTTGGGAGAGAGACATCACTAGTGAACATCATAGGACCTCGGTCCATATTTCCAATACTCTTTACACCCACTATTTATTTACTGCTTTATTTACTTTTCCATTGCTATCACTATCATTATTATCCCGTGCGTTTGACCCTTTGTAAACAGCAAGGCCGGAGGGATTGACAACCTCTCTGAACTCGTTGGGAGCAAAGTTATCTGTTGTGTGTGAAGGTCCAGGAGAAGCAAGTGATTCTTTTCATATGGCGCATCACTTGTCGAACCACCTACTTATCGTTGTTGGAGTCCTACTGGTCGATCCTCAACCTTGGTATCTTCACCAAGGGAAATTGCAGCTATCTACATCTCAACCTTCCACTTTGGGTAACCAACGAGGGGGCGAGAAATCGTACCATCAAAAGCAATTTCTGGCGCCGTTGCCGGGGACTCCGCACTTCAAGATAGGGGAGTTGCACACTATCTTTTATCTTTGCTTTTTAGTCTTTTTAGTCTTTTTAGTTTACTTTTCAGTTTTTCTTTAGTGTCATTTATCAAAAATCAAAAAAATAATTATCTTGCTTTTAGTTATCCTTTCTGTTTAGTCAAGCATGTTAGGATTTGGTGCCTTGAGGGAATCGGAGGTCTTAGATTTCCATCAAAGGGATGGATAAAATATGAAGAAGGCATGGGACAGAATTTCTGATGCACATAGGAGAATTATGCCTTGGATACCTATAAAAATTGTGCTTAGAATTTTTTACCATGGTCTTTTTAGATGGTGCAAACACTCTCTTGATATTATAGCCGAAGGATATTTCTTAGCTTGTGATGAAGCTAGAGCCCTTGAAATTATACATGGTCTATGTAGTTACTTTGTTTATGATCATAGTTTTGATACTGTTATAGACAGACTTGCTACTATTGAAAAGAGAATGGATGCTCTAGACTTGAGAGAATTAAAGAAACCCCAGCCAGATAAGAAAGATGTTTATGCGTTAGATGGTGACTGGGAACCCTTTGTTAGAATTGGCATCTCTAATCAATACTTCCTTGCTTTCTGTGACATTGAATCCATGGTTTCTACTATGCCAAAAGTTGTTTATGATTCTTTAAAATTTAACATGGACAATTTGTCATCCTATCATGAACATGCTAATGGAGATATTTTTGACATCCAGGGAAGGATAAAAGATGTACAGTGACATTCCTTAAAGGGGTTGTAATGGTTGATTTCTTCGTCATGAAGCCAAACCAAGGAAACATAGTGCTTGGGAGGGATTTCCTCCTGGCCGTAAAAGGATTCATTGATATAGGTAAGGGACAAATACGCCTACGCAGGAAGGCAAAAGGTATGTACCCCTTTCCTAAAAGAAACAAGGATGAACTTGTTGAGGAATCATTTGAATCGATTTACAACTCCGATTATTATGATGATCTTTGATTCCTTCTATTTGCATTAAGCCTAGCTAATGGCTTTAAAGAAGCGCTTTCGGGAGGCAGCCCTCAACGAATTTAGGTTTTCCTTTTTTGTTTTTCTTCTGTTTTTAGTGGTCTTGATGATTGTTACTACTGTAGCAACATCATTGTATCTTTACTTTTCAAGCTTTGTGCCAATTATAGCCTCATATGACAAGGGAAATGAAAGTTGTGACATGCTGTCCAGAAAACAGATTTTGTCCTCGTGACGGGAAAAATCACAGAAAAATACCATTTTATCTTTTGAGCTGATTTTTTTACATAGTGTGCTCTATACAATTACAGAACTTTCGTATGTTTTGAGTTTTTTTATTTGAGTTGCAGAAGTATCCCTAAATATTCTTTACTACCTGCTGGTCTGTTTTTCACAGATTCTGTCCTATTTTGCCTCTTCTTCGTTTTGCAAACCTTAAGCTTGCTTTTTCTTTGCAAATTTTTTTTGGCAATCTTGAGAAACAGTCGCTCTTAAAGATTATCCTTATTTCCAGTAGAGAAAAAATGTTTTATTATGGGTACTAACCTCGCTAATCAGATTATGATGAGTTATGTATGAAGGGAGTTTTCAAGTGTGTGAGGGAAGATGATAAAAGAAGATTCAGGAGTGTCAAGCGCTCAAGATTGGGGATGCCCCCATGCATCCCCAAGAAATATTCAAGGAGACTCAAGCGTCCAAGCTTGGGGATGCCCCCGTGCATCCCCTTCTCCATGAACAATTATCAGTTCGTCTTTCGTTTCACTGTATTTTTATCACTTCATGCGTTATGTGCTATTCTTGGAGCGTCTCTCTCTTAGGTTTTAGTTTTTAGTTTTTTTTAGCTTTGCTTGCTGTTCATAACAAGTTAAAACGTGTGGGAGAGAAACACGCTCCACTTTCAAAATCTAGAACACAACATAGGATTCTTCATGCTTATCTTTGTTGTGTGTGTTCTTTGTCTTTTTCATAGCTACTGCCATGTTTAGCTCTTAGTTTTCATGCTTATCTTTTTAAACAGCTTTTGTTTAGTTTGTTGCTGGAACTCTCTTGAGTTTTCATGTTTATATTGTTTAGAGAGTTTGCCTGTTGCACTGAGTTTTGTGTCTTGACTTGGAGTAGGTAATTGAGGTTGTTATTCTTTTGTAGTAGTAACTTGCAATAGTTTTGAGGTATTGCTTTGAGTAATGTTTGGACTTTTGGTGTCAAGAGCTTTAGCCTATTAGTGATAGATGTCGTATTTTGGGCAATCCGTGTTTATTTTCAAAACTTACAAAATTAGTTGAGAACTTTAGCTACTAGATGGATCACTACTCTTCTGAGGGATCGAATATTAGAGTACACTCACGTACCATGAGTCGAGGATGCGCAAGGATAACCTAACCCCCATACACTCCTCCTCGGGGTACTTGTCTCTTTGTGAACCTCCTTATTAGATTGAGAGTTACCGATAATAAGTGCATGAGTTCTTCGGACTAATGTGAGTATTCGAAAGTTGACACTTCCACCTTCCCATATTTTTCTAGTCTCTCCAGTGCCGTGCATTGCTTTCTTCCCACTCCGAGAGTTGGCGTCCACCTTCGCCGGTACATCCAAACCCTTGGCATGATACGCTCTGCCATCATAAACCTCCTTATATCCTTCCTCAAAACATCCACCATACCTACCTATCAAGGCATTTCCATAGCCTTTCCGAGATACATTGCCATGCAACATCCACCTTCTCATGACTTGATCTTCATGTCATACATGCTACTTGCTTGATCGATGAGCCGCATGCTAGTAGGGCCTTTCCCTAATCATTGCTACATGACGCGCTAGTATCATTGCATATCCTGCTACACTAGCAGAGGCATACATTTGCATACTTCATGATAGTTACATCTTCTTTATGATTTGAGTACCTTGTAAAGTGTGAAAGATCTTCTATAATTTTTGTAAGATATAGAGTGTTTCCCCTAAAGTGAGGAAAAGATCCCAAAGTGGACAAATTAAAAGATCCCAAAGTGGAAAAATTAAAAGATCCCAAAGAGGACAAATGAGAGAAATAGAAAGAGCCATTGAGGCCACCAAAAAAATACAAAAAAATATAAAAAAGAGAAAAAGAAATAAAAGGAGAGAAGGGGGCACACTACTATTCCTTTTGAGAGATCCACACTCGTACTCCCTCTTATATCTTGTAATCCATAGAGATTGTCATTCATGCATATAGCTATGTGGGGACCTTCACACTATAGAACTTGGCTTGTATATTCCAATGATGAGCCTCCTCAAATGAGCTCTAGGTCTTCTTGAGCAAGCAAGTTGGATGCACCCCCCACTAGTTCCATTGGAGAGCTTACCTTAGCTCATATGTGCATCTGTTGCATGGCAATCCCTACTCCTCACATCATATATATCATTTGGCTTTCTCTCTCCTATGATTGTCCTCATTGATGTAAGCCTTTCACACCTTTTTGTCTTCCTCCTCCACCATATTCTCTCTTTGCCATCCTAAGTGTCAACTTTCTTGCTTACGCTCATCCATTGCATGAGTGCTCAAAATGTCAAAAAGGAGTGGATCATTTTGACTTGTACCTGGCTAGTGGTCTGGGGATGAGTCAAGATAAGATTCCAAAGAAGACCAAGTGTGAAACTTTAATAGATTGAGTTCTCAACACAAAAATACCTTTTTCTCGTATATCCCTATCCCCTTTCTTGCACGCAAACACCATTTGGAGACATTCGAGTCACGGACAGCGAGAGCTCTTGCACCTTTATGTTCTTATGTTGCTTGTTTCAATGCTAAATATAGACTCTTGCTTGTTATGACTTGAATTGAATTACATGCCTTGATTGCTTTACTTAAAAGTTCTTATATGGTTGTTAGCATGTCACCACAGAAATTATGCTTGTTATCATTTACCTACTCGAGGATGAGCAGGAATTAAGCTTGGGGATGTTGATACGTCCAAAACGTATCTATAATTTCTGCTTGCTCCATGCCTCTTTTGTGTGATATTGCTATGTTATTGATGAAATTCCATACACTTTTGATCATATTTGGACTAACCTATTAACTCGGTGCACCCAAGTGTTAGTTCCTGTTTTCTGCTGTTTTTCTATTTCAGGTTTCCCCCATATTAAAAGTGCTCCAAAAATTGGGGAAAATCCAATAAAAAATCTGCGCTTCGGAAGCTTCGAGTAATCACCGAGTGGGGGCCAGAGGAGACCCACCAGGGCCCCAGGCGCCCTCCCGGCGCGCCCTAGGGTGGGGTCACGCGAGGGGGCTGCCTGGACACCTGGTGGCCCCCCTGGCTGCCCCCCTTCACCCATATACTCTCCGTGACGCGAAACCCCCGAAGGAGGAACCCTATTTCGCGATCTCTCCTCTGTTCCGCCGCCGCCGCGCTTCCAAGATCGGGAGCACTAGAAGACCTCTTCCCGACACCCTGCCGGAGGGAGGAACCACCTCCGGGAGCTTCTCCACCACCATGGATGCTTCCCGGATGAACCGTGAGTAGTCCACCTTGGACCATGGGTCTATGATCAGTAGCTATGTGATGTTCTCCTCCCCTCTTTGTTCTTCATGGTTTAGACCTCGTGAGCTGCCCTACATGATCGAGGCACATATGTAATCTTTCTGCTGTTGCTATGTTGAGTTTGCCCGGACCTGAAATCCGAGTTATGAAATTCTAGATGTATTCAATCGTATGGAAAGCTGAGATTCGTACCCAGACTCAACATCATACAATAGACGTCTATACGTACCTTATACTCCCGGAGAACCTGAAACGATGGATGGCATTCCTAGTGAACATGGTTATCACTGCAATTGCCGATCAAATGCTAGCAAGTACATAACAAAGTTTCCATCCCGATCATAAAGTCATGGGATTCGAGCCGACGCGGTGGTATAACGGTTGATACTATGCAACTGAACTGGAGCCTTAGCACTTGTCATGGTGTGATAAACTCTCGATATCGTAGTGCATGTATCGCTCGATGTGATATGAGCCGGCTAGTCATTGTTGTTCTTGTTTCTTTAATCCCCTTAATAGTCCCTATACCGGTCATGTTTCTTGGATTATTTACAAGCGGTATTCAAGCTCTTATTTTTGCAACATTAGCTGCAGCCTATATAGGTGAATCCATTGGGGGTCATCATTGAATTGACTAGTTTTGGAAATAGTAAATTTTTTCCAGCTTAGCTCAATTCATGCATGGTTCCAGATAATCCGTTTGGTTGTAAAAAAAATAGTGAGAAATGCGTATGAATATAGAGCCAAGAGTTGTAGGAGAGTGTCGGGAGAATTACCCCCGGGTAGAGTCACCCAGGGGAAACAAGTCATCAAGGCGAAGATCACCGACCTAATGGTCACCAATCTAATCAAAGCCGAGCTGATCAAGAGTAAGCAAGAAGTGGGGCGAGCTGTTCAGGTCGGAGGGCGATTGCCCCAAAGAGGGCGCAATCGGCCTCACCAGGAAGCATTCGGCCGAAGTAAACAAAGCAACATCCGAGCAGAATCATAGGTCGGACATCCGGTACAAGAGCATTCAATACGCAATCCCTGAAGATCGGGATTGTCAGAGGCGTGCGGTCTCCTCCAGCACCGATCACGCGGACAGGCCGACAGGCCTAGGTATCTAGCTCCACTGTTCAGTAGCGAGGTCTACAGAGTAGCAGCATGGTGAGCCGCAAGTCTACACCGGGTCATCCGGGAGAACACGATGTGAGATCCCTAGCTCGTCTAAGGCTGACGGCTGGGCCCTCCCTTTTGTACATTTACCTTTGTACCCCGGGCTCGGCCTATAAGAGCCCCGGGTACCCCTCCTGCATGAGGGACGATGGAGCACTTATTGCAATCTCACCCCCCCACAGAGAGAGCCAGGAGAGAGTTGTGCTTAGAGCCCTCTTCTCCTTCCTCTCAAACAGCTCAAGGAGCATTCATTGTAGCCAGAGTTATTGCATATAGCTAGCTCGGCATGACTAGGGGTGTTATCTCTACGGAGAGCTCCGAACCTGGGTACATTGTGGTGTCTCACCATGTGTTCCCATTCTCAATTCCGGTACCAGCGACACTAACCTCGGTCTGTCCCCCTCTTTAGCCATCCCCATGGCATATGCCATTACATATCGACGACAGTTGGCGCCCACCATGGGGCAGGCCGAGGCATCGACTGGAGTTCTGATCCGGACGGGACCATCATCTGCATCGCCTCGCCTCTGGCCTGGTCATGAGAAGCGGAGCGTGGGACTACGTCATCGAAAACATCTCGCGGTTTGGGGCAGGAATGCCTCTGCCGCGCGGCGTCATCATTCCTTCCGGCGGACATCGCGTTTTCGTCGCGGCACTTCCTGATGTTTTTCCCAGGAAGGTACGGGTGTTTTCTGAGCTCACGGATCCGTTGCCAGGCGGGTCAGATGCCGTGGGAACAGGGGGCACGACTGCGCACATCCGTGTGGAGGTTATGATGGCGGGAGCGTCTAGTCGCAACAGCTCTACTTCAGCGACCCGAGTCGCGAGGGAAGCAACCACGGCACCAGCAGGCCCAAGCGACCCATCGGATGGGCTCAGCACTCCAGTAGCTCTTCATGCCGATCCAGCTGTGGCTCATGCCGAGATGGAGAAGGTGCGTCAGGCTTTGAAGGAGCAGTCAGATCGGATCGACGCTGAAAAGCACCGAATGGAGGCATCAGTTCAGGAGTACAATGCGGCGCATGGTATCAGGCAGCGTGTTATCCCACCCCCAGTGATTGATGAGCTCCGAGCTGCAGGCCGAGAGGTCGGAAGAGAGCTGGGTGGGACCCAGGAACCAGTGGCATCCATCATCGCTGTTCCGAAGATCTCATATAGTTCTCCTGTGAAGAAAATGAGAGTTGCCGAGCAGATCGCCACCGAGATGGAGCACTTGGAAGGAGAAGAGATGTGGGAGAGGACACGCCGAATGCGTGACCTCATAACCACAGCAAACCAGCAGCAAAAGGAGGCCACCGAGCAACAAGGGCCAGTGGCGTCAAAGTCAGTTCGGGCAACTGCGGGTGCAAACCAGCCGAATGCACCACCTCGGAAGCAGAGGCAGGCATCTTCGTCGCATGGCAGTTTGCACCGCAGTGGGAGGAATCAAGGGCCTACGGGAGGCAGTCGGAAGGATGAGCCAGCAGTCAACAGCAGGCGCAATGAGCAACCGGCAGCATCAGTCCGGCAGGCAATAAGTCAGTGTTTAGGTCCCCAAGCAATCGCGGATAATGATCCAAGACACTGAATCGAGCA
The DNA here is from genome assembly GCA_950022295.1 of Bromus sterilis. Classification (NCBI taxonomy): domain Eukaryota; kingdom Viridiplantae; phylum Streptophyta; class Magnoliopsida; order Poales; family Poaceae; genus Bromus; species Bromus sterilis. The sequence goes on from OX465599.1 coordinate 213,163,477, forward strand.
GTTGCAGTAGGATAAGCAACCGGAAGACGATGTGCCAGCGGGTCCAACATGCTTTGGTCCACGCATTCGGCAAGAGCAGTTCCCTAAAGGCTTCACACTGCCCAGGGACACTGATACGTCCAAAACGTATCTATAATTTCTGCTTGCTCCATGCCTCTTTTGTGTGATATTGCTATGTTATTGATGAACTTCCATACACTTTTGATCATATTTGGACTAACCTATTAACTCAGTGCACCAAAGTGCCAGTTCCTGTTTTCTGTTGTTTTTCTATTTCAGGTTTCCCCCATATTAAAAGTGCTCCAAAAATTTGGGAAAAATCCAATAAAAAATCAGCGCTTCGGAATCTTCGGGAATCACCGAGGGGGGGGCAGAGGGGACCCACCTGGGACCCAGGTGCCCTCCCGGCGCGCCCTAGGGTGGGGCCGCGCCAGGGGGGCGCCTGGACCCCTGGTGGCTCCCCTGGCTGCCCCCCTTCTCCCATATATTCTCCGTGACGCGAAACCCCCGAAGAAGGAACCCTTTTTCGCAATCTCTCCTCTGTTCCTCCGCTGCCGCGCTTCCAAGATTGGGAGCACCAGGAGACCTCTTCCCGGCACCCTTCCGGAGGGAGGAACCACCTCCGGGTGCTTCTCCACCACCATGGATGCTTCCCGGATGAACCGTGAGTAGTCCACCTTGGAACATGGGTCTATGATCAGTAGCTATGTGATGTTCTCCTCCCCCTCTTTGTTCTTCATGGTTTAGACCTCGTGAGCTGCCCTACATGATCGAGGCACATATGTAATCTTTCTGTTGTTGCTATGTTGAGTTTGCTGGGATCCGATGGATTATGAGATTATTTTCAGATTGTGTTTGAGTAATATATTTGATTCTCCTCTTTTATATTTATGTTCTTGAGTAATTCTTGCATGTTCTCCGTTGCTATTTATTGCTTTGGACAAGTAGTAGGTAGTGGCTCCAAGAGGGAGCGTTATGCATGATTGTGGGTTCATGCCCCCCGATGACTAGCTTGAGTGACAGAAACATGAGTCTAGGGGATGTGTTGTTGCCACAAGGGAGAAAACAACGGTGCTTGTACTTGCGGGTGCAAGGATTGTTTACTTTACGCAAAGTTCTTTAATGCAGTTGTCCGTTGCTTTGAGTTTACACTTTGGGTGGGATTCACAACTTAATACCAGCGAGATGTTCTGGATAGATATCTCAAGGTGGATGATTAGTAGGTAGATGCAGATGGATTTCGGTCTACTTGTCTTGGCGTACCGCCCATGCTTTTGAGCCTCTTCCTTTCTTTATAGCACAGTTAGCATTGGTTTGCGCACATAATCATGTCAATTGCCCGGCTGTAATTTGTTTACCTTGCATGGCTATTTTATCGTCTTTTGGGAGAGAGACATCACTAGTGAACATCATAGGACCCCGGTCCATATTTCCAATACTGTTTACACCCACTATTTATTTACTGCTTTATTGACTTTTCTGTTGCTATCACTATCATTATTATCCCGTGCGTTTGACCCTTTGTAAACAACAAGGCCGGAGGGATTGACAACCTCTCTGAACTCGTTGGGAGCAAAGTTATCTGTTGTGTGTGCAGGTCCAGGAGAAGCAAGTGATTCTTTTCAAACGGCGCATCACTTGCCGAACCACCTACTTATCGTTGTTGGAGTCCTACTGGTCGATCCTCAACCTTGGTATCTTCACCAAGGGAAATTTCCGCTATCTACATCTCAACCTTCCACGTTGGGTAACCAACGAGGGAGTGAGAAATCGTACTATCAGACACCCCCAAGTACAATGGATCAGTCAAGCCAGAAGATTGGCTGGTCGATTATGTGACTGCAGTCGGCATCGCAGGAGGTGGTCGGCGCGTAGCTGTACGCTATGCACCGCTCATGCTTCAAGGTTCAGCTCGGTCCTGGTTGAATAGTTTGCCCAGCAATAGCATCAATTGCTGGAAGGATTTTGAGGATGCGTTTGTTAGCAATTTCACGGGTACTTATGAGCGCCCAGCTCTGCCTTGGCACCTAGCACTTTGTGTACAAGGAAAGGACGAGCCCCTTCGCGATTACCTTCAGCGGTGGATTAAGCTCAGAAACACTTGCGAAGGAGTTCATGAAATCCAAGCCATCCTGTACTTTACTGACGGCTGCTTGGACGGGTCTTTGTTGAAGCACAAGCTCCTGCGCAAGGAGATAACATCTTTGGCCGATCAGATGAGAATAGCCAATTCATTCGCGGCATCTGATTCTGCAATGCGCCCGATCACGTTAAGTCCCAGTGGTTTCATCCAAGGGAAACCATCCGGCCAGTAGCAGCAGTCGGCAGAAGAAAATGGGCTGAATGGTCCCAATCGGTGCGAGAGGCGCGAGATCCAGCGGAACAACAACTTTGGCAACAACAACAACAACAACAACCCCAATTTCAATAACAACCCCAACAACAACAACATAGGCTTCAACAAGAGGAAGGACGAGCAGCCGGATGTCCAAGATGGCAATCAGCAGGTAGAAGTAGTGCAACAGCAAGAGGAACAAGGGGCTGCGGGAGGCAGTAGGAAGTAGAAACCTGCAGAAAGGCCGCAAGGTCAGATCAGGCCCGCATACACCTTTGAGGACATGATGAACCAGCCCTGCAAAATGCATAGTGTATCTCAGGTGCGGTGGAATTGACAACTCCACTGTTAAAGCTTGTGGGTATTCTTTGGCTCCCCTTGAGTCGAATCAATAAATTGGGTTATCTTACCCGCGAAGACTATCTCGATCCCCTGTAGTTGTGGGTTATCAAGTAGTCGAAGGTGAGAATTTTGCCTAGAGCCCGTCAGCAAAGCGTCTAATGTGGGTGGCAAGGCCAACCAGCCGGTTCAGTAGGTGGGCCGGGATTTGGTCCTCGGATCCAGGAGGCGGAGGAGTGGCAGAATCAGCAACAGGCCGGACCGGTGAGACATCAGAAGCGCCAGTGTACGCCTCACGGAACCGGTCGGATCGCGAGAGCTGGCGGCCTGTGGTCGGCGGCTGGCGCACAATGGCACTAGAGGATGGAGGTTTCGCAGCGCCGGCTCCAGCAGGAATGTGAGTAGAAAGCGGAAACCTGACCTGAGGATCAGCGGGTGGAGAAGTAGTCGGGTCGAGGGGGGCAGCAGCAGCACTCTCCGATCCGGCCGCAGGAGCTGGAGTGATAGGAACAGTGGCCTGGGATGAAGAAGCCTCAGGCTGAGCAGCATCATCAGTAGGCCGATCAGGCATTGGCACATCAAGGTGTGCAACACCAGAGGGGTCCATCAGGATCGGAGGAGGAGCAGCGGCGGTCGTTGCAGGAGTGGCCGACTGCACGCCAGCAGTCAGATGGGAGGTAGAGGTCGGCAGGGGAGCAGTCGGCTGCGCCTGTTTCGCGGCTGCGGCAGCTCTTTGTTTCTTGGCCCGCTCGTCCTTGGTGGTGTCGGCGGCAGCTATCTTACGAGAAGGCGCAGGAGGAATGTTGGAAGTAGCGGAGGCCGTGGGGGTCGCGCTTGGAGGCACTTCAGAGGTGGCAGGGGGCAATCGGAGCCACCCCAGGCGCCACAGGAGCGACAGATCGGGCAGCCCTGCAAAGCAAAGAGAAAATTGAGAAAAGCAGTCGAACAAGATTGAAAGGAGCAAAAAGTGAAAAGGAACATACCCAGGAGCTCGGGGTAGCCGGGCAGCAAACTTGGACATGGAGAAGCTTGGACGAGAAATGTTCAGAGGGGTGAGAGAGAGCACAGGGCTACTCGGTTTGGGGGCAGTCGGACCTGGAGCAGGGCGACGTGCGTCGTACTTGCCTTTCTTCTTAGCAACCTTGGAGGTGCTAGGGGCGTCATCGGTGCGGGGGCGTTTTCCCTCGGCCACTGTCTGCTCGGCCGGCTCAGATTCTGCGCCGAAGTCACCAGGAGAGTCAGCATCACTGCTCCATTCGGCCATGAAGCATTTGATGGAGGAATCAGACTCACCCGGCTTGTTGAAGCCAAGTCCAAGGGAGGCAGTCCGAGCTTCGTTTTCGAAGTCCGGTTCCTCTTCAATCTCCAAGTCCTCGGCATCGTCCTCTACGCGGTCGGGATGGTAGCTCGAAGCGGCCTGTCCATCCTGCATAGCCTTGGAGCCAAGGAACTCCTAAAAAGGAGCATTCGATCAGAATCGGCAAGAAGGAAAAAATAGCTCGCATGGAAGTAAGACCAGAGACATACCACAAGGCAGGGCCGGATGCGGTCATGCGCCCTCTTTCCAAGCTTGAAGGGGGGAACGATTTTGAGGTCGGCAAGTAAGTTCAGTCGGCGGATAAGTTCGGCTTCACCCATGTTGAATGTAGAGATCCGAGTGGGGTCCAAGAGTCGGCTCATATCACAAATGTGGTGGCATCAGCGCTGCCGAGGGAGCACTCGGCGGCATAGCCAAGTGGCAATCAGATCGGCAGGCTCTAGTCCATGAGCTCCTGGATGTGGGCCATCTGGCGATCCAAGTCGGTGTCCCCTTCTCCTGGCTTCTCGAACCAGTGGTACTTAGCAGTCGGAGACGGCAGAGAGAACTCAGGCAGGTTGAGCAGGTCTTTGTTCTTCGGAGAGGAAACATAAAAGAACCCCATCTGCCAGTTCTTGATGGACTGCGGTGATTGGGGATGAGGATAGAGTCCAACTTTCCGAACATAGATGGTGGCAGCACCACACTCGGCCATCACCTTCACCTCTTCTTTTTTTTTCTTGGTCTTGGGGTCGACAGTAAACACCCCAGTGCCCACTCGAAAACTGCGGAAGTAGAAGATTCGGCTCCAGAGGCCAACGGTGGGCCGAACTCCAAGGTAGCCCTCGCATAGCGTCACAAAAGCGGAGAGCAGCATGATAGTGTTCGCTCCGAGGTGGTGTGGTTGCAAGCGGTAGAAGTCGAGGAATTCACGGAAGAAGTGGCTTACTTGAAGCCTGAAGCCGCACTGAAAATGCGTGAGGAAGACGACGCGCTCGCCGGCCTGGGGCACGGGCGCAAGCTCGGGGCCGGGAACGCGAAAATCGAGGTCCGCCGGGATCTTGCGAGACCGGCAGAGGAGAGCGATGTGCATCTCATTGACAATGGACCCTTTCCACAAACCCTTCTGAGAAGCGGTGGCGCCGGCGTCGTCCCCCATGGAGGCGTCGGACTCCGTGGTGGGCGAGGAGGAGCAAGACGAAGGCGAAGACGGCGGCGGCGGAGGAAGCCTAGATCCGCGTCCACCTATGGCGGAGGAGGAGAAGAGGCAGTGGCGGCGGCGGAGTGCGTTCGGGAGGTCCTCGGCGGAGCAGCCCTGAGCTCTGGCGGTGGCTGCAGCGGCGCGGAGAGGCGCTAGGTGCGGCAGCGGCAGAGACAGAGGAGGAGAGCGCGAGGAGGAAGGTGGAGTGGGGGTGCGTGGCGCATCTCTCACCCCACGGACTATTTAAAGACCCGATGAGATGGCAGTGGGATCCGTTGTGCCGATCCGGCAGGCGGTGTGGACGCGTGTATCTACAGAGCATTACCAGTTCGGAGCACAGAAGATCCGGCGGATGGGACGGGACGTGCGCGCGTGGGTCGAGACAGCGGTTATGGCATGTCAAATCGTGACACGACGTCCCATATTCTTCGGCGAATTCGAAGCGGCAGGTTCGGTCAACATTCTAGTCAAACTAACCATTGGGCAGAGCGGTCGAGAAGATCAAGAGCAATCGGCAGATAGCAAGCAATCGACCCATTGAGAGCAATCGGTTAGAAGATCAAGAGCAATCGACAGATAGCAAGCAATCTCCCCAATGAAGAGCAATCGGTCAGAAATGAGGATTCAAAATTCCAGAAGTATAGAAGGAAACTGTGCAGGCCTCGCCATCTCTGAGTCCGGCGGGACCTCCGCAGCTTCAGGGGCTACTGTCGGGGGAATGACCCCCGGGTAGGGTCACCCAGGGGAACAAGTCGTCAAGGCGAAGATCACCGACCTGATGGTCACCAATCTAATCAAGGACGAGCTGATCAAGAGTAAGCAAGAAGTGGGCCGAACTGTTAAAGGTCGAAGGCCGATTGCCCCAAAGAGGGCGCAATCAGCCTCACCAGGAAGCATTCGGCCGAAGTAAACAGAGCAACATCCGAGCAGAATCATAGGTCGGACATCCGGTACAAGAGCATTCAATACGCAATCCCTGAAGATCGGGACTGTCAGAGGCGTGCGGTCTCCTCCAGCGCCGATCACGCGGACAGGCTGACAGGCCTAGGTCTCTAGCTCCACTGTTCAGTAGCGAGGTCTACAGAGTAGCGGCATGGTGAGCCGCAAGTCTACACCGGGTCATCCGGGAGAACGGGATGTGAGATCCCTAGCTCGTCTGAGGCTGACGGCTGGGCCCTCCCTTTTATACATTTACCTTTGTACCCCGGGCTCGGCCTATAAGAGCCCCGGGTACCCCCTCCTGCGTGAGGGACGACGGAGCACTTATTGCAATCTCACCCACCACAGAGAGAGCCAGGAGAGAGTTGTGCTTAGAGCCCTCTTCTCCTTCCTATTAAACATCTCAAGGAGCATTCATTGTAGCCAGAGTTATTGCATATAGCTAGCTCGGCAGGACTAGGGGTGTTATCTCTACGGAGAGCCCCGAACCTGGGTACATTGTGGTGTCTCACCGTGTGTTCCCATTCTCGATTCCGGTACCAGCGACACTAACCTCGGTCTATCCCCCTCTTTATCCATCCTCATGGCATCTATCGTTACATATCGACGACAGAGAGAGAATATAATAGACTATATTATGGAATTTTCAAAGTATATATGCATTAAGGAGGGTGGATTCAGGCTAGATCTATACTATAATATCCTTAATGTTTATAAGTGGAGTCCTCTTGTATGCGGTTTTTTGCTTCAAGCAGTGATTTTAGAATCCGATTCAATAGAAAATGAGAAAATGTTCAAACAAAATAGAATAAACAAATGTATATAGGATATTATATATTCCTATGTTAGATTCGTTGTCTAATCCGATATATGGATATCGAATTCCCTTCTATGTAGTCCGGACAATTCACATTATAATTTCAATTTGATTTCAATTTGTACTTTTTAGTTATTTTAATTCTCCCCAATAGAGCTTAGAAGTAAGAAAAAAAATTGGTTGATTGTATCCTTAACCATTTCTTTTTTTTTGACACGAGGAACTACTCACCATGAATCCACTAATTGTTGCTGCTTCTGTTATTGCTGCTGGATTGGCCGGAGCATTAACACATGGCGTTATGCGATAAACTCCCGATCTCCTAAAACTCAACAAGACACTCCTCTGTACGAAAGTCCGCTAGAAAGTTACATAACTAATCTCTTGAACCCCACACACGAACACACACGATATAAACATACGCGAAACATGCATGCCATATGTTGGAAAGATCAGTTAACATAACGTGAACTCTACGACTCAAAGCACATATGTTCCAAAATCTCTATTGAGCTAACTTAGCAGTGATATTACACGTAGAGGTCACATGACCCAACATACATCAGAGCTATACTACTCATGCTCATGTATCAAGGTAAAGGAGTAAGTGGGATTATAATGCAGAAATGTCACCTTTGACTCTTGTATATCCTGAACTACAACTACTAGAATGAGATGAGAATCCCACACGAGTCTATCTATACAAGTCTCCCAATCAATGCACCACTATGGATTCTTCCTCGAATTCCCACGAGGGATCAACCCACAACACTCACACTTATCTTGAAAATTTGAGAATAACCAATAAAGTTGTCTAATAATCAGGCACAACTTTCCAAGTAGTCCATTACCGCGTACACGAATATCCAGATAGTTTTGTTAACCCTATAGTGGTGTACTACTACACACAGATGATCATCAGTAACCACGAAGTACTCGTCACCATTCAAGGGGTGCTGGCGAGGATGCGCACCATGACACTTACCTCACGACTCTGATCTAATCCAAAGAGTCTCCTATTTGAGGGGGACTGATGGTGCGGAAAACCGATAAATATCCTGATAGGATGGTTCGAGTAGCTGGAAGTATTATAAAGGATAACATGCAAGGGATTTACCTAGGTTCGAGACCTCATGGCAGAGGTAAAGCCCTCCTCTTTCTAGATTTGATTATGGGTGTATAGTCGCCTCGAAAGAGGGGGATACAATGTTGTCTAGTTCTACCGAAATTGATGACGAGATGTCAACGTGTCTCAACCTCTCCCCGACCTTGCCTTATATATGGGCGAACGAGGCCTATGGTTACATGGCATAACCGACCTACAACTACGGTAATACTAGGAGTCTTATCTTATGCGTCAAGTCAACGCTGCTCTTGGAAGGAGGGCTCTGTGCTCCTCATCGAGACCTTATGAGGTGCGCACCGTAGGGTTCCTTAGGTCGACTGGCAGCCCGACTAGGTCGTTTATGGGCCACCCCCAGCATAGCACACCGTCAGTAGCCCGAGCTTGTCTGGAGTTTGTATTCTCTGTAAAGAAGTGATTCTGTCTTCTAGAGATGTGAAGTTCAGATGGGCTCTATAGTTGATGTCGTAGTAGAGTTCGAGCTCTTCGTTTGAGCGTGCTCCTATTTGCTGTTGTAGAAGGAGTTTCCGGGATTTGGAGGTCTAGGCTTTTGTTTTGATTGCAATAAAAAGGCTAGCAACTTTATTTTTATTTGTCTTTTTTGTACATGGCATTTTATTTTCAAAGTCATGACATCTAGCTATCCATTTTCATGGCACAATTTTGACTTTGATTCCTTTTAAACGGCACCCCATGGCAATTTTAATATTTTTGGAATGACAGTTATAGCTTTTACTTCTAAGATCAACCACCATGCCAAAAAGGTTGCAAATGGTGTGCAATTTTCACCTTGTTTTTGCCGATGGCAATTGGACCACCGTCTACAAGACAATTCAAGGGTGTGGGGGATAGTGTTAAAATATGAACCAAATTCGTCTACCGTGTTATATACGGACACCGTGTCATGAGCGATGTGAGGCTTTGGGTTGGTACCAACGCGTACGAGTACAATTCGTTTTCTTGTCCTACTAGGACTTTTATGTGTTGCCTCCTATATATACTCCATTTAGTCACACCAAAGACGGCATGTCGTCTCGTGCTTGTAATACTCCTCCATCATAGTGAAGTTGCGCCTTAGTGCGTCCGTGGTTTTCTCCCGCAAAGGTTTCCACGTTAAATCGGTGTCTCTTGTCTCTACTTTGATCTCGTTTTATCTAACAAATGATATACAGAGCTAAGTTGATACGAGATTAGTTTTTTCGAGACGAGGCGGCGACCACATCCGTTGATCCGGCGAATCCGATTGGGGCTGATCTTTCCGCTGCGCCCGAAATCGACTGGAGTTTTGTCCGTTCCGTCGAATCGCCGGGCTTATTAAAGTTTCGTCGCCGAGTTCTGCTGGGCTGCATCGAGCCGTACGCTGCATCAATCAAGTCGCCGAGTTGATCCGTTGGCCGCTGCACTGTTCCGCCGAGTTGCTCCGTAGCCGATCCACCGAGTCAAGTAGGCTGCAGTTTCCACCGAGTCGCTGTGTTCCGCTACGAGTTAATCCGCCGAAGGCCGTCCGCTACTGCTGCTTCCGCCAAGTTCCTGCTGCTGCACGTACAAGGAACCGACGCCATCTATTCTTGCTACTCCAAGTGGGTTCTGATCCATTGGAAATTACTGCTGGTATTATCATCGGTGGAGCTAGTTGGTGTTGCTGCTAATACCTCACGTGAAGCTCGACTTTTACTGTTCATCCGATTTCATTAGTGCTATTTTTTCTACATCGTTGCTCCGCATAAATTAATTCTTTAAGAATTATTTTTCCGGCTTGTATTACTTTGTGCACAGATTTGATCTACTCATGGCTTCTATGAAGTATGATCTCCAGCCATTGGACCGTGACACAAGGTTTTCTCTATGGCAAGTTAAGATGCGGGCGTTGTTGGCACAAGCCGATTATGATGATGCACTGGATAGTTTTGGGAAGAACAGAATTCAAGATTGGACTCCCGAGGAGAAAAGAAAGGATCGAAAGGCATTGTCACAAATTCAACTCCATTTGCACAATGATATTTTGCAGGATGTTTTGAGCGAGAAAACCGCTGCCACTCTATGGTTAAAGTTGGAAGAGATTTGCATGACAAAAGATCTTACTAGCAAGATGCATCTGAAGCAAAAATTATTCCTGCACAAGTTACCCGAGGGAGGTAATGTTCTCAATCATATCTCAGAATTTAAGGAAATTATTGCTGATCTAGCTGCAATGGAGGTTAAATACGAGGAGGAAGATATGGGCTTAATGTTATTATGTTCACTCCCAAGTTCTTACACCAATTTTAGAGATACCATATTATGCAGTCGTGACACTCTCACACTTAATGAGGTTTATGAAGCTTTGCACTCTAAGGAGAAGATGAAGCTAATGGTATCTGATGATGGTTCTAGTTTCTCTCAAGCCGAGGGATTATCTGTTCGTGGCAGGACACATGAGAAGGGCTCAAGTAATGGAAACCGAGGCAAAAGTAAGAACGGCTATAGGAGACGGTCGCAATCCAGAGGCAAGAACAAGTATTGCAGATATTGCAAGAAAGAAGGACATGAAATCTCCGAGTGTTTTAAGTTGCAGAATAAGGAAAAGAGGAATGCCAGATACAAACCGAAAGGTAACAAAGGTGAAAATTCTGCTAATGTTGCTCGTGATGATAGTTCTGATGATGCTCTTGTCGTTATTGCTGGATGTGCTGAGGCCAATGATAAATGGGTACTTGACACTGCATGTTCTTTTCATATGTGCCCAAATAGAGATTGGTTTAATACTTTGGCTTCTACTACTGCTGCTGGTTCCGTTTTGGGTTTTGATAAATCACCATGCAAGATTAAAGGCATAGGTTCTATTCGAATCAAGATGTCTGATGGCACAATCAGAACTTTAACAGATGTTCGGTATATTCCGAAGATGAAGAGAAATCTTATTTCTTTGAGTGCCCTTGATGCAAAGGGGTACAAATATTCAGGTGGAGATAACGTTTTGAAAGTCACTAAAGGTTCTCTCATTGTTATGAAGGGTGACTTGAGTTTGACCAATGGTCTTTATTACCTTCGAGGTTCTACCATCTCAGGTAACGCTACTCCAGCTGTTTCAAATAATTCTGATTGTGATGCTGCTAACCTTTGGCATATGCGTCTTGGACATATGAGTGAACTTGGTTTGGCAGAGTTAAATAAGAAAGGTCTTCTTGCTGGTTATCAAACTGGAAAATTGAAATTTTGTGAGCATTGTATTTTCGGGAAGCACAAGAGGGTGAATTTCAACACTTCAACTCATACTATTGAAGGTATTCTTGATTATGTGCATTCCGATTTATGGGGGCCTTCTCGCAGAAAGTCACTAGGTGGTGCTAGATACATGTTGACTATTATTGATGATTACTCGAGGAAAGTTTGGCCTTATTTCTTGAAGCATAAATATGAGGCATTCTCTGCATTTAAAGAGTGGAAGGTTATGATTGAAAGGCAAACTGAAAGGAAGGTAAAGATACTTCGTACTGATAATGGTATGGAATTCTGTTCTAAGCAATTTAAGTATTATTGCAAGTCTGAAGGCATTATCAGACATTACACCGTCCCTTATACTCCTCAACAAAACGGTGTTGCTGAGCGTATGAACAGAACCATTATCTCCAAGGCCCGTTGCATGTTGTCAAATGTCGGTTTGAGTAGGCGTTTTTGGACTGAGGCTGCTTCCACTGCTTGTCATCTTATTAACCGTTCACCATCTATTGCTCTTAATAAGAAAACTCCAAATGAGGTATGGTCTGGTTCACCTGCTGATTATTCACAATTGAGAGTTTTTGGTTGCACTGCTTATGCTCATGTTGATAATGGAAAGTTGGAGCCTAGGGCTATTAAGTGCATCTTTCTTGGTTATAAATCTGGTGTTAAAGGTTTTAAATTGTGGAATCCTGAAACTCAGAAGGTTATTATTAGCAGAAATGTTATCTTTAATGAAACTGCTATGTTACATGACGTTCCTTCTACTGATGTTCCTGTTGAGAGTGAACAGCAGTCTACTATTCAACATACTACTGTTCAGGTGGAGCAAGTTATTGATTCCACATCAAATAAGGAAAATTTTGTTGCACATGATGAACCCGCCGTTGATGATGTACATGTCACCCCAAATCAGCCTATTGTTCCACCAAGTTGGAATCTTGCACGTGACAGAGTTAGGCGTGGTGTTTCTAAGGCACCTTCAAGGTTAATTGATGAATGCAATATTGTTTCTTTTGCTTTATCTGTTGCAGAAGATATTGAAGGTCATGCTGAGCCTTCTTCATATTCCGAGGCTATTATTTCTGGTGATAGTAATAAGTGGACAATTGCTATGCATGATGAGATGGAATCACTTGAAAAGAATGGCACTTGGAATTTAGTAAAATTACCTAGAGAGAAGAAACCTATTCGTTGCAAGTGGGTTTTCAAAAGAAAGGAGAGTATTTCTCCAAATGATGAGGCAAGATATAAAGCAAGGTTGGTTGCTAAAGGTTATAGCCAGATTCCAGGTATTGACTTTAATGAAGTCTTTTCCCCCATTGTGAAGCATAGCTCTATTCGCACTTTACTCAGTATTGTTTCCATGCATGATTATGAGCTTGAACAATTGGATGTTAAAACTGCGTTCTTACATGGGGAGTTAGAAGAGGATATTTATATGGAACAACCGGAAGGTTTTATTATTCCTCGAAAGGAGAATCTTGTCTGCAAGTTAAATAAATCTCTTTATGGATTGAAACATTCCCCTCGGCAGTGGTACAAGAGATTTCACACTTTTATGCTCTCTCAAGGTTCAAAAGGTCTGATTATGATAGTTGTGTTTATTTGAAATCTGTTAATGGTTCAACTATTTATTTGCTCCTTTATGTTGATGATATGCTAATTGCTGCAAAGAGTACGTCAGATGTTAATGAACTAAAGAAGCAATTGAGTAATGAATTTGAGATGAAGGATTTGGGTGCAGCAAAGAAAATTCTTGGCATGGAAATATCCAGAGATAGGCCATCTGGAAAATTATATCTCAGCCAGAAGGGATATATTGATAAAGTTCTTCGTCGTTTTAATATGCATAACGCCAAGCCAGTGAGTACTCCATTAGCTGCGCATTTCAAATTATCATCAGCCTTATGTCCTAAATCACATGTTGATATTGAGCACATGTCTAGAGTTCCCTATTCGAGTGCAGTTGGTTCACTTATGTATGCCATGGTTTGTTCTCGTCCGGATTTATCACACGCATTGAGCGTTGTTAGTAGATACATGGCTAATCCTGGAAAAGAGCATTGGAAAGCTGTTCAGTGGATTTTCAGATATCTGCGAGGTACTTCTAATGCTTATTTACAGTTTGGGAAATCTAAAGATGGGCTTGTTGGTTATGTTGATTCTGATTTTGCTGGTGATTTGGATAAGAGAAGATCACTCACAGATTACGTTTTCACCATTGGTGGTTGTGCTGTGAGTTGGAGAGCGACTTTGCAGTCTATTGTGGCTTGTTCCACTACTGATGCCGAGTATATGGCTGTTTCTGAGGCATGCAAAGAAGCTATCTGGTTGAGAGCTTTATACACTGAGCTTTGTGGAGATGAGTCTTGCACTACCATATTTTGTGACAGTCAAAGTGCTATATGTCTTACTAAGAATCAAATGTATCATGAGAGGACGAAGCACATTGATGTCAGATATCACTTCATTCGAGATGTTATTGCTAGAGGTGATTTGAAGGTGAGCAAGATAAGTACGCATGACAATCCTGCGGATATGATGACAAAGTCAGTTCCGACCAATAAGTTTGAGCTTTGCTCAGACTTAGTTGGTATCTCTCACTAGTCCTATGGACTTTGGCGCAGAAGGTGTTTATGCTGATTTGGATGGAGTTATTTGCTTTCTTCGACTACTGGAGGGAATTTGGTTCAAGGTGGAGATTGTTAAAATATGAACCAAATTCGTCTACCGTGTTATACATGGGCACCGTGTTATACACGGGCACCGTGTCATGAGCGGTGTGAGGCTTTGCGTTGGTACCGACGCGTACGAGTACAACTCGTTTTCTTGTCCTACTAGGACTCTTATGTGTTGCCTCCTATATATACTCCATGTAGTCACACCAAAGACGGCATGTCGTCTCGTGCTTGTAATACTCTTTCATCATAGTGAAGTTGCGCCTTAGTGCGTCCGTGGTTTTCTCCCGCAAGGGTTTCCACGTTAAATCGGTGTCTCTTGTCTCTACTTTGATCTCGTTTTATCTAACAGATAGTTTGTGCTTTTTTCTTACGTCAATGTCACGTGGAATTGCCGGATCCCTCAAAGTCCAGTGATCATTTTTGGGTTTTTTCCATGGAAAATTTCGGATCTAGAGGTTGAAGAAAAGAGGATTTCGTCGCGAAGGAGAGGGAGCGGGGGTGACTGCGCTTGGGGTTGGTAAATTTGGATAAGGTTAGGTCGGGTGATTGTGCTACCAGGAAAGGGGTTTTCTAAGATGTGGGTCCTACCATCGCAATGTTTGGCTCGCGCTGGCTTCGTGATCACCGCGAACAATTGTACTTATTGTGAGCTAGGTTGCCAGCAAACTAGGTAGTTCGCTCCGAGAACGACTCCGATCTAACGTCTGCACCCTATTCGGGACCTTTATTTCTTGCATGAGGGAGGAGGAAGGTCGATAGTGAGTATTGGGGCTTGTTCCCTTTTCCTCGCTCGTACCAGTTCATGGGCTGCAATTCATAGTTCTTTTCTTTGGATGAGCGAGTCGAGTGGAGGAGAGGGGACGTACGAAACGAACCAATATTTTTTGAAGAAACACTTCTTCCTTAACGGTTAAAATAGATGCTCATTATAATCCAAAATCTAAACAGTTATATTTATTAACTTTTGCTTTTTTCGGAACCGTTATGTATTTTGTAACGGAGAGTTGTACTTGCTCTACTCATTATTGAATTTTTTTTGGATGTTTATGAATTGAAATGAGTCAACAAACACACTAAAACGCGTCTATATATATTTGATTCCAAAATAAGGCTAAAAAAGCTACTGCCTCTGAATCATATTATGTGTTGCTCAGAACGATGTGTCTAGCATTGAAATACTTTTAGATACATCCTTCTGAAAGACAAGTAACACTCCATTCGTTTCATATTACTTGTCGTTAAAATAAATGTACCTAGATGTATTTTAATGTTGGATACATTCATTTGAGTTATTATGAAACGGAGGAATCAGACGGAGTGTACTATATAATGAACGGATGAAGTACATTGCAAGGACATCCATGTATGCAGTGCCTCGTAACACAAGAATGAAGAGAAATGCTATGAACATTCAATAGAACGACGTACTCAAATGTGTGCTGTTAAAATGTTCACTTCTTTTTGCGGAAAATATAAATATTAACTGAAGTGGTCAAGTTAAAATATTCTTACTTTGACTACTGATGTATAAATATTAACTGAACTGGTCAAGTGAAAATAGTACTCCCTCCCATCCATATTAATGGACTTAAGTTTGTCTAGATACACATGCATCTAGTCTAAATATTTAACTAGATACATACGAATCTAGACAAAGTTGAATACATTAATATGAATCGGAGGTAATATATCAGATTGGTCATAAGAATATTTTCCTAGCATCATTTTTCTAAATTACTAACTTATTCTTGTGAAATTGTAGTATGATCTGAACAGAAAGGCTAACGACCACTACCCGCTACTCCCTTCGTTCCAAATTACCTATGTATACAAATATGAGTCAACGGAGGGAGTACATGCGAAGGTGGGTACAAATGGCACAGGTTCTCAGACCAAACATAAACAATCTGTATCCTGAAAGGTGAAAGCCAAGACAGGTTAGCCCAAAAGGGAAAACTACCATGCTGGCGGAAAAATTAAACGACAGCTCTAAACATTTACTCCAGCGTCAAGGGGAAGTGCTAGCAGCGCATTTTCCTTCTCCACTGGCCCTAACATATCTAAGGCACACAACTATAGTCTGGTAAATATGACTTATTAAAATGTACGGTCAAGGTTGCACCCTTGCAGGAACACCAGAATCAAAGCTAGCTCTAAAGCTTCAAGGGACAACATAACCAAAGACTCTTTGTCTATACCATCTCTATCACCACAGCGTCACATTGTTGCGCCGCTTGCATAACTTCTAAATTTGGAGTATACAAAAGAGCGTCGCAGATTACGACCCTGATGGTTCTAGCTCTTTCCTCTTCCTCCCCTTGTTCGCGACCTTTGTACTGTCAGCCGGCACAGTGTTAGGCTCCTTGGTGTACATGATACAGTCGTCCAGAGTGTGGATCCTGAGAGCGAGCGAGGATAAAGTTGAGGTCTTCATAGCTACTGTGAAGGAGGACCAGTACCACCAATCATTCTTCAGGAACTCGGATTTTATCATACTCTCCAACAAGCTGGTCGCCAGTACCATCTGGAATAGGCATAGATATGATTAATCAGTACATTTGATAATGTCAGAGCTCTCAAACATTTATTTTGTATGGAGATGATGTTAGGGAGCTCTTAATGGACAATGGATAATCTGCACAAAAATAATAAACACTACTGACTAGATATATACGTATTTTCTGTGGCACGAAGGTGAATAAATAGATCAAGTCACCTCGGATATTGATTCTGCATGCTTCACAAAAGCACGCCATGAACGCCTTCTTATTTGTTGAGACTTTGAGGCTCTCAAAGCTTCCTCAGGCAACGCTGCATCTATATCAAGCAAATTTATCTTTTGCTGCTTCAGAATGTGAGACTTTCTTCCTATAACAGGCCTCAATGATGACTCCGGAACCAAGCCACCATTAACAGCTAGCAATCTTGTTGGCCTGTCTGTTGCAGAAGATGCTTCCTCACAGGAAGTACTATCAGGGGCGGGCTTCTTAGATTTTGACACATTTTCATCACCCACACTACCAGGACAATTTTGACCAGACTTGGACCCCTCTTCCCCTAACTTTTGTGCAGACATTGCCTGGCATTCCTCTAAGGAGGAAACCCGGTCATTTGGGATGTCATCTTTTTTGTTTTTATTCAGAATAACTGCAGGCTCATGAAAATATGCAGGTGAAGGGACAAAAGACGGAACTCCGTTTGATCCAATAAGTCCAATATCCTTCACTACCTCCTTGTTTGAATCATTCGTGACAAATTTTCTGCAAATATCTTCAAAGTCATATGGGCATGACTTCAGTTTTCTGGACTCAACGGAGGAGCTAGGATCAACGGAATCTTTCTCAGTGACATCTCCACTGCACTTTCCAGCATGCTCTTCATACTCCGTTGATGTGAAGTAAGTCTCGTGACATGCTACGCAGTGGTGCCGAGCAGGCCATATAGGCTCTAAGCAGTCACAGCGGCATGTTTTCTCCAAAGTTGCTGCAGCCTTGGTACTGGGAAGGTCCATAAGCTGCTGCTCATTGTCTGACCCCTTGGATACTGGAGGATCACTGAGATCAAAATTGCCCAGGTGGTAAGGATGCCGCTGCCACTGCTGGATAGCATCTTTCAGCTCCTTCTCCCTTGGATCGTATTCCCTTAGCCAGTCAACAAGACTACGGATTTCTTCGTCCGATTCATAACTGACAACAGATGCAGAATTCCATCCTTTACAATCAAAAGTAGAGGGGGGGTAGCTATTAACCATGTTAATGTCCCCCTCCTTGCATATCAGCATGCTTCCATCAGCGACCAGCAAAGGACGTTTACCAGATCGTCCCAAAACCCAATACAATCGACCCAAGGAATCCTTTCCCAGAAATTCTCTTCTCAAGGATGCCATATTAAGCTGCGACTCTACTGTGTCAATTGACTCCTGCACTTTTGAAATCTCGTCTGATAAAGTATCCATTTCACCATTATCAGCAGCTTGCTCAAGAGATGTAGTTGTTGACGTTTTCAGATTATCTTGGGATGTGCTAGCATTTTCATCAGGCAACTCCCCACCCAGTGTACTGAGTGGTGTAGCTACTGGTTCTCTTTCAGCAATAGAAGTGTCCATAAAATCGAAGTTATCACGTGACCCTTCATTGATAATGTTCCCTTCAATCCGGTCATTACCTATCCCTGATGGTTGTTCAGGAAGTCCCAAAGACTTATTTTCTTCAACCATAGATACGACATTGTCACTTTTGCAAGGTTTGCCTACATTTAATTGCCCAGGTGGAGTCCCTTCAGCTGGGTGGTTCAGGTTAACTCCAGTATTACCTTGTTCAACCTCTTCAAGGTGATCTGGTGCTATGACCACTTCATTCTGTTGATTTTCTGCAATTCCAGAACAATTGCTAACATGCTGTTCAGTCTTGCTCCATCTGCTTTGTCTAGCATATGAAGTCCTTATTTCCTCCTTATATTTCAAATCTTTCAATTCAAAATTCAAAGCACGAAACTTCTGCTGGAGATCATTCAACTTATCTGGACATTGTTCTATATGTTCTTTTATCAGAACTGTGTTGAGCATTTCATCACATAGAAATTTCAGCATATCTACTCTCTGCATTTTGAAGATAAATGTTAGACAATGTAGGTTGTCACTTTGTCTACTATGAAAATCAGCACACAAAGAAATTATTAAGTACACCGTAAAATAATAGAGAAAAGATGATGTGGCCAAGTCAAATCATATCAGGCAAAATGAGTAAATACACAATACCAACGGACTCCATCCACAGTTCCATGCAGACTTTGAAGGAAATCGTCCAAGGCATCGGCTAAGAGCTAGATTTATAAAATCAAGCTCCAATTAAAACATCAATGTGGTTAGAGCAACTTCAACGTAGATCACCAACCCTCCCGCAAATGTCTGGACTGGACCATCCGGACATTTTAGCCATCCGACGGCAGTCACCAAAATTGGCAGGAGGTTTGCGGGAGTCATCCAATGGCAGTCCAAAATCACGCAAACCGGCAGCAAAGTGGGGGGAGGTTTGTGGGAGTTCGGACATCCCCCACGTCAGACGCTGACACCCCAGCCACCCAAAACCGAGCCGGAGCCCGCGCATTCCCTCACAATGCTCTCCGCAAAGGTCGATGCGTTAAGGCAGCGAAAGAGGATAAGAACAAGAGGGAGAAGGCGGCGGCTGGAGGAGCTCGTCATCCAAAGCTAAACATTGGGCCCGAGCCACCCGGGCAATCACAAGCCCTGGCCCGCCCAGCTGAAGCCGCCCTACTACTATGCCGATAGCACCTTGGTCCACCCGGCACACAGCAATCTTCGCCGCAGCAGTCCGCATCCTCCTTCTCCTCCGGCCATCCTACACCATTCCTTGTCGACCTCAACAGCGACTACCGCTTCACGCAGTCGCCGAAGCTTGTCCGATCGCGGGCTCCCGCTGCAGAGCTCTCGTCTTTCTGTGCCCGGGCACTGCTTGCCGAAATGCCTCGACTAAGCCCGACGACGGGATGATGAACATCATCCACAACGGAGGCGCCTACAAAGAGACAAGTGGATGACTCACAGCCACGACCCAGCTGCCGGGACACCCAGGCGTACACCAAGCAACCGAATTTTGAGCCGGACGAGCCAGGCCACTGGCAGCCTGGTGCCAATCCAAAGAAGTGGGGATTGACCTACTCAAACAAGGAGGATGAGTTGATCTATCTGGCATGGTTTCATGGCACGGAGCTAAAAGGGCACAACATTTTGGCAAAGCATGCATGATTGGTTTCATGAGCAAAAGTTTTACGAGCCTTATCGAGCGGAGGTGATCCATGCTCGCAATCCGAAGTCACTAGCACATCGATTGTACATCATTCAAGACGCCGTCAACAAGTTGTGTGGCTCATACAAAAAAAGTGTAACACCGGTGCCAAGTGGCGTGTCACTAGTCACTTGCCAAGCTCGTAATTTATTTTGCTCTATGTGTTTGGCATTTGATTGATTTGCTCAATGTTGCAACTTGTTGACCATGTCATTGTCTTCCTTTGCTAGCCGGGATGCGCGTGCATGTTGTACCACAAGACGGAGAAGAAGCACTTCATATCCATGCATTGTTGTTTGAAGTTAAATGCCCAACCCAAAGTGGCTAGCCTACGTTGTCAATTCCATCAAGAACGCCACGGCCGCTGAGGATGAAGATGGTGATCCAACAAAAGGAGCTTCAGCCACCCATATGCCCAGGAACCGGGGGAGAAAGTGGGAGAAGTGAGAAGGGGAGGCGGCCAAGATGACAGAGAAGTTCGAGGACATCATGGACAAGAGGGAGGAGGCATGTGCCAAGCGCTATGAGGTCAAGGAGGAAAAGAAGGCTGAGAGGTTTGGCATGTTCATGGACATTCAAAACAAGAAGCTCAAGCTCGAAGAGAATAAGCTCATGATGAAGGCCGCTTTTGAGGAGTCCAACCTGTTGATCGTGAAGGAGGTGGACTTGGATCCCGATGCAGTGAAGTATGCGTAAGATTACCGTGCTACCATGTTGAAGCGCTTCGCACAATTGGAGGGTGAAAAGGAGGCAAGAAATTGAGGCCTTTGGCACGGACAGCCGGACTGGGAGCTTTTGGGATCGATGGATGTAAAAACTTGTCGAACATCCGGTGCTTTTGGTTCTAATTTCGTATGTTTGGTGCCGTCCGTTTGGTAATCCACATTGGAGTTACCCTTATCTAGAGTATGACAGTACAAGGCGTCGAGAAAATCGTTCCTCTTACCCTTCTACCTTTTTCTTTGGCGAGTGCGCAGGATATGAGAACATGACCTCTTGCACCAAATACAGTTATCTAAAAACCATAGATATGCACCAAGCCAAATTGTTCTGTTTACACGGCAAAGCCTATGTCAATGAATAAATAAGCTCAATCTGATAATGAAGGGGCCCAAATTTTGTATTGGAATTTTCTGAAATCATGGTCCATTTTTCAGGTAGTAATAAAGACGGCAGAAGAGCTGTCGATGTCCTAGCATAGACTAGGGGAAGGGAAGTTCAGAAGAGGATCAGAGAATTTAACTACGAGACCATGGGGTGCACCAGACACATATATTGACTTCTTCAGTTTGCACAAAGTGGCCCTTTGTATGCAGAAATAATATGTAATTATGTATATTATATAAGATACCCAAGAACGCTTGAATAATTAACCTTGTGCTGATGGTTGTGACAACACAGGGATAATCCAACACAACGCATGTAGAAGTTTACCAGAGCTAACAATAATTAAACATTTCATCTACCTCTATGATGGGCGGGAAATTGCAAAAGTGTTATAAAAATAGTATAAGTCAAGGAAACCCCGGGTATTACCAGCAAATCTAAAACATGTCGATTTTTAGGGTGCCTATGCATCCAGTATCCCTACCACCATAGCAGGACATACCAATCAGAAAATGTTCGTCTAACTAATTAGGGAGGTCTGACCAGCTTAAATTTTGTATGAAAAAAATGCCCCATTTGGTTTTACTGGTCTGAACTCTCAAGCTTCCACTTTGTTTTTCTTAATATAAAGGATTACAAAGAAATGTGCAATACCCAAAGAACAAAACTAATAAGCGAGCAATAGACATCAACTTGAAACATAGAAGAGAAAACACATACCTCTTGTGTGCTAAGCTCCCAGTACTCCTTTTGTTCCATTGCTGCAGCTAACTTAATAAGTGTGTCATGCAAGACACGAGACTCTGCTCCTTTTCGTTGTCGTTTCAAATCCTGAACACCTGGGTCAAGATGTAAATCCTGAACACCCTGGTCAAGATGTGATTCCTCCTCTTCATCTGGCATGTGCGTTGGGCAGTACCAGTTTCCTCGTGGTATACGAGCTAGTGGTGGATTCAAGCAGTAAGTATGGTACTCCGAGTCGCAATCGTCACATAACAGAACACTGTCATCATCTCTATCAATGCCACATACTTTGCAAACACCCTCCTCCCATGGAGCTTTAGGTAAGTTGGTTGCTGCAGTCAGAATATCATGTAGCTCCTCACGGATTTCTGAACCACCAGTATTCCCATTAGACAGGTAACAATCAAATTTCTGAACAAGGTCGAGCACCTGCACTAGCCATGTAAAAAGAACAGAAAGCCAAGAGGTTTACTAAGAATCCCTGGTAATATAACTTAGTAAACAGAAAATTTAACAATAAGCTAATATATAGTCAAATCAGCATAGGTGACCACAATGAGATGGTATAAAGCTAACTCTATGACCCGTTTATTTTATTTTCTAGCTGTAATATCATCTTGATCATAAAAGCATGTGAAATGAAATTATGGAATCGCATGAGATAGTTTTACTAATTTTATGATAAAGTTACAGCATGGATCTAACTATTGAATTGGCGTCATGGTCAAGACATCAAGTACAGCATTGGTCATCAGTGATCACTTACGATATGACCCTAACCAATGCAGTTTACATCATAGTAAAAGTAATAGTTACTGTTGATTTATCCATGTACTCCATAGTCCATATATTGTGCTGAACTTTTACTGAAGTCAGTAGAAAATTATTAACTCCCATATCGTCATTTTCTCTTCTAATTTCTGTGCTAACCTTGAGAGAGCAGATATGCAGCACTGAACATTTGAACATGTAACTATTTTAACACAGTTACTGCAATTGAATAGCACAAGGTCTGAGGACAGGAATACTCAGAATATTTCACACCGTATTTCTGTGTTTTTCTTAACTGAAAGCTGGTAGTCAAGCATTGTTCAAACAACAAGGAAATAAGGAGCATGGATTGATGTTCTGCAATCAAAAGATACAATTTGCTAAAAATGTCCTTTAACCAGCTAAAAAGTAGGTGTTCGATGCAGTAAACTAGTAGTCAGTAGTAAATCAAACGGGTTGTAACTGACAACCATTAAATTATCTTTGTCATCAGCATGATTTAATTTAGTTGTGAGAGTAACTAATCTGTTATTGCGCACACACAGAAAACTAAAAGGTACTTCAGCGACACTGCACTAGAAGATTACCATCAGATAGAGGAGATGTGAAATTTATGCATTTCCTGGAAGCTAAACAGAAAAGCAAAGATGCTACAGACACGGAAACGGATAACAAACAGTAGCAGTTAAATTTATGTATTCCCTGGAAGCTGAACAGAAAAGCAAAGATGCTACAGATACAGAAGGGATAGCAAACCTCTGTCTTGTATAACGATTCAAAACTCTCAGACAATGCTACAACCATTTCCACTACATCAGTTCGATCAGCAAATGCAGCGTGAAGATTACGGATTACCTGCATGTAAAAATAACAGCATCATAATTCATTAAATTGACCAGGGAACTAATTGCAAGGGCCTTACTCCAAGAGAGTACTTATTTATTTATTTTTCCTGCTGCTCAATTAGATAAATAAATTAATAAATGCTGCTCTAGTAGGTTCACCAAATATAACATCAAATTTGCTAATGTGGCTGTGCTCATGAGTCATGAATGAACGGAAATCATGCCTAACTCTTCTGAACTTAGAAGCTCGGGATATTCAATTCAGCACAACTCTTTACCTTTTTTTTGTGTGTGTATATCCCTTAGATGGATATAAATCAACACACATCAAAGTTTAGGAATGTATACAGTGGCAATCAACTGTCAAATCGTTCATGGATAACAGGCATTACTACATCGCCAACATGTATATCAATGTATATGAATATACATAGATATCACAGTGCTCGAAATTAGGCTTCTGTATATTGCAAATTCGTAATATAAGCAGTCAATGGGCTTAGTTTAGCATGAGAAACAGTTAGTGCGCTCATGCCAGCTTTAGGCCTGTAGTAGAATGCCCACTTAACAGTAAACTGGTGTAACATCACATAACCAAAGCCCCATTTAGGGAAACCCGGACGAGACACTTAACAGTAAACTGGTGCAACATCAATATAACCAAAAGCCCATTTAGGGAAACCTGGACAAGACTATCTCCAAAAGCAGATTGTAGCTAGTCAACAATGCTGCATATTCCTGTTAAGAAACAGAATAATGCTGAAGCAACACCATGATCTGGTGTTAGCTGAAACTCGAAAAGCTGACAGTTAGTCCTAAAGCCTAGAAGTACTGGCCGGCCCCGGTACCACCACGCCACCATCTAGCACAAGCTAACGCAACAGGAGTATTTGCAGGCACATGAAGTCATCCATGGAAAATCTGAGAAAATATCCCACGCACATCATCATTGCATAATATAAAAAGGGTGTTAAAGAAAAACATACCTCTTGCACATCCTCAAAAAAGGTCTCCCAAGATCCACGGTAAGCTCCCATAGCCAACCTTATATCAATTGTGCGAAAGTCCAAAGGGCGAGACACCATACCAGGAAATCCAAGGATGCCTTCATCCTCATTCTCATTAGAGTTCATTAGAGTAGTTCCAAGCAAATTCCCAAAAAGCTTTGATTCATCTGAGGAAATGGCATGACGCAGGGCAATACGACACTTTTTCAAGATAGCCTCTGAGATGCAAATAGTTTTTCTTTCATTTCTAGGGTTTTCTTGTTTTTGTGGCACTATTACGTGGCGTGCCTCTGACAACACAGATAAAACAGCTTTCTGTAACAAGAAAAAATAATCTATTAGTGTATTTTCCAAATAATCCCCTAGTCACAAAGGGTCATCACAATAAAAGATAGACAAAAGTATCACGGCAAGGAATAAGTCTAATAAGGCACCGAGCAAATACATTTCTTCAAATACAACATACACATGGCCGTGCTATGCAGTGACTCCTCTTCTGGCAGCTATATATATATAGTAAATTTTGGTTTAAAGTGTGCTGACAGAAAGTTCATGTTAACCAAAGTTTCCTGCTCAAGCTACGGAAGGAAAACCATGAAAATATTAAATACATCATCTGGCAGATTTTCAAATTTTCAAACAAAATTCTACAACCGTTCCTGTCATCCTTTTTAAGGGATACAGTACTTTATCTCATAACATAGTAAAACAACAGAAGTGTAGAGGAACTAGAAATTGAATTTATGCACTCGTCGGCTAAGGACAAAATACATGAGGAGTTATAATCTGGACTGGAATCCACACAACAAATGGTACTAAAACATAAACTAAAACAAACTCATACTTATAATTTTGCAACTCGTTTCCTTGTACGAGAAAAATGCCACAAGCATTGTATCTGGCTATATTGATGAGATAATTCTTGTAATGGCCTGAGAACGGGTCAAGCCAAAAACAAGGGAAAATAAATGTAGTCTGGAACAGTGATAAGACTATGACTGCAGCCTGCAGGAGCATTACTAACCTTGGTTGGTCCAGATGCATTACCCTTGTAAACCTCTTTACTTATCGAATGTTCCAAAATTTTCCTTGCCCATTCTGGTGGTTTTCGCTCCAAAGCTTCATAAACACACTTTCTAATTCTCGTTCCCACATTTGTAGGTAATTTTCTCACAGGCTCTAGTGGTTCTGCCCAATTTGGCAATGTTCTATTATTAGCAATAGGCACCTCAGCAGAATCTATCATATCAGTGTACTTGTAATCCATCATAAAAACATTGTTTCCTTCACTTGATGGAGAACTGCATATCAAATTCTCCGCCTCCAGAAGCAGCTGAAAATACAAGACAATAATTACAGTGCAGCAAAAATACAGATAAAATTTACCAACATCTAAAATAAGAACGCAGGAAATTTCATAATAGCTCCTTAGTGGGTGAACAAAAAAATTAAAGATAAGTTATACAACAAACGTAACACAGCATCCTTATAAATTATATTTGATATTCACAAAATATCACACAGCTAACTCACGTCTGACTGAAGACTGAAAGGAAGGCATGATCCAAATGAATCACAAGTTCAGCTAATTCTAGAAGTAAATGCTTACCAGGGCCTCCTTCTCCATACCGGCAACCCCAAGTACTGCTCCGCAAAGTATGCCACCATCACCTTGTAGGCAGCGGAATAACTTCACCCCTTCTCGACTGGAAATATCAGACAAATCCATGCACCCATTTATGGATGAAATAGCTAACATATACCTTCTAGCCAACTCTGGCCAAGTCAACTTGTTAGCAGTTAGCATATCAAAGTTAAATTCTTTTGATAAAATTAGGCTCTCAGTGTCCTTCTTTCTTCCGCGCCTTGGTTTTGATTCTTTGGGGTCAATATTTGGATCAACAAATATCGCAACCTTTGATAATAGCTCACCAAAAATAACCTTAAAGAGTGCAAGGTGAACCCCGGGCAATACTACACCAGTGCACCTCCCAAGTGTCTGGGAAGCCAATTTATCTTGACCAGCTTCCTTCATAGAGGAAGTTTCAACAGGAATAAACACAGAAGCGATGTCTTCATTACTGGATAGACCAGATTCACCATTTGAATGTGATAAAGAAACATTTGCAGGGGAACTCATTGGTGAAGAGTAATCCCTACAATGCTGAGTGCCCTTTGACAATGTTTCTTTCTGATTTGCACAAATTGGCCATGGGTCAACAAGTTCATCTTCTAATTGTTCATATGAAGGCACTTCTTTGAGACCAATGATTTCAGCGAAGCGCACCAAGAACTCCCATATCTAGAAGAACATTTCTATGAGAACATGGATGCAAGAATAAAAAGAAAATGTACAACTGTGTAAAGATGTGTAATAGTAGAATCACTGAAGGATATATGTAAAGAACTACCTGGAAAACATCTCCCACTGATTCTGGTGGAAGCTTATGGCTAATAGGACGTCCCGGAGGTAGCTCGCGGATGCTAGAACCACTGGGTTGAGCATGATCAGGTAGCCCAGTCACCACACCATGTCTACCATATGACATATCTCCATTACTTTGACCATCTTTATGCATGGATATAAGTAAACCACTTGCAACTGTGATTGAAGAGACAAATTCAGCCCTATTGCACAAGAATTGGTAGTTTAAGCAAGACCTGGATCTAGGAAGAGACTCCACAATTTCTTGAACAAATTCCAAATCAAGCCCAATTCTATCATGGTATAACCACTTTTTCAGTAACGTATAAGTAGATTCCACATCATCCTTCTTTTCTATAACTCGTGGTATACTGGGGCCATTGGATGAGCAAAATCTACTTAAGGGAGCATAAGGACCATCAAAATTCTGACATCCACTCCCCTTGTTTAGTATATGATTTTCACTGCTGTGTGTGCATGAGAAGACCAAATGCCCATGTTCCTTGTACATCTTTTCACAAGCTTCCAACATGGCACAAGAAATCATCCTCCATACTGAGGATGATGATGTTCCCTCAAATGTAAACTCACCAATTTGGTCATTTGTATTGGCTTCTTTACTTGGTGGAACATTCTCAGAATTTGAAGGTAGTATTTGTGACATCATATTTGAACTTTGTACGTCATTGCAACCCAAAGAAGTCCTTTTCTCCTCTGTATCATTGGTAAGACATGATAAGAAATCTTCATTTGTCTCAGAGGGTTCAGCCACGAGCATATAAAGCTCATCCATATCATTAGCAGTATCTCCAATAAAACTGCTACTTTCCTTTGTTTCTATTGTATCGGCCTTTCTCGCACCACTCTGAGAGAGAATGGTCAAGGCTTCTGGAAGGGGGAACACTGAACATGGTAGCCTTCTGACCTTAAACAAAGGCCCAAAACTCCCTCCATCACACACCTCACACTCAAAAAGTGAACCAGTAACTCTATCATGCCAGTAAGATGTAAAACCCACTGGCCATATCTGGTGGCAATTGTGGTAGCTTGCCTGTTTATCAATCTCTCCCAAGCTAGTTATAAAGAAATCTTCATATTGAAGAGGTAGGCCAACCTAGAGTAACAACACAACAAAGCAATGTTATCAAAAGCGCCAAAGTGAACGTAAGATAAATGAACTGCAGTATAGAAACAAAGGCTGTACCGGCGGGAAACAACATCTAAAATGCACATTGGATGAAGAAACAGAATCTGAAACAGGTAATGAGATACTCACACTGCGATGATGTGGTTGACGGTTGCCATTTTCCGCAAGAAATTTTGGAGGCTTTAGTGGATTTCTTTCTTCTGTACGACTCGGCTCGGTTGCCTTCGTAAAAAATGATGGCTCCATAAAAGTGCTGGAACTTCCAAACTCATGCTTCTCAGCAAACTTGGGCAATGCTGATGTTTGTGGAAAATCTCTTCTCCTGCGGCGTGTATGATTTGACCTCTGTTCTATGTTTCCATCAGCAATGAAATTTTGATCCATGGGAGAAAATTGTTGTCTCATGCTAAAACAATGAGGAAGACCAAATGCTGGCATAAAGTGATTCCCATCTGCAACAAGCCAGCAGTGGGATTATTATAAGATGCCGCAATGATGGTCAATAGTTACTTTTAGAGACCATACATGTCAAAGATATGCAGCTGAACTCCATGCAGGTATAGCTTCAAAACGTTAGCACGACTCATATTTTTTTCGAACTGTAATTACATTTCCCTTTATTGATATAAAACACACACTACACCCAAGTGGCCAAATTGCTGTCTAAAAAGTTACAGTGCATAAAACGTGTGCAAAATCTCCCAACGAAAAGCAAACACATCTCTCTTGCAGTAGATATAATTGCTCTAATATCCTTACCAGAAAGAGTTGCATTATTCACAAGATGTAGAGCAGCCAATTCAGTCAAATGAGCTCCATCAGCAACACTTAATCTGCAAGGAAAAAGAAAATATTAACTCTCTTCTGATGATAATGCCTGTACAACAAAGGTTATTAGAAAACTTCCTATAACATTTCTGATATTATTATTTCAGAGCAACCAAAAACAGTCCAGCTTATAAAGGTTGTCGTTAAATAGCTGCCACACGTTACTTGTACTTTCACTTTTCTTTGCAAAAAACAGACTTCCAAGTTCCAAGAAATCAGAAGTTTTTTCCTTCGAACAGATCTTTCAAGAATATTCAAAACAACAACCACTTGACAAAAACAGTGAGCATCATGTACGATAATGAGAGCACTGCTCTGTAACACAATGAACCAGCTATAGTAAATGCAATCATGCTTTCAGCACTTATTCTCTTCAGCCTAGAACATAAAAGTAGTCTAAAATAATGAAAGCACAATAATGATTTGATTGTTTAACAATTTAGTTTGCAGTACTACTGAGAATTATTGGGGCGCAAGCTATTCAACTGTTATGTTTATAAGCTTCTTAACACACTGACATGCAAAGACAACTTGATTAAGCAACTCCATAATAATCACTAAACGTACAGAACACCAATCATCAAGATAACTAAATATTATAAAAAAAGATGTTAGGCTGAAACTAGAAATGGTTTGCTTCAAATCTTGTTTGATTTTGAAGTTATACTGCGGTTATGTACTCAGCAGCAGCAATTTACCCCGCAAAGAAAGCAGCAGCAATTTGGCAACCATCTGTGGATGGGCTACTGATGGGATCTAGTACATGATGTGGATTTAAGATCAAAATATCTGCCGAAGGAGACAATGAACACTGGGGCAACTTTGTCCATGAAATCAAGAGAAAGATTCACCAAATATATGTGACTAAGATTTTAGCATCAAAATGGACCAAATAAGGTGGGAAAATTGTACAACATCTATATCTATGCCTGTACCAGAACTAAAAGCCAAGAATGAAGTACACCTTACTTCAAGGGCATCAAAGAACAGTCTGCTAAGACAGAAACCACAAATTGTATATTACAAAAGTATATCAACCAACACATGGCAAGGAGAAAGAGCTAAGGGTTTCAGCAGAAAACTTTCTCGGTTCCATTTCCCACTATAGTTGTACATTTCATATGGAATGCACATACTACATGTTACATACCAATAGCACCAACATTTCTCCATACCAAAAAATAAAGCAAAATATGACAGGACACATATATATTCACGCAAAATAACTGGAAGACCATATGTCGGGACTCTGTACTTACAGAAACTACCTGCTACATTCCAGTACCATTCCATTTGTGTTCCAATGAGTCCTTAAGGAAGATAATATCTACAAACCTAGGCATCATAATTTCCTATTTAAAATAGGTAAAAGATTTCAATGTAGTTCTGTGACCATAGATAGGCCACTCCCAAATAGTCATATTCTGAAACATCTAACTCCTAAATTTGACTCATTCAATCTATTTTTCCATGTCTCTTTGGTCTTCCCATAAGCACTAAGTTCCACAGTAAATAATACTTATCCCCTAAAACAAGCAAAGCAAACTGTTTGAAGCTCCAATCATTGGCAGAGAAGTTGTTCGGAAAAGAGAAGTCTCTCTGAATAATAAATAAAGCAAACAAATTATGTTCGTTAGCAAATTCAGTAGGCATGATCTTATGCAGGTATAAACACTTCACAAAGTTGCAAAAGTTTTAATTTTTAGACGCACTGCGCAAATACATAGCACGCCGCCCCGCAACACGCACACACACCCCCTCCTGCAAGGAGAAAGATATGTAGATCTGCACCTCCAAATGCATAGATTTGCAGATCGCCGGATCTGCAAGCAGTTGAAATTCTAGACGCACTGCGCAAAGTCAGAGCCATCCCCCATCCCAAGCTCCTGCAAAGAAAAAGATACCTAGATCTACACCTCCAGATGCATAGATTTGCAGATCTTCCGATCTGCTATCAGCTGAAGCAATATTATGGGGCTGATTTGCAGAACAATGGTTAGGGCACAATCAGGAGTAATCCCCAAACCAACAAACAGAAGAAAAAAATCTAACAGGTAGAACACCACCAATTAGTGACAGGAAGTCTCTCTCAAGAAAGCAAGACAATCAAACTTTCATGTTTGTCTGCAACACCAGTAAGGCGTAATCAGGTGCGCGCATAACAAGATCAGGAAACTGAAAATTGAAACCCTAGATGCACAGTGCATCCCTTAACCCCACCTGAGAGAGAGAGAGAGAGAGAGAGAGAGAGAGAGAGATTAAGTCTACCTCAAGATGCACAGATCACACCAACTCCTGTCAACTGAACTGAGATGTCAGCGCTGATTGGCAGAAGAATGGCGAGGGCAAAGGTCTGGGTTCTCACTCTTTTCTTTTCCCTTTCTTATCTTTTTATAAGGAGATTTGTTCTTGGGGCGATTGGTTTATAAAGGGAAAGGCCCACGGGGTATGGACTCGGTTTATCGCCTCCATACAGGAACACGAGAAAAATGCACCATCACTACAATAAAAATATATACTTTTAACAAATTCCACGTCACCGTTCCAGCATCTATATCTTAGAAGACTTGGCTGACTGGATTCTGCTGGATATTGAATTGGCTTCTTGAATGGCTCACTACTGGATCTGACTTCAGACCGGTTGGATAGAATCAGTCCTGTTTCCAGCCCTGTGTCCAGAGAGTGTTGTGGGGATGGAGTTGGGCATTGGTAATTGGGCTCTCTACACGACCGACTTGCTTTTCTGCTCTTTAATTCTTGTGGAGAAGAGTATAATGTATTATCTCTCCAAACTCCAAAGTAGTTCCTAAGATGGATTGACGATATCAATTGCATAGACCACACCACCTCGGTCATGTTTGTTGTTCCTCGGCCTCTTGCAGTCATGCTTTTCTCGATTCTTGTGTGTGGGTGGGTGGGTGGGTAGGGGGTGCAAATTTGAGTGCCAGAGTGGACACCAAAACTGTAACGTGACTTGACCGGGGTTCACAATTTCAGAATTTCTAAAGAACATGCCACTTGGTTGTACTATGAAATTTCCGTGACTGTTTTTACTGTCAAATTGGAGCATGCGCTTTGATTACAAAACTTAGCTCTAATGTTTTACATTATAAATTCAAATATTAAATACATAGTATGGAAATTTCTTCTGGGTTTGATATTACCATGATTTCCTTACTGAAAACTATTGGGTTTCTTGCCAGGCTTGTTAATCCAGGGGTCTGCCCCCGTGTATTTCGTAATCTTGGAATGCTCCAACAATGTGCACACATTCAATGAGGAATCAAGATGTCGAATAAAAATAGCAAAAATAGGCAGACTAATTATATGAAACATATTGCTATTGAGGCAGAAGGGGCATCCATTAACCAAGTTATGTATGGAAACCCCACTAAGCATCAATTCTATTCTTCTTTTAACATGACAACTCTTACATGGCTGCAAGTTTTTCTGATCAGTTCATATGCATTTTACCCAATTTTTAGCATTGCCGCCTTTCCTTTATTAAAGCATTTCAATATCATATTGGTTACGATATCTTTTGGGTTTCAGCTCTAGCCTACCCCAACTTGTTTGGGACTGACAGGCTTTGTTGTTGTTGTTGTTGTTGTATACAGTATACAAGGTTCTTCTGGGTTTCATTTCCATAAGAGTGGCTGAGTTTTGTTGTTGTTGTATACAGTATACAAGGTTATACAAGCATTTGTGAAACATGTACTGTGTAGTGATGGATTCTGACCTCACTAGAAGTGTAGTTAGAGTGCACCGATGTTATACAAGATTTTTTTTAATCGCTAGGTGGTGAGCGAGCGATGGCCACAGCTTTGTGCAATGACAGCTTAAGCGGCGCCTCAGCGTTTTGTATCTGAGGGGAAGAGGAGCTCGGGTGGAGGAAGGTGACCAGATCCGTCATCTGGAAGCCCGAAGGGTGAGGCGGCGAAGGGGGGAGGGGGAAGCCAAGGAGGTTGAGAATTTGGCAGCTGTTGTAAGAAGAACGGCGGTGCGCGAGGTCGCCTCCAAGCTGAATTTGTTGCCGCCGCCAAGCTCTCCTCTGTGCAAGGTCCCGAACCCTCATTTCTCCTCTGTATCCCAAGAGAGCCCTCACTAACCTATCCAGAGCCCTCTTTCCCTCTTTTTTCCCTCAATTTTCTATTGTCTCCCGCCCACAGGCCAGGAGGCCGAGCCAGCGCTTTTTCCCGCCTAAGCACACTTCTCCCGCTCGCTCAGCGCTCACTTCTAGCACTTAGGCGCACTTTTTTTTCTGCGCCGCTTAGTTCAGCGCTTAGGCTGAAAGCAAAGCACTGGGCTACCAATTGGCGCTTTAGCGCGCTTAAGCGGCCCTGAGTGTCTGCTCAATTTTTCACTGATGTTATAGTTTTATCCTTTTCTATTTTGGTTGTCATTCCATAAATATTGCAAGGATGGTCACCTTTGGAGACTGGGCCATGGTCATGTGTCAGATTGCTTGGTTCTTGTATTTTGAAAAGATAATATTTCACACTAAATCTATAATACCTAAATAGTTCATCCCCACTAACATATCTATCTTGACATGCAAGCTATCCACATCATCAAGCAGGTCCATCATGCAAAAAAAATCATTAACTATGCATGCACATTCTTCCATTAATTGCATGCAAATTCAACCTAAATAAATAATAACTTTTTGTGCACTTAGTCTCACAATTTATAAGAGACTTTTTAATTAAAAAAAGGTTATCTCATATTTTATTTTTCTATGCACATCTATAATTGATATTATTGCTTTAGGCTTAGCCAATAGTGGAGATGTCTCCACTATCTTTACTCAACATTATTTTCATCTCATATTGTCTCACCATATATTAAGCTAATAAATTAACAAAACAAAAATCATACTCATTTTTTTGGGTTTTCATCAGATTTTCTTACATTTTTGCTCTAAACAGTATTGATTTTAAAAAAATTATAATCAAATTATATTACACTTAATAATTTTTCTCACGTTTCAAAAACATATCTTATACTTTTTTTTTCTGAAAAAATCCCGCAGCAACGCGCGGGGTATCATCTAGTTTATGGAAAAAGAATGGCGGTCAGAAATTAAAGTTCTCTGCTTTCGAGCATCAACCCTCACTCATTCCCTTTTTAGCAATTTCTCATCTACTTATTTTAATATCATATTTAGATCCACCGAAAGACAAGGTTTGTCTACTTATTTTAGTATTACCTTCGGATCCCACACAGAAAGAAAAACCGTAGGCTTGTGTACTTGCTTAAAATCGTTCAACCAGGTGTCCCTACACCAAATTGTTCAATTAAGTCTCTGTAGGTCAAAATCGTGCAACCATGTGCTTGTACTTCGTTGTTTACATATACAACCAAGTCTTCTAAGATATACATGCTGGAACGGTGACGTGGAATTTGTTAAAAGTATATATTTTTATTGTAGTGATGGCACATTTTCTCGCGTTCCTATGTGGAGTAAACCGAGTCCATGCTCCATGGGACTTTCCCTTTATAACACCAATCGTCCCGAGAACAAATCTCCTTGTAAAAAGATAGTAGAAAGGGAAAGAAAAGAGTGAGAACCCTGAACTTTGCTCGTGGGGTTAAGGGTTGCACTGTGCATCTAGGGTTTCAAATTTCAAGTTTCCTGAACTTGTTATGTGTGCACTTGATTACGCTTACTGGTGTTGCAGACAAACATCAAAGTTTCATTGTCTTGCTTTCTTGAGAGAGACTTCCTGTCACTAATTGGTGGTGTTCTACCTGTTGGATTTTTTTTCTGTTTGTTGTTTTGGGGATTACTCCTCATTATACTATTGTTCAGAAAATCATCCCCGTAATATTGGTTCAGCTGATGGCAGATCGGATGATCTGCAAATCTAGTGCACCTGGAGGTGTAGATCTAGGTATCTTTTTCTTTGCAGGAGGTGGGGTGGGGGCGGCTCTGAATTTGTGCAGTGCGTCTAGAATTTCAAACCTATGCAATTGAAATATCGCTTCAGCTGCTGGCAGATCAGGTGATCTGCAAATCTATGCATCTGGAGGTGCAGATCTACGTATCTTTCTCCTCGCAAGAGGTGTGTGGGTGTTGTGGGTGGGGAAGGGAAGGGAAGGGCGGTGGGGTCTCTCTGAGTTTGTGCAGTGCGTCCAAAAATTAAAACTTCTGCAATTTTGTTAAGTGTTTATACCTGCATCAGATCATGCCTAATGAAGTTGCTAGCAAACATTAAAATTTTCTTTATTTATATGTTCAAAGAGACTTCTCTATCAAGGTTTTCCCAACAACTTCTCTGCCAATGATTGGATCATTAACCAGTTTGATTTGCTTGTTTTAGGGGATAAGTATTATTCACTATGGAACTTAGTACTTATGCAAAGACCAAAGAGACATGGAAAAATATATTGAGTGAGTCAAATTTAGGAGTTAGATTATTCAGAATATGACTATTTGCGAGTGGCCTATCTATGGTCACAGAACTACGTTGAAATCATTTACCTATTTTAAATAAGAAATTGTAATGCCTAGGTTTGTATAATTAACTTCCTTAAGGACTCATTGGAATACAAATGAAATGGTACTGGAATGTAGCAGGTAGTTCCTGTAAGTACAGAGTCTATGACTTTACCAAATCGTGAGAATTCACAAAATTGACTCTATTGAACGGTCAGCCAAAAATGATCGATCTATGACTTTACCAAACCTGACCCTTTTGCTTAGCATCAACCATCTGAGTGCTAACTTGGCCAGGTTAGAGCCTTCAGCCTTGGGGTTGAGAAAACTTACCAAAGAAAGCTCACTCGGTGCCATTCACTTTCGCATTGAACCACTGAACCTGGCAAAATATGTCAGCACCTAGGAGAATGACGCCCAGCTCAAAGCTCAGCACTGGCGACGGTGGCACTGACCGGTGAACCGTCATTTCGTTGAGAAAAAACACTAATTTTTCTCAATGGACAAGTCTTCATTCGATGGTTTGACGATACCACAGTATCAAGCTAGAACAGTTATCACCAACATCATCTATATTTGTGTCTATTACTGGAAGGTATTATCGGAAGGACAGACCTGGCAAAGTGGTGAAGTACACCCCAGTTATGCCAAAGAGGTCCTAGTTCGACGCAACCTCTGCATTGCACTGTGTAGGGGTAAGGCTTGACTCGTATAATCCTTCCCCAGATCCCACCTAGTGTGGGAGCTTCTAGCACTGGGTCTGTCCTTTTTATCCTGGTGCTATCCACCTCGCTTCTAAATCCGACAAAATAATGTGGTGTAGGATGTGGTCTGAGCAGAGTATTTGACCAAATCCACTGCACTTGCCCATGTAGTTACATGATACCGACCATGCTCCACGCCGCCGGATGACGAGTAACATCCTAAGGTGTGAACAAGTTAATCATGAAATCGTATCATACTTCCTATTCTCTAGCGGAGACGCCAATAGTAAAACAATAGGCAACTCAATCAAATGACATGATGTGGGCAAGGGTGGCAACATGGGTCGCCAACACTAAGGGTGTTCATGGTAGGGTGGCATCACAACATCACAAGATGTCGTCCATTGCTCCCATTATCGTGGCCAACAATTCCACCGCACCCTCCAATATGGTCATGACATCTTGTATGTGATTGATGTTCTCAAAGGTGTCCATGGGTGAGTGTGGCCACCATATTGTTGGTGTTGGCCTTCAACTTGCCCCAAGGAGACTTGATGGCAGAATCTATGGTGAGCACCTTCAACACAAGGAAAATATGTATCTTCGTTTACTGCGCGGTAAATGGCATATGAAGTAAGTTGTGTGGTTGTGCCTTGAATAGGACGAGGCACAAGTAAAGAGAAGTGAATGTAGCCTTGAGAAATAATTTTACTTCATCGTTTATTTTTTTCCTCTCAAGCATAGGCTCGTTTGCTTAAGTATGA
This sequence comes from Bromus sterilis, assembly GCA_950022295.1. NCBI lineage: Eukaryota > Viridiplantae > Streptophyta > Magnoliopsida > Poales > Poaceae > Bromus > Bromus sterilis. The sequence goes on from OX465599.1 coordinate 213,199,995, forward strand.
TATCCCTCTTAGCAAATCCACCATGAAGATATTGATAAATAGGAAAATCTTCAATCCAAAAAATATGGCAAAATGTGACCATGAGAAAATCAAGGATACTCCCAATCCTGAGGATCCCGTAGATCTTGCAATATGGGAGTCCACCAAAATGTAGGTTATGGAATCACCAAATGAGGCTACTCAATGACATAGCTCTCATGATGTCTCTTCCTTGGTTCATCTCTATATGCCTGAGATAACTCCCTTTGTGCAGCAAAAACAACAGACAAGGGTTCACACAAATGCCATTTGCTACATAAGGGAATACCACGGCATACCTCTCCAAGAATCACTACCAATGCGTGTCGCAATTTAATGTCTCGCAATCTTAACTAACTAGTTGTGTAGAAGGTCCCACTCAAACTTCTATGAAGATGCACTGAATTGTGTCATGGCTCGTTAAACTCAAAACATACATGCGACACTGGCGATCAAAGGTACCAATGTAAAACCTTCAGAATTTGTTCCTTTTAAGCCTTAGAAAGTGGAAAATAGCTCTTTGTTGTTCAGACACAATAGTGGTTCCAGTTTCACATCACAACTATGTTTATAGTTGGTTGAACGGCAGAAAGAAAGATGGGTTAACATCTCAAATCAAACTGTTATAAGGAGTTAGATCCAATGACCATCTGCAGGTAAGGTGTCAAAAGGAGTTGCCAAGTTAATGGAAAATAATGAAAATTGTCAAAAGTAGCAATAGCGACCACAAGTAGAAACATAACAATGATAATTTTTTAGTTGCAACAATGGTAGCGAACTGCATTGGAGGCTATACATAAATACCAAAAGGGCAATGTTACATAGCGGAGAACCAGTCACAGAAGAGAGAAGAGATTGGAGTTGGGCCATGCTCGATCTGATTAGGATGGCCATAGGGAAGAAACAAACGGAAAGGATTCGATGTAGTTGGTCAAATAAGGAAGGGTTGTGACAAACCAAGGAAATTACTGGATGAAGGGGACAAGAAGTTGAAGAGATTAGTGCTTTGTATGAAGTTGAAGAGAAACAAAGAACTTGATGGAGTAACAAATAACCATGGACATACCAAATTAAGAAGATCCGCTAAGAGGTCTAGCTAAAGAATGTGTAGCGAGGTCAAAGGGTCAAGGCCGACAATGTTAAATCTGAAGAAAGGAAGCTAACAACAGGAGTCATGTCCACTGATAATGAGTATGATACGACAAGAACTACATGATAGGAACCGAAATAGATTGTCATGGCAACAGAGGTTAAGCATGGATGCTAGTAAAAAGATGCAGTACATATTTGTTTGATGTGGCATGCATTGTAGTGCAAGTGAAGTTAGGGATACTATTCACTATCTTGTGATTCACAACAATTAACAAGAATTTAGATGCAACTCAATCTTGTCTATGCTATTATCGACATTCGGTAGTGTCGACACTAACTACCACCAACTTCTTCCTACTATCGCTCGACCCACATGCCTAACAAACATGTTGAAACCGCTCTTCCGCATGGCTGCGCCGCTAGCAGAGAGCCGTGATGAAGCCCTATAGTGGTGTTGGTGCAGGTACAGTCATTGACCATGGGTTTCCTTACCAAGCAAAATCTTTACACGATGATGAATGAGGTTAGGCACGGATGCTAGCAGAAGGACGCAATACATATTTGTTTGATGTCCCACACATGTAGTGCAAGTGAGGTTAGGAATACTATTCACTATGTTGTGATTCACAACAATTAACAAGAATGTAGATGCAACCCAATCTTGTCTATGATATCATCGACATTTGATAGTGTCGACACAAACTACTACTAGTGGTGGCACCAGCTTCTTCCCACTATCGCTCGACCCACACGACTAAAAAACATGTCGAAACCGTTTTTCCTCATGGGCGGCGCCGCTAGCAGAGAGTCATGACGAAGCCCTATAGTGGTGTTGATGCCGATACAATCGTCGACCATGGGTTTCCTTACCAACCAAAATCTTTACACGATGACGACAACACGCCCTAATGGTGGAGGATGGTTTGTCAAGAAGTGTGGTTGTACAAGCGTTCAACCAAAAGTCACTATACTTGATCTTTCGCCGAGGTTGCACAAACCGGACACTTCACCCCCTGAAGTCCAAAACTGGTTACTTAACCCCCTGACCTTTCCAATACCATTTAAATGACCCCCTAAACCTGATTAGAGCGGTATTAGCAGGCTGTTTTGCTCTTCTTAAGATGGAGATCAGCAGAGAATCTTTCTGAGATGGATCATGCTTGCTTCTACATTCAGAAGAGAAGGATGGATACTTTGCTTTGTAGTTTGTACTAGCGTTCTAGTTCCCCGGACGTTGGTTGTAAATTTTCACTATGGATTCTCTACCAGATAACATGGAAAAAAGTTGTTTAGACAATTTAATCTCCGAGTATAATCGCATCCGAAAAAATATTTTGACATAAGCATATTTAAAGGAAAACATTATGATTATCGGTTATGCAGAAAGATGACAATATAAATTTCTACGAAGAAGTATAAATCAGAGAATGTTTTCAAGTGCATCACAAATCAGTTTCAAGTTTCAACACAATTTTAATCTTGTGACAGTCATCAAAACTGACAACCGTGTGCTCCAGTGGTCTGGACTGAGCCATCCCATGCCTAGCCAAAATAAACATCATGAAGCTGCACCTGTCTGCTGTAAATCTTCCATGTGCCTAGCAAGAGGCCTAGTCTAGAAACAGAGAATATTCAGACTAAACTTTGGAACAAGCTTGAGCTGCTCGGAGGCACGATGACAGCAGCGGTCCTGGGCGTTGAACTGGAATACCGCGACGAGTTTCTCAGCTGCTCCAGCGAGCCATGGAAGCGGCACTTCTGGGTGCCTCCAGGTGGACTGAGAATTGGTGAGAGGCGAGGCAGCTGCTGCGCGTTAAAGGGGGGAAGTTCCAGCGCTTTGCAGCATCCACGTAGCTAACCTGACAGCCCTCCCATGCCACGCAGGTAAAACAGCCTGCTAAAACTGCTCTAATCGGGTTTAGGGGGTCGTTTAGATGGTATTGGAAAGATCAGGGGGTTAAGTAACTGGTTTTGGACTTCAGGGGGTGGAGGGGCCGGTTTGTGCAACCTCGGGGGGTTATATGGACTTCTTTCCAGGAAGTAAGGATCAATCTCTAATTAGGAGTTTAGGTACTCCCTCCGATCCATATTAATGGACTTAAATTTGTTTAGATACACATGCATCTAGTCAAAATACTTAACTAGATACATATGAATTTAGACAAAGTTGAGTCCATTAATATGGGTCGGAGGTAATACCTTCTTTGTTAGGTTTGTGTTTGGTGGTGGTGGCCCCATGGTGGAGGCGGCATGATACAGAAGGAAGGTCTCCGAGTTCCATCCTCTCCCTAGTGTGGCCATCACGATCTACCTCATAAAGCTACTGATTCTCAATGCTCGTTATTTTGGGCTTTGTATCTTCTTTATTGGTTGGGGTGCGTCCTCAACCACGATGTGTTCGGCAATATAAGGTTCTCATCACTTGAGCTAGCCAACTCATCTGGTGTGTTCAGCCATATAAGGTTCTCACCACTTAGCTAGCCAGCTCGCCTGGCTCTTCAAAACCTACAGGTTGGGCTTGGCTTGTCCAGGTTTGATCTTTTGTGGTTTCATCACCGAAGACATGGAGAAACATCAGACATAAGATCGAAAGGACCTTTATGTAACTTCCAGTTTTATCATGGATCTTCTTTGTTGGTGGCATTCCAGTTGTTCCGATTAATTGTACTTGTTAATCAATCAATAAAGCTAGATCGTTGTTCTGACAAAATCCTCTTCTTCCTCTCGATCAATTTCCATTCGCAACTCGGCGTTGTTATGGATGCAACATATAGCTATTGCATAGCCCAACACGGGCCTGATCTGGGATGACGGCTGCTTCGGTGGGAGGCATTGAGAGTGAGGCGCAGTGGCCTGGATTCATTAATTTACTAGCACATACCAAGTGATACCTAACACCAAACTTAATGGACCAAATGAGAATCCACAAAAGAGTTCATGATTCACATTAACGAGAACTATTTCAAATTTCCATACTAGTTTTATTAATAAGGAAAACGTCAAACAGCAATATCATGCAACAATGCAAGAGAAACCAATTAGATACCTTCAAAATGAAAGGGGGGAAAAGTTGCAAATTTCTATCCCACAGATTGCAAGTCGTAGTGATTTTAAAATTTCCTAAGGCTCAACTGCATGTACTTGTCAAGACCCAAACATGCAGGTGCCCTACTTCAATAACTAATAATACAAATCAAATTAGCACCGCAACTAGAACAAATTAAAAGTATCATTGTGCATGCCCTCATTGCTGTGAAAGGGTGAAAGCATCAAATTAGCTGCAGTATCTCATATACCATGTTCTTCGTAGTCATAGTAAATCAGGGAGAAACATGCAACAAGCACGAATTACTAGGTCATACCTAAATTTAGTAGCCACTAAAAGAAGATGCAACAGCATGCTGTGCTGTTACTAATGCTTTAGAAAGCTACTGCTAAGGGTTGCTAATTATAGCATTTAAACCAGTAATTTAGGTCTCAATGTTGTCAATCCAAAGAACATGCCAGATTCGTATGCTATGTTGATAACAAAGTGCATATGTGTAATCACAATAAGCAGCAAACCATACATCATAGTCACGTTACCATTTGCAGAGTACTAGCTTTTCATGAACGGCAATCTACTTGTTAGAGCTATAACATTCGCTGATCAAAAGATCTGCAATCATAAGGAGATGATTAAGAGGGAGCTGAGATAACTGCCTGGTGATGTCTTGGACAGCAACGGCATCAGGATCCTCCCTTGGGGCAGCATTGATGTCGAGCGGCACGGCTCCAAGCTTCCAGCGGTTTGAGCAGGCGCCACGCAGCTCACACTGCGGGCACCTCCAGTCCTCGTTCACGGGTACCGGAGGCCGACGCACTCCAGGGAGGGCGGGCAGCGGTGGTGGCGGAGGCTGGCGCATAGGCGCCCCAAAGACGAAGATGCAGGATTCGTGGAACCCACGTCCGCAGGCGTCGCAGATAATGGTGGCCTTGGGCACCTCGGGGTGGCCGCAGGACGCGCAAGGGGGCGGCGGATTCCCCCAGCCCGCTTCTCCCGGGTGCTGCGCTGGCCCCACCGACGAACCAGCGGTGGCGGCCGCAATGACCCTGGCAGCAGCAATCCTCAGCGATTCCCCACGGTGGTACGCGAGCGATATCTCGCGAGCCTCGTGCGCTAGCTGCAGCTGGAACTGCGCGCTGTGGGGGGGCGGGAGCTGGAGTGGCAGCGGCGGCGGCGGCAGTAGTAGCGGAGGAGCAAAAATGGGAGGAGAGAACTCGCGCGGGGCCGCCTGCTGCGGCGGCGAAGGCGGCGGTGAGGGCTCCTCGTTGAAGGGCGAGGGCTCCTCGTTGAGGTCGATGTTGAGATACGGCTGGCGATCCATGGCGAACAGGGGATCAGGGTCGCGCCCAAGCTCAGACTAGGGTTCGAATTCCGGGCATGGCGACGGGGTTAAAGTAAAAGGGGAGGAGGAGGAGGAGAGCGAGCAAGCAAGCAAGGGGAAAGCGGAAGCTCTCACGAGCAAAGCGAGGCTGGGGTTAAGGGACGGGGGGAGGGAGGGATTCCGGGGAGAGAGCACGCACAACTGCACATCACAAGCAAAGAGAAACGGAAGGGACGGACACGTGGACGGAGGGCCCGGGGAAGCGTAGGTGGAGACGGCTGTCAGTGAGTCATGCCGTGGACTGGAGGGTGGGCTGCGGGTGGCGCGGAGCGTGTGACGCGAGCTTCTTTCGCCCGTGGAGCGCGCGCCTGTCCCTCGGTGCTGCTGTACAGGTGTGTATTGGTTTGGTCTACAGGTTTGTTGTACACAGAGATAAAATCCGTTTAATGTGCTGCCAACCTACACTACACTTCTAAAAACGTGTTTTGCTGAAATACTGCGTACTGAAATCGTTCATTAATATTTTCTTAATAAATACATAAAGATCATTTATTAACATATATATTTTATATATAGAAAATATTTTATTAATTGCCTGTTTGCTGGAATACATAAATGTATTAAAATGTCATAGAGAGCATTTATTAACATATAGGAGTATATCTTATATATAAAAATATCTTGTATTAATTGTGTTATTCACTGGAATATCCTTCATTCATGTCTTCTTATAAGAAATATATATATGACAATTTATTAATATATATATATTATATATATGAATTTATCGGTATCCATTTATATACAAGAAAATGTTATACCAGTTTTTTTCTATGTGAGAACTGTTATGGATGTGTTATTGTCATTGTGACTAATAGTTTCTTAATCTTTAACGATCATATGTTAATAGTAATTGGTGAATAAATAACTAAAAATATTATAAGTTCTTAAACAATGTACACACTTCAATGTGATCACATTTGCAGGTTTAATGAACTTTAGAAAAAAGATTTTATAATTGTAATATTTTTTATTCACGACTCCAATTAGAGTATATCTAAGTTATAAATGCTTAACCGAAACCAAATATGGAGATCATTTATCTTAAATACGACATAGAGATTCTTTTTTCAAAAAAAACTTGAGGATGAGGATTGATGGCATGTCACACTTTTGTGGTACATATTAGCCTTCACTAAGTCTATTAGTTGGTTTACACAATGCCAAAAGAGGTTCAATGCACATATAGTGTATATTGTGAAACTTTTAGTTGGGGTTCTACTATGTTGAATACTCCCTCCGTCCCATAATTCTTGTCATGGTTTTAGCTTAAAATTTAGTTCAAATTTTAAGCTAAAACCATGACAAGAATTATGGGACGAAGGGAGTATTAATTAGAAATATATAGAAAGTGATTATTAATAGTTAAGAAATATGTATTTTTTCTATTATATATCATATATACAAAAATATTGTAAAATAATCATTTTTAAATATTTTCTATCTTATAAGAAATGTATATAGAAAGAATATAATATATACCTGGTATGTAAGAAAATTTTGTATAAATTACTTTGTGTATAAGAATTGAAATAAACTTGTTAATTTTTACTTTGACTAGTAGTTTACTAATCTGATAACGAAGCCATGTTAATAGTGACGAAAGAATAAATATTAGAAATTAAGAATGTTTTGTCATTACTACCGATACTTCTTCAAACGATGAACACGCTTTAATGTGATCACATTTGTTGTTCTAATGAATTTCACAGAATAATGATTGTTATAGTCATAAATTTTTATTCTCAACTTGAATTAGAGTATATCTAAGTTATAAATAAGAAATATGAACCGTTGATGGATATTATTTACTTTGATTATGACATGGAGATTTTCTAAAAAAATTGTTTTTACCATAATTTTTTTTGTGAATATAAGGACACTTTAATGTGATCACATTTATTGTTCTAATGAATTTTCGAAATAATGATTGTTATAGTCATAATTTTTATTCTCATCTTGAATTAGAGTATATCTAAGTTATAAATAAGAAATATGAACAGTTGATGAATATTATTTACCTTGATTATGACGTGGAGATTTTGTAGAAAAATATCTGTGAATATAAGGACAGATGTCATTATATTTTTTTATGTTGTACAGGTTGGCGTTTGTACAACGTCAAAAGAGGTTCGGTGCACATGTAATCGTAGTTGTACTAGTACTTTATTTGTGGATTTCACTAAGTGTAACTTTTTTAGCCCATAAAGAGAATCAAATATATACTGCATTTATATAGTCCATGCCCATCAGATGATTTTGCCTCTATTTTTAGTGGGTGTTCAGTTTTGCCCCTAGACGAAGAAACATATAGGACGATGATGAAACATTTGATAAGATGGAAATGAAACATACGGAGCGAAGGAAAGAGTATATCTAAGTTATAAATGAGAACTATGGATCAATGGTGAGTATTATTTATCTTAATTATGAATTGGAGATTTTCTAAGATCAATTTGTGAAGATAAAGATTGATGTCACCATACTTTGGTGTTGTACAAGTTATTGTTCGTTGTGTTTGTCGGTTTGTTTAGGTAACGCCAAAAGAGTTCAATGCACATGCAATTGTAATTTACCATACTTTACTAATGGGTTCAGTAAGCATGCTTTTTTGTGCATAAACGGGAATCAAATATATAAAACATACAATTAAGGGGCTATGCCCATTGAACAATGTTGTCCCTATTTTCATTGTGTGCTCAATTTTACCCCTAAACGAGATGGTATATAGGGTCACAGTGAAACTCTTTGATGGGATGAAAATGAAACGTAAGGCATTTTTATAACCAAACATAGCCGTTTAGGGTCAAAACCGAGCAAGTTCAAAACTAAGGGCAAAATTGTCTTGTGGGATAAGTGTGGCAATCTCTTTATTTCTCTATGTCTTATGTATGCTATGGAATTGCACCAGTAGATTTCTAAAGTCATATCCTCAAATTTTCGCCTGTTCTGACTTCATTTACTAATTTAATGCTTTTCATGATTTTCTTCAAGTATGACTTGAAATTTCAAAAGCACTTCAAATAAGCTCTGAAAAGAATAAAATTAACATGGTGTCATTATTTCACCCACGTAGCATGAGGTAAAAAGTTGAGAGGGTTAATATAAAAATTGGATGCGCTTAATGTACAAAATGGACCATCTCTTTTGAAGTATTAGGAGTTCGAATGAAAATTGACGTGTTACAAAGATAACTCATTTTTTTAAATCATTTTTAGTCCCAAATTTTTATGTATTCAACATGGAGAAAAAAAGTCACATCCTCAAATTTCAACCTGTTGTGACTTAATTTGCTAATTTTAATGCATTTCATGATTTCCTTTAAGAAAAATGACATGAAATTTTAGAAGCACTTCAAATGAGCTCTAAAAGATGAAACTGGTCATGGTTTCATTATTTCACCCACATAGTATGTGATAAAAAATTGAGAGGATTACGAGAAAAACTGCACACATTTTTTGTACAAACTAGATCGTCTCTTTGAAGTATCAGGGTGTCGGACGAAAACTGACGTGTTACAAAGATAACTCATTTTTCTAAAATCATTTTGATTCCAAAGTTTTTTTATGTTTTCAACATGAAGCATTGAAAGTTGTATCTTCAAATTCTAACATGTTTAACTTAATTTGCTAATTTTAATGTATTTAATAATTTACTTCGAGAAAAATGATCTGAAATTTCAAAAGCACTTCAAATGAGATCTGAAGTGGATCGAACTTGGCGTGGTGTCTATTTCACACAAATAGCATATTGTAAAAATTCAAGAGGGATACGAGAAAAACTGGATGCACTTCGTGTGCAACCTGGATCATCTCTTTCGAAGTATCAGAGACGAAAACCGGTGTGTTAAGAAGACAACTCGTTTTTCTAAGATCATTTCAAGTTCAAACTTTTTATGTGTTTAACATGAAGCATTGAAAGTCATATCTTCAATTTTCAACATGTTCTTACTTAATTTGCTAATTTTAATGCATTTAATATTTTTCTTCGAGCAAAATGAACTGAACGAAAGAAGACTTCCATATCCAAGTTTAGCTCGGACGTAGTTGCCTTCTTTTCGGGCGTTAAGAAGTGTTAAACCAAAATACTCAATAAGCATAAGCACTAGCTCTCCCTAAAAAGGAGGTGATCCAGCCGCACCTTCCAGTACGACTACCTTGTTATGACTTCACTCTAGCCGCAAGCCTAGCCTTAGGCATCCCCCTTCTTACGATTAAGGGTAATGACTTCAAACATGGCCAGCTCCTATAGTGTGACGTGCAGTGTGTACGGATTCACCGCCGTATGGCTGACCGACAATTACTAGTGATTCCTGCTTCATGAAGGTGAGTTGCAGCCTACAATCCGAACTGAGGACGGGTTTTTGGAGTTAGCTCACCCTCAAGAGATCGCGACCCTTTGTCCCGTCCACTGTAGCACGTGTGTCACCCAGGACATAAGGGGCATGATGACTTGGCCTCATCCTCAAGATGAAACTTGGTATGGTGTCATTATTTCACACACATAGGATGTGCTCAAAAGTTGAGATGAGAAAAACCGGATGCACTTCGTGTACAAAATGGACAATCTCATTCGAAGTACCAGGATTTCAGACGAAAATCGATGTGTTACAAAGACAACTCATTTTTCTAAGATCAATGACGTTCAAACTTTTGATGTGTTCAACATGAAGCATTGAAACTCACATCTTCAAATTTCAACATGTTCTGACTTAATTTGTTAATTCTAATGCATTTAATGAATTTTTTTCAAGCAAAATGACATGAGATTTTGAAAGCAGTTCAAATGAGTTCTAAAAAGGATAATTTTTGGCATGATGTCATTATTTTACCCACATATCATGTGATAAAAAGTTGAGAGGGTTACAAAAAAATTAGATGCACTTCCGTAACAAATTAGACCATCTCTTTTGAAGCATGATGGTTTTGAAAGAAATAAACGTGTTGTAAGGACAACTCATTTTTAAAAATCAATTCAAGTTCAAACATATGGGCTGGCTATGAAGAGTGTCGATCAGTCCGGGCGTTTAGGAAAAATTTATATGACTTATCCAAAAAAAGAAAGAAAAGAAAATAAATAAAAAACTTTGCTTAGTTCTAATTGTTTAGTATAAACCTCCCACGAATCACGCCTCATAAATGTTGGAAGTACTTAGATCGAACGACCACGAGGATGCCTTATCATTATCTCATCTCCCCATCATTATCCTTTCATGGGACGCAGGCCTAGTCACACACACATCTTTGCGAACACCTCAAGCCGACGGAGACCACACCCCAACGCCGCACGCCACACCCCAAGCCACGCTGCTTGCCCATTTCTCCTTTGTAGGTACCAACTCCGCTAGTTGTCGTCGCCTCGCCGAGGTGGGCAAAGCATGGAGTCCGCGGAACTACGGTCAACCATGCACGCGGGATGGAGCGCCGACCATCACATGTGTGGACTCCGGGGCGACGCTCGAGGAGCTGTACCGGGGAAACCCAACGCTTGTCGACGGTGAGGAGAGGCTCCTGGCTAGGGATGGCATGGGGCGTGATGTCTTTTGGGCAATCTGTGGCGGCAACGGGGGGAGCTTCGGGATCGTGATGTCGTCGCGGGTTACGCTCCTGGACATGCCACCAACGGTCACGAGGTTCACTGTCCCCAAGTCCTTCAAGCAAGGCGCCTTGGACATCCTCACCAAGTGGCATCCAACGATAGGTGGCCAAATTATAGGCCCTATACCTAGGCACTTGCGACACGCTTCTGCCGATGATGCGCCGCCGCTTCCCGGAGCTCGATGTGAACCGAGCGTACTGCAAGGATATGAACTGGCTACAGTCCATTCCCTACGTCTACCTTGGTAGAGGCACCACCGTGGAAAACATATGTCAGTGCATCAAGACAAATTAAGGGTTGTATTTTTGTTTGCGTGTTCAGCTTCGCCGAGTGCTATAAAAAACTTAGTAAACTATAAACCAAATGTTGTTGACGGATACTCGACTTATCTATAAACCGAGTATCAACACCCGGCTTATTATTAGATGTCATGTGACACAACCATTAATGTTGTTTGTCCGTCAAAGTGTTTTATGTTGTCGAGTATCCTATTTAACACATCATAAGCTGAGTGTTCCTAAAAAACACCTGGCTTATCCGTAAAAATCGGTATAAATTAAATATAAATAAATACGCTGGGTGTAACACTCCATTTATAAAACGTTAAGGTGCATTTTCTTTTTATCAGTTTTTTCCTGTAGCGTATAGATGCTCTTACAGCTGAGGATCCGGTCTTCCTATAGACTAGGACTAAGATGTGATGGTGAGAGTTACAACTGAATATGTATACAGTGTACACCCTAGTTAGGTCTACATGAACAACTGAAGACAACTTAAGATCTATACAATGTGCACCCTAGTTAGGTCTACATGAACAACTGAAGACAACTTAAGATCTATACAATGTGCATCCTAGTTAGGTCTACATGAACTGTACACAGGACCAACCGTTAGCGACGACGGCGGCAGCCGACAGCTGTGTTGGCAAGGAAGCGCGGCCGGCAACAAGCAATCGAGTTGATCGACCGGAAGATGCAATATAGCAAGACAGGAAATCGAGGCAAAGTGGAACGTGCACCGATTGTCGTTGTCGGTCGAACACCCCTAAACGCGTAACAACTAGTAACAGATTGATCTTCAAAGTCAAAACACGCACACCTCTTGGAGTTGATGCAGTAAATTAATCTGTTCTTGGATCATTCGACACGGATTCGATCGGGCTCACACAAACTAGACGAATTACTTCATGAGCGATCCAATTATAATTATAACCGACGACTGCGACAATGTAGCAACAAAAAAAAACAGATAACGGATACGATATGATGGAACAACGATGGGTACATTTAAGGCTCTAATTCCCGGCGATGTGCGTGCCTTTCCCTGCCTACCTACACTGCTTGCTGCCGCGCTCCTGTGTGCGGCCGGAAGGAGGGAAGATGATGACTGCGCGACAGGGCCGGTCCTGAAGTTTTGAAGGCTCTAGGGCGAACTCCATAAATTGGCCCAATAGTTTTTTTTTCGGTTTCCATATATTGATATAAAGTTATTGTAAAAGCCATAATAAACAACGATATTATTTTTCTAGTAAATAATACTCCTTCCGTTCCGTGATATAAGTTGTATAGTTTTTTTAAATACATTATATAACTTTGACCAAGTTTATAGCAAGAAATATCAACATCTATGATTTTTAATGAATACAATATGAAAATACATTTTCAAAATGAGTTTGATTATATCGTCTTTTAATATTTTTTATCAATAAATTTATCTACAGATTTGGTTAAAGTTAAACAAGCTTATTTAAAAAAAAAATTATAAACCTTATATTTAGGAATGGAGAAAGTATTTAATAATAATGTTTTAATTTATATTCTAGATCAAATATAATATCATAGAAGTTACAGGGCACACAAAAAATGTCTTCAATAATCATGAGACGCGAATCCCTGCATTTTTTATGCAAAAATCATCAATAATTAATTGAACTACTCGTTTACTAGTATCGTTTTTCTCAGAACCAAGCAAGTATTATTCTGGCAACATCTTTGCATAGAAAAAAGGAGTGAGAACGACAACTGAATGTTGGAGTAAATTAATAGCAACAATCTTGAGCTAAATATCCAAATCTAGACTGCAAGATCAACGATCAACAAGAAAGGCCAAGTGTTGTTTGTAACAAGAGTAAAAAGTAATTACAATTCACCAGATTGAGATTGAGGGACAAAAAATACCTAGGTTGTTGGGCCGTTCCTTGCCCTAGGGCTATTGTGGTGGTAGAAGCCGGCAGGGAGTGCGGCAATACGGCAGAGTCACTCGGCGCTGGTCAGCTTCGTCCTCCGGCTAAAACAAAGCTGAATGCATCACGTTGGGGCCTTGGTGATGCGTGCGTGTATAGGTTTTGCTAGATTGGGATTTGGATCGGAGAAACCGGAGAGGTGATCACCAAGGCGCCGCAGAAACACGTCTTGGCGTGCATGTACGAGGAAAACAGTGTCGGACAAAGAATTCAGCAGCTACGCGTGCGTTTAATGGTTTATATGAAGCCCAACCAGGCCCATGTAAAAAATGTGGTTTCTTAGTGTTAGCAAAAGAAATGTGTTTAGCTAGGAAGGGGGAGGGGGGTAACCCTCAAAAAAAAAAGCTAGGAAGGGGGAGGGGGGGCTAGGGTTTAAGGATTTTGAACTTTTTAACCTGACTCTTCTTGCACGTCAGTTGTGGAGAATCCTAACAGCCCCGGATACTTTGTGCTCGAAATTGTTGAAAGTTGTGTACTTCCCTTCAAGAGACATCTCTTCTATCGAAGTGAGGTCACATCCATCACTCATTTGGCGATTTATCATTGCGGGGAGGGACGTAATGCAACATGGGTTTATTTGACGGGCAGGCAATGGCCACACCGTGACCCCCCGGGGTCACAACTGGATTTCATGAGGGATATTAACATGAAGCCTATTGTTGGGATTAGGTCTAATGAACCAGAACTAGTGAGTGAACTAATTGATGCCAATTCCTTTATGTGGAGACGGGAGGTTTTGCAAGAATTCTTCCTGCCGGCGGATGTATAGGAAATTCTGAATATTCCCTTAGAAACAATGGACAGTGAGGATAGTTGGACGTGGCACTTTGATCTGAAGGGACTCTTTTCAGTTAAAAGTTGTTACCACATACTAGCTGAGACGGTCCAAAGATGCACGAACTGGCTTGAAGAGAACACATGGCACTCAAATTGTGAAGCTGATGCGGATGGATGGAGATCACTTTGGAAGGTTAAAGTTCCAGGCAAGATAAGGCAATTCCTATGGCGACTGGGGAGGCAATCAATCATTACGGAGGATGTGCTAAATCATCAAAAGATGTCAACATCGGATGCATGCCAAATGTGTGGGATGCAAGATTCATGGAAGCATTCACTAATCAAGTGCACTTCTTCTCGGCGTGTGTGGGCGCTAACAGAGGGTAACTTACTTGATAATATGATCGCCACCAATGAGACTAACGCCAAATAGTGCCTTTTCTCGATGATTTCATTGTTGCAGCATGAGGAACTCACGGTTATGGTGGTTGCCCTATGGTCCATCTGGCATGCTCGCAGGAAGTCTATCCATGAAGATGTCCATCAAAGTCCTATGTCCACTCATATTTTTATTCGGAGGTTTATTTTTGAGCTATCCAATGTGAGTAGCGGCCCAGTTCTGGCGCTAACGAATCCCTCTCATCCAGCGCCACATGTGATATGGCGTACACCCTCCTCGGGAGCGTTTAAAATCAGGGCGAATGGAGGTTTGTCACTGTCGAGAGGTATGGGAGTGGCGGGAGAAGTGGTTCATGATCATAGAGGTGCCTACTATGGCTCATCGACAATTGTTCTCCCTGGTTTGGTAGATCCTACAACTCTAGAAGCCCTAGCCTGTCGTGAAGCGCAAGTGCTGGCACAAGATATGCAGATGACGAATGTTTTAATTTCGTGTGATTCCAAGGAAGTGGTAGAAGACATTGCGGGCGGGTCTGAAGGGAGGCATGGAATGATTATCAACGAGATCAACTCCAACTTGCGTTTTTAATTCTTGCAATTTCATCTTTGAGGGAAGGAACTCTAATTTGGAGGCCCATAAACTTGTTAGGTTTGTGTCGTCTTTAGTTTAGGGTAGGCATGTGTGGTACCTAAACCCACATGATCCGGTTTGTATCCTGATGGTTTAAAAATATGAGTAATAAAGGGTTCTTAGATGCTAAACAAAGCAAAAAATGTGTTTGATTGGGTTGCATTCATTTGTTAGCCTGCACGAAACTTAAAGCAAATTTAGACCAGGCTGAACATAAACGGTTGAATTGTTATTTATTTTTCTAATCAGGCCCGAGCGATACAAGCGAGGTGATATGGCTGGCCTGATGGATGGCATATGTAGGCCTGGGCACATGGTATACATGACTTTGCACGTGTTTATCCCTTAATCTATTTCACCTAATCCTTTCTGATCTACACAATGATACTTAGATTCAAAGTAATCTCTACACGAAAAGATGCATATTGATGTTGTGGTTTTATTCAGAATCAGTTCGTACTTTCATTGACCGTAAATGTTCAATTTTATGTTCACATTTGGAGTAAATTTGGTTGATCATTTGAAATTTTCTTTCACCACTAGCTTCATCTCAATGTTGCATGCAATTTTGTGTTGCTTTTTTCTTACTTCAACGATAATAGATGGGTAGATCTATACCTTTTATTAGACCATACAAATGCATATGTGTGGCTTGTTTTAGTGACACTTCTTAATCTCCTTCACCTAGATGCTACCCTGTATTACAAGGTGGTGGTGGTGGCACTGAGTAAGGAGCTCACCGAAGTACCACAAATGACAATGGATCCGCTTGAGTATTGTAACAACCCATTTTCACAAAAATAAAAAATTTTGTTTTCAGTGTGAATTGTTTGATTGTCTGATTTGTTTGCGGTGTTTGCATCCCCGATTTATCGATCGGCGATTATTTCTCCCCTCTTATCTCGTATCGGACGGAGACTGACCCCTGCCACTCTGACACTTGACCATTGCGACACCGGGTTTCACCCGATCACCGTCGCGAAAACCGCACCAGACCAGCTGCAGCCAACGGAACGAAAACCTCGTTTATTTAATAAACGGATTATTTTATGGGGCGCCGAAAAATGTTGTCGAAATGTCACCGCAGTGAGGTACGATTGACGGGCTCGACGCGCTGAACGCGTGGTTCGAGATTTCGTCCGAATCGGAGTCCGTACGGAGTCTCGGCGGTCACGAACGCGATCACCGGACGCGAGAGAGAGGTACCGGGGGCGTTTGCGTAAACTAGCCAGCCAACCTGCCTATATAAAGACCACCAACCTCCCACCACCCAATTAGGGTTTACCCTAATGGAAATTTGCAGCCCCCCTGAAAAATTCCACAAAATTGCCCCCAAAACCCCATCCACCGAAACCCTAGTCACAGCCCCCGATCTGGACCGTCAGATCCAGATCTGAGGCTCAGATCGTGCCTCAGCCTTCCCCAACCGCAGCACAGGGCATACGGGCCGCGCCGGGCCCACCCCGCCGCCGCCGGGCCCACCCGAGCCCATCCACGCCGGCTCTCTCTCCCGTGGACGCCCTCCAACTCGACGAGGCCGCCGGCCGGCGAGCCGTGCGCCGCCGCGCCCTCCCCTCTTCCCGTGCCTCCTCCCTCCTCTCATCTCTCTCACCTCCCTTCCCCTCTCCTCCTCGCAGGGCACGACGTCCCGCAGGCTGACCGCAGCCACCATGGACGCCGGCGAGCTCCAATGCCCGAGCCGCCGCGCCACGTCGCCCGTGGCCACCGCCGGTGACCGGATCCGGCACCCCTCGACACCCTTCGCTAGGATCCAAGCCGCCCGCGCCCCCTCCCCTTCGCGTCATCGCGCCCTGGCCGGAGAGCCACCGGCGCCGCCACCGTCGAGCTCGGCCTCGATCCAGATGGGATCGGGCGAGCCGGGCCGCCTCCAGCCATTGTGGGACGGCCTTCCCAGCCAGCCAGCGCGGCCCACAGCGCCCACTCCAGCCGGCCTGATGGGCCACGACCCATGGTGAGAGCCCAGGCCGCCCCCCCTTTTTTTCCCTTGTCTGTTTTTTTCTTTTTATCTAAATTTTTGCTAAGTCCTTTTATTTTTGCTGTTGTACCCGTTTTGTAATGCAATTTCCCGTTGATCCGTAGCTCCGATGAACGTGCGCCAAAAATGAAAGTTGCTTAGAATTGCGTGTACTTCAATTCATCTTTTGTGAGCTTTTGCATTTGAGGTCATTTTGATTGTGTAATTGTGTGCTAAACAGGGCATTAGGCCGTTAAACTGCTACTAAATTGCTGTTAAGTGCTGCTGTTACTATTTTATTGCAACTTTGCATGATGATTGTGACTCATCCATGAGGCCTATTGCATTGATTCTTTTTCCTATGTGTTAAGAATCATGTGTACTTAATTTCCATGCTTTAACTTGTCATGTTTGGGTGCTTTAGCTATATTAAATCTTGCTCCAAAGTAGCTATCCTGCTGTTAGTGTGCTGCTGTTTATATTTTGTTGCAACTTCGGTCGACGAGTGTGTCGCGACCGTTTATCGGAATTGAGTGATTCCACTTGCATATTGTTAAGCATGATGTCTACTTTCATTACATGTATTGCATTGCCATGTTATGCTTTCTGGTCATATATATTTTTAGCTCCAAAGTTGCTATGCTGCTGTTGTTGATAGCCACCTCTGATTTTCACTAAGTCTGTTACTTTGCAATGCCATGTTGTTTGCTTAATATCTTTTGATCTATGATGCCTATTTGCATGATTGTTTTTGCCATGCCTTCCCTGTCATGTCTACTTTAGTTCCATATCATTTGTGAGCATGTTTGCATTGATTATCCTGTTTATGCATTGCTCTAAAGTGTGCTTCGTGATGTTGGCAGATTGTGCCCGTAACTTGTTTTCCTTATATCTTTTTAACCGTAACTCCGTTTGGGGTGTTCTATATATGTAACTTGATTAGTTTTTCGTGTACTTTGTGTTTATGCTATTGTTTGCTGTTGTTAACCAACCTAAAATATTTTTTGGGACAGAACAGTACCAAATCTTTTAATCATCGTGCGACACTTAGTGTATGCCATGTTTAGGTTGTGCCTCACTTAAATTGACTAGCATAGATAGTTTACTTTGTGCTTCACCTCTTGACATGTTTGTGTGCTATGCCATGATTGCTTGAATTTCCATGTTAATAACCGTTGGTTGATCACCTGTAGCTAAGCAACTTGAACCACCGTAAACGTGCGGTATTCGTCGTGTGTGACCGATACCCCACTTAAACTGTTAGTAACCGTTCTCGACGATAGATCCGTATCGCGTTGCCGTGTCGTGTGATGTCTTCTTGATCTTGTGTTGCCCCGTAGTAATAGAGTGCCTGCTCGTTGATTGCTTTCCAGTGTTAATCGTCTTGTGTGCTTCCGCGGGTACCTCTCGGAGACGATGCGAGCTTGCGATCGACTACACCTTCGGAACCCGACTTATGAACAGGCAAGGACTATACATTACTTATGATCCATTCTATTTCAACCAGCGGTTTGCATGCTAGTCTAGGTTAGGTTCGATGTTTGATCCTACCACATGTTTACAGCCTCTTTCAAACCGATACAGCCATGTCCCTTCCGAGCAAACCTTGTACTGCTATGTTACTATTGCTCGTTGCTCAGCCCCTGCTTAGTATGCATGCTTAGGATGATACGATGTTACCCTGTTACTCCTTGGTTTGGGCTATCACATTATTATATTGCTGTTGATGATATGATTATTATAATGTTGACTATATTCGACGAAGGATGGAAGGTCTAGGCTATCCCGCCTCGACGCTTTGTTCCATTCGAGTCACTTAGGATCCGAGTTCCGGGTATTGGTTTTAAGACTGAGCGTGCCTAACCGCGTGTGGGATTTTATGGGGTCCCCTTTTCTTACCTATCTAGGTTCAAACATTTCTAGTGGTGGCCCAAGCTGGTTTTACCTTTTGCAAAACGTGTGTGTGCGAGTGTCGACCTCGCAGATTTTCAAACAACTCGGGCCAGCGAAGATATAGTTCCTTTGTTGGTCCACACCTGGAAGCTAGGGGGCTGCCCACATCTGTTTGGGTAGTTAACCCGACCTCGTCCAGACGGTAGAGGCCGATTCGAGAGCGCGGCCGGCTTTTGAGTTGGATGTCGACTCACCGGGGGCCACCCGGATTTGTGCGTTGTTAGTTAGAGGGACCTGTCGTTCCGGATCTCTTGGGACTAAATCATAAAATGGTTGCCTATCATGGGTAGCAACTGAGAGATATGGGCGTGCGTGCGGAGCCTTGTAATGGGTAGTTGGTACACCCCTGCAGGGTTAAATCTTTTCGAGAAGCCATGTCCACGGTTATGGACGACTTGAGACCTACTCCTTGTTCATAGACAACAACAACTGAGATAATCTTAATATAACTTGATCAAACGTGTGTGTGCCTTGACTGCTTCTTCTTCGTCGGGATGCGAAGAGGAGGACAAGGATAGGATAGGTGTTATGTTTGCGTAAGTAGCTGATAGCAAGACTTGTTGGAGGCGATTCCTCATCGAATGCTTGGCTTCTTATCTTATTCTCTAGATCGTTAGCCACTTCATAAATGCTAGTGCGGCAGCAACCTCACCACTTACCCCATCCTTACCATAAACTACTAGTTGTCCTAGAATGACGAGTGATGAAGTCCTTGCTGGGTCAGTTGACCACTACAGTTGGATGCTGAGTACTTCTGTACTCATGATACTACCCCCAAACTCTTTTCAGGGTGTTGATCGACAATAGGTATGGAGATCGACGTTTCACGTGGAGACTCGACGACGACTAGTTAGGAGGATCCCGGCGGAGGGCCTGGACCCGTGTGGTTATGGGGATCGATGTTTTTCTCTTTGCCTTTAGACATTTGATTGTAGTATGTACTCAGACATGTATCTTCCTCTGTTTTATTGTATTTGAGGCAGTTGTATGCCGATTGTATGAGATGTTGTATCCTGTATCTGTAATGTTGTGATATCATGTTGGAAATCCGGGGCATATGACTTCGTCATATGTCGCGGTGGGACCGATATGTGCTTCGTCCCCGGATCTGGATGGAAACATCTAGATCTGGAACAGTACCGCATATCGGGCCTTACAAGTATACCCCATCCGTTCTTGAAAAAGTGTATTTCCAAATTTCTTGGAGATTTAAACTATTTTAAACTTTGCTCGAGTTTATACAACAATAATTATATAATAAAAATATACTGTATAACGAATCTAATGATACTAATTTGGTGGTATAACTGTTGATGTATGTTTATATAATCATGGTCAAAGTTTAAAAGTTTGACTTTCCTAAAAAGTTGAAAGTACACTCTTTCAAGGACGGCGGCGATAGGTACAACTAAACGACCATGAGCACACCATCGATCGGTCATGAGCACAATGGTTAAGGGTCGACCTCATCACTATCCTGGGGAGGCACTCGACATTCTTGGCGAGGCGTGGAACGTAAACAATAATGAAAACGCGATCTTTGACTATGTTCATCAGAGTAGTACTCCCAGCAATGTGGCGCCGAGCAAGCACTCGTCGGAGTGATAGAGTGACCAGGGACCCATTTGAGTTCTGCTATGGCTAAATGACCATGATCAGAGCACATCATCGATCTTCTATGAGCACAACCGATAATGATCGACTTACAAGGCAATAGTGGCGACGCCGAGGAAGCAACTCTTTGGAGTGCCACGTGTGGTGATGGCACTGAGTAAGAAGCTCGCCGAAGTGCGCTGGATGGCGTTGGCGCTGAGAAAGTAGCTCGTCGGAATGCTATGAGTGATGGTGGCGCTGAGCAAGCAGCTCGCCAGAGTTCCACGGTTATGATGGCGCTGGGAAAGTAGCTCATCGGAGTGCAAATAACTAGACGACCATGACCACATAACTAGTTATAATTTATGCAACCAAACACGGTGTATTGTATCATATCAGCCAATGCAGGCTACCAAACGATTGACACAAATATTTTTCCTCATGAAGGCTACCATTCAAATTGTACAACGTGGTTTTTGCCCAGTATCACTTCAGTCAGGCCTAGTTGAGCCACACATACGAGCTGGTAAAGAACCATGCAAGCTACCGAACACCCCTTAGACGTTTTGGGCTTCTCTTAGATGTATTATATATGAACCCCTTTGACGAGGATCGACCTCGGCAAATCCCCTGGTAAGGTACCCTCGGTTTAGATCGTAGAGAGAGGTGCAGGTTGGCGATGCTCGTCGGTTAACATGAGACAGGGATTTACCCAGGTTCAGGGCCCTCGATCGGTAAAACCCCTACTTCCTGCTCTTTTGTATTATGATGGAGGCGATTACATTGGCGGTCAAGGCGAGATCTCTCGATACCGGAGGTGTTGCTATGAGATTGGATGTCTGTCTAGTTCTATGCGTGGAGAGCTTGTCTAGAGGGGTGCCCCTGCCTCGCTTTATATAGATAGCCAGGTAGAGATTTACATGAGTCCTAATCAACTACAAGTAGGATTCCTTGTCTTGCGCCTCAAGTCTTGGCCTTCTCGTCTTATTCCATCATGTCGGTTTGCCCGAGTGGGCTTCTGGTGGGCCGCCAACCATGACACGCACCAGGTACCCTCACGGTGAGGAGTCGTGGGGGTATCCC
This sequence comes from Bromus sterilis, assembly GCA_950022295.1. NCBI lineage: Eukaryota > Viridiplantae > Streptophyta > Magnoliopsida > Poales > Poaceae > Bromus > Bromus sterilis. The sequence goes on from OX465599.1 coordinate 213,221,783, forward strand.
CTCGTCACCCTCTGACCTTTTTTATTCGGTTCAATATTTGGTCTATAGTGTATCGTGGTATCCCTTACATATCTATATATCTACTGGCTCAAGGCCCCTAGTTTAGCCCTTGCTGCCTTGGCCCAGGTACGGCCCTGTTGCGCGAGGCTTTCCTTCATTGTTTCTTGGTAAGCAACCATCTTACATCACATCTCTAGGAGACTACTATTTCAATCATAACCTATAAGCTGCAAAAAGGAAAAACATGGGTTCTCTAGTAGATCATCAATTACCCCAAACACTTACATTACACGACCACCAACCCTTTAAGGATTGAGAGTCTCCATGATTACCATATTAGCCCTAGATCGATTCATCGGTATTCACGATACAATGAATATCACACACCAATATCATTATTACTCGATAAAAGATCCATAACTTCCAATATAGATTACAATATAGCCTATAGGTTGAATACGACAGTTCTTTACGAACAACATTGTTAAAAAACACATCGATTACGATACCATCCAACAAAGATGAATACTGGCAGTGGAACCCAGTTGAGCGAGTAGAGTCCAAGCACCACGGGGAAAAATGCTGAGTGGAGAATTGTAAGCCTATGTTCATAGTAGTCACCTGCAACATGATACGTTGCAACCACTAGGGTCAGTACATTGAATGTATTGGCATGTGTCATTGTATAGTATAACAAACCTATCTCACCTACATGCTTTTTAGGATAAGTAGAGTTTGGCTCTTGCAGAAAGCAATCATTTTCCCGATTATATATAGGAAGTGCGGCTTATCGCACCCCCATGCCACATCGATATCCATCTCGACAATATACATGTTGTGATCCCACGATGTAAAACAACAAGCAAGTACATTATTCCTATCCATCTTGCCTTAAACATACGATAGATAAAATCATTCTTATGATCGTGATCATCAGTCAAAAATAGGCCCACTCATACCATCTTTGCATCGCACATGCAAAACATCATAGGAGGTACTAGAGGAAAAGATGTTCTGAGAGTGAAAACACATCATCTACATGACGACAAACATTTCACCAACACACACTAAACAAGAACGCTAAATAAGGAACCAATGTATTTTGGATCATAGGACACGACATGATTTAAGGCATGAGAGAAATAGGGCATTGCACGTGCAACAAAAAGCGAAGGTCTTGTATATATAAAGTTTGAAATGTAGATATGCAGACGATCAATCATCACATGAATCATTTGATCGACGGAAAGGAAGATCAAACATCCTTACCAGAAGAGCGAACATCAACCCCATCCGTCCTAGCGCTTGTTCCTCTTAGTCTTAAGGGTCACCAGCTCATCAACCAATTGCACTTTTTTTGGTGTTCTTCAAAGAAAAGAAATGGTGAGGCGCATGCACACAACATGTATAAATCAAAAATTAAGGAACAACGCTAAGTAGATGTACATACACTTTATGACCTTTCTATATCATTATCTACGACACCAACACCATTCCCTAGGTCACACCCCCTAATATCCTAGATCAAACGCCACTCATCATCTGAGCATGCCATTATCACTCCTAATGACTTTAGAAAGCCCAGAACATACACCTTAGGTTAGTGGAAACTATGTTCGCGTGCGTGTGGCTCTCCCAGTGAATATACCCCTTCAAACATCGGTGGTGGTACACGCTAAAGTTAAAGAGAAACAAACCAACATGGAATTAGAGATCCAATATGAAAAGCTCCTTGATTTGTGCTACACCTACAGATACCTCGACCTCAAGGAGAAATCATGTGGAAGGAATCTCAAGGGGAGTTGACGAGGATCGGCCTCGGCAAATCCCATGGTGAGGTACCCCGGGTTTAGATCGTAGAGAGGAGGTGTAGGTTGGCGATACTCGTCAGCTAATAGGAGACAAGGATTTACCCAGCATCAGGGCCCTCGATCGGTGAAACCCCTACTTCCTTCTCTTTTGTATTATGATGGAGGCGATTACAGTGGCGGCCGAGGCGAGATCACTCGGAACCGGAGGTGTTGCTATGCGATTGGATGCCCTAGACGTCCCCTCTCTCAGCCTTTATATACTAGGCTGGGTCGCAAGGAGTCCATCTAGGTTTACAGAAGTAGTTGCCTAATCTAGCTTTAGTCTTGGACGCCAAGTCGCGACTTCCATAACGCCAAGGACTCCTACATCGGTGCTTCGAGTGGGATAGTCGTGGGCCGGTCGAAGCTTCCAGTGGGCCTTCTGTCTTGACACGCACCAGGTACCCTCATTCGCAGGAGTTGTGGGCACACCCCCTCGTCAGTAGCCCCCGAGTGCCTGGGGGACTCGAAGAGTCGCGCTGGGACTCAAGCCTGTAATCCGTTGTAGTTGTGCGTGTCGCTTTGTTGCGAGTCGTCGGCTGTTAGCCACAAGAGATAGTTTTTTTGAGGGATGCTAAGATGAAAGGCCCCAAGGTACTCGACTGGTCGAGCCTTGGTGAATTGCGCTATAAAATAACAGTAGCAAAAGCAATATCAAACAAGCTCCAAAATGAATATTCAATACATCTACAACAAGCCTACATGATGCTCATGTGTTCATACATAGCACTTGTGGTCAAAGGAACCATGGATGAATAAGTATTAAGCATGCAAGACAGTTATATTATATTCCAAACTTAGTGAAATCTCAGGGTATGTGAAAGAAAATAGCAGGGTTGCACTTTGGGAGCTCAATAACTATAAGTACAGTAAAGATATCATGGCAAAGCAAAGTACGACATCAAAGTACACATAACAAGGAGCAAATAATTACATTGGGGCTAAAGCATATGAGGCATGTGTCACTAACTATAAGACATAAAAGTAGCAACTTTATATAAACATCAGCACATGTTAACAGGGTCACCACTTTGGAGCAAGAAATAAAATAGCTACAACAGGCAAACATGACAAAGGAATGCATCTAATTGGAGTTCACATGCTGCTTAACACATACAAGAAAGAATAATTAGCATAGGCCTCATGGATGTGACACAATCATCAATCAAACCTTGAATAAAATAACAACAACAACAGTAAACAATCTGGTGCCCACTTCGACAGTGATTTACATCAACTAGATGGTCTCAAAACAATTAAGTCACTAAAGCAAAACAGTAGAGAACACAAAATTGAGCACTTTTCCTTTTGGGCGCATCGTGATACGACCTACGGATTACTCGCAAACTTACGTGCAAAACAAGCATCAACAGTAAAATAAAGGACTTGGCAGAAAAATAAGAAAAGAGAAAAACAGAAAAAAAAGAAGGGGGCGGCGGTCTCTCACCATGAGCCGGCCCAAGAGGCGGCTGGTGGGCGGCGGTTAGTGCGGCTCTCCCTGCGTGCGAGAGATGGCGGCGGGCCGCACTACTGGGCCAAGAGGTGACATGCCGTGGGAGGGGAGGCTAGCTGGGCTCGCCAGCCCAGCTCGGCGACTGGACGTGCCGGAGGCCTCCGGCGGTGGCGGTTGCCGCGGCTCCGGATCCGGCGAGCAGGCGAGGCAGCGGCGCAGCAAGGTGCAGAGGAGGGAGGAGGCACCGGATCCAGGCGCGGCGGCTGCCGGCGTGCTCCAAGGAGGCGGTGGGGCGAGCTTCCCGCTCAGATCTATGGCGCTGACGGGCATGGAGACGACGTGCGTGGCCCGGTGGATCCTGCAGCAGAGGGGAGAAAGGAAGGGCGGTGAGGAGGAGGAGATGGAGAGATGCGCACGGGAAGGAGGAGAAGTTGGCCGGTGGCGACCGGAGTTGGAGGAGGTGAGGCTGGCCTTGGGTGATGGAGGCGCCCAAATGGGCTCGGCGGGCATGGCGGCGGGGATGTGGGCCCAATGCGGCCCAGATTGGGTCTGTGGTGCGGTGGGGCGACGTGGAGGCCTCCGGTGCTATTGGATCTCAGATCTGATGGTTCTGGAAGGCTAGGGGCTAGTGTTTCGAAATTGGAGGCTTTGGGAGGCAGATTTGGGCAATTTGGTGGGGTTGGCTGCAATTTTGACAAGAGGGAAACCCTAGAAGGGCTAGGGGAGAGAGGTGGTCTATATATAGGCTGGCCTGGATGGTAGGTTTACGCAAACGCCCTCGGATTTTCTCTCTCGCGCACGGTACTCCACGTTTCTGACCGCCGGGAGTTCATACGACCTCTGATTCGGACGAAATCTCGAACCACTCGCTCAGCGCGGCGAGCCCATAGATTCCACCTCACTTCCGTAACGTTATGGGAACATTTTACCGGCGTCCAATAAAATAATCCGTTTATTAAATAAACGGGGTTTTCGTTCCGATGGCGATTGCTGGTCTTGTGCCGGACGTTGCGATGGTGGTCGGGTGAACCCGGTGTCGCAAAGGTGGTGTGATGTTTGGGAAAAAGGTTTAGTCACGCATGCCAGTACGAGAAGGAGGGGGAAATATTATCACCAATTAATAAATCAGCGAAGCAAATACTACAAACAGTGCTAGCAATCAACAAAATAATGCAACAAACATTTTTTTAATTAGGGTGGAAATCCCGGGCTGTTACAATACAACACCACCAACAAGGGATCTCGTCCCGAGATCCAGGACGATCTGAGGGAGAGGGGGGGAGTGAAAAGAGAGAATACATTCTTCAACATTACTAACAAGGGACTCTGCTCCATGTCGACGATGAACTTCTGTCGAGTTAAATTTTCCGCAGAGAGACGACAACGTCGAAACACAGAGCCATCACGAGATCAAGAGGAAGAACGACAACACAAACGACGATCAAGGGAAGCATTCTCACTCAAATCGTGAGGATACTGGGCAAGAGGAACGAAGTCGACAGACGACTAAGATGTAAACCAGAGTTGGATAGACTAAATGTACTACATGATTTCTCAACCTGAGATCGGAATCGAGACAATACGCTGCAAGAAAGACATTGTAATGGTTCTGAAACTCCACACACTCGAGATCATAAAGTTTGAAAGGGGATAAGTCGAGATTAAAACACTTACGACACTTGTCCTGACCAGAGCAAGGGTAAGGAGTAAAAAGATTCCTACTCTCGGATAACTAACTTAGTAACTACAAAATAGTTTTTGTCTAGACTCGACTTCGTCCAGAGAAGGGATCCGATGGTCGGTAAGGCTCTGATACCAAGTTGTAAGGCCCGATATGCGGTACTGTTCTAGATCTAGATGTTTTCATCCAGATCCGGGGACGAAGCACATATCGTTCCCACCGCGACATATGACAATACCATATGCCCCGGATTTCCAACGTGATATCACAACATTACAGCTACAAAGATACAACATCTCATACAATTGGCATACAACTGCCTTAATACAATACATCAACGGAAGATACATGTCTAAGTACAGACTACAATCAAATGCCTAGTGGCAAAGGTAAAACACACCATTCCCACGCCCACACGGGTCCAGGCTCTCCGCCGGGATCCTCCTAACTAGTCGTCGTCGAGTCTCTGCGAAGGCGTCCAGAAGAAGGGTCGTCGAGCTCCACTGTAGTCTAAGATCGTTTGAATAACGTGCGTAAAAGAGAGAAGAAAGGGGTGAGCTATATCAACAAGTCTTGTAACTAACTTATCACGGTAAGATGGGGGTAGTGGTTGAGGTTGCAGCCGCACTAGCAATATATGAGGTGGCTAACGATCTATTTAGAGTAAGATGAGAACCAAGCAGTCGATGAGGAATCGCCTCCAAAAAGTCTTGCTATTAGCTACTTACGCAAACATAACACCTATCCCATCCTTGTCCTCCCCTTCACGTCCCGACGAAGAATAAGCAGTCAAGGCACACACACATCAATCAAGTTATTAAGATTATTTCAGTTGTTGTTGTTGTCTATGAACAAGGAGTAGGTCTCAAGTCATCCATAACCGTGGACACGGCTTCTCGAAAAGATTTAACCCTGCAGGGGTGTACCAACTGCCAATTACAAGGCTCCGCATGTACGCTGGTTCTCTCATTTGGGCCCGTTAAAGACACTCATTAAAGAGTTGTTCCGAGAGTCCAAACTTCATAATCGCTCTAACTAACAACGCACAGTTCCGGGTGGCCCCCGGTGAGTCGACATCCATCTCAGGAGCCGGCCGCACTCTCGATCTGGTCTCTATCGCATGACTCCAGGTTTGGATTATCCGTATCTGCTCAACATATCCTGGGTCCTCAGCCTGTCATGTTGGACCAACGGGAAACACTGCCCCCACTGGTCCGGGTTGTATCGAAAACTGCTGGGTGCAGACTAGTCACACACACGGCTTCAAATGGTAAATCAGCTTGGGCCACCACTAGAATTGTTTGGAGCTAGTTATGTAAGAAAAGGGGACCCATAGAATCCCACACGCGGTTAGGCACGCTCATCAAGAGACACAATACCCGAAACTCAGGTCCTAGGTGACTCGAATGGAACAAAGCATCGGGGCGGGATAGCCTAGACCTTCCATCCTTCGTCGAATATAGTCAACATTATAATAATCATATCACCCACAACAATATAATAGTGTGATAGCCCAATCCAACGAGTAGCAGGATAACAGTTGTAGCATCCTAAGCATGCATACTAAGCAGTGGTTAAGCAAGCAAGGTACATGGACAAACAATGGTTTGCTAGGATGTGGGTGACATGGTTGTTTGGGTTTATTTGAGAGGCATAAATATGAGGTGGTAGGATCAAGCAATCGTTCTATCCTATACCTAGGCACAAGTGAGCTGAAATTTATAAGCACGATATATGCTCCCCCTTACCTGATGATAAGACGAAACCGAAGGTGTAGTCGATCGCAAGGTCGCATCGTCTCCAAAGTACCCGCGGAAGCACACAAGAAGGAAACACGGGAAAGACAATCAACGAGCAAGCATATATTACTAAGAAGCAATCACGAGCAAGAATAAACAAGAAGGCAACACACGAGACAACGCACTACGGTATCGCATCTATCGTCGAGAGCGGTTACTAACAGGTTAAGTGGAGTACTCATCACACAAGACGATACCGCACATTTAGAATGGTTCAAGTTGTTTAGCTACACAACATGAGCAAAGGTTGTTAACATGGCATCTCACTCAAGCATGGCATTTCACACAAACATGGAAAGAGGTGAAGCACAAAGTAAACTATCTATGCTAGTCAATTTAAGTGAGGCACAATCCTAAACATGGCATAACACTATGGGCCCCACGATGATTAAAGCATTTGGTACTGTTCTGCCCTAAACCATATTTTATGTTGGTTAACAACATAAAACAATAGCACAATCATAATCTACATGAAATTCTAGTCAAGTTACATATAAAGAACAACCCAAACGGAGTTACGGTTAAAAAGATACAAACAATACAAGTTATGAACACAATCTGTCAACATCAGGTAGCACACTTGGGAGCAACGCAACAACAAGCTAATGAATGCAAACATGCACCAATATGACATGGATTAACACTAGACATGACAAGGAAGACATGGCATCAAAGTTTCATGTATATGAGCACCAGTAACAAATAATTGTAACCCATGCAAAAAGCTAAATAATACTACTGGTCTAGGGACTTAGTAAAAAACATAGACATGACAAACTGTTATAAACATGCTATATAAATAGTAGCAAAAGAAATATCAAACTAGCTCTATTATGAACATTCAATAGATCTTCAACAAGCCTACATGATGCTCATGAGTTCATACATAACACTTGTGGTCAAAGGACCCATGGATGAATAAGTATTAAGCATGCAAGACAGCTATATTATATTCAAGACTTAGTGAAATCTCAGGGTATGTTACAGAAAACAGCAGGGTTGCACTTTGGGAGCTCAATAACTATAAGTACAGTAGACATATCATGGAAAATCAAAGCATGGCATCAAAGTACACATAACAAGGAGAAAATAATTACATTGGGGCTAAAGCATATGAGGCATGGGTCACTAACTATAAGGCATAAAAGTAACAACTTTATATAAACAACAACACATGTTAACAGGGTCACCACTTTGGAGCAAGAAATAAAATAGCTACAACAGGCAAACATGACAAAGGAATGCATCTAATTGGAGTTCACATGATGCTTAACACATACAAGAAAGAATCAATATCATAGGCCTCATGGATGTGACACAATCATCAATCAAACCTTGAATAAAATAACAGTAGCAGCAGTAAACAATCTGGTGCCCACTTCGACAGTGATTTACATCAACTAGATGGCCTCAAAACAATTAAGTCACTAAGGAAAAACAGTAGAGAACACAAAACTGAGCACTTTTCCTTTTGGGCGCATCATGATACGACCTATGGACTACTCGCAAACTTACGCGCAAAACAAGCATGAGCAGTAAAATACAGGACTTGGTAGAAAAATAAGAAAAGAGAAAAACAGAAAAAAAGAAGGGGGCGGCGGTCTCTCACCATGGGCCGGCCCAAGAGGCGGCTGGTGGGCGGCGGGCCGCGCTTCTCGGCCAAGAGGCGACGGGCCGCGCTGCTCGGCCAAGAGGCGACGGGCCGTGGGAGGGGACGCCAGCTGGGCTCGCCGGCCCAGCTCGGCGGCGACGGCTACTGGACGTGCGGGAGGCCTCCAGCGGTGGCGCTTGCCGCGACTCCGGCGAGGGTGAGCAGGCGAGGCGGCGGCGCAACAAGGTGTAGAGGAGGGAGGAGGCGCCGGATCCGAGTGCAGCGGCTGCCGGCGTGCTCCAAGGCGGCGGTGGGGCGAGCTTCCTTCTCGGATCCATGGCGCCGACAGCCATGGCATCGACGTGCGCAGCCTGGCGGCTCCTGCAGCAGAGGGGAGAATGGTAGGGCGGTGAGGAGGAGGAGAGGGAGATATGCGCGTGGGGAGGAGGAGGAGAAGTTGCCCGGCGGCGGCTGTTGCTCGCTGGCGGCGGCCGGAGTTGGAGGAGGCGAGGTCGGCCTCGGGCGATGGAGGCGCCCAGATGGGCTCGGCGGGCCTGGCGGCCGGGATGCGGGCCCAGCGCGGCCCAGATTGGGTCTGTGGTGCGGTGGGGCGACGTGGAGGCCTCCGAGGCCGTTGTATCTCAGATCTGGCGGTTCTGGAAGGCTAGGGGGCTAGGGTTTCGAAATTGGAGGCTTTGGGAGGCAGATTTGGGCAATTTGGAGGGGGTGGCTGCAATTTTCACAAGAGGGAAACCCTAGAAGGGCTAGGGGAGAGAGGTGGTCTATATATAGGCTGGCCTGGATGTTAGGTTTACGCAAACGCTCTCGAGTTTCTCTCTCGCGTCCGGTACTCCACGTTTCTGACCGTCGGGAGTTCATACAACCTCTGATTCGGACGAAATCTCAAACCACGCGCTCAGCGCGGCGAGCCCGTCGATTCCACCTTAGTTCGGTAATGTTCCGAGAAAATTTTCCCCGTGTCCAATAAAATAATCCGTTTATTAAATAAACGGGGTTTTCATTCTGATGGCTGGTCTTGTGCCGGACATTGCGACGGTGCTCGGGTGAACCCGTTGTCGCAAAGGACGTGTGCCGTTTGGGAAAAAGGTTTAGTCACGCATGCCGGTACAAGGAGGGGGAAATATTATCACCAATTAATAAATCAGCGAAGAAAATACTACAAACAGTCCTATCAATCAACAAAATAATGCAACAAACATTTTTTTAATTAGGGTGGAAATCCCGGGCTGTTACAATACAACACCACCAACAAGGGATCTCGTCCCGAGATCCAGGACGATCCGAGGGAGGGGGAGAGAAAATAGAGACGACATTCTTCAACATTACCAACAAGGGACTCTGCTCCATGTCGACGATGAACTTCCGTTGAGTTAAATTTTCCACAGAGAGACGACAACGTCGAAACACGGAGCCATCACGAGATCAAGAGGAAGAACGACAACACAAACGACGATCAAGGGAAGCATTCTCACTCAAATCACGAGGATACTGGGCAAGAGGAACGAAGTCGACGGACGACCAAGATGTAAACCAGAGTTGGATAGACTAAATGTACTACAGGATTTCCCAACCTGAGATCGGAATCGAGACAATACGCTGCAAGAAAGTCATTGTAACGGTTCCAAAACTACTCAACTCACTCGAGATACTAAAGTTTGAAAGGGGACAAGTCAAGATTAAAACACTTACGACACTTGTCCTGACCAGAGCAAGGGTAAGGAGTCAAAAGATTCCTACTCTCCGATAACTAACTTAGTAACTACAAAATAGTTTTTGTCTAGACTCGACTTCATCCAGAGAAAGGATCCTACGGTTGGTAAGGCTCTGATACCAAGTTGTAAGGCCCGATATGCGGTATTGTTCCAGATCTAGATGTCCAAGCGTACGGAGAGCACAAGGGCGTCCAGGGGTGCGCCACAGGAGTCACCGGCGAGGATGATCGGGAGATGGGAGAGGCCGTCCTTTGAGGTTGTTGGTCTGGATGCGCTAGTGGTGGATGGGCTTGTCGCGGAGGGCGCTGCTAGGATTCCCAGTGAGGAGGAGGTGCCTGTGCCCTGTGGTGATGAGCGGGTATGCTTCCAGAGCTTCTTCCCTTGTGGATTTTCTCTTCCTATTCATCCGTTTGTCCGCAGGTTGCTCATTGCATATCAGCTTCAACTGCATGATTTGACGCCCAATGGCATGCTGCACATAGTGTGCTTCATCATGCTATGTGAGTGCTTTCTGGGGATCTATCCTCACCGGGGGCTCTGGAAACGCCTCTTCAATGTGAAGAGGACTAATTCTGAGTACGCCATTGGTGGCGTCGACATTTCCATTAAGGACAAAAATTCCTATTTTGATTTGGAGAAACTGGATTCTATCTATACGTGGCGGAGATGTTGGTTCTATTTGAAAGATCAGCATGTTGATGGCCAGCAATTTGGTCTTGCTCTGTGTGACCCGGTAGCGCGAGTGACTAAGCAGTCATCTTGGGGGCATGCCATGTCTACTGAGTAAGTAGCTGTTGTAGAGCCCTTAATGCGAAAACTCGCGGATCTGAAAAGGGGGATAACTAGTGGGCAACTTATTGATGTGTTTATGAGGAGGCGCATCCAGCCACTGCAGCTTTGGGTGCATCACATGTGGCGGTACATAGGACTAGAGGACCCGACTAGGTGCTCTCCCATAGATATTTCAGGTAGTGACCTTCTGTTTCGGATCCAACAAGTCACCAACTGTAGGAGTACCAGTCTCGAGAGCTCCGTATTTCCATATGCAGCTGACATGCCTTTGCCTGAGGTATTTTTTCATATCTCGCCTATTTTGTGAAATTTTTTGCGATCTTGTTTTTTTGCTGATGGTACTTTGTTTGTAGTGCCACGTTTCTTTGTTGAACAACCCGCCGCAGCCTGAGGACGCTGAAATGCGGGAGGATCCCGACGTGATGCTGGTGGATCCCGTGACCGCGAGCAGCGAAGGTGTCGGTCAGCCTTCGCAAGCTAAAGTTGGCAGCCCCCTCAGGTCCTGGTGTTGGTGGTCGGCTCCCGGTTGATGAGGATGATGAAGATGACCGGACCCCGCTGCGTTTTAGGCGGAATCACATCTCGTCTTCTATTGGGAAACTAGCTGGGGGTGGTGGTAGAGTGCTGCACCCGGCGGCACAAGATGTTGCGCCCTGCCCCCCTCCAGCTGCTCCAAAGAAACGAAAATTTGGGATCCTTATACGTCCGAGTGCTGGACCCGTTGGGTTTGTACTTCTTCCTTCTCCAGACTTTCTGGGCTTCTACTGTGAATTCCTGTATTGATAATTTACGTGCCGCATTATCTTCCCCGTTCCTACTACTTCTTCGGCGAGTGTCACCGCTGCTGATCTTCAGTCGACTGACTCTGGCATGGCGGTGGAGCATTCGGGCCCTTCGGCGGCTCCAACAACCTTAGGTGCGGGTACGATCCCCGCGGCTGCTCCATCTGGAGGTTCTAGAGCAGCTAATGAAGGCAACTCTTCCCCAGATGCGAAGCCCGTGGTTCCTGAGGGCTATGTATTGGAAAATAAAGGCCTTACAATTGAAGATAAAGCCGCGTTCTTTGATCGCATGGCTAAGCAGAATGGAACCTTATTTTCTGGATTTCATTAGGGGGGTGACAGCGCTCCCGATGGGAGTAGCCCCCGAGGCTGCGAGCAATCACTTGAGGTTGGTTGCAGTCTTGAACTATTTTCGTTCGCGTGACCTTGTTTCTTGCTCTCATGATGCTGTAGCCGCTGTTCTAGATGTGCGAGCGCGTGCTGACTGATGCTGACCGGTCCCGGAGTGCCCATGACGTTGTCCAGGGGAAACTTACCACCATGAGGCGTGAGTTGCTTTGCTGATTTTTGTGCCGCTGTTGTTCCTCTGCGTGGTTTATGACGCCTTTGCTGTAGGTCGCAAGAAGGAGGTTGAGAAGCGGGCTGCTGCTGCGGAGAAAGAGCTCGCCTTGCTCTGGGAAACTTTGGAGTCGAAGGAGAAGGATCTTCAAGTGCAACTTGGCGAGGTTGATCGACTGCGGCAGGAAGAGGAGCAGTTCCTGTGGGTCGAGATGGCTGAGGGTGATCGTCTGCGCGCCTTGGCGAGTTGTTTGATAGGTTAAAGATTTGTTCCTATACTTCTTCTTTAGCTGTGTCTTTTGACTCGAATTGCGGATCGTCGTTTTTCGGATGATGTTGACTCTGTGGGTGTTGACATTGCGACAGCTGCCTCTGCGGACTCGGGCACTCTTCGTGGTGCTGTGGATGTCGTATCGAGTGTCGCGGGTGCCGTCAAGGCCGTCAGTGATCGAGCTTCGACCCTCCTCAGGATTTTGCATGAGCATATGTATCTGGAGGAAGAGGATCGGCCCGAGGGTCTTGATCTGCAGGTTGCTTCCTTCGGCCCAGATGGTGACCGCTTGGAAGGCTTAGTTTGTGCAACCGTGGTGAGTGGACTTGCGACGTCCTTTGTTGTTCTCTTGGGACGCGGTGTACCGATTGAATATGACTTGGTGGATAGCATGCCTGATTACACGAAGGGGCAGAGTAGGCGGGCCATTGACCTTGGCCGTTGGCTGCAATTGGTTGTGGAGGCTGATATCTGTAGGTCTCAGGGTGCTCAGTAGATTTGTTGGCCTTGTGCTTGGATGACTTTTTGAGTCTTGTAATAAATACTCTCTGGAGCGACAGATGCTTAATTTCGCTGGCGACATTGTTTTTCCCTTGTTGCTGTGCTTTCCTTCTGTGTTTGACACTTTTTTGCTTTTATTCTTACGATAGCCCGTCCCGGGCGTCTCTCGGGCTTGGAATTTGTTGAAGGAGGACGCTCGCGAGGGTGCCTACGAGTCCCTCTGCTTGAGACTTAGAGACGCAGAGCGTGGGATTGTCCGGCTCAAAGGTGTTGTTGCAATCCATCGCTCAAAGTGTGAGCATGCTGAGGCTGCGTTGGATAATTTGGTTGCTTGGATACCAAAGCTGTCCGATTTGCTGAAGGGTGAACACTGCTGCTTTAACTATTCGGCTATTCGAGTACTTCTTTTTGTGCTCTGGCTGATCTTCGTCTTTTGTTTGCTTTACTGTGAAGTGTTGTCTGGTCGCTCCCGCGAGGAGGAAAAGGATGTGCACTCGGAGTTGTCGCGACTGGATGACCCAGTCGTGCAAGTTGAAAATCCGCTTTGGATAGATCGGGCGCGTGCACAGGCGTTTGTTGTTCTTCGACTGCGGGTTAACAGGGTACCGAGAGCCCTTGATTACTATTGTAGGGTGCTTGGTGGTATTTTGTCTGAATTTTATCCCTGAGACCCTGTTCCGACGACTCTTGAGAAACTTTGTCGGGTGTTTTCTCAGCCCGCAGAGCTTCGCCGTGTTGTGAATCATCAGATTCATGCGGGGGGGGGGGGTGTTGTGCTTTTGCTTTTGTGCATAGTCACTGGCCTAGGATAGATCTGTTGTCGGCGGCTCATGGCCCTCCTGGTGGTCGAGATGAGCCGATGGGAGAGCATTATGAGGCGGCGGATGCACCCTCGCACTTGGTTGTGAAGAAAGTTTGTGAGGAGAACGACCGTGTACTTGGCGCACTTTGTAAACTGAAGGTGGAGCCTGATGTATAGTACTTCTTGTATCTTGTAAATTCTTCCTTGTTTGTTGGAGTCTTTGTGGCATTCTACCTTGTGTGATGCATGTTGTAGTTGAGTCGCGTAAGCGGTTGATGCCTGGAGGTGTCTATTGTGTGCGAGCCCCCCCCGTGCTTGAGTCGTTGAACACTTTGGGGGGCGGTCGCTGCGAGCGAGCCTCCGGGTGACAAGTTTTAGGTCACGTAAGCGAATAATTCCTCGAAGGGTGGCTGTTGCGAGCGAGCCCCTGATGCGCGAGGTGATGATAGTGATTTCTCGCCCTTCGTTGGTAAACCCCAAGTGGAAGGTGTGATGTAGCACAACAGCAAATTTCCCTCAGTAAAGATACCAAGGTTTGTCTCCAGTAGGACTCCGGAGATGATAAGTAGGTGTCAGCGGCGCAACTGACGCGGACCTGCACACAGACACAAATAACTTTGTTCCCAATGAAGTTCAGAGAGGTTGTCAATCTCTCCGGTCTTGTTGTTCAAAAAGGATCAAACATAAGGGATAATGATAGAAACTGAAAGTAAAAGCAGAAAAGTAAATGAGCATGGAAACAGTGATGAAGATATGGACCGGGATATTTGATGTTCACTAGTGATGCCTCTCTCCCAAAAGACGATAAAACTGCTATGCGAGGTGAAAAAATTACAGAACGGCAATTGACAGGATTATGAACGCACCGCAATGCTAACTATGCTACAAAAGAAAGGAAGAGGCTCAAAATCATGGGCAGAATGCCAAAATAAGTAGACCGAAATCCAACTGCATCTACTACTAATCATCCACCTTGAGATATCTATCCAGAACATCTCGCTGGTATTAAGTTGCGAGCCCCACCCAAAGTGTAAACCTAAAGCAACAGACAACTGCATTAAAAAGCACTTTGCGTAAAGTAAACAATCCTTGTAACCGCGGTTACAAGCACCATTGTTTTCCCCCTTGTGGCAACATCACATCCCCTAGACTCATGTTTCTGTCACTCAAGCGTGTCATCAGGGGGCATGAACCCACAATCGAGCATAACGTTCCCTCTTGGGGTTACTACCTACTACTTGGCCAAAGCAATAAACAGCAACGGAGAACATGCAAGAATTACTTAAGAACAAAAATATAAGAGATAAGAACCAAATATATTACTCAATCACAATCTGAACATAATCTCATAATCCATCAGATCCCATCAAACTCAGCATAGCAACAACAGAAATATTACAAAAGTGCCTCGATCATGTAGGGCAGCTCATGAGGTCTAAACCATGAAGAACAAAGAGGGGAGGAGAACATCACATAGCTACTGATCACGGACCCATGGTCCAAAGGAAACTACTCACGATACATCCGGGAAGCATCCATGGTGGAGAGGAGACCCCCGGAGGTCGGCCCTCCCTCCGGCAGGGTGCCGGGAAGAGGTCTGCTGGTGCTCCCGATCTTGTAAGCGCGGCGGCGGCGGAACAGAGGCGAGATCACGAAAAAGGGTTCTCTCCTCGAGGGTTTCTCTTCACGGAGAATATATAGGCGAAGGGGGGAAGCCAGGGGGCCACCAGGGGTCCAGGCGCCCCCCTGGCGCAGCCAGCCCCTGGGGCGCGCCACCAGGGCGCCTGGGCACCTGGTGGTGGCCCTCTGGCCCCACTCAGGTTCTACCGGAAGGTTCTTCTGTGCTGATTTTTTATCTGATTTTCCCGAATTTTTGGAGCACTTTTTATATGGGGGAAAGCTGAAATAGAAAAACAGCAGAAAACAGGAACTGGCACTGTGGTGCACTGAGTTAATTGGTTAGTACAAATATGATCAAAAGTGTATGAAAGTGTATCTAGATCATAGCAATATCACACAAAACATGCATGGAGCAAGCAGAAATTATAGATACGTTTTGGACGTATCAACATCCCCAAGCTTAATTCCTGCTCGTCCTCGAGTAGGTAAATGATAACAGCATAATTTCTGTGGTGACATGCTAGCAACCATATAAGAACTTTGAAAAGTAAAGCAATCAAGGTTAGAGATTCAATTCAAGTCATAACATGCAAGAGTCTATATTAGCATTGAAACAAGTAACAAAAGAACATTAGGTGCAAGAGCTCTCGCTGTCTGTGCTCGAATGTCTCCAAATGGTGTTTGCGTGCAAGAAGGGGGATAGGGAATACGAGAAAAATATTTATTTGTTGAGAACTCAATCTACTAAAGTTTCACACTTGGTCTTTTTTCTGGAATCTTATCTTGACTCGTCCCCAGACCACTAGCCAGGTACAAGTCAATTTGATCCACTCCTTTTTCAATATGTTGATCACTCATGCAATGGATGAGCGTAAGCACGAGAGTTGACGCTTAGGATGGAAAATAGAGAAGTACGGAGGAGGAGGAGGAAGACAAAAAAGAATGAGAAAGGCTCACATCAATGAGGACAATCATAGGCAAGAGATGCCAAATGATAGATATGATGTGAGGAGTAGGGATTGCCATGCGACGGATGCACATATGAGCTAGGAAGCTCTCCAATGGAACTAGTGGGGGTGCATCTAACTTGGTCGCTCATGAAGACCTAGAGCTCGTTTGAGGAGGCTCATCCTTGGAATATGCAAGCCAAGTTCTATAGTGTGAAGGTCCCCACATAGCTATATGCATAATGATCATCTCTATGGAGTACAAGGATATAAAGGGAGTACTAGTGTGGATCTATCAAAAGGATAGTAGTGTTGCCCCTTTCTCTCTTTTTATTTCTTTTTTCTATTTTTTCTATTTTTTGTGTGGCCTCAATGGCTCTTTCTATTTAACTCTCATTTGTCCTCTTTGGGATCTTTTGATTTGTCCACTTTGGGATCTTTTCCTCACTTAAGGGCAACACTCTATTTTACAAGAAGGTAAAGGAGATCTTTCACACTTTACAAGGTACTCGAAATCATAAATAAGATGTAGCTATCATGATGTATGCACTGTATGTCGCTGCCAGTGTAGCAGGAACATGTATGACATGAAGATCAAGTCATGAAGAGGTGGATGTTGCATGGCAATATATCTCGGAAAGGCTATGGAAATGCCTTGATAGGTAGGTATGGTGGCTGTTTTGAGGAAAGATATAAGGAGGCTTATGATGACAGAGCGTATCAAGCCAAGGGTTTGGATGTACCGGCGAAGGTGGACACCAACTCTCAGAGTGAGAAGAAGGCAATGCACGACACGGGAGAGGCTAGAAAATATTGGAAGGTGGAAGTGTCAACTTTCAATACTTACATTAGTCCGAAGAACTCATGCACTTATTATCGGTAACTCTCAATCTAATAAGGAGGTTCACAAAGAGACAAGTACCCCGAGGAGGAGTGTATGGGGGTTTGGTTATCCTTGCGCATCCTCGACTCATGGTACGTGAGTGTACTCTAATATTCGATCCCTCTAAAGATTAGTGATCCATCTAGTAGTTAGAGTTCTCAACTAGTTTTTGTAGGTTTTGAAAATACACACGGATTGCCCAAAATACGACACCTATCACTAATAGGCTAAAGCTCTTGACACCAAAAGTTCAGACATTACTCACATCAATACCTCAAAACTATTGCAAGTTACTACTAGAATTAAATAGCAACCTCAATTACCTACTTCCAAGACAAAACACAACTCAATGCAACAACCAACTCTCTTAACAAGATAAACATGAAAACTAAAGAGAGTTCCAGCAACAAACTAAAAAAAAGCCAAGGCTCTTGCTAAAGACAAACTAAGACTAAAACTAAACATGGCAGTAGCTACGAAAAGATAAAGAACACACAACAGCAAGAAGATAAGCAGGAAAAATCCTATGATGTGTTCTAGATTGGAGTGGAGCGTGTTTCTCTCCCACACAAAGTAAGATGGGGTCTAAATTGTTATGACCATCAAGCAAAACTAAAGAAATTAAAAATAAAACCTAAGAGCGAGGCGCTCCAAGCATAGCACATAACACATGAAGTGATAAAAATATCGTGAGACAAAGGACAAACTGATGATTGTTGATGGAGAAGGGGATGCACGGGGGCATCCCCAAGCTTAGACGCTTGAGTCTCCTTGAATATTTATTGGGGATGCATGGGGGCATCCCCAAGCTTGAGCGCCTGACACTCCTGGATCTTCTTTCATCATCTTCCATCGCACACTTGAAAACTCCCTTCATACATAACTCATCATAAGCTGATTAGAGATGTTAGTACCCTTAATAAAATAATTTTCTCCACTGGATATAAAGATATTCTTGAAGAGATACTGTTTCTCAAGAGTGCCAAAAAGTTTTTGCAAAGAAAAAGCAAGCTTAAGGTTTGCAAAAGTGAAGAGAGGCAAAACGTGGCAGAATCTGTGAAAAACAGAACAGCAGGTAGTAGAGAATTTTTTCGGGGCACTTCTGCAACTCAAAGAAAAAAACTCACAACATACGAAAGTTTCACAATTATATAGAGCATGATGTCAAAACAATTCAGACAAAAAAGATGATCTGGTGATTTTATTCGAATTTTTCTGTCAAGGGACATAATCTATTTTCTGGACAGCATGTCACAACTTTTGCTTCCCTTATCATAAGAGGCTATAACTTGGCACAAAGCTGAAAAATAAAGATACAATGATGTTGCTACAGTAGTAACAAACATCAAGACACAACAAAAGCAAAAACAAACCTAATTCGTTGTGGGCTGCCTCCCAAAAGCGCTTCTTTAGAGCCATTAGCTAGGCTTAAAGATTGCAAAAGATGCTCTCACAAGAGAATAGGAGTTGAAGCAAAAGAGAACATCAAGAAGCAAACGTGAAACACATTTAAGCCTAACCCACTTCCTATGCCTAGGAAACTTGTAAGAAAATAAATCATGAAAGCACAAAGTAACGAGCTTAGGAAGGTACAAGGAGAACAACTTCAAAACTTTCAACATAAAGAGAGGTGTTTTTGTAACATGGAAATTTCTACAACCAAACTTTCCTCTCTCAAAGTAATTCTTAGTAGCATCATGAACAAAATCAAGAATATAACTATCACATAAATCATGTTGTTCATGACCTACAAGCACACGTGTATTGTTTTCAACACGGTTTTTAGGATGATAAGATAGATTCAACCCATCACATTGAGCCTTGATAAGAGAAAAATTCTCCGGAATAGTTGGAGATTTCAAAAGGATTATGGGGTAATCAAGTGTGGGTGCATTAGCAGCAATTTCATGCATAACATAAGGAACTATAGCAAGTTCAGCTTTGTAAGCATCATCCATAGTGGCATCATGGCCAAAAGTATAGAAGGCATCAACTTCATCAAAAAGGGATATTTCAAAAGAATCCATAGGATCATAACACTCATCATATAAAGTAAGAGTCAAAAAGTTACTCTCATTAGAAGGTAGACATGGATGGCTCCATTCTTCCTCCTTTTTTTCGTCACTCTCCTCCTCATTTTCATCCAAGGAGCTTTCAATTTCAGCAATTTATTTTTCCATAGAGTCCTGCAAAACATTAGTCTCTTCCTTTGGGGGAGAGATTCTCTCAAGATAATCAGTAATATAATAATTTGCATCATAATTTTCAAGGCAATAGTTCAGTATAGAAAGACTCTTGGATTTGTAAGGGGCATCATCAATAGTTTTAAGAAGAGAAGTAATTTCATCGGCACCCTTAAAAGCAACAAATTCTTCAATTTTCTCTGCGTCATAAAAATCATAATTTCCTTTAGCATAAGAAGCTAAACTTTCATCATCATTGTACTCACATTGGAAAGGAAGGTGTTTATGCCTCATAAAGCAACAAGATTCATCCCTGCAGAAAGATATATTATATTTTGAGCACAAGTTTCTAGCATACTCATACAACTGATGTATTTGTTTCCATAAGTGTATCCCTTCTTGAGACAAGCGGTGTTCTTTGTACCACTTTTGTTGATCCTCAGTGAATCCTCCATGCCAATAAGATCTGGTTTCAGAGAAATTAGGCATTGGTGGCAAGCACGTAACTAGACATACTATTTTTGGTATTTTTGATAAGGGACACAAAAGTAAAAACTGAAAGGTAAATGAACAAGACTAAAAAAACAAAGGTAAAGGGTAGTGTGCAACTCCCCTATCTTAGCACTCGGAGTCCCTGGCAACGACGCTAGAAATCTTGCTTGATTGGCGAGGTGATGATAGTGATTTCTCGCCCTTCGTTGGTAAACCCCAAGTGGAAGGTGTGATGTAGCACAACAACAAATTTCCCTCAGTAAAGATACCAAGGTTTGTCTCCAGTAGGACTTCGGAGATGATAAGTAGGTGTCAGAGGCGCAACTGACGCGGACCTGCACACAACCACAAATAACTTTGTTCCCAACGAAGTTCAGAGAGGTTGTCAATCTCTCCGGTCTTGTTGTTCACAAAGGATCAAACACAAGGGATAATGATAGCAACTGAAAGTAAAAGCAGAAAAGTAAATGAGCGTGGAAAAAGTGATGAAGATATGGACCGGGATACGTGATGTTCACTAGTGATGTCTCTCTCCCAAAAGACGATAAAACTGCTATGCGAGGTGAAAAAATTACAGAAGGGCAATTGACAGGATTATGAACGCACCGCAATGCTAACTATGCTACAAAAGAAAGGAAGAGGCTCAAAAGCATGGGCAGAACGCCAAAATAAGTAGACCGAAATCCAACTGCATCTACTACTAATCATCCACCTTGAGATATCTATCCAGAACATCTCGCTGGTATTAAGTTGCGAGCCCCACCCAAAGTGTAAACCCAAAGCAACGGACAACTGCATTAAAAAACACTTTGCGTAAAGTAAACAATCTTTGTAACCGCGGTTACAAGCACCGTTGTTTTCCCCCTTGTGGCAACAACACATCCCCTAGACTCATGTTTCTGTCACTCAAGCGTGTCATCAGGGGGCATGAACCCACAATCGAGCATAACGTTCCCTCTTGGGGTTACTACCTACTCAGCATAGAATTACTTAAGAACAAAAATATAAGAGATAAGAACCAAATATATTACTCAATCACAATCTGAACATAATCTCATAATCCATCAGATCCCATCAAACTCAGCATAGCAACAACAGAAATATTACAAAAGTGCCTCGATCATGTAGGGCAGCTCACGAGGTCTAAACCATGAAGAACAAAGAGGGGAGGAGAACATCACATAGCTACTGATCACGGACCCATGGTCCAAAGGAAACTACTCACGATACATCCGGGAAGCATCCATGGTGGAGAGGAGACTCCCGGAGGTCGGCCCTCCCTCCGGCAGGGTGCCGGGAAGAGGTCTGCTGGTGCTCCTGATCTCGGAAGCGCGGCAGCGGCGGAACAGAGGCGAGATCGCGAAAAAGGGTTCTCTCCTCGAGGGCTTCTCTTCACGGAGAATATATAGGCGAAGGGGGGCAGCCAGGGGGGCCACCAGGGGTCCAGGCGCCCCCCTGGCGCGGCCAGCCCTTGGGGCGCGCCACCAGGGCGCCTGGGCCCCTGGTGGTGGCCCTCTGGCCCCACGCAGGTTCTTCCGGAAGGTTCTTCTGCGCTGATTTTTATCTGATTTTTCCCGAATTTTTGGAGCACTTTTTATATGGGGGAAAACTGAAATAGAAAAACAGCAGAAAACAGGAACTGGCACTGTGCTGCACTGAGTTAATAGGTTAGTCCAAATATGATCAAAAGTGTATGAAAGTGTATCTAGATCATAGCAATATCACACAAAACATGCATGGAGCAAGCAGAAATTATAGATACGTTTTGGACGTATCAGCCCCCGAGTGCCAAGTATTAGGTCGCGTAAGCGAATAACACCTAGGAGGGTGGCTGCTGCGAGCGAGCCTCCGAGTGCCAAGTTTGGGTCGCGTAGTCGTATAACGCCTCGGAGGGTGGCTACTGCGAGCGAGCCCTCGAGTGCCAAGTTTAGGCCGCATAGACGAATAACGTATCGGAGGGTGGCTGCTGCGAACGAGCCCCCGAGTGCCAAGTTTAGGTCGTGTAAGAGAATAACGCCTCGGAGGGTGGCTGCTGCGAGCGAGACCCCGAGTGCCAAGTTTAGGTCGCGTAAGGGAATAACGCCTCAGAGGGTGGCTGCTGTGAGCGAGCCCCGAGTGCCAAGTTTAGGTCGCGTAAGAGAATAATACCTCGGGGTGTGGCTGCTGCGAGCGAGCCCCCGAGTGCCAAGTTTAGGTCACGTAGGTGAATAACGCCTCGGAGGGTAGCTGCTGCGAGCGATCCCCCGAGTGCCAAGTTTAGGTCGCGTAAGCGAATAACGCGTCGGAGGGTGGCT
This sequence comes from Bromus sterilis, assembly GCA_950022295.1. Taxonomy (NCBI): domain Eukaryota; kingdom Viridiplantae; phylum Streptophyta; class Magnoliopsida; order Poales; family Poaceae; genus Bromus; species Bromus sterilis. Next base: position 213,244,015 of record OX465599.1, read on the forward strand.
ACTGTGAGCGAGCCCCCGAGTTCCAAGTTTAGGTCGCGTAAAAAAATAAAGCCTCAGGGGGGGGGTGGCTTCTGCGAGCGAGCCCCCCGAGTGCCAAGTTTAGTTTGCGTAAGATATTTTGGGAAAACACTTTCTTGCCGATGCTTCCCTGATGTTCTTACATGAAGGGGGGCTGAGGAAACAACCTTTTATTTGGATCGATGGTTTGATAGCCCTAGAAATGAAAATTTGCTGCTAAGATAGTTGGGGGCTGGGCGCGAAAATGCCGCTTCACCCTTGCCCTCCCTGTTGGAGGATTCTTCTGGCTCTGCCTTCACTATTAGAGAAAAGGCTATACATGGAATCCTTATTAGTGGCACATTTTATATGTAATGCGCCACTATTTTGTAAGGGGTGGCGCACTAGTTCAAAATGCGCCACGTATAAGCTCTTATTCGTGGCACATTTTTTAGCAGTGGGCCACCCCTAAGAATGGGCCAACCTGGATCTGCTTATTCGTGGCGCATTTTCCTAAGATTCTTAAGGGTGCCGCATTTTGCAAAATGCGCCACTAATAAGAGCTTATGGGTGGCGCATTTCAGAATGCGCCACCCATAAGCTCTTATTAGTGGCGCATTTTGAAATACGCCACCCCTAAGGAATTATTAGTGTCACATTTTGAAATGCGCCACCCATAACGAAAAAAATGTGAGGAGAAAATTCCCAACACACAAATACACCCCCCCGTGGACCGCCTTTTCAGTTTGAAAAAAATAAAAGAAAATGATAGAAATGTTTACAAATAAAAGAAAATAAGATTCCCATGTGATATGTGGTCAAGTTGTTAGGAAAATTTACAAACATGTATTTTGACTTCTTTTTTTGCAAAATATCTCGAGAATTTATAAAATGGGCATAACTTTTGCATACGAACTCCGGTGAAAAAGTTTTTTGTATGAAAAATCATCTATTAAAAAAGTTATATCCGAAATCAATCTGGGGTACCCCGTTGAACATTTTTAGAATCCTAAAAAACCTAAGAGAAAAAAGTTACGGGCCTTTCAATATCTAGAGCCAAAAAAGATGAAAATATTTTCAAACTTAGTAGTGGCGCATTTTGTATGAAATGCGCCACTACTAACAGAAAAAATAAAAAATATTTTTTTAAAGTTCAAAATAGGCTAGAGGACCGATCGGGAAGTTTCAATTTTTTTTTGAAAATTTCAGCACACCCATGAACATTAACATGGTTTAATAGGATTGATATGATAGATATATCAACAAGTGTCTGTTAAGCGAGCTGGTGTTGGAGTTGAATGAAACCGAGAAGTTAAGCATGCTGGGCATGGAGTAGTGTTAGGATGGGTAGTTAAGCATGCTGGGCCTGGAGTAGTGTTAGGATGGGTGACCCTTCGGGAAGTTTGACCTGAGATTAAGCATAGTGACCGGGCATTAAGAATACTAACCTAAGATTAAGAAAAAAATTGAAAAATTAAAAAATATTAAAAAAAAATCGTGATCCAGATCTAGATTTAAAATTAAAAATTCAAAAAAAGTTTTTAATAGTGGCGCATTTTTAGAATGCGCCACGAATAAGATTCTTATGGGTGGCCCATTTTCAGAATGTGTTACGAATAATGGCTTATGGGTGGCACATTTTGAAATGCGCCACACATAATAGTCTTAGGGGTGGCGCATTTGAAATGCGCCACTATTAAGGCCTTATTAGTGGCTTGTCCTTAGTGGCGCATCTATAATGCGCCACTAAAGGAAAAAAAGGACGCCACTATAAGGCATTTTCCTAGTAGTGCTTGGTGCTATTTTAGTGCTTCTGCTTGTTTCTGCTGCTTTGCTGCTTTGGCACGCTCCGAAGGCTTCTGATATCTTGTGGAATTATCTGTCACAACGATCGGATCTGACGAAGCTGGCGTTGATGGTGATGAGCCCCTTTGGTCCTGGCATTTTCAGTTTGAGGTACACATAGTGGGGTACGACCATGAATCGTGCAAAGGCTGGTTGACCGAGGATGGCATGGTATTGTGACTTCCAGTCGACCACTTCGAAATCCAGTGTCTCCTTTCTGAAGTTGCTTGCGTTGCAAAAGACCACTTCCAGACTTATCTTGCCAAGGGGTAGACTGCTTTGCCCTGTACGATTCCGTGGAAGGTCGTGCCCGAGGTTTTGAGCGCTGACGTTTGGATGAACATTTCTTCTAGGGTCTTGGTAAATATGATGTTGATGCCGCTGCCTCCATCCATGAAGACTCGCAACATGTCGTAGTTTCCAATTCTTGCTTCAAGTACCAGTGCGGCATGCCCTGGTCGTGGGATAGCTAGTGGGTGGTCCTCCAAGAGAAGGCGATGTCAGTCTCGGACTCGCGAAGGTATTCTGGATGGTTGGGTAAGAGGAGACTGCGAGGAAAACTTGTCTAGATACTTGCTTCTGCCGCCTATTTGATGGCCTTCCTTCTTGGATCATGCAGATTCGTCCATGCGTCGTTGGGTACTCTTCTTCTTCTTCTTTGGGTGACGTCGTTGCTGGATGGCTGCTACCTGTCTTGTTGGCATGGTAGGGGTGGGCGGTGCGTTGTGTGCGATTGGCACGATTGCTACGCTTGCGAGTGGTTGCGAGGTTGGTGCTGTGGTCCGCCTTTTTTCTTCTAAGAGTTCGGTGAAGCGCCTGCAATCTCTCAAGGTGTGCCCTGACTTGATTTCTCCGTGTTCGTCCTTGAATCCATGGAGTGTGCATGGCCCGTCCAGTTGCTCTTTAGACGAGATGGGTGCTCGGGTGTCGTCTCGCGGCTGCCGTGGTCTGCACTCTCGTTTTTGGATGTGTGGCTGGTCATCTGGGTTGTCCCTCCATTGCGGTCTGTTGTCATCACGACGTCTATCTCTTGGGAAACCAGCCGCGACCATGTCAGGTCCCCTGTCATCGTAGAAGTTGCGCCTGGGTCGCTTTCTTCTTTGGTCAAAACTCCTGTCCCCGCCGTAGTAGTCGTAGTCGCTTTCGGCGCGAGTCGTCGGGGCATCTGATTCGCTGTGTATGGAATCTTCTCCGTCAGCCCAATTATTAGCATTTTCCAGCAGCTGTGCGAGTGTTCGGATTTTGAGCTGCCCAAGCTGTTCTTTGAAGTCTATGCGTTGTAGTCCTTGTCTGAATGCGTCGATTGCACTTTCGTTTGATATGTCCCCGGCTGAATTTTTGAGTATAGTCCATCGCTGGATATACGCTCTTAGGGACTCTTGGGTTCCCTGCCTGAAGGCTCTCAGCTCTTCGAGTGACGCTGATTGTTTGTATGTTGACTTGAAGTTCTCGATGAAAGCGCCGCGGGATTGCTTCCAGGAGCTAATGGAGCCTCCCTATAGGTTCTTCAACCAGTGTCGTGCTGACCCTTCGAGCATATGTTGTATGTATTGCATGGCTGTAGTGTTGGTGCCTCGCTGGAACTTCACGGCTATTAGATAGTCGTCGAGCCATGCTTCTGGTTCTTCCAGCCCGTTGTATTTGTGCGTTGTTGAGTTCAGCTTGAAACCCTTGGGCATTCGTGTTTCTCGTATGGCTCACGCAAAGCACAGTGCTCCGCAGGGTTCCATATCCTCGTCAGACACTTGTTTTTCTGAGTGTTTTTCGTGAGCTGCGCGTCTGCGTCGTCCTCGGTTGATCTTGTTCTGCGTGATGTTGTCCCGCGCATCGCATCATCGATCGTTGCAGCGTCAGTTACCGCGGTCGGCCCTGTCGCGGTCTCTGCTTTTGTCAGGGTAGTTGCGGCGGTCATCGTCGCTGTCATCATCGTCATCGGGTGAGCTTGGGTCCATGTACAACGTCTGTTCGCGGGCCACTCGCCTTGTGCTTGATTTTTTGGGTACTGATGCTGCGATCGCGTCGCTCATTACTTTGAGTGCTCGCATGGTGTTGTGGTCTGCGTCACCTTTTTCACCATTTTGAGCATAGTGTAAGTATGCTTGGGAGGTGATACGGGAGATGATAAGGGCTTCTGCTGGTGTGAGCTAGTTTTCTTCTTCGTCTTCGTTTTCAAGTCAGAATGCGTCGTCCAATTTGCGGGCAACTTTTTTCTTGCCAGTTCGGCGTAGGCTGTTAAATCTGGACCTGCGCTGAGGAGGGGAGCTGTGACTAGAGGAGTCACCCGAAAGTTCGGGTGGTGCCTTGCGGTCGGCCCTTGATTCATTTGCAGCTCTTGTTTGCTTTTCTAGCTTGAGCCTCAGTCGTTTGGTTGTCTTGGTGACATCACTTGCTAGCTTGTTGTATGCTCTGAGTTCATCGCGTGTTGCATCCTGTAACACCCTCAGTGTTATGGAACAGTAACACTTTTTATAATGAAGATTACTGTTGCTAATCACTGTTGCTAATCATGCTTTGATCACCTTGGATCAACTCAAACTCAAAATGCCTTTGATGAATATTAAAAAATAAGTGATGAATAAAACCTTGTCCAAAAATTGTGAAACCACTTTTTTAAAATCCCCAAAAACCAGTGGACCATGATAAACCTACAATGAGAATTTATTGCAATATCTAAATATTGCAAAATATTATTAATAGTAGCAAAACAGCACAAAAAGCCCTTTTAAAATAAATAAAAATAATCCAATGAATTTATTTAATCACCAAACTTTTGTAGCATTGCTACATAGGGCAATACAAAATAAGGAGCAAGTCTCATGTCTAATAAAAATCATTTGATGGACCAACAAAAATAAAAATCAATTGCAAACAGAAAAAAAGAGTGCAGGAAATAAGGGGGGCTATCCCTCGCTTGGGGCGAGGCCCACCCCACGGCCCAACCCACCCTGGCAGTTCTTCTTCCTCCCCTGTTCCTCTTGTGCCGTGGCGCGCATCCAGCCGCCATGGGCACTTCCTTGCCTCGCTGTCGGGCATCCACGGTGCCCCGGAGGCCTATAAGAGCCCCCCTCGCCGTGGACGAACCCTAGCCTCTTTCCCACTCTTCTTGCGCCGCCGCCCTACCTCTGTGCCTCGCTCTGTCGAGCGCGTTCGTCGCTGCGCCGCCGCCGTGGGCGCGGCCACTGGCCACCTCCGGGCGCGCGGGCTTGTCTGGGAGCTCCCGCGGCGAAGACTTCGTCTAAACGCACAGCCAATCGAAGCCGGTATGGGTTGTGCGCTCGCCATTGCCGTCGGCCCCCTTCTGCATCCGCCCCCGCCGCCGTTCAAATTCCGGCTGCACCCGGCCTCCTCCGAGCCCATTGCCACCTCGACGTGTCCTCGGTGAGCACGCGAGTCGAATGCCCCATTCCCCCCATTGAATTGTATGCCTCTGCCGTCCTGGCCACGGTAGCCTGCTCCGGTCGCCGCTGGGTTCAGCCATAGCCGCCGCTGTAGCCGTTCCCCGCCTCCACCTAGTGCACCCATGGGTGCAGCGCTTCATGCGCAGGCCTTTTGACGTCGGCGCCGCCTCATTTGGTCACCGGAGCGCAGCTCCGGCGGACCACCGCCGTGACGGGCCTCGCCGCCGGTGTCCTGTACACGCGACTAAACCAGGGGTTGAGCCCCCCCACTAACTGGTGGGCCGGGCAGATTAGCGTAGGGGCTAATCCCCTTTTTTTTAACTAACCCAACCCCCGTTAATACCCCCATGTATGTATGACAGTGGGCCCTGCCCATTTAATTAAGCTATCATTTATTTAAAACAGAGATAACCCTTGGAGTCAATGACATCTAGGCCCCATGTCCTGTTAACTTAAATAAAATGATTAATTCTAAATCTCACTATGACATGTGGGACCCATCCCTGATCGTTCACTGTTTAAATTAAACTAATATATGTTTAATAAAATGAGTGTATGACATGTAGGCCCCACCTGTCAGTGTACTGTTGTGGATAAGATTGTGGATAATGTTTGAATTAAATATTAAAATAAAATCCAGAAAATTATTTAAATTGAATAAAACTTTCAAATTCAATATCTTTTAATCCGTAACTCCGATGAAAATAGTTTATATATCAAACTTGATTAGAAAAATACAACGAATAAGAATACGGTACCCGTATACCCACTGCACCCCTCTAACATACCAAACACGGGATATTCCCCCTCCGATTGCACTATCCGGTAATCACCCAGAGCCGGTAAAACTTTCCGGATGAAAAAGTTTTGAACATAAAAGTTGCTCAGAATGAATCAACTAACACAGATACAGTACCCACATGTCTGTCAGATGTCTCTAACATTGCAGACATGGAACCTTCCCCCTCCGGATCATCGGTCCGGTAATCAACCGGTATTGATGAATCATCCCCGGATAGTTTCCCGCTCCGAGCAAAGCACCTTGCACTGCGATAGAACACCGTTAACCTTGCTTCTGCCATGTCTTGTATTTGTGTTGTTATTATTGCTGTGTATTTATTGTTTCTCCCACCTTATTCTCCGATAGACACCGTTGCTGCCGCCGATACACCGTTGCCGAGTACGACTACTTCGTCGACGACCGTACCTCTACCGTCGAGCTTCCAGGCAAGCAGAGCCATTTTCCTTCCCCAGATATCGCCTATCTTTTCTGTATATTTCTTGCACTAGGCATATGCTGCTGCTACTATGTTACAATCCTATTCAATTGCATAGCCTGTTTTTGTCGCCCCTTGATGTACCTTCCTTTATCCTATGCTGCCTATTAAATATATTTATATATATATATATATATGTATGTATGTATGTATATATATATATATATTATTCAGCAGTAAACCCTGCACATTGTTAGCTAGGTTTAGAATAGCGGGTCGTGAACACTCTGGTGAGTGAACGCGGATTACAATTATTATAACTGCAACAGGTACGGATCAATGCAGACGCCCTAGGGAACCTACAATGGCGAGACTCTGCCGAGTTGCTTCGAGTTTGACTTACGCGTGGAAGGACTCGTATTTCACTCTCGTCGGCTCAGTAGCATAGCATCACTAGGATGATACGAGGGTATTCCTCTTTAGTTCATTCCGCTGGTGTCTCGGCACCACCGGGGTGATACGAGAATATGTCTCTTTAGTTCATTTCGCTGATGTCTCTGTCAAACCTCTTCAAGTGTACCATCGAGGGTGATTCCTCCTGGTTTCACTTGATGGTAGGCACTCGAATCAACTGGTGTCCTTACAGGTAAGGAGTCGGGAGACCCAATGGTGCCCGCGCAGGGTATCTTAGCGGAACGACAGGTCAGGTGTATTCCACCGGTGTGCGGCGTGCCTGGTACTGTTCGTGGCCGACAGATATCCTATTGTACGAAAGTCGAGCTCTTCGGAGAAAACGCGAGACAAGATAAGGACACGGTTCACCTTGTTGGTAACCGCACGAGTTGGTGGGACGTCAGGGCAGGTGTAACAGCCCAGATTTCACAAAAATTAAAAAAAAATGTTTTCGGTGTGAATTGTTTCATTTGCTGATTTGTTTGCGGTGTTTGCATCCCTGATTTATCGATCGGCGATTATTTTTCACCCTCTTATCTCGTACCGGACGAAGACTGAACCTTGCCATCCTGACACTCGACCTTTGCGACACCGGGTTTCACCCGAGCACCGTCGCAACCGGCACATGACCAACCATCGCCACCGGAACGTGAACCCCGTTTATTTAATAAACGGATTATTTTATGGGGCGCCGAAAAATGTTGTCGGAATGTCACCGTAGTGAGGTACGATCGACGGGCTCGACGCGCTGAGCGCGTGGTTCGAGATTTCATCAGAATCGGAGTCCGTACGGAGTCTCGGCGGTCACAAACGCGATCACCGGACGCGCGAGAGGGGTACCGGGGGCATTTGCGTAAACTGACCAGCCAACCCTGCCCTATATATAGACCACCACACTCCCCTAGGCCTTCTAGGGTTTCCCCCATGTAAAATTGTAGCCACCCCCTCCAAAAACACCCCAATTTCGTCCAAAATACCCCAAATCTCGAAACCCTAGCTCCCAGGGCATCCTGGACCGTCAGATCTGAGATCCGACGGCCCCGGAGGCCGCCACGTGGCCTTCTTCCACCTCCAGCCAGCCTCCTCCAGCGCCCGGGCCCCGCAGGCCCGCACCACCGCCGCTGCAGGCCCGCTCGGGCCCGATCTGGGCCGGTGCAGCTGCGCAGCCGCCATGGAGCATCTCCACCGCGCCACCACCTCGGGTGAGCCGCCGCCGCCGAGCTCCGGCGAGTCGCCGCGCCGCCCCGGTCTCCTCCTCGTCCCCGCGCCCTTCTCCTTCTCCTCCTCCTCTCCCTAACCCACTCCCTCTCCTTCTTCTCTTGCAGCAGCCGCCATGGGCGCCATGGCCATGACCATGGCCGAGCTCGGCCAAGAGCTCGAGGCCACGCCGCCACGGCCACCCCGGCCGCTCCCCGGCCCGGATCCGGCCGGATCCGGCCACGCTCCTTTGACCCCGGCCGCCCAAGAGCCTCCCATGGACTCCCATGCCCGCGCCATGGCCGTTTTGTTCCTGTCCAACCCGCCATGGGAGGTGCAGCCCCGAGTTCGACCCCCCAGTAATTTCTAAGTCCTTTTATTTTTGCTGTTATACCTGTTTTGTAATGCGATTTCCCTTTGACTCGTAGGTCGGAACGAAGTGATTCTTTTTTGTATTGTTGTGCTCTCTGTGCTCTAGCATCCATCTTTTGTGAGAATTCTTTTTTGAGGTCATCTTGTTTGGGTAATTGTTGGTCAAACAGGGCACCAGATCGTTAAACTGCTAAACTGTTGTGAATCTGTCTGAAAACTGTTGCTTGATTGAAACTTCGGGCGACGGTTGCGTCGCAACCGTACGTCGGAATTGAGTGATTGCTTTTGCGTTGCGTTAAGCATTGTTTCTACTTCAGTTTCATGCATTCACATGCCATAATTGCTTGCTGCATCATGATTGTATCTTCACCCAAAGTAGCTACCTTGCTGTTAGTGTGCTGCTGTTTATATTTTGTTGCAACTTCGGTCGACGAGTGTGTTGCGACCGTTTATTGGAATTGAGTGATTCCAATTGCATATTGTTAAGCATCATGTCTACTTACATTATATGTATTGCATCGTCATGATATGCTTGCTGATCACATAGTTATTGAGCTCCAAAGTTGCTATCCCGCTGTTTTTGACAGCCACCTTTGTTTTTCTCTAAGTCTGTAACGTTCCGATGCCATGTTGCATGCTTAATATCTTTTGATATATGATGTCTATTTGCATGATTATTTTTGCCATGCCTTCCCTGTCATGTCTACTTTAGTTCCATATCATTTGTGAGCATGTTTGCATTGATTATCCTGTTTATGCATTGCTCTAAAGTGTGCTTCTTGATGTTGGCAGATTGTGCCCGTAACTTGTTTTGCTTATATCTTTTTAAGCGTAACTCTGTTTGGGGTGTTCTTGATATGTAACTTGATTAGTTTTTCGTGTACTTTGTGTTTGTGCTATTGTTTGCTGCTGTTAACCAAACTAAAATGTGGTTTAGGGCAGAATAGTACCAAATCCTTTAATTGTCGTGCAACACTTAGTGTATGCCATGTTTAGGTTGTGCCTCACTTAAATTGACTAGGATAGATAGTTTATCTTATGCTTCACCTCTTGTCATGTTTATGTGCTATGCCATGCTTGAGTGAGATTCCATGTTAACAAACTTTGTTGATCACCTGTAGCTAAACAACTTGAACCTTTCTAAATGTGCGGTATCGTCGTGTGTAACGAGTACTCCACTTAACCTATTAGTAACCGCTCTCGACGGTAGGTGCGATGTATCGTGTTGCCTTCTTGTTGATGCTTGCTCGTGTTTGCCTCGTAGTAATAGAGTGCTTGCTCGTTGATTGCTTTCCAGTGTTTACCCTCTTGTGTGCTTCCGCGGGTACCCTTCGAAGACGATGCGAGCTTGCGATCAACTACACCTTCAGAATCCGACTTATCAACAGGCAAGTACTATACATTACTTATGATCCATTCTATTTCAACCAACGGTTTGCATGCTAGTCTAGGATAGGTTCAATGTTTGATCCTACCACATGTTTACAGCCTCTTTCAAATCGATACAGCCATGTCCCCTCCCAGCCAACCATGTACTGCTATGTTACTATTGCTCGTTGCTCAGCCCCTGCTTAGTATGCATGCTTAGGATGCTACGATGTTACCCAGTTACTCCTTGGTTCGGGATATCACATTATTATATTGTTGATGATATGATTATTATAATGTTGACTATACTCGACGAAGGATGGAAGGTCTAGGCTATCCCGCCCCGACGCTTTGTTCCATTCGAGTCACCTAGGACCCGAGTTCCGGGTATTGGTTTTAAGACTGAGCGTGCCTAATCACGTGTGGGATTTTACGGGGTCCCCTCTTCTTAACTACCTAGCTTCAAACATTTCTAGAGGTGGCCCAAGCTGATTTACCATTTGAAACCCGTGTGTGTGCTGGTTAGCTGCCAGTAGTTTTCAAACTACTCGGGCCAGCGGAGACAGAGTTCCTCTGTTGGTCCACACTTGGTGAGCTAGGGGTCCCCTGATGTCAGGTGTGATTTCCCGACCTTAGCCGTACGGAAGAGTCTGATCCGAGAGCGTGGCCGGCTTTTGGATTGGGTGTCGACTCCCAGGGGGCCACCCGGATTTGTGCGTTGTTAGATAGAAGGACCTGTTGTTTCGGATCTCTCGGAACTAAATCATAAAATGGTTGCCTCTAACGGGTAGCAACTGAGAGAGATGGGCGAGCATGCGACGCCTCGTAATGGGCAGTTGGTACACCCCTGCAGGGTTAAATCTTTTCGAGAAGCCGTGTCCACGGTTATGGACGACTTGAGACCTACTCCTTGTTCATAGACAACAAAAACTGAGATAATCTTAATATAACTTGATCAATGTGTGTGTGCCTTGACTGCTTCTGCTTCGTCGGGATGCGAAGAGGAGGACAAGGATAGGATATGTGTTATGATTGTGTAAGTAGTTGATAGCAAGACTTGTTGGATGCGATTCCTCATCGAATGCTTGGCTTCTTATCTTACTCTCTAGATCGTTAGCCACTTCATAAATGCTAGTGCGGCAGCAACCTCACCACTTACCCCATCCTTACCGTAAACTACTAGTTGTCCTAGATAACGAGTGATGAAGTCCTTTCTGGGTCAGATGACCACTACAGTTGGATGCTGAGTACTTCTGTACTCATGATACTACCCCCAAACTCTTTTCAGGGTTCTTGATCAACAACAGGTATGGTGACCGACGTTTCACGTGGAGACTCGACGACGGCTAGTTAGGCGGATCCCGGCGGAGGGCCTGGACCCATGTGGTTATGGGGTCGATGTTTTTCTCTTTGCCAGTAGGCATTTGATTGTAGTCTGTACTCAGACATGTACCTTCCGCTGTTGTATTGTATTTGAGGCAGTTGTATGCCGATTGTATGAGATGTTGTATCCTTGTATCTGTAATGTTGTGATATCATGTTGGAAATCCGGGGCATATGACTTCATCATATGTCGCGGTGGGACCGATATGTGCTTCGTCTCCGGATCTGGATGGAAACATCTAGATCTGGAACAGTACCGCATATCGGGCCTTACAGCAGGCACCGATGTTACTGGTGGTCCTGACTGCTGTCGTTGTCCGGGACTCACCCAGATAAGGGGCAACGATAAAGGTTGTCCCGATAGATAATAATTAAAATGCTTAACGGTTCAGGTGGATGACTTGAGAGGCCGCAAAGGCTTATACGCACTACCTTCACGTGGGATTACGGTGTGGGCCCTCCGCATTGTGGTCTCGTTCGAAAGCTCTGAAAGACGTCCAGTTCAGCATTGTGGTAGGGATGGATCGCGCTGTGGCGCTGGAATTCACCCTCCCCATAACGACCTGGAGAGCGAGGGGTGATAGGCCCATGACCCCCTTGCCCTTAGGGCTGTAGACCGGCGGGGACCTCTCTGATGCGCCGTAGGATGGGCCTCGGCGTGTCGGATAGCCTCGGTGGGGCATTCCCTAACAAGGTGTACGCCACCCTGGAGATCCGAGCGTGCAGGCTGAACAGTAGTGCACCCCTGTAGGGAGTTTGATCTATTCGAATAGCCGTGTCCACGGTAACAGGACGCTTTATGCTGAAGCCAGAGCCTACTACTACAAACTACTACTATTAAACTGTTGGTTCCGGTTTCTCTTCCTCGCAGGGAAGTCGAGGAGGGGATCTCGGAGGCATTGATAATTATTAATATTTACAACTTTCTATTATACAATGCTACAGCAACTTCTGCTGCATTGTTACTACATTCATGCTATTAAACTGTTGGCTATTCTCTTCTCATGCTTCAAGACTCGTCGGAAGATGCTAGTCTTCGATAGGCCTAGCTTTTCTTACCCTTATTCTGATTTCTACCTTGCAGTCCACTATATACAACCTCCCCTTTCCATTTGATACAAATGCATAAATGCTTAGTAGCGGACGTAAGACTCGCGGGTATGCTAGATACTCACCCTTTCTTTATTTACCCCTTTTTGTTTTGCCTGATCGGCCGCTGCAGGCGACGTTGGAGCCCAGGAGCAGGAGATCCCCGATGCCGACCACCGCAACAGGAAGATCCCCGATTCCTTCTACGACGTCGAGTTCCCATTTGACCAGTAGTAGTTTGGAGGTTCCTAGGAAGGAGGCCTCGCCTTTTCGATCGTTGTTGTTTTTGTGCTAGCCTTCTTAAGGAAACCTTGTATCCTTGTGTCTGTACTCAGATACTATTGCTTCCGCTGACTTTGTGCTCTCGAGCTGTTGTATTCGAGCCCTCGTGGCCCCTGGCTTGTATTAAACATCTTGTATTATTTTATTTGTAGAGTTGTGCTGTGATATCTCACCGTGAGTCCCTGATCTCGATCGTGTACCTTGCGTGTATGATTACTGTACACGGTCTGATTTTGGGGGCGTCACACATCCTCTGGGAGGAGCTTGCCGCATTTTACTACGTCCTTTACTCTGGCGATCGCTTCCTTGGATAGGATGATTTTTTCTATGGGTTGAGCTTGTCTTGTGGTTTCTGAGGTGTGGCGCCTGCTACTTTTAGGTGGATCGTCTTTATGATTGTTGTTTTCTTGCCTCCTGAACACTTTCCTTGGTATGGTTCCTGGTTCGCCAAGGGTGAGTGTTAGTTGCCCGGTGTTGTCGGGTTCGTTGCTCCTGCTGTTTGTGCCGGCTCCCTTGTGGCTGTCGGGGACATCTGCTTTGCCCCTGTCGTCTGAAGTTGTTGCGTAGGTGTCTGCCATGAACACCTGGAATAGTGTCCTGCTTGCTGGCCTTGTCTTATTTCTACTCTGCCTTTTCCATGCGGGTACTGCACCCGCACATTCGTGGACAGTGCGATGGATCTGGCTGAGGTGGGTTGCGTGATGGACTCGAAGAGCCATCGTGCGGGCGGGTGATTTTTCTTTGGCTGCTGCCGTCTTTGCAGTTGTTGTCGGGGGTGCTCGAGCATGAACTGCGAGGCGAAGAGTGGCCCAGTGGTTGATGTAGATCTTGTACCCTCCGAAGGTTAGGTCTACGCCTGCACAGAGATCAACGGAAGCTGACTGCGAGACGGGAAGGTGCGCGATGAAACCGAGGGACTCGAACAGATCGGATTAGACTCGAGTCGGGGGGAGCTCGAGTGCTGTGGTAGTCGACGAGTTGCTGGTTGCTGATGATGGAACAACCGAGATCGTGATTCCAACCCGCGTCTTCCCCACGGTCGGCGCTAATTGACGAGGATCGGCCTCGGCAAATCCCATGGTGAGGTACACTGGGTTTAGATCGTAGAGAGGAGGTGCAGGTTGGCGATACTCGTCGGCTAACAGGAGAAGGGGATTTACCCAGGTTCAGGGCCCTCGATCAGTGAAACCCCTACTTCCTACTCTTTTGTATTATGACGGAGGCGATTATAGTGGCGGTCGAGGCGAGATCGCTCATGACCTGAGGTGTTGCTATGAGATTGGATGCCCTAGACGTCCCCTCTCCCAGCCTTTATATACTAGGCTGGGTCGCAAGGAGTCCATCTAGGTTTACAGAAGCAGTTGCCTAATCTAGCTTTAGTCTTGGACGCCAAGTCGCGGCTTCCATAACGCTAAGGACTCCTACGTCCGTGCTTCGAGTGGGCCAGTCGCAGGCCGGTCAAAGATTCCAGTGGGCCTTCTATCTTGACACGCACCAGGTACCCTCATGCGCAGGAGTCGTGGGGACAGACCATCGTCAGGGATGAACCAACCGGGAAATTTACTGAAAAACTCAAGTGCTCGCCGCCCCGCCAATTCATGAGACAAGCTGGCACCATAGGGCCAAGGTAAACCATAATGGCATCCCTTTCTTTAGACCGCTACCTTTGTGGTAAATAAAATGAGGCGATTCTTTCCCGATTAGCAACAATGGGTCATGGGCAATTATATTTTCAAGGGAGCACATGGATACATTGGTTTTTCTTACTTCGTATAGTAGCTAAGACATTGCTTTCTAATAAAACCTAGCAAAAGCAGCATAGAAATATAGTAGTTTACTAAGTAGTAATGGTAAAGGAATCCAAGGAGCAAGACATATTATTGCACGCACACATATAAATCAACATATTAGGTGAAGAGTAACTCTCGCTCAATGTGCCGATTGTATAAACTACTGATGGCAAGTGGCGGACAATGCTAGAAAACTTGCTTAGCTTGTTGGGAATCCTTGAGTGGCAGGGTGAAGTACCTATCGGTGAGTTTTCCCCATCAATGATGAGACTGAGGTTATCAAACTAGAAGGATCCCTGGACCCGTCAAGTAAAGAAGCACCTTCTCACAAGAAACAATAATTCTACCCTGACCCAACAATAATTGGCAGAGGGGACCGTGGAGCACCTATTTTTCTTCTGCAAATTTAGTGGTGAGTGTTGGAGGAAACTTGGGATCGACTGGGGCTCACCTAGTGACAGGCTCTCCATGATCCACATGGGTAAGGTGGCCTGGACTAACCCCATGTTCATGGAATTTTTTATTGTATCTGCTTGGGGGCTATGGAAAGAGAGGAACAACAAGCATTTCAGAGGGGTTGCCCCTAGTGTACAATCATGGACCCAGAAGTTTAAGGTGGATTTTGAAATGCCACAACACATATCGAAACGGATCGTAGTGCCCTTTACCTTGTATTTCGTATAAACTCTCTGATTGTACCCCCTCTCCCTCATTATCCCCCTACTTGTATTTAACTTACCCTCTCCCCATGTAATCTCCCCTCCCACCCCCTCTCTCCTTGTACAACTGCATGTGTTTGATTTCCTAATATAGAAGGCAGTGGGGGCTCCCCTATTGTCATAAACCCTCAAATTTTTTGGCAAAAGGGTTGTCAAGCCCTCTTTCTTGCTAGTCACGGGATTAAAATAAATGGATGAAATTTATAGGAATGGATCAAGAGTAAAGTGAAAGTGAAAACGGTGGAAATGATTATGAGAATAGACCATGGGGCTAATGGAATCCACTAGTGACATCTCTCTTGATAGCAATGATGTGGTGAATAAATTATAGTTGGGCAATTGACAGAGTATGATAGTTGATAGCTATGTCTATTCATGCTGCAATTCTATATAGGCAAACGTCCAAGACACGTGGTTGCTGTTACTACAACTACTCCCAGTACTATTACTCCATTGCCAAGACCGCTATCCAACATGTATCTCAAAGTATTAAGTTCATAACCAATGGAGTAACGCTATAAGCAAGATGACATAAAGTAAGCAAAGAGAGGAGTGCAATACTACCATACCCCGTTGTTTTATCCTTAGCGGCAACAATACTAATATGTTTCTTGTCCCAAACAAGGTCACTAGGATATAGAGCATCATATAGATTAACCCTACTACTATGCACCACTTTCCTCTAAAGATCAACCCCACATACGTGGACAAGGCATACAAGATAGATCCGAAAGCATAAATAGCTATTAAATTTCAAAAGATAGAACCGCCAAAGATCCATTAATAAATCATGAACAATTTGATCCATAAAATCGCAATTCATCCTGTCCCAACAATCATATTCATAATTATATCAGATTGATCCAACTCCCCAAATAAAGGAGGAACATATTGAAGATCCAAAAGAGAGAGAGATGCCATCTACCTTAAGCCATGGAACCGAAGCTCTGAGAAGAACTACTCACACATCACCATGGAGACAACAAGGATGATGTAGAAGCCTCCGATGATCGACTCCTCCCATCAGCACGCCAGGAATAGCCTCCAGATTAGTCTCGTCTAGGTCAGGACCGTGCGACGACGGAAGCATGTTATCTTCTAGAGTTTCAATACTTTTCAAATTTATAATTAATATAGGCGAAATAATCAGGGCAAACGGAGCCAGGGCCACATGGACAGGTGGCACCCGCCAAGTTACGCCAGGTGGCCGTGTGGGCCCCCTGGATCCTTCCATGCCCCCTCTTCCGGCTGGTGTCTTCTTCCGTACTAGAAAAATCCTAAAAAATCTCCGGTCCTTTTATTTCCGGGTAAATTGATTTTCAAGTAAAGGGTAAAAACAAAAGAAAACATAAGCTAGCCTGAGCACTGGAGAAATAGGTTAGTCCAAATAAAATCATATAAAAATTATAGATATGTTAGAGACGTGTTAGCATCTTGAAGCTTAATTCCTACTCATCCTCGGGTAGGTAAATGATAAAACAACTACTTTTTAGTGTTGAGTGTTTAAGCAAGATAGATAATCAATCTAATATAATCAAGATGTATAGACTTAGGAAAAAGTGATATAAACCAATTGTTATAATTGATATTAAACAAACAATGAAATAAAGTATGAGAAATTGAGCTATTGCCTTTCGTGATTCGAATGTTTTCAATTGAAGTTCTCATGCCATGAGCGGGGAAGGTTTAGAAGAAAAATATGTTGAGAACTCATGAATCAACCTTCGTGTCTCTCATAGCCTAATGGAAACCTTATCACAAAACTACCCTAGAGTGTCTACGGATACACGACTACATGATCAACCCCCTTTCAACTTCGAGCAACAAACGCAATAAACAAGCATGAGAAATATAAGCAACACTTAAATGCCAAAGAGAATAATGATGGGATTGGAAGTCAAAAAGTGAGAAAGTCTGGCACCAACGAGGATTATAATTAGGCAAGAGAGGAATCCTTATGATAGATATTGGTGCAGGGGAGTAGGGATTTCCATGCAACCGGATGCACAAGAGTTGTAAATGCATGAAAGATCTCTAAATGAATAAGTGAGAGGTGCATCCAACTTGCTCACTCATGAAGACCTAGAGTGTTTTGAGGAAGCTCATCATCGGAATATGCAAGCCAAGTTATATAATTGCAAGGATCCCCCACTAGTATGTAATATGAAGTATATGAACTCTCTGTATGAAACATAAGGTGCTACCCTGAAGGACAAGTGTGTATAAGAGATAGTAGTGTGTCTCATCTCTCTTTTTCTCTCTTTATTTTATTTTACTTAATTTTATTATTAGGGCACTTTTCACCTTTTATGGCCTCTTTTTTGTGGGCACTTTTTTCCCTCTTTTTCAGAAATCACTAGTAGAGACACACTCTAATGGAACATCACACCTTTATTTACTTACAACTCTGAATCAAAAAGATAATGAATCTATCTGAATGCCTCTAGCAGTTGATACGTCTCAAACATATCCATAATTATGCTTGTTCCCTGCTTGTTTGGTGTCATTCCTATATCTTTTGCCACACTTTTTAATAATCTAATGGACTAACCTATTAATCCAGAGTGCCAGTTTCTATGTGTTTTTCTATGCCTAACAGAATAAGTCCAAAAATTAAAGTGCTCAAAAAAAATCCCAAAACATTGCCAAAATTCTTACTCATCAGAAGACCGCAGGAGCCCTAAGGGCATATCTTTGGGGGTCCATAGCTCCCAGGGGCCTGAGGGCATGAACAGGGGGGGGGGGGGGTACCTGCGCCCCCTGGTCGCCTCGGTGACTACGACCACACATTGGGCCCTCCTTTGGCCTATATTTACTCTCTGTTGCAAAACCCGAGATGTATATACGTCTTTCCAGAAGCGATCCTGACCTCCCCCGCCATCGAAACCTATCTTCGGGGGTCACCAGGTTCTTGTACCAGCACCATGCGGGGATGGCATTGTCCCCTTAGGGCATCTTCATCAACCCTCCTTACTCCATGATGGATCGTGATTAGTTCCTAATTGGAATACAATTTCTTGGTAGTAGCTTGTTGGTATTATCTCACTATTGATCTTCAATACAATGGTATCATGAGCTTCCCTACATGATTGAGATCCATATGATGTAACTGGTGTTTTTTTGTTGAGATCCGATAAATTTTCACATTATGTTCAGTCCTAAGAAGTTTATGAATTATTTTTGTTGCAATTTTTCCTTATTAATGCTTGTTACTAGTGCACGAGTAGCATGATCTCAGACTAAAACTCTCTATGGTTGCACGGTTATAATTATTGTTCTAGATCTTATCTACGGTTGTATGCACCTATTATAGTTCAGAACCGGCGATCTCAATGGTGACATCTTGGGACACCAACGGGGATGGGCTCTAACTTGAGGATTACATGTGTTCATAGAGTCTTAATCTCCATAAGTTACTTTATTGGCCCTGCGGCAACAGGATGATAGGTGACTGATGGCATCGGTTAGTGCTCCTTGTTGGCTACCCCAAGTGGAAGGGTGAGATGTAGACAACATAAAATTTCCCCTAACTTAGAGGATAGGGTTATGTCTCCCGTAGGACCCCAAGCGCAACAAGAAGGTGGTGAAGTAAATAATGGCGCACATAAGGTTGCTTCCTTCACCTGGACCTGCACATAGCAACAAATAACTTTGCTTGCAACGAGTACAGATAGGTTGTCAATTTCTTCGGACTTGCCGTTTACAAAGGATCAAAACAAAAGGTTGGAAATAGTGATGGCAACTGAAAGGAAATAAAAGCAGTGAATTGGAGCGGTGTAAACTATGATGGAAATATGGACCGGGGTCCCATGATTTTCACTAGTGATGTCTCTCTCCCAAAAGACGAAAACAACTATGCCGGGTGAACAAATTACAGCTGTGCAATTGACATAATTATAAACGCACCGCAATGCTAATTATGCTACAAGAAAGATAGATCGAGGCTCAATCATGCAGACATTACACAAAAACAAGTAGACCATTTATCCATCAACATTTACTCACTAATCATCCACCTTGAGATATCTATCCAGAACATCTTGCTGGTATTAAGTTGAGTACCCCAGCCAAACCGTAGGCTCAAAGCAACAGAAGACTACGTTAACACTCTGTGCGTAATGTAAGCAATCCTTGCAACCGCAGTTACAAGCACCGTTGTTTTCTCCCTGGTGGAAACAACACATCCCCTAATCTCATGTTTTTGTCACTCAAGCTTGACATCGGGGGACATAAACCCATAATCATGCATAACACTCTCTCTTGGAGTTACAATCTACTACTTGGCCAAACCAATAAAAAGCAACGGAGAACATGCAAGAATACTCAAGAAATACAACATAAAAGGTAAACCAAATATATTACTCATCACAATCTGAACATAATCTCATAATCCATCAGACCCCAACAAACACAGCATATCAACACAAAAACTAATACATAAGTGCCTTGATCATGCAGGGCAGCTCACAAGGTCTAAGAATTGAGGCACAAGATTGGAGAGAAGACATCATCTAGGTACTGATCATGGAACCATGGTCTGAGGGGGACTACTCACGGCACATTCGAGAGGCGATCATGGTGATGGAGAGGCCTCCGAAGGTCAATCCTCCCTCTGGCAGGGTGCCGGGATAGCT
Source organism: Bromus sterilis (assembly GCA_950022295.1). Taxonomy (NCBI): domain Eukaryota; kingdom Viridiplantae; phylum Streptophyta; class Magnoliopsida; order Poales; family Poaceae; genus Bromus; species Bromus sterilis. The sequence goes on from OX465599.1 coordinate 213,263,759, forward strand.
TCTCCTGGCGATCCCGAGATCGGAATCGCGGAGACCGCGGAATAGTGGACGAAATCGCATAACGGGGCTCCTCTTGAGGGTTTTCGGAGGAAGACTAATATATAGGAGAAAGGAGGGCACCAGGGGAGGGCCCACCTGACCAGGCGATCAGGTGGCGCGGCCCCACCCTTGGTCGCGCCAGGAGGGCTTGGTCAGGGGGTGGCCCCCCTCTACCCCCCTCCGGGCTTCTGTAGTCTTCTGTCACGCTGATTTTTATATGATTTTTATGGATTTTTAGAGCACTTTAATATTTGACATTTTCCTGCAATGCATTGATTACAGCAGACAAAAACTGGCACTGGGGCACTGAGTTAGTAGGTTGGTACAAATATGTTATAAAAGGTATGAATGTGTAGCAAAACACATAGCAACATCACCAATATAAACATGGAACAAGCAGAAATTATAGATACGTCTGGGACGTATCAGTGACATTGGGGTACCACGACACATCCCATGATTAGGCTCCTAGGGTATTATAGAGAAGGAAGAGGCGAAAGCTGGAGATATCATCGTCTAATAGGAGACGGGGGTACACGATGTACCCAGGTTCAGGCTCCCGGAGGATAACACCCTACTCTTGCTTGTCTGATTGTATTGCTTGATAGATTACAATGATGATCCCCGCGAGATGTGATCTCTCTAGGGTTTCAAAGCGAAGGTGTTGTATGATTTGACCCAGGACGACGTCCCCCAGATTTTATATAGTACGCTGGGCCTCAGATCGACACCGATTTGGGGTACAAGGTAGGCACGAATCCTAGTCGACTAAGTAGTATAGTTTGTGTCTTGCACTCCAGGCGTCTGCAACTGGGTTTCACATGTCGTCTCGCCACGGATTTATGTGGGTCGTTGTGCACACCAGCTAGTTGAGTCTAAGAATCAGCCAGGGATTCACAGTCAAAGATACGGTGTGAGTGCAATATAATGAGCACTGGTCGGAAGTACTTCAAGCCAGGATTATTTTAGGGACAACTTTGTAGCCTAGTGATTGATGACATAAAGGGTATGGAATGCTCGTGTATTCGGGTCCAGTTAATTGCTCTAGGGAAAATACCACTTTAGTCTTCTTCAAATTTGAGTCCTCGGGCTTGAACCTAGAACAAGTTGTGTAAGTTCCAACTCCAGCCGCGCATGTCTTACGAGATTCAAAACACAACAGTAAAAAGAGTACCCAACGCATCTGTCAGGATTTTCATCATGCATGTAGGCACATGTTTAATCAGGAGGAGCGCAGCAGTGCGGGTCCTAGACCTTTCCACTAGGTCGATGGGTCTTACCATCATAGATGTGACAACCAGACGCAATTTCGCAGTGGATGCAACCTAAGCTAAGTATGGGGAGCGCCTTGGTCAACTCTGCCGAGGACCTTTGTTTGAGTCGAATGATCTTTGAGTGCCTGAGCACAAAATAGTGTTTTGAGCTTCTCAGGGAGCATACTCGACCTGGTCGTGATGTTTAGCTTGGATCAACTCTGTTGAGGGTCTTTTCACCATTTTGTCAAGTGGAGTGTAGCCTGTCGGTGAGCACAGTCGAAGACATTATGAGTGTGAAGCTCTCGAGTTCTCCTGATAGGAGTACTGAGATGTAGAAGAGGAAAATGCATTGTTCGCAGTCAACTCTATTGAGGAAACGCGATGTGATGTAGGAGTGGCGCTGCCTACGTCATTGATGATGCGACGGAGGCGTGTTTAAGATGCTTGGAGTGATGGGGACGGCGTGGTCCCATTCGACCGCTTATTTACCATGGGGCATGATGGTCATAACTGATTTGATCGCATGTCCTGTGGGAAACGATGCATTCATGATTATGGCACTGTAATTTTTGCGTGTAACAGGCGGCAGTGGGTGTGACGGTTGGCCTCCGCGTGATATGTGGATGTCCAAATGGTGTTGGAGAAATCATGGGTGGAGAACGATGGTGGACAACGCGCGCAATATCTCTTATGTAAATGGAAAGGTAACGGTGACGGGATTTCACCACTTCCATTCTCCCTTGCGAACCTCTTCTTCCTTGCATCGCGACATCTTTCTATCTCGCATCTTGCTGCTTTCTGTTCTTTCCTATGTCATGGCAAGCAAGGGCAAGAGCAATGCCATCATCGCAGGAGCGAAGATGAAGGTACCTGGCGAGGATTGACCTCGACAAATCCCATGGCCAGGGACCCTGGGTTAGATCGTAGAAAGGATGAGCAGGTTGGCGATACTCGTCGGTTAACAGGAGACAATACTTCCTGCTCGATTGTATTATGTGGGAGGTGATTACAGCGGCGATCGAGGCGAGTTCTCTCAAGATCGGAGGTGTTGATTGAAGATTGGTTTCCCTGAGCCGTCACCCCTCCCAGCCTTTATATACTAGGCTGGGTCTCTGGGAGTCCGACTCAGGTTACAGGGACGATTGCCTAATCTAGCTTTGCCTTGGATGCCAAGTCTTGAATTCCATGTTGGTCGCGGGCTCCTAAGTCGGTGCCTTGAGTGGGCCAGTCGTGGGCCCTTCGAGGCTTCCAGCGGGCCTTCTGTATTCATATGCACCAGGTATCCTCACACGCAGGAGTCGTGGGGTCACCCCCTCGTCAGTAGCCCCCGAGTGCCTGGGGGACTCGAAGAGTCGCGCAGGGACTCGAATCCGTCATCGCTTTCCTTCACATGTGCATCGTGGCTGCGAGTCGTTGGCTGTTAGCCATAAAAATGTTTATTCGAGGGATGATAAGCTGAAAAGGCCCAAGGTAGTCGACTGGTCGAGCCTTGGTGAATTACGTTAGTGGCAAATACCATAGTTGCCCAATCAAGCCCGTGTCCCTCGACACGAACTTCGAAAAGACTGGTGTCTAGCAAAGTCCATGCCGCTGCAGGCCTTACAAGATCAATGCCACCGGTCTCTGCAAATAGCCTTAACGCGTCCGTTATCGGCTCTTCTTTCTTCATGCAAGCGCATGGAAAATATCGGGAGTGAAGTCGCGTTGTGGAAAGTCCCGGCCCGGCCGACTGCGTAGCGGGGTCTTACCTACGCGCTAAGCTTGCGCCGCATCTGGGGTGCAGTGTGTCGCCGCCCAGGCATCATTTTTATAGAGGCGCGGAGCCTAATTAGAGATGCACCCACTTGGAATAAACAGATCAAGTGGACTATTAGTAGTCACCCGCGGAGCATTTGCGAGCTCAGGCGAGGAGTCGATAAGAGATGCACCCACTCGGATAGTCGTCGTGTGCGTGGGCAGTTTGTCCTCCTGGGTATTAGTCGAGTATTGCGAGTAGCCACTCGAATGCTTCGTTATCTTCTGGGTGAGGGAGCACCCGAACTCTGTAGATGTATCATTTTTTGTTAGTGCGAGTGATCACTCGAGCACATCATTGCCTTCTGGGTGAGGGAGCACACGAACTCTGTAGATTCATCGATTATTGTTGGTGCGAGTGGTCACTCGAGCACATCTTTGCCTTCTGGGTGAGGGAGCACCCGAACTCTGTAGATGTATTTGTTCTTGATAGGGGGGAATAGCCACCCGCGTCCTCGAAGTTTGGACCTTGCTCTGTTTTTAGCAAAGGCAAGGTGCTCCCGATGGGAGTAAATGGTAAAGTTTTAGAAACGGACCGCTGACAGATAACAATGACGCGTGCTCAGCACACCTTGCCGAGATGTGACGTTGCCGGGCTGCCTGACAAGTTGGGTGGCCATACCTTATGAATGGACGTGACGTGACACAGTGCTGCCCAGAAATTTCGCACTGTGTGATTATGGTCCTTGTTTTTCGCGCGGGGTGGGCGGTATGGTTACTGCGCCAGTTGGGTTTTCCATGTTGCACGGGTATCGTGGGATCGCGCCACGTCTGCGGGGTTCCGAGATTAACGGTGGGTGGATGTTCCACAACTTTTTGTTAAATACTGGGGGGCTGGGTGGATTTAGGTTTTACCCAACCCTTGCCTTCCTCTGCTTGTTCTTCTTCCTCTGCTTCCTCTACTCTTTGACTTTTGCCTCTCTACTCTGTGCGGCTGTGCGACGAGATCCATGTCCAGGCGTCCTCGAAGTGCAGCGCAGGAGTTAGCAAGGATGTCTGGTAGATGGGAGCCGACTGCTTTTGGAGATGCGGATCTAGATGCGCTGGTGGCGGATGGCGTTGTGGAAGATGGTGCTGCTTGGATTCCTGGAGATGAAGAGGTTCCCGCACCTCACCCCAACGAATGGGTATGCTTCCAAAGCTTCTTCCCTCGTGGGTTTGCACTTCTTGTTCATCCTTTCGTCCGAGGATTGCTCTTTGCATATCAATTGCAGCTGCATGACTTGACCCCTAACGGGATACGACATGTTGCCTGCTTCATCACGCTCTGTGAGGGCTTCTTAGGGATCTATCCCCATTGGGGGCTCTGGAAACGCCTCTTCAATGTGAAGAGGACGAACTCTGAGTACGCCATTGGGGGCGTGGGCATTTCCATTAAGGATAAAAATGCCTATTTTGATCTGGAGAAGCTGGATTCTGTCTATACATGGCGGAAGGGCTGGTTTTATCTGAAGGACCAGCACGTTGATGGTCAGCAATTTGGTCTTCCTTCTTTCAATCCGGTTGCGCGAGTGGCTAAGCGGTCATCATGGGCACATTCTCTGTCTGCTGGTGAGATATCTTCTGTCGAGCCGTCAATGCAGAATTTTTTTGATTTGAAGAAGGCGTTAACTGGTGGCCAACTTATCTCTGTGTTCGTGAGGAGGCGCATCCAGCCACTTCAGCATCGGGTGCACCCCATGTGGCAGTATACTGGACCCGAGGACCCGACCAGGTGTTCTTCCAAGGACATATCTGGTGATGACCTTTTGTTTCGGGTCCAGCATGTTACAAAATGCATGGGTACTGATGTTGAGAGCCCCATTCGTCCATATGCTGTTGATACGCCTCTACCCCAGGTATTTACTTGATATGTTTTGAGATTTGACTGATATTTGTTGATTATTGATGATGCTCTTACTTGAAGAATCCTTCTTCCCTGCTGAACTATCCGCTACAGCCTGAGGACGCGGAGATACTGGATGAGCCTGATGCAGCCAAGGTGGATCCCGCACCTGCGGGTGATGGAGGTGCTTCGTATGCTGATGCCGGCGAGTCCGCGAGTAGAAAACCATCGACTGCTGAGGACGGTGAAGACTTGAGTCCCTTGCGCATCAAACACAATCGCTCCTTGACTGCAAGTGAGCGGGATACAAAGGGTGGTGGCGGCGAACTACCACCAGTCGCGCCTTCTGCTGTGCCTTGAGCTCCTCCGGCTGCTCCAAAGAGGCGCAAGTTTGGGGTGCTACTTTGTCCAAGTGCCGCGCCTGTTGGGTTCGTATTTCTTCTGTTAGGTGATTTCGCTGTTGTTTTGACTTCCTGTTCTGATGATATATAATTTGCAGTACTGTTCCGGCTGCTTCCTCCACGAGTACTGCTGCTGTTGATCTTCATTCGACTGACTCCGGTATGGCGGCTGGTCAGTTAGTTCCTTCCGCGACTCCTGTAGCTTCGGGTGCAGGGACGACTCCCGCGATTGTTCCATCCGGGGGATCTGCTGCAGCCACTGAAGGGGACTCCCCCCAGACGCGAAACCCCAGATTCCCGAGGGGTACTTTTTGGAGAGGCGGAGGCCAAATTTTTGATCGCATGGCTGAGAAGGTATGGAGTTCTTTGTCCTTCTGACCTATATTGGGGCGTGGCAGCGCTCCCGATGGGAGTAGCGCCCGAGGCTACGAGAAATCACTTGTGATTGGTTGCAGTCTTAGACTTGACTTTCTTTCTTCTTTCATTCATTTTTTTGCAACATTGGGGGCACGGCAGTGCTCCCGTTGGGAGTAGCCCCCGAGGCTGCGAGCAATCACTTGTGGTTGGTTGCAGTCTTAGACTTGAATTTTCCTTTGCGTGGCTCTGACTTCTGCATACTATTCGGTTCCAGCCTTTGTTCCGGATGTGCGAGCGCGTGCCGACCGATGCTGATCGGGCCCGACGTTCTCATGACGCAGCACATGGGAGCTTCACCACCATGAGGCGTAAGATGCTTCCCCCTTTTGTTCTTGTTCGATTGTTGATTGGTCGCCTGAGTGATACCTTTGCTTTAGGTCACAGAAAAAATGCTGAGAAGCGGGCTGAGACTGCGGAAAAGAGCTCTCTTTGCTCCGGGCCGCTTTGGAGTCCAATGAAAAGGATCTACAGGTGCAGCGTGGCGAGCTCGAATGGCTGCAGCAGGTGGAGAAACAATTCCAGTAGATGGAAAAGGTTGAGTGCGAACGCCTGCGTGACCTGGCAAGCTTTTTAGCACGTGAGGAGACTGTTCTTTTCCCTTTTGCTGAGGTTCTTATCTTGAGTTTCTGAGAACTGTTATTTCCCACTTGGTGCAGGCTCCGTGAGTGTTGAGGTGGCGGAGGCTGCTAAAGCGGAGTCGAGCACTCTCCGTGGCGCTATGGATGTTGTGTCGAGTGCTGCTGGTGCCGTGAAGGATGTCTGTGGTCGAGTTTCGACTCTTCTGAAGCTTCTTCATGAACATATGTTCCCGGAGGAGGAAAAAAGGCCTGAGGGTCTTGATTTGCAGGTCGATGCGTTCGGACCGAATGGCGATCGATTGGAGGGCTTGGTCCGCGAAACCGTGGTGAGTGGGCTTGCGACATCTTTTGTTGTTCTTCTGGGGCATGGTGTTCCTATTGAGGATTCCATGGTGGATAACCTGCCTAGTTATACAGAGGAACAGAGTAGCCAGGCCACTCAGCTTGCCCGTCAGCTGCAGATGGTTGTGGAGGCCGATATCCACAAATCTCAGGGTGCGGAGTTGGTGAACTGTAAACTTATGCTTGTCTTTAAACTTGAATGACTCCTTAGCATTGTAATGTGCCTCCTTTGGAGTGCGGGATGTTGGATCTTTTACTAGTGAAACTGCTTTGTCCTTTTTGTGCTGCTCGTTTTCCTTTTTTCTTTGAGTTGTTCTCCTTTTGTGGTAGGCCACCCCGGGCGTTTCTCGGGCTGGAATTTTCTGAAGGAGGATGCTCACGAGGGTGCCTATGAGTCTGTCTACTTGAGACTTAGAGACGCAGATCGTGAGATTAGCCGCCTCAAGGGTGCTGTTGCAATCCAGCGCTCAAAACGTGAACGCGCTGAGGCTGTTGTGGATAGCTTAGCTGCTTGGATGGCGAAATTGTCTGATCTTCTCAAGGGTGAGTTTGTCCTGTTTCGACTACTCGGCTGCGCAAGAGCTTTTCCTTTTGTTTTCTGCTGATTCTTGCTCTTCTTACAAAGTGCTGGCTGGTCGATCTCGTGAGGTGGAGGAGGTCGTGCAGTCGGATTTTTCGCGCTTGGATGACCCGGTCGTGCAGGCGAACAATCCCTTGTGGATGGATAGGCCACGTGCGCGAGTATTCGCCGTTCTTCGGCTACAGGTTAATAGGGTGCCGCGAGCTCTTCAGTACTGCTGCAGAGTGCTTGGTGGAATCTTCTCCGAATTTTATCCACTGAGTCCTGTTCCATCGTCACTTGAGAGGCTTTGTCGGGTGTTCTCTCAGCCTGCGGAGCTTCGCCGTGTTGTGAATCATCAGATTCATGCAGGGGCTCGCTGCGCATTTGCCTTTGTCCACAGTCATTGGCCTGGGTTAGATACTATGATGGTGGCTCAGGGTCCTCCTGGCGGTCGAGATGAGCCGATGGATGAGCACTACGCGGCGGCGGACACTCCTGGCAGTCTAGTTGTGAAGTGTGTATGCGAAGAAAATGACCGTCTTCTAGGTGCTCTTTGCAAAGTGAAATCGGAGCCTGGAGTTTAGACATTGCTTGGTTTTTTCTAAATTTTCCCTTGTGTAGCTGTAGTCTTTGTAGGATTTCTTCTTCTGGGTGACGTGTGCTGCAATCATTGTGGAATCCCTTGGGGTTTCGTTGTATTACTTCGCTGGGCCGTTTCTATGGATGGAGCCCCCGAGAGTTGGAAGGTTGAGTCGAGTGGTGGGATATCATCTTAGGGGGTGGCTGCTGTGAGCGAGCCCCCAAGTGCCAATTTTGAAGTCGCGTAAGCGAATAACGCCTCGGGGGTGGCTGCTGCGAGCAAGCCCCCGAGTGCCAATTTTGAAGTCGCGTAAGCGAATAACGCCTCGGGGGGTGGCTGCTGCGAGCGAGCCCCCGAGAGCCAATTTTGAAGTCGCGTAAGCACTTTTTTGGAAAAATATTCTCGGTATCTTTCCTGCTGTTCTTACACGAGGCGGATGTAGAAGACAACCCTTTACTTGAATCGATGGCTTGGTAGCCCTAAGAATGTAAAGTCGCCGCTAAGATAACTTGAGTCCTTGGCGTGTGATGCCGGCGAGTCTTCTGTTTGTGACTTGACTTCTATGGGAGCGCTTCTTCTTTTTGTGTGGCATCTCCGCGAGTTTGGTGTGCTCCAAAGGTTTCTGATATCTTGTGGAATTCTTTGTCGCAGCGATCGGATCTGATGAAGATGCCGCTGACTGTGATGACTCCTCGTGGGCCTGGCATTTTCAGCTTGAGGTAGGCGTAGTGCGGTACTGCCATGAAGCCCGCGAAGGCTGGTCGGCCGAGGATGGCATGATACTGCGATTTCCAGTCGACCACTTCGAAGTCTAACATCTCCTTGCGGAAGTTGCTCGCATTGCCGAAGTCCACTTCCAAGCTTATCTTTCCGAGGGGGTAAACTGATTTGCCTGGCACGATTCCATGGAAAGTCGTGCCTGAAGTTTTAAGTGCTGAATTTTGGATGAACATCTCTTCTAGAGTTTTGGTGAATATGATGCTAATTCCGCTGCCACCATCCATGAAGACTCGCAACATGACGTAGTTTCCAATTCTTGCTTCGAGTACCAGTGCGGCCTATCCTGGACGCGGGATGGCTGGCGGGTGGTCTTCTCGGGAAAAGGTAATGTCAATCTCAGACCCGCGCATATATTCTTGGATGGCCGGGTGCGAGGAAACTGCGAGGAAAACTTGTCTGGTGACCTGCTTCTGCTGCCTGTTTGATGGTCTTCCTTCTTGGATCATGTAGATTCGACCATGTGCCTCTGGGTACTCTTATTTTTCGCCGGTTGTCGTGCACCGCTCCTGGATGGCAGCTACATGTCTTGCTGGTGCGACGGGTGCAGGTGGTGCATTGTGGGCGATTGTCCCAACTGCTACACTTGAGAGAGGATGCGCTGTTGGTGCTGTTGAACGACTCTTTTCTTCTGAGAGCTCGGTGAAGCGCGTGCAATTTCTTAGGGTGTGCCCCGATCTAACTTCTCCATGTTCGTTTTTGAACCCATGTAGTGTGTAGGGCCCATCGAGCTGTTCCTTGGCCAAGCGGTATGCTCGGGTGTCGTCTCGTGGCTGCCTTGATCTCCAATCTCGCTTCTGGGCGTGCGGTGGTTCTTCCGGGTTGTCCCTCCGCTGCACTCTGCTGTCCTCCCGATGTCTGCCATCTCTGTCATCTAGGAAACTGGCTGCGACCATGTCGGGTCCTCGGTCGTCATAAAAGTTACGCCTGGGCCGCTTTCTTCTTCTGTCAAAACCTTTGTCTCCAGCATAATAGTCGTAGTCGCATTCTGAGCGCGCCGCCTGGATGTCTGATTCGTTTCGTACGGAGTCTTCTCCGTCAACCCAGTTGTTGGCTTGTTCCAATAACCGTGCGAGTCTTTGGACCTTCATCTGTCCGAGTTGCTCTTTGAAGTCTATGCGCTGTAAGCCTCTTCTGAATGCGTCGATCACACTTTCGTCTGATATGTCTTCGGCTAAATTTTTAAGTATGGTCTCCCGCTGAATGTATGCCCTCAGGGACTCTCTGGTTCCTTTCCTACAGGGTCTCAGCTCTTCGAGTGATGCTGGTCGCTTGTAGGTTGACTTGAAGTTCTCGATGAAGGCGCTGCGAAACTGCTTCCAGAAGCTGATGGATCCTCGTCGTAGGTTCTTCAGCCAGTGCCGCGCCGATCCCTCGAGCATGAGCTGTACGTACTGCATTGACGTGATATTGGTTCCCCGCTGGAACTTGACGACTGTTAGGTAATCATCGAGCCATGCCTCTGGCTCCTCCAGTCCGTCGTATTTGTGCGTTGTGGAAATTAACTTAAAGCCTTTGGGCATCCGTGTCTCGCGTATGGCTCGCGTGAAGCATTCGAGATATTCTTCGGATGCTTGCTCGTCTGAGCACTCTTCGCGGGCAGCGCGCCTGCGTCTTCCTCGGTTGATTTTGTTTTTTGTTATGTCGTCGCGTGCGTCCCGTCGATCGTAGCTACGTCGGTTGCCGTGGTCGTCCCTGCCATGGTCTTTGCTTTTGTCTGGACGCTTGCGACGGTCATCGTTGTTGTCGTCGTCATCGTCGTTTGGTGAACTGGGGTCCATGTCCGGTGTCTGCTCGCGGGGCGCTCGCCTTGTGCCTGCTTTTTTGGGTGCCAAAGCAGCGATGGCGTCGCTCATCACCTTGAGTGCTATCGCCGTGTTGCGATCTGCTTTGTCCTTTTTGCTTTTCTGAGCACGATGGAGATATGCCTGGGCAGTTATGAGGGTTTCTGCTAGTGTGAGTTGTTCTTCTTCTTCGACACCTTCTTCGAGCCTGAAGTCATCGTCCAGTTTACGGGCGACTTTCTTCTTGTCTGTACGTCTTAAGTTGTCGAATCTGGATTTGCCTCGAGAGGGAGAGCCGTGGTCGGAGGAGTCACTCGGCTGTTCGGGCAGTGCTTTGCGGTTGGTTCTCGAGTCGGTAATGGTTTTTCCTTGCTTCTCCAATTCGAGTCGCAGCCGTCTTGTTTTCTTGGTGATGTCACTCGCTAGCTTGTTGTATGCTCTGAGCTCATCGCGAGTTGCATCTTCTGGGAGTAACTTTCCGCGCTTTACTCTGTCTTTTACTCTGGCGATTGCTTCTTTAGATAGGTAGATTTTCTCGGTGGGTTGATCCTCTCTTGCCGCTTTCGAGATCTGGTGCCTGCTGCTTTCCGTTTCGTCGTTCTTGTGGTTGTTGTGCTCCTGTCTTCTAAATTCCTTCCTTGGTATGGTTCCTGGTTCGCCAAGGGTGACAGTAAGCTGTCCAGTGTTGTCAGGATCGCTGCTTCTGCTGTTTGAGCATGCATCTCTGTGACTGCTCGGGTCATCATCTCTACCTCTGTCGTCTGAAGGTGGCTCGTGGATGTCTGCCATGAACACTTGGGAACGGTGCCTCAGTCGATAGCTCTCTCGCGCCCGTGCTGCGTATCTTCCTCGCTAGTGCCCCACTCGTGTAGTCGCGAGAGGTGCGATGTCTTGTATTGAGGTGGAGTCACGGCTGACTCGCGGAGTTGCTGCATGGGCGGGTGCTTCGTCTTCGGCCGTTGCTGCCGTAAAAGTTGTTGTTGCGGGTGCTCGAGCACGATCTGTGAGGCGGAGAGTGCCCCACCGGTTGACGTAGATCTGGTACCCACCGAAGGTCAGGTCAACGCCAGTGCACAGGTCTACGAAAACTGGTCGCAGGATCGGAAGGTGTGCAATGAAGACGAGGGACCCGAACAGATCGGACTCTGCTCGAGCCATGGAGACGTCGAGTGCTGATGGAGTCATCAAATTGCTGATTGCTGATGAAGGGGCCGCCCAGATCGCTGAGCCAACCTGCGTAGTCCCCACGGTCGGTGCCAATTGACGAGGATTGACCTCGGCAAATCCCATGGCCAGGGACCCTGGGTTAGATCATAGAAAGGATGAGCAGGTTGGCGATACTCGTCGGCTAACAAGAGACAATACTTCCTGCTTTATTGTATTACGCGGGAGGTGATTACATCGGCGGTCGAGGCGAGTTCTCTCAAGACCGAAGGCGTTGATTGAAGATTGGATGCCCTGAGCCGTCACCCCTCCCAGCCTTTATATACTGCGCTGGGTCTCGGGGAGTCCGACTCAGGTTACAGGGACGATTGCCTAATCTACCTTTGCCTTGGACGCAAATCTTGACTTCCATGTTGGTCGCGGGCTCCTACGTTGGTGCCTTGAGTGGGCCAGTCGTGGGCTTGTCGAGGCTTCCAGCGGGCCTTCTGTCTTCATATGCACCAGGTATCCTCACACGCAGGAGTCGTGGGGTCACCCCCTCGTCAGTACCCCACTGGCTCGTGGGTGAAGTCTACATTCTGGGGAGGTGGATCTGCGTGGGTTGCAGAGGGATGACTTCGTCACCGATGTTGACGTCGTGTGCATCCCCAGCAATGAGGTTGCTCTGCAGCCCGCCTTCGGTGAGCATGTGTGCTTTGCGGAGTTCATGCCTAGGGTATTATCTTGCCCTAGGCGTTACTTCCTCCGCAGGCTCATGTATGCGTATCAGGTGCAACTGCACGACTTCACCCCAACGCTATTATGCACATAGCGTGTTTTATGATGTAGTGCGAGTGCTTCTTGGGGGTGCATCCCCACTTGGGTCTGTGGAAGAGCATCTTCTTCATGAAAAGGAGCTACAAGACCTATGCCACTGGAGGCTTCGGTGTCCAGATGAAGCCGTAAGTTGACTACTTCGACCTGGAGAAGGGCGACATCATGCAAAACTGGCGGAAGGTTTGGTTTTATGTCACCGTCAGGCTCACCATCAGCCATAGGTATCCCGAGTTCAACACAGAGGCTCGGGCGTCGAAGTGTGCCACGTGGAAGCATTGGCTGACCGAGAAGGATGCCGTTGATGCTGAGTTATTGTGGAGCAAAGTGGTGGGCTTGAAGGCAACTCGGGGTTGCGAGGTTAGCGGGCTGACGCTCATTGCCACCTTCGTGAAGACGTGTGTGTAGATGCTCCAGTCTCAAGTCATTCCCATGTGGGAATTTGCGGGTCCGAACGACTCTACAAGGATACAAGAGGAGGAGCTCTCTGGCAAAGAATTGGAGGATCGAGTGCACAAGCTCACTAAGATTTGCTTCAAGGATTCTTGCAAATTTAGATGCCCGGTGGCCCCTACGCTATCTCCGACCTTCCTCCTCCAATAAGTGTACTTTGTGGATGACGCTCAACTTTTTTCTTCGAGTTATTTGTGCTTTGCTTGACGTTTGCGTCTTTCTAGGATCACGTGTTCCTACGCTTCTCGTCCTATTCCCGAAGACAATAATGATGTCGATCAACACGAGATGTCTGATGACTGGCAAGATAGGTCTGAGAGCCCGCCGCCGGCGCACTCGATGGAGGAGGTTGAGCACTCCGAGTGATCTGAATTAGGGGTGGCCGCTAGCTCCGCCATGTCACCAAGGATGATGAGGTAGAGTTAGAGCTCAGAGGTTCCGCAGGATGGTGCTGCATCTTCCTGAGCGCACGCGAATGTCGTTGTTGGATCTTCTCTGACTTCTCCTTTCCCTTCAACCCCCTTCGAACAGCTCCATCGGTGTCAAATAAGAGAATATCGAGGGAGTGGAACTTGTCGAGCGACGACGAGGGCGAGGGGTAAGCTTGATATCTGATGGGTGCAGATAACACCTCCTCGTTGGTTACCCCAAGTGGAAGGTTATGATGCATATAGTGGTAAATTTCCCTCGGTGAAGATACCAAGCTTTGTCTCCAGTAGGATTCCGAAGATCGCAAGAAGGTGGCAACGACGCCATAAATTCATCTGATGCCTAAGTTGACGTGGACCTGCACACAAGAATGAAAATAACTTTGCTCCCAATGAGCTCAGAGAGGTTGTCAATCACTCCGGCCTTGCTGTTTACAAAGGATCAAAAACAACAGGGAGATAATAATGGTGCAACTGAAAGGAAATAAAGCAGTAAAAGCGAGGGTGTAAACCGTTTATAAACGCACCGCAATGCTAATTATGCTACAATAAAGCTAGAGGCTCAATCATGCGGGCATTACACCGAAACAAGTAGACCATTTATCCATCACCATCTACTCACTAATCATCCACCTTCAGATATCTATCCAGAATATCTCGCTGGTATGAAGTTACGAACCCTAACCAAATTGTAAGTTCAAAGCAACAGACAACTACCTTAACACTCTATGCCTAGTGTAAGCAATCTTTATGACCACAGTCATATGCACCAATGTTTTACCCCTAATAGCAACAATACGTTCCCTAGTCCCATGTTTTTGCCACTCAAGCTAGACATCGGGAGGCATGAACCCACCATCTAACATAACGCTCCCTCTTGGAGTTGCAATCTACTACTTGGCCAAAGACATAAGACACAACGAAGAACATGCAAGACTAATCAAGAACTAAAATAAAATGGTAAACGGAATATATTACTCATCACAATCTAAAAATAATCTCATAATCCATCGGATCCCAGCAAACACAACATAGCAAAGAAGGAATGAATACATAGGTGCCTTGATCATGATAGGCAGCTCACAAGGGCTAAACATTTAAGAACAAGTTTGGAGAGAAGACATCATCTAGCTACTGATCATGGACCCATGGTCCAAGGGAAACTACTCACAACGCATCACAGAGGCAATCTTGGTGATGGAGAGGCCTACGGAGGTCAATCCTCCCTCCGGCAGGGTGCCGGGACGGGTTCTTCATGCGATCCCGAGATCGGAATCGTGGCGGCAGCGAACCAATAAGGGTTTTCGCGTGGCGGAGTTCTCCGTGGGGATTTTTGGAGCAGGGGCTAAATATATGCCAAAGGGAGCCTCAGGGGTGTCCCTCCGGCCCAAGCGGCCAGGTGGCGCGACCACCCCTCTGGCCGCGCCAGGGAGGCGTCTGGCAAGGGGGTGGCCCCCTCGGGCCCCCCTTTGGGCTTCTGGAGTCTTCCGTCGTGGATATTTTTCTGGAATTTTCCGAGCACTTTTATTTTACACCTTTCTCTGCAATGCACAGAAAAAAACAGACATAAACTGGCACTGTGCACTGAGTCAGTAGGTTAGTCCAAATAAATTGTAAATTATATGAAAGTGCATCAAAACATATAGCATTATCACCAAAATAAGCATGGAACAAGAAAAAAATTTATAGATACGTTTGGGACATATCAATATCCCCAAGCTTAATTCTTGCTTGTCCCCGAGTAGGTAAATGACAAACAAGATAATTTTTGTGGTGACAAGCTACCAACAAAGATTTGAACTTTAAAGTACCACAAGCAAGAGATGTAATTCAATTCAAGATAATAACAAGCAAGAGTCTATATCTAGTATTGAAACTAGCAAAGTATGAACATAAAGGTGTAAGAGCTCTCGCTGTCCGTGACTGGAATGTCTCCAATTGGTGTCCGCATGCAGAAAGTGGGAGATGGGTTTAGAACATAAAAATACTTAATAGTTTTTGAGAACTCAATCTACTAACTTTCACACTTGGTCTTTTTTGGAATCTTAGTATGACTCATCCCCAGACCGTCAGCCAGGTACAAGTCAATATGATCATCCCCTTTTAATTTTGAGCACTCATGCATTGACTGAGCGCGAGCAATATTAGTGGGTACTTAGGATGGTGATGAGAATAAATGATGGGTCAAGGAAGTTAAAAAATTATGAAAGTCTCACACCAATGAGGACAACCTTAGGCTAGGGTAGGCCTAATGGTAGATATGGTGTGAGGAGTAGGGATTTCCATGCAACAGATGCACAATGAGCTATGAGTATATGAAAGCTCTCCAATGGATCTAGTGGGGGTGCATCCAACTTACTTGTTCATGAAGACATAGAGCTTTGTTGAGGAGGCTCATCATTGGAATATACAAGCCAAGTTCTATAGTGTAAAGTTCCCCACATAGTTATGCATGAATGATATGAAAACTATCTATGAAGTACAAGTGCTACTTTGAAGCACAAGTGTGGATCTTTTAAAAGGAACAATAGTGGCCTCTTTGGCCCTTCTCTCTTTTTATGTCTTTTTTTCTATTTTTATGGTCTCTTTGGCTCTTTCTATTTATCTCTCATTAGTACTCTTTGGGATCTTTTCATGTGTCCTATTTTGGGATCTTTTATTTGTGTCCTCTTTGTCATCTTTTTCTCACTTTAAGGGAAACGCTCTATATATTACAAGGATGAAGAAGATCAACGCACTTTTACAACGGTACTCATATAAAAACTGAAACTATATCATGATGTATGCAAATGTATGCCTCTGCCAGTGTAGCACGATGTGCAATGATACTAGCGTTTCATGTAGCAATTATCAGGGCAAAGCCCAACTATCATGCGGCTCTACGATCAAGTAAAAGCATGTATTCCAATGAAAGATCAAGTCATGAGAAGATGGATGTTGCATGGCAAAGTATCTCTGAAAGGCTATGGAAATGCCTTGATAGGTAGGCATCGTGGCTGTTTTGAGGAAGATATAATGAGTCTTATGATGACAGAGCATATCATGCCAAGGGTTTGGATGCACCGGCAAGGTTTGCACCAACTCTCGAGGTGAGAAAGGGCAATGCACGGTACCGAAGAGGCTAGCAAAATATGGCTGGTGGAAGTGCCAAGAATCGAGTACTCACATTAGTCAAAGGAACTCATCCACTTATTATCGGTAACTCTCTATCTAGTCCAGAGATTCACAAAGATACAAGCACCCTAAGAGGAGTGTTTTGGTTATCCTTGCGCATCCTCGACCCATGATACGTGAGGGTACTCTTTTACAACCCCGCAGAGGTTAGTGATCTTTCTAGTAGCTAGAGTTCTCAACTAATTTTTGCAGTTTTCAAAAATAAGCATGTTGAACAAAAATACGACGCCTATCACTAATAGTCTTGAGCTCTTGACAAACAAAAGTACAAACATTCCTCGAAATAACACCTCAAAACTATTGCAAGTTACTGCTAAACTTAGCATAACAACCTTGATTACCCACTCAATGTAAGACACACACTCAGTGCAACAAGCCATCTCTCTGAACAAGATAAACAAGCAACTCAAGAGAGTCTTAAGAATTATAATTCTCATCTCTTAGAAAATAAATAAACATGAAAGGCAAGAGCTAAACATGACAACAGCTAGAACAAAGAAAGAACACTCAACAAAGATTGGAGTGAAAACTATGAGCATTCTAGGAAAAAGTGGAGCGTGTTTATCTCCCAAAAAAGTCATGCTAGGATCCAACTTGTTATGACAGTCAAACAGAACAAAACTAAACAAAGCAAAACTTAAAAGTAAAGAGCGAGACGCTCCAAGCAAAGCTCATAACATATGAAGTGGTAAAAATATAGTGTGGAGAAGGACGAACTGATAATTATTGATGAAGTAGGGGATGCACGGGGTCATCCCCAAGCTTAGACGCTTGAGTCTCCTTGAATATTTCTTGGGGGTGCCGGGGGCATCCCCAAGCTTAAGTTCTTGGCACTCCTGAATCTTCTTTCATCATCTCCCTTCTCACACTTGAAAACTCCCTTCATACGAAACTCATCATAAACTGATTAGACCGGTTAGTGCCTTAAATAAATAAATTGTACTTAGCCTTTGTTGGAAACAAAGATTTTCAATAGTGGCTACTGTATCCTAAGATTGCCAAAAGGTTTTTGCAAAGAAAAAACATGCGCAAGAATTGCAAAACTCAAGAAGCGCAAAGCATGGCAGAACCTGGGGAAAGCAGAACAACAGGTAGTAATTAAATTTTTAATGCACGGACAATAGCAGACAGAAACTGGCACTGGGCACTGAGTTAATAGGTTAGTACAAATTGTTGGATATATGCTCAAGAGGAAAATAATATATGATTACTTCAGTATATCTAAATAAGTTCATAACCACTTTCATACTGTGCAAGAACTGTATTAGTGAAACAATGATACATGTGTGGTATAGAAACAACCAGAGTTCCTAGTTAGCCTCTCACGAGAACTAGTTCATGGTCAACTGATGATTGTGGTTTCGCAATCATGGACAATCAAGTAAATTGACTACGAGGTCACCTCATTAAATGAATGACGTGATGAACATTACCCAACATAAGCATTGCAACATGATCAAATCGTAAAAGTTCGGTATTGTAATTAATGAACGTAGTAGCCTTTTCCTTAGACCGTGAGATCATGCATAATTGCTATCTCCGGAGGATGCTTTGAGTAGATTAACCGTCACACTGAAATATGGTGACCATAAAGGTGTATCTTGGGTAATCCAATAGGATATGTTGAGGAGTGTTGATTCAAGAGTGGGATTTTTCAATCCATATAATGGAAAGATACTTAGGCCCCACTCGGTGATATTGCATCCATAAAGCTGCACAACGTGTGACTAGGTCACGAGGATGAATATCACAGAACGGGTGAATAATATTTGTCGGTAACGAGGTTGAACCAAGCATAGGATGTTGTTGATCGAATCCCGGGCTACTCTAGTATCGCATGACAAAGGGAATGGTATATGACGCATACGGTTCAATCAGTTAAACTTCTGGAATGAACAGGGGTCATTATGGGCATCCATGTCCCGCTAATTATCATTGACCATAGCCTAATCTCGGTCATGACTGGAGTGTTCTCGGACCGTAGGGTAATACACTTAAGGGCTCGATGAATATCAGAGACCTTTTCGGAACTATCGGAGTTACCAGAGAATGGAGAAAGACATACCAGAAATGTTCCTGTTGGTCCGAAGAATGTTCTGAGTGAGTCGGAAGGTGTTTCGGATCACCGGGAGAAGAAATAATATTTATTATTAATAAATTAAATGAATTAATAATTAATAAAATTTTATTTATAATTAAAAATTTCAATGGGCCTTATTTGTGAAAGAATCCCATTAGGGGAAATAAAAAGGGAAAAGAAAAAAAGAGAGGGGGTTGCGCCATGGGCCCTAGGCCCATGAGGGGTGTGCCACCCCTCCTCCCTTGGCCGACCACCTCCCCCTTAGCAAAAGGATTAGTCCCACATTGCTAAGGGAGAGGGGTTGACTCCCTTCCATCCCTGATGAGGATCGGCCTCGGCAAATCCCATATGGTTAGGAACCCTGTGTTTGATCTTAAGAGAAGAGTGTAAGCTTGGCGATCTCGTCGACTAACATGAGACATGGATTTACCCAGGTTTAGGGCCCTCGATCGATATGGTGGAGGCAATTACAATGGAGGTCTCAGCGAGATTGCTCTAGCCGAGGGTGTTGCTAAGAGAGATTGGATGTCCTAGACGTCCCCTCTCCCAACCTTTATATACTAGGCCAAGTCTCGAGGAGTTCGTCTAGGTTTACATAGATCGTTGCCTAATATATCTAGTCTTGGCGGTCACGCCTTGGACTCCGAACCGTCTTGGACTCCTTGTCGGCGCAGTCGTCAGTGCTTCAGGTGGGCTGATCTTGGTCCAACTGATACGTCCCAAATGTATCTATAATTTTTGTTTGTTCCATGCTTATATGGGTGACTTTGCTATATGTTTTGCTACACTTTCATACCTTTTTCAAAATATTTGGACTAACCTACTAACTCAGTGCCCCAGTGTCAGTTTCTGTCTGCTGTTGTCCGTGCATTGCAGGAAATATCAATATTTAAAGTGCTCCGAAAAATCTGAAAAAATTATATAAAAAAACAGCATACATGAAGACTCCAGAAGCCCGAAGAGGAGCCAGAGGAGTCACCCCCCTGCACCAGGCGGGTGCATGGCGTGGCTAGGGGTGGGGACGCTCCACCTGGCCGCCTGGTCAGGTGGGCCCCCTGGTGCCCCCTTCTTCCTATATTTAGCCCTCGAGGTGAAAACCCTCGAGAGGCCCTCTGTTACTTGATTTTGACCACTATTCCGCCGCTGCCACGATCCCGAGACCAGGATCGCCAGAAGACCACGTCTCGGCACCCTACCGGAGGGAGAATTGATCTCTGGGAGCTTCTCCACCACCATGAGCACTTCCTGGATGTGCCGTGAGTAGTACCCCTTGGACCATGGGTCCATGACTAGTAGCTATGTTATGTTTTCTCTCCAATCTTGTGCCTCAATTCTTTGCCCTTGTGAGATTCCCTACATGATCAAGGCACCTGTGTATTAGTTTCTGTTTTGCTATGCTGTGTTTGATGGGGTCTGATGGATTATGAGATTTTTTTTCCAGATTGGGATGAGTAATATATTTTGTTTACCTTTTATGTTTTAGTTCCATAGTAATTCTTGCATGTTCTCCATTGTTTTTTATTGCTTTGGCTAAGTAGTAGATAGTAACTCCAAGAGGGAGCGTTATGCTTGATTGTGGGTTCATGCCCCCCGATGTCTAGCTTGAGTGAAAGAAACACGAGACTAGGGGATGTGTTATTGCCACCAGGGATAAAACAATGGTGCTTGTTACCGCGGTTGCAAGGATTGTTTACCTTACGCAAAGTGTGTTAATGCAGTTGGCTGTTGCTTTGATCCTACAGTTTGGCTGCGGTTCGCAACTTAATACCAGCTGATACGTCCCAAACGTATCTATAATTTCTGCTTGCTCCATGCATGTTTTGTGTGATATTGCTATGTTTTAGATACACTTTCATACACTTTTGATCATATTTGTACTAACCTATTAACTCAGTGCACCCCAGTGCCAGTTTCTGCTTTTTGTTGTTTTTGTATTTAAGGTTTTCCCATTACTTAAAGTGCCAGAAAAATTCCGGAAAAAATATATAAAAAAAATCAGCGTACCAGAAGCTTCCAGACGCCCGAAGGGGGCCCAGAGGGGCCCCACCAGGAGTCTAGAAAGCTAGGTGGCGCGGCCTAGGGTGGGGCCACGCCAAGAGGCCGCCTGGAATCCCTGGTGGACCCCTGGCTGCCCCTTTGGCTCCTATTTATTATCTCGTCGCGAAAACCCTGATTGCAGACCCCTTTTCTCCAGAAGAAATTTCGATCTCCGCCGCCATCGCCAACAAGCTTTGGGGGACCAGAATTCCTGTGCCAGCACCCTGCCGGGACGGGGAAATGCCCCCGGATTCATCTCCATTGGAGTTGCTTCCTCCCTCCATGATGCAGGAGTAGGTCCTCCTCGGGGTTGAGGTTTCTACAGTAGCTATGTGGTCAATTCTCTCTTCCATGATGTGATCTTCGTTGTTAATCTAGGGTGATCCCATGATATTTTCCCTCCCATGTACTCACGTGATCTTATCTAGTATAATCCCCGAGACCATGGTGATAGCGCTCTATTGGACATGGGTTAGAAGAATATTTTCATGAGTGATTTCCTCTTTTCTGTGTGGATTGAAGATTGAGAGTCTCTTGGTGCTTGTCTTTGACTATCCTTGAGATATGTTGTGGTGATTGTGGTACTCTCTTTGGATGTCCGCGGTGACATTGGGAAATACGTAGATGAGAACTACGTACTCTAAGGTGTGCTTTTGTAGCCCTACACAATTCTCATCCTCTCTTGACCACAAAGGAATGACCTCCGAGTACGTCTCCAATGCATGTTTTAGTGGAAATATCATGTGATTAGACTATGTTAATGTTGTTGGGAGTTGCCACTAGTGAAAGTATGAAGCCTAGGCCTTGTTTCCACCTTTGCAATACTGTTTGTGCTCACGTTTACTACTTGTTTTCTTGCTGCACTTTTTATTACAGATTTATATTACTTCGTTTTGCCACACCTATCACCCATATTTTACCATCTCTTCACCGAACTAGTGCACCTATACAACTCCTAGTTGTATTAGGTGTGTTGGGGACACAAGAGACTTCTTGTATCTTAATTGCAGGGTTGCTTGAGAGAGACCATCTTCAACCTCTACTTCCTTGAGTTCAATAAACCTTAGGTCATCCACTTGAGGGAAATTGATGCTGTCCTACAAACCTCTGCGCTTGGAGGCCCAACATAGTCTACAAGAATAGAAGCGTGCGTAGACATCACCAGTGAGATGTTCTGGATAGATATCTCAAGGTGGATGATTAGTGAGTAGATGCTAATTAATAAATGGTCTGCTGTCTTGGCATACTTCCCATACGATTGAGCATCTAGCTTTCCTGTAGCATAATTAGCATTGCGGTGCGTTTATCATTTTGTAAATTGCCCAGCTGTAATTTGTTCACCCAACATAGTTATTTATCGTGTTTTGGGAGAGAGACATCACTAGTGAAAATCATGGGACCCCGGTCCATATTTCCATCATAGTTTACATCGCTAATCTTTACCGCTTTTATTTAATTTTCGTTGCAATCACCACTACTATTTCCACTTGTGTTTGATCCTTTGTAAAAAACAAGACCAGAGAGATTGACAACCTCTCTGACTCGTTGGGAGCAAAGTTATTTGCTATCGTGTGCAGGTCCAGGTCAAGTGAGTAACTTATCTCAAACGACGCCTTGCTCGTTTGACCACCTACTCGTAGCACTTGGAGTCCTACTAGTCGATAAACCTTGGTATATTCACTTTGGAAAATTTGCTGCTGTCTACATCTAAACCTTTCACTTAGGGTACCAACGAGGAGCGCTAACCAGTGCCATCAAGCTAAATTTCTGGCTCCGTTGCCGGGGACTCCGGTCTACAAGATAGGGGAGTTGCAAACTATCTTTTACCTTTGCTTTTTAGTCTTGTTAATTTACTTTATAGTTTTTTCTTTTGTGTATTATATCGAAAACCACAAAATGTTTAGTTAATTTGTTCTTTCTTGCTGCTGTTACTATGGGTTCCACTGAAAACACTAAGTTGTGTGACTTCACTAGTCACAACAACAATGACTTATCAGCACTCCTATTTCTCCACCTGCCACTTCAACACCTTCATATGAAATCAAACCTGCTTTGTTAAATCTTGTTATGAAAGAACAATTCTCCGGTGCTGGAGATGATGATGATTTGCACTTAAATAATTTTGTTGAGCTTTGTGATATGCAAAAGTAAAAAGAAGTAGATGGTGACATTGTTAAACTTAAGCTTTTTCCCTTCTCTTTGAGAGGAAGATCTAAGGAGTGGCTGCAATCCTTGCCTAGGAATAGCATATATTCTTGAGATAAATGTAAGGATTGTTTTATTGGGAAGTACTACCCACCTGCTAAGATTATCTAGTTGAGAAGTAACATTATGAATTTTAGACAACTGAATAATGAACATGTTGCCCAAGCTTGGGAACGTATGAAATCTCTTGTTAAGAATTTCCCTACACATGGTTTGACTACTTGGATGGTTATCCAGACTTTCTATGCAAGATTGAACTTTACCTCACGAAATCTGTTTGACTCGGCCGAGGGAGGAACCTTTATGTCAACTACATTTGGTGCTACCACAAAGCTATTGGACGATATGATGGAAAACTATTCTCAATGGCACACCGAAAGATCTCCGACAGCTAGGAAGGTAAACTCTGTTGAGGAGATCTCTTTAAATGAAAAGGTTGACTTGATCATGTATTTACTTACTAAGAAATCTCCTATTGATCCTCATGATGTTCCTTTAAATTCTTTGGTTGCTCAAGATAAAGTAGATGTCAACTTTTTTTCTCGGAACAACTTCAACAATAATGCTTATAGGAGTAACTTTGGTAGCAATCCTAGACCGTTCCCATCCAACAACTATGGGAACAACAACACTTATCCTAGCACAAAAAATTCCACTTCTGAATTAGAGAGCATTCTTAAAGACTTCATCACTTCTCAAAAAGCCTTAAACAAGAGTGTAGAAAAGAAATTAGACAAATTAGATAGTCTCTCTTTGAAGGTAGACAACATAGCTCATGATGTACATATGCTCAAAATTAGGACTTCTCCCCTTGAGGAGAGGAAAACTACACCTTTAAATTCTATCCAAGTGCAAATAAATGAAAACATTAGAATGCTAGCCAAACTTAAGGATAGGTGGGTGGTGGCTAGGTTGACAGGAACAGTCTTTTGTTGCACCTCAGAGTCCCCGACAATGGCGCTAGAAATTATGCTTGATGGCACTAAAGTAGTGCTCCTTGTTGGCTACCCCAAGTGGAAGGTTGATAAGTAGACAACTACAAATTTCCCTCGGTGAAGATACCAAGGTTTGTCTCCAGTAGGACTCCAAGTTCTGCAAGTGGATGGCAACGACGCTAGAAATTACTTCTAGCTAGGCAGTTGTCGTGGACCTGCACACAAAAATAAATAACTTTGCTCCCAACGAGTTCAGAGAGGTTGTCAATCTCTCCGGTCATGTTGTTCACAAAGGATGAAAACACAAGTGGGAAATAGTAGTGGTGATTGCAACGAAAAGGAAATAAAAGCAGTAAAAGTTGAGGTGTAAACAATGGTGGAAATATGGACCGGGGTCCCATGATGTTCACTAGCGATGTCTCTCTCCCAAAATTCGATAAAACAACTAAGCTGGGTGAACGAATTACAACTGGGCAATTGCCAGAATTATAAACGCACTGCAATGCTAATTATGCTGCAAGAAATTTAGAGGCTCAATCGTATGGGCAGTAGGCCAAGACAAGTAGACCATTTATTCATCAACATCTACTCACTAATCATCCACCTTGAGATATCTATCCAGAACATCTTGCTGGTATTAAGTTGCGAGCCCCACCGAAAGTGTAAACCCAAATCAAGAGACAACCGCATTTCCAAAACTTTGCGTAAGGTAAACAATCCTCGCAACCGGAGTTACAAGCACCATTATTTTCTCCCTGGTGGCAACAACACATCCCCTAGTCTCATGTTTCTGTCACTCAAGCTAGACATCGGGAAGCATGAACCCACAATCAAGCATAACGCTCCCTCTTGGATTTACTATCTACTACTTGGCCAAAGCAATAAAAAGCAATGGAGAACATGCAAGAATTACTCAAGAACAAAATATAGTTATGCATGAATGATACGAAAATCTCTATGGAGTACAAATATATATGGAGCATGAGTGTGGATCTTTCAAATGGAATACTAGTGTTCCCCCTTCTCTTATTTTCTTTCTTTTTTTTTTCTTTTTTTCCTTTTTTTTATTTTTGTGGCCTCATTGACTCTTTCTATTTATCTCACATTTTTCCTCTTTGGGATCTTTTAATTTGTCCTCTTTTGGGATCATTTATTTTGTCCTCTTTGGGATCTTTTTCTCACATAAAGGAAACACTCTATATTTTACAAGAGTATAGAAGATCACACACTTTACAATAAGTACTCAACACAAAGAAAACTGAAAACTATCATGATGTATGCAAATGTATGCCTCTGCCAGTGTAACAGAATATGCAATGACACTAGCGTGTCATTCGTGACACTGAAGTAGTGCTCCTCGTTGGCTACCCCAAGTGGAAGGTTTAGATGTAGCATAGCGTAATTTCCCTCAGCAAAGATACCAAGGTTTGTCTCCCGTAGGACTCCGACAACGACAAGTAGGTGACAACGGCGCTAGAAATTACTAGCACGATAGTTGACGTGGACCTGCACACAAATACAAATAACTTTGCTCCCAACGAGTACAGAGAGGTTGTCAATCTCTCCGGCCTTGTTGTTTACAAAGGGTCAAACGCAAGAGATAAAAGGTAATGATAACTGCAACTAGAAAGTAAAACTGTAAGTAAATTGAGGGTGTAAACAGTGGTGGAAATATGGAACGGGGTCCCATGAAGTTCACTAGTGATGTTTCTCTCCTAAATGACGATAAACAACTATGCAAGGTGAACAAATTACAGCTGGGCAATAGACAGGATATAAAACGCAGCGCAATGCTAACTATTCTACAAAAGAAAGGAAGAGGCTCAAAAGCATGGGCAGTACGCCAAGATAAGTAGACCAAAATCCATCTGCATCTACTACTAATCATCCACCTTGGGATATCTATCCAAAACATCTCGCTGGTATTAAGTTGCGAGCCCCACCCAAAGTGTAAACCAAAAGCAACAGACAACTGCATTAAAAGAACTTTGCGTAAAGTAAACAATCCTTGCAACCGTGGTTACAAGCACAGTTGTTTTCCACCTTCTGGCAACATCACATTCCCTAGACTCATGTTTCTATCACTCAAGCTAGTCATCGGGGGGGGGGGGGGATGAACCCCCAATCATGCATAACGCCCCTCTTGGAGTTACTACCTAGTACTTGGTCAAAGCAATAAACAACAACGGAGAACAGGCAAGAATTACTCAAGAACAAAAATATAAAAGAGAAGAACCAAACATATTACTCATCACAATCTGAACATAGTCTCATAATCCATCAGATCCCAGCAAAATCAACATAGAAACATCAGAAAGAATTACATATGTGCCTTGATCATGTAGGGCAACTCACAAGGTCTAATCAATGAAGAACAAAGAGGGGGAGATGACATCACATAACTACCGATCATGGACCCATGGTCCAAGGTGGATTACTCATGGCTCATTCTGGAAGCGTCCAGGGTGGTGGAGAAGCTCCCGGAGGTCAATCCTCCCTCCGACAGGGTGCCGGGAAGAGGTATTCTGGTGCTCTCGATCTTGGAAGCGCGGCGGCGGCGGAACAGAGGCGAGATCGCGAAAAAGGGTTCTGTCCTCAGGGGTTTCGGGACGAGAGAGATATATAGGCGAAGGGGGGAAGCCAGGGGGCCACCAGGGGTCCAAGCGCCCTCCCGGCGCGGCCCCACCCTAGGCCGTGTCCCCTGGCCGCCTGGGCACCAGGTGGGGCCCCTCTGGCCCCCTTTCGTGCATCTGGATGCTTCCGGTACGCTGATTTTTTATATATTTTTCCCGGAATTGTGCTGGCATTTTATGTAATGGGAAAACCTGAAATAAAAAGACAGAAGAAAACAAAAACTAGCACTAGGGTGCACTGAGTTAATAGGTTAGTAAAAATATGATCAAAAGTGTATGAAAGTGTATCAAAAGCATAGCAATATCACCAAAAACATGCATGGAGCAAGAAGAAATTATAGATACGTTTGGGACGTATCAACATCACCAAGCTTAATTCCTGCTCGTCCTCGAGTAGGTAAATGATAACAAGCATAATTTCTGTGGTGACATGCTACCAACCATATAAGAACTTTTTAACTAAAGCAAGTAAGGCATGCAATTCAATTCAAGTCATAACAAGCAAGAGTCTATATTAGCATTGAAACAAGCAACATAAGAACATAAAGGTGCAAGAGCTCTCGCTGTCCATGACTCGAATGTCACCAAATGGTGTTTGCGTGCAAGAAGTGGGAGATGGGAATATGAGAGAGCAAAAATTTTTTTTTTGAGAACTCTATCTACTAAAGTTTCACACTTGGTCTCCTTTGGAACCTTATCTTGACTCGTCCCCAGACGACTAGCCAGGTACAAGTCACTTCCTTTCGATATTTTGAGCACTCATGCAATGGATGAGCGTAAGCAAGAAAGTTGACACTTAGGATGGCAAAGAGAGAGATGACGGAGGAGGAAGACAAAAAGGGTGTGAAAGTTTCATATCAATGAGGCCAATCATAGGCAAGAGGAAGCCAAATGATAGATATGATGTGAGGAGTAGGGATTTCCATGCAACGGATGCACATATGAGTATGGAAAGCTCTCTGATACGTCCAAAATGTATCTATAATTTCTGCTTGCTCCATGCATGTTTTGTGTGATATTGCTATGATCTAGATACACTTTCATACATTTTTGATCATATTTGGACTAACCTATTAACTCAGTGCACCCCAGTGCCAGTTCCTGTTTTCTGCTGTTTTTCTATTTCAGTTTTCCCCATATAAAAAGTGCCAGAAAAATTCGGGAAAATTCAGATAAAAAATCAGCGTGATGGAAGCTTCGAGAAGAGCCCGGGAGGGGCCAGAGGGGAGCCAGGGGGGCCCAGGCGGCCACCCAGCGCGGCCCCACCCCTAGTAGCGCCAGGGGGGGCGCCTAGGGCCCCTGGCCCACCTCAGGCTGCCCCTTTTCGCCTATTTATCCCCCGTCAC
Organism: Bromus sterilis; assembly: GCA_950022295.1. Taxonomy (NCBI): domain Eukaryota; kingdom Viridiplantae; phylum Streptophyta; class Magnoliopsida; order Poales; family Poaceae; genus Bromus; species Bromus sterilis. The sequence continues at coordinate 213,291,382 of OX465599.1, forward strand.
GGGAAAACTCCAGAAGCAGAACCCTATTCCTCGAACTCGCCTCTGTTCCTCCGCCGCCGCGCTTCCGAAGATCAGGAGCACCAGAAGACCTCTTCCCGGCACCCTGCCGGAGGGAGGATTGATCTCCGGGAGTCTCCTCTCCACCATGGATGCTCCCCGGATGTCTCGTGAGTAGTTTTCCTTGGACCATGGGTCCGTGATCAGTAGCTATGTGATGTTCTCCTCCCCTCTTTGATCTTCATTGTTTAGACCTCGTGAGCTGCCCAACATGATCGAGGTACCTTTGTAATATTTTTGCTATTGCTATGTTGAGTTTGATAGGATGTGATGGATTATGAGATTATGTTCAGATTGTGATTGAGTAATATATTTGGTTTTTATCTCTTATATTTTTGTTCCTAAGTAATTCTTGCATGTTCCCCATTGCTATTTATTGCTTTGGCCAAGTAGTAGGTAGTGACTCCAAGAGGGAGCGTTGTGCTAGATTGTGGGTTCATGCCCCCCGATGACACGCTTGAGTGACAGAAACATGAGTCTAGGGGATGTGCTGTTGCCACAAGGGGGAAAACAACGGTGCTTGTAACTGCGGTTACAAGGATTGTTTACTTTACGCAGAGTTCTTTTTAATGCAGTTGTCTGTTGCTTTGGGTTTACACTTTGGGTGGGGCTCGCAACTTAATACCAGCGAGATGTTCTGGATAGATATCTCAAGGTGGATGATTAGTAGTAGATGCAGATGGATTTCGGTCTACTTACCTTGGCGTACTGCCTGTGCTTTTGAACCTCTTCCTTTCTTTTGTAGCATAGTTAGCATTGCGGTGCGTTCATAATCCTGTCAATTGCCTTTCTATAATTTGTTTACCTCACATAGCAATTTTATCGTCTTTTGGGAGAGAGACATCACTAGCGAACATCACGTATCCCGGTCCATATCCTTATCACTGTTTCCACGCTTTATTTACTTTTCTGCATTTACTTTCAAGTTGCTATTATTATCCCTTGCGTTTTATCCTTTGTAAACAACAAGACCGGAGAGATTGACAACCTCTCTGAACTTCGTTGGGAACAAAGTTATCTGTGTCTGTGTGCAGGTCCGCGTCAGTTGCGCCGCTGACACCTACTTATCATCTCTGGAGTCCTGCTGGAGACAAACCTTGGTATCTTCATCGAGGGAAAACTGCTGCTGCACTACATCTCAACCCTCCACTTGGGGTAACCAACGAAGGGGGCGAGAAGCCATCAAGCAAAACGTTTTCTGGCGCCGTTGCCGGGGAATCCAAGTGCTAAGATAGGGGAGTTGCACACTACCCTTTACCTTTGTTTTTAGTCATGTTAGTTTACCTTTCAGTTTTTATCTGTGCGTCTTTAACAAAATTTACAAATAAATTCTTGCTGTTAGTAGTCCTCCTTGTTTAGATGAACATGTTAGGGCTAGGTTCTTTGCGGGAATCGGAAGTTCTCGATTTCCGTCAAAGGGATGGAGAAAATATGAAGAAGGCATGGGACAGAATTTCTGAAGCACATAAAAGAATCATGCCTTGGATATCTATAAAGATTGTGCTTAGAAATTTTTACCATGGTCTTTTTAAGTGGTGTAAACACTCTCTTGACATTATAGCTGAAGGAGATTTTCTAGAGTGTGATGAAGATAGGGCTCTTGATATTTTGCATAGTCTATCTAGTTATTTTGTTTATGATCGTAGTATTGATACTGTCATAGATAGACTTGCCACTATTGAAAAAAGACTAGATGCTCTAGATTTGGGGAAAGTAGAAGAACTTAAGTACAACAAGAAAGAAATGTTGGAGATAGATGATGATTGGGAGCCCTTTGTTAGGATTAGCATCTCTAACCAAATCTTCCTTGCTCTTTCTGATATTGGATCCACAGTTTCTACTATGCCAAAAATAGTTTATGATTCCTTGAAACTGGATATGGATATATTATCATCTTATCATGAACATTCTAATGGAGATATTTCAGAGATTAAAGGAAAGGTAAAAGAAGTCCAAGTTGCATTCCTTCATAGGACTGCACCAATGGATTTCTTCATCATGGAGCCAAACCAAAGTAACATTGTGCTCGGAAGAGACTTCCTCCGTGCTATGAAAGGCTTCATTGATATTGGTAATAGGCACATACGCTTATGAGCTATGGCGAAAGGTAAGTATATCTTTCCTAGTAAGAAGAAGAAGGAGCTTATTGAAATTCAATTTGAGGGTTTTTATGATTCTGATCTTGGATACCCTTGATTCTTCTTTTGCATTAAGCCTAGCTAATGGCTTTAAAGAAGCGCTTTCGGGAGGCAGCCCGCAACGAATTTAGGTTTTTCTTTTTTCTTTTGTTGTGTCTTGATGATTGTTACTTCTGTAGCAACATCATTGTATCTTTATTTTTCAGCTTTGTGCCAAGTTATAGCCTCTTACGGCAAGGGAAGTAAAAGTTGTGACATACTGTCCAGAAAATAGATTCTGTCCTCGTGACCAGAAACATTCTAGAAAAATCCCAGTTCATCTTTTTGAGCTGAAATGTTTACACAGTATGCTCTATACAATTACGAAACTTCCGTATGTTCTGAGTTTTTTGATTTGAGTTGCAGAAGTACCCCTAAAAAATTCTTCACTATCTGCTGTTCTATTTTTCACAGATTCTGCCACGTTTTGTCTCTCCTAACTTTTGCAAACCTTAAGCTTGCTTTTTCTTTGCAAAAACTTTTTGGCACTCTTGAGAAACAGTAGCTCTTCAAGATTATCTTGATATCCAGTGGAGAAAAATTATTTATTAAGGGTACTAACCTCTCTAATCAGCTTATGATGAGTTATGTATGAAGGGAGTTTTCAAGTGTGCGATGGAAGATGATGAAAGAAGATCCAGGAGTGTCAAGCGCTCAAGCTTGGGGATGCCCCCATGCATCCCCAATAAATATTCAAGGAGACTCAAGCGTCTAAGCTTGGGGATGCCCCCGTGCATCGCCTTCTCCATCAACAATCATCAGTTCGTCCTTCGTCTCACTATATTTTTATCACTTCAAGCGTTATGTGCTATGCTTCGAGCGTCTCGCTCTTAGGTTTTGTTTTTAGTTTATTTAGCTTTGCTTGCTGTTCATAACAAGTTAGGCCATGTCTTACCTTGTGTGGGAGAGAAACACGCTCCACTTTCAAAATCTAGAACACATCATAGGATTTTTCCTGCCTATCTTTTTGCTGCTGTGTGTTCTTTATCTTTTCATAGCTACTGCCATGTTTAGTCTTAGTTTTAGTTTGTCTTTAGCAAGAGCCTTGGCTTTTGTTTTAGTTTGTTGCTGGAACTCTCTTTAGTTTTCATGTTTATCTTGTTAGGAGAGTTGGTTGTTGCACTGAGTTGTGTCTTGTCTTGAAAGTAGGTAATTGAGGTTGCTATTTAATTTTAGTAGTAGCTTGCAATAGTTTTGAGGTATTGATGTGAGTAATGTTTGAACTTTTGGTGTCAAGAGCTATTTCCTATTAGTGATAGGTGTTGTATTTTGGGCAATCCGTGTTTATTTTCAAAACCTAAAAAACTAGTTGAGAACTCTAGCTACTAGATGGATCACTACTCTTCTGAGGGGTCGAATATTAGAGAACACTCACGTACCATGAGTCGAGGATGCGCAAGGATAACCAAACCCCCATACACTCCTCCTCGGGGTACTTGTCTCTTTGTGAACCTCCTTAGTAGATTGAGAGTTACCTAGAATAAGTGCATGAGTTCTTCGGACTAATGTAAGTATTGAGAGTTGGCACTTCCACCTTACCATATTTTGCTAGCCTTTCCCGTGCCGTGCATTGCCTTCTTCTCACTCCGAGAGTTGGTGTCCACCTTCGCCGGTACATCCAAACCCTTGGCATGATACGCTCTGTCATCATAAGCCTCCTTATATCTTTCCTCAAAACAGCCACCATACCTACCTATCAAGGCATTTCCATAGCCTTTCCGAGTTACATTGCCATGCAACTTCCACCTCTTCATGACTTGATCTTCATGTCATACATGTTCCTGCTACACTGGCAGCGGCATACATTGCATACATCATGATAGTTACATCTTCTTTATGTTTTGAGTACCTTGTAAAGTGTGAAAGATCTCCTTTACCTTCTTGTAAAATAGAGTGTTGCCCTTAAGTGAGGAAAAGATCCCAAAGTGGACACATTAAAAGATCCCAAAGAGGACAAATGAGAGTTAAATAGAAAGATCCATTGAGGCCACCAAAAAATACAAAAAATAGAAAAAAGAGAAAAATAAATAAAAAGAGAGAAAGGGGCAACACTACTATCCTTTTGAGAGATCCACACCAGTACTCCCTTTATATCCTTGTACTCCATAGAGATGATCTTTATGCATATAGCTATGTGGGGACCTTCACACTATAGAACTTGGCTTGCATATTCCAAGGATGAGCCTCCTCAAAAGTGATCTAGGTCTTCATGAGCGAGCAAGTTAGATGCACCCCCACTAGTTCCATTGGAGAGATTCCTAGCTCGTATGTGCATCCGTTGCATGGCAATCCCTACTCCTCACATCATATCTAACATTTGGCATCTCTTGCCTATGATTGTCCTCATTGATGTGAGCCTTTCTCATCATTTTTGTCTTCCTCCTCCACCATATTTCTCTCTTTGCCATCCTAAGTGTCAACTCTCGTTCTTACGCTCATCCATTGCATGAGTTCTCAAAATATCAAAAAGGAGTGGATCAAATTGACTTGTACCTGGCTAGTGGTCTGGGGACGAGTCAACATAAGATTCCAAAGATTACCAAGTGTGAAACTTTAGTAGATTGAGTTCTCAACACAAAAATACTTTTTTCTCGTATTCCCTATCCCCCTTCTTGCACGTAAGCACCATTTGGAGACATTCGAGTCACGGACAGCAAGAGCACTTGCACCTAATGTTCTTTTGTTACTTGTTTCAATGCTAATATAGACTCTTGCATGTTATGAATTGAATTTCTAACCTTGATTGCTTTACTTTTCAAAGTTATTATATGGTTGCTAGCATGTCACCACAGAAATTATGTTGTTATCATTTAGCTACTCGAGGACGAGCAGGAATTAAGCTTGGGGATGTTGATACGTCCAAAACGTATCTATAATTTCTGCTTGCTCCATGCATGTTTTGTGTGATATTGCTATGATCTAGATACACTTTCATACATTTTTTTATCATATTTGGACTAACCTATTAACTCAGTGCACCCCAGTGCCAGTTCCTGTTTTCTGCTGTTTTTCTATTTCAGTTTTCCCCCATATAAATAGTGCCAGAAAAATTCGGGAAAATTCAGATAAAAAATCAGCGTGACAGAAGCTTCGAGAAGAGCCCGGGAGGGGCCAGAGGGGAGCCAGGGGGCCCAGGCGGCCACCCGGCGCGGCCCCACCCCTGGCCCACCTCTGGCTGCCCCTGGCCCACCTCTGGCTGCCCCTTTCACCTATTTATCCCCCGCCACGGGAAAACTCCTGTAGCAGAGCCCTATTCCGCGAACTCGCCTCTGTTCCGCCGCCGCCACGCTTCCGAAGATTGGGAGCACCAGAAGACCTCTTCCCGGCACCCTGCCGGAGGGAGGATTGACCTCTGGGAGTCTCCTCTCCACCATGGATGCTCCCCGGATGTCTCGTGAGTAGTTTTCCTTGGACCATGGGTCCGTGATCAGTAGCTATGTGATGTTCTCCTCCCCTCTTTGATCTTCATTGTTTAGACCTCGTGAGCTGCCCAACATGATCGAGGCACCTTTGTAATATTTCTGCTATTGCTATGTTGAGTTTGATAGGATCTGATGGATTATGAGATTATGTTCAGATTGTGATTGAGTAATATATTTGGTTTTTATCTCTCATATTTTTGTTCCTAAGTAATTCTTGCATGTTACCCGTTGCTGTTTATTGCTTTGGCCAAGTAGTAGGTAGTGACTCCAAGAGGGAGCGTTGTGCTAGATTGTGGGTTCATGCTCCCCGATGACACGCTTGAGTGACAGAAACATGAGTCTAGGGGATGTGTTGTTGCCACAAGGGGGAAAACAACGGTGCTTGTAACTGCGGTTACAAGGATTGTTTACTTTACGCAGAGTTCTTTTTAATGCAGTTGTCTGTTGCTTTGGGTTTACACTTTGGGTGGGGCTCGCAACTTAATACCAGCGAGATGTTCTGGATAGATATCTCAAGGTGGATGATTAGTAGTAGATGCAGATGGATTTCGGTCTACTTACCTTGCCGTACTGCCTGTGCTTTTGAACCTCTTCCTTTCTTTTGTAGCATAGTTAGCATTGCGGTGCGTTCATAATCCTGTCAATTGCCTTTCTGTAATTTGTTTACCTCGCATAGCAATTTTATCATCTTTTGGGAGAGAGACATCACTAGCGAACATCACGTATCCCGGTCCATATCCTTATCACTGTTTCCACGCTTTATTTACTTTTCTGCATTTACTTTCAAGTTGCTATTATTATCCCTTGCGTTTTATCCTTTGTAAACAACAAGACCGGAGAGATTGACAACCTCTCTGAACTTCGTTGGGAACAAAGTTATCTGTGTCTGTGTGCAGGTCCGCGTCAGTTGCGCCGCTGACACCTACTTATCATCTCTGGAGTCCTGCTGGAGACAAACCTTGGTATCTTCACCGAGGGAAAACTGCTGCTGCACTACATCTCAACCCTCCACTTGGGGTAACCAATGAAGGGGGAGAGAAGCCATCAAGCACTCTCCAATGAAACTAGTGGGGGTGCATCTAACTTGCTTACTCAAGAAGACCTTGAGCTCATTTGAGGAGGCTCATCATTGGAATATAAAAGCCAAGTTCTATAGTGTAAAGGGTCCCCCCATAGCTATATGCATGTGTCATCATCTCTATGGAGTACAATATACAAGAGGGAGTCCGAGTGTGGATATCTCAAAAGGAATAGTAGTTTGCCCCCTTCTTTCTTTTTAATTTCATTATCTCTTTTTTCTCCTTTTGTATTTTTTTGGTGGCCTCAATGGTTCTCTCTATTTAATTCTTAATTGTCCTCTTTGGGATCTTTTAATTAGTCCTCTTTGGGATCTTTCCTCACCTTAGGGGCAACACTCTATTTTACAAGGAGTACAGGAGATCTTTCACACTTTACAAAAGTACTCAGCATAAAGAAGATGAAGCTATCATGATGTATGCAAATGTATGCATCTGCCAGTGTAGCAGGATATGCAATGATACTAGCGCGTCATGTAGCAATGATTAGGGCAAGGCCCAACTAGCATGCGGCTCATCGACCAAGCAAAAGCATGTATGACATGAAGATCAAGTCATGAGAAGGTGGAAGTTGCATGTCAATATATCTGGGAAAGGCTATGAAAATGCCTTGATAGGTAGGTATGGTGGCTGTTTTGAGGAAGGATATAAGGAGGTTTATGATGACATAGCGTATCATTCCAAGGGTGTGGATGCACCGGTGAGGTAGGCGCCAACTATCGGAGTTAGAAAAGGCAACGCACGGTATTGAAGAGGCTAGCAAATATGGGAAGGTGGAAGTGTCAACTTTCGAATACTTACATTAGTCCGAAGAACTCATGCACTTAAATTTTTGAGGCAGAACAGTAGGGCAAAGCCCCACTGCAATTTTTCCATTATTAAAATAAAAGACTCCAATTACAAGGTGGCTTGAGATAAGACAAGAAAAAGCAAAAAAAGAAAGTGGAAAAGCCTCAAAAACATAGGCATGAGCCTAAATAGAAGAAGAAAGAAAGAGAAAATAAAATAAATATAAAAAACAAAAATAAAGTCATATTACAGACTCTAGCCAATCATTGAAAGGTTGAGCAAACTTGTTCTTCATCCTATATCTTAGAAGCTTGAGTTCAGCAAAATAAAGTTCCTTCAATTGCAACATAGAAGGATCCATGTTCTTGAAAATTCTATTGTTTCTATTGATCCAAATTGTCCAAGAGGCTATAATGATAATGTCCATTGCAAAGGGGATTTGGAGTTTTGCTTTGATATCCTCAATTATGTCCAGGGTGTGCATATTCTGACTTTTATTAGGGCATACAAAGTCCCAGCATTGGCTAGCAAAAGGGCAACTCCAAAAGAGGTGTCTCAAAGTTTCTTCCTGATCATAGCCCAAGGTGGCACAATTATATGATTCCAGGGTGAAAGATTTCCTTCTAAGGAGGTTTCTGGTATTGAGCCTGTCATGGAGTAATAACCAAAAAAAATACTTTGTGCTTGGTTCGGCAAGAGGTTTCCCACACCCATTTGAAATGAGGAGGAGCAGTGGTGGTTCCAATGATGCTTTTGTAGGCTTTGGATGAACTTAAGGAGCTGTAACCCCAGATGTAACTCCATTTATCCACAGATTCATTACTGTTGCTGTGATTGTAACTCATGCACTTATTATCAGTAACTCTCAAACTAATTAGGAGGTTCACAAAGAGACAAGTACCCCGAGGAGGAGTTTATGGGGGTTTGGTTGTCCTTGCGCATCCTCGACTCATGGTACGTGAGTGTATTCTAATATCCGATCCCTCCAAAGATTAGTGATCCATCTAGTAGCTAGAGTTCTCAACAAGTTCTTATAGTTTTTCGAAAATAAACACGGATTTACCAAAATACGACATCTATCACTAATAGGCTAGAGCTCTTGACACCAAAAGTTCCAACATTACTCACAAAAATACCTCAAAACTATTGCAAATTACTACTACAATTGAATAGCAACCTCAATTACCTACTCAAAGTCAAGACACACAACTCAGTGCAACAAGTCACCTCTCTAAACAAGATAAACATGAAAACTCAAGAGAGTTCCAGCAACAAACTAACTAAAAGCTCTTAAAAAGATAAGCATGAAAACTAAGAGCTAAACATGAAAAAATCTACGAAAAGATAAGAACACACACAAAAAGAAAGATAGGCATGAAAATCCTATTATGTGTTCTAGTTTAAAGTGGAGCGTGTTTCTCTCCCACACAAAGAAAGATGGTTTCTAACTTGTTATGAACAGAAAACAAAGCTAAAGAAAACTAAAAGAATGAAAGTAAAGAGCAATACGCTCCAAGCATAGCACATAACGCATGAAGTGATAAAAATATAGTGGAACGAAGGACGAACTGATAATTGTCTATGGAGAAGGGTATGCACGGGGGCATCCCCAAGCTTAGAAGCTTGAGTCTCCTTGAATATTTCTTGGGGGTGCATGAGGGCATACCCAAGCTTGAGCTTTTGACACTCCCGGATCTTCTTTCATCATCTTCCTTCGCACACTTGAAAACTCCCTTCATACATAGCTCATCATAAGCTGATTAGAGAGGTTATTACCCATAATAAAACAATTTTCTTCTACTGGAAATAAGTATTTTCTTGAAGGGATACTGTTTTTCAAGACCTCCAAATTGTTTTTGCAAATAAAAAGCTAGCCCAAGACTTGCAAAACTGAGAAAAGGCAAAACAGGGCAGAATCTGTGAAAAACAGACCAGCAGGTAGTAAATAATTGTTTTGGGGAACTTCTGCAACACATATAAAAAAACTCAGAACAGACGTTCGAAAGCTAATTGTATAGAGCACACTGTCAAAAAAATTTATGATCAAAAAGATGATCTGGTGATTTATCGTGAATCTTTCCGTCCAAGGACAAAATCTGTTTTCTGGACAACACGTCACAACTTTTGAACTTTCTTGCAATCAGAGGCTAAAATTGGCACAAAGCTTGATAATAAAGATACAATGATGTTGCTACAGTAGTAAAAATCATGAAGAACACTAAAATCTGAAGGAAAAACATCTTTGGTTGCCTCCCAACAATCGCTTTCTTTTACGCCTTTGAGCTAGGCACAAAGAAAAAAAGTTTAAGTTTTATCAAGTGAAAGAGAATAGCTAGCCCGTGTGACGGACTCAAAAGGTAACTTAATCTTTTTTCTAGGGAAGTGTTCCATCCCCTTCTTGAGAGGTAATTGGAATTTTATATTCCCCTCTTTCATGTCAATGACATCACCAACGGTGCGAAGTAAAGGGCGTCCCAAAATAGTTGGACATAAGGGTTCACACTCAATTTCCATAATAACGAAATCAACGGGAACATAATTGTCACTGACCATGATAATAACATCGTCAATCTTCCCCAAAGGTTTCTTTACGGAAGAATCAACAAGATGAACACCAAAATAACATGGATCAAACGGTTCCAATTCAAACATATCATACATTCTTTTGCGCATAACGGAGGTACTAGCTCCAACATCACATAAAGCATAGCAAGAGAAGTTATTCAATTAAATTTTAATCATATGATCCCAACCATCTTCTAGCTTTCTAGGTATGTATGATTCTACCCTAAGCTTCTCCTCCCTAGCTTTAATGAGAGCATTGGTGATATGCTCCGTGAAGGAAAGATTTAGTGTGCTAGTGTGGGGGTCTCTAGACATTTTGTGTAGTTAACTAATAAATTCAGAAAGGGTACAACTATCAAAGTTAATGTCACTACTATCAAAGGTGGTAGTGGTTTCATCTAGGCTCACTTGTTTCAAAGCTTCTATGTTCATAGAAGTTTCTTCTTCTATGGTTGAGGTATTAGCATCACCATTAATTGGTCCAATGGGACTAGGAGTGTGTTGGGTGCTAAGAGTTTGGGTATCCTCAACAACTTGGATAGTAGAAATGTTATGGTATGTAGGAAGGCTCTTAATTCTATCTTCTTCCTCCTTTTCTCTAGACCATATTTCTTTAAGTTTGGCCATCATCCTAATATTTTCATTAATTTGCACTTGAATAGCATTCATAGGAGTGGTCTTCCTCTCCTCGAGGGGAGAAGTTCTAATTTTAAGCATCTCAACATCAAGGGATAAATTGTCTACCTTCAAAGAGAGATTATCTAATTTGTCTAACTTTTCTTCTACACTCTTGTTGAAGGCTTTTTGGGTAGTGATAAATTCCTTAAGCATGCTCTCTAATTCAGAAGTGGAGTTCTTGGTGCTAGGATAAGTGTTTTTGTTCCCATAGTTGTTGGATGGGAACGGTCTAGGATTGCTAGCAAAGTTACTCCTATAAGAATTGTTCTTAAAGTTGTTTCTAGAGATAAAGTTCACATCTACTTGTTCTTGAGCAACCAAGGAATTTAAAGGAACATCATGAGGATCAATAGGAGCTTGCTTGGTAAGTAGAGACATAATCAAGTCAACCTTTTCATTTAGAGAGGAGATCTCCTCGACAAATTTTACCTTCCTACCTGTTGGAGCTCTCTCGGTGTGCCATTGGGAATAGTTGGTCATCATCTCATCTAGTCGTTTTGTGGCAGCACCAAGTGTTGTTGACATAAAGGTTCCTCCTGCGGCCGAATCTAACAGGTTCCGCGAGGTAAATTTCAAGCCTGCATAAAAAGTCTGGATAACCATCCAAGTAGTCAAACCATGTGTAGGGCATTTCTTAACAAGAGATTTCATACGTTCCCAAGCTTGGGCAACATGTTCATTATCCAATTGCTTAAAATTCATAATATTGCTCTTCAATTGGATAATCTTAGCAGGTGGGTAGTACTTCCCAATAAAAGCATCCTTGCACTTATCCAAAGAATATACGCTATTCCTAGGCAAGGATTTAAACCAAATTTTAGCTCCTTCCCTCAAGGAGAATGGAAAAAGCTTAAGCTTAACAATATCACCTTCTTCTTCTTTATACTTTTTCATATGACAAATCTCAACAAAATTACTTAAGTGTAAAGAAACATCATCTCCAGCACCGGAGAATTGTTCTCTCATAATAAGGTTCAGCAAAGCAGGTTTAATTTCATAAGAAGTTGCTGAAGTAGCAGGTGTAGCAATAGGAGTGCAGATAAAATCATTTTTGTTGTGGCTATTGAAGTCACACAACTTGGTGTTTTCAGTGGTACCCATAATAGCAGCAAGCAGGACAAGCAATTTTTTTGTGATTTTTGATGAAGTACACTAAAGCAAGAACTCAAAGGTTAACTAACAAGACTAAAAAGCAAAGATAAAAGATAGCATGCAACTCCCCTTTCTTGTAGAGTGGAGTCCCCGGCAACGACGCCAGAAATTAGCTTGATGGCACTGAAGTAGTGCTCCTCGTTGGCTACCCCAAGTAGAAGGTTGAGATGTTGCGTAGCGTAATTTTTCACAGCAAAGATACCAAGGTTTGTCTCCCGTAGGACTCCGACAAGGACAAGTAGGTGACAACGGCGCTAGAAATTACTAGCACGATAGTTGATGTGGACCTGCACACAGATACAAATAACTTTGCTCCCAATGAGTACAGCGAGGTTGTTAATCTCTCCGGCCTTGCTGCTAACAAAGGGTCAAACGCAAGATATAAAAGGTAATGATAACTGCAACTAGAAAGTAAAACTGGAAGTAAATTGAGGGTGTAAACAGTGGTGGAAATATGGACCGACGTCCAATGAAGTTCACTAGTGATGTCTCTCTCCCAAAAGACGATAAAAAACTATGCAAGGTGAACAAATTACAACTGAGCAATTGACAGGATTAAAAACGCACCGCAATGCTAACTATGCTACAAAATAAAGAAGAGGCTCAAAAGCATCGGCAGTACGCATATATAAGTAGACCGAAATCCATTTGCATCTACTACTAATCATCCACCTTGAAATATCTATCCAGAACATCTCACGGGTATTAAGTTGCGAGCCCCACCCAAAGTGTAAACCCAAAGAAATAGACAACTACATTAAAAGAACTTTGCATAAAGTAAACAATTCCAGCAACCGTGGTTACAAGCACCGTTGTTTTCCACCTTGTGGCAACATCACATCCCCTAGCCTCATGTTTCTGTCACTCAAGCTAGTCATGGGGGGGGGCATGAACCCACAATCATGCATAACGCTCCCTCTTGGAGTTACTACCTACTACTTGGCCAAAGCAATAAACAACAACGGAGAACATGCAGGAATTACTCAAGAACAAAAATATAGAAGAGAAGAACCAGATATATTACTCATCACAATATGAACTTAGTCTCATAATCCATCAGATACTAGCAAACTCAACATAGCAACAACAGAAAGAATTACATATGTGTACCTACCCAGATTTCGCAAAAATTAAAAAATTTATTTTCGATGTGAATTGTTTGATTGTCCGATTTGTTAGCTGTGTTTGCATCCCCGATTTATCTATCGGCGATTATTTTTCCCCCTATTATCTCGTACCGGACGGAGACCGACCCTTGCCACCCTGATACTCGACCTTTGCGACACCGAGTTTCACCCGGTCACCGTCGCGAAAACCGCACGAGACCAGCCGAAGCCAACGGAACGAAAAACCCCGTTTAATAATTAAACGGGTTATTTTTATAGCGCGTCGGAAAGTGTTCTCGGAACGGTTCCAGCGCGAGGTGAACGCCGCCGGCTCGATGGGCTGATTGCGCATTTCGAAGTTTTACCCGAATCAGAGGTCTTGTGGACCCCCGGCGGTGACAAACGTAAACACCGCGCACGCGAGAGAAAAACCGGGGATGCTTTTGCAAACTGCCAGCCACCTGGGCTATATAAAGACCACCACTCTCCCACCCCTTTCTAGGGTTTCCCTAGTCCAAAATTGCAGCCACTCCCCTCACATTTTGCCCCAAAAACTCCCCCTAGCCCTCCAAATCTGAGATTTTTGCTCCCCTGCGATCTGGACCGTCAGATCCGGAGATCCGACGGCCCAGATGCGCCCTGGTCTCCTCTCTCTCTCCACCTGCTCCCGAGCGCCTCACCGCCGCCAGCCTCCACCGCGCGCCGCTGGACCCGAGGCTGCCGCCGGCAGGCTGCAGCAGCCAGGACCCCATCGATGCAGCCGCCATGGCCATGGACGAGCTCGGCCAGGAGCTCGCCCGGCCCCACGACATCCTCGCTCCGCCCAGTACGCGCCCCCCCTAGCTGGATCTGGCCGGCGCCCGGCTGCTCCGCCCTCCATCGCGCCTGAACCGCTCCTGTACGACGCCCCTCGTCGCCGGTGGCCGGCCTGCCGCCGCTGCAGTGCTTGTCCTGGACGAGGACGAGCCCCGCGCTCTCCCGCTTGTGCGCCTCTGCTGGGCCGGCGCGCCTCAGCAGCCCACTCCGCCGCTCACGGCCAGTTGGGCCTCGGCCCAGCTAGGTGAGCTCCTTTTCTTTTTTTCTTTTTTGCTTTTTTTGTTGTTTCCGTAGTGGGCTCGGCCCAATAGGCCGATCTGTTAAGTGGCGCGCATGGGCAATGTTTAGCCTCTTTCTCTTTCCTGCTTAGGCCCAGAGTCTCTGTTTCGGCCCGAGAACGCCTAGTTCATTTTTTTCTGGTTTAATAAAATTGCAGATTGTATTAATTTTTTTGCGATGCGTGTATCTTTTAAACCGTACCTTGGATCACGACGCTTTAAACATGAAACTTGCTTAGAATTTTGTCTAGTATAATAAAATGTGCTCTTTTGCCATGTTTGACTTTGTTTAGCTACGGTTTACCTTCTAATTACAACCCTTGCCACTGTAAACTGTAATTGCCATAACTTTTTAACCGTTGCTCCAAATAAAATGTTTCTTACATGTAACTTGACTAGAATTGCATGTAGATTGTGTTTATGCTGCTCTTGCTTGCTAATAAAAATAATAAAATATTGTTTAGGACAAAATAGTACCAAACATTATAATTTTCGTGGGGTAAATAGTGATGAGCATGTTTAGGAGTTTGCCCCATTTAAATTGACTAGCATAGATAGTTTACTTTATGCTTCACCTTTTGCCATGTTTGTGTGACATGCCATGCTTGGGTGATATGCCATGTTAATAACCTCTGCTCACCTTGTGTAGCTCAACAACTTTAACCATCGTAAAACGTGCAGTATCGTCGTGTGTGACGAGTACTCCACTTAACCTATTAGTAACCGCTCTCGACGGTAGGTGCGATGTCTCGTGTTGCCTTCTTGTTGATGCTTGCTCGTGTTTTCTTCGTAGTAATAGATGCTTGCTTGTCAATTGCTTTCTAGTGTTTCCTTCTTGTCTTCTTCCGCGGGTACATCTCGGAGACAATGCGAGCCTGCGATCAACTACACCTTCGGAACCTGACTTATCAACAGGCAAGGACTATACATTACTTATGATCCATTCTATTTCAACCAGCGGTTTGCATGCTAGTCTAGGTCAGGTTCGATGTTTGATCCTACCACATGTTTACAACCTCTTTCAAACCGATACATCCATGTACCCTCCCAGCAAACCATGTACTGCTATGTTACTATTAGTCGTTGCTCAGCCCCTGCTTAGTATGCATGCTTAGGATGCTACGATGTTACCCTGCCCTGTTACTCCTTGGTTTTGGGTATCACATTTTTATATTGTTGTTGATGATATGATTATTATAATGTTGACTATATTCGACGAAGGATGGAAGCTCTAGGCTATCCCGCCCCGACGCTTTGTTCCTGTCGAGTCACCTAGGTCCCGAGTTCCGGGTATTGGTTTTAAGACTGAGCTAGGCTAACCGCGTGTGGGATTTTATGGGGTCCCCTTTTATTACCGACCTAGCGTCAAACATGTCTAGTGGTGGCCCAAGCGGATTTACCATTTGAAAACATGCATATATATCTGTCGGGTCGCTCCTAGCAGATATCCTTTAAAACAACCCAGACCAGCAGAGACATGGTTTCCCTATTGGTCCACCTTTGACCGGCGAGGGCCCGAGGCCTCACGTGACGCGTCTCGGTAACCCAAACCCTGTTGAGACGGAAGAGTATGATCCGAGAGCGTGGCCAGCTTTTGGATTGGGTGTCGACTTCCCGGGGGCCACCCGGTTTTTTTCGTTGTTAGTTAGAGGGACCTGTCGTTTCGGATCTCTTGGAACTAAATCATAAAATGGTTGCCTGTGATGGGTAGCAACTGAGAGAGATGGGCGTGCGTGCGGAGCCTTGTAATGGGCAGTTGGTACACCCCTGCATGGTTAAATATTTTCGAGAAGCCCTGTCCACGGTTATGGACGACTTGAGACCTACTCCTTGTTCATAGACAACAACAACTGAGATAATCTTAATATACCTTGATCACGTGTGTGTGCCTTGACTGCTTCTTCTTCGTCGCGATGCGAAGAGGAGGACAAGGATATGTAGGTGTTATGTTTGCGTAAGTAGGTGGATGTAACAACCTAGTTTTCACAAAAATTAAAATTTTGTTTTTGGTGTGAATTGTTTGATTGTCTGATTTGTTTGCGGTGTTTGCATCCCCGATTTATCGATCGGCGATTATTTTTCCCCCTCTTATCTCGTACCGGACGGAGACCGACCCTTGCCACCCATGACACTCGACCTTTGCGACACCGGGTTTCACCCGATCACCGTCGCGAAAACCGCACGAGACCAGCCGCAACCAACAGAACGAAAAACCCCGTTTAATAATTAAACGGGATATTTTATAGCGCGCCGAAAAGTGTTTTCGGAACGGTTCCAGCGCGAGGTGAACGCCTCCAGCTCGACTCGCTGATCGCGCAGTTCGAAGTTTTACCAGAATCGGAGGTACTGCGGACCCCCGGCGGTCAGAAACGTGAGCACCGCGCACGCGAGATAAAAACCGGGGATGTTTTTGCAAACTGCCAGCCACCGGGGCTATATAAAGACCACCACACTTCCACCCATTTTTAGGGTTTCCCTAGCCACAAAATTGCAGCCACCCCCTCACAATTGCCCCATTTTCGCACCAAACCCTAGTCCAGATCTGAGATCCAACCCAATGGGTTCTGGACCGTCAGATCGGCCGATCTGACGGCCAGGAAGCTGCCACGTCGCCTGGAGGACCTCCTCTCTCCTCTCTCCTTGCGCAGCCGTCTCCAGCCCGAGGGCCACGGCGCCGCCTCCGACCAGCCGCCGGCTACAGCCGAGCCGGGACGCCGACCACCACCTCTCCTCCCTTCCCTCCTTTCCTCTGCTCACCGCCTCCCCTCTCCCGCTGTATAGGACGCCGCCGGCCACCGCGGTGCCATGGCACGAGCTCGCCGGCCTCGCGAGATCCGGCCGCAGCCGCCCCGACGCCTCCTCGCCGCGGCTGCCCTGCACCCCACCGGCGACCCCGCCGCCCGGATCCGCCAGCCACCGCTCCGACGACCCCGTCCCCGACCACCTAGCGCCGCCCTCGTCGGTGCAGCAGGCCGCCGGCGCCGCCGGCCAGGGAGCCGCTGTCGTCGTCCGCCCGTCCCCGATCCGATTTGGATCGGGACGAAGCCACCAGAGCCGTTGCCAGGTGGGCCGGCCTCAGCCCCAGGCCCAGCCGGCGCCTCCCTCCCAGCAGCCAGCCCGAGCCCAAGCCGCCAGGCCTCCCAGGCCACTGTTGGGCCGCAGCCCATGGGTGAGGGCCCGTCCTCGCTAGTTTTTTTTTTTATTTTTTTATTTTTCCTCGTGACTAGAATTTCTGCTAAGTCATGTGCTGTTTTGCTGCTGTAACCAGTTTTGCGCTTAGTTTAACGTGCGAACCATAGCTCCGATGAACGTGCTCCCAAAACGAAAACTACTTAGAATTGCGGGTACTTTAATCCGTCTTTTGTGATGTTTTGCATTTGAGGCCATCTCGATTGTGTAAATGTGTGATGAACAGGGCATCAGGCCGTTAACTGCTAATCTTTCCTGGTAAGTGCTGCTGTTATTTATTTTGTTGAAACTTCGGGCGACGGTTGCTTCGCAACCGTGCATCGAAATTGAGTGATTCCTTTTGCGTTGCGTTAAGCATTGTTTCTACTTCAGTTTCATGCATTTACATGCCATAATTTCTAGTTGCATCATGATTGTATCTTGCTCCAAAGTAGCTACTCTGCTGTTAGTGTGCTGCTGTTTATATTTTGTTGCAACTTCGGTCGACGAGTGTGTCGCGACCGTTTATCAGAATTGAGTGATTCCAATTGCATATAGTTAAGCATCATGACTACTTTCATCCCATGTATTTCTATGTCATGTTGCTGCAATGTTGCATATAGATTTACCCCTGTTTATACAGCTTGTGCCCGTAACTTGTTTTGCTTGTATCTTTTTAACCGTAACTCCACTTTTTCGTGTACTTTGTGTTTATGCTATTGTTTGTTGTTGTTAACCAACCTAAAATATGGTTTAGGGCATAACAGTACCAAATCCTTTAATTGTCGTGGGGCACTTAGTGTATGCCATGTTTAGGATTGTGCCTCACTTAAATTGTCTAGCATAGATAGTTTATTTTATGCTTAACCTCTTGAAATGTTTGTGTGCTATGCCATGATTGTTTGAGTTTCCATGTTAATAACCGTTGGTTGATCACCTGTAGCTAAGCAACTTGAACCACCGTAAACGTGCGGTATTCGTCGTGTGTGACCGATACCCCACTTAAACTGTTAGTAACCGTTCTCGACGGTAGATCCGTATCGCGTTGCCGTGTCGTGTGCGGTATTCTTGATCTTGTGTTGCCCCGTAGTAATAGAGTGCTTGCTCGTTGATTGCTTTCCAGTGTTTATCGTCTTGTGTGCTTCCGCGGGTACCTCTCGGAGAAGATGCGAGCTTGCGATCAACTACACCTTCGGAACCCGACTTATCAACAGGCAAGGACTATACATTACTTATGATCCATTCTATTTCAACCAGCGATTTGCATGCTAGTCTAGGTTAGGTCGATGTTTGAACCTACCACATGTTTACAGCCTCTTTCAAACCGATACAGCCATGTCCCCTCCCAGCAAACCTTGTATTGCTATGTTACTATTGCTCGTTGCTCAGCCCCTGCTTAGTATGCATGCTTAGGATGCTACGATGTTCCCCTGTTACTCTTTGGGTTGGGATATCACATTATTATATTTTTGTTGATGTTATGGTTATTACAATGTTGACTATATTCGACGAAGGATGGAAGGTCTAGGCTATCCCGCCCCGACGCTTTGTTCCATTCGAGTCACCTAGGATCCGAGTTCCGGGTATTGGTTTTAAGACTGAGCGTGCCTAACCGCGTGTGGGATTTTATGGGGTCCCCTTTTCTTACCTACCTAGCTTCAAGCATTTCTAGTGGTGGCCCAAGCTGATTTACCATTTGAAACCGTGTGTGTGCTGGTCGTACGCCAGTTGTTTACAAACCAACCTGGACCACTTTGTCCGGCTGAGGACCCCGTGTCCCATGTGTGATTAACAGGCTATATGAGGTAGAGACCAGATCGAGAGCGCGGCCGGCTCCTGAGATGGATGTCGACTCACCGGGGGCCACCCGGATTTGTTCGTTGTTAGTTAGAGGGACCTGTCGTTTCGGATCTCTTGGAAATAAATCATAAAATGGTTGCCTGTGATGGGTAGTAACTGAGAGTGATGGACGTGCGTGTGGAGCCTCGTAATGGGCAGTTGGTACACTCCTGCAGGGTTAAATATTTTCGAGAAGCCGTGTCCACGGTTATGGACGACTTGAGACCTAATCCTTGTTCATAGACAACAACAACTGGGATAATTTTAATACAACTTGATCAACGTGTGTGTGTGCCTTGACTGCTTCTTCTTCGTCGGGATGCGAAGAGGAGGACAGGGATAGGATAGGTGTTATGATTGCGCAAATAGTTGATAGCAAGACTTGTTGGAGGCGATTCCTCATCGAATGCTTGGCTTCTTATCTTACTCTCTAGATCGTTAGCCACTTCATAAATGCTAGTGCGGCAACAACCTCACCACTTACCCCTTCCTTACTGTAAACTACTAGTTGTCCTAGAATGACGAGTGATGAAGTCCTTGCTGGGTCAGATGACCACTACAGTTGGATGCTGAGTACCTCTGTACTCATGATACTACCCCCAAACTCTTTTCAGGGTTCGTGATCGACAACAGGTTTGGTGATCGACGTTTCACGTGGAGACTCAACGACGACTAGTTAGGCGGATCCCGGCGGAGGGCCTGGACCCGTGTGGTTATCGGGATCGATGTTTTTCTCTTTGCCACTAGGCATTTGATTGTAGTCTGTACTCAGACATGTATCTTCCGCTGTTGTATTGTATTAAGGAAGTTGTATGCCGATTGTATGAGATGTTGTATCCTTGTATCTGTAATATTGTGATATCATGTTGGAAATCCGGGGCATATGGCATTGTCATATGTCGCTGTGGGACCGATATGTGCTTCGTCCCCAGATCTGGATGGAAACATCTAGATCTAGAACAGTACCGCATATCGGGCCTTACAACTTGGTATCAGAGCCTTACCGACGGTAGGATCCCTTCTCTGGCCGAAGTCGAGTCTAGACAAAATTATTTTGTAGTTACTAAGTTAGATATCGGAGAGTAGGAATCTTTTTACTCCTTACCCTTGCTCTGGTCAGGACAAGTGTCGTAAGTGTTTTAATTCTTGCCTTATCCCCTTCAAAACTCTAGGATCTCGAGTGTGTGGAGTATCGGAACCGTTACAATGCCTTGCTTGCAGCGTATTGTCTCGATTCCGAGCTCAGGTGGGAATTCCTGTAGTATCTCTAGCTTCTCCGATTTTGGGTATCATTTGGGTCATCCATTGCCATCCATCCTTTTGCCCTGTGTTTTCACGACTTGCGTCGAAAAGCATTATCCCTTTGACCAGGTTTTAGTAGCCGTTCTTCCTCTTGACACCTGATGGTTTCGAACTTCGACGTCGCCATCTCTCTGCGGAAAATTTATCTCGAAAGAAGTTCGACGTCGACATGGAGCAGAGTCCCTTGTTGGTGGTGTTGAAGATCGTCGACTCTCTTCTTTTTCTCTCCCCCTCTCCCCCGGATCGTCCTGGATCTCGAGACGAGATCCCTTGATGAGGGTGTTGTATTGTAACAACCCAGTTTTCACAAAAATTACAATTTTGTTTTCAGTGTGAATTGTTTGATTATCTGATTTGTTTGCGGTGTTTGCATCCCCGATTTATCGATCGGCGATTATTTTCCCCCCTCTTATCTCGTACCGGACGGAGACCTACCCTTTCCACCCATGACACTCGACCTTTGCGACACCGGGTTTCACCCGATCACCGTCGCGAAAACCGCACGAGACCAGCCACAACCAACAGAACGAAAAACCCCGTTTAATAATTAAACCGGATATTTTATAGCGCACCGGAAAGTGTTTTCGGAACGGTTCCAGCGCGAGGTGAACGCCTCCGGCTCGACTCGCTGATCGCGCAGTTCGAAGTTTTACCTGAATCGGAGGTACTGCGGACCCCCGGCGGTCAGAAACGTGAGCACCGCGCGCGCGAGATAAAAATCGGGGATGTTTTTGCGAACTGCCAGCCACCGGGGCTATATAAAGACCACCAACTTCCAGCCATTTTTAGGGTTTCCCTAGCCACAAAATTGCAGCCACCCCCTCACAATTGCCCCATTTTCGCACCAAACCCTAGTCCAGATCTGAGATCCAGCCCAATGGGTTCTGGACCGTCAGATCGGCCGATCTGACGGCCAGGAAGCTGCCACGTCGCCTAGAGGACCTCCTCTCTCCTCTCTCCTTGCGCAGCCGTCTCCAGCCCGAGGGCCACGGCGCCACCTCCGACCAGCCGCCGGCTACAGCCGAGCCGGGACGCCGACCACCACCTCTCCTCCCTTCCCTCCTTTCCTCTGCTCACCGCCTCCCCTCTCCCCCTGTATAGGACGCCGCCGGCCACCGCGGTGCCATGGAACGAGCTCGCCGGCCTCGCGAGATCCGGCCGCAGCCGCCCCGACGCCTCCTCGCCGCGGCTGCCCTGCACCCCACCGGCGACCCCGCCGCCCGGATCCGCCAGCCACCGCTCCGACGACCCCGTCCCCGACCACCTAGCGCCGCCCTCGTCGGTGCAGCAGGCCGCCGGCGCCGCCGGCCAGGGAGCCGCTGTCGTCGTCCGACCGTCCCCGATCCGAGTTGGATCGGGACGAAGCCACCAGAGCCGGTTCCAGGTGGACCGGCCTCAGCCCCAGGCCCATCCGGCGCCTCCCTCCCAGCAGCCAGCCCGAGCCCAAGCCGCCAGGCCTCCCAGGCCACTGTTGGGCCGCAGCCCATGGGTGAGGGCCCGTCCTCGCCAGTTTTTTTTTTAATTTATTTTTCCTCGTGACTAGAATTTCTGCTAAGTCATGTGCTGTTTTGCTGCTGTAACCAGTTTTGCGCTTAGTTTAACGTGCGAACCATAGCTCTGATGAACGTGCCCCCAAAACGAAAACTACTTAGAATTGCGGGTACTTTAATCCGTCTTTTGTGATGTTTTGAATTTGAGGCCATCTCGATTGTGTAAATGTGTGATGAACAGGGCATCAGGCCGTTAACTGCTAATCTTTCCTGGTAAGTGCTGCTGTTATTTATTTTGTTGAAACTTCGGGCGACGGTTGCTTCGCAACCGTGCATCGAAATTGAGTGATTCCTTTTGCGTTGCGTTAAGAATTGTTTCTACTTCAGTTTCATGCATTTACATGCCACAATTGCTTGTTGCATCATGATTGTATCTTGCTCCAAAGTAGCTACTCTGCTGTTAGTGTGCTACTGTTTATATTTGTTTGCAACTTCGGTCGACGAGTGTGTCGCGACCGTTTATCGGAATTGAGTGATTCCAATTGCATATAGTTAAGCATCATATCTACTTTCATCCCATGTATTTCTATGTCATGTTGCTGCAATGTTGCATATAGATTTACCCCTGTTTATACATCTTGTGCCCGTAACTTGTTTTGCTTGTATCTTTTTAACCGTAACTCCACTTTTTCGTGTACTTTGTGTTTATGCTATTGTTTGTTGTTGTTAACCAACCTAAAATATGGTTTAGGGCATAACAGTACCAAATCCTTTAATTGTCGTGGGGCACTTAGTGTATGCCATGTTTAGGATTGTGCCTCACTTAAATTGTCTAGCATAGATAGTTTATTTTATGCTTAACCTCTTGAAATGTTTGTGTGCTATGCCATGCTTGTTTGAGTTTCCATGTTAATAACCGTTGGTTGATCACCTGTAGCTAAGCAACTTGAACCACCGTAAACGTGCGGTATTCGTCGTGTGTGACCGATACCCCACTTAAACTGTTAGTAACCGTTCTCGATGGTAGATCCGTATCGCGTTGCTGTGTCGTGTGCGGTATTCTTGATCTTGTGTTGCCCCGTAGTAATAGAGTGCTTGCTCGTTGATTGCTTTCCAGTGTTTATCGTCTTGTGTGCTTCCGCGGGTACCTCTCGGAGAAGATGCGAGCTTGCGATCAACTACACCTTCGGAACCCGACTTATCAACAAGCAAGGACTATACATTACTTATGATCCATTCTATTTCAACCAGCGGTTTGCATGCTAGTCTAGGTTAGGTCGATGTTTGAACCTACCACATGTTTACAGCCTCTTTCAAACCGATACAGCCATGTCCCCTCCCAGCAAACCTTGTATTGCTATGTTACTATTGCTCGTTGCTCAGCCCCTGCTTAGTATGCATGGTTAGGATGCTACGATGTTCCCCTGTTACTCTTTGGGTTGGGATATCACATTATTATATTTTTGTTGATGTTATGGTTATTACAATGTTGACTATATTCGACGAAGGATGAAAGGTCTAGGCTATCCCGCCCCGACGCTTTGTTCCATTCGAGTCACCTAGGATCCGAGTTCCGGGTATTGGTTTTAAGACTGAGCGTGCCTAACCGCGTGTGGGATTTTATGGGGTCCCCTTTTCTTACCTACCTAGGTTCAAGCATTTCTAGTGGTGGCCCAAGCTGATTTACCATTTGAAACCGTGTGTGTGCTGGTCGTACGCCAGTTGTTTACAAACCAACCTGGACCACTTTGTCCGGCTGAGGACCCCGTGTCCCATGTGTGATTAACCGGCTATATGAGGTAGAGACCAGATCGAGAGCGCGGCCGGCTCCTGAGATGGATGTCGACTCACCGGGGGCCACCCGGATTTGTTCGTTGTTAGTTAGAGGGACCTATCGTTTCGGATCTCTTGGAACTAAATCATAAAATGGTTGCCTGTGATGGGCAACAACTGAGAGTGATGGACGTGCGTGCAGAGCCTCGTAATGGGCAGTTGGTACACCCCTGCAGGGTTAAATATTTTCGGGAAGCCGTGTCCACGGTTATGGACGACTTGAGACCTACTCCTTGTTCATAGACAACAACAACTGAGATAATTTTAATACAACTTGATCAACGTGTGTGTGTGCCTTGACTGCTTCTTCTTCGTCGGGATGCGAAGAGGAGGACAGGGATAGGATAGGTGTTATGATTGCGCAAATAGTTGATAGCAAGACTTGTTGGAGGCGATTCCTCATCGAGTGCTTGGCTTCTTATCTTACTCTCTAGATCGTTAGCCACTTCATAAATTCTTGTGCGGCAGCAACCTCACCACTTACCCCTTCTTTACCGTACACTACTAGTTTTCCTAGAATGACGAGTGATGAAGTCCTTGCTGGGTCAGATGACCACTACAGTTGGATGCTGAGTAGCTCTGTACTCATGATACTAACCCCAAACTCTTTTCAGGGTTCGTGATCGACAACAGGTTTGGTGATCGACGTTTCACGTGGAGACTCGACGACGATTAGTTAGGCGGATCCCGGCGGAGGGCCTGGACCCGTGTGGTTATCGAGATCGATGTTTTTCTCTTTGCCACTAGGCATTTGATTGTAGTCTGTACTCAGACATGTATCTTCCGCTGTTGTATTGTATTAAGGCAGTTGTATGCCGATTGTATGAGATGTTGTATCCTTGTATCTGTAATGTTGTGATATCATGTTGGAAATCCGGGGCATATGGCATTGTCATATGTCGTGGTGGGACCGATATGTGCTTCGTCCCCGGATCTGGATGGAAACATCTAGATCTGGAACAGTACCGCATATCGGGCCTTAAAGTGGATAGCAAGACTTGTTGGAGGCGAATCCTCATCGAATGCTTGGCTCTTATCTTACTCTCTAGATCGTTAGCCACTTCATAAATGCTAGTGCGGCAGCAACCTCACCACTTACCCCTTCCTTACCGTAAACTACTAGTTGTTCTAGAATGGCGAGTGATGAAGTCCTTGCTGGGTCAGTTGACCACTATAGTTGGATGCTGCGTACTTCTGTACTCATGATACTACCCCCAAACTCTTTTCAGGGTTCTTGATCGACAACAGGTATGCTGATCGACGTTTCACGTGGAGACTCGACGACGACTAGTTAGGCGGATCCCGGCGGAGGGCCTGGACCCGTGTGGTTATGGGGATCGATGATTTTCTCTTTGCCACTAGGCATTTGGTTGTAGTCTGCACTCAGACATGTATCCTTGTATCTATAATGTTGTGATATCATGTTGGAAATCAGGGGCATATGGCATTGTCATATGTCGCGGTGGGACCGATATGTGCATCATCCTCGGATCTGGATGGAAACATCTAGATCTGGAACAGTACCGCATATCGGGCCTTACAATATGTGCCTTGATCATGTAGGGCAGCTCACAAGGTCTAATCCATGAAGAACAAAGAGGGGGAGAGGACATCACATAGCTACTGATCATGGACCCATGGTCCAAGGTGGATTACTCACGGCTCATCCAGGAAGCGTCCATGGTGGTGGAGAAACTCCCGGAGGTCAATCCTCCCTCCGGCAGGGTGCCGGGAAGAGGTCTTCTGTGCTCCCGATCTTGGAAGCGCGACGGCGGCGGAACAGAGGCGAGATCGCGAAAAAGGGTTCTGTCCTCGGGGGTTTTGGGACGAGAGAGATATATATGACGCTCTTTTATATTTGGACGCTCAGGATCCGGATCCAGAGCGTCCTCGGGGGTTCCGGCGCGACATCACCCTAGGCCATGCCCCCTGGCCGCTTGGGCACCAGGTGGGGCCCCTCTAGCCACCCTTCGGGCATCTGGAAGCTTCCGGTACACTGATTTTTTTATATTTTTTTCCGGAATTTTTCTGGCATTTTACAGAACGGGAAAACCTGAAATAAAAAGACAGCAGAAAACATAAACTGGCACTGGGGTGCACTGAGTTAATATGTTAGTCCAAATATGATCAAAAGTGTATGAAAGTGTATCAAAAGCATAGCAATATCACCCAAAACATGCATGGAGCAAGCAGAAATTATAGATACGTTTGGGATGTATCAACATCCCCAAGCTTAATTCCTGCTCTTCCTTGAGTAGGTGAATGATAACAAGCATAATTTTTGTGGTGACATGCTACCAACCATATAAGAACTATTTAAGTAAAGAAAGAAAGGCATGTAATTCAATTCAAGTCATAACATGCAAGACTCTATATTAGCATTGAGACAAGCAACACAAGAACATAAAGGTGCAAGAGCTCTCGCTGTCCGTGACTCGAATGTCTCCAAATGGTGTTTGCGTGAAAGAAGTGGGAGATGGGAATATGTAACAGCCTGGAATTCCACCCTAATTAAATTTTTTTGTTTCTTTATTTTGTTGATTGTTAGAAGTGTTTGAAGTGGTTGCTTCACCAATTTATTAATTGGTGAATATTTCCCCCTCTTTCTCGTATCGGATGCAAGACACAACCCTTTTCCCAACGGCACACGACCTCGCTGCAGTACCGGGAAAATCACCCAATCACCGTCGCAACTTTCGGCACAAGACCAGCCATCACCATCGGCGCGAAAACCCCCATTTATATTTAAATGGGTTATTTTATCGGGAGGTGTTCGACGTTCTCTTTTGGCGTTAACCATTCCAGACGACGTCAGTTCGGTGCTTTGAGGCGGTATTTTGAATTCCGCGCGATTTCGACTTCGTCGGGTAGGTGAACGTTGGGATGTGCTAGGACTAGTAGCCGATGTAATCCGAGGGGCGTATTTACAAAATGCCGTGCGCACTATTAGCTGGACCCCCGGATTCCCCTCTTATCTTTGGATGCTAGCCCACCCAAAAAACCGGACCCGAAACGGGCCATTTTGTGGCCCGAAAACTCCTCCCAAACACCCACCTACTATATATAGTAGGCTATCCTGCCTATTTTGGACAACCCTAGCCCTACACGCCTTAGAATCCGCACCAGCCCTCTCCCCTCCGCCACCTAGCCAACCTCCCACACCAGATCCGGATCAGACGCTGTGGACCGTCCGATCCGAAATGAGCGGCGCAGGGCCAGCCACGTCACCACTCCTCCCCGCCCCCGTGCTCCTCCCGTGGAGGTCCTCCTCTACCCCGAGCGACCCCGCCGGCACGCCGCTCCGGCCGCCGGCGAGCCCAGCTGCCGCCGGCACCTGCAGGTCTCCCTCTCCTCTCCTCCCGTGTCTCCCTCTCTCCTCTAACCCTCATCTCTTTTTCTATCAGCCATGGCCACCATTCGGGCCTTCGACCAGGAGCTCGGACCGCCTCTCATGGACGCCGCCGCCGACCAGGTCCGGCGAGTCTTCGGCCGGATCCGCACCGCCCGACCCCGTTCCCGCCTTCCTCGTCCGCGCCTCTCTCTCCTGGCCACCTCCCGCCGGCGAGGCAGCTGCACCGGCGCTGCCCGTGCCTCTGTCCCGTGTGAGACGAGGACGAGTGTTCCCGTCCGCTCGCTCAATCCAATCGGTGGGCCGGTCCAGCACCAGCCAGCCGCGGCCTGCAGCCCAGCGCGCCCCGCGCGGCCGAACTGCTCCGCGCCAGCCTGGGGCTATTCACCACCCAGGGTGCACCCGCGCTAAGCCTCGCCCACGCCTTCATGGGCCTCGGCCCAAAGGTGAGGAGCGCCTCTTTTTTTCCTGTTGCTGTGGGCTTGGCCCAATACCTGTATTGCTATGTGATGCCTAGTGTGCTATTTAGCTATCATACGCCCACCTGGTTAGGCCCAATAGTTGTAGTTTCGGCCCAGTAATGTTTTTTTTGCTTTCCTAGGCTTTTTTAAATTCCAGATTGTGTTGTTTTTTGCAAGGCCGATATATTTTCGACGGTAGCTCGGATCGAGACGCTCCTTACATGCAAGTTGCTCCCTTTTGTGCATAGATTAATAAAATGTGATCCTTTGCCATGTTTGCACTTGTCTACATGATGCTTTTCTGTTATTTACATCGCATGCCACCGTAAATGTAATAGACCATAACTTTTTAACCGTTGCTCCGATTAAAATGTTTCTTATATGCATCTTGGCTAGAATTTCGTGAAGGTTGTGAATATGGTATTCTTGCTTGCTAATAAAAATAATAAAATATGTTTCGGGCAGAACAGTACCAAATGCAATAATTATCGTGGGGTCCGTAATAGTTGCCATGTATAGGTTTTACCCCCCACTTAAAGTGACTAGATTAGAAAGTTTATTTATGCTTCACCTCTTGCCATGATTGTGTGATATGCCATGCTTGGGTGAGATACCATGTTAACAACCTTGCTCATGTTGTGTAGCTAAACAACTTGAACCATCGTAAATGTGCGGTAACGTCCTGTGTGACGGATACTCCACTTAACCTATTAGTAACCGCTCTCGACGATAGATGCGATATCGTAGTGCGTTGCCTCGTCTTGTCTTCTTGTTGTTGCTTGCTCGTGATTGCTTCGTAGTAATAGATGCATCTCCGTTGATTGCCTTCCCAGTGTTTACTTCTTGTGTGCTCCCACGGGTATTCTCGGAGACGATGCGAGCTTGCGATCGACTGCACCTTTGACTTTGTCTTCTCATCAGGTAAGGGGGAGCATATATCATGCTTATAACTTTCAGCTCACTCGCGCCTAGGTGTAGCATAAAACGATTACTTGATACTACCACTTCATATTCATGCCTCTCAATTAAACCCAAACAACCATGTCCTCCACATCCCAGCAAACCTTGTTCGGCTATGATACTATTACTCGCTGCTCAACCACTGCTTAGTATGCATGCTAGGATGCTATCAACTTTTACCTCCTGATACTCCTTGGATTGGGCTATCACATTATTATATTGTTGTGGATGATATGATTATTATAATGTTGACTATACTCGACGAAGGATGAAAGGTCTAGGCTATCCCGCCCCGACGCTTTGTTCCATTTGAGTCACCTAGGATCCGAGTTCCGGGTATTGGTTCTAAGACTGAGCGTGCCTAACCATGTGTGGGATGCTATGGGATCCCCTTGTCTTAACTACCTAGCTGCAAGAATTTCTAGTGGTGGCCCAAGCTGATTTTACCATTTGAGAAACCGTGTGCGTAACTAGTCTGCAGCCAGTGGATTTAAAACAATCCGGGTCAGTGGGATGGTATATCCTGTTGGTCCACACCTGGAAGCTAGGGAGCCATCCCGGGCGAGGGTAGGTTATCTCGACCTCGTCCAGACGGTAGAGACCGATTCGAGAGCGCGGCCGACTTTTGAGTTTGATGTCGACTCACTGGTGGCCACCCGGATTTGTGCATTGTTAGTTAGAGGGACTGTGACGTCCGAATATCTCGGAACAAATCTTCAATGAGTGTCTTTAACGGGCCTGACTGAGAGAGCTTGGCGTGCGTGCGGAGCCTTGTAATGGGCAGTTGGTACACTCCTGCAGGGTTAAATCTTTTCGAGAAGCCGTGTCCATGGTTATGGACTACTTGGAACCTACGTCTTGTTCATAGATAACATCAACTGAATCATAACAAAAACTTGATCAACGTGTGTGTGCCTTGACTGCTTCTTCTTCATTGGGTGATGAAGAGGAGGACAATGATAGGATAGGTGTTATGTCTGCGTAAGTAGCTGATAGAAAGACTTGTTGGAGGCGATTCCTCATTGAATGCTTGGTTCTCCTCTTACTCTAAATAGATCGTTAGCCACCTCATATATTGCTAGTGCGATTGCAACCTCACCACTACCCCCATCTTACCGTGAGAAGTTAGTTACAAGACTTGTTGATATAGCTGACCCCTTTCTTCTCTCTTTTACACACGTTCTGCAAACGATCTTGGACTTAAGAGGAGCTCCACGACGACTAGTTAGCTGGATCCCGACGGAGAGCCTGGACCCATGTGGTTACGGGAATGGTGTGTTTTACCTTTGCCACTAGGCATTTGATTGTAGTCTGTACTCAGACATGTATCTTCCGCTGATGAAATGTATTAATGCAGTTGTATGCCGATTGTATTAGATGTTGTATCCTTGTAGCTGTAATGTTGTGATATCATGTTGGAAATCCGGGGCATATGGCATTGTCATATGTCGCGGTGGGACCGATATGAGCTTCGTCCCCCGAACTGGATGGAAATATCTAGATCTGGAACAGTACCGCATATCGGGCCTTATAGAATACGAGAGAGAAAAATGTTTATTTTGTTGAGAACTCTGTCGGGGGGATGGACCAAGACCATAATTCGACATTTAGACTTACTGGTCGACTCTATAAGGAAAGCCCATAATAGAAGACCCGACCACGAGGCGGATGCGCCAAGCCTGAAGATCGAAGCCATAGAAGGAATTTGACTTACCTTGCATAGCACGTAGCATATTTGTAAAGTAGAATAGGAATCCACTTCGTGTAGGATTCAGACTCGAGGACTACCGAGACCCGGCGCCTTTATAAGTCGAGGTCCACGGGATCTAGAGAGAACTCAATCCAAGTCAGGACTAGACACTTACGACATAACCTAGATCTCCTCAAGACCAAGGATGTAATTCGACTCTATTGTAATCGATACGTCGGATCTTCTAATCGAGGAGTCGATACCCGCAATAATAAGAAGCAGGAGTAGGTATTTACCTAGAAACAAAGAGGGAAAAAAACCTGGGTAAATCACCGAGTCTCTTGTCCATGTCGACTCTCTCCTCGTATCCATCTCGCAGCAAAGGCCCCATGTCAAGTTTGACTCTTCGAACATATGCCGTGACTTTGCCACGACAGTTGGCGCTCACCGTGGGGCCTGCGCATGTAGGTGCTGAGATTCTGGAGGGAGATCTACAAGGCTTGGAAGGATTTGTCGCTGGACGAATCACTAGAAGACAGTGCGGGAAGCTCTGCATCGATGATTCAACTTGCGGACCTGAAGTTGATTCCGTCGAATCTGGATATAGAGTCCCGATCGGGTCTATTCACATCTTCATCGGCAAGACGGACGGATCTGAGCTAGAGTCCGATCCCGAAGTCCCCACGAAAACCTCGAGTCGACGTCATAACGGCTCTAGGAACACTTTCATTGGATTCATCAATGGATCTCTAGAGCCAAAGCGTTCTGTCGAGTCCCTAACACACGATACTTCAGAAGAAACATCTGATGCTGATTCATACCCCAGTGAAGGAAGCCTCTCAGAGTTCGGGTCCATCCGGTCTGTTGGGAGCGGCAGACTTGGACCCGGGGCAGCAGAATACAACCCAAATCTCTCTTACTATGGGCCTCCATCCTTCGTTACGGTGTTTATGGCAAACACTGAAGAGCAAGGAAGTCAAGGGATTCCAAATGCCGCGCAAAATTGGAACGTGGTGCTGGCTGCCAATTTAGCCCCTAACCCAGATAGGGAGCCGGCGGCTCGCCCATCGAAACAAGTCCTCATGGGAGCAGAAGCCCTTACCGACGCCTTAAACTCTCTTGACAAAGCTTTGGCTATGCCAATGACGATAGAGAATCAGGAAGCCTGGAGTACTAGGGTGAATGGACTCAAAGCGCAGGTGACGAACATACGGAGGAAAATCAACACCCAAAGAGAGAAAATGGCGGAAAGAGAAACCCGACTCTCCCAACAAGACAAGCACTTGCGGGAAGATTCGGAGCTGATATAGGCTTAGAGATTAAGCCTCGCCAGCACACGCTCCGAAGGACCCGCAAGTCAGATTCCACCTGACATCCGGGGACGAGAATTGTTCCAGAGCGCCCATCAAGCGACTCCTCCAGGATACACACTGCCGAGACAACCGGCTCCTTCACCACGTCCCGACCGCTTCCATACACCCCCAAATCACTACAATAATCCCATGGAAAACGTGATGGCCGAAACCCTATTTCTCACCAATGCACCTATTCATGGAAACACTCCAGTAGATTAGGCCGCTCGGGAAGATATCGATTTTCTCAAAACCGCGATCACATAACAAGCTCAATACTCAAAAGGACTCTCATACTTACATGAGACTCCATATCAAAGTATGAGCCGACAGGCAGACTCACCGGGTCCCGCGGCCTAGAGCAGTCATCGCCAGCATGGAGCTCCACCACTAGACCCTTAGGGGGCTATGAGGATCCGAAACCTGCCAGCCAATCCAAACCCTAACCGTCGTATAGAGCTGGTAGTTAAACTTCCCCGACAAGACCCAAGCACCGAGTTTGTCAGCCGATCCGTGGGTAACCAATGGCTGGTGTCGGCTCTGCGGAACACACGCTTGCCACCAGACTTCAAGGACATGGATATGCCACAAGCCAGTGAAGGAGTCTGCACTCGTTACCTCACGATAATGTTGGAAGGGCCGGCTCGAACATGGTTCAAGAACCTCCCAGAGAACTCCGTCACCTCTTGGGCGGATCTAAAAAAAAGTTCATCAAGAATTTCCAAGGCACTTGCAGGCGAGCCACCGCAATTGTCGACTTGGAGCATTGTGTCCAGAAGGAAGGGGAGTCGGCCCTAAGTTGGGCACGACGAGTCGCAGAAATAGTCCACTTCCCGGACACTATTACTGCCCAGACAACTGTGATCGTCTTGGAACTAAACTGCAAGTTTGAGCCCCTAGTACACAAGCTTGGTCGACTCAAGAGAACGGTCAAGAACATGGGGGAACTCATGGACGCGGTCATCAAGTACGTCGAGTCTGATAAAACCAAGGATGTTGACCCTGAAGAGAATAAAACCGCCCAGAATAAAAAGAACCGTGGCAAAGGATCCCACAGTCAGAATCAGTAGACCAAGAGACGACTTGATTAAACTACTTCTTACTTGGTAGCCAACACAAATGTCAGCTTCCAAAGGCGGAAGCAGGGGGGCATACCGTAAATCGGAAGGAAATTTTTGCCCAAACATCTTTGAAGAAGCTATGAAAAGGCCTTTCCCAACACATAGTAAACCCGGTCGTCCAGCCAATCATTCTTGGGAAGATTGCAACTTCATGAAAGAATTCGCACGACGAGGAAGACAAGGACCCCCGACAAGACCCTAACCGTCGTATAGAGCTGGTCAAGGGGAGGAGCTGGCCAGAACAATAGCAACCAAAAATTTTGTCATCAGGGAGACGGCGCAGTACCTCAACGCCAAGGACTCGGAGGAGGAGGGCAGCAAAATCAGTCAAGGCTTACTGGATTCCAAGCAAACCCAAAACTACTTCAAGACCACTCAGCATATTAGGTCTTCACCACCAGTAGTTGTTAGAGAGACAGAAAGCTGCAGCGGAGAACCGCCATGGCCGTGGCCACAGAACCAGCTTGTCCCACGTGCCTCAATTGGTGAGAACAACCAATCACCTGGACAAGGTACGACCACCCCCAAGTGGTGGAGAACTCGGGCACTCTGGCCCTGGTAGTCTCTCCACAAATTGGAGGATATACGCTTGACAAAGTACTCATGGACGGAGGAAGCAACATCAAAATCCTGTACTATGAGACTTTCCGCGGGATGGAATGGACTCAAAAACAACTGCAACTCTCCAACACCGTTTCTACGGGATAGTCCCAGGCAAGTTGGCATGCCCCATAGCCAAGATTTACCTGGAGATCATACCCTTTGAAGTGGTAAAACTCGAGAGCCCATATCATGCCATCTTGGGAAGGCTGACTTATGCTAGGTTCATGGCTCCACCATGCTATGTCTACCTAAAGATCAAGATGTCGGTTCCTCATGGCCCAATTACGGTAGATGGGAGCCAATCCAGGGCTACGGAGTGTGACGAGCAGCACTTCAAATTTTCTGAGTCGGCATCTGCCAAAGAGGACTTGTCAGCATATGATACGTCCCAAACATATCTATAATTTATGCTTGCTCCATGCATGTTTTGTGTGATATTGCTATGTTTTAGATACACTTTCATACACTTTTGATCATATGTTGACTAACCTATTAACTCAGTGCACCCCAGTGCCAGTTCCTGTTTTCTGCTGTTTTTCTATTTCAGGTTTACCCCGTATTAAAAATGCTCCAAAAATTCCGGGAAAATATAATAAAAAATCAGCGCTTCGGAAGCTTCGGGAATAACCGAGGAGGGGCCAGAGGGGATCCACGAGGGCCCCAGACACCCTCCCGGCGTGGCCAGGAGTGGGGCTGCGCCAGGGGGTCTCCTGGAACCCTGGTGGCCCCCCTGGCTGCCCCCTTCGCCTATATATTCTCCGTCACGGGAAACCTCCCGGAGAGAACCCTTTTTCACGATATCGCCTCTGTTCCGCCGCCGCCATACTTCCAAGATCGGGAGCGCCAATAGATCTCTACCCGGCACCCTGCCGGAGGGAGGATTGACCTCCGGGAGCTTCTCCACCACCTTGGACGGCCCCGGATGATCTGTGAGTAGTCCACCTTGAACCATAGGTCCATGATCAGTAGCTATGTGATGTTCTCCTCACTTCTTAGTTCTTCATGGATTAGACCTGGTGAGCTTCCCTACATGATCAAGGCACATATGTAATTCTCTGTGATATTGCTATGCTGAGTTTGCTGGGATCTGATGGATTATGAGACTATGTTCAGATTGTGATTGAGTAATATATTTTGTTCTTATCTTTTATATTTTAGTTCTTGAGTTATTCCTGCATGTTCTCCGTTGCTGTTTATTGCTTTGGCCAAGTAGTAGGTAGTGACTCCAAGAGGGAGCGTTATGCTTGATTGTGGGTTCATGCCCCCTGATGACTAGCTTGAGTGACAAAAACATGAGTCTAGGGGATGTGCTGTTGACACAAGGGGGAAAACAACGGTGCTTGTAACCACGGTTGCAAGGATTGTTTACTTTACGGAAAGTTCTTTTTAATGCAGTTGTCTGTTGCTTTGGGTTTACACTTTGGGTGGGGCTCACAACTTAATACCAGCGAGATGTTCTGGATAGATATCTCAAGGTGGATGATTAGTAGTAGATGCAGTTGGATTTCGGTCTACTTATTTTGGTATACCGCCCATGCTTTTGAGCCTCTTCCTTTCTTTGTAGCATAGTTAGCATCGCGGTGCATTTTTAATCCTGTCAATTGCCCATCTGTGATTTGTTTACCTTGCATAGCAGTTTTATCATCTTTTGGGAGAGAGACATCACTAGTGAACATCATGGGACCCCGATCCATATTTCCACCACTGTTACACCTCCAACTTATTTCCTTCTTTTACTTTCTAGTAGCTATCATTATCATTATCCCTTGCGTCTGATACTTTGTAAACAAAAATATCGGAGAGATTGACAACCTCTCTGAACTTCTTTGGGAGCAAAGTTACTTGTTGTGTGTGCAGTTCAAGGCGAAGCAAGTGATTCTTTTCAGACGGTGCATCACTTGCCGAACCACCTACTTGTCACTTTCGGAGTCCTATTAGAGACAATCTAAACCTTGGTATCTTTGCCAAGGGAAATTTGCTGCTATCCTACATCCCACCTTCCACTTGGGGTAACCAACGAAGGGCGAGAATCCATTATTACCTCTCGCGCGTCAAACAAATTTTTGGCGCCGTTACCGGGGAAACCAATTTTCAAGATAGGGGAGTTGCACACTATCTTTTACCTTTGCTTTTTTAGTCTTGTTAGTTTACCTTTCAGTTTTTATCTTTGTGTCCTTTATCAAAAACCACAAAAAAATTATTTACCTTGCTAGTACTTGTCTTCATGTCTGGTCCTTTTTCCTTTGTAGAGACAGAAGTTCTCACCTTTAAACAAGAAGGTGGTGAAAGTTTGAAAGATGCTTGGTATAGAATTAACGATTCTCAGAAAAGAGCCACCAAGAAGCAATCCACTACTTTCCTGCTTAGAAACTTTTATGTTGGAATTACTCCTTGGAATAGGTTTGTTCTAGACACTACTATCAATTGGAATTTCCTAGAAGCCCCAATATGGGAGTCTCTTAATGTTATCGAAAATCTTGTTGGAAATCTCCCTTTTGCTAGCATTCAAGAATATATCACTCTAGTGCACATTATGAAAAAACTTGAAAATATAGAGTTAGAAATACCAAGCATACTTAAGATAAATGAGTTAGATCGTAAGATTCAAGGGAATTTCAATAGACTTGATAGCTCCATGCATAAAATTATCCAAACTTTGGAGACCATCAAATCCCACGATTTGGATCCCTCTAGGATAGATAAGATTGATGAAATCATTGACACTTTAGGAACTACTTTCTCCTCAATCAAACCAAAAAAGGTAGAAACTCAGACAAAGAAGGAACCTAAGTTCATTTATGTCCCTAAGGTTCCCAGACCTAAAAGTAATCCACTCATTGCCAAAGGAGTTGAAACCGTGAAAACTTTGGAAGAAATACCCCTCTTAGATAAATTTATAAATGAAACTCCAATTGATTTTCCGCCTTTTGGTTTTATCCCTAGAAGTATCTTCATTAGGCCTTTATTTGAAAGACCTCTTAAAACTAGTTGTACAATTGAAGAGCTTTTTGATGATCTTCATGATGGTTCGATTGATGCAACATGATTCTTCTTTTTGCTTTTATCCTAGCTTAAAGGCGTAAAAGAAAGCGCTTGTTGGGAGGCAACCCAAGATGATTTTACTTTTGTTTTTAGTGATCTTGATGTTTTTTAGTACTGTAGCAACATCATTGTATCTTTATTTTCAAGCTTTGTGCCAAGTTTAGCCTCTCATTGCAAGAAAGTTCAAAAGTTGTGACGTGCTGTTCAGAAAACAGATTCTGTCCTTGGACGGAAAAATTAGCCTAAAATCACCAGATCATCTTTTTGATCTGAATTGTTTTTACAACGTGCTCTATACAATTGAATTTCGAGCGCCTGTTCTTAGTTTTTTGATTTGAGTTGCAGAAGTACCCCGAAAACATTATTTACTACCTGCTGGTCTGTTTTTCACAGATTCTGCCATGTTTTGCAAGACTTGTGCTAGATTTTCCTTTGCAAAAACTTTTTGGCAATCTTGAGAAACAGTATCCCTTCGAGAAAATCTTTATTTCCAGTAGAGGCAAATTATTTTATTAAGGGTACTAACCTCTCTAATCAGCTTATGATGAGTTATATATGAAGGGAGTTTTCAAGTGTGCGAGGGAAGATGATGAAAGAAGATCCGGGAGTGT
Organism: Bromus sterilis; assembly: GCA_950022295.1. Classification (NCBI taxonomy): domain Eukaryota; kingdom Viridiplantae; phylum Streptophyta; class Magnoliopsida; order Poales; family Poaceae; genus Bromus; species Bromus sterilis. The sequence continues at coordinate 213,328,319 of OX465599.1, forward strand.
GAAACGCTCAAGATTGGGGATGCAACCATGCATCCCCAATAAATACTCAAGGAGACTCAAGCTTCTAAGCTTGGGGGTGCCCCCGTGCATCCCCTTCTCCATCAACAATCATCAGTTCGTCCTTCGTTCAACTATATTTTTATCACTTCATGCGTTATGTGCTATGCTTGGAGCGTCACGCTCTTAGGTTTACCTTTTTAGTTTTCTTTAGCTTTTCTTGATGTTAATAACAAGTTAGAACCCAACTTACTTTGTGTGGGAGAGTAACACGCTCCACTTCGAACTAGAACACATCATAGGATTTCATGCTTATCTTTCTTTTGTTGTGTGTTCTTTATCTGTTCGTAGCTGCTGTCATGTTTAGCTCTTAGTTTTCATGTTTATATTGTTAAGAGACTTGGTTGTTGCACTGAGTTTTGTCTTGACTTTAAGTAGGTAATTGAGGTTGCTATTCAATTGCAGTAGTAACTTGCAATAGTTTTGAGGTATTGTTGTGAGTAATGTTTGAACTTTTGGTGTCAAGAGCTCTAGCCTATTAGTGTTAGGTGTCGTATTTTGGGCAATCCATTTTTATTTTAAAAAACTACAAAAACTAGTTGAGAACTCTAGCTACTAGATGGATCACTAATCTTTGAAGGGATCGGATATTAGAGTACACTCACGTACCATGAGTCGAGGATGCGCAAGGATAAACAAACCCCCATACACTCCTCCTCGGGGTACTTGTCTCTTTGTGAACCTCCTTATTAGATTGAGAGTTACCGATAGTAAGTGCATGAGTTCTGCGGACTAATGTGTCGGGACCCGGGGTTAGCGTATGTAATTCCAGTCGCGATGCAATCACATGGAGAGCCGAGAACCGTACCCACTTGTCTAAGCAGACAAGGCCAAGCACAGAACGTTCTCGGTAAGCATCGAACGTGAGGGGCATCCCATCCAGGCTGGATGATCAACTGAGATGGGTCCTCATCGTCCGCTCACAAGTATAAATGCTTATGGGTGGTGAATCCCATACTCATAGACAAGTCGCCTCAACCATATTATCGATTGAATCCCAACTCTTACATAGACTTACTCCAGCCCGATCACTTAGTCGGGGTCTAGGGCGGGCTCGATCATACAACAAAGTGTGCACGTGACAGAGTCACGAGCAATCGCATCGCGATGCCCCAAGCTGCGCACATCTAAGGGCCACTTGGTGTATAAAAGACCGCCAGCCAGATCACAACTAAGGTCTCGAAAACCCATACTAAGACATGCATGTTATAATCATACACGCAGCACACATGTTTAGTATGAACATCAGGTATCATCACATAACTCTACAAAGTATACTTTATTGACGTACACATAGAGCATACAAATATCACAAGGCTGTGACCAACATTACATCATACAACGGCAGAAAATTAGGTCTGAGTACAAACAAGATTAACAAATGGCTTAGAGAAGCCTTGTACAACAAACATGCCCTTCCACGAGGGACCAGACTGCTGTCTGGAACTATACTACCAAGGTCAACGTCGAGCTTCAGGTCGGTGACTCCATCGGGATCCGTGTTCTCATCTAAAACATAGAATAAGAAAACGTGAGTACAAAGTCGTACTCAGCAAGACTTACATCAGAACTACACTACTCATGATCAAGTATCAAGGTAAAGGGAGGTGGGGTTCAACATGCAGAAGTGCCAGCTTTGACTTGGCTAGTCATGTACTACGAGTACCAGACTTGAGGTAAGAAGCGTACACAAGTCCACTATCAAGTCTCCAACCAATACACCACTATGGTTACTTCCTCGACTTCCCCACGAGGAGCACACCATAGCACTCACGCTTATCTTGCGAGTTTTATAAGTATCCATTCAAGTTGTCTAGTAATCAGGTACAGGTTCCAAGTAGTCCTTAACCGCGGATGCGGCTATTCGAATAGTTTTGTTAACCTTGCAAGGGTGTAAGCTACACACACATGACAATCGGTTATCGCCTTTTGCTCGTCACCGTTCAAGAGGTGACAGCGAGGATGTTCACCACGACACTTCGCTCACAACCGGTCTATTCCAGGAGTCGATTATCTGAGTTGCCTCCGCAAGAGAGCCCGGCCGGATCAACGAAACGGACTCAAACAATGCAAGTGACCGAGACGACACCTCTGGCAGATGGTTTTCCTGTCTCACAGGTGCACCCACATATCTATATGATGCAACCACTCCTTCATTCTTTTTCTATGCAGATGGCAAATGGAAAGCCCGAACTAATGTGACTCCTGGACGTCGACACGGATCAAGGTATTAGGCCGAGAGGGGTCAGTGAGCCCAATGTGTGGTTGTACTCTTTGTCTTGGATTACCATACAAGAACTCGGTGCTTGAGGCGGTGTTCAACGAGACAACCCACTGTGTACTCTTACACAACCTCTCATCGTTCACCTTGTATTAGGGTGGATTCACCAACACAGTTTCACTTTCATCAACACAACTGTGATCATCCATCCCGACTAACAGATCAAAGTAACCTCAATGTAACCTCTAAGCATGCAATAAGCTGTAACAGTTGCAGGGGCCACATGATATCAATCAACTCCTATGTCAGCTAGGATTGTGGTTTTCTTACTACTGTGACAAGATGATAGGTCATGCATCGGATATGGGTTCAACTATGCGGTAGAATCGACACAAGGTGATCTCCTAAACATGCATAAGCGAGACTGAGAGGGAATTGGGATTTTATAGACATGATCAATGGGGTTTGCTTGCCTTGCTGACGAGGTTCACACACGGTGTCTTCAACGAAGGGGGTGGCCTCCGGTCCCGGTTCCACTTCTATCGAGCAAACAAAGCAATCAAGGGATAAATATAATTGCGATGCTCAAGCACATGATAAGTTGTGAAAACATGACGTACATGGTACTGATGTGTTGACAATTCCATTTAATTGAAGTGTATTTCAAAAGAATTGCAAATTCAAACTTTAAATTTGAATTCAAATTAAGCAATATGCAAACTTGCTACTGTTGCCCCATTTTAAAATGGTCAAACATGAAAACAAATTTCATATTCTTAATCCTTGTATTTTTTTGATAAATTTTCATATATTATATGTTTAATTTGGAGTTAATATGAATTTTCTATGATTTTTCAAAGTTTCAGCTATTTTCTGGATTTTTCTGTAATTCTTTTAATCTTTTCTATTTATTGCGTCATCGTGACGCAGGGGTGACGTCACAGGGGCTCTGGCCAGTGGGGCCCTGCGGTCAGTGGGAGAGGGGATTAATCCCTCTCTGTTTTATTTAGCAGAGGGGTTAGGGGCCTCGGGACCCACCTGTCAGTGGGTGTTAGGAGGTGGTTAGTGGGTAATTAGTCCACGGTTTAGGTTTAACGGCGAGGGTCACTGGAATAATGGCCGGAGCATCGCCGGAGTTCACAAACGTGCACGGGAGGGGCTGGAATCGGATGGGCGTGTAGCCCGTGACCTCCCGCACCCATTCATTCCATTGGGGGTTTTCGGGGCGGCTCTGGAGCACGGCCTCGACGACAATGGCGGCGGTCGGCCACTGGTGGAGATGAAGACGAGCTAGGGGGCTCGGGAGGAGGCTTGGTGAGGGGTAATCAACGAGGATGCTCACCTAGAAGCTCAATACGATGACGGCGGCGGCTGGGAGTGCGCGGAGACGATGAATTCCGCGGTGGCCTTCTCCGGCTTCGGCGAGATCCCGAAGAAGTTGGCGTCGGTTCTTGGCGTCCTCGGGCTCGATTAGTTGGGGGATCCAACGAAGACAGCGTAGCTTGGCCTCCTGGACATCACGGCGAATAGGAAGGAGGCCGGTGGCCGCGTGATTGCTCGGGGGCACTCCGGCGTGCTCTCTGCGGCGGCCAAATTTGCGAGCGGAGGAGCGGGGAAAGGGACTTGGGAGAGAGGGAGTGGGTGAGGGGCCTTCTCGTGTGCGTCGTGGCGCGCAGAGGCATCCAGGGGAGGCCTAGGTGGCTCGGGCCACCTCGCCGGCGTCGGCATGCAAGTCACGGAGCTGCTTGGCTTCGCCGGGGTAGACGACAACGGGGACTTGCAGGCTGGGCCGGGGTAGGAGTTAGTTGGGCTGCTGGCCCGTAGGGGTGGGCTGGGTTAGGTCCTTTCCTTTTCTCTGTTTATGTTTTCATTTTTTTCATTTTCTGACTTTTTTTTGCTCTAGATAAAATAGTAGAGAAATTTTATAAATGCCCATTATAATTTATGAAAACCCAAGTGACCAGTAGCAAGTCACCTTTAAGGTTTGGGCAATTTTTAAATTCAAAACATTTGAATCTCAATTCAAATAGGGGTCAAATTTAATTTCCAGGGCACATTTTGAATTTTAGAAAATTCCATGAGCTTGGGATTGAACCCAAACCACTTTTGCAATGATCAGCAACAATTCTAGGAATTTTCCAAGTATTCAAATGATTTTTGGAAAAATATTTTTATCTGGCCAATTAAATTAATTTCTCAGGGCTTTTCTTCTCCCCATTTTTGATTTTCTTTTTGAATTTTCCATGATGCAAAGGGACAAGAAAGCCCTAGCAGTTACCCTAGTTGGGGTTCTGACAACTCGCCCCCACTCAACAGAATCTCGTCCCGAGATTCAGAAGCCGTCGGGAGGAAGGTGGGGTACTCAGCACGGAGGCGGTCTTCTCTTTCCCAGGTTGCTTCTTTCTCGGAGTGATGTGACCATTGCACTTTGAAAAACTTGATCTTACGACGACGAGTGACACGCTCTGCTGAGTCAAGAATACGAACAGGGTACTCTCGATAAGAAAGGTCATCTTGGAGATCAAGCGTTTCATGGTCGACTTCGCGGATGGGGTCCTTGAAGCAATGCTTGAGTTTTGACACATGGAATACATCATCTACTCGGAAAAGTTGAGGGGGTAGTTCAAGTTGGTAGGCAACTTCTCCATGTTTAGCGAGAATGCGGAAAGGTCCGATGTAACGTGGGGCCAACTTGCCTTTGATACCGAATCGTTGGGTTCCCTTCAGAGGAGTAACCCGAAGGTAAGCCTTCTCATCCAGATTGTAGCTTTCTTGCCTATGATGACGATCATAGTAGCTTTTCTGACAAGATTGTGCGGCTTTCAAACGATCACGAACAATTCGAACTTGCTCTTTTTCTTCCTTGATCATAACCGGTCCAAATAATTGTCTTTCACCGATTTCTGACCAGTTTAGGGGTGTTGGACATCTTCATCCATAGAGGAGTTCAAAAGGAGCCATGTTCAGACTAGATTGGAAACTATTGTTATAAGAAAATTCAGCGAAAGGAAGAGATTTCTCCCAATTCTTTCCGATTGAGATAACACAAGCTCTAAGCATGTCTTCCAGGATTTGGTTAACCCTTTCAACTTGACCGCTAGACTGAGCATGGAAAGCTGTGCTAAAGGAGAGATGAGTTCCCATAGCATTCTGAAAGCTTCCCAAAAATCTAGAGGTGAAAAGGCTACCTCGATCAGAATTGATTTCCAAATGAACACCGTGAAGAGACACAAATCTAGAGACATAGAAGTCCGCTAACTGGCTAGAAGTTATAGACTCGCGAACTGGAAGGAAGTGAGCAACTTTGGAAAGTCGGTCAATGACTACGAAGATGGCATCATTTCCTTTCTGGGTTTTTGGAAAGCCGGTGATGAAGTCCATACTGACTTTGTCCCATTTCCACTCGGGAATAGGAAAAGGTTGAAGTGTGCCAGCAGGTCTTTGGTGTTGTGCCTTAATGCGATGACAAACATCACATTCAGCAACAAATCGAGCAATGTCTCTCTTCATCCTGGTCCACCAAAATCTCTGGTGTAGATCTCGGTACATTTTTGTGCTACCGGGATGAATCGAGAGGGGTGTGTCATGGGCTTCTTTGAGGATTAGTTTGCTTAGATCCCTATTCTTAGGTACTACCAAACGATTTTGAAAGAATACTGTTCCTTTACTATCTGTGGAGAAACATTTAGCAACTCCGCTAGCAATGTTCTCCTTGATCCGGCGAACACCTCGTGCACGCCGTTGGGCAACTATGATTTGATCCTCAAGGGTTGGTTTCGCCACCAAGTTGAAAAGAGATCCACGAAGAACAATCTCGAGATTAAGCTTTCTAAATTCCTCATGAAGAAGTGGTTGATACTGTTGTAACATGAGGTTGTTACAATACGACTTACGACTTAGTGCATCATCCATGTCATTGGCTTTTCCTGGGGTGTAAGAAATTCCTAAGTCATAATCTTTTATCAACTCAATCCAGCGTCTTTGCCTGAGGTTAAGATCTGGCTGGGTGAAAATATATTTGAGGCTTTGGTGGTCGGAATAGATCTCACAACGATTACCAAGGAGGTAATGTCGCCAAGTTGTCAGGGCATGAACTACGGCAGCGAGTTCAAGATCATGGGTAGGATAGTTCTCTTCATGTGGCCGCAACTGGCGTGAAGCATAAGCTACCACATGTCTATCTTGCATAAGTATGCATCCTAACCCTTGCCGTGAAGCATCACAATAGATCTCGAAATCCCTTTTGGCGTCTGGAGGTGCAAGTACGGGTGCAGAAGTCAATCTTCTTTTTAGCTCTTGAAAGCTTTCCTCGCACTTGGGGGTCCCTTGGAATTTCTTATCTTTCTTGAGGAGTTCAGTTAGAGGCTTTGCAACTTCACAAAAGTTCTCGACGAAGCGGCGGCAATAGCTTGGTAAGCCAAGAAAACTCCTAACTTGCTTAACCGATTCAGGTGGAGTCCAGTCAAGGACGGCCTGAACTCTCTCGGGATTGACAGCAATGCCTTTGGCAGAAATCAAGTGGCCTAAATAGGTCACTTCTGGTAGCCAAAATTCACACTTGGAGAAATTGGCATAAAGGCGATGCCCTCGAAGTTTCATCAATACCAACCTAAGATGTTCTGCGTGCTCTTCTTCGTTCTTCGAGTAGATGAGAATGTCATCAAGATAAACTACAACAAATTTATCTAGGTACTCCATGAAGATCGAATTCATCAAGCGCGAGAATGTGGCGGGGGCATTGGTTAAACCGAAGGACATGACGATGTACTCGTAAAGACCGTAACGAGTAGTGAAAGCCGTTTTTGGAATGTCCTCATACCTGATTTTGATTTGATGATAGCCTAATCTCAAATCCATCTTGGAGAAGACAGAGGATCCAACAAGTTGATCATAAAGATCATTGATCCTGGGCAGTGGGTACTTGTTCTTTACCGTCGCTAGATTTAGCGGGCGATAGTCTACGCACATCCTTTCTGTTCCATCTTTCTTTGTTACGAACAAAACAGGGCAACCCCATGGCGATGAGCTAGGGAGGATGAAGCCTTTTTCCAACGAAGCATCAAGTTGGGTTTTTAGCTCAGCTAACTCATGTGGGGCCATTCTATATGGGCGCCTGGAGATTGGGGCTGTGCCTGGTATAAGATCCACTGTGAATTCTACACATCTGTCGGGTGGCATGCCCAATAGCTCTTCAGGAAAGACATCCGGGAAGTCACGAACCAACGGAATATCTTCAAGGTCAGGAAGGGGAAGCACATTCAAAGTATGCATCTGGATTCTAGAGCTGGGTGATGTGTAGTCAATGGTCTGGCCTGAAGGATGGGTGAGTTTAATTGACTTGGCTTTACAATCAAGGAAAGCATTCTGCCTTGGTAACCAATCCATTCCTAGGATGACATCAATGTCCGAAGACTTGAGGGCTATAAGGGAAGAAAGGAATACTAAACCCTCAATTGCAATTTGATTTCCATGGCTTACCCTATTAGTTTGCCACTTTGAACCAGGAGTTTGAATGATCATTGGAGAAAACTTTTCTTCAAAAGGGAATTTGTGACGAAGTGCATAACTCTCCGACATGAATGAATGAGAAGCTCCTGGATCGAAAAGAACGGAGGCGGGAACATGATTGACTGGGAGTGTACCAAGGATGACGTCAGAAGAAGAAGTGGTTTCCTCAACTGAGATTTGGTTCACACAACCACTACTAGTGGATGAAGGCTTTTCTTGCAAGGGTTTGGAGGTGGATTTCCTTGAAGGCTTATGTCGAGAATGACGTGGTGTCATCAAGACCTGAGGGCATTGACGAAAGTAATGGCCTGGAAGACCACACTTAAAGCATACCCTGTCTGAATTGCTGGGAGTGGGATTACTTGGTTGCACTCCATCATTCCGGGGTGGAATAATGTGTTGGGGTGGATGGCATATATTGGATGGTGGCCTCTGAAGAAGGTTTTGGGGTATGGCACTAGTTGGAATCCAAATTCGCCGTTTCTGAGGGGCTGAACTTGAAGAAGGAGCAAGCTCAAGAGCATGCTTGCGAGACTCTTCGAACACTTCATTGCCATGCTCAGCTCTGAAGGATCTGTTGACTAAATCCTCAAAGGTGGCAAATTCGACGAGGTTGAGATCATGGGGAAGGATAGGGCTAAGTCCCTTACGGAACCTTGCCTGATTTCTGGCATCGGTGGTGATCTCATCTTGGGCATACCGAGCAAGACGGTTGAATTCTCTCACATACTCATGAATGGACATCTCTCCTTGAGTCAGATTGCAGAACTCTTCCTTCTTGCGCTCCATCAACTCATCCAAAATGTGGTACCCTGGAAAGGCAACACAGAACTCCTGCCAAGTCACTACGTGACCATTTGGCTGCATAGCCACATAGTTCTCCCACCATTGAAGAGCAACACCTTCCAAGAAGTATACCGCGAAAATAACTCGATCATCGGGAGCAACATGTGCAGTATCAAGCTTACGGTCGACGGACGGATCCAATCATCAGCTTGAAGGGGCTCAGAAGAATATCGGAATACCGGTGGCTTGAGGAGGATGAAATTCTGAATGCTCACAACCACATTGCAATGACGTGAGGTATTCTGCTCGATGAGCTCCAGTAGGCGTGTTTGATCGCGTCGATTCTTCTCAGCTTCCATCATGATTTCCGCCGCGGAAGGCGGTGGTGGAGGTTCATCTTTACTTCGATTCCGATCATGGTCTCGATTCCGGCGAACAGCACTACAAGTTCCACCTGACATCCTGTGTGATAAAGATCAAACATCAGAACAGGTTGTACGATGGAATCAAAGACAAGAAATACATGATGAAGACAGAAAAGATTATAATGCGAAGGCAATGACTCAAAGAAACACGGAACAAATCCGGAAGCATAACGGCTACACCAGAATGGAAAACAAGACAACATCGAGGAGATTGGACAGAACTTCCTCATGGAACTCAAAACACGGAGACTCTGGACGACCACAACAATCCTACGGCTAAAAGGAGGCAATCAACGAGATGTTCTATAAGACATAGATGAGCCTAGTCCTATCTTTCGTAGAAAATATAAGGGTGACTCAGAACTCAGATCGATGAGGATAAGGAGAAAAAGAAGCCTTAGGTTGTTCCCTTTGTACCCAAGTAACTATATAACTATAGAATGCTAGACTCGACTTCGACCAAGGGTTTGATAATCCTACAGACAGTCCTGCTCTGATACCAAGTCTGTCGGGACCCGAGGTTAGCGTATGTAATTCCAGTCACGATGCAATCACATGGAGAGCCGAGAACCGTACCCACTTGTCTAAGCAGACATGGCCAAGCACATAACGTTCTCGGTAAGCATCGAACGTGAGGGGAATCCCATCCAGGACGGATGATCAACTGAGATGGGTCCTCATCGTCCGCTCACAAGTCTAAATGGTTATGGGTGGTGAATCCCATACTCATAGACAAGTCGCCTCCATCATGTTATCGATTGAATCCTAACTCTTACATAGGCTTACTCCAGCCCGATCACTTAGTCGGGGTCTCGGGCGGGCTCGATCATACAACAAAGTGTGCACGTGACAGAGTCATGAGCAATCGCATCGCCATGCCCCAAGATGCGCACATCTAAGGGCCACTTGGTGTATAAAAGACCGCCAGCCAGATCACAACTAAGGTCTCGAAAACCCATACTAAGACATGCATGTTATAATCATACACACAGCACACATGTCTAGTATGAACAGCATGTATCATCACATAACTCTACAAAGTATACTTTATTGACGTACACATAGAGCATACAAAGATCACAAGGCTGTGACCAACATTACATCATACAACGGAAGAAAATTAGGTCTGAGTATAGAAAAGATTAACAAATGGCTTAGAGAAGCCTTGTACAACAAACATGCCCTTCCACGAGGGACCAGACTGCTGTCTGGAACTATACTACCAAGGTCAACGTCGAGCTTCAGGTCGGTGACTCCATCGGGATCTGGGTTCTCATCTAAAACATAGAATAAGAAAACGTGAGTACAAAGTCGTACTCAGCAAGACTTACATCAGAACTACACTACTCATGCTCAAGTATCAAGGTAAATGGAGGTGGGGTTCAACATGCAGAAGTGCCAGCTTTGACTTGGTTAGTTATGTACAACGAGTACCAGACTTGAGGTAAGAAGCGTACACGAGTCCACTATCAAGTGTCCAACCAATACACCACTATGGTTACTTCCTCGACTTCCCCACGAGGAGAACACCATAGCAATCACGCTTATCTTGCGAGTTTTATAAGTATCCATTCAAGTTGTCTAGTAATCAGGTACAGGTTCCAAGTAGTCCTTAACCACGGACGCGGCTATTCGAATAGTTTTGTTAACCTTGCAAGGGTGTAAGCTACACACATGACAATCGGTTACCGCCTTTTGCTCGCCACCGTTCAAGAGGTGACAGCGAGGATGTTCACCACGACACTTCGCTCTATTCCAGGAGTCGACTATCTGAGTTGCCTCCGCTCGAGAGCCCGACCGGATCAACGAAACGGACTCAAACAATGCAAGTGACCGAGACGCCACCTCTGGCAGATGGTTTTCCTGTCTCACAGGTGCACCCACATATCTATATGATGCAACCATTCCTTCACTCTTTTTCTATGCAGATGCCAAATGGAAAGCCTGAACTAATGTGACTCCTGGACGTCGACATGGATCAAGGTACTAGGCCGAGAGGGGTCACTGAGCCAATGTGTGGTTGTACTCTTTGTCTTGGATTACCATACAAGAACTCGGTGCTTAAGGCGGTGTTCAACGAGACAACCCACTGTGTACTCCTACACAACCTCTCATCGTTCACCTTGTATTAGGGTGGATTCACCAACACAGTTTCACTTTCATCAACACCACTATGATCATCCATCCTGACTCACAGATCAAAGTAACCTCAATGTAAACTCTAAGCATGCAATAAGCTGTAACAGTTGCAGGGGCCACATGATATCAATCAACTCCTATGTCAGCTAGGATTGTGGTTTGCTTACTACTGTGACAAGATGATAGGTCATGCATCGGATATGGGTTCAACTATGCGGTAGAATCGACACAAGGTGATCTCCTAAACATGCATAAGCGAGACTGAGAGGGAATTGGGATTTTATAGACATGATCAATGGGGTTTGCTTGCCTTGCTGACGAGGTTCACACACGGTGTCTTCAACGAAGGGGGTGGCCTCCGGTCCCGGTTCCACTTCTATCGAGCAAACAAAGCAATCAAGGGATAAATATAATTGCGATGCTCAAGCACATGATAAGTTGTGAAAACATGACGTACATGGTACTGATGTGTTGACAATTCCATTTAATTGAAGTGTATTTCAAAAGAATTGCAAATTCAAACTTTAAATTTGAATTCAAATTAAGCAATATGCAAACTTGCTACTGTTGCCCCATTTTAAAATGGTCAAACATGAAAACAAATTGCATATTCTAAATCCTTGTATTTTCTGATAATTTTTCATATATTATATGTTTAATTTGGAGTTAATATGAATTTTCTATGTTTTTTCAAAGTTTCAGCTATTTTCTGGATTTTTCTGTAATTCTTTTAATCTTTTCTATTTATTGCGTCATCGTGACGCAGGGGTGACGTCACAGGGGCTCTGGCCAGTGGGGCCCTGCGGTCAGTGGGAGAGGGGATTAATCCCTCTCTGTTTTATTTAGCAGAGGGGTTAGGGGCCTCGGGACCCACCTGTCAGTGGGTGTTAGGAGGTGGTTAGTGGGTAATTAGTCCACGGTTTAGGTTTAACGGCGAGGGTCGCCGGAATAATGGCCGGAGCATCGCTGGAGTTCACAAACGTGCACTGGAGGGGGCTGGAATAGGATGGGCGTGTAGCCCGTGACCTCCCGCACCCATTCATGCCATTGGGGGTTCTCGGGGCGGCTCTGGAGCATGGCCTCAACGACAATGGCGGCGGCCGGCCACTGGTGGAGACGAAGACAAGCTAGGGGGCTCGGGAGGAGGCTTGGAGAGGGGTAATCGACGAGGATGCTCACCCAGAAGCTCAATACGATGACGGCGACGGCTGGGAGTGCGCGGAGACGATGAATTCCGCGGTGGCCTTCTACGGCTTCGGCGAGATCCCGAAGAAGTTGGCGTCGGTTCTTGGCGTCCTCGGGCTCGATTTGTTGGGGGATCCGACGATAGCGGCGTAGCTTGGCCTCCTGGGATTCACTGCGAAGAGGAAGGAGGCCGGTGGCCGCGTGATTGCTCGGGGGCGCTCCGGCGTGCTCTGTGCGGCGGCCAAATTTGCGAGATGAGGAGCGGGGAAAGGGACCTGGGAGAGAGGGAGGGGGTGCGGGGCCTTCTCGTGTGCGTCGTGGCGCGCAGAGGCGTCCAGGGGAGGCCTAGGTGGCTCGGGCCACCTCGCCGGCGTCGGCATGCAAGCCACGGAGCTGCTTGTCGTCGCCGGGGTAGACGACAACGGGGACTCGCGGGCTGGGCCGAGGTAGGAGCTAGTTGGGCTGCTGGCCCGTAGGGGTGGGCTGGGTTAGGTCCTTTCCTTTTCTCTGTTTATGTTTTCTTTTTTTTTTCCTTTTCTGACTTTTTTTTGCTCTAGATAAAATAGTAGAGCAATTTTATAAATGCCCATTATAATTTATAAAAACCCAAGTGACCGGTAGAAACTCACCTTTAAGGTTTGGGCAATTTTGAAATTCAAAACATTTGAATCTCAATTCAAATAGGGGTCAAATTTAATTTCCAGGGAACATTTTGAATTTTAGAAAATTCCATGAGCTTGGGATTGAACCCAAACCACTTTTGCAATGATCAACAACAATTCTTGGAATTTTCCAAGTATTCAAATGATTTTTGGAAAAATATTTTTATCTGGCCAATTAAATTAATTTCTCAGGGCTTTTCTTTTCCCCATTTTTGATTATCTTTTTGAATTTTCCATGATGCAAAGGGACAAGCAAGCCCTAGCACTTACCCTAGTTGGGGTTCTGACATAATGTAAGTATTGAAAGTTGACACTTCCACCTCCTCATATTTTCTAGCCTCTTCGGTACCGCGCATTGCCCTCCTCTCACTCCGAGAGTTGGCATCCACCTCTCAAGATGACAATGGGGATTACCCAGGCGGGTATTGTACTCCCATCCCCGTCCCCGTGACAGTGTCCCCATGCTTATCCCTATCGCCATACCCGTACACAGGGATAAAAGTTTTCCCATCCCCATCCCCGCCGGGGTTTTCATCCCTGTGGGGAAACCCATGCCCACCATCAGCAACAGTGTGCGTCTGTATTATGGGAGAAAAAATCATTTCAACACAAAAAACAATATGTAAGGCCTTTTGGGGCATGTGTATTGGCTAGGTTAGGTTTTTCGTTGGGCTTTTGGGTCCAAACACTAGAATGAGTAGAAGTTTAGGTGGATATGTGTGATAATTACCCAGGGTCTGCTAATTTTAGGGCCAACAATATAGCCTTCATGGGTAAGGTAGGTAATGTGTACGGGTAATGCCATCCCATCCCTGTCCCCGTCTAACATGATAGGTAAAGTATCTGACCGAACAACTTTCCCATGGGCATTAAAAACGGCCCATTTCCTCCCCATAATAGGGTAATTACCCATGGGGATGCGGGTAATGGTTAACCATTGCCAGGTTGATCCACCTCGCCGGTGCATCCAAACCCTTGGCATGATACACTCTGTCATCATAAACCTCCTTATATCTTTCCTCAAAACAGCCACCATACCTACCTATCAAGGCATTTCCATGCCGTTTCCGAGATATATTGCCATGCAACATCCACCTTCTCATGACTTGATCTTCATGTCATACATGTTCCTGCTGCACTGGCAGAGGCATACATTTTCATACATCATGATAGCTACATCTTCTTTATGTTAAGTACCCTGTAAAGTGTGAAAGATATTCTATACTTCTTCTAAAATAGAGTGTTGCCCTTAAGTGGGGAAAAGACCCCAAAGAGGACAAAATTAAAAGATCCCAAAGAGGAAAAATAAGAGTTAACTAGAAAGAGCCATGGAGGTCACCAAAAAATACAAAAAAGAGAAAAAAGAGAAAAAGAAAATAAAAAGAGAAAAGGAGGAAACACTACTATTCCTTTTGAAAGATCCACACTCACACTCCCTCTTATATCTTGTACTCCATAGAGATGATCATATATGCATATAGCTATGTGGGGACCTTCACACTATAGAACTTGGCTTTTATATTCCAATGATGATCCTCCTCAAATGAGCTCCAGGTCTTCTTGAACGAGCAAGTTGGATGCACCCCCACTAGTTCCATTGGAGAGCTTACCCTAGCTCATATGTGCATCTGTTGCATGGAAATACCTACTCCTCACATCATATCTATCATTTGGCTTTATCTCTCCTATGATTGTCGTCATTGATGTGAGCCTTTCACACCCTTTTTGTCTTCCTCCTACATCATATCTCTCTCTTTGCCATCTTAAGTGTCAACTCTCGTGCTTAAGCTCATCCATGGCATGAGTGCTCAAAATATCGAAAGGGAGTGGATTAAATTGACTTGTACCTGGCTAGTGGTCTGGGGACGAGTCAAGATAATATTCCAAAGAAGACTAAGTGTGAAACTTTAGTAGAATTAGTTCTCAGAAATACATATTTTTATCTCGTATTCTCATCTCCCACTTATTGCACGCAAACACCATCTGGAGAAATTCGAGTCACGGTCAGCAAGAGCTCTTGCACCTTTATGTTCTTATGTTTCTTGTTTCAATGCTAATATAGACTCTTGCTTGTTGCGACTTGCATCGAATTACATACCTTGATTTCTTTACTTACAAAGTTCTTATATGGTTGTTAGCATGTCACCACAGAAATTATGCGTGTTATTATTTACCTACTCGAGGACGAGCAGGAATTAAGCTTGGGGATGTTGATACGTCCCAAACGTATCTGTAATTTCTGCTTGCTCCATGCATGTTTGGTGTGATATTGCTATGTTTTAGATACAATTTCATACACTTTTGATCATATTTGGACTAACCTATTAACTCAGTGCACCCCAGTGCCAGTTCCTGTTTTCTGCTATTTTTCTATTTCAGGTTTCCTCCGTATTAAAAATGCTCAAAAAATTCCAGGAAAATAAAACAAAAAAACAACGCTTTGGAAGCTTCGGAATCACCGAGGAGGGGCTAGAGGGGACCCACCAGGGCCCCAGGCGCCCTCCCGCCGCGGACAGGAGTGGGGCCGCACCAGGGGGCCTCCTGGACCCCTGGTGGCCCCCCTGTCTGCCCCCTTCGCCTATATATATTCTCCGTCATGGGAAACCTCCGGAGAGAACCCTTTTTCGCGATCTCGCCTCTGTTCCACCGCCGCCGCGCTTCCAAGATCGGGAGAACCAACAGACCTCTTCCCGGTACCCTGCCGGAGGGAGGAATGACCTCCGGGAGCATCTCCACCACCATGGACGCCCCCGGATGATCCGTGAGTAGTCCACCTTGGACCATGGGTCCATGATCAGTAGCTATGTGATGTTCTCCTCCCCTCTTTGTTCTTCATGGATTAGACCTTGTGAGCTGCCCTACATGATCAAGGCACATATGGAATTCTTTCTGCTGTTGCTATGCTGAGTTTGCTAGGATCTGATGGATTATGGGACTATGTTCAGATTGTGATTGAGTAATATATTTGGTTCTTATATTTTATATTTTACTTCTTGAGTAATTCTTGCATGTTCTCCATTGCTGTTTATTGCTTTGGCCAAGTAGTAGGTAGTGACTCCAAGAGGGAGCATTATGCTTGGTTGTGGGTTCATGCCCCCTAATGACTAGCTTGAGTGACAGAAACATGAGTCTAGGGGATGTGTTGTTGCCACAAGAAGCAAAACATCGGTGCTTGTAACTGCGGTTGCAAGGATTGTTTAGTTTACCCAAATTTCTTTTAATGCAGTGGTCTGTTGCTTTGTGATTATAGTTTGGGTGGGGCTCGCAACTTAATACTAGCGAGATTATAGTTTGCCTAAGTCACAGTGAATTGCTCCACTCAGTTCAGACTTGGGTTTTGGTTTTCTCTCGATGAATCTCTCTTGGGATGCTGACAGACTTCTGTCTTAGAATCTTCAGTGGAGACGCCAAACCGAAATGGCGGGTAGGAGCGGGGTACTTATAGTTGGCGATCCCGATGGGTAAAATGACTAAAGTGACCCGATGCGACAGCTTGACGTGTGTCCACAACGGTCGGATTCCAATCATTGCGAAACTTTACTTGAGGAACAAGTAAGATGACTTGCCGAACGAGTTCTCTGTCGAAGGCACGGAGTGCGATGACTTTGCCTTCGAGCTATTCACTCGACTCAGTAAGATTTCTCTCGGTAGGATTTTTTGGGTTTAGGTTGAGCAGAGCAAATTCACGTCGACTAAGATCTCAACTAGCAAACCCCTCTTGATAGTACGGTTTTTCCTACGACTCAAGAAAATAAAGAGAAACTAGTAAAAAGACTAAGTCTTCGACCAGCTTCAACTTTCTTCTCGTTGCGCTTTTACTTGAGAGAGACTTTTTGTTCGACTACATTTTTAGGGGTCATCTTCCTTCAAAGGTTTCGGTAGATGACTGCAGCTTTGCTGCAGTGAGTTGTCCTTCGACCTTCAACTTGCAAACTCCATTCTTTCGGAACCTAAGTGTCTGTTTATACTCGAAAACAATATTAGTTCCACTTCTGCTTTGTCCAACAATGTCAAAAACCTTTGGGGGCAAAACTTGCTCTTACAATCTCCCCCTTTTTGGACGATTGTTGACAAAACAGGCATCGATAAATAATTGAAAAAGTTTCGAGTTTTCGATGATAAACCAGTGCTAAGATCGATGAAATACTCGCCCTTGATGTATGCACGGAAGATAGGAGTTTCCTGTGAAGTGCATATTTGACAAGTAGAATCGAGGGAAAAAAAACATCAATAATCTTAGCGAGTGAAATTGCATTCCAGATAATATCCAATAAGAAATATGCAATCTCCTCGAATGACCTGTGAAATTGTATGAAAAATAACTTCCTGCAAAAAGGTTAAGTATCGCAAGCAGCAGATAGATATCTTACGAAAAGGATAGCAGTTCACAGACCTACTTAGAGTTAGTTACAACCATATCAAATATGAATCGAAAGTTTGTTGAAACTACTCAGAAACCTCAAATTTCAAAAGTTTAACGAACGAAAAGCAAAGCCCTTAACCCCGAAGGAAAACTAATTTCTTCGATGCCACTACATCTCCCCCTTTTTGTCACAACGTACAAAAAGTCGAGAGAATAGGGTCGAAAGAAATCCCTACTCGCTTGGATGGCTCCGGCGACGACAAGAATATTCGGCGAGCGTTGGAGCACGGCGAATTGGGCGAGCGCCTGTAGGAGTGGTCTTCATGCGGAAGGAGTGGTGATCTCCAGAAGATTCCAGCTGCGATTCCGACGGGGTCCTGGGGCTTCGAGGAAGTGGAGTGTAAACTCTCGGTTGGCGTTGAGAGGCTTCATCTTTCTCGGAGTTGGAGGATAAGGTGTTCATAGTAATGTGATAATAGTCATCGACATTGAGCACATCTCTGTTCTTCGGCAGACGAGGGATATTGGGATCCGGGCGATCTACTCGATCATCATTGGTCCAGTTGCTATTCAGATGGGGAGGATATTCTTCGAAGCCGCATTGTTCAAGTTGACCGAGAGAAATTGAATTTCCGCAGGCCTTTCCAATCATGGCGAAGACATTCACGCAGCATCTGATTATTGTTCATGGCAATATTGCACAAATGATTTATCTCGTCCATCATTGCTTGCTTCTGAATGAAATCTTGGTCGATGTGATGTTGAAGCATTTGCTGCGACCAAAGAGAAACTTCCATGTGATGCACTGGCTTGATAAACTTCGAGCGAACATTACGCTCAGTTAAATGGGCGCGGATGCCAGTGTGCTCAGCATATTGATCGTTGGGTCGAGCTACAATCTGCAATACTTCCCTAACTGGTGGAGTGAAAATCTTCGGGAAAATTGACACGGGGAATGGCACGTCCCGAGAGTAATTGCAGATAGCCATCAGCCATGGTTCATACGGCTTGTCGGAATTGTGATCATCAACACAAGACACCAAAGTTCTGATGAAGTAGTCTTCAAAATCAAAAGGATGACCATGGACTAACTTCAACAGAGCAAGTTGCACATCATTGGGAATAGGAAAATCATCGTGCACATCGAGCATTGGCATCAAGGTCTTCGAAAGAATATAAAACCATGCCTTTGCTTCAAATACCAAATGTCTCGGCTTGGGCTCAGCCGGGTAGTTATCTCCTACGACATCTGGATTCATGAGCGTAGAAAATTCAGCAGGAGTTGGAGCAGGTAAGTCATGAAGCTTGTGTGGTAATCCTTCGAACCGAGGTAAATTGATGATGGCCAGAAATTGGTCGGCAGTCATATGGAATACTTGGCCTTGGATCATATAATCAAATTTCCACGCCTTCGAGTTCTCGGGATCACCAGTGACATAGAGAGTTGTATAAAATTGATTAATAAGCTCGGGATTGTAGCCACAATCGAGAGCAAACATCTTGTGAGCGTGAAGACCATCAATTGTTTCGGCAAAATTCTCGAAACAAGAAGTGGAGTACACTGAAGGCATATCAAGATATTGATGTTGGAAAACTCTTGCCTTGTTGTACAGCACACGGGTGTAGTATATGGCTTGCTCTTGGGTCCAAAACCGAAGAGAATATGCACTTCTGGGCTTCTCTTAGGGATTGTTCCCGAAGAAAAATGGCTTGTGTTCACTCCTTTTGAAGATGGGGCCTCCTCGAGGAACATCTGAGCGGAACAGAGGCAGCATTTCTCTCGGATGATCAGAATGGAGCAGCTCATCAACAGGAAAAACCTCGGTAGCATTATCCGGTATCTGGAAAACTGGCTCAGCAGGACGAGGAATTGAAGTAGGAACATTTACAATGTCCTGAGATGGAATGGCTGCGGGAGCATTTTCCTCGGCCTGTTCTTCGATGGCAACTCCTTTGTGGGCATAAGCAATTTGAGAGGCTTCTTCAGTCTCCATAGCCTCCAAATCTTCGTCCAGTTGTTCGAAAGCATCAACCATTTCTTCGTTCGAGTAATTTAATGAGGAGGAGGAGGAACTGTCACTAGAACTGCCATCTCCAGAACTATTTGCTTTAACAACATCTTGACGAGAAGAAACTGTTGCGATATCAACATCAGTGTCTTCTCCTTCATGCAGAGTCTGGGCAGAGGAGTAATCTTTCTGAGCAGAGGAGATGGGGGCTTGAGTTTCTTGCTCGACCTGAGCAGGTTGCTCGGCCTCTGCTTGGGCGTGGGTCTCAATGGCTGGGGTGGTCGATGGAATGATGTGAGGTGGTGATGGTGGGTTTGGTGGTGGTGACGAGGCTTTTGGTGGTGATGGTTGATGAGGTGAAGGTGTTTATTGACGAGGTGAAGGTGTGGCTTGGCGAGGGGGTGGAGTTTTCTCACGAGGAGGAGTAGGTTGCTTGGTGGGGGTTGGTGCAGTTTCCTGTCGTGCTGATGCAGCAGCGACCTCAGTAGACTTGGCCTTCTTAGCATTCTTCTCGATCTCTGGCGTCCCACGCGCAGAGGTTGGGGCAGCAGACTTTCTCTTACGAGATTGTCTCTTGTACATAGCTTCATTGTGCTCTTTGCATACGGCAGACACAATTTGTCGAACCTTTTCACACACAGCGGTCAAGTTTTCCTTCTGTGCCCTTCTGGATGCTTCAGCGGTGGCAATCTTGGATTTGAAAAACTTTCGGGACTCAATGTCGTCGGTTTCTTCTTGAAGTTGCTTGGAGTAAAATTTCACTTGCTCCTTGTCCTTGCGATCCTGGGTGAGATACCCTTCCCAGCGAATCATGTATCGAGCAACATGCTCTTGGATCTCAGCAGGGACATCATCCTCGGCAGTGACTTTTCTCGGTGTGGTAGCCATCTTCCAGAGGATATGTGAAATATTAGCAACATCCCAAGGAGCATGGGCACCAGAATCTCCTTCGTTGGAGCTCTCTTCATCGGCACGAGGGCCGGAAACAACAGGTGCAGCAGGTGCAGGTGCTGGTGCGGCTCGAGGAACTGGAACAGCCTGAGCCTTTTGCCTAGCCTCCTTGGCTTTCTTCTCGGCCTCCTTGGTGGCCTTGGCCGCAACAATGGGTTTTGATACGGCACTAGGGACCGTAGCTTTATCCTTCGAGGCACTTGGGGCCTTAGCGATTTTCTTCGCAGCACTTGCAGCTGCATCCTTTTCCTTCGTGACTGTGCGAGTCACTACTTGCTCGGTGGCACTAGGGGCCACAACCTTTTCCTTCGAAGCACTAGGAATTGTGCCTTCCGCAATTTGTCGTCGATACTTTTCACTGACCAGATGTAAAATGCCTAGATGTTGAGCAACCTTGGCATTTTTATGCTCGGGCTGACTGTGAAAGTTCAGGAGCTTGGAATTTGTCAAGTCTTTTACTTCTTGTTCTTTTTGTTTTGCCAGCCTTTCTTTTCGTTGAACAAGTGTTTCATCATCCTCAGCAACTTGAGCTTGCTTTCCCTTCGATTTGGCCGAAGGTTTTGCCCTGCGAACCTGAACAGGTGGAGCAGAGGAGATGGGCGGATCAGTGACCAAGTTGGTCACGTCAATTGTTGCTCGAGGAGCCTGTGCAGCTGGCTCCTGGATCCTAATGCCTTTACTGCTCGGCTTCTTCTTCTGAGGAATGTCCTCGACATCAGCCTCAGTGCCAGGGTCTTGATCATCAAAATTTTCTTCTTCTTCGGAGCTCGCATCTGGTGGCGAGAAAATTACCACCTTTTTCTTTCGCTTGGCTGATTTCTTGCCAGTCTTCGGTTTGGCACTTGGGCCAACTTCCTCGGCTCCTTCAGCAGCAGCAGCCTCCTTTCTTGCTTTAGCCTCTTTGCGTTTTTGTGCTCGAGCTTCCCGAGCATCAACCAGATCTTGAAAGTCGGCAGGCGTTTTCAGAGAGGATGGATGAGCATCAGCTGGAGGAGGTGGTCGATTATCTTTCGTCCACTTGGGCCTTAATGATTTGACATCAGACCAAGTATTTTTCAAAGCAAACAACCTCTCCCAGCGAGGCATAGGAGACTTGTATTCATACCAACGAAGTGCTTGAAGTCTTCGAATTTCGTGCAGACGGTTTTCTCTCGTGCGTTCATCTTCAGAACCTTCAGGCGTTCTCAACTTCTTTTCTATTATCAATTCCTCTGAAAGACCTTCTGAGTTGTTGGTGATTCTTGTTCGGCCTCCCACGCGCTTGGGAGCTCTGACATTTCCTTCGAGCCCAGACATTTTCCTGCGAAAAAGATAGGTACGAGGGAATATAGGATAGTTGTGAACAAGTACCAGCGATTTTTGAGGAAAAACATTTTGAATGCAGTAAACATATCGAGAAATTTGTCTTGATGCAAGTTTTCATGAAAGTGCTAGGCTAGATTTCCATCGGGTGCAAATCTAACGAAGAACTTCAGTGAAATAAGTGCACAAGTGCAAACCCATCGATACGCTTCTGAGGAAATTGTCTAAGTGAGAGAATCCGAGGGATTTCTTACCTAGCTCAGATGGGGAATCGACAGAAAACGCTAGAAAGATTTCCCAAGATTCAATGATCCAAAAGGATCAAACAGACCTAATAAAATGAGAGAAAAATCAAGAACAAATCTGGATACGATGAACAGATGAGATTGGTATCGCGTCCAGAGCCACACATACCCTAACTTGGTGATGTGCGGCGATTACGGCGACGCGGATGAAGTTCCTCGTCGACGGGAAGGTCTCCGGCAGCTTCCTTCCGCAGCAAAGCGGCGAGGGAGTCGACGGCGACGGGCAGCACGGCGGCGCGCGAGAGAGAACTTCGGGAGCGGAGAGATGAAGTCGAGAGTATTGCGAGTACTGAACCGGTGGGGTGGATCAGTATTTATAAGGGAGGGGTCTGACATAACTGTCAGATTTGATCCAACGGCGCAGATTTCGCGTCTCTCCGCATTCAACGGACGGATTTTGTGGCGGTAATCGCGGGAAAATCCCAACGAACCGAAAGAAAGTTGCTCCACGTCCAAGACCAAACTCATCGAACATCGAGTATAAAAGTAGATAAACGTTCGATAGATTTTCCTTCGGAATCAATGACATTCGAAGGGAATCTTAATCGAGTACAAATATACATGTTCACGAGAGAAAAGAAAAGATGGGGTAGGATTGAATAGAGGGAAAACAAGGTTCGATGCTTAATCAATCCGAGGGGAAAACAGTGATAAAACTCGGAGTGGTAAGTGTATGGGACAACACCAAACGAACAAAAACATACGAAAAAGAAACACGATAGAAAATTAACGTAAGTAAACAACATAGAAAGAAAAACATATAATACATAGTACCGATAGTTATGATCTTACTGCACATTGCATGAGTCCAATATGTTTAACTCACACCTTAGTGCACAGAACCTTTTATCATCCAAAGCCTTCGTAAAGATATAAGCCAATTGATCTTCGGTGCGTACATGGCTGATAACAATATCTTCTAGCTGAAGGTGATCTCGAAGAAAATGATGACGAATGTCAATGTGCTTCGTTCGAGGATGTTGCACAGGGTTATGGGCAATCTTGATAGCACTCCCGTTATCACATAGCAATGGAATTTTCTTCACAAGAATACCATAATCTTTCAGCGTTTGCTTGAGCCACAGAATCTGAGTGCAACATTAACCGGCAGCAATATACTCGGCTTCAGCCGTAGAAATAGATACGCAATTCTGTTTCTTTGAAGCCCAACAGACAAGAGATCTACCGAGAAAATGACATGTGCCTGAGGTAGATTTCCGATGGACTCGATCACCAGCCCAGTCAGAATCAGAATATCCAACGAGATCAAACTGGGCACCCTTGGGATACCAAAGTCCCAAAGTTGGTGTATGAGCCAGATATCGAAGAATACGCTTGACAGCAATATGATGTGATTCTTTCGGGTTTTCCTGAAAACGAGCACACATACAAACTGATAGCATAATGTCAGGTCTAGATGCACAAAGATAAAGAAGCGAACCGATCATCGAGCGATATTTCTTCTGATCGAAAGGTTTGCCCTTCTCATCTGCATCCAGATGAACATTCGTAGGCATTGGAGTCTTGATAGTTTTGCAACTGACAAGATCAAACTTCTTCAGGCAATCTCTAAGATACTTCTCTTGAGAGATGAAAGTCCTATTCTTCTGTTGACGGATTTGAAGCCTGAGAAAGAACTTCAATTCACCCATCATAGACATTTCATATTTCTTCGACATCATACGAGCAAATTCTTCGCTAATATCAGGGTTAGTACAGCCAAAAATAATATCATCGACATAAATTTGACACACAAAAAGATCATTTTTGTATGCGCGAGTAAAAAGAGTCGGATCAGTTGTTCCTGGTTTGAAGCCCTTCTTCAGAAGAAAATCCTTCAGTGTTTCATACCAAGCACGAGGTTCTTGCTTTAACCCATATAGGGCCTTGTGCAACCTGTACACCTTATCAGGATTCTTCGGGTCTTCAAAACCTGGTGGCTGCATAACATATACTTGATCTTCGATTTCATCGTTAAGAAATGCACTTTTGACATCCATTTGATATAGCAATATACCATTATAATTGGAAAAAGCAAGCATGACACGAATGTATTCAAGTCGAGCAACTGGAGCATAAGTCTCACCGAAATCAATACCTTCGATTTGGGTGTAGCCTTGAGCAACCAGTCGAGCTTTATTCCTAACCACAATGCCATCTTGATCTTGCTTGTTGCAAAAAATCCACTTCGTACCAATGATATTATGCTTCTTGGGATCAAGTCTATCAACAAGGCACCAGACTTTATTTCTCTCGAACTGATTAAGTTCTTCGAGCATTGCAGTCATCCAGTCTGAGTCCTTCATGGCTTCATCAAATTTCGATGGTTCTAGCATGGATACAAACGAAAAATTTCCACAGAAGTTAGCTAATCGAGTACGAGAACGAGTGGTGGGATGACCTGGTAAACGAATCTCTTTGAGAATTGAGTCGACGTCCACTCTTCTTCGAACACGAGGTAAAACTCCTTCATCATCTTGTGGATTCGGTTGTTCTTCGGGATCAGCTTGACCTTCGGGATCAGCTTGTCCTTCGGGATCATTTCCTTCGGGTTCAGTTCTCCTTCGGGTTGGGCATTTTCTTCGTTTACGTGTTCTCCTTCGACCTGTACATCATTTGCTTCGGGATGTTGATCTCCAGCGCCCCGGGCTATGTGTGGGAACATTGGACCATCATCATCCTTGTTGGATTGACGTGCATTTCCTTCGACAGGTCGAATATCTCCAATAGCCATGTACCTGATAACTTCATCCAATGGTGGTTCATCCAGGTTAATAGGTAATTGCTCCTTTTGAGAGCCGTTAGTTTCATCAAATCGAACATTTACAGTTTCTACAACTTTGCCAAGATGTGAGTTGTAAACTCTGTAAGTGTGAGAATTGGAACCATAACCTAGGAGAAAACCTTCGTGTGCCTTTGGGGCAAACTTGGAGCTGTGATTCATATCTCTGATATAACATGGAGCACCAAAAACCCTGAGATATGAAACATTTGGCTTTTTACCAGTGATGAGTTCATGTGAAGTTTTCTTCAGAAATTTGTGCGGATAAACCTTGTTGATGATATGACATGCAGTATTGATTGCTTCGGCCCAGAACCTGATAGTAGTCTTGTATTCAGCAAGCATTGTTCTGGCCATTTCAATAACTGTTCGATTCTTTCTCTCGACCACACCATTTTGTTGCGGTGTATAAGCAGCCGAGAATTCATGAGTAAATCCATATTCATCAAGAAATTCTTCGATATGAGTGTTTTTGAATTCTCTACCATTGTCACTTCTGATATGCTTGAGAGATAATTCATATTCAGTCTGAGCTCTCTTTGCAAAAGTTTTGAAAATTTCAACAACCTTGCTTTTGTCATCTAGAAAGAAAACCCAAGTATATCGAGAGAAATCATCAACAATAACCAGACCATACTTGTTACCTCCAAGACTAGCATAATTTTGAGGACCGAATAAATCCATATGAAGTAATTCAAGAGGACGAGTAGTAGTCATTATAGTTTTTCCTGAGTGATGTTTCTTGGAAATTTTTCCCGCTTCACAGGCACTGCATAGACGATCCTTATCGAATTTCACATTATCAAATCCAACGATGTTCTTCTTCGAGATAAGAGTTTGAGGGTTTTTCATTCCTGCATGACCAAGTCTTCGGTGCCATAACCAACCAGAAGTGGCTTTGGCCATTAAACATGTGGACACTGCAGGTCCCGAAGAAAAATCAACGATATAAAGATCACCTTTGCGATATCCTTCGAACACGAAGGAATAATCATCCTGTGAAAAGACAACACAACGAGAAGCAGAAAACAGTACAAGCATACCCATATCACAAAGTTTTGAGATAGACATAAGATTATATCCAAGAGATTGAACAATCATAACCTTATCAATATTCTTATCCTTCGATATAGCAACCTTACCCAAACCAAGTACTTTTCCTTTGTTGTTGTCACCGAAGGTAATGTATCTCTTTGAAGATTCAGTGAGTTTGTCTTCGGTGAAAAAATCTTTGTCTCCGGTCATATGATTTGTACATCCACTTCCATGACCCATTCGGATCCACCGGAGACATAGCCCTGCAGAAGAATTAGTTCTTCTTAACCACCCACAAACGAGCAGGTGACTTAGAAGGCATGGAAGAGCTAGATGGGGCAGCGATATTATAGCGAACAGGATTGCATTGTCGATCTAGACCATCAAGCACACCATAAATATAATTCCTCGACGAGGGGTTAGAGTATTGATGGGTAACAACAATTTTGGTGTTATTGTTACGATGACGATAAACATTTCTATCGACACGATAGTATTCCTTCTGGGGAACACTTGAAGCAGGCACCAAGGGTTCATTTCTATCCTCGAGAGAATAGTAGTGATTCGGAGGTACCGAGGATTTTCCCTGCATAGAAAGGTTAGGGGGCAGTTTTTCTACGAGAGATTTGCGAACCCAAATCTGTCGCTTATAGAAACCATTCTTCGGAGGAGTACCAACGAATTCAGCCGACACCTTTCCTTCCTGATTTTTGACAACCTTGTAGTCAGAATCAAGTGATTCATCAACAATAGCTTTGTCAATTTTGAAACTGAAACCTGAAAGATTAGCAATATCAATGGTTTTTTCTTTCGCAAGAACCCAGACAGTTTTAGGATACTGCTCGGGTTCCCAGTATGTTCCATCAGGATTGATTTTCCTTTCGAAGCCAACTCCTTCGTTTCGTGGATTCCTGTGAAGAAGAGCCTTTCGTAGGATATCACATAGGTACTGGTGTCCCTGCACACTTTTGAACATGCCTGTTTCAAATAAATTTCTCAACCTGAGGAGTTCCTCGGTAATGGTTTCCTCGTTCGAGGGGTTAGTATCATCGATAACAATAGGTTGCTTTCCTTTCGATCTCTCAGAAATAGACTCAATTTTACTTCGTTCCAAACAAGTTAAGCATGGTGAAGTAGATTCATTTTTAGCTTCTGAGCCTTGTTGAGTCATGAGCGTGAGATTGACACTTTCCAACTCTTCATTAGCCTCTCTCAGTTTCTCGAGAGCCATTTTCCTTTGAAGGAATTCATAGGTTAGCTTCTCGTAGTCCACTGAGAGAAGATCATGCCGAGAGGAAAGCTCATCATACTTTTCCTTCAGAGAAGCATGCTCATTCGTCAAAGTTTGACCTTTCTCAATCTCATCAATCAACAAAGTCTCAGATTTTTGAATAGTTTCACTTAGAGAATCTAGCTCATCTTGTTGGATAGAAGCAATTTTAAAAAGTTTAGCATAGCTTATCCTAGAGTTACTTTCATAAGCAGATCCATCAGAAGTATCGTAGGAATTCTTTGATGAGGATACCTTAGCCTCGGCCATGAAGCAGTAAGCTAGAGATTCATCTTCGCAGCTTTGGTTGGTGAAGAATGAACTTGAAGTCTTGCTCGAAACAAATGCTAAACCAGCAACACCATCAGATTCTGAACCCCGAACCAGAACCAGATCTTGAGTTTGATTCAGCTTCGAAACCGGATGCTTCATCTTCAGAGTTCATCTATTTACCCAGATAGGCTTTGGCACGGTGGGAATTATGTCGTTGAGAGGAATGTGATTTCGAGGAAGAACTCTCTCGATGCTTGTGATACTTCTTCTTCTTGTCATCATCAGAACCGTCTTTCTTGTCTTTTCTGGACTTTGAATCATATCTCTTCGACTCATAGTTTTTTCTCGATCTGTGAGACTTGCTCGAAGAGTTGCAGTGAGAATGCTTTGATCTATGTTCAATTTCCCAGAGAGGACAATCAGCAATGAAGTGACCTGGCTTCTTGCACTTGTAGCAACAGTTATCTTTCGCTGAAGAGTTTCTGGATGATGATCGATGCTGTGATGAATTGCTCGAATGTCTTGAAGAGTAGTTTTTATTCGGTGAAGAGGAGTTCCTTCTCTGAAAGCGGTTGAATCTTCTCATTATCAGTGCCAGATCTTTTCCAATGTTCTCGGGGTCATCTGAGGCACAACCAGATTCAGAACTAGCTTCAGAGGAGGAGTGATGTGAAGCTGTGGCCTTTAGTGCATGAGATTTTCTTCGAGTCCCATTAACATCTCATTTTTCATCTTCTTCCATCTCGAAGGTATTGAGTCTCTCAAGAATATCAGCGGCAACTAGATCCTTGAAATCAGTCCTTTCCTTAATCATCAGCACAATGTGATTGAAGGAATCATCAAGGGAACGGAGCAAAGTTCTGACAATAATCCGATTGGTAATGTCTTCGGCACCGAGGGAAATCAGTTCATTTGATAGCGCAGTGAGTCTACTGTATATGGAGCTAACTTTTTCTCCCTCGTGCCTCTTGAAACGATAGAACTTGCTTCGAAGGGTGTCAATACGAGCATCTTTCTAAGTATAGACACCTTCACCAATCTTCTCGAGATAGTCCCAAACACCTTTGGCCGAAGAAATATTCTTGACCTCATGATATTTCTCTGGAATCAGATGATTTGTAATGAAGACCCAGACTTCAGCATCTAGCTCTATCTTCTTTGCCTCTTCAGGAGTGATAGAATTTTTTGTCTTTGACAGTTACACCATTCTTGACAACTTCCCAAGCGTCAGAGTTGATAGCCATGATATTCCTCTTCCTTTTGTCCTTCCAATAGGGATAGTCCTTCCCATTGAAGATAGGAATTGGTTCCCCCGAGCGAACAGCTGCAAACGACATTCTTGACAACACTCCAGGTTGTTAGACCAAAATACGCAGAGCGTAGGGAGTGCCTAGATCTGATACCAATTGAAAGCTCAAGAATGATCAGAGGGGGAGGGGGTGAATGATCACTTCTAAAAATTCTAACGAACTTAGAAGGAATTCATGCAAACTGCGAAGGATTAAGGAATCTCGAAGGAAATACAGTATCGAAAGTAATGCATGGCTCGAAAGGATTGGGAGCGAAGGAAAACATCGAACGCAAACAGGCAACATGTAAATACTTAATTTAAATGCATGAAGGAAAACGAGCCTGACACGACGATGTTTGGTAAAACAGTTCACACTCTGCAAAGTGCTACGTCTGGTTGGAGGGACTGGTGATTGAACAACTGGAGCAAAACTCTCTCCGTCCTATTCTCCTTTGCAACAAACTCGTCGAGCTTGTCCAGTTTTCACTCGTGGTAGATGATTTAGGACATCTCCGAGACCTTTACAAACTTCCTTCAGCAGTGACAATTACTCTTCGACTGCTTGACAGGCGACGCCTAACCGTCTAGGAGACTTGCAGTTCTCCAAGATAAAAAGATCGGCTAATCTCGACCTAAGTCACAATGAATTTCTCAACTCAGTTCAGACTTGGGTTTTGGTTTTCTCTCGATGAATCTCTCTTGGGATGCTCACAGACTTCTGTCTTAGAATCTTCAGTGGAGCCGCCAAACCGAAATGTCGGGTAGGAGCGGGGTATTTATAGTTGGCGACCCCGATGGGTAAAAGGACTGAAGTGACCCGATGCGACAGCTTGATGCGTGTCCACAACGATCGGATTCCAATCATTGCGCAACTTTACTTGAGGAACAAGTAAGCTGACTTGCCGAACGAGTTCTCTCTCGAAGGCACGAAGTGCGATGACTTTGCCTTCGAGCTATTCACTCGACTCAGTAAGATTTCTCTCGGTAGGCTTTTGTGGGTTTAGGTTGAGCAGAGCAAATTCACTTCGACTAAGATCTCAACTAGCAAACCCCTCTTGATAGTACGGTTTTTCCTACGACTCAAGAAAATAAAGAGAAACTAGTAAAAAGACTAAGTCTTCGACCAGCTTCAACTTTCTTCTCGTTGCACTTTTACTTGAGAGAGACTTTTTCTTCGACTACATTTTTAGGGGTCGTCTTCCTTCAAAGGTTTCGGTAGATGACTGCAGCTTTGCTGCAGTGAGTTGTCCTTCGACCTTCAACTTGCAAACTCGATTCTTTTGGAACCTAAGTGTCTGTTTATACTCGAAAACAATATTAGTTCCACTTCTGCTTTGTCCAATGTAAGGCCCGATATGCGGTACTGTTCCAGATCTAGATGTTTCCATCCAGATCCGGGGACGAAGCACATATCGGTCCCACCGCGACATATGACGGAGTCATATGCCCCGGATTTCCAACATGATATCACAACATTACAGATACAAGGATACAACATCTCATACAATCATCATACAACTGCCTCAAATACAATACAACAGCGGAAGATATACGTCCGAGTACAGACTACAATCAAATGCCTAATGGCAAAGAGAAAAACATCGATCCCATAACCACACGGGTCCAGGCCCTCCGCTGGGATCCTCCTAACTAGTCGTCATCGAGTCTCCGTGTGAAACGTTGATCACCATACCTGTTGTCGATCAAGAACCCTGAAAAGAGTTTGGGGGTAGTATCATGAGTACAGAGGTACTCAGCATCCAACTGTAGTGGTCATCTGACCCAGCAAGGACTTCATCACTCGTCATTCTAGGACAACTAGTAGTTTACGGTAAGGAAGGGATAAGTGGTGAGGTTGCTGCCGCTCTAGCATTTATAAAGTGGCTAACGATCTAGCGAGTAAGATAAGAAGCCAAGCATTCGATGAGGAATCGCCTCCAACAAGTCTTGCTATCAACTACTGTCGCAATCATAGCACCTATCCTATCCTTGTCCTCCTCTTCGCATCCCGACGAAGAAGAAGCAGTCAAGGGACACACACGTTGATCAAATTATATTAAGATTATCTCAGTTGTTGTTGTCTATGAACAAGGAGTAGGTCTCAAGTCGTCCATAATCGTGGACACGGCTTCTCGAAAAGATTTAACCCTACAGGGGTGTACCAACTGCCCATTACAAGGCTCCGCACGCTCGCCCATCTCTCTCAGTTGCTACGCATCACAGGCAACCATTTTATGATTTAGTTCCAAGAGATCTGAAACGACAGGTCCCTCTAACTAACAACGAACAAATCCTGGTGGCCCCCGGGGAGTCGACAACCAATCCAAAAGTTGGCCACACTCTCGGATCGGACTCTTCCGTCTCAACAGGGTTTGGGTTACCGAGACGCCTCACGTGAGGCCTCGGGCCCTCGCCGGTCAAAGGTGGACCAACAGGGAAACCATGTCTCCGCTGGTCCGGGTTGGTTTAAAAACTACTGGCAGCTGACCAGCACACACACGGTTTCAAATGGTAAATCAGCTTGGGCCACCACTAGAAATGCTTGAAGCTAGGTAGGTAAGAAAAGGGGACCCCATAAAATCCCACACGCGGTCCCGGAACTCGGATCCTAGGTGACTCGAATGGAACAAAGCGTCGGGGCGGGATAGCCTAGACCTTCCATCCTTCGTCGAATATAGTTAACATTATAATAATCATATCATCAACAACAATATAATAATGATAAATGTGATATCCCAACCCAAGGAGTAACAGGGTAACATCGTAGCATCCTAAGCATGCATACGAAGCAGGGGCTGAGCAACGAGCAATAGTAACATAGCAGTACAAGGTTTGCTGGGAGGGGACATGGCTGTATCGGTTTGAAAGAGGCTGTAAACATGTGGTAGGATCAAACATCAAACCTAACCTAGACTAGCATGGAAACCGCTGGTTGAAATATAATGGATCATAAGTAATGTATAGTCCTTGCCTGTTGATAAGTCGGGTTCCGAAGGTGTAGTTGATCGCAAGCTCGCATCGTCTCCGAAGGTACCCGCGGAAGCACACAAGACGATAAACACTGGAAAGCAATCAACGAGCAAGCACTCTATTACTACGGGGCAACACAAGATCAAGAAGACAGCACACGACACGGCAACGCAATACGGATCTATCGTCGAGAACGGTTACTAACAGTTTCAGTGGGGTATCGGTCACACAAGACGAATACCGCACGTTTACGGTGGTTCAAGTTGCTTAGCTACAGGTGATCAACAAAGGTTGTTAATATGGCAACTCAAGCAAGCATGGCATAGCACACAAACATGTCCAGAGGTGAAGAACAAAATAAACTATCTATGCTAGACAATTTAAGTGAGGCACAATCCTAAACATGGCATACAGTAAGTGCCGCACAACAATTAAAGTAATGTTCTGCCCTAAACCATATTTTAGGTTGGTTAACAACAGAAAACAATAACATAAACACAAAGTACACGAAAAACTAATCAAGTTACATATAAGGCACACTCCAAACGGAGTTACGGTTAAAAAGATATAAGAAAAACAAGTTACGGGCATAATTTGCCAACATCAGGAAGCACACTTTAGAGCAATGCATAAATAGGTTAATCAATGCAAACATGCTCACAAATGATATGAAATTAAACTAGACATGACAAAGAAGGCATGGCAAAAAGAATCATGCATAAAGGTATCATAGATCAAAAGATATTAAGCAAACAACATGGCATCGCAAAGTAATAGACTTAGTGAAAAACAGAGGTGGTTGTCAACAACAGCAGCATAGAAACTTTGGAGCTAAATAACTATATGACCAGTAATGCTAACATGAAGATGCAATACATGGGATGAAAGTAGACATGATGCTTAACAATATGCAATTGGAATCACTCAGTTCCGATAAACGGCCGCGACACACTCGTTGACCGAAGTTAACATCATGATAGCTACTTTGGAGCAAGACATAATCATGATGCAGCAAGAAATTATGGCATGTGAATGCATAGAACTGAAGTAGAAACAACGCTTAACGCAACGCAAAAGGAATCACTCAATTCCGACGTACGGTTGCGAAGCAATCGTCGCCCGAAGTTGCAATAAAATAATAACAGCAACACTTAACAGCAAAAAGTAGCAGTTTAACGGCCTGATGCCCACTTCAACGCAGAATTACACAATCAAGGTCACCTCAAACGGAAAAACTTTCTACATACGAACGCTAGAGCACGCAAAACTGAGCAAGTTTCGTTTTGGGGGCACGTTCATCGGAGCTACGGATCAACGGGAAATAATGTTGCAAAACGGATCACAACAGCAATTTTACACAGGGACTTCGAAAGAAAAAAAAGGATTCGCAAAAAAAAAGGCGCTGGGCCTCACCCTAGTGGGCTCGGCCCACTGGAGGCAGAGGAGGCGAGCTGGGCTCAGGCGGCTGGGCTGGCCGCGTGGCGCTGGAGTGGGCCGGCCCACCCTGGCCGGATCGACCGGCGACCTCGCCCTCGTACAGGACCAGCGAGGCGGCGGCGGCGCCCTACGCCGGCAACGGGCGGCGCATCGAGGGGCGCGGATGGGGCGTGGCAGGGAGGAGCATAGGAGGGCGCGGGGCTTCTGGATCCGGGCGGTGGCTGGCGGTGAGGGAGCTTCGAGCTCGGCGGACGGGCTTCAAGGCCATGGCTTCCACGGCGAGCTGCTGCGTAGGGGTGGTGGTCAGGAGAGGAAAGGGGGAGGGAGAAGGAGGAGAGGGAAGGAGAGGGTCGGCTGGGAGGTGGGGAGCCAGCGGCCTGTTGCGCCGGCGGCCGGAGTCGGGCGTCGCGGCGGCTGCCCTCGGCTAGCGGCGCGCGTGGAGCTCCACGGGCAGAGGGGAGAGGAGGCTAGGGTTTGCTAAAATTTGGGGCTAAATTATGCGAAAATGGGGTAAAATATCTCAAATCTGGGGGCTGGTGGCTGCCTAGGTGCTTAGGGAAAACCCTAAGTGGGGGTGGTGGTCTATATATAGCCCAGGTGGCTGGCAGTTTGCAAAAACATCACCGATTTTTCTCGCGCGCGCGCGCGGTTCTCACGTTTTTGACCGCCGGTGGTCCGCAGTACCTCCGATTCGGGTAAAACTTCGAACTGCGCAATCAGCGTGTCGAGCCGGAGGCGTTCACCTTGCGCTGGAACCGTTCCGAAAAAACTTTCCGGCGCGCTATAAAAATATCCCGTTTAATTATTAAACGGGTTTTTCATTCCGTTGGCTTCAGCTGGTCTCGTGCGGTTTTCGCGACAGTGATCGGGTGAAACCCGGTGTCGCAAAGGTCGAGTGTCAGGGTGGGCAAGGGTCGGTCTCCGTCCGGTACGAGATAAGAGGGGGAAAAATAATCGTCGATCGATAAATCGGGGATGCAAACACCGCAAACAAATCAGACAATCAAACAATTCACGCCGAAAACAATTTTTTTATTTTTTGTGAAAACAGGGCTGTTACAATACAACACCATCAACAAGGGATCTCGTCCCGAGATCCAGGACGATCCGGGGGAGAGGGGGGGAGAGAAAAGAGGGTCGACGATCTTCAACACCACCAACAAGGGACTCTGCTCCATGTCGACGTCGAACTTCGGTCGAGATAAATTTACGCAGAGAGACGACATCGTCGGAATAACGAAAACGTCAGTGACAAGAGGAAGAACGATCGCGAAAACCAGATCAAGGGATAGTGCTTTTCGACCTAAGTCATGAAAACACCGGGCAAAAGGATGGATGGCAATGGATGACCCAGATGATAACCGAAATTGGAGAAGCTAAAGGTACTACAGGAATTCCCACCTGAGCTCGGAATCGTGACAATACACTGCAAGCAAGGCATTGTAACGGTTCCGATACTCCACAAACTCGAGATCCTAAAGTTTTGAATGGGATAAGCCGAGAATAAAACACTTACGACACTTGTCCTGACCAGAGCAAGGGTAAGGAGAAAAAGATTCCTACTCTCCGATAACTAACTTAATAACTACAAAATAGTTTTTGTCTAGACTCGACTTCAGCAAGAGAAGGGATCCTATGGTCGGTAAGGCTCTGATACCAAGTTGTAAGGCCCGATATGCGGTACTGTTCCATATCTAGATGTTTCCATCCAGATCCGGGGACGAAGCATATATCGGTCCCACCGCAACATATGACGGAGTCATATGCCCCGGATTTCCAACATGATATCACAACATTACAGATACAAGGATACAACATCTCATACAATCGGCATACAACTGCCTCAAATACAATACAACAGCGGAAGATAGACATCCAAGTACAGACTACAATCAAATGCCTAATGGCAAAGAGAAAAACATCGATCCCATAACCACACGGGGCCAAGCCCTCCGCCGGGATCCGCCTAACAAGTCGTCGTCGAGTCTCCGTGTGAAACGTCGATCACCATACCTGTTGTCGATCAAGAACCCTGAAAAGAGTTTGGGGGTAGTATCATGAGTACAGAGGTACTCAGCGTCCAACTGTAGTGGTCATCTGACCCAGCAAGGACTTCATCACTCGTCATTCTAGGACAACTAGTAGTTTACGGTAAGGAAGGGGTAAGTGGTGAGGTTGCTGCCGCTCTAGCATTTATAAAGTGGCTAACGATCTAGAGAGTAAGATAAGAAGCCAAGCATTCGATGAGGAATCGCCTCCAACAAGTCTTGCTATCAACTACTGTCGCAATCATAACACCTATCCTATCCTTGTCCTCCTCTTCGCATCCCGACGAAGAAGAAGAAGTCAAGGCACACACACGTTGATCAAATTATATTAAGATTATCTCAGTGTTGTTTTCTATGAACAAAGATTAGGTCTCAAGTCGTCCATAACCGTGGACACGGCTTCTCGAAAAGATTTAACCCTGCAGGGGTGTACCAACTGCCCATTACAAGGCTCCGCACGCTCGCCCATCTCTCTCAGTTGCTACCCATCACAGGAAACCATTTTATGATTTAGTTCCAAGAGATCCGAAACGACAGGTCCCTTTAACTAACAACGAACAAATCCGGGTGGCCCCCGGGGAGTCGACAACCAATCCAAAAGCTGGCCACGCTCTCGGATCGGACTCTTCCGTCTCAACAAGGTTTGGGTTACCGAGACGCCTCACGTGAGGCCTCGGGCCCTCGCCGGTCAAAGGTGGACCAACATGGAAACCATGTCTCCGCTGCTCCGGGTTCGTTTAAAAACTACTGGCAGCTGACCAGCACACACACGGTTTCAAATGGTAAATCAGCTTGGGCCACCACTAGAAATGCTTGAAGCTAGGTAGGTAAGAAAAGGGGACCCCATAAAATCCCACACATGGTTAGGCACGCTCAGTCTTAAAACCAATACCCGGAACTCGGATCCTAGGTGACTCGAATGGAACAAAGCGTCGGGGCGGGATAGCCTAGACCTTCCATCCTTCGTCGAATATAGTCAACATGATAATAATCATATCATCAACAACAATATAAGAATGATAAATGTGATATCCCAACCCAAGGAGTAACAGGGTAACATCAGAGCATCCTAAGCATGCATACTAAGCAGGGGCTGAGCAACAAGCAATAGTAACATAGAAGTACAAGGTTTGCTGGGAGGGGACATGGCTATATCGGTTTGAAAGAGGCTGTAAACATGGGGTAGGATCAAACATCGAACCTAACCTAGACTAGCATGCAAACCGCTGGTTGAAATAGAATGGATCATAAGTAATGTATAGTGCTTGCCTGTTGATAAGTCGGGTTCCGAAGGTGTAGTTGATCGCAAGCTCGCATCGCCTCCAAAGGTACCCGCGGAAGCACACAAGACGATAAACACAGGAAAGAAATAACCGAGCAAGCACTCTATTACTACGGGGCAACACAAGATCAAGAAGACAACACACGACACGGCAACGCGATACAGATCTATCGTCGAGAACGGTTACTAACAGTTTAAGTGGGGTATCAGTCACACACGACGAATACCGCACGTTTACGGTGGTTCAAGTTGTTTAGCTACAGGTGATCAACAAAGGTTGTTAACATGGAAACTCAAGCAAGCATGGCATAGCACACAAACATGTCCAGAGGTGAAGCACAAAATAAACTATCTACGCTAGACAATTTAAGTGCGGCACAATCCTATACATGGCATACACTAAGTGCCGCACAACAATTAAAGGAATTGGTACTGTTCTGCCCTAAACCATATTTTAGGTTGGTTAACAACAGAAAACAATAACATAAACACAAAGTACACGAAAAACTAATCAAGTTAAATATAAGGCACACTCCAAACGGAGTTACGGTTAAAAAGATATAAGCAAAACAAGTTACGTGCATAATCTGCCAACATCAGGAAGCACACTTTAGAGCAATGCATAAATAGGTTAATCAATGCAAACATGATCACAAATGATATGAAATTAAACTAGACATGACAAGGAAGGCATGGCAAAAAGAATCATGCATAAAGGTATCATAGATCAAAAGATATTAAGCAAACAACATGGCATCGCAAAGTAACAGACTTGGTGAAAAACAGAGGTGGTTGTCAACAACAGCAGCATAGCAACTTTGGAGCTAAATAACTATATGACCAGTAATGCTAACATGAATATGCAATACATGGGATGAAAGTATACATGATTCTTAACAATATGCAATTGGAATCATTAAGTTCCGATAAACGGCCGCGACACACTCGTCGACCGAAGTTGCAACAAAATAACAGTTTCAGCAACAGCAACACATTAACATCATGATAGCTACTTTGGAGCAAGACATAATCATGATGCAGCAGGCAATTATGGCATGTGAATGCATAGAACTTAAGTAGAAACAATGCTTAACGCAATGCAAAAGGAATCACTCAATTCCGACGTACGGTTGCGAAGCAATCGTCGCCCGAAGTTGCAATAAAATAATAACAACAGCACTTAACAGCAAAAAGTATCAGTTTAACGGCCTGATGCCCACTTCAATGCAGAATTACACAATCAAGGTGACCTCAAACGGAAAAACTTTCTACTTACGAACGCTAGAGCACGCAAAACTGAGCAACTTTCGTTTTGGGGGCACGTTCATCGGAGCTACGGATCAACGGGAAATAACGTTGCAAAACGGATCAC
Organism: Bromus sterilis; assembly: GCA_950022295.1. NCBI lineage: Eukaryota > Viridiplantae > Streptophyta > Magnoliopsida > Poales > Poaceae > Bromus > Bromus sterilis. The sequence continues at coordinate 213,365,992 of OX465599.1, forward strand.
AACAACAATTTTACACAGGGACTTAGAAAGAAAAAAAAGGATTCGCAGAAAAAAAAAAGGCGCTGGGCCTCACCCTAGTGGGCTCGGCCCACTGGAGGCAGAGGAGGCGAGCTGGGCTCAGGCGGCTGGGCTGGCCGCGAGGCGCTGGAGTGGGCCGGCCCACCCTGGCCGGATCGAGCGGCGACCTCGCCCTCGTAAAGGACCAGTGAGGCAGCGGCGGCACCCTATGCCGGCGACGGGCGGCGCATCGAGGGGCGAGGACGGGGCGCGACAGGGAGGAGCGCAGGAGGGCGCGTGGCTTCTGGATCCGGGCGGTGGCTGGCGGTGAGGGAGCTTCGATCTCGGCGGACGGGCTTCAAGGCCATGGCTTCCATGGCGAGCTCCTGCGCAGGCGTGGTGGTCATGAGAGGAAAGGGGGAGGGAGAAGGAGGGGAGGGAAGGAGAGGGTCGGCTGGGAGGAGGGGAGTCGGCGGCCTGCTGCTCCGGCGGCCGGAGTCGGGCGTCGCGGCGGCTGCCCTCGGCTAGCGGCGCGCGTGGAGCTCCACGGGCAGAGGGGAGAGGAGGCTAGGGTTTGCTAAAATTTGGGGCTAAATTATGCGAAAATGGGGTAAAATATCTCAAATCTGGGGGCTGGTGGCTGCCTAGGTGCTTAGGGAAAACCCTAAGTGGGGGTGGTGGTCTATATATAGCCCAGGTGGCTGGCAGTTTGCAAAAACATCACCGATTTTTCTCTCGCGCGCGCGGTTCTCACGTTTTTGACCGCCGGTGGTCCGCAGTACCTCCGATTCGGGTAAAACTTCAAACTGCGCGATCAGCGTGTCGAGCCGGAGGCGTTCACCTTGCGCTGGAACCGTTCCGAAAAAACTTTCCGGCGCGCTATAAAAATATCCCGTTTAATTATTAAACGGGTTTTTCATTCCGTTGGCTTCAGCTGGTCTCGTGCGGTTTTCGCGACAGTGATCGGGTGAAACCCGGTGTCGCAAAGGTCGAGTGTCAGGGTGGGCAAGGGTCGGTCTCCGTCCGATACGAGATAAGAGGGGGAAAAATAATCGCCGATCGATAAATCGGGGATGCAAAAACCGCAAACAAATCAGACAATCAAACAATTCACGCCGAAAACATTTTTTTTAATTTTTGTGAAAACTGGGCTGTTACATCCAACAATGTCCAAAACCTTCGGAGGCAAAACTTGCTCTTACACAAGTGATTATTTTCAGACGACGCATCACTTGAGAAACCACCTACTTGTCGCTTTCAGAGTCCTACTGGAGACAATCTAAACCTTGGTATCTTTGCCAAGGGAAATTTGCTGCTATCCTACATCTCACCTTCCACTTTGGGTAACCAACGAAGGGTGAGAAGCCATTATCACCTCTTGCGCATCAGCATACTAGGAAAAGGTAGACCGGGCAGACTCCACCATCTTGAAGAAACCGACTCCCGATACCAACACGAAGTTCCAACTGGCTCAGGATACAAAGAAAGTCGATTTTGTCCCTGGTGACTCTTCTTAGAAGTTCATCATTGGGACAGGGTTATTTGATAAATAGGAAAGCATGCTCATCGAGTTCCTCCGTGAGAATCGGGACATCTTCGCATGGAAACCTTCTGACATGCCACGTGTCCCGAGGGAACTCGCTGAGCACCACCTAAATATAGATCCAAGACTGAACCCAGTCAAGCAATTCCTTCGCCGTTTCAATGATGAAAGGATAAACGCCATTGGGGAAGAGATAGCTCGACTCCTTGCCACCGGGTTCATCATGGAAGATTTTTATCCTGAGTAGCTCGCAATGCCAGCCCTCGTTTTGAAAAAGAATGGGACTTGGCGTATGTGTATTGACTACACCGACTTAAACAAGGCCTGTCCAAAGGATCCCTTTGCGTTGCCTCGTATCGACCACATCATAGACTCGACTGCGGGATGTGAGCTCTTGTGTTTCCTTGACTCCTACTCTGGTTATCATCAAATCAAGATGGCTCTTGAGGATCAAGAGAAAACGGCTTTCATCACGCCCTTCCGGATCTACTGTTATACCCCTATGCCTTTCGGCTTGAAGAATGCGGGAGCCACATACCAACGAATGGTGCAGAGTTGCGTCATAGAACAAATTGGGCGCAACGTGCATGCTTATGTGGATGATATAGTGGTTAAATCTCAGTTGGCCGACTCACTCATTAGTGACTTACAGGAAACCTTCAAGAATCTTCGCAAGTATCAGATGAAGTTAAACCCGGCCAAATGCACCTTTGGGATACCGGAAGGAAAACTCCTCGGATACGTAGTATCTGAGAGAGGTATTGAGGCAAATCCGGAGAAAATCAACGCTATCATGGCTCTTCAGAAGCCGTCCTCAGTGAAAGGAGTCCAGAGACTTACAGGATGCGTAGCCGCCTTGAGTCGACTTATCAGCCGGCTCGGGGAAAAGGAGATCCCCTTGTACCAACTCTTGAGAAAGTCAAAAAAAAATTTGGGATGATGAGGATGACCAAGCTCTGGAGTCGCTGAAGAAGCAACTATCCCACCCTCCGATCCTGGCGACTCCCAAGCCAAAAGAACCTATGCTACTCTATATCTCCTCCAACAATCGAGCAGTCAGTGTTGTAGTTGTGGTTGAGCGGATGGAATCCGACAAAGAGCACCCCTTGCAGAGGCAAGTCTATTATGTTAGTGAGGTCTAGACTTCATCGAAGCAACAATACCCTCACTGGAATAAATTGGTCCTAGGTGTATTCATGGCGAGTTGAAAGCTCAAACATTATTTCCAAGAGCACCCCATAACTGTAGTCCGTTCAGCACCACTAGCAGACATCATCCAGAAGCGGGAAGCCACGCGAAGGATTTAAAAGTGGGCTATAGAGTTGGGGGATTATCATATCAAGTATGAGCCACGCATGACCATCAAATCCCAAGCGTTGGTCGACTTCATCAATGACTGGACAGAAATCCAAGCACCTCCAGAAAATCCGATTACCAAGTACTGGATGATTCATTTCGATGGAAGTCAGAAGCTCCAAGGTTTAATAGCCGGCGTGGTCCTTACCTCGCCTAAAGAAGAGAAATTCTGCTATGTTTTGCAATTGCAGTTCACGTGCACCAACAACACAACAGAATACGAGGCCCTACTTCATGGGATGCGAGTGGCTCGTGAGATGAACATAAGACGGATTCAATGCTACTAAGAATCTGAACTCCTTTCTCAACAAGTGTCTAGAAAGTGGAATTCCAAAGATGCCAGCATGGCAGCTTATCGGCGAGAAGTGGAAAGACAAGTCGGTTTCTTTGTTGTCTACCAAGTGGACTACGTGGACCGCAAGCAGAACGAAGCGGAAGATGCCCTGTCCCGGCTCGGCTCTCAATGAAATCCGGTCCCTCCAAACGTATTCCTGGATGTACTAACAAAGCCGTCTGTGCAACCACCAACAGAGCAAGACATAGCAGAGCCGGATCCAGAACCGGCTCTGGTGGCCGTAATACATGACACCCCCTCATGGGTTGTACCTTACTTGGATTACAAGACCCGGGGAATCCTTCCGCCAGAGGACATACTGGCTAGGAAAATTGTTAGGTGGAGAAAATCCTTTGTACTCATCAATGGTGAGTTACATCGGCGAAGTCCCGCGAATGTTTTTCAGAGATGTGTCTCACCAGAAGAAGGTAGATCCATCCTCAATGAAATACACTCTGGAGATTGTGGACATCATGCCGACTCTCGTTCTCTTGTGGCCAAAGCCTATCGACACGGTTTCTACTGGCTCACAGCACATGTGGATGCGGAGGATATAGTCAAGAAATGTGATGGGTGTCAGCGCTACACAAAGAAAGCTCACGTGCCGGCTCAAGAACTCAGGATGATCCCTATCACTTGGCCCTTCGCAGTATGGGGGCTTGATATGGTGGGACCTGTCAAAAGGTCAGCCAACAAGAATACTCACTTATTAGTGGCAGTGGATAAATTCACCAAATGGGTTGAGGCAGAGCCGGTCAGTAAATGTGACGCTGTCATTAAATGTGACGCCGCAACAACACTGAAATTCTTGAAAAAGATAATATCAGATTCTGCTACCCCCATAGCATCATCACTGATAATGGGTCTAACCTATCAGAAGGGGTTATGCATCGATTCTGTCAGAATGAGCACATTCGACTCGACCTTGCGTCAGTGGCTCACCCACAGTCCAACGGACAAGCCGAGAGAGCCAACCAAGAATTTCTTTGAGGCATCAGACCACGACTCTGGATCCCCTTGGAAAGGACGCTGGGTTGTTGGGAAGAGGAGCTACCCTCAGTACTATGGAGCATCAGGACGACTCCTAGCAGGTCGATAGGCTACACACCCTTCTTCCTGGTATATGGAGCGGAAGCCGTTCTCCCAAGTGACATACGTCATGACCCGCCAAGAGTCACCGCATACATGAAAGACGACAATGAGAAAGCGAGGCAGGACTCCTTGGATGTTCTCAATGAAAAACGAGAGCTGGCAGCAGCTCAGTCGGCTATCTACCAACAAGATCTGCGACGCTACCATAACCACCGCATCAAAAGTCAAACTTTCCAGGAAGGTGATTTAGTGATCCACCTTATACAGAAAAAGGACGGAATGCACAAGTTATTCTCTCCATGGGAAGGACCGTTTGTGGTCAGCAAGAACCTGCACAATGGATCCTACTACCTGGTTGATATGCCGGAGAAGGCAAAATCACGCTCATCTATGGACGAGACTCCCGGACCGTGGAACATCGCACAACTCCATTCATATTATACTTGAGTAGAACAAGAACATTATTGTACGTTTATATAAGTCGACACTTGCCGCACTGGCTTTCTCCATATAATATACATAAGTCGACTTCTGTCGCACTGGCTTCCGCCATATCTAATATATAAGTCGACCTTCGTCGCACCGGCTCTCGCCACACTTAGTTTTAATACTAAATTTTCTTTTATTTTCATGTTTTTATCTTGCATCATACATTGCATATTCTGCATTTTCATATCTCAGAGACTTGGGGGATTGATCAACCCTTTATTGGTACTGAGCATGTATATGAATTTTTCAGGGAAATCGGGGAGCTCGATGATATTCATCGACTCTAATCTGATAACTCGGCATATATATGTAAACCGCGCATATATATGACTTATTCAGGGGAATCGGGGGGCTCGATGACGTTCATCGACTCCTATCTGAGAACTCGGCATATATATGAATTAGCCTATTACGGCTTAATCTTGGCCTGTATTGCTCAAGCTCATACGACCAACATGTACCCGACCTAGTCTAAATCTTGGGGGCTTACAGAAAAGACTATCGAGTTTGGTCTTAAAGTATCGGGAATGCTAGTCGTTTGATGCCGGCTTACAGAGAGGTTTTGACTCACGGATAACCCAATAATCTTTCTCAACGCGAGATGATGAGGCATGTTGAATATGGGACCAAGCTTCCATATGAGATTTTTTTGTACTTTACTTTTTTGCATACATTAAACATCATAGCATACTTCATTTTATATCACGCATAAAAATTCTTTCAAAAAGTTTCTCTTTCAAGAAAAACGAGAGTTAGACCTATGTGACTCGGTATAGCACCCAGATGCACATACCGACTCGTGGGGGCTACACCTCAATTTTTTTTATCTAAGATTCGGCACGACGCAAAGATGTTCGTACCAACTCTTGGGTAGTATCACTTCAAAATTATATGATTTGGTTCGGCACACAAGGTGACCATACCAACCTTGGGGGCTACAAGTCGATCTTACCTACGAGTCGACAAAAACACAAATTTGTTCAAATCGAACCAGGGGGCTACATATGCCAACAAGAACGTCGGCTCCCCATACGTAAATATATCTTATCCAAAGTCAGGTATAAAACCAACTTACATATTTTATGGGAAATTAAATTCTCATTCATCAGAGGCTGAGTCTTACATCAAAAGAAAATAGGAAAAAAGTCAACAATGCTTATATTAAACTACTTGATAAAGCTACAACTTCAGTGGTCGTTCTTAGAGTCGGCTTCATCATCAGATGAGGAAACTTGGGCTTCCTCTGCATTGTTTGTCGGGACCCGGAATATGCGTATGTAATTCCAGTCACAATTCAATCATATGGAGAGCCGAGAGCCATACCCACTTGTCTAAGCAGACAATGCCAAGTACAAGACACTGTCGAAAAGCATCGAACGCGAGGGGCATCCCATCCAGGCCCGGATGATCAACTGAGATGGGTCCTCATCGTCCGCTCACAAGTCTAAATGATTATGGGTGGTGAAATCCCATACTCATAGACAAGTCGCCTCAACCATATTATCGATTGAATCATAACACTTACATAAACAGACTCCAGCCCGATTTCTTAGTCGGGGTCTCGGGCGGGCTCAATCATACAACAAAGTGTGCCACGTGACAGAGTCACGAGAAATCGCATCGCGATTCCCCAAGATGCGCACATCTAAGGGCCACTTGGTGTATAAAAGACCGTCGGCGAGAGCACAACTAACGTATCGAACCCCACACATGACATGCACGATATAAACATACACGTAGCATGCATGCCAAGTGTATAACAGCAGGTAACACAACATGAACTCTACAAACTCATAGCTTTATTGCATCTGCTAAACAGAGCAGATATAGTAGTGTTACAAGCAGAGATCACATCACTGTGATCCAACATTACATCATACAACAACGGAATCAAATTATGTCTTAGTAAAGACAAGGTTAACAAATGGCTTAAGAAGCCTTCAAGAAAACACAATGACCCTCCAGAGGGACCAGGCTGCTGTCTGGGACTACATTACTTCGTCGATGTCGAGCTTGAAGGGGGAGGCCACCATCAGGGTCATTGGTCTCGTCTCTAAAACATAGAATAAGAAAACGTGAGTACAAAGTCGTACTCAGCAAGACTTACTTCAGAACTATACTACTCATGCTCAGGTACCAAGGTAAAGGCAAGTGGGGTTGTAATGCAGAAAGCTTTGACTTGGCTATCCTGTACTACGACTACATAGAGTTGAGATGAGAGGCGCACACGAGTCCATCTAATCTTGATCACCACATCAATACACAACCATGGATCCTTCCTCGACTTCCCCACGAGGAAGCAACCCAAAGCACTCACACTTATCTTGCGATTTTTAGAGTATCCATTTGAGTTGTCTAATAATCAAGTAAAGGTCTCCAAGTAGTCCATAACCGTGGGGACACGACTATTCGAATAGTTCATTAACCCTGCAGGGGTGTACTTCTTCACATACGTAGCTACCACTTATTGCCTAGAACTCGTCACCTTCCAGCGGTGTCGGCGAGGATAGTACCACGACTTACCTCACGGCTCCAACTCTAGTCCAGGGGATCTCCTATCTGAGTTGTACCCCAATCGGGAATCCGGCCGGGGTTTCCGTTCAGGAACCAGACGATGTATGGACGGTCCGACAAGCCCACCTCGACGGATGGTGCTGCGCTTGCCTAAAACCGTGCTACGTTATGAAAGAAAATAGAAGAAAATTAAACCATGCGAATTCTGGACCCTAGTCGGGGTGAGTTAATAGGTCGAGAGGGGTCAATGAGCCCAACATGTGGTAGTAATCTGTGTCTTGGATCAAAACAAAACAACTCGGGGCCTAGGGCAGTGTAAATGAGACAACCCACTATGTACTCCTACACAACCTCTCATTGTTCACTTATATTAGGGTGACTTCATCAACACGTTACCACCTTGTTGCATGTGTTCACTGCCATTCCGATACATCACCCAGATTGATCAACTTCATTGCATAAAACTCTAGCATGGCATAGCATAACATGGATGAAGGGCCACATGATGAACACAAACAAATCTTGTATCTGCTAGGTTGAGGTTTACTTAATACTGTGGCAGCAATGATACGTCATGCAAAGGATGGGTTCAATTAGCAATAGAACGGTAACATGTGAATCACCTAATCATGCATAAGAGAACAAGAGGGAAACTGGGTTTTTATAGATATGATCAAAGGGGGTTTGCTTGCCATATTGTCGAGACTCGGGGGGTGCCACTCTTCGGAGAAACAGGGACTACGTCTGGCGATGGATTTATCGAGAAGAAGCAAACACCGAGACAACAAAGTATAAACATCACATTGCAATGCACATTCAAGAATGAAACATGGCACGGTACTGATGTGATATAGGTTCAATTTGCAACAAGTTAACTGAAGTTGACTTGAATAAGAAATTCAAATTCAAACTCCAAATGTGGTTCAAATTAGCCAAAGTTTCATTTGCTAATGTTTGGATATGGTAAACCATGTTGTCATGTGTATGATATGCCTCTGATGTTCATGTGATAAGGTTGGCATTGCAAAGATTTAATTTGAAATGATTTAAACATTTATTTTGAATTATTCCAAATAAGCCATATAGCTAAATGCTACTGGTCCATCATCATAGATGTGTTTTTCATCCATGATAATATGATATTTGGAATCCTTGCATTTTTCTGATGATTTTTCATATATTACACTTTTGATTTGGAGTTATGGTTTAAAAGTTATTGAATTTCACAGATTTAACTATTTTCTGGAATTCTGTTAAATAGAAAACGATTTATTGCGCAAGCATGACATCAGCATGACATCATGGGGGCGCTGACCAGTCAACCTGACACGCGGGGCCCAACTGTCATTGATTCTGGGGTTAAATCCCTTTTAGTTTAAGTAAACAGGGGATTAGGGGGGGGGCTCGCGCCACCTGTCTGAGAGAGAGAGAGGGATTAGGAGGTGGGGGGGGGCTTTAGCTCTAATGACCCAGTGGCCGGCGTTTAGCTGCCGGCAGCACTCGACGCGGCGGCGCCCACTGGAGAGGGCGGCTCCGGCCATGGTTCGTGGCGCCGCGACCACCAGGAGACAGAGAACGCACGCGCGCGTCTCCCTGGCGAGTCGGGCGTCACCGGCGTGGTCTAGGGCGACGACTGCTTGCGGCGGGGGCGGCTGCCGGAGACGGCCACGACGGGGAGGGGGACTCCGGGGGCTAGCGCGAGCGAGGGTAGGGGGGAAGGAAGCGTCATCTCACCCTGAGCGCGAAGACGAGCTCGGGGAAGCCGGGGAGGCGTTGGTGGAGGCGCAATCGACGGCGAGGTCCGGCAGCCGGCGTTGGTGAAGGGGACGACGGCCCTCGAGGCTCCTTGGTCCAATTGATTGCGCGGTCCGGCTGGTCTCGGGGCAGTGCGCGATTCGACGAGGGAGGGGGAGAGAGGACCAGAAGAGAGGGGGAAGGGCATCGACGGGTCCAGGGGGTCTCCACGGCGAAGAGATGAGGACGGGCGGGAGCAGGAAGCTCCGTGGCAAGCAGGAGGTGGCAGCCGGCCAGGGCATGCCCTCTACGGCGCAGTCTTCCTGGCGCCAGGAAGAAGACGGGCGTGCCCCTGGTGGGCTGGGCCGCTTCTGCCCACTTGGGCCAGGTAAGTGGGGCTTTGCCCCTTTTTCTGTTTTTCTTTTTAGTTGTTTCTGTTTCTTTTGTTTTGTTTTGTTTTTATAACAAAACATTTTTGTAAAACCCTGATATTTTTATTGGGGATATATATGACTGATATAAAGCCACACCCAAGTTTTCAGGATTTTTGGAGTTCAAATAATTTGAATCCAATTCAAATAGCATTTAAATTTAATTTCCAAGCCTCTGTTTGAATATTTGAAAAATCCATGAGTATGGGTTTGACTCCAAATCATTTTTAAAATGATCATACTCATTTATAGGACTTTTCAAAATTGTTTGGAGGAATTTTGGAAAAACTTTTTATCTGGCCTTTTATTTAAAATCTTTTTGAGACTTTTCCAAATCCCCAATTATTAAACCAAGGAATTTGAACATGATGCAATTATTTTAGTAATAAAAGCACCTACCAAAACTAGGGTTGTGACAACTCGCCCCCACTCAAAAGAATCTCGTCCCGAGATTCAGAAGTAGTCGGGAAGAGGGTGGGGTACTCGACACGGAGACGGTCTTCTCGTTCCCAGGTGGCTTCCTTCTCCGAATGGTTGGACCACTGCACTTTGAGGAACTTGATCTTCTGACGTCGGGTGGTACGCTCAGCTTCATCGAGGATACAGACGGGATACTCTCGATACGACAGGTTTTCTTGGAGATCAAGCGTTTCGTGGTCTACTTCGCGGATGGGGTCCTTGAAGCAACGCCTGAGTTGAGATACGTGGAAGACATCGTGAACCTGAGAAAGATGCGGGGGTAGTTCAAGTTGGTAGGAAACTTCTCCACGTTTAGCTAGAATTCGAAAGGGGCCTATGTAACGTGGGGCCAATTTGCCTTTGACACCGAAGCGATGGGTTCCCTTCAGAGGAGAAACCCGGAGGTAAGCCTTCTCGTCCAGCTCGTAAATCTCTGGCCTATGATGACGATCATAATAGCTTTTCTGACGAGACTGGGCTGTTTTCAATTGCTCATGAACAATGCGAACCTTCTCTTCTGCTTCCTGGATCATATCCGGTCCAAAGCATTGTCTTTCACCGGTTTCTGACCAGTTCAATGGTGTTCGACATTTTCGTCCATAGAGAAATTCAAAGGGTGCCATGCCCAAGCTAGATTGGAAACTGTTGTTATAAGCAAACTCGGCGAATGGAAGAGATTTCTGCCAACTCTTTCCGAATGAGATAACACAGGCTCTGAGCATGTCTTCGAGAATTTGATTGACTCTTTCTACTTGACCACTTGACTGGGGATGAAAGGTGGTGCTAAAGGAGAGATGGGTTCCTATAGCATTTTGAAAACTTTCCCAAAATTGAGTGGTGAAAAGATTTCCACGGTCTGAATTGATTTCCAAAGGAACACCATGGAGAGAAACGATCCGGGAGACATATAAATCCGCTAACTGGCTAGCAGTTATACTCTCGCGAACAGGAAGGAAATGAGCAACTTTGGAAAGACGGTCAATGACCACGAAGATGGCATTGTTTCCTTTCTGAGACTTTGGAAAGCCAGTGATGAAATCCATACTGACTTTATCCCATTTCCACTCAGGAATGGCTAAAGGTTGAAGAGTACCAGCAGGTCTTTGATGCTCTGCTTTCACACGACGACAAACATCGCACTCAGCAACAAATTGAGCGATTTCTCGCTTCATCCTAGTCCACCAAAATCTCTGGAGTAGATCTTGATACATCTTAGTACTACCAGGATGAATCGAGAGAGGGGTGTCATGAACTTCCTTAAGGATCTGCTGCCTTAGATTCCTATTCTTCGGAACTACCATCCTATTCTCGAAGTACACAGTACCTTCATTGTCTAGGGTAAAACATCTTGCCTTACCGCTAGCAATGTTCTTCTTGATAAACCGGATACCTCAAGCACGTTGTTGAACAGCTTTGGTTTGATCCTCAAGGGTTGGTCTCACAATAAAGGTGGAAAGGAATCCATGAGGAACAATCTCGAGATTGAGCTTTCGAAATTCCTCATAGAGAAGTGGTTGATACTTTTGTAACATAAGGTTGTTACAATACGACTTACGACTTAGTGCATCAGCCATGACATTGGCTTTGCCTGGGGTGTAAGAGATACTCAAGTCGTAATCTTTTATCAACTCTATCCAGCGTCTTTGCCTGAGGTTAAGATCTGGCTGGGTGAATATGTATTTGAGGCTTTGGTGATCGGTATAGATTTCACAACGATTACCAAGGAGGTAATGTTGCCAAGTCTTCAGGGCATGAACTACGGCAGCGAGTTCAAGATCATGGGTAGGATATTTCTCTTCATGTGGACGCAACTGGCGTGAAGCATAAGCTACCACATGTCGATCTTGCATAAGTATGCATCCTAACCCTTGCCGTGAAGCATCACAATAGATCTCGAAATCCCTTTTGGTGTCTGGAGGTGAAGTACGGGTGCAGAAGTCAATCTTCTTTTTAGCTCTTGAAAGCTTTCCTCGCACTTGGGAGTCCATTGGAATTTCTTATCTTTCTTGAGGAGTTTAGTAAGAGGCTTTGCAACTTTGGAGAAGTTCTCAACGAAGCGGCGACAATAGCTTGCTAGGCCAAGAAAACTCCTAACTTTCTTAACCGATTCAGGTGGAGTCCAATCAAGGACGACCTGAACTCTCTCGGGATTCACAACAATGCCTTTTGCAGAAATCCCGTGGCCTAAGTAGGTCACTTCTGGGAGCCAAAAGTCAGACTTGGAGAATTTAGCATAAAGGCGATGCTCTCTAAGTTTCATCAATACCAGCCTAAGATGTTCTGCGTGCTCTTCTTCGTTCTTCGAGTAGATGAGAATGTCATCAAGATAAACCACAACAAATTTATCTAAGTACTCCATGAAGATCGAATTCATCAAGCACGAAAAAGTGGCTGGGGCATTGGTTAAACCGAAGGACATGACGGTGTACTCGTAAAGACCATAACGAGTAGTGAAAGCCGTTTTGGGAATGTCCTCGTTTCTGATTTTGATTTGATGATAACCTAATCTCAAATCCATCTTGGAGAAGACAGAGGATCCGGCAAGTTGATCATAAAGATCATTGATCCTGGGAAGTGGGTACTTGTTCTTTATCGTCGCTAGATTTAGCGGGCGATAGTCTACGCACATCCTTTCTGTTCCATCTGTCTTCGTTACGAATAGAACAGGGCAACCCCATGGCGATGAGCTAGGCCGGATGAACCCTTTTGCCAACGAAGCTTCCAGTTGGATTTTAAGCTCAGCTAACTCATGTGGGGCCATCCTATGTGGGCGTCTGGAAATTGGGGTGGTTCCTGGGATAAGATCTACAATGAATTCCACACACCTGTCGGGTGGCATTCCCAGCAGCTCTTCTGGAAAGACATCCGGAAAGTCACAAACTATCGGAATATCTTCAAGGTTAGGAAGGGGATGTTCATTCAACGAATATAGCTGGGTTTCTGAACCTTCGGATGTGAAATGGACTATCTTGCCGGAAGGATGAGTGAGTTGAACTGATTTAGTGGCACAATCAATCTTGGCACGGTGTTTGGACAACCAATCCATACCTAAGATGATATCGATATCTGAAGATTTGAGGGCTATGAGAGAAGCAAGGAATACAACATCCTCAATAGCAATTTCATTGTCATGACTTAGCCTACTGGTACGCCTTGTGGATCCTGGAGTTTTAATCATGAAAGGGTTAGGCCACTCCTCAAATGAAATGTCATGCAGGAGTGCGGACTTTTCAGACAAAAAGGAATGAGAGGCTCCAGAATCAAATAGAACAGAAGAAGGTTCGGAGTTAACAGGAAGTGTACCGAGTACAACCTTCGTATCCTCTTGGGCTTCTTTGATGGTGGCATGGTTCACACGTCCGTATTCAACAATAGCGGACTTGGCTTTGGAAGGCTTTGGTGGTTTAGCTTTGGCTTTATGTTTTGGACGAGGAGGAACATTCTCATGCAATGAACACTGTCGTGCAATGTGGCCAGGATTACCACACTTGTAGCACAAACGGGTGTTAGGTTGTGAAGTTTGTATGGCAAGCTCTCTACTACCTTTCTGGTTTTTCTTGCTTTGTGGAGATGGTCTTGGAATCAAGTGCGAAGGAAGGGCACTAGTTGGGATCCAAATTCGACGTTTCTGAGAACCCAAACTAGAAGAGGAAGCAAGATCACGATCACGCTTGCGAGACTCTTCAAAGACCTCATTTCCATGCTCAGCTCTGAATGATCTATTGACCAAATCCTCGAAGTTGACAAATTCAAGGAGATTGAGATCACGACGAAGGACAGGGCTAAGTCCCTTACGGAACCTTGCTTGCTTCTTGGCATCGGTTGATATCTTCTCAGGGGCATAACGAGAAAGTCGGTTGAACTCAGTCCTGTACTGATGAATAGTCATCTTTCCCTGAGATAGGTTGCAGAACTCTTCCCTCTTTCTTTCCATCAGCTCATCCAGAATGTGGTACCCTTGGAAGGCATCACGGAACTCCTGCCAAGTCACTACGTGACCATCAGGCTGCATTGCAACAAAACTTTCCCACCATTCACCAGCAGCACCTTCCAGAAAGTA